>OX388214.1:2215672-3537338 GCA_947578815.1 Epinotia ramella | reverse complement strand
GTATCAATCGTGAAGGTCCTTGGACACATGGTATGTTTAAATGAAAGGAGTGTTAAAAGAACTGCCTGAATAGTAATAATAAATAGTAAGTGCGCGTTAATAAATAGTAATTACCTTGTATCCTGAGCAAAAAATATATATATATTTAAGGTCGGCCGACCAAGTGTTAATGCGTTGTGTACCCTTGCCACAAGTGAAGCATATTGAGATGCACACTTTAAGTTAAAAGTTGTAATGAAGAAGGAAAAAAGTATAATATGAATATGCATAAAAATTAAAACTTGCAAGTCACACTGAT
Source organism: Epinotia ramella (assembly GCA_947578815.1). Classification (NCBI taxonomy): domain Eukaryota; kingdom Metazoa; phylum Arthropoda; class Insecta; order Lepidoptera; family Tortricidae; genus Epinotia; species Epinotia ramella. The sequence goes on along the minus strand of OX388214.1, from coordinate 3,537,040 downwards.
GTATACATATACAGAGGACTGACTTATCTGCGTTACGATGTAAACGTAAGTACTTACATATTGAATGGACGAGGACCTTAAAGAACAGATAGTTTGTATGACGTGTTTATTTTTAAGATTTTTTTTATCGTGTTACGTCTAGGTAAGAAATTAGTTAATAATCTTGTGTTGTCATCGAAGCGTGCAATGTGTTAATTACTCACTTAATTTTCGTATTGCCTTATTATTGTGTCTACTAAAAGCAGGAAGTTACTTTTTTAAGTCAAAAAGTTCAATTGTAAAATGAAAATGATTGTCACGCGTAAAATAGTAGATTTCCTTTAAAAAAAAAAAAAAGATAGGTATTTTACTAGTAATTTCGTTTTTGTCTAATTATTTTAGTATCTGTTTTTTCCCTAAAATGTAAACTGTAAACTTTAAATGACTGTATACAAAAAAAAATACTTATACCGACTTAGTTTACTTGGGTTTGTTCTTTTTTTTTAAATTATTTTGTACTGCCGTTGATACTAAGTAGTATGAGAAAAAAAAAATATCAAATACAATATTAATCTTTTTTTTGCCAAGGAGGGAGGTGTAGTGTGACACTCACACTGCCACACACTAACTCTATATAAGTAACCATCCTATGTAATATTAGACAGAATATATCATAATCCCAACGTGAACCGTTGTTTGACTACACCCATCCTTACACGTCTTTGAGTAATCAGGGAACATACATTAAAAAATATTCCGATGTATTGAGAATCTCCTCCTTTTTTGAAGTCGATTAAAAATAACCAGTGAATATGAACTTACACGAAATCACATGTGACAACCTAATAACAACTAAAGGCGTGGTCAGCATTGAAAGGAGGCTGGTGACAAGCCCTAATTTGGTGAAATTGATGTTATTTGAGCAGTTTTTTAAGAAAAACTATTTGTTCTAGCACATCAAATAAAATATATGTTAATATTCACCATATTTCAAAGACCGTGGACGGGCTCGATACATAATTGGATAAATCGGCTCGATAGAAAATTATTGCAAAGATTGGTCTTAAAATCACATTAAATTATGTCTTTATTTTTTTGACATAGGTATGGGTCTGCAATTAAAAACATGAAGTCAACATATTCATATCTAAACCGCTAACGAGTCATATTTCCCAAATAATCAACCCTTTTTTTATTTCAATATTTGTGTATTTACGTAGGTATCTTCAAAAACCGGGCCGCCCAGTAACACTCGCTCTCGTTTACTCCGATACAAATAGACAGTGTGCGCGCTATCCAAAATCCTCAAGGGCATTTTGGTGTTGACAGCGTCTTAAATTATATGCAGTATTTCATTTTGAATGTTTCAAGGCATTGCGAGGACCCTGGCCCTGGCAGGTAAAGGTCGCGGGAGTCCGCTATGGGTGCGGGTGGCGCAGGCCCGGTCATTGTGGCACTCTTTGGGGGAGGCCTATGTTCAGCAGTGGACATCTTTTGGCTGATATGATGATGATGATGATGATTGAAAAGCAGGTTTACTCACATCTCATCAAGCAATTCTTGGAATTCATGGTCCATGTCGGAAGTAGTGACAGTACTCCACTTGCACTTGCTCTGCTGCTCCAACACTTCCAGTAATCAAACTAATTGAAAAAAAATCACGACCTGCGAAAGAATAAAGTTTCAGTCGAAAGTTTAAATGTACTGTACTGTATCTATGCACCAGACGATAGTTATACAAAATAAACATATATATTTTGAGATTATACCATACGATTATTAAAAACAATCAGTGATTATATACTTTGAAATTATATCAAAAGTTATTATATTGAATGAAATTATATCATTTATTTTTATAGCCATCATTACACAGCCACAGCGTGCTACTTATGCAGAAACGTGCGATGATTGGGGCAAAATCGAGGACTTCGTGGAGAGGCTACTTCCCAATGCACGGTATTATGACGCACTACTCACTCTATGTATTCGAAATTATAATGTTCGTAAGGAACAATCTTTCCTCTTTCGATACCGTAAATGCGATTGGCAAAACACTCCGCCGCACTGGGCGTTTGAGAACAGTTCCCCGTCGCATGGCACTTGCAGGCAAGAACCCGCGTGTCATTGGGCCTTCCTACTACGAGCGACTGCCCGCTGATCTTAGACAGGAACCATCTGACGAAGCATTTAGACGCCGCCTTAAATACCTTTTATTGGAAAATCCATTATACTCAGTTAAAGAGTATATAAGTCTTGACTTGACATGTTAAATTATTATTATAACCTATTTCAATTTCTATGAATATGATTTGACATTAATTGTATTGTCACGTATTTTCTGATGCACTAAATATTGTAAAGCATGACGACCTGGCGCGGGTTTTCTCCACAAAAAAAAAACCGTCAGCTAATAAGTTAATAGGTAGTTGAGTCAGTGATAAAAATGCCGATTTTTAGACGTTAATATCTCAATAACCGTTTTACCTGTAATTTCGGATTCTAGTTAATGTAAGGGGTTTTAATACATATATACCAAATTTCATGTTTCTGTGTTAAATAGTTATTAAGGAGTCAAAAGTGGCTCCAAATAGTTCGTTATAACACATGGCTGCTGCGTCGCCAGTTCCTTTTGAATTACAGGATAATATATTGATTTAAACTTTCACGATTCTCACACATTATTCGGAAAACCCGCGCAGCAAGAAGATGTTGATACCCGCTCAAGCCAGAAAGGCATCCGAAATGTCGGGAGACCTCAGTGAGGTAAATCAATAAGTTAATTATACGCGATTAAGTCCCGTTTACTATAAATAACAGGATAATACTATTGTAATATGTTTACGGCCTCAATAATCGGCTTTAGTAGGTAAAGTTGCGTCAAGGCGACTACATATTTTTTACTACTAATTCGTTCGGATAGGTTAATATTTATGCATACTCGTACCTACATATAGTATTGATGGTTGTCTATTGATGGCCCGACATTTATATATTTAGTATAATAATCATTTGCCCGAACTTCGCCTGCCCGAATGTTTCGTTTTCCATAATATTCATTTGACATATTGTTATTTTCCATAATGGTCTATGCCAGAATCATTCTGTGCCAGAAACTTTTCTTGACAGAATATTCGCAGTTCGCAGTTCGCAGTTCTACCTAAAACTCCTCCTCGCTTCTCTCGTCATCGTACGGTCGAGGTCATAAATACGTTTACACTTTTGCACCTTATTGCCTTGTAATAAGGTGCAAAAGTGTAAACATATTTATGACCTCGACTGTACCTACACGGACCTGCCTAAGAGAGTAGAATTGGACCGACAGCGGCGTCTATATCAATATTAAAAAAAATTATAATCACCCATGTCCAAATCCAATCTCAATTTCGTAATAATTCATTCGAACAGTTGAAATGGATGGCAAATGACATGATGGCATGTGATAGTTATGGATTATTATGATTATGGAAAATGAGATTATTGGTATTGATATTATCGAAAACAAAGATTCTGGCATATAATTCATGTGGTAAACAATGAGTGGCATACGAAATTATAAGAACCATATTATGGCAGTTGAATGTTATGGCAGATAAAATTCGGGCAACTGAAATTCTGGAAAGTAAGATTATACTAATATTGATAGCACATTCATTGATTTTTCACAGTTAACATTTTTACAAGCTTAAAAGCTTGCCAATTTAGCCTGATTGACCCATTTATTCAAAAATAAGGTCGGGTGGCAAGCACATTGTAGTTTTTATGTGCACATACAAACTTTGTTTAAACAACATTGCTTGGTTATGAAACATTATCATATTATTATTGTTGTTTTTAATCAGGCATGTTATTCAAATCCTGCAAATTAATAAAAAGTGTGCAATATTAGTTGAAATAAATAGGCAATATTTCCGCAGTTTACAGTATCGTTTTATATGATTATTTTAAAAAGCTAAAACGAAGATTTTTTTTATGTTTATTTTATTTTGATGGTTATAATTATGTGGTAATTAGGTAGGTAGTTTGGTTGTCTGAATATTACATTTCACATATTATTAATCACAATTTATCTCTATATAATAAGTAGCAAATATTATCTGATGACCTTCGAACTCTGATAATAACCGTGACCTCACCGTGATGTGTGGACAGTCGGTTCCTAGAACTTAACGACCGCCTACTCTACGGCGAAACGAAAACAATGTTAATTTGTGTTGCCCCCTTACAAAGTCAAATGCTTAGCTTCGACTCTTTATCATTTGAGTTGGGTAGGTAGTTATCACATCTCGTTTAGCTACGAACTTAAACTTGACTATTCATGCTCAATTGATCGCCAAAACTAAAGTAGATCCTTTATTTCATAACGTTTGTATATGTCATGTGATTGTCTGTGATGTCCATTATTTATTTCATAACGTTTGTATATGTCATGTGATTGTCTGTGATGTCCATTATTTTTACTTGTTTTAGGTGTCTGGACTGATCCTTCCCCAAAAACCGTCAAAATTATACGGAACATTCTCCTCGTGTGTAAATATGTCAACAACCTTAAGCTGATATTGGCAAATCCACCTTGCTAAAACAGCACGGAGTAAAATCCATGTTTTAAATAAAAAAGAAAAGTTGAAAAACCCCCGACATTTTCATTTCAAAGTGCAATATCTCAAAAACGGCTGAACATATTTTCATGAAACATGGCTACCGCATTCAAATCGGTCCATCCGTTTGGGAGCTACGATACCACAGACAGATACACAGACACGTTAAACTTATAACACCCGCCCCTCTCTTTGCGTCGGGGGTTATAAAGATACACGTAGATTTTTAATCCGTGATCAGGAGTCGAAAAATATTGATACACAGCCAAAACACATTTCAATGGATGAGGTCTCATGCAATGCAATTAAATCACTGTTTAGGTAATTATATTTAATGATAATATTAACACTAACATCCACTGAATGTCAAAAAATCTGTTATCTCATATCTTATATCACTGGAGTCTGGGTGATTGCCATTTTGCAATTTCCTGTAACTTACTACTTGATTTAATCAACATAAAGTAATCAATATAATCAGTATCAATAAAATATATTTAACTTCTCCAATTCATAAACATTCTACATTTTTATAGGCGGAAATTTCAATGTACCTACCTACTTAAAGCTTTTTCCAATGTTTACTAATCTGAAAATCTGTATCTTCATTCATGTAATTTTATGTCTTTTTTTGTTACTCTTGATTTTACACATGTGCGAGCTGTGGTCACACTACAAACAAACAAACAAATACTCTTTATTGCACCACGACAGGAGAGAAATATCTTACAAAAGAATTGCTTAATAAATAATGGTAACAACAGGCGGTCTTATCGCTTTAAAGCGATCTCTTCCAGACAACCTTTGTATACCACTTTGTGTTTTGTGTGTTGTGTTTGTGTTGTGTGTGTTTTGTGGTCACCTATAAGTGGCTAAGCATCTTACTTAGATTTTTTGTATTTAAGCCAAATGTATTGTTCAGATGTGTTATCCGTCGGTGGTCCTTAAATAAATAAATGTCTGGTCACCCTACATTTCTTGAAGTTAAGTAGATACGTCAAACACACATACGTCAAATTTTCGCAAACTACCGTTAGGGTGACAATGATTTTGAATTATAAAGTGATTCCTTATTCAGTTTTATTCAGAAAAAAAGAACGTTTGTTTTAGGTATAGATGAATTATCGAGAACATGGAATTGCATTTGTAGTAATTGTAGTGGTTGTGCGAGAAAATATAAAATTCAAATATAGAATGCCTGTAATGCCTGTAAACATACAATACTACTACATATGCAATTCCATGCTCTCGTTAATTTATCTATAACTTCGAGTTAATCGTGTTTGATATCAATTACAGAATTAGAAAAATTTACTCCTGATCACGAATTAAAAATCAGGTTGTATCAAAAATGGGAGGTGACCCGATCAAGGGCATTGGTGTGTTTTTGTTTACATTAGAGTCTTTGTTTTTGTTGACATTGCTTGTATATGACATCAAAAACGTAAAAGCTGTCACCTGCGTGTCGAAAAAACATACACAAAACATTTGCTTTCATAACACAGCTGTGCGCGCACTAACTTCCGCGCAAGGGGTAACTTTCTTGTTAAAAAAAAATTACACGAAACAAAATATTTAAATAATAACAAATTATAATATTTACTAGCTTCCGCCCGCGACTTCGTCTGCGTGGACCCGGGATAAAGACTGTCCTATATTTTAATCCAGGCTATAAACTATCTTCGAGCAAAATTTCATCCAAATCGGTTAAGCCGTTTAAGCGTGATTGAGTAACAAACATCCAAACATCGAAACTTTCGTATTTATAATAAAATAATAGTAGGATATGTAGGAATGCATTAGTACATTGTGATAAAAGTGAGCTATGTTGATAATTACATCAGAGGCGGAATTATTCTCGCGAGCAGCAGGTGAGCGTGAAGAGAGCGTTATTTCTGATGTATTTGGTGAGGCATGTTATTCGATTCCCGCAAATGTATAAATAGGCCATAGGTATTTCCACAGATTACAGCATCGTTTTATATGATAATTTTAAACAGCTAATACAAAGCATTAATTCAAACGCCAACTGAGAAACTTTTTATTGAAAAACGCATTATATTCAGTAAAGGAATTTATGGACATTAAACATTAATAATATCACTGTTTTTGACATTGTAAACTATATCGTTATTTGTATTTTTGAATTTTTCGTTTAAGTATAGTTTGTAATCTGACGTTCTTTATGTGATATTATCTTAGTCATTTATTTACTTTTGCCTATTAATTAATTGTGACTATAATTTAAACCAAATGCAACTTGACATTTTATTACAATTCTTATTCTCTATGACGATCATAATATAAATTCATATAGATTAAGCTAGCTTTAATTTATATTGTAATTGTATATTGTGAAATAAATAAATCTAAATCTAAATCATGGCTATTTTATGTTATGAAGTTTGGTAATTATAATTATGCGGTAATTCGGTAGGGCTAGGTTGGTTGACTGGGTGAAACAATAATAGCATAAAATTTAGGTAGTCCGAAAAACGTTTACTGTGTGGAAAGTGAACACACAGTGATTCTGTTTTGGCTGTGTATCATTAACACTAAATAAACGAAATATCTAATTTATAGGTACATACCTCGGAATCTGTTTGCTGTTACAACGAAGCCACTCACGCTGTTCTAAAATAACTTGGGCCTTATCACACGCGTTCTCTACGGGAGCGCGCTGCGGACTAGGAAGGGCAGTGGGAATATCAACAGGCGAAAACAAATGAGACCCCCCCCCCCCTCGACATCGACCCATCGTAGCTGATAAGATGACGTTAGTGACCTTCATTTCGGGAATTCCCCGAATCGAAACTGAGGTACATAACTGCGCTATTATAGACCTTGTTTTTTTAGAATAAGTTTCATGATACTTTAACGTAGGTACAGTATAACTAACAGTAATCGTACTGTGTATACTCGTAAGATATGGTTCGGATTTAAAATGCCGATGTGCACGACTGTGTATATAACCTGTTTTTTCTATGTTTATATTATTTTTTGCTGTACCTATTGTCTATGCCCAGTTGTAAAATGTCAAATTGAAAAACAAGATATAATTTGGTTCAAATACTAATATCGGCTTTAATTTTATATTAGTAGACCAAATAATGGTCCTTCTCTAATTATAACAGTAAAACCAGTTGTAAAATGTCAAATTGAAAAACAAGATATAATTTGGTTCAAATACTAATATCGGCTTTAATTTTATATTAGTAGACCAAAGCCGAAACTGAATTAGGAGTGGGTCTTTAAAATAGAATAGAATTACATTTATTCATGACAACAAATGAAAACAAACAAAAGAAAAAACAACATTGCCACGATACCTTATATCAATTTATACTCAAAAACTGACCAAGCGTACGTAAATTGACAAAACAAGATATTAAAACGACGACTAACACACTATTACGTTAACAAATTAATATAAATCGTCTTATCTACTTACTTACTCAACTACCGATAAAACGTGCTAACTTGTTATGTCAATTTATACTTACACACTATAACGTTAACAATGAACACATCGTTTTATCTACTTACGTATACACAACTACCGATTAAACATGCTTAACTTGATAAGTCGAGTATCGTAAATATTTTATATATAAATACACAAGTTATAATAGAAAATACGAAAATCACCACACGCGTGCCTAATATAATTGAGGAGTTCCCTCAATTCCTCATGGATCCCAATAAGATAATAAGAAAGAAAACCATTAACCATATTTAAAAACTACATAAAATTATTACCCTTATATCAATTAACAAAAAACGATTTTTGGGAATTAATTTCAACAATGTTTTCACTGTTTTGAGCACTAATGTATGGGGAATAAGTTGATAAGTCTCTGGGCATTATGCTGATAAGTCTAATATCTTACAAAATAAGCAGATTTTATCAAGCTATGTACTCGTACGAGTATAAAGATCAGTTCAAGCTGAAAACGGATTTTGGAGAGAATGTCAAACTTTAAAATCACTGTCCTGTAAAATTGCCATTTTGGACTTAAATATCAATATCAAGTTTTTTTTCCAAATTAAAATTCAAATTAAAATTGTTTATTGCATAAATCACATTACATTATAATTATTAGGTGGAACAGTTAATAGCTAGGTATCCATGTGACGCCCTGCAAGGGCACAGCAACATAATTAAATTAAAACTAACATGCTTAGAATTTAACATATTTTTATAGTAAGGGTGCTATCAAAAAAATACTCATTGTAAGGTACCTGCGCCTTGTAAGGCCCATTTTTTGCAATACTTAACTAAATCAACAACAAAAAAAAAATCTGAAATCAAACTATTGAAATATTCCTTATTTATTTGCGAATAAAATCCACATAAAAGTTAACAATTAAAATTAAATAGTTCAAAGAAAATAATCATTTTTAAAAACCTCGAATGTGGGCCTTTTAAGGAACATAGGCACTTATCATGGCCCAATTTTAAGCAAGTGATTTCTAAACGCTATCGAAACAAAAATTATCTGCATGCATTAAAATTAACGTATTAAATGCGTTTCCTAGGTAATCAGTCTCTTATAATATATTTTTTGGTCATAATTGGACGGTGGGCCATCTTGGGCTTAGCAAAACTTAATCTATCAAAAAAACAAATAAAAACTTTATAAAACACAAAAACAACATTTTTCCTTTGTTTATTCTAACATTTGTTTAACAAATAACCTTACAAATGGCAAACTTTTTTATTAATAAAATTTAGTGGGCCTTATTAGGAGTATTGAATAAAAATCAGTGAAATAGGAACGAAAATAACTAACTTAGGTATTTATACTTAAATAATTACACGCAACTAATAAAATGCAAACGTTGTAGGCCCTTTTAGCTGCATTCTTAGTTATCGGGCTATCTTGGGAGCCCGTGTGGTGGGCCTTTATAGGCAATTCTCTCGGCAGCGAGAATTATTTCCATAAAATGAAAATAAACACAAAATATAAACACGCTTACCTTAATAGGAATGTCCTTGAATCTTAGCAATTTTTTATCACAAAGGAATACTAAAACTATTTGTTTTTTTAAAGAAACACTAAAAAGTATGTGAGTGTGAGGTTATAAACAGCAAGCCGTTTGCGACGTGACTGACAAAGTGTCAAACGCTACAAAGATGGCGGCATCTACCATTTGACATGAACTTGCAGTTATGTATATGGCACTAACTGAACATGGGCGCGAATATAAAATCATTCGAACGGTTGCAAGTATGAAATTTTGAAAGCGGGCCATCTTAGGAACAGGGCCATCTTTGGCGGAGGTACCTTATATTTCGTTAAAATACTCATTTAAGTTGTAATAGCATTTGTTATTTAAGAATGTTTTTAGATGTTTTTTGAAAAGAATTATTTTTTCTATATTTTTAATGGAATTCGGTAAGTGATTATATATTTTAATAACCATATAAGGGGGACTCGGTGTAACTATTTTTAATTTTGAAAACGGTGAAGTTCTTCACGCCATGCACGGGAATATTCGTGCACATCACACAAATTCATGCCCTTACCGGGATTCGAACCCAGGTCCTCTTGCTTCGTAGGCAGGGTCACTCACTACCAACTAGGCTAAAGCGGTCGTCAAATAATATATTAGTACATATGTAGTTTATATATTAAAATTGTATGACTTTTCCGTGAGTCACCGCTGGTCCTGGCTGAAAATCAGCGCTGTAGGTGTCTGATACCTCAGCATGATGCTGAGCCAGTTTTCGGTTCACTGCCGCAGAGACACGCTTGTTTCGTGTTTTACTTGTTTATATCCTTGTTTAATATGTGTGTCCTGTGTGTTTGTGAATAAATGTATTTTTCTTTATTCAATAGCGCATAGCGAGAGCAGGACGTTTCACTCGTATGCGTGTCAAGTCCCACCGGAGCTGGCATTTATGGAATCGAAGCTAATCAGTCCGCATTTGTTTTCCATGGTTGGCCTAAGTGGATTACTCGGCCTTCGCATCGGCCCTCAGTAATCCTGTTACGGGGCTTCGCTAATGCCATTGAGGACAATTGGATTCTTTAAACATGTGCACGGATAAAGAATGAAGAAAAAACATCGTGAGGAAACCTGCATACATCCACGAAGAAATTCAAAGGTGTATGTGAAGTCCCCAACCCGCACTGGGCCAGCGTGGGGACTACTGCCCGTTCCCTCTCATCCATGAGAGGAGGCCTGTGCCCAGCAGTGGGACGGTATGTAGGCTGATTTATTATTATTATTATGTTAACAATGTATGATGTTAAACAGTTGCGAAAAAAGAAGGAAAACAACAAATAAGGAATTCGATACTTTTATATTATTCATTCTGTAACATCATTGTAATGCAGTTGAAAAATAATGAAGTGGTTCAAAGAGTAGATTGTATGACTAGGGAATAAAACGATCTATTTTAGGCGAGGTGTGCATACCTATAGCTAACCGAGCCGGAACGGCGAGGGTCGATAGGCACAGCGAGGTTAAAATGGGTTTTATTACCGAGTTATACACTTTTCACTTTGAATAAAAAAAACAACAAGTAGGTAGGCACTTATTTTATATTTTATGAAATATTAAAAGTACAATTGGTACAATTTTTAATATGTAGAGCTATGTTTGTCCCGGGTAGATTAATTGTATTCTTAGTCAATTGGGGACGCGAAAGAGGTATTCCGGGCGGATTTATTGAATTCTGAGTTGATTCGGGGTAGGCGAAAGCTGTCGTAGACTCAAATTTTTGACTTCAGTTTGCTGTTCCTGAGCTGGCGAGGATATGACTTGCCACGATGTTGATGGCTGTGGCTCGCTTGACGTAGAGGGTTGCGGTGTTTTATTGGCTTTTAATTGGATTCTACCCGTTATATTGTGATGTATATCAGTTTTGTTATGTATCGACTGTTCTATACAATGTGTATTGCTTATACTTGATCAAACGAAATGTGCGAATACTAGACAAAAAAATATCGATAAAAAAATAAAAATTAAAATTATAGGCTAACTATTTAAAAAATTAAGGCGTTTTAAATTTTTTTCTGATGAATATTTCCGAGTTTGGTTTTTAATTCATATCTTTGCGTCTAAACGGTGTAGTTTCTCAAAAGTAGTCTTGTTTTAAAGCTACAAAATACAGCTAATCGACCAACCAAAAAATAATAACAATATCAAACATAAACCTACAAAAAAAAAGGTAATTAGTAGAAATTTATGAGAAAGAACAGTCTTTTTTTTAAATTAGTGTCTGTAACTTTAAAACTAGCAGTTTGAGGTAGACTTTTTTGCACATTTTTTGGCTTTTTTTTTTTTTTTTTTGGTAGGCTTTTTTTATTTAATTTTTATTTTTTTTATCGATATTTTTTTGTCTAGTATCCGCACATTTCGTTTGATCAAGTATAAGCAATACACATTGTATAGCCTTCCGCCACCTGGTCGGACTTCCACCCGCCACGGCGCTTTAGAATCGTTAAATTCGCACCTGAATCCGCTAAGAGCGTCGCAGAGGTTCTTCGGAAGCAGTGACCCGTGTACTGTTCAGGGTTGGGTAAATTAAGATATGTGGCTGATTTTTACCAATCACCTGCTTAGTGCACTTCCCATTCTGGTAGTTTAAAAAAAACCTGTGCATTTATGTGAACATGACTTTATTAACAATTACACGGTTCGACTCACGTATTCAATGTCACTCCGGGCGACATGTTTCGAACTCTTCGGGAGTTCTTCTTCAGGATGAGTGATGATGATGTGATCAAGATCTGTGTGACAAGCGACACCGCCGCGAAAACACTCATCCTGAAAGAAGAATTCCCGAAGAGTTCGAAACATGTCGCCCGGAGTGACGTTGAATACGTGAGTTGAACCGTGTAATTGTTAGTATTATTTCAACATGTCTCACGAAAGTTTAAATTCGATGACTTTATTGTTAAGCTGAGGGCATAAGGTTATTTTTTATCATTTGGGAGCGAAATCCTGTATTACATCCCAAAAGGATAGTCATTCACACTAAAAGAAAACAATGTTAACGTTATATAACACATTCCGGATTAGTTAGAGTTAGACATTAGATATCAGAGGCTCTAGTATAAGTTTTACCGAAACAAAACGTTACGACCGCGTTTGCGTTTAGCTGTCAAATCCCATACAAATTGAGGGTAAAACGCAAACGCGATCGTAAAGTTTTGTTTCGGTAAAACTTATACTAGAGCCTCTGAGGGAAATATTCTACTAGGTAATTTGACTTATTTCGATCATTTAGTGCTTTTCAATCTTTCATTTCATTTATTTATTCATGAGCAACATAGGTACATTGCATTTGAAATTAACATTCTCACATTAGTATGTCACAATCATATAAATAGTAATTTACTACAATAAAAAATAAAATATATATACTATATTAAAATTTATTATTTTACATGTCAAAACTAAGAAATAATTTCATTGCGTTAAGTACCTATAAGGAATTTAAAATAGTTATTTACGATACAAGTGCCGAAAATAGGAAATTCGCAACGAGTGGAGATAAATTAAAACACGACCGAAGGGAGTGTTTTAAATCGACACGAGTTGCGAATTACCTATTCGCACGTGTATCGTACAACGTTTTACTGTACATATGGCTCTTTAAAGTTTCGACATATGCACGAAAAGTGCTCTTTTTCGCACTAGTGCGGGAAAGTAGCACCATATGTACTGTAAAAGAGATTATGTATTCACATTATTTATTTTCTATTAGGGTGTCTTGACATTTAATAATTTGTATGTCACAGCTTTAGAGAGTTACCATTCCTTAAATTCCTCTATTGAAAAAATCATAACAATGTTACGTTTCACACTAGTTTTCCTTGAAATCGTACAGCGATCAACGCACGATTTTTCTAATTTTATATGTGAACGGTATAAATATATCAACACTATCATCATATGCGAGCATCATTGCAGACAGAAGCATGTTTTCGTAGCGAGTTTCGTAACAGTGGCAAAATATGTTAAAATAATAACAATCGTTCAATAGAACTAGCGAGCGAGGCGAACGAAGCTCTCCGTTTCAGCTTGGGCCAAAATTATTTCGTATGTCCGTCTGTCTGGCTGTGGTACCATGATACGGGGCCAGGTCTTATTTCTCAACCGGTTCTCGAGAAACTGGGAACAGGTTCAATAATTATTAGATCTTTTTGTCGATTCCGTTATTCGACATTTAAAAAGCAAATTCAATAACCTATAACTTTTTATTGATTGAAATAAACAGTCCAAAATATTTTGAATTTTTTTAAAACGTGGAATTAAAAAAAAACCCACTGTTTTTTTAAAATATTGCTGTCTCTCCTACGATACTAAGTATATATGTAACTTTTTTTGGTTGAAATAAACATGTCATTTTTTTATTTTTTTTATTCAACGACGGTGGCAAACAAGCGTACGGCCCGCCTGATGGTAAGCGGACACCGCAGCCTGCAACCCCAAAGGAGTAACATGGGCGTGGCCGACCCTTGATATGTTTGAGGATTCGTCGTGTTGACAGCTGAAGGAACAAATTCAATATTTTATATAATACAAGTGAAATAAATAAAATAAAAAAAACCCAACTGCTTTTTTCAAATATTGCTGTCTCGACTCTCCTACGATTATTACTCGTAGGAATCCAACGACCCCTCATACCTTGATGGATGGTGTGGTGCCGATGGAGATGGTGGTTGGACAGGTAGCCAGTGAAATACGAGTAGAATTTTCTTGTCCACATACACATACGTCAATTTAAAATATTTACCGAAAAAACAACTAGCCACTTATGTAAACGGAATAATTTTTGCATTGGCGCCTTTTTTATAATAAGTAATTTATTTATTTATTATTTAATTAGTGTACACGGCCTTACAGCGAACCAATACGCCGAGAAACCAGATTACTTAATTATGTACAGTAAAACAACTTACAACTAACAAATGGTAACCTATAAGATAACATTGCACATACAAAACACTGGATATATGTAAATTATGCGTACACGGAGGATTGCCTGTCTTCCAATCGCCTCACAAAATCTCAAACATTCCTGGCACACGGTTACCCATAGGGTATAATACCTAAGTGTATTTTTCTTCCGAAAACGTCATACGTTATTTGAGACTTTGAGACTAATATATGGCTGTTTTAATTTTTTTTTAATCTTTACCATAAACTATGTACCTTCGTCCTGATTTTTAACCAATAAAGTCAACTTTGCCGGACATCTTTGAGAATAGTAGATTACTGCAGAGGCCGTGAAGTAAGGCATTGCTGGACGAGATTGGGGTAGACGGCCGAGTCGTAGACGAGGCCGAATACAACGAGTCCAGCAATCCCTGTTCCGGCCGAGGATTGTATAGTACTTTTCTCAAACGATGTGAGGAAATATTAAAATTAAAATAAATACTAGGTAATCAATTAAATAATACGTAATTTGCACCTTTTTTATTTTTTAAACATGCCATTTGAACAAGCCGTTCGAGCACCATGTTTAACCGCACATAAAGTATAGTACCATAGATTTTTTCATTTTTTTTATGAAGCAAGTATGCTTACAGTGTCTAGTGGTGGTTGGCAGTATGTAAATTTTCCTTTGTCAGTTTAATATTAGTAAGCAAATTTAAAAAGTTAGAGTAGCGGACAATAATGGTTTTACTTAGGGTTTTCATACATTACTTCTTGGCGTAAGGCCAAGAAGTAATGTAGGGAGCCATAAACAAGAAACTTCACGTCTTCATTTCGTGATATTAACGCGTACATTTCCGAGCATGTTTGAGAAAAAGTTACTTACATACGTTCTGAAACATAACCCTCCTTCTGGGACAGGCGGGTAATGATTATAGATTTGCCAGTTCCACAGCATACAGAGCCACTAGCTGCTATAGCAGCTACACCACGGAATAAAGAATCCAATGGAAGTGGCATTCAACCGATTTTCTTAGAGAACCACTGTCGCCGCACGCACACAACCACACTTCAATAATACACGAACACACAATTGACAACATTTCATAATTTTGAGCCCTAAATTTTATTGGTTCTGTGTATTTGGTTTAAAAAGACAAATACGCTGATAGTTTATTTATTTCTCTAGGGTTCGTATTTAATTTGTTATGAATTTTTCAATATTTACTTATTCTAAAAGGGCGTAACTCCAATTCTACGCAGGAATAGCCTTTACCTTAGTCTTACCACGATCGAAAAAAAAAGTGATCTGACATTGACAATGACATCTGACTTTGCCATTGTCACTGGAGTTGGAGTAGGTCTGTGGTGTGTTGTTTGTTTAAATTGTACTATTTGTTAAAAAGAAACGATTTTATTGTCGAATTTGGCTGTGATAAGGGATACCGATACTTACTGCATTATATAAATACGACACCTTGCATTCACACGGATCTTTGGAATTACTGCTCGACACCACTCCGCTTTATTTTTATACGGTACATGGAAGAAATGTTTGTCCGGTTTCTTCAAAGAGTCATTGTTACAACTTGGCACGACTTGGTGTACTTAGGAGCAGTAGACACCTCGTCGATCCATGCGGGTTTCTCCATAGTAGGCAATAAATCCCTATAATATAGGATCTTTTAATTTTATTTTACTTCGTTAGGTTACAGTCGTTAACATCGATAGTAAACAATTTACGTCAATGTCAAATTCAAATGACATGTGACAGCAGTGCTTTTTTTTTCTGTAACATAAGGCACAGGCTATCCATTAACTATGTCGTACAATGGGTAAAATTAGACCATATTTTGAATTGTTTTTTAAATATTTTATTAAGCTATATATTTTTTTTATAAATATAGTATAGTGCTCAGGAGGCAATATGCTTTTGAATCATATATTCATTTTGAAGTGTTTATAAAATGAAATGTTGTCAATTGCAATACTCTTTCGATTTGTTAAAACGTACTGTGACAATAGGTTGTTAACGGTAGCAAATTTTATATGCAAAATCTACTTTAACTAGTACAATTTACGGTCTCATTTAGAGTGTCAATTTTAAAAATTTCTTACTTCCATTACCATATGCGTTGCACGACTTGCAAGAGACGTGGTCGTTCGGCTACTCGACGCAAGATGGCGGTGTTTTCAAAACTATGGAGATGGGACCGCTTAAAACCAAAAAGTCGCATGTACTTACTGCAAAATGTGTATGATGATACGACTATTTGGCTATAATAAATATATATAATTAATATAATAAATGGAATAGGGATGTGGATGGTATGGTATGAGTTGGACTATCGATATTTTCATGATATTAATACGGTAAATATTAAGCTAAGACTTAGTTACAATTTGTTTCTAATAAAATCTTGTTTATTATATAATTAGTAGTAGGTAACATTTATACTAAATTACTTTTGTTATAAAGGTAGTAGCAATTAAACACAGATTTCTAATAAACTAATATTATTATTTGTTTAATTTAATACAAGCAAATCTCAAATACTGTATATAGAATAATTTTACCAGCAATGCGACTCTAATACTAAACGCAGTATTCAACATTACTGCATTTGAATGTACCGAAAATAACTAAAACCTACTCTTGCGACGTTAAACCTAAATGCAGTATTCTACGGTACCTACTGCATTTAAGAGCGACTAAATATTTGGCAGCAGTTAAATTTACATACATTTTAACTAGTACCAGGCATGAAAATAGAAAATGATTGCTTACAACAAACGCAGTATTGAGCACGTGCTAGGTGATTTTGCAGTAATAAACACAAGTACTGCATTTAGTCTTAGTGAAACTGTAATGCCCGCCAGCCCAGAAAGTTGATTAAAATGCAGTACTGAGCATTTTATCTAAATAAAGCAAAAAAAGTAAAGAAAAAAGTATGTCAATAGAAAGCTCGAGTTTTTTACTATTTTTAGGTTACACTTTAAAAGTTATATAACAGAGATTTCTTGATTAGATATGAAGAAATATGTTTACCGCGTTTGTCTCCAAACCGCCATTCTGCAATTACCTACTGCGTTTCCAATAAGGAGGGCAGCATAGGTAAGCAATCCATAAATTATATAAAGCAATAAAAGGAATAAGCAATAAACAATAAAATATTATTATTTTAATTTCAATTTATAATACTACAATACTTCCAATTATACAATAATACATATGTATAAACGGAAGTCGATAAACGAGAAGTCCCTATGACAGCTCAAAAGTGCTACGAGAATTCCGGGCTCTGCATATTACTCATAAAAATATAATCTTTTTCATTTTGGTTTATCGATAACAAGTATCGAACTTAGCCACAGCATTTGAGTTGCGCACCTTCGGGGAATTTGCTGTGCATTCACGTTCTGAGTAGCGAAATAATACACAGGATTATGAACTTTATTGTTAGATTACTAGAATTGATATTTCCTTGACTACAGACGCAAATTGTGTCTAAGAAATTGAAAATTAAATATTTTTTTATACGTATTCTAAAATACCTCCATGAGACAAGTTTTTTATGTGCTGCTTTTGGAGCAGCTTTCAATAACGGAATACGGCATTTTCCTAAAATAAACAAATATTCACTCATGTCATACGCCGCGTGCGGTCGCTAGGTGAGTGACAATAATCTGTGCAAGAAGTATGCTTATTATTGCTCATGTTCGGCGACACGGGAACGCCCACTCACCACTTCCAATGGATTTTTTATTCCGTGAGCTGCACCCCCCGCATCACGTAAATATTGGCAATTAATCATCCTATGGGTTCCATACCAAAACAAACCAATCGCCAACAAGTTACACAATCACTTTACTTCGCCACCTGTCGCCAATTTCCCATTTGTTTCCAATAAATAACCATTTACGTAAAACGCACGTGGTTGCGGCACGCGCGCGGCCACGCTTACCCCGCCCTGCCCGTCACCCCGGCCAATGAAAGGGGCAATTGTACCCCTTTACGTAACTTGACCGAATTGAAACAGGCAGGCTTACTTAGACGACCTCGATTTGGCGGAAGGGATTGGAATGCGGTAATTTGTGGGCAGGAGGATTATGAAAAGTGGTAGGGCACAGTGAAATGTCATTTTACTCATATTTGGAGCAGCCCTGTATGTTGTACCTTCACCTTACAGAAGACAGACATAATAACGCTAATAGGAATGGTGACACCAAATAAAATTATTAATAATGTTGAATTTTCTCGAAATAGCATTAAAATATAGTCGCATGGAGGAAAAAGTAAGACAAGACAATAAAGAATCACAAATTTATAAGTGTCCAAAGACTTAAGAGGGGGTATAAAGTGCGTTCAATATTAGTTGGCGTGATTCCACTTGAACGTAAACAATACAGGCAATAAACTCGTAGAAGCCATAAACATTTTAAAAGACCTTGTTCTGTTTTACCTGTTTTGGTGCAGACGAACAAGTCTTGATACATTTAAATATTATTAATAGAATAATTTTAAAACAGCTACGTTCAGGTATGTTAAATAAAATACAATAACAAGGTCCACATAAATTATTTATTTATAATGTAAGAAATTAAAATACGTGGTTTTTCAGTTATGATTTTATGATGACATTTCTTCTGTTTCTGAATTATCTTCGGTACTTTCAGTGTCAGAGTCACTTCCGACATTTATTATAAAGTTGGAACATGGTGTATTTAAAAATCCTTCTTAAATTTTTTTATTCGAAGTTTAAACAACAACTGAGCTGTGTTAATTTTGCTAAACGGAAAGGTAACAGGAAAAGTATCAAGATCGTTTGAAGTACTGCCGGCCGCACGTGTTTAGCAAGTGTTTACAAAAAATGGGCTCGCCGCGACTTAAGCCTATTGTTATTGCTAATGACGGTCTCAAGTGGAATCACGCCAACTAATATTGAACGCACTATACCTACTCCGTCCCTTTTACGCAAAACGCATTTTGATACTATGACGCTCGAGACCCGTGAGACATGACGTCACGGGTCTCAAACGTTTTCTCTCTATCAAGCAATATTAAAACGGTAGTATCTTCGTAATTTTTTTGAGATAATTGAATAAGATTTTCGTCATTGGGCATATATATTAGCCTTCTTAGGTGTGTATGTGGTGTTGTGTTCCTGTGAGTAAGGTTGCCCGAGCTCCCGAGGATGTGTTGTGCTGAGAGTGAGCGACCCGCGTTCGTATCTAGCTACCAACACAACGAATCCTCAAATAAATAAAGGGTCGGCAACGCGCTTATGATTCTTCTGGAACCGTAAGCGTGCATAGGCTACGGTGTATGCTTACCATCAGGCAGACCGTATGCCTGTTTGCCGCCATCGCAGTGTTCAAAAAACTTTTGTGATTAGTTGGATTTCAGTAAGCTGTCAGCTGTTGTGTCAGTTGTCAGTCGAGTTAGTACCGATTCTTTACTGCAAATGAGTGATTTGCTACTGACACCGGATGCGCGGAAGTGGGCGTTACGAATGCAGTACTGCAAGCGCATCAGTCGCCCCGTTTCCCCGCGTGATATTAGGTACTATAGTCCGTTTTTTTAGTATTAGAAATACGGTAAACAAAGAAGCAGTCGTCGTCAACCTTTTCCGCTTGGGACAAATATTAGATGTTACGAAGTCCTCAGCAGAACGAGAACTTAACAGGCCTATATTAGTTATTTTGTATTTTTCCTATGTAATAAATAAAAAATACGTATTTCCACATCAATTTATTATGTAAACAAAACTTGTAAATGTTGACCACCATACGTTTCTCATTTGTTGTTAATGGACTCTGTTTCTGTCTCTTTGCTTTTGGTGAAGGCAAAACGTTCGGGGGAGAACGAGTCGGTCTTTTTTGCAAGCCACTTGGGCCTGCCTCTGGTTGGTCCATCGCAGTCTGCACGCCACCACACACAGCGAAAAATAAAATCTGAATATTAATTAACAAATAGATACTCGTCTAATAATCTCGTAATCTGAATTCAACAATTAGTTCATTACCAAGAAACAAGAAAAATAACGTTATGTCGACAGCGAAAAAAACGAACCGATCGTTACAAACCTCTTCTTCTTTAGGTTTTTTATTATGCAACCTTTCCAGAACTGAATAACGAAATTTAAAACAACATAGGTAGTCAAAAAATTAATACTTTCAAAATAAATATATTGTTGTAAGTATTATTTAGATATAAATAATGAAAACACTTCTATCATTTTAGGGTCGACAACAATAATGTAAGTCTTTTTCAATTGCTGTTTGAGATACTTTGACAGTTGTGTGGCATAAAGTGTCTTATATAAAAGACCTCGTACTTTGTGCTTTAACCTTCTTTCTGATGCTAAAAAAACGCACTATAGGTACTGCACACATGTATACTGACAGTATACCGACATCTCAGGAAACCTGTGCGTCATCAGCGGGCTCACGGCAAAGTACAAAATACCGCATACCGTTCCCGTCGTACTAGAGAAGTGGGAAGAAGTTTTTATTTATTTGACAAATAGCTTTCAAGGCGAGATACATGAGATTGAAAACACATTATCGCTCATATCTTTGTTTTATGTATCTCCATACCAATTTTCATCTAAATCGGTTAAGCGGTTTAACAGACGGACGGAGTTACTTTCGCTGTTCTAATATAAATAAATAAATATTAGGGGACTATCTTACACAAATCAACATAGTCCCAAACTAAGCAAAGTTTGTACTATGGGTACTAGACGATAAACATACTTATATAGATAAATAAATACTTAAATACATAGAAAACATCCATGACTCAGGAACAAATATTCGTGCTCATCACACAAATAAATGCCCTTACCGGGATTTGAACCCAGGACCTCTTGCTTCGTAGGCAGGGTCACTACCAACTAAGCTAAAGCGGTCGTCAAATAAATATATATAAATATACTAGCTTCTGCCCGCGACTCCGTCCGCGTGGAACTCGTTCATATCGTAGCTACATACAAACTTTCACCCCCCACTTCATCCCCTTGGGGGATGATTTCCGGGATAAAAACTATCCTATGTCCTTCCCCAGGACTCAAACTATCTCTATACCAAATTTTATCCAAATCGGTTCAGCGGTTTAAGCGTGAAGAGGTAACAGACAGACAGACAGACAGACACACTTTCGCATTTATAATATTAGTATGGATATAATATGTAGGTATATTAATAGGTAGTATGGGTTGCCATATGGCCATGTTAGGTCATCATCATCATATCAGCCGAAAGATGTCCACTGCTGGACATAGGCCTCCCCCAAAGAGTCCCGCAATGACCGGTCCTGCGCCACCCGCATCCAGCGGACTCCCGCCACCTTTACCAGGTCATCAGTCCACCCTGTGGGGGGCCTACCCACGCTGCGCCTTCCGGTACGTGGGACCGCCACTCGAGAACCTGTCCGCCCCAGCGGCCATCGGTTCTAGGTGCAATGTGTCAGGTCGCAATGTTGCATGGATTGACCGAAATAAATATTAAACACGCAGTGATGCACCCTGCATCCTAAGTCACAGAGAAGATAATAAAGTTACTAACTCCGACAACGTAAACTACATAGTAACATCGACGACGGCTTCATCCGAGCCGCATGCATAAGTCGGCCAAGTTCTTACTAGTTACTCTCGCTGTCACAGTAGACTTATCGTAAACAGTATCTTAAAAGAAGTGTGACCTTCCAAACAAAAAAAAACTTAATCAATTTATAATATGCGTAGTAATCGCGTAGCAAACATACAAAAACTTACAGTCGAATTGAGAAACTCCTTTTTTCTAAGTCGGTTAAAAATGCTACATACTTCTATGTTTTAGCGTTTTTTTTGTATTTTCTGTCTACGAAGCGGCAGGTCTTGAGTTCAAATCCCGATAAGGGAAAATATTTGTGTTGCGAGGAAAAGTATTTATTTCGGAGTTTTGGGTATTTTCTATCGCCCTTATTAACAAAACTTAAAATGCCTCTGCTAAATAAAATGTGCTTTGTCCCTTTCTTACGAACACACATTTCAAAGTGAGAGATAAGGACAAACGAATTTTAACGCCATTTTAGTTCAAATAGACTTGTAGTACGTTTATGAATACGGCGGTGTATGTGTTTAAGTATTTAATATCTATTGAATATATTGTCGTCTTGTACCCATAATACCCTTATTGAGCTTACTATCGGGTTATATCGATTTGTGTAAGATTGTCCCCTAATATTTATTTATTTCAGTGAATTCTGAACATTTTAATTTTATGCTGCAAGCCAGTGCGAACACATATTGCAAGTAGAATCTATGGCCGTTGGGGCGGTGCAGTTCTCGAGTGGCGACCTCGTACCGGAAGGCGTAGCGCGCAGTTATGTACTGTATAGTCCGTAAAGGCCTCCACACACCGAACGGGGTTCGCGGCGCGGGTCGGGCGGTATCTCTATCGCTTTCGCACAGTAGCGCGGCGTCTCTATCGCACAGTAGCGCGGGCCCTAGGCTAGTGAGGGCTAGGGCTAGTGAGAGACCCATATATGCCCAGAACTATGCTTGTTTTTTGGTATCTCATTTGCCCTTGTTTCGAAAACGATGAACAGCCCTTATACATATTAATGCGGTTCTGGGCATATGAAGGTGCTATGTCATTTTGAATGAAGGGGCATATATGGGTTAAATGCGTTGGCAGTGAGAGAGATACCTACCGATCCGCGCCGCGCACGACCCGCGCACGACCCGCGCCACGCCCGACACGCGCCGCGCCCGACCCGCGTTCGGTGTGTGGGGGCCTTAAGCCCACTCCCAATACCTACGTCTCATGACAACACGATAAAATGCGTGTCAGCAGGTCGAGAAAGTTGTGCTGAGCAATAATCAGAAGATTATCGCACCTAAAATTGGCCGAAAGTTTGAAAATCCTTCACTTGCGGTCAAAATTTATATGAGTACCCATATTTACGTCATGTGACAACAGTACGTGACATGTGGCATCATTTAGCCCTTTAATCGTAACGAGAGTAAACCTAAGTCTGTCAGCCCTGAAATGGGCGGAAGTACCTGGCAGACGGTGCCAAAGGTGACCAACTTTGAACTTGGAAAGAGCTCAGAGGTAGAGTAACGAACACGTATGGACGTTTTAACATGTTTATTCGCTTGGCTTAAGGGGCTATTCGAGGTTTTCATAGATTTTTGACAAGTTTTGAATCGTATCTCCTACTTTTGCACTACAGATAGAATTATAAATCACATGGCTATCTTTTCTTCAATCTTTTATCTCCATTTTTGTCTACCGGATTTTGAAACAAATGAATACTTAATTTAGTATATTTTTTTAAACATTGTCTAAAAAAACACTTATTTCGCATCTCTATTGACGTGAAAGATCTAACATATACGAAATCTACATATTTGGGTTCGTCTGTGACGTCTCTAAAAACTGGTCTAGGGTTTTAATTTTAAACCGATTAACACAAAAGTTATCGCCAGAAAACCAGTTTTTTGATCTAAAATTGTTCAACTTTGATGTCGAAAACAATGAATTTTGAAGTAAATATGGGATACTATATTGCTTAAAGCCGTTGTTGTTAATATAATAAGCTACAAAAAAACATTAGAAAACTAAGGCATTCAGATCGAAGGTCATTGGCGTATGGGAGCCCCTTAACAAGAGGTATTAATGCGAGCTGCGTGGCCCGGAGGCAGAAGCCTCGGAGGTGCATGCTAGACGTCTTCGAATCTTCTTGTATTTATAGACTTTCACACTGCTTCATTTGAAATAAGAATAGTGCTGTACAGCCGGCACTGTAGAGGTTGCCTATACTACCAATGCAATTGGTTTATTAATAAAATGTAAATTTTACACGTCATATAATACTAGTTTAATTTTTTACATATCTATAACAGTTATCGTCTTATTACTGGTTTATTACTTACTGCTCTCGGAAGACAAGAAATTGTTCAGCGACACTAAGTAGGATTTGAGTTTCGATGAGAATGAATCTCATGGTTCTAAATACACAGATTATATCGCCATACGATAAATAAATAAATAAACTGTTGCTTTCAGCGGTTTTTATGATGACTGGGATTTTGTTGTAAATCTTAGGGCCGATCCAGTGAAGGCCATTCCTCGACTTCGCCATCGCAAGTCTTAAACCTGGTGGTCGGAGCTACAGTACTGTCTCTTGCGCCGGTACTATGTAATCGCCTGAGATGGGATGTTCTTAATTGAATGTCGAACTAGGTGTGAACTATACAAAGCACCTTAACTAGTCAGTTGAGATATTGCATGCAGGAAGTTAGGTATTATCAGGGGCCACCTGCGGGAATATTGCCAGAACTTGCCGGCAATATTGCTTGGAGGTGAGTCGCTTGTTAATTGCGTTGGTATCTTATAATGGTCAATTGTCTAGCTAGGAGAATAAAGTATGCCTTCGCAATAATACCGGTAAATTACGTATGCTGCCTTTAGAACAGACACTGGTAACTTAAGGGTCGTCAGGACGATCGACTCTCCATACAAATGGTTCTCATTTTGAAACGACATGCTGGAATAACATGAATCTTGGTACACATACTGCGATCCGCCATATCTAGGTCGGAAATTAGTTTCTGTTGCTAGAAATTAAAATAAAGCGAGTAGAACGGTTTTCATACAGTCTCTTTTTATTTTTGAAGTGAAAACTTCTTTAGCGGCGCTGAGCACTTTTTGGGATGGGGAAAAATTGTTAGATAAGCGACAGAGTTTTGTGACGTCAGATGTGAAGGAGGTCACTTTTTGCTGCTAGCCGATTCGAATCCATTCAAAACTGAACGCTATTCGTAAGAGTATAAAGCCGTTAAACACTTTTTGCAACAGCATATTCTGCAAATAAATTTGTAATAATACCAACGCGTCCTTCACCGTTTTGCTATTGAGAAAAGTGGTAATGGTAGTTCGAATTTGGGCGTTATTCCTAAAGAGATAAAGCTTAGAAAAATATTTACCAACGGCAAAAACTAATTGATATTTTGGTCACCACCGCCGTCTGCTGTTTGTTCTTGCAAATTCGAATAGTTCGAATTTAGACGTTATTCCTAAAGAGATTAAGCTTTGAAAAATATTTGGCCATGGCAAAAACAAATTGGTATTGTGTTTGCCGCCGCCCATCGGCGTACCGACGGGCCCGTCCGCCTAAGTAATTGATAATTGTCTATAAATTTGCGTCAAATTCATTTTTAGGGTGACACCGTAAGATGTCACGTGACCTGATCGAAAAACTGTTACAATGTTATTGAGTTTTCACTTCTGCCGGCACTCCCGGAGTGCAACCAGTTTCTTTATTCTATTATTAATTTATTTTACGTCACTCTGGGCGGTAAGTGAGATTTACCGCCCACGGGCGCAGCGGCAAATCTCACTTTACACCCAGGAGAAGACGTAAAATTGTATACGCACCACGGGCGGTAATTCGTAAAGCCCCAGATCGCATATTTATTACAAACACCTGCGATCTGGGGCATTCACGAATTCACCGCCCTAGGTACGTAATGTACCTACTATAATAGAAGAACCAACTGCTATATTCACACATTCAATATTGACAGTAGATACAAAGAGGCTGATTATAATTTTTCATCTCTCATACTCTGAAAGTAGGTCATTGTTTATCTAAACAGCGGGTTGAAAGTGAGGCATGTCGCCCCTAGGGCTGAAAACTAATAAAAAATAAAAAAGTAATGGCAGAAACCTGTACAGCCACAGTTTCAGAAAATTGTATTGATTTTTGAAACTGGTTGACAATCTTACGTTATCTTTTTAAATATTGATACTAAATTAATTCTTGTGCGACTATTATGCTATTTGAAGACATTGAAATATTTTTCAGTGTTCGTAGTTCAATGTAACCGCTTCAGAACCGCGTCATAGTCATTAAAAAAAATAACAATGGCAAAAACTTATACTGCCACACTTCCATAAAATGCGTTGATTTCTGAAGCTTGTTGATAAGTATGATGGCTTTAATTCGTTATTACTATATGGTACATTTAATAATGTAATTTTTCATCCAGAAAACAATTAAAATTAATTTTTCGATATAACCGCTTCGAAAGGGCGTCCAGGAAATGGTCCCCACACAAACATTATTAAAGTCTGTCAACAGTTCCCGCCCAAATGGTCCACACACAAACGCTTTTAACATGGGTTCTATAGGATCTGACTGATTCAGATAATATTTAAGTTTCTGGTTTTCATTTCATTTCCTCGTATTCGAAATGAAAAATAGAGTGTTTAACTCGGGGAAAGCCACCCATTTTAGCCTCGAATTATTGACGCTCTCACCTCGTTCGAGCGTCAAAATATCTCGTCTGGAATGGGTGGCTTTCAACCCTCGGTTAACAATCTACTACTAATTATATTATAATTTATACCAACAGAAACCAGCATCCGACCGATATATGGCAGATCCCATTTTGTATATTGGAGGTTTGAGTCGCCCTTGCTGAGGACTCGGAGGTTTCTCTACCACTTAACCATTGCGTCAAGAAAGATTGACAATAGGGGGTTGACACTAAAATATAATAGATATCGATGTATTTTCCTGAAACAGGATTAAGAATGTAGACAAATGGAAAAAAAAGCAACGCAAGAGGTTTAAGAGGGGGGTGTGTTATGTCCCTTTTCCGCAAAACCAACCTTAAAAAGAAACGATTGTCATTTACTATGACACTATGACGCTCGAGGACCGTGACGTCACGATCTGCTAGCGTTCTCTCTCTCTAACTTCTTCTTTATCTGCCATGCCCTACCGGGCGTCGGTGACCACCTTTGCAAAGTCTTCCCTATTCTTGGCCAGTCTTGCGAGCATGGCCGCGTCCTTGATATCCGTCCATTTTCTGATGTTATCGAGCCAGTTCATCCTCCTTCTTCCCCTACCCCTTTTTCCCTCAATTTTTTCTTGTAAATAAATAAACTGTTTCTTTCAGCGGTTTTTATGATGTCTGGGATTTTGTTGTAAATCTTAGGGCCGATCCAGTGAAGGCCATTCCTCGACTTCGCCATCGCAAGTCTTAAACCTGGTGGTCGGAGCTATTACAGTACTGTCTCTTGCGCCGGTACTATGTAATCGCCTGAGATGGGATGTTCTTAATTGAATGTCGAACTAGGTTTTTTTTTTATGATTTTCAGTAGGTTGTACTTTTCATGTCTCTACATGATTACCGAAATAGGCAATCTTTCTCCGCTTAACTGTGGCTAGAACTTCCTTTTTCTTCTTCATTATTTTTAAGATGTCTACGAGTACGTTTGTTACTTTTGCAGTCCAAGATACTTTCAGCATACGCCTGTATAGCCACACTATTAGCTGATGCCCGCGGCTTCGCCCGCGTGGTTATAGGATTATATTGAATTTTCCCGTGGGAATTCGATGTTTTCACACACACACACACTTTCGCATTTATAATATTAGTAAGGATAAGGATTTCGAATGCCTCTATTTTGTTTTCCATTGATTTAATCAGCGTCCATTTTTCTAAACTATAATTGAGAATAGATAATACATAACATTTTACCAGTCTCCATCTTACAAGCAACATTAAAACTCTCTCTTGGTTTTTCTTGAGATATTTGAATGGTATGGTCGTCACTAGGTATATTTTTTTGCCTTCTTTATTTTAACGACCGGTTAGCCTAGTGGGTAGTGACGCTGCCTACGAAGCTGAAGGTCCTGGGTTCGAATCCCGGTAAGGGCAAATATTTGTGTGATGAGCATGAATATTTGTTTCTGAGTCATGGAAATTTTCTATGTATTTAAGTATTTTTACGTCACTCCGGGCGGTAAGTGAGATTTACCGCCCACGGGCGCGGCGGCAAATCTCCCTTCACACCCAGGAGAAGACGTAAAATTGTGTACGCACCACGGGCGGTAATTCGTAAAGCCCCAGATCGCATATTTATGGCTCTCACCTTCGGTTCGGGCCACAAACACCTGCGATCTGGGGCATTCACGAATTCACCGCCCTAGGTAGGTAATGTACTAATATCTATTATATATATCGTCGTCTAGTACCCATAACACTTAGCTTACTATGGGACTAGGTCGATTTGTGTAAGATTGTCCCCTATTATTTATTTATTTATTTTGGAGTAATAATACCTTTTGAGTATTAAAATGGATTCCATTATATTGGTTCGTTTAATTGCAACTAAAGAGTTCAGTTTAAGAAACTGCCTGCCGTTTGTCGATCACACTTTTCCCAGTATACTTCCGGAACTCAAGCGGTCGGTTCCATTAGTTGCGAACTTGCCACTTAAGAGTTGCGAACTTTGCCCGCCCGATGTTGACCGTCTATAGAAAAAGGGAAATAGAACTTACAAGAATTTATGACGTAAAAATCGTAGTTTACTAACGTAAACTGGAGATGACTCTCCGGCGTTTAATTGTATAGGTGCTGAATAATAGTATACCAAATCTTGCTGAATCGCACAAGCGCAAGCGAACACGCTTTTTGCCCGACTACGGCAGAGACGGAAAGAAGGGAAAGGTATGGTTTTACCAGTCTATGTAGCGATTAAGATACTGAACGGAACCGATGTTTTAAGGGCAAATACACAAAACTGTTTACTAGTCTGATATATTGTAATAACTACCACTTAGAAAAGTTGAGAAACCCCCGACATTTTCATTTCAAAGTCCAATATCTCAAAAACGGCTGAACAGATTTTCATGACAACAGCTAAGAACACTCGGGATAAAATTATCTATGACACACAAAAAACTAAACGAAAATCGGTTCATCCGTTTGGGAGCTACGATACCACAGACAGATACACAGATACACAGACACACAGATACACAGACACGTTAAACTTATAACACCCCTCTCTTTGTGTCGGGGGTTAAAAAGGTAAGGTTTTTTATACATTACCCAATTTACCTGCTACTTAAACTCACAATGTAACCTTAATGTATCAGACGATGAGAGTTAATTTCCCTGCAGACCGCGGGAGTTCCTAAAACATATTTGTCATCATTCACTTACTTGGGAATAATCAGGAAGAAAAAAAAATTATAATTAGTTAAATGCGCGAGAAAACGATAGAAAGTTCTCCATTTAATTTCTCACCCGATTCCCGCGAATTTTTTTGAGCAGGTTCAATAATTATGTTTCTTGTCATGCCAGTTTTTCGAAATTAAAAAAAAAGTTTTACAGCTCACAAGTTTAATGTTACTTATAACACCTTAAGCGCCTGGAAGCCAGGAACCCGCTAGGAGGGCGGTCTGCTCGTAGGCGCTTTCCTCTACAACCGGGTTTTCGCATGTTATCGGCTACGCGCGTAGCGCTACGAAATTGATGTAACTGCGAGGAACCCGCCTACGCCTTCCGCTAATTAGCAGATAAACCACGCGATCGGCTACGAGCGTAGCGCGTAGCAATTCTTTCTTGACCGTGAATGTGTTAAATAGTTCTACATAGGTCCTACTTACATATATACAGACGAACCAGTGTAAGTAGGACCTCTCATCACACACAGTTGCTACGAATCTACGGGTCAAATGATCTGGTGCATAAGTGCGATATGGTGTGTGAATACAGGTGGAGACGGGTCGACGCTCCGATGTTTTTATGACCATTCCAGGGTTGTTGTCCCTTTCCAGACATCTTGCTAAGCCTTTAACCACGTTAGGGAGGATTTTCCGGCTTAAGTGCACCTATATACCCTTTATCAATTTAAACACACATATTTTGCCCATTTATATGCGCATATTTTGCGTTCGTAAGTCCGGCTGTTTCTCTCTATAAATCGCACATTCTCGTGAAATTTTGTGAGCTCGTTGGATGATTAGGTATATCGAACTGTTTTTCAAATCAGCATTTGGAAATTTGTTTTTTTTTAAGGACTGTCTCGCCAGCTCGCAGAGACTGGTACATAGTATGTTAATGGTATCTTTGGCGGGGTGCAATCGGTATGCGGTACTTTGTACTTTACCGACAGCTTACTAATGTCTCCCAGAGGGGTAATTACGTAACTTAACCCATAACAACAGCCATTTAGATCTACCTGACGTGGGAACATAGCGTTAAGCAGTGAGCTGATTTCCTTTCGTGTCGGTATACTGTAAATTAAGAGTCCGCAGCACGGTCGACTCAATGCGACTCTCCATACAAACTTAGTTTGGTTCTCATTTTAAAACGGAAAACTGAAATAATATAAAAAAATATACACACTGGCGTCCGTCATACATCCATATCCATATTCATATTCATAATTTTATTGATAAAGGTAATTGTTTACAGGTCAAGATTCGGTACATAATATTAGAGTGCATTTAACTAAATGTAAATGAATAATCTCAATATGAACAATCTGCAATATGTTGTATATAGAAATACCGTAATGTTATTTTTTTTTAGTTGTTATTTGCACTGCCCCACAATCTTTTCCGCTTTGCCTTAAGGTTTGACTGGTAGAGAATGCCATATGGCATTAAGTCCGCCTTTTGTACGATAAGTTTTCTTTTGTGCAATAAAGTTTAAATAAATAAATAAATAAATCTCAGTACAATACAAATGTCAATCATAATTAATAAAATTATACAGCGATATAATGCTAAGAATAAAATTCACAGTTAAAATACCTAACTGTACACATGGACTTACATTTTTACATTGTGTGTGCGGATCGATGACACTTTATCAAAAAATTCGTCGACGGTGTAACTTGTCATCTCTAGTAACATTTTTTTTATTTTGTTAGCAAATGTGATGTCACTAGGGGCACTTCTGATGTCGGCAGGTAACGCATTGAATAGCATAATAGTACGTATGTATATAAGGAAAATAGTTTCTGTTGCTATAAATTATACATACATACATACACATACATTCACGCCTTTATCCCTACAAGGTGCCTACCCCTTAACGTGTGTTCCAGTACCACTTTTAGCATAAATGTGGGATGTATAAAAGATCGACAAAATGTGATATTGCAGTGAGAGGTTGCTAGCCCATCGCCCACAACACACCTCAACCTTGTCCCCTTAGTCGACTCTTACGAAACCCACAGGAAGAAAGGGGTTGGCTATTCTAACCCCGACACCACACAGGGAAAATAAAATAGAAAGTAAAATATATACAATATTAAAAAATATATATAATACGAGCAGAAATATATATTGTAGAAAAAAAGCGATTAGAGACATTTGTACAAAAAACGTTCTTTTTTTTATACAACGACGCTATATGCATTATTTTAAGATCTTTTATGTACCTATGTTAAACAAATAAATATATTCTGATTCTGATTCTGGTGGCAAACAAGCGTACGGCTCGCCTGATCGTAAGCGGACACCGCAGCCTATAGACGCATGCAACTCCAAAGGAGTAACATGGCCGTTGCCGACCCTTGATATATTTGAGGATTCGCTGTGTTGAGAGCTGAAGGAACCAATTCCCTCGCTCTCAACACAACGCATCCTCGGGAGCTCTGGCGACCTTGCTCACCTCCAGGAACACTACACTACTACAGAGCAACTAGTAGTGTTATTATGGCTGTGGTCTTCTACAAGGCGGAGGTACTTCCCCAGTTGGGCTGCTCCAAATTCGAGCGGGATGACATTTCGCTGTGCCCTACCTCACCAATTCTACTCGCTTTATTTTGCTTCTGTTTGAACTTCTAGAAACAGAATCTAGATCTGATCTAAATATGACGGATCTCATTATGTATACAAAACTTCATGCTATTCTAGCATGAAGTTTTAAAATGAGAACTAAAATACTTTTATATTGAGAATGCGTCCTGGAAAAAATATCCTTTTCTTTTAAGTACCATTCACTACGTGCTTTGATTCTTGCAATAGGTAGACTTGAATAGTACCTTACATGAATGTACCCTGTAAAGTGAACAATGTCAATGTAGGACGGTAGAAGACAAACATTTCCTACACGTCTCCGCCAGCGAGGAAACTAGACGTCTAGTAGAAGACAAACATTTCCTCCACGTCTCTGCCAGCGAGGAAACTAGACGTCTAGTAGAAGACAAACATTTCCTCCACGTCTCCGCCAGCGAGGAAAGTAGACGTCTAGTAGAAGACAAACATTTCCTCCACGTCTCTGCCAGCGAGGAAACTAGACGTCTAGTAGAAGACAAACATTTCCTCCACGTCTCCGCCAGCGAGGAAACTAGACGTCTAGTAGAAGACAAACATTTCCTCCACGTCTCCGCCAGCAAGGAAACTAGACGTCTAGTAGAAGACAAACATTTCCTCCACGTCTCTGCCAGCGAGGAAACTAGACGTCTAGTAGAAGACAAACATTTCCTCCACGTCTCCGCCAGCGAGGAAACTAGACGTCTAGTAGAAGACAAACGTTTCCTCCACGTCTCTGCCAGCGAGGAAACTAGACGTCTAGTAGAAGACAAACATTTCCTCCACGTCTCTGCCAGCGAGGAAACTAGACGTCTAGTAGAAGACAAACATTTCCTCCACGTCTCCGCCAGCGAGGAAACTAGACGTCTAGTAGAAGACAAACGTTTCCTCCACGTCTCTGCCAGCGAGGAAACTAGACGTCTAGTAGAAGATAAACATTTCCTCCACGTCTCTGCCAGCGAGGAAACTAGACGTCTAGTAGAAGACAAACATTTCCTCCACGTCTCTGCCAGCGAGGAAACTAGACGTCTAGTAGAAGACAAACATTTCCTCCACGTCTCTGCCAGCGAGGAAACTAGACGTCTAGTAGAAGACAAACATTTCCCCCACGTCTCTGCCAGCAAGGAAACTAGACGTCTAGTAGAAGACAAACATTTCCTCCACGTCTCTGCCAGCGAGGAAACTCGACGTCTAGTAGAAGACAAACATTTCCTCCACGTCTCCGCCAGCGAGGAAACTAGACGTCTAGTAGAAGACAAACATTTCCTCCACGTCTCCGCCAGCGAGGAAACTAGACGTCTAGTAGAAGACAAACATTTCCTCCACGTCTCTGCCAGCGAGGAAACGAGACGTCTAGTAGAATACAAACATTTCCTCCACGTCTTGCAAGCGAGGAAACTAGACGTCTAGTAGAAGACAAACATTTCCTCCACGTCTCTGCCAGCGAGGAAACTAGACGTCTAGTAGAAGACAAACATTTCCTCCACGTCTCCGCCAGCGAGGAAACTAGACGTCTAGTAGAAGACAAACATTTCCTCCACATCTCTGCCAGCGAGGAAACGAGACGTCTAGTAGAAGACCAACATTTCCTCCACGTCTCTGCAAGCGAGGAAACTAGACGTCTAGTAGAAGACAAACATTTCCTCCACGTCTCTGCCAGCGAGGAAACTAGACGTCTAGTAGAAGACAAACATTTCCTCCACGTCTCCGCCAGCGAGGAAACTAGACGTCTAGTAGAAGACAAACATTTCCTCCACGTCTCTGCCAGCGAGGAAACTAGACGTCTTACATGTAAATTACCAGATTTTATTTTCAAAAGTAATGGAAAGTTTACATGACAATAAAAATACCAGATTGGTTTATAATAGCGATCGATCTATTTCTAACCGAGTTCATAAAGTACAGTGCAGTGCATAAAGAACGTTGGATAGTATATGTGATTGTTATAGACGCTTACTTAAATTTTAGTGCCCAGCAATATTTTTAAAGGATATCAAGATCAAAGCTACGGTAGCCTAGTGGTTCAGGCATGCGGCTGTCAAGCGGCGGTCGTGGGTTCGAATCCAATGAGTTTTTCGGAACTTATATATGTACGTAATATTTACCGTTAGCTTTTCGGTGAAGGAAAACATCGTGAGGAAACCGGTCTAAACCCAATAAGGTCTAGTTTCTCCTCTGGGTTGGAAGGTCAGATAGCAGTCGCTTTCGTAAAACTAGTGCCTATGCTAAGTCTTGCGATTAGATGTCAAAGCGGACTTCGGAGGAGGATGATGATCAAGATCAAATGTACAAGCACGTATTACAATATTATTGTCCACCCAGATTTTTAATTAAAAGCAAAGTTATAGTCGACTTCAAATCAGTAGGGGAGAGTGGGGTTCAGTGGATCACTTTTTTTGTGACTGATGTGGCGGCCCCAATTTCACCTAAAAAGGGCTAGTTTCTACCCGTCAGTAGCAGTAGTAAATTTGAAGAGTTCCCTCGATTTGTCCAGGAACCCATCGTCAGATCCTGACCTGGTGACTATAACCACCTGGGAAAGATATCCTTGCTAACGAAAAAAAAATCTTCAAATTGGTTCCTTTTTTGAAGTCGGTTAGTATTAGATTATATTAAAAAGTACCTTTTTCTACTCGAGCACATCCGTCAATTAAATGACTGACACCGATATCTAAATCAACTCTTGGGCTCATAAGATGACTGCTAGCAGCCATCTTATGAATATGAGATAACTTTGTACAGAACTAAAATGAATTTTGGCCAATCATGAGGCTCGATTTCCAGAAAACACCAACGCGCAAATATAAAAAACTGGCTGTGACAGACGGACAGCCTCCGAGTGATCGCATAAGTGTTCCGTTGGACCAATTTTGGTACGGAACACTAAAAAGGTTGGCTGCACTTCGTTTCAGTAGGGCGATTTTCAATAGATACCCACTACCAAGTTTGTTTAATAAATTATTAAGTATTTCCGTTAACTCGTAGTTATATAATTAGCTTTTTAATTCTCGTACCTTAATTAGGCCACTCAGAAAGCTTCGTGGCCTAAACGTGGTACTCGACTGAAAAAGCATACATTATATATTATATTTAACGATTGCATAAACTACTATTTGACGCCACTGCTCGGAAATTAGGCAAAATATTAAAAACTGTGATTAGCTGGACGTCGCACGAACAGGCCTATTATGAATTCAAACTGTTCAACAATGTTTTTGTAGTCCCGTTGGAACAGCGATTCGACTAATCACAGGGCGCCGCGCGACCGCGCTCTTTTGTTTAGTATTTTCACATTTTAGTACCTTCATTTATATTCATTTGCAACTATCTTCCGCCCGCGACTTCGTCTGCGTGGACCCGGGATGAAAACTATCCTATATTTTAATCCATGCTTTAAACTATCTTCGTGCAAAATTTCATTCACATCGGTTGAGCCGTTTAAGCGTGATTGAGTAACAAACATCTAAACATCCAAACATCGAAACTTTCGCCTTTATAAGTATTATTCCTAGCTTCCGCCCGCGACTTCGTCTGCGTGGACCCGGGATAGAAACTATCCTAAATTTTAATCCATGCTTTAAACTATATTCGTGCAAAAATTCATTCACATCGGTTGAGCCGTTCAAGTGTGAAGTAACAAACATCTGAACATCCAAACATCGAAACTTTCGCCTTTATACATAGGATTAGTTGGGTTTCCTGGCAGTAGGCGTGAAAAGCACAATGTAATGTCTCGGCCAAAAGTGCAATAGATGGACTTGTCTACTTCGAGGTCCCTACCTTCTGCTCCGACCTCGAACCCACTCGTTCATATCTGTGGCCTACTTTCTAGCCTCTACAGATTTCTTTTCTCTTTTACAAAATCACATTTAGGTACATGCTACGCTCGTGTATCGGGTGTATCGCGCTTCGGTACTCTATACGAGTAACATTTACTTATAACGATAAGGAAAATCTAACAATACTCTTGATGCTTCCTCCAACTACATTCGCTGAGATACGTGCCTCATTATGCCGGGTCGCAGGCTCACGTGCTTTCCTCTAACGAGCGGCGGTCTGCAGAGGTTTAACAAGCTCTTTTGTATGTATAATGAATGACGACCACTACATCATTTATTGTAAAATAATTTTCAAATACGTTATAATTTGAAAAATAAAATGCTTGCGATATGTCAAAGTAACGTCGTGCTCTAGCTAGCTCTTATGTTGACTTTTTGCTATACGATATTGAACCTTAGGTGGGTTGGGAATTAAATTACTTGACTGTAGGTACCTATATTGAAGCCGTAATACAGTTCTGGCCGTGCAGCTGGTTTGCAGTTTCGACGCATTTATGTCAACTGCATGCAAACAACACTTGCAGCCAGACAGCAGCTGGCATGCTGCCCGTGCCTACCTAACTGTGTGTCTGCATGTGGCATGAACCAAACGGATGAACCAACTTTAGTGCCTTTTGAGGGTTCCGTACCCAAAGGGTAAAACGAGACCCAATTACTAAGACTCCGCTGTCCGTCCGTCTGTCTGTCCGTCTGTCACCAGGCTGTATTTCATGAACCGTGATAGTTAGACGTACAGTTGAGATTTTCACAGATGATGTATTTCTGGTGCCGCTATAACAACAAATACTAAAAAACCGAATAAAATAATTATTTAAGGGGGCGCATACAACAAACGTGATTTTTAGCCAATTTTATAGATAATGGTACGTAGTTATGTTTGTTTGTAGGTACTTTACGTTATACTTACTAAATACCGCATAACGATTTCGCCCCCCAAATGCCGAATGCGGAAATGGTCTAAGTATCCTCATTAATTCGCAAACAAATACTTACGTAATGTTGCTTTAAAGTCCGAAATTCGGCTATATAAATTCGGAACCGCTCGGGATAATTTTCCTCTTAAAATTCTCATGTACAAAATACGTTTACACTTTTGCACCTTATTGCCTTGTAATAAGGTGCAAAAGTGTAATGTCGAGGTCATAAATATGTTTACACTTTTGCACCTTATTACAAGGCAATAAGGTGCAAAAGTGTAAACGTATTTATGACCTCGACCGTACTCATTCAATATTTAACGGGCGAACGAAAACTTTTCAGTTAGCCTTAATACGAACCATCGAGAACACTGTGAACTGACCATTCGTGGCCCTTATTGCAACGGAATAAGGTTTAGTTTAGAACAACCACTTTACTGGGATGGCGAGGGAGAGTAGCGGGCGGGTGTTGTGTGGCTCTTCAACTTCTGATAAAATCAGCTACTGTACACCTCCGAGGTGCCAATTCACCTGAACACGGCTGACACCGCCGGACAGTGGCACCCACAGAACAAGTCCTTAGGTGGCTCACTGCGTGACTTCCTCGTGCCGCTACGAGTACATTCCGACCTACCAACTCCAGCCGGTAAGTTAGCGCTGCCGTAGCCCGCGTTCTGTCCCAGCGCGTTGCATGCGATAGAAAGGGATGGCCAAGTTTATACTCGTTCGGCATACCTAAACAGGAAAGTTAGGTAATAGAAAACCTTCTGTACGTAGTGCTATTATTTAAGGCCTCCACACACCGGTCGCGGTTGCGGGTCGGGCGCGGGCCCGCGCAAGTTTACAACTTGAAACTACACTTCAAACACACATCGAACGCGGGCCCGCGGCGCTAAGTTACAACTCGGGCAGCGCGGCCGCGGGTCGGGCGCGGCGCGGGTCGGGCGATTGATATCTCTCACCAACGCATTTAATATCTCTATCACTATCTCTATCATACAGTAGCGCTCGCCTGCGGTGTGTATATACCGCTTCAACCGCGCCCCGCGCCGCGCAAGACCCGCGTTCGGTGTGTTGGAGGCCTTAAATTCTGTGCTATACTCGTAGCTCGATCGTAGTCGCGCAGCTGGCGTAATCACTGTCAGTGTCACGCAAATCGCGACAACTTTAACTGCAGGGCACGTGCTATGCGGGAGAGCGAGATGGCATGATTTGGGTATTTTAGCTGTCAAACATCGGTTTTCTAAAGAGGCCCCCAGACGGGCTACACTTTTGATGAAATATGTGGCTACAACATTGCCGACTATATCCCGGCAATACAAAAAACATTTTAGTGCAGCACATGGCTGGAAAATGTATATCTCGGCAATATTTCTGCTGCAGTATATGGCTCATTATTTTGTCTTTACATGAGCTACATACATGGCTAGTATGGCTACAATGGCTGACGAACTCCTACGCGTTGCAGCAGCTTTCATTGAAATAAAAACAAGAAAAATGTGGATTCAACCTTATTTCAATAAGCGTGATACGTTATATATTTTAAGTCTGGAAATAAGACTCGACGAACAATTATTGTTATTGCATTTGTTGCATTTGACCATGTACCAGTCATTTTGATCCGTATTTTAATTTATAGCCTCACACTGTAAACGTACCAAACTACACAGAAACAAACACGATCATAGCTATGCTACTCAAACGAATCTCGGCAAACTTCACGTAGCTGACGTAGCATGAAAAAGGGACGCACTTATGCGCTATAGCGGGACAACAATAAAAGTGGCTGAGAAATATTGCAGTATTTTCGATTGCAAAGCGACTATTCCGGCAATATGGATGGGACCCTAAACATTCATCGGCCACACTAAAAATATGTGACAATATATCCCGGCCATACTAAAAATATTGCCGAGTATTGCCGAGTGTTGCATAGTCTGGCCGTAAATGCTGGCTGATGCTGCCAGCCACACTATTGCAGCTATACATTTTCGTGAAAATATGGCCCGTCTGGGAGCCCCATTAGAGGACCTTCTGTAAACCTTCACAATTCTCGCACATTATTTTAACTGAACGGGACTTGACACATTCACCGCCAAGAAACGCTACGCGCTACGCTCGTAGCCGATCCCGTGGTTTTCCTATATATGTATGTAGCGTATGTAGCGGAAAGCGACTACGGCTAGGCGGGTTCCTGGCAGTGAAAGTGCTAGCCGCGTATAATTAACTTATTTATTTACCTCACTGAGCCGCCGTTTCGGATGTGTCCCGACATCCGCCGTCACGGGACAACTGGCTTGACCATCATCATCTTCTTGCTGCGCGGGTTAAAAATCAGACTTTTGCGACACACCCGAAACGCCGGGAGACCTCAGTGAGGTAAATAAAAGAGTTAATTATATAGGTTTTATTCTCGCCTTAGTATTTGGAAATAAATTAAGACAGGCTTGCGAGTTCTTAAATGGAACTCAAAACATTTATTCGTGACAATACAGATAATAAAAGAAATGAAAAATAAATATAAAAAAAACAAAAAGTCACGAAATGGACCCAGCTCAGCATGTTGCTAGCTTTACAGCCAGCGCTGGTCTTCCGCAGGATCCATTCGGTGCGGTGAGTAACAGCGACCGATGCACAAATGACATACAAGCGATGAAATCAAAAAACAAAAAAAAAGACGCAAAAGGAACTTTTACATAACTAACTTAGCGACCCGCCCCGGCTTCGCACGGGTACTATATTATACCACAGATTAAAGAATACAAGTACAGATACCCAATCTCATAGAGCAAAAGCGTACCGTCCTAATGTAGGCAATTCTGTATACAATTTTAGTCCCGTAGCTACACCAGTAGATGCAGTATCCGAGCTACCACGGCTATGACGCTGTCAGCCTTTAGTAATACATTGAGATATCACCAGATGGCGTTGACTTCCCGGGCAACAAATAGAGTATTTTTGATTTTTTTCGATATAAAAGTAGTATTTTAGAGACAATATTACACATCACACAAAAATATACATAACCAAATGCTTAGAGCCTGTGGTTCCATAGAACTTTCGCGACCCGTGATGGCGCCATCTAGTGACAGTACCCAATAATACGTAGCAAGCTTGAAAGTTGACTCGTATAGTACGAGTTACATGGATTTAGTATCAATTTTATTGCATTTACTAAACATATAAAATATACCTTTATTGTGTGTGCGGAAGTATGTTTGTGATATAATTAAGGTACGTTGAATTTATTAAGGTGTAAAA
This sequence comes from Epinotia ramella, assembly GCA_947578815.1. Taxonomy (NCBI): domain Eukaryota; kingdom Metazoa; phylum Arthropoda; class Insecta; order Lepidoptera; family Tortricidae; genus Epinotia; species Epinotia ramella. The sequence goes on along the minus strand of OX388214.1, from coordinate 3,496,929 downwards.
ATCATTCTATCTTCACGATTACTGGTTCAAATGTTTCGCTCGGTACCTGTGTCGCCATCTATGAGTTCTTTTTAGTATCAATTATACGTTGTTCTAGTTGGGAGGCCATGATTATACATATAAACCTTCCTCTTGAATCACTCCACCTATTAGAAAAAACCGCATCAAAATCCGTTGCGTAGTTTTAAAGATCTAAGCATACTTACATACTCATACTCGTACTCTGCATCCCAACATACCACTACGTGTGTATGGGCCCTTACGGTAACAGTGAACGCTCTTTAGCTCACAGAGCCGATAGTTTATTCTGTAGCTACCGTGAAACATGCCTTTGCCACTAGGCAAAACTTTGCCCAAAAAGCTAATTTTAAACAAATCTGGTAACGAATGAAAACACGACATATTTATGGCAACCTTACTATTTTTAGTAGAAACTAGATTATATTTATGACTACTTTGAGCCATACATGTTTTTAACTTCAGGCAGGAGCTTGCAGCATATTGTGGAATGTGAGGTGTATGTGGCAAAGTTGAAAATACCTAGGTAACATTCTCCATCTGTACTGTATAAAACTTTTCGTAGTGAAGACTAAAATGTTAAAATGGAACGCCATGTTTGCCCAAAATTTTATACTGAGTCTGGTCTCAACATCGTAAGAGCCATATGTGCGTCAATAATTCGACATGGTCAATGTTGGCAAAAGTCCAGATAACTTTAACCGCGATCAAAATCGATAAACATTTGGAATAGGTGTTGATTAAAAAAATATTTCTCCTCATGAACATGTGTATGACTACTATGAATACGAAGGATTCGTTAAGCAAAAAAAAATATCATTCTACCATATAAAAAATACGAGATTCGTGTTTATCCGAAAAAAGCGGGGAAAGTAGGCATGTTTCACGGTATCCCTACCCTCTGACGTGTAGTTGCACGTGCGCACGCAAACCATGCAGCCATACAAATCAAACGGTTTGTATGGCAGTGACGCGGCAGCCTTCGTTACAGACGCACGCCTCACTGCGAGCAGCGCGGCGGCTGTTAGAAGCGCCTGCGCTTTCAGCCGCGAACAGCTTGAACACTCTCAGTACCGACCGAGCCTAAGCCGCAAGTAGACCAAAGTCGATCACGCAACGCATTGTATGCGCGTCAGGTGACTAAATGTCCGTTGGGGGAGTGACAGTTGAGTCCTAACGTGCGTTCGAAAAGTTACGTGATCACACCTCCGGTGAAAAACTGTGTAGCTCGCTTTCAGCCGCGCGTAAAATATATAGGTGCCGGACCAAATAGTGTTGTCAGTATACGTAAACTTCACATTATTTCGGAAATTACTTGAATACTCTCAGTAACCGAGCTGTGGGTGAACGGCGCGTAGATCCGGTGAAAAATTGCGTACAGTTGGAAACATTTATTCTGTGCTTTGTGAGAAACCTGCATCTTAAATATTTGTAGGTAAGTGTTTGCCATTGATATCCATTAGTGTTACGGTCATGGACGATTGGATATTGTTTTTGCTATATAATATAATAATATAACGTAGATAGAGTCCCTAATAAAAGTGAAAATATTTCTTAATTTGTTCTTTAAACCTTTACTTGCGTGTGTCGAAACCGTCGAAAGCACCTACTTAATGTAATTTATATTACCAATAAATGGATTATGATTATTATGATTATGATTAATATATAATATCTTTTATTACCTAGTTATAATTTGCAAGACTTATATGAATCATATGATGCAGTGTTTTGTGACATCCTGTGTACCTGAGACTAGTATCTATCGTTTAACCCCCGACGAATTAAGAATGTGTATCTGTGTGTTTGTCTATGGTATCGTAGCTCCCAAATGGATGAACAGATTTAAGTGCAGCTCTCTTTATCGAAACTATTGGCTGCCAGCTGAAAATTTTAGCAATAAGATAAAAGCAGCTGAAGTAATGAAAATAAAACAAAATACTACTGTAAAATGATGAAGTTCGAAATTACTTAGCGGTCCGCCGACGGAACGACACGCTTCATCTTCATCATCATATCAGTCCAAAAGAGACACCGATTACGACACGCTGGCTTAAAATATTCTACTTCTATTGAACGTAAAGTAAATAAAAAACAAATATTTTGTGTATACCTTAGACCCATTAGAGTGATTAGAGCTTACGCGTAAAGGAGTTTTTTTATTTTATTTGTTTTGTTTTTGTTTTGATTATTATATTTAGTTTTGGTTTAGATTTAGATTTATTTACAATTACAATATAAATTAAAGCTAGCTTAATCTATATGAATTTATATTATGATCGTCAAAGAGAATAAGAATTGTAATAAAATGTCAAGTTGCATTTGGTTCAAATTATAGTCACAATTAATTAATAGGCAAAAGTAAATAAATGACTAAGATAATATCACATAAAGATCGTCAGATTACAAACTATACATAAACGAATAATTCAAAAAATACATATAACGATATAATTTACAATGTCAAAAACAGTGATATTATTAATGTTTAATGTCCATAAATTCCTTTACTGAGTATAATGCGTTTTTCAATAAAAAGTTTCTCAGTTGGCGTTCGAATGTTTCGTCAGATGACTCTGTTCGCAAAAAAATAATTGTTTAAATATTTTGTTTCTTTTATTATTTTATTATCTACTATTTTCACAGTGCCATGCCATCTTGTCCAAATACTGGCTTCACTGAAAATCTGCGTCACGTAATGTGTCCTTTGGCTAGCTCCGGGACATTAAGCTGAGTGCAAGCCCTTTAGTGCAAATTACTTAAAATAATGTGTGTTAAAGATAAGTTTTGTTTATGTATAGTTTTTGCACTAATAAATTATATTCTTTCTTTCTTAAAGGGTCAATCCGTGTGTAATAAATTTATTTTTAGAGTTTTTGAGTTGGGTGTTTTTATTATTTTAATTATTTATTATATGTTTTTAACGTGATAATCGAACAGATTATTATACAGGCAAAAACCAACTAAAGCTAAGGGCCTAATATTATGTTGATGATATCACCATTTTGATCTTGCGAATGTGTTTATGTGTCATTCCGTATCAGTTCGTATAGTCAGGGCTGCAATAAGTAGCAATTTCGAAATGTAATTATTCCCTCATTTCCTTCTATTGCCAGCTGGGTTCCAGTATTTATGATATCAATTTCTTTCGCAGAATCCCGGCAAAGATGTCTCGTTGATCCTGCCAGGCTGATTTGGACTTAACGCGATGACGAAAAGGTTCGAATTCAACTGGCAAATCCCGGTGCCCGAGCCGCTCCTGCAGGTAATTGATTAATTGTTCATTAATTAATATAAATTGTCGTAATTATTCCGATTATTTGAATCTGGTTGTTTATGGTTCGATTTCAAAATATGAAGTTTAGGAAATAAGGTACAGAATAAGATACATTTAGCGCGCGCTGAGAGATATCGGAATTGAAAGGAGTCAGTGGGAAGCCTTCGCCCACGCACAGGATTGAATAGGGTTTTTGCATACAATATGTACGAGTATTACCCAGAGTATCTTACGTAGCCGACATAATCCTACTTATCCTTCTTACGTAATATAACAATATTATAAATGTATGTATGTATGTATGACACCGTAAGTTTGAAAGAAGAGTAAGAAAAGAAGAAGAAAGATACATTTATGCATTTTGGATGTTTGTTACTCAATCACGCAAAAACGGCTGAACGGATTTGGATGAATTTAACATAGGTCAGGTTTTATCCAAAAAAATCATCCCCCTAAGGGATGAAATTGTGAATGGCAGTTAATGCTTAGCTTTTTAATTTCACTTAATCGTCCTTGACAGAGAGTCAAAGATGGCACAATTTAATTTGAAGAAGCGTTTGGTTAATTATGTAAAATTTTGCTTGTCTGTGATAAAAGATTTGTTGTTATGCAACAGAGTCTGATAAAGTTAATGCAAGCGCGTGGCTTGATATCTTTTAAATTAGATGTGAGTCCGAGAAGGATGTTTCTGTGGGATGTTCGACGTAATAAATGCATCGCTACATGGCTCTACTGTTTCAAACTGTTAGTACATTTATTTGTTAAAATCTGTTAGTGTGGCATGTTGGCTTGTGCTTTATGGGACGACAGTAATCGGCGTCATATTTAACGATTACCCGCCTGTAAAGTGTGGTCGGTGGAACCAGAGGTGTACGAGGAAAAATCTACCAATAGCATTGAATGCCTCGCTCGCGCGTCGCTTCCTGATGATGGATTTTTTCCTCACTCACCGCTCCGCTTATGGACCTATAATACTCTGGACAAGGTATACGTGTTACCACAATGGGAGATGGAGGGGCTAAGAACTGGTCTTAAAATGGCTGATAGCTTACCACAAACAACTTACTTAATTTGGGCGGGTAACGGTTTATTAGCCGCAATCTCATACTAAGTAAATAAGTTGCGGCAAATAATAAAAAGTGGAACTATGACAAAGACAACGAATGATATTTCCTTTTCTGTCACACTTATTGAGATTTGTACACTGCATCTCGCTCGGACGTGGTACTATTATTACCATATTCATATTCAATTTATTCATAAAGCCAATTTACATGTCATAGTTAAAGTTAAATAAAAAGTTAAGAAATTAAAATTATAAATTATGAATTATTTAAAATAAAAATTAATTGAACAGTATAGTTATTAAAAATACAATTAATAAAATAAAAAGTAACAATAGACATAAAATTCAAATTAATTAGGTATTGAGAAGATTTACCATAGCTTGTCCTAAGTATATTAAATAAAAATAAAAAATAATTATAGGTAAATGGCTCCGCTACGCACGGCTCAGCTGGATACTCACCCTAAATATCAGCCTGTTACGATTGACCTCAGTTATTACGTTTGACGACATTCAGTTAAACTATTCGGAAGCAACCTAGACACTTATCATAGGTGTCAATGTACCCGACGATCGTCAGATGTTTGGCAACGGTTCGGTACATCTGAACGAATATCTTCTCAAAACTGCTATTGTGGTTTGATTTCAATTTCAACTTTATTTGTTTGGATCTATGGTTGTGTTTAGAACAAATCGGGCGAGAGCATATTTCAGCGATCTGTTGGATAGCATTATTTATATCACTTCCAACGTAATAAAAACGAAAAGTGGAAACAGTGGGTAGTGGTCAGAAATAAATTTATGTTCGGAAATATTTTCGTTCAAGTATGCGTTGCTTTTATTTTGAATTTTTCGGCTCTTAGTAAAAACAGACGTACCGTCGACGTAGTTAACTGACCAAATATTATTAAATCTTACATATCGAGAAAATATCATTCTGTTTTTTTTTATTATTTAAATTGGAAGTATACGATAAATCAAGTTGTGTATTGCTGATCTGATTATACAGACAGGCCTAGCGTACTTCGTATTTAGACACGAAATGATAAGAATTTCGGTAATGCCTTTCAACAAAGCAAGAAACAAAGGGTTGTGGCGCCCACGCCAAACAATAGCCGTATTCAGAAACGTTCATCAACCCCATGTTATCTAGAATTCCGTTAACGGGTTGTTTATTTCATATAGACCGAGGGCCCACTCCCAATTCACCTACGTCACATGACAACATGATAAAATGCATGGCAGCAGGTCATGAAAGTTGTAATGAGTAAGAAAACAAAAGACCGGGTTGCACTCCGGGAGTGCCGGCAGAAGTGAAAACTCAATAACATTGTGACAGTTTTTCGACCAGGTCACGTGACATCTTACGGTGTCACCCTAAAAATGAATTTGGCGCAAATTTATAAACAATTATCAATTATTTAGGCGCACGGGCCGCGGGCGCGTTGGGTGCGTCGGCCCGGCTCGCCCACCGCCAGCGGCGTACAAAATACCAGTTTTTGCCATTGCCAAATATTATTGAAAGCTTTATCTCTTTAGGAATAACGTCCAAATTCGAACTATTCGAATTAGCAAGAACAGCGGACGGCGGCGGCGGACAAAATATCAATTTGTTTTTGCCGTTGGTAAATATTTTTCAAAGCTTTATCTCTTTAGGAATAACGTCCAAATTGGAACTATTCGAATTTGCTCAATACCACGGTGAAGGACGCGTGGACAAAATTACAAATTTATTTGCAGAATATGCTATTGCAAAAAGTGTTTAACGGCTTTATACTCTTACGAATAGCGTTCAGTTTTGAATGAAGTCGAATCGGCTAGCAGCAAAATATAAAAGTTTGTGACCTCCTTCACATCTGACGTCACAAAAATCTGTCGCGTATTTAACAATTTTTCCCCATCCCAAAAAGTGCTCAGCGCCGCTAAAGAAGTTTTCACTTCAAAAATTGGCCGCAAGTTAAATCCTTCAGTCTGACATGTACGTTATGTGACAACAGTACGAGACATGTGGCATCATTTAGCCCTTTCATCGTAGAGAGAGTAAAGCTAAGTCTGTCAGTCCTGAAATGGCCGGAAGTAATTGGCAGACGACGTCAAAGTTCATGTGACGTAGGTGTATTATAGAGTTATCTGTGACATTTGTGTGACATTTGTTTGTGTTTTGTGTGACATTTGTGTTTGTCGGAAAGGGACAACACATTTTAGTTTTAGTTCGTTAAGTTTTATAAATAAGCGGGGTCCCGTTGCAAAAACATTTAATATCTCTCACTATATCTATCACACAATGGCGCGGGCCCGCGCTACTGTGCGATAGAGACGCCGCGCTACTGTGCGAAAGAGATAGAGATACCGCCCGACCCGCGCCGCGCACGACCCTCGTTCGGTGTGTGGAGGCCTTAAACGACTCATGTCACTGTGGGTTCAACATTACGAATGAAATTAAAAGAAAAGCGATGTCGTTCCTTTGTTATGAAAATATCTGGAATCGCGGCCCTCTTCAGTGTTACAATCCCCTGTGTGTTCAATGTTCCCGTTCTTCAGAATATACTTGAGATTTTAGGAGTTGGCCGAATTGCATCAAAGGAGTTTATTCTAAAAGCTCCTCTACCGTCCAATGTACAAGATTCCAATTCCAAAGACAATTTTATAGAAACTCGGCCTCATTCAATAATCTCAACCTTAATCGCCTCATCTAGCTATAGATATCCGTCAGAACGTAGTAATATTTACGTTGGGCAACCTCGCGCTAGTTGAATATAACCGGAGTTCACGGTGAGTCATTAATAATGAGGTCCTTACTGGACGAAGGCGATGACGTTGATTAAATATGTCTTCTTAATTAGTTTTTCGTACTGAAAGTTACATAAGATAGTTGGTAGTAGACCAGTAGTTTGTCCGCTTTCTTTATACTCCAGGCAAAATACGGATTTGAAAAACATTAATTTATAATAGCGTTTTTTTTGTTGATTTCATTTGAAAATGTTATTCTAAGATGATTTAGTCAAGAATCCGACAAACTTTCCACCCGGAAGTAATTATGTAGATTTAAATGAAGCATGCATTATCTTTTTTTGTACGATTTATCTTGAATATTATAAAGCAAATGTAAATGAACCAAAATAAAGACAAAAACATTTATTAATATTTTTACCGACTTTTTAGAAGCCAGTTAACTTATAATTTTTTCGATGTCTGAAATTTTGCCGGATTTTGTCGCTGGGTAACTATTTAATTGATAATATATCCGTTATACATAAAAAATAAGCTATTATAAATTATTTCCAAAATTGACATTTTTTCCATACAAGTTGTCAGTTCATTGCCTGGACTATTATTTCTGTGCCGTTTTCATAACCCGCGTTAATCTCGCCTTTAGTCTTTGTAAATTGGTACTGTGCAGTAACGTTTAAGTAAATTTTAAGTATTTCTATGTCTGCCTGCGTGTGTGACTGTAATCTTGTAGCAAATTTAAATAAGGCGGTTTTAAATTTATTTCGCTTCTGCTTCTTATAAGTGATATTTTGACAGTTTTTCCTGGGAAACAATCAATATACATTAATCTTAAACATCATACATACATATAATCACGCCCATTTCCAGGAGGTAGGCGGAGTTCACGGATTTCCACTTGCTACGATCTTGGCAAACCTTTCTTAAACATCGTTTACTTTATCGAAATAATGACCGTTTTGACTAAACCTAATGTTTTTCGCAAGTTCCCGTGCGCGAGCATATCCAGCTAACATTAGCGATCGAGCGAAACAAAATTTCTTGTTAACTACGCACACATGCATTGAAGCTGAGTTATTAAATGTCAGATGCATTTGTAATTGTCACTGCCCTGTCCTCCCGCCAGCCAACTGATTTAAATAATAGACTATTCAGAACACTGATGAATAACCTAATTATACGCTCTTTAAACTCCGTGAATGAGGGAGCTAATTATTTAAGTGGGTACTTCTGCTACGTTTGTGATGAAAAACTTTGAATTCGGAGTTTTGTCGATTTGCTACCAAAACTTTTCTTTCGTCCAATTTGTGTAAGGACTCTTTGTCGGAGTCGTCAATTGTTTGTAGCAATTGTAACCAATATTTGTTTTACCTCTGTACCGGCCGTACATAGAAAGTAAATTGAAAAAAAATATTTTAATTTGCTGTTTAACTCATTGTTCTGTTCTTTATTATTCAATTTAGGCATATAACTATGGGAACCAAACTACATTTGTTAGGAGGTTGGTTCAGTCCTATTGTTTCACATTCCACATGACATTTTGCAGTCACAAACGACCTCCGGTGTCTATGATCTGGGTTAACTGATCAATGCAATCAGATGGAAAATGCAGTTCATTGCACACGATGCGCGGTGCTCGGCTTTGCAAACACAAACACGGACAAACCTTGATGCATTCCTAGCATAGGTACTAGAACGAAAGAAATAAACAGTTTTCTCCATTGCCGTTTTGCAAGCCTCCACTTCATGTTAATCTCCTCTATTTACCTACATTAGTTCCGCTTGTCGATTGTGTAACGTTTCATACGTACGTTAGGTAGATCTGAATGTCATTTTTGTATGAGAAAGTGAAAGATTAGTTGTGCTTAGGTACGCTCGTTTGCAGATAGTCGTCTGTTGCTAATTTGTTGGTTGCAATTGAATTTTAAAGTTATCTCAACCGATTGGACTGAAATGTTGCTTACACGTTTACAGTACAAAACCAATGGTATCATAAAGCTGGTCTGATGATGGAGGAACGACAAGAAACCCGTCTTTTTTGGGCTCGTTAGGTAATATAAGATCACATGTGCTATGATTTTTTTTATGTACGCCGCAAGGCAGGACATAGAGGACTCCCAATCTAATTTAAGATCGACAATGTATACTTACCTATGTTTCACAAAATAAATTACTTACTTAATACCCTCTCAATTAGAAGTACTGGCAATAACAAAAAGCTTGCAAGGTAAACTTCCTAGGTCTACACGCGATTTGTTAGATGGGTGCCCCAAACGCATTTTTTCCTATTGGGTGTTTATTCCATGACACCGAGTGACTTTTGCGTTTTGGCGAGTCGGCGGCGCGGAACCCTGGCCCCGTACCATGGTCGGCCTTATCACTCGATAAGTGACGAGATAGAGCGTCCGTCACTGGCTGACACCGTTCGATAGAACGAGACTGACACTCTATCTTGTCACTTATCGCGTGATAAGGCCGAACATGATACGGGGCGAGGAGATTTCGTTCGCGAGTGTTTCTGCCGTGGAATTGCCCAACAACCTATTGTAACGTCGAGGATTAAATAAATAATAAAAATAAATAAATATTAGACGATCTTACACAAATAGAATCAGCCCCATGGTAAGCTCGATAAGGTTTGACTAGGACGCTTACCTTACGAACAACGAGTTTTTTACTTCATCAATCAAACATTGTTGACGTTAAGAGCAATCCCATTAAGCATTACAATAACAAAATCCCGGCCCGATTATGAGCTACATACAGGGTGACGGGAAATTCGACGTATTCCTTGAAAGGGGTTATTCTATACCTCATTTGCAATGATTTAGATCCAGTCAACCGGGCGTCAAAACTCATTGGTTTGTAAGTTATTCGAGTTTTTAGATTTTTTTTTAGAAAACCCACCTGTCGGCCTAAAACTCGTAATTGTGAAAAAACTAATTAAATTTAGACCTCAAAAAAGGATTTATTTAATAGCCAATAAATGACTGATTAAGGAAAATAAAAAAACATGCCAAAACTTTTTAAGATATTGCAAAGAAAAGCATTTAAAGTCACAAGTTTTTAAATTTTGTTCCAAATTTTGTAACACTTCGAGGCATTATTTTAAAAAAAAGTATGACACTTCGCGTAAAAATTACATAAATTAGTTCCTCAGTTCATAAGCTTTCATGAAAGGTACAATTGGCGACATTTTTGTAATAATTCTTAATAATAATGATAATAATAGCGGAGCAGGTAGGCAGCGTGCCTTCGGCGACGCGACAAACAAACCAATTAAGGGGTGGTATTTTACATGTTACAATGGCTTTGTCTTCGGTTCCTTATCTTATCTTATCTTCTTAGGGTAGGAGTCACTAAAAGTTGCCTTTGGTGTTTTAAGTAATTTATTAGATGGTCTCTTGATTTTCTTTACTTTAATGACAGTCTCAAGGAAAGGATTGAAAAGAGTTACTAACAATTTCATTAGTAAATAAAATAATTTAATCAATCATAAAAAATCAACATAATAAGTAACACTAACCTGAGATACAAGAAAGTAAAAAGAAAGACTTAATTAAAACTAAACTGCCTAATAATTATCTTTAAAAAAACTCTTAAAAATCACAAGTCTTGCTCAAACTGCCTGCCTCGGTTTCGTATGCAAGCACGAAGCCTTTTTCGAACTTCAGTGATTGTCACTCGCGTCGAAAGCCCTTCTTTCATTGTTTGTGCAGCTGCTTCAATTTTTTGCCGTAACTCTTCAACGTTATTTATGTGTAATGTGTAATGTGGGTAACTCTTCCCTTAAAAAATGTTCGTACGCGATGCCGTTTAATCGCGCTGGCAGAAAGAACGGTCCGATCAAATTGTCGTGCACGATTCCCATCCACACGTTCAAAGAAAATCTTTGCTGATGAGCTCCTTCATTGGATTTTCTTGGGTTTTGACCTTCAGGCGCGCAAAAGTGCAGATTGTGGTAGTTTGTAATTCCGTCACGGTCGAAATTGGATTCATCGGTCCATAAAATTCTCTTCAGGTAATCGGGGTCTTCAGCATCAGTATTAATTAAAAATCTGCAGAAATCCACCCTTCTTGCTGGGTCTCCCTCTTCAATTGCGTGGACTGGAGCAAAATGATATGGATACTGCCGAGCTGAGTGCAGGGTAAACCACACCTTCCACTGAGAAATACCGAGCCGGTTAGCAACAATTCTCGTCGAGGTAGTGCCGTCTGCTCGGAAACACTGTAGGATTTATTCCTCTTCAGCAGGATCATAAATTCGAGGTCTTCCAGCATTGCAGCAGCTTGGCTGCGTCGAACTGTTCCTTTTTCCCGAATAAGTCGATACGTCGTCCCAAACACACTTCTGTGAGGTAAGCGGCGGTTAGGGAAACGACGTTGGTACTCTTTTCTAGCTACAGCGAAGTCACCATCACAGAGTCCGTAACAATAAATGATGTCTGCGTATTCTGCAAATTCGTAAGCAGCCATTTGCAAAGGAAGCTTAGTTGTCAATAATCGTCCGAATTGGAAAGAAAGTTGAAACTAAGTGATTGATTACTTAATGCATGAAGAATTATCAAGCCTAGTTTAGTCCCTCTCCGTACTCCCCCACCTCATGAAAATGAATAAGATAAGGAAAAAAATATAAATATCATAATAAATAAAAATATTTGAACCAATCAAAATATATTTTTTAAAAAACATAAAGGAATCATAAAAATTACATAAAAACCAAAATGAACAATTAACCTAATGACCCTTAATTGGTTTGTTTGTGTCGCGTCGCCGAAGGCACGCTGCCTACCTGCTCCGCTATTATTATCATTATTATTAAAAATTATTACAAAAATATCGCCAATTGTACCTTTCATGAAAGCTTATGAACTGAGGAACTAATTTATGTAATTTTTACGCGAAGTGTCATACTTTTTTTTTAAATAATGCCTCGAAGTGTTACAAAATTTGGAACAAAATTTAAAACCTTGTGACTTTAAATGCTTTTCTTTGCAATATCTTGAAAAGTTTTGGCATGTTTTTTTATTTTCGTTAATCAGTCATTTATTGGCTATTAAATAAATCCTTTTTTGAGGTCTAAATTTAATTAGTTTTTTCACAATTACGAGTTTTATGCCAAAAGGTGGGTTTTCTTAAAAAAACTCTAAAAACTCGAATAACTTGCAAACCAATGAGTTTTGACCCCCGGTTGACTGGATCTAAATCATTGCAAATGAGCTATAGAATAACCCCTTTCAAGGAATACGTCGAATTTCCCGTCACCCTGTATATCGGATTACGGGAATAAATTGATCATCGCTAATGCCACTCATTCGGCCAATCCTGGAATACACTTTGTTTGCATCAATTGCACGCCCTAATTTCCGTGGCAGAGCAATCAATCATACCGATATAACCGATATAACCCAACCGTTCGCTTCTCGAATGCACTCCACATCTCAATCGATTTCAAAATAATCGATAGCGAACTGTGTTGAGTAATGTATTGGTTCCCCGAGTTAAAAGAAGCTCGATAGTATTATGGGCTTAGTGCTGTAAAGAGTGGAGATAATGGGTATAGATTGATTGCTTTCACCTTTTTTAGAGAAGTATTTAGGGCATAGCGGGATGTCATCTCGCTCATATTTCGAGTTGCCCAACTGGGGAAGTACCCACACCTTACAGAAGACGGCAGCCATAATAACACCACGACTTGTTCTGCAGGTCTGTGTTGAGTTTGCCAGATTTCCCTGATTTGTGTCTGTGTAATGGTAGCTAATTGATACACAATGATATCAGGAACAATGCTTTAAGAGTGCGCAGTAAGCTCGATTCTCCATACAAACGTAGTTACGCTCTCATTTTAAAACTACGTGTTGGATTGTAACGAAACTTTGCATATACAATGACATGAGGTATATTCAGGTCTGTAATTAGTTTATGTAGCTTCAGCTACCATAGTAAATAAAATACAGCGAATTTAAGTTTTTCATACAAAACTTGTTTTTGCTGTATTTTGTTTGTTTTATAAACTGGAACCATATAAACTAATTACAGCCCTGGATATACCTCATGTCATTGCATATGCAAAGTTTCGTCACAATTCAACACGTAGTTTTAAAATGACAGCGTAACTACGTTTGTATGGGAAGGTGAAATTCGGCCGAGCTTACTGCGGACTCTTAAGACTTACAGATCACATTAGCACAGATCGGTGCCACAGATAACACCCCCCGCCCACGCGCGCTCCGTAGGGATGTCCCCCTCCACTAGTGATGCTACTATAACATCCTCCCTCATAAGAACTATATATATATTTTTAACATACCTAGCTCATAGTCATTTAACCACCCTGGTTGGGTCCTGACCCGTTGCGGTCTACGTACCACCTCGGAAATATTGCTAGTAGGTTCAATATTCTCATGAGCTGTTTCTGATACATTTTCATCATCACTTGCAAGTTCTACACAATTATCATTAATATTCTGTTCTACATTGTTTTTACAATCATCCTTTGTATTTAAACTTCTATAATCTATGAAACTATCATTAACCTGTTCCTTTTGTTGCATTGTTGATTGTAAGAAAGGTGCAGGGACCAGATGCCATCTATTCCTTCTATATGTGAAACCTCCCACTTGAACAAAATAGGATCTTGGTTCCTTAGCCTTTCTGACAACCACACCATATTTTCTTAAATCAACCACCCAAACCTTATCTCCCTGTCCTAAGTCTCTTAACTTTACTACTCTATGTCTCTTATTATAGTTTTCTGCCATTTTAGTCCTGAACTGTTCTCTTTTTACATAAAAATCATCATGAGCATCAGTCACTTCCCTTAACTTACATGGATACACAGGCAGAATGTCTTTGATTTTCCTATTAAATACCAGTTCATTTGGACTATAACCACATTCCAACGGGGTGTTTCTATAAACCATCAATGCCAAATACACATCATCATTCTTTGCTAATAGAGATTTTGCTATTTTTACACCTGCCTCTGCGCACCCATTGCTTTGGGAGTAGTAGGGAATACTAGTTATATGATGGAAATTGTATTTTTTAGCAAATTCTGTAAACTTGCTTTTAAACTGGGTTCCACAGTCAGTCCGTACTACATCCGGTGAACCAAATCTTGCAAAAGTTTCACTACAGAAGTTAATTACAGCATTTTCAGACATGTCCTGCAGTTTTTTGAAATCTATATATCTGGAATAGTAATCAATAATTACAGCATACCAATTACCCTTAAATTTGAACAAATCAATACCAACTTGTTGCCATGCTCTACTTGGCATCTCTTCCAATTTTAATGGCTCTCTAATGTTCACTCTTTCTTGTACACATTTTGGACAATTTTCTATCAAGTTCTTTATCTGCGTAGACAACCCTAACCACCAAACGGATTGTTTAGCTCTTTCTCTGCATTTTGTTACTCCCAAATGACCTTCATGAATATCAAGCAAAGTTTGTTTTTGTAAACTGGCTGGAATAACCAATCTATTATTATACAGCAAGAACCCATCAAGAACAGTAAAATTGAATCGATACTGATGATACATGAGCATTTCCTTAGGAATTTTATTATTAAGAGGCCATTTTTTTAAAGTATATTCTTTCAGTAAATGGCAAACTTTACACTTTAATTGCTCCTCTTTCACTTTATTCAATTTAGAACTAACCTTTGCTTCCGAATTTAAACAATGAATGGTGACATCAACAGTTTCTGGTTCAGTGTGAAGAAGAGGCGCTCTGGATAAGGCATCCGCAACCACTAATTTCTTTCCTGGAACGTAAACAATTTTGTAGGAATATCTCATGATTTGTAACCTAAATCTTAACAACCGTGGAGTTAAATCGTCTAATGGCTTAGTTTGCAAGATCTGGAGCAGGGGCTTGTGATCAGTTTCTAAAATAATATCTATGCCAATGACAAAGTCCTTAAATCTATGCAAAGCCCACGTCAAAGCTAATGCCTCCTTCTCAATTTGAGCATAGTTTTTTTCTGAGCTATTGAGTGTTCTACTAGCATAAGAAACTATTGCCCTGCTACCATCCTCATTTTGTTGCATCATCACCGCCCCTAGGCCATAAGAACTGCTGTCAGCTGAAATTATGATTTGCTTGCTTGGATCATAATGACATAAAGTAGGTGCTAATAAAATCAGTTCCTTTATTGTTGTAAAAGCCTGCTCTTGTTGACTATCCCATAAAAAGGGTATTCCTTCCTTTAATAACTCATTTAATGGCTCCAGAATATCTGTTTTATCAGGAATAAACCTACCCACATAGTTTATTAACCCTAAAAATCGCATGAGATCCTTTTTATTACATGGCCTTTGAAATGCATATATACTTTCTACTCTGTTAGGGTCTAGTGATATGCCCTGTGCATTGATGATATGGCCCAAGTAACTAATCTCTGATACATTAAACATACATTTTTCCTTGTTAATAGTTAACCCTTCTTTGGTAAGCCTACTTAAAACTTCCCTTAACAATTTGTTGTGACTATTTTGATCCTTTGTGTATATTAATATGTCATCAATGTGAACTACTACACCTTCCAAATCACAGAACAAGTTATAAAATTTCATTGCAAAATATTCTGGTGCACAGTTTAATCCCATTGGCAAACGATTATACATATACCTACCAAACGGGGTTAGGATGGTTGTGAGCTTCCGAGACTCTGGATCAAGTTTTATCTGATAAAACCCAGATGTAGCATCTATTTTAGAGAAAAATGTAGCTTCTTTTAATCTAGCCAATGTATTTTCTACTTTGGCTATGGGGAAAATGGGTCTCAGAATATTTTTATTTACTTGAGTATAATCTCCACAAATACGAACTCCATTCACACCTTTAGGAACCACAACAATAGGGGAAACATACATAGTAGGTTCTTCTACAGGAACTAAAACTCCCATGCTTACTAATCTATTGAGCTCATCCTTGACTTTAGGCAATAATGGAAGGGACACTCCTCGAGGGACTGTTTGCACAAATGGAGTAGGATTGTCGACTAATTTCACAGTAAAACTGTCCCTAAACACACCTAAATCATCAAATATTTTTGGGAATTCTTTCTCTATATTTACAGCTTCATTCGCCTCATTGTTCTCATCGTTCAAACCCTGCTTGAGCTGATCCCTATTTTGACTCATACAACAGATTTTTAGTAATTGCATTTGTCTAATGGCAGGTTTCCCTAGAATAGGTACTTGTAGGTTTCTAATAACATAGGCTTTACCTCTATATACGCCTGCCTTGTACCATAGCTCAACATAAATAGCCCCTATAACCTCCAATGCTTTACCATCAGGCCCTCGAATAACCTCCGCACAATTGTAAATTTTCTTACTAGCCTCATTATGTATAATACTTGGTGGTAATGCAACAATATCTGCGCCTGTGTCAATCAGAAACTTATGTCTGTGCATAACATTATTGCTTATGCCTACCTCAACCTCAATTTTAAACTCTTCTCCAGCTTCCACATGATTCAATTTCTTCCAGTCCTTGCAGCACCTTGCGTAGTGTCCTGTCCTGCCACACTTCAGACATTGTAATTTTGCTGCTGGACACTCATTCTCCAAATGAAATCTGGCACATCGACCACACTTCTTCCTTATTTTATTTTGAAAAGATTTAATTCTGTTGACTTCCAGTTCTTGACTCCACAACATCTTGGCTTCTTCCTTCTGCTCCTCGGCCTGCCTGGCCAAGTTCACTGCCTCTTCTAATTTGAGATTAGCCATTAAGGTTAGCCGTTCACTAGTCTTCTTGTCCCATAGTCCAACCACCAACCTGTCCCTTATGAGCTCGTCCCGCAGCTCGCCGTACCGGCACGGTTCTGCTAGCTTGTGCAGCTCCTGGACATAATCTGTAACCGATTCGCCTTCTTTTTGCGCCCTTATGTTAAATTTATACCTATCATAGATAATGTTCCTTTTGGGCGCGAAATAATTTTGGAACGCATCCACAACCTCTGTGTAGTTTTCACAATCGCTAACTTTTAGCTGTTTGGCCAACTGCTCCGCCCGATCGCCGAGAGTATACAGGAACAGGTCTATCTTAATATGATCTGGTTGATCCCCTTGACCGCTAATCACCAGGTATCTTTGGAAACGTTTTAGCCAAGCTTCCCATCCTTCTGGGCGAAAGTCGAACTCCCCTGGACTCCTTATGTGCACCGGCAGACCCTTCGAGAGTTCCAGTTTGGTCTCAAGTTTCTCTGCTTGATTTTGAGGTTGGTATTTCGAACCTCCTTCGTCCTCCTTCGGCGGCATTTTCGGAGACTAACCGCTGCCACCATGTAATGGTAGCTAATTGATACACAATGATATCAGGAACAATGCTTTATTTAATTAAGACTTACAGATCACATTAGCACAGATCGGTGCCACAGATAACACCCCCCGCCCACGCGCGCTCCGTAGGGATGTCCCCCTCCACTAGTGATGCTACTATAACAGTCTGAATCACGTATCGTTTTGAACGCGCGTTAGGTAGATCCGACTGTCATTTTTCCATATAAAAATTGTCATTGCATCATCATCATCATCATCGTATCAGCTGAAAGACATCCACTGCTGGACATAGGCCTTCCCAAAAGAGTGCCACAATGAGCGGTCCGGCGCCACCCGCATCCAGCGGACTCCCGCGACCTTTACCAGGACATCAGTCCACCTTGTGGGGGGGCCTACTCACGCTGCGCCCTCCGGTACGTGGTCGCCACTCGAGAACCTTTCCGCCCCAACGGCCGTCAGTTCTACGTGCAATGCACGTAAAAAATTAGAACTGAATATTAACAAAATGTACACACGAAATCTGTAACTCGTAAAATTCACGTAAATACGTGAAATTAATATTGACAAAACGTAAGAGAAACGCTTTATCTAAATGGCAGTGATTCGTATTGGAAGAGTATGCGCTACTAAGTGCGCGGTAAATATGTAATACGCAAATAACCTTGGTTTTTGGGCCAAGTCCCAAATTTAATGAAGTGCTGTTTACTCAAGATGTCTATCGAGACGATGCTCAAGACAAGTGATCTTCTTGACGATTTTGTGACCAAATTTCCTGTTTCGATCATAGTGGAAAATTGAGAATTGATTCACCACGAGCGAGATTTGAAAATGCGCTTCCCCATTTTTATGTTTTATTGAGCAGAAACGTCCGCTAACGAAATTTCAAATTTCGATCATGGTGGAAAATAATCGCTCGCCGCTCGTGGCGAATAATTATTCATTATTCGCCACGAGCGGGATTTCAACTCACAACCTCTGGAATCCGTCCATCGCTCTGCCAATTGAGCTACCGTGGGTCCGCTAATGGCGAAGAATTTTTCAATCCCTTCCACTGTTGTATTTACACCTTAGGGAGCCTCGTAGCGACATCTACCGCGAAGTTATCACAACTTCTGAAACGCCACCAACGTCTCAAGTTACATTGAGAATCGTTAGTAACAATGCGCTACCCCATTTTTATGTTTTATTAAGCAGAAACGTCCGCTAACGAAATTTCAAACGTTTCTGCTTAATAAAACATAAATTTCCTGTGTTTTGAAAACTGCAGCATACCTAATATTCATTTTGAAATGGCCCTGATTCGGTCATATTGGATCTGCGCTTGCGTTCCATTTACCGATAAGGTATAGCGTTTATGGACAGGCAACGCGTGCAGCGGCGCGCGCCCAAACACAAACTTAAAGGGTCGCTTAGCCGTGTACAGAGACAGACGTGAGCGATTTCATAGTTGCGTGTCACGCTGCCGCAAGCATCGCATGTCCATAAAAAAGGCGAGATCAAATCTTTCTAAATATTGTAATTGGAAAGAGAAGACTAGTCTATATCGCGCGCGAGACAGCTAACCATCAGAAAGCTATTACAAGACTTCTAACTTTACGAGGGCTAGTTCTTACTCTAACAAGCATTTAAACACATTGTCATTCGTTTTCCAGCGTTTAATGGCGAAATTAACTGCCATTTTACAGCCGAGACGCCATAAAATTCTTCTATGCACTATTTTAGGAGTCTACTGACAAGTTCGCAGTTTTATCTCACAACTGACTGGTTTTACAGCTTTGTGTATTCGACGCTTTGAAAAAGTGATTCGTCTGAATGTATTCAAATCGTAACATCGTAAAGGTTTTAACTATGGGACGTAAAGTGCTGCTTTGTGCCTTCTTACTCTTTTGGGCGGTGTTTATAGACACGTGGGTGAGAAGCGAGCCAGGCCTACATTTAAGTGAGTGCTACCTGACTGTCGCGGGATACGCGAGGCAGTACAGTAAAATGCAGCGCCTCACTTCCGCGCATGATATGACTACTGCGCAAATATAATACTGACAGTAGGTATACCGATAACTAGATCCGCGCTGCCGGCGAAGAACTAGAGGCAGAGCCAGGCGCTACGCGCATTTGCTAAGGGTCGGGGGACACCCCACAAAGAACGATTCCACAGGGCTGGACGCGCCCGTTCTACTGGCGTATAATGTCTGCGGCCTGCGCCCGCGCCGGGTCACATGCGGTCGGATACTCGGATACAAGGCGGAACCGACACTCGTTGGGGTTTTAGACGAGTCCAAGGTTTTTACCGCTGTTAGTCCGTCATAATGCATTTCAACAAGGTAACCGACAAGTGAGGAAATCAGTGCGACATCAGTAAGGCCCCTAGCACACGGCGTATTTTAAACGCGCAGACGACGCGCGTTTCCCTAATTACCAAGCCGATGGTACGCCTTGGCCATGACTTTGGTCTTAAGCGACCTGCGGCAGCGTTTTATCTGTTCATTGCGCGGTCGAGACGCGCAACGCACTGTGGTTAGTTGGGATCACGCGCAATGAATTAGAAAAACTGCTGCCGCAGGTCGCTTAAGACCAAAGTCGTGCCCAAGGCGGTAGTAGGGAACGCGCGTCGTCTGCGCGTTTAAAATACGCCGTGTGCTAGGGGCAGCAAGCGTCACGTCACGACAAATGACAAAATGCCGCAAACCAATCCCGCTAACCTAGTCTTAAGTCGCATAAAATAGAATGTGTGTCGCAGAATACCAGGCGCTGTAGGTAAACATGGCGGCGTCGCTAATAAAAGGTGATGAAGCTCTTATAAAGCACATGCCAACTAATTGGCGGCAGGACAAAGGCACAGGCCAGGCCTGAGCATGTTTGTCTCGAGCCACGGTGCCTTTATTAAAGGCCGACATGCAAACTACTCCACTACCCACGCATAAAGTCAGCTAGATGACGTGCTACTCGTAGTAGCAGTAATATTTACCTATCGATTCAATTCATTTATTTGTGTGTCCATGTCCAATAAACACATGCAACATTTCACGCTTATAGGTATCAGGAAGCACTTGTTTATCAAAATAATCATAATCATATCGTTTATTTCTTTACGTCACTCCGGGCGGTAAATGAGATTTACCGCCCACGGGCGCAGCGGCAAATCTCCCTTCACACCCAGGAGAAGACGTAAAATTGTGTACGCACCACGGGCGGTAATTCGTAGAGCCCCAGATCGCATATTTATGGCCCTCACGGTTCGGGCCACAAACACCTGCGATCTGGGGCATTCACGAATACACCGCCCTAGGTACGTAATGTACTATTACAATGCATGCAAAAGAGCGTTTTCCAAGCACCCAAATCGTGCGGAAAGTGCCACTTTTTACTTTTCAATTTTTTTTTAATTTTTTAATCTGTCTTCAGCCCGACGCAGAGTTTTTATTACTTGAGAAAAGTTTTACAAATATTTCAATTACACTTTATCTTTCATATAAAAGGTACATAAATACTAATAATGTATAAAATAATTTATTAATCTTTTTGAATTTTGAATTTGGTCAATAAATTAATTAATTTTAAATATTCACTTAATGTGTTTGGCTGAACGCATAACGCATATCTTTCTTATGCCTTTTGCGATACGACAGTATGGCCGACTTGCACATGCGCATATGTTGACCGCGCATGTATTTAAAACTAAAAAGCCCGCCATTGTTGTGATTGTTGTTTACTTTGGAGTTGTTTCATGTAAATATGTTAAAAATGTCGAATGAAAGTGACTAATCAATAATAATAATGATTAATGATTTATTGCGTTTCAATAGTTTCAGTATGTTTCTTAGAACTAAGACGGTACATCGTCTTCTTGTTGTGGAATATACAAATAGGTAGGTAGTAGGAGTCCCATACGAATTTCAATTCTCGCCTCGTCTCGTCTCGCCCCTCTGGTGGAAAACCAGCTTTACAGACCTTATTAATTTCTGCATAAAATTGGTAAAGTTATAGAAGAGACATATTGAATCATGACCAAAAGTCATTATTATGAGTATTTCTCATAATTCATTATAATATATTTTTTTTTTCATCCTTAGTATGAAACGTGACATTAAAAGTACACTCGTATAACTTCTTTTCTCTATAATAAATAAATCTTGACCCACTTTATAAGTTACTTATACAACCGTCTTGTTTAAAGTTTATAAAGCTTCTAACTAGTTTTAAAGTAAAGTAAGTAAATGTAGTTATGCCGTGGGACGTTGAGAAACATAGAAGGCTTCCTAGATAACTTGGAGGAAGAAGAAGCCGAATAAAGGTTGAAATAATTGGCAAATCAGACAAACACACAATCAATCTAGGCAACCTAATTCACGATACTGGTGAGTGATGTCACGTTATTCCAGAAGAGTACTTGTCCTAACATAATAAACAATATAGTACATGTATATGTATATCGTAGTTCCTTGTCAGTTTTGACTGTTGGGTGGGTTTACCCTTGTAATCTCGACAAACTTTTAATCGAATTTAAGTTCAAAGTCAACGTTTCGCATTTTTTCATTTGATCGAATATTCATTACTTCGAACATTTAAATGGTGTATTTGTGAAACACCGATTTTTATTTGGTAGAAATATTATTTAATTTATACTTTATTTCGCAGATCTTTATGTCATATTTTATTATTCCATATTTATTTGTTTGTTGTAAGTTTTACATGGTAGAAAATCATATAATTATTCTTCATTCTACAACTTGGTTCAGTTCGGTTCTGGCGCTTCGCCGGCCGCTGCCGCGGCACGCTCGCTTCGCTCGCTCGGCTCGCGCGCCGTTATGGTCGCAGTTCTAACCTAACCTAACCCACTCTGTCAGCGTAAGGAAACAGGACGCATCTGACTGTGAATCTCAGAGCAAAAAGGACGAATCTTACTATGAGACTGGTGAAGATATGAGATGTAGGCAACTTTTACTATGCCCATAACTTGTACTTAAGTATGTTGTTCTAACTTGCTCGAGTTTGTTTTTTTTTTTTCTTAAAATATGTAATCTAGTATAAAACTATGAAATGAAGTAGTTGTATAATAATACGTTGTATAATAAACATTGATATTTTGTTGTTCTGTCTTTTAAATAGTTTATTAAATGTATTTTTAATTATTTAAAAATCCTTGTACCGTTTTCTAATAATTGTTTTAATATGAAATGAATAGTCGATGAAGCCATAATACTCCAAGAGATAATATTGATACTGAATATTCTATGAATCGTTTTCGACGAAATGAAATTCGATGAAAAGTTTGTCGAGATTTCAAGGGGCACCCCTGTTGGGTGTCTTAAATGATTTCACTGCAGGGGCTGCTCGGAGCTCCTAGTTCCCGATCGTTGCCGGCTCTGGATTTATTTGGCCGTTCAGCGTGGCAACTGGCAACGCCGCCAGTATCACGGGAACTTTCGGGCCACCAACGATCCTTTTTAGGGTTAAGTAGCCAAATGGCAAAAAACGGAACCCTTCTGGATTCGTCATGTCTGTTGTCTGTCTGTCTGTCCGTCCGTATGTCATAGGCATTTTGCTCGAAAACTTTACGGTGTATTTGAATAAAAGTTTGAGGCTAGGTGTATTTTGTTAGCCTCTATATAGTTTTGTAATTAAATTACAAAAAAAATTTTTTTTAGGTGTGCACTCCATGCCTAATACATAAAACTAAAACTCAATTTTTTTTATTTTTTATTGCATGCCCACGTCTGGCACATCAATCGATAGGCCTTTCAAAATAAATAGATTTCTCAGCAATTTTTTTGATTAAGTGAATAGAGTCGGAGATAATCGCCCCGAAAGTTACTAAAATTATGCCCTCCTCCCCCTCTAATTTTTGACCACGTATTTTAAAACTTTGAAAAAAAATATGGACATAGGGCTTATTAAATTCTTTCAGCGAAAATTGTTTTGAACAAGATCGGTTCAAAGGTTTTTGACTGGCTTGTATGTAGTAGGTCATGTAAATATTGTAATTATTAATTATTGGACTTAAGTATGTTTGTATACTGCATTTAATAAACTATTATACTTTATTAAAATCATAAAAAGATAAAAGAGTAAATAATATATATTTTTTCGTTTCACTATCAAACTTTCAAATAATGCTATTTGAATATATACCAAGCTTATAACAAGTGCGAAGAATTACATTTACGTCACACCTAAACTATAAAATGGCAATTACCATCCTCGCCCAGGGGTGATGTATTTTTTTTAATACTCACCACAAGCGGTAGGTATTAAGAGGGGGCGCTCCGCGAAATCGGGGTTCTTAGATTGAATATTTACCTATGACAAACTAAAGCGAATGCCACGAAAAAGAACATACCAAAACTACATCATATTTGCAATTGAATCGTCTGAACAAAACCATACAAAACCAAAATTGCCTCGATAGAAAAGAACCGCCAAAACATGTCTTATTTTTACTCAATTTCAATAGTGTGAGGTTCCCGTGCATATAAATTAAGTAAAAGTTGAGTGTATAATAGCTTTTCACATTACCTAATGAAAGTACTAGCGGGGTATTTTTATGTAGTCCCTTTTCAGACTTATTGAGGTGAAACGTATTTGGCGTATAGGCCTTTTTTATTTAGCGCGATACCCTTTCTCCCGTCGCGTGTTTCGTGCGGTTCTGTATATCTTTTGTTGCCGTTCGCGGGCGGAGTCAGTCGTAATCGCTCCGCTGAGACGAGAGGACTATGTTCTGTGCTCTCACGACAGCACGATGAACATAATTATTTCAATAATATTGTGACCCAGTATATTCGTCCAGTGAATGAACGTATCATTACATTCCAGTAGATATTTTGCTACATTTTGAAATAATATATTTAAAAGTCGACCTTAACATATAGACATTAAAGTTCAAAATACAACTATAAGATTACGCAGCGATCGGCGGGTGACCGGCTTCTTAGAATAATTTGTGCAGTACATGCAAAACTAGACGAACATTTTTCTGTCGATCGTGTATTTACTTTATGAAAGATTATCACTATCACTATCACTACATAGTATAAAACAAAGTCGCTTCCCGCTGTCTGTCCCTATGTATGCTTAGATCTTTAAAACTACGCAACGGATTTTGATGCGGTTTTTTTGAATAGATAGAGTGATTCAAGAAGAAGGTTTATATGTATAATATAGTATCCGTGCGAAGCCGGAGCGGATCGCTAGTTGAGAATAAATCCGGTTATGTTCAAAATCGATGTCTGAGAGGTCTAAATACGAATTCATAGTCAGAAATATATTTCAAAAAGTGGTCGCATTATTTAAATTTTTTGAAACATTCGTTGTAAATTAATATGCGCGTTTTTTTAAAGAACAACATACATTGGCAGGCTTCTCGAGGGTGAAGATTCTAGAAATGATGTCCATTTTGAATTCCAAGATGGCGGACATTGCTTTTCGAATTTAAACTTTCGTGAGACGTGTTGAAACAGTAGGTACTAATAATTACACGGTTCAACTCACGTATTAAATGTCACTACGGGCGACATGTTTCGAACTCTTTGGGAATTCTTCTTAAGGATGAGTGTTTTCGCGGCGGTGTCGCTTGAATCTTGTCGTGATTCAAGCGACACCGCCGCGAAAACACTCATCCTGAAGAAGAACTTCCGAAGAGTTCGGAACATGTCGCCCGTAGTGACATTATTGACATTGTTTTTCTTTAAAGTCATCACGGGTGTCGCTTTTAGGGTTATCGAGAGTGCAGATTCCAACAATTATTGCCTGCGAACTTGGACATTTTGATATTAAAAAAGTGAACATAATTATGCACTTTTTCTTTAATATGTTCAAAATTGATAACTAAAGGGCCAAAGCGTCTCCATTGTCTCCAAGTACGAATCCGAGATCAGAATTGAAAAATTTGGCCGCCACACAGTAGTGGCCTGAAAATCTGACTTTCATAGACATGATCGAAGTTTTCATAATATATAATAGTTTTTTTTAATGCTACTAATAAATTCACGGTTAAATTCACGTATTAAACGACACGACAGGCGACATGTTTTGAACACTTCGGGAGTTCTTCTTCAGGATGAGTGTTTTCGATGTTTGTTTTGAAGAAGAACTCCCGAAAAGTTCGAAACATGTCGCCTGTTGTGACATTTAATGCGTGAATTTAACCCTGGATTTATTAGTAGTATTTTAGACATGTCTCACAAAAGTTTAAATTTGATTATAGCTTTTTTTTGCTTTACGCTTTTACTAGCCATTATTATGCTAGCTCACAACCCTTACGTGATTTAGTAAAAAAACGGAAGGCCATATTTCAGTTATAGCTCCGGTGGTTTTTTAAGCAACAAAATGTAGGTAGTGGTATTCCTTGGGTAATTAATGTAATTTGTACTCTATAAAGTGAGTGTTTTCGCGGCGGTGTCGCTTGAATCTTGTCGTGATTCAAGCGACACCGCCGCGAAAACACTCAATCCTGAATAAGAACTCCCGAAGAGTTCGAAACATGTCGCCCGTAGTGACGTTTAATACGTGGGTGAACCGTGTAATTATTATCATTTTTTTTCTTTAGTCATCACGGGTGACGCTTTTAGATTCCAACAATAGGGGCGTAGACACTAAATAAAATAATGTGATATTTTCTCGAAGAAGGATAAAAAAAATTGTCAAATGGAGAAAAAATCAACGCAAAACGTTAAATAATCACGAAGTTATAAGTGTCCAAAGTTTTAAGAAGGGATGTGTTCTGTCCCTTTTTCGCAAAACGCAACTTCATATGAAACGATGACGCTGGAAGAATGTGACGTCACAGAAGACGGCAACGTGCCGCGCGCATCGTGGTCGGCGACGCCGTCGACGCGGCCTGCCGGCAGCATCCTGTAATGTGACGTCACACACCGTTTGCGTTTTCTCTCTCTAACAAGCAATATTAAAACGGTTGTAGCTTCGTAATTCCTTGAGATATCTGAGTGGGATTTTCATCACTATGCATATTTTTTTGCCTTCTTTCTTTTGGAGTAATAATCATTTTCGAGTCTGCACCCGAATTATTGCCTGCGAAGTTGGACATTTTTATATTAAAAAAAGTGAACACAATTTTGCAGTTTTTCTTTAATACGAGTATGTTCAAAATTGATAACTAAAGGGCCAAAGCGTCTCCATTGTCTCCAAGTACGAATCCGAGATCAGACCCCGTATCATGGTCGGCCTTATCACTCGATAAGTGACAAGATAGGGGCATCGTCTCGTTCTATCAAACGATGTCAGCCAGTGACGGACGCTCTATCCTGTCACTTATCGCGTGATAAGGCCGACCATGACACGGGGTCAGAATTGAAAAATTTGGCCGCCACACAGTGGCCTGAAAATCTGGCTTTCATAAACATGATCGAAGTTTTCATAATAAATTATAGTTTTTAATGCTACTAATAAATTCACGTATTAAATGACGCGACAGGCGACATGTTTCGAACTCTTCGGGAGTTCTTCTTCAGGATTAGTGTTTTCGATGTTTGTTTTGAAGAAGAACTCCCGAAGAGTTCGAAAAATGTCGCCTGCCGTGACATTTACGTTATTTTTTTAACCGTGGATTTATTAGTAGTATTTTAGATATGTCTCACAAAAGTTTAAATTCGATTATAGCTGTTTTTTTGCTTTAGCCTTTTACGAGACATTATTATGCTAAATTACAACCCTTACGTGATTTAGTAAAAAAACGGAAGGTCATATTTCAGTTATAGCTCTCGAAACTGACTTAACTACTAGCGAAAATTATATCTTCAAATATAGGTACTTACAGATTTTGTCTTTCTTTCCACTTATTATAACTATCTATAGGTATTCATCATGTTTCATCTGACTGTCGGGGCATATACTATGCGAGAAGGAGCGGGGCAGCAATAGACGCATCAGCGCGGCAGGTGCGGGGCGCGCGGGTGATTTCTGATTTTTCCCTGGCGATACGCCCCCTCTTAAAGAAAATCTCAGATCGCATATTTATACAGAGTGTACCAAAAATGGGGTGTGAACCGATCATGGGCATTTTTAGGGTTCCGTAGCCAAATGGCAAAAAACGGAACCCTTATAGATTCGTCATGTCTGTCTGTCTGTCCGTCCGTATGTCACAGGCATTTTACTCGAAAACTATAAGGTGTATTTGAATAAAATTTTCAGGATAGGTGTATCTTGATAACCGCTACATAGTTTTGTAACTAAATTAGGGGTGCACTGCATACATAACACCGAAAGTCAAATTTTTTTTTTTCATTGCAAGCCCACGTGTGGCACATCAATCGATAGGCCTTTCAAAATAAATATAAGGTTTCTCAGCATTTTTTTTGATTAAGTGAATAGAGTCGGAGATAATCTCCTCGAAAGTCACTAAAATTGTGTGTCCCCCCCCCTAATTTTTAAACCGTGTATTTTAAAAATATGAAAAAAAAACATGCTCAAAGGGCTTATTAAATTCTCTCAGCGAAAATTGTTTTGAACAAGATCAGTTCAAAGGTTTTTGAGATATTTCTAAAAAACTGCCTTTCTTAAAGAAAAGGACGTAAGTGCCATAAGATTTGAGGGTAGGATATCCAAAACACCATTACTAGCTCCCATTCCTAAAAACTATTAGCCGCAATTTAGTTAACCGCTAATTAATAAAATTATAAGTATGTATAATATAGGTACTTTTATTGTTGTAACATATATATATATATATTTTATAATAATATTTCATATAAGGTATTTGTATCTACTGACACAAGTCTCACAGTACGCTGTCCCGCACACCCCGCTGGCTCCACAGAAAACCAGCGCCGTTGATCACGCTAGCCGTGCCAACTGCATTGCTGAGTGGAGGCCATTTCAGGTCCACATCCCGATCTACTTTTTCGATGTATTTGTTAATGTGTTTTATTTTTATTACTTATGATGTGTTGTTGCCTGAATAAATGCCATTCTATTCTATTCTATTCTATTCTATTCTATTTCAGTAACGACACGACCTTTCTAATAGGCACGGAACCCTCGTTGTGCGTGGTCCGACACGCACTTGGCCGCTTTTTTTCTAATTTTTTTCTTTACATTCCTATAGAGCAGGTCGCCCCAGTCGGCCAACAAATGTAAAGAAAAACGCGTAATTTTTTTTCTCTGAGTTTTTTCTTATCAGAACACGATACCTGTTACGCCCTTGATCGGT
Organism: Epinotia ramella; assembly: GCA_947578815.1. Lineage (NCBI taxonomy): Eukaryota > Metazoa > Arthropoda > Insecta > Lepidoptera > Tortricidae > Epinotia > Epinotia ramella. Next base: position 3,468,379 of record OX388214.1, on the reverse strand, counting down.
TCACACCCCATTTTTGGTACACTCTGTATTTACCCGTGCTTTCGGTTCGGGCGCCAAATACCTTATCTGAGACATTTATTTATTTATTATAAAAATAGAAGTACAATTGGCGGACTTAATGCCTTAAGGCATTCTCTACCAGTCAACCATTGGGCTAAACAGAAACTAACAACATTCTTTGTTTTACTGTCCTATAGTTGAGTTATGTTCTACACGGGGGTCTGTGAGCTGTAGAACTCGCCAGTTTCTTTTTTTTTTGTAAATTTCCAAAAACTGAATCGACAATTAACCTCTGTGTAATTAACGAACTTGCTCACAAAATTTCACGAGAATCGGTTGAATAATGCGACCGGTACAGCAGAACAGACAGAATTTTGGCCCTAGCTGAAACGGAGGACTTCGGTCGCTTAGCTCGCTCGTTCAATTAATTGCGATTTTTAGTCAAATCGCGTTGTTGAAACTTGAAATCCATCATTAGAAATAGGTACCCAACTTTTCCTTTCAGATTTATGTTAATCGTTCTCAATAACAATGAGTGACGCTCACCAAAAATGACGACATTCGTGTTAGCTTCAAATAGATTATGCTGATAAGGTTATTTATGGACCTGTGAAAATAACGCATGAATGGAACAGATTGTGATCCGTCAATGGCGGCGTGTGACGTAGTTTTGTGGTTCAATACACGTAAACACAATTACCGCAACAACGTAACAACTAACAACAACATTATACTATAGGTACTAATATAATAAAGAGGAAAAGTCTGAGAGATTATACGTTTATATGTATGGGAAAATCTCGGGAACTGCTTCTACGATTTAATAATTTCACATATGTGTAGAATGGACTTTCTAGATGGACATAGTTACATTTTATCCCGCGGGTGCCTTTCCATCAGAGATGTGCTATGCTTGCTATGCTACGTTTTCATACATTTGAAACGTAGCTGTAGCTGGAGCTATGTTGCAAAGGTTTGAAAACATAGCATAGCATGGCATAGCACATCTCTGGTGGAAAGGCACCCTTAAGGGTGAGTACGAGTACCCACCAGGACTGTGCGAGCTGCGAGGTAACGGATTTGTGTGCGAGGAAAAATCTAGTAATGGGAAGAGATGCGTGAGCGAGGCTTGGAATGTATTTAATACCGCTCGGTTACCTCACACAGCTTTGGTGGTTACTCACACAGAGTGTGATGGTCATGTTTGAGATTTTTTTATCCCTTTATGAGTCCGCAGTAAGTTCGGCCGAATTTCACCTTCCCATACAAACGGAGTTTCGTTCTCATTTTAAAACTACGTGTGGACTGTGAGGAAACTTTGCATATTGACATGAGGTATATTTATGTCTGTAATTAGTTTATATGGTTTCAGTTTATAAAACAAACGAAATAAAGCTCAAACATGTTTTGTATGAAAAACTTAAATTCGCTGTATTTTTTTTACTATGGTATCTGAAGCTACATAAACTAATTACAGACCTGGATATACGTCATGTCTTTGTACATGCAAAGTTTCGTTACAATACAACACGTAGTTTTTAAATGAGAGCGTAACTAGGTTTGTATGGAGAATCGAGCTTAGGTACTGTGGATGCTTAATAAAAAATCACGTCACTGATAAGTCGCGTTCACCCATCTGGTCCCCCCTGACCTGGCGGAGGAGGTTCTAAGCATTCCCCAGAGGTAAAAAAAAAAAATGGTGAAGTCGAAACGGCATTCGGCATTCTGGGAGTTATAACTGCCCCATATTCTGGCATGGGTACTTCAGATCAGGACTACCTACTTTGACCTATGTCATGTAGTTTTTAGTATAAACGTAGTACATAACAGTTTTTAAGGCAAATTGTAACTAACAATATATGGACCTAATGGTTTTAAATAAAACATTTGATGTTGAATTTCGCAAAAAATTGCTAGGGCAGTTCAAGTCTTGGTGACGCTGAATAGTCAAAACGTTGTGTTCATGGAAAAGAAGCAGAAAGACGGTCAATGAGTATCTCCTGCCGACTGGACGTTGCGAGTTAAAGAGTTAAACATTCATTCCATGGTCCTATAGCTACAGTTTCTGTATATACAATATGTATATGTATGTGTTTGCTCCAGGGCGCTGTATTCGACCGCTGGACGGAAGAAAAGGACAACACCGAGTTCGAACAGAACTGCACCTTCAAAGTCGACGAATATGGCTTCTTTATATACTGGAAAAGCGACGGCAAGGTACGTACTCATTTCAACCAACCTTTTTCACGTTTTTAGTCCTGTCCTAAATTGGTCCAACGGAACACTTAGCGATCACTCGGAGTGTCCTTCTGTCACACCCAGTTTTCTCGAAGACCGTATGACATATGAAGCTGAAATTTGGTGTAGATATAGGAATTTATGGCCCTAATCACTAAAATAAAGTCAAACACGAGTAAATCTCCACTAAGGGGGCAGTTTTGGAGGAAGTAAGGGATCGGGAATTGTTTTTCCTATACAAGTTGTTTCACTATCTATGATGTTGTTTCTCAATATCACCACCTATAAACTAATGAAAAAGCTCCCAATAGAAGGCGCCAACATGAGTTTAGTTTGGTTTATCTCAGTTATAGAATGTGCTTATCGTTCTATCTAGTCCTGTAGTAGTCCGGTACGCGAACACTGTAATGTGTCGTCAAACTAACATAACTCCCAAGTTTGATTTTTTTTTGTTATCAGCTAGAGTACCTTAAGTACTAACAGCGAAAAATAATTTCTAACAGTTTTTGATATTGGTTTACGAATAATTAACTTTTTTGTAAGGAACACTTGTAAAACTTTGCAAAGATTATACAAGTTATTGTTTTTTCCTATAATGCATCGTATTTTATTATTCAAACCTTACTTATCGTTTTCTAATAGTTTCGTCAAGAGATTACGTCAGCAAAAAAGGTAACGATTAAAAAATATATAAATCTCCTGAAAGAATATTCAAGTGACTAGTGGCTACTATAGTGTATTCAAAACTAAAAAAATATATTGCAGCACAAATTTCTAACAGATTTATCAATAGTCTTTTTTTTAATTAGCAATTATATCTTGAAACCATTCTCCTTACCATAAAAGAAATCTCATAAATTCTCAAGTCGGCGTAATTAATTTCAGTTCTATCGAAGAATCTATAAACACAAAATCTAACGGATTCATCAATAGCTCTTAATTGCATTAGCCTATCAGTTATTATCCGCAATTTAAATCTTTCGCGCGCGACTCGCGCGATTCATGTGCAGCGTGCTGGCAGCCGAGTACCTCTCCAAGGCCGTGCCGTGCGTACGCTCAAACTTGTAGGTACAAACTTTTAGTACTTGATTTTACTTTATATTTAGTTACTAGTTGTTTTTCGGTTGCAATTATCTATTTTATTTTACCAATAAAGAAAGTTATATAGGGTTATTTAGTATTAAACTTAAATTAGCTTCAATTTTATTTGTAGGTACTTATTTACTAGTCGCGTGTCATATCTGATATGAAGTAGATACAGAAAGTATATATACAGGGTTATTAGTATTAGGTATCTTTCTAAGTAGTAGTAGGTAGTAAAAATAGGGTGTAGGTAGGAGGTAAACTCCGAAAGTTAGGTACTCAAGAATCTTTCAAATTCCGATTAGAGCCTAACACTAAATGTTCGAATTACCAAAAAAAATTGTTGTTCATCGAAGCGGAAGAGGACTTTTTTAATTAATTAATACTAAAAATCCGGAGTTATTGAAATTATAGAATTTCGATGCATATTTCTTACTAGGGAATGCATACCGGTTAACCGGTCAATTTTCTGAGTATAAGGCCGGTATAAAACCGGTAATTTTAAATCAAAACCGGTAATTTACCTAAACATGAATTATTAGTAAAATTTTTTTTTTTTACAATTATTAATACTTGATCGTCATGATTATATCTCAATCAATGCCCTCCTTTTGTCATGTAAAATGTCAATTGATTAACTGGTTAGCGTTATAGTACCAAATTAATACAATATTGTTTGCAGAAGCTTCTTAAAATACAAACACGGTTCCGTTCTATAAAATATGAACAATTATCTGCTTGGATAAGTACGACAGAGAGCGCCTTATTTAACATAGTTTGTAGGTAATAGGTATACTAATCATTTCATTTTCAAAACAAGGAAATACCTCTCTTTGTCTTAGTGAAAGAGTGAGCGGCAAAGGCATCGAACAGAGGTGTGCTGGTGCTTTTCTTTAAAAATGGTGACAACACCCTGCTTAAGAAACACCGACCCATCTCACTTCTGAGCCGTGTGTAAAAGCTGTTTTCGAGAGTAATTACAAATCGTCTCGTGCGCAGGTTAGATGAGCCTCCCAAACAAGCCAGTTTCCGAAGAGGCTTTAGCACTATAGATAACCAACTAGCTTGGATACCAGGGCACGAGGGCTTCATCGGCAACGAAAAAGCAGCATTGAGAAAAGCACTATACATACCTCGGCGTAAAAAGGGGTTGCCAGCCTCATAACTATCCGGCCTCGCTATGATCGGCATATGTAGTAATGTACTATTGTAGGTCCAGAAAAATTTGTGGTACTCTCGCAGGGAACCATGATAACGGCCTTTGAAGCCTACGCCAAAACCAAACACCAACATGAGTGGAGGAATGAGGCTGGCTTAAGGCAATCTAAGCCAGCTTATAGAAGGAGTGGACTCGGGCTTGACCAAAAGCTCTGGAAATCCAGCAGAAAGCAACTCAGAATTATATTTGGGGTGTTGACAGGTCACTTCGGGGTCAAGAATCTCTTGGCCAAGATGGGACTATCGGATAGTTTAGACTGTAGAATGTGTGGTGAGGAGGATGATACTATGGAGCACTTACTGTGTGAATGTCATGCCCTTGCCAGAAAAATAATTAATTACTTTGATAACGGCTATCCGCAATCAAAGGATTTCAAGGTACTTCCGCTGAGCTGTATCATCCACTTGTAGAAATGATGGAGCAATTTGGGAGTAGTCATAAATGAGACGGCAAATGCTCAAATGATCCCACTGGGTCGAAGTGTATCCGAAAGGGCCCTCACCTAGATAAGATAAAATAAGACCACCCGTCAAGTTATATAGAAGGCTGCGGAGTATAATCTGCCCTTTTGCTTAGCGTTTCTGGACGATTCAATCGAAACCTGGGCTATACTACAGTTTCTCCAGCTTTGCCAAGTATTTTATATTTCAATTTTGTAATTTATGGCTCGCTAAGCCAGCGCCATTTCTCAGCCACGACACATGGCTTCTTTAGAATGTACTTCTTGCATGCTTTCTTCAGATATGTATATTATAATTATTTTCTTTTACCTTTATTGTTTAAATTTCGTATTTTATCAATGCCATGTATGTTGTGGCAATGAGTAAAGTTTTAATCAATCAATCAAACGAGAATGCCACTTCACTGTGTAAATCCGACTCCAGAATTGGAACGCGAAACCTATTCCGCTGAAGCGAGTCGATCAAGGAGATGTTATTTCTCCAAAACTGTTCACCGCTGCACTGGTGGATGCTTTAAAGACTGGACTGGAGAAGGCGAGTATATCACTCACCTTCGTATACCATGGAGGACTTGAATACTATAAAGCCTCTGAGCGGGTTGGTCTAAGAATTAAGATGGATAAGACGAAGATCATCTGATGCCCATGTATTACCGACTCTCATTACAATCAGACGCTCGAAGTTGTAGACGATGATATATACGTAGGACAAACTGTCTCCTGTCGACTCAGCTGGGCAGCGTTCGTTCGGGAAGCTACGGCACATCTTTTCGTCTAGTATTCCGAAGTGTCTTAAGACGAGTCTTTGGCCCATGTGTGGTGCCAGTGATGACATATGACACTGAAATGTGTTCGCGCACTATCGGCCTCATTAGAAGGCTCAAAGGGCTATGGAGAGGGCTATACTGGGAGTTTGTCTGTGATCGCATTAGACGTTAGGTTATCCGCAGGAGAGCTAGGATACAGAAAGTATACATACAGACCTAGCCCCCCCAAATCGCTAAACCGATGCCACAATTTGGAACCCCATGAGCAACAGTACACGCTTTTCCTAGATAAAGTTAATAAACCATTTGTCCGAACGCTCTTTAGTAAACTATTAGTACCGTACCGTTCGGTTACTATTAGTACCGTTTTCTCTATCTAACTCTTTTCGCTCCTGGTATGGTTGGTTACGTCTTTTGAACATTACTTAAAAACAGCTATTTGATAAAATTTTTCGTTTTTACTACTACGTGGGCTTGTAGTCAACTAGTCAGTTTGTGTTGTATTATTTTGATTGTTTTTTTATTCAGTAAATTATTGTTTTTTAGGATTGTAAATCCGTAGGGTTGCGTATCTGTAGATTTAGGAATCAAAACAATGACCGAGGGCACTGTGTGACCCGCCGACGCCAATGATGGGTGAAGGGGAACAGGCAATGCACCATAATACTAATATTCACGTTAACCTTCGTCACTCCATATTCACTACTGGTACTGTTTTGTATTGTACTGACCCTACTGATGTTGTAATGGTAATCTGTAAAACTTGGACCAATTCCTATTCCTACCTGCCTGCTAATCCCCAAGGAACGTTTTCAGTTATGTTTTAGCCCTCCTACCACGGAGCAAGTTTTAAATATTAATGAAAATTATTACGACATTTACGTAACATGAAACCGCCTTTTACTCTTTATACTACCTTTTAGCTTATTTTTACGATAAATAAACATCAAATAACGCTACTTATAAACCAAATTAAAATTACCGGTAATTTACCGGTTAATAGGATTTGTCCTACTCAAGTCGGTAATTTACCGGTTTTGAATTTTGCCCGGTAATTGCATATTGCATTCCCTATTTCTTGCATACGTTACGTAAACGCTTGCTTTTAGTTTTGTATGTTAAGTTAACATACACATTGTATCATATTAAAGCGAAACATTCTCTTTAATCATATTTAAGGCTAACCTTACCAAATATAGCAACGAAACCAAATGGCTATACTATGATTACATACATACGCTGGACAAAGAAAACCACTTATTTGGCTGGGCATAATTCATATTTATTTCAACTTATGTAATGCCGTCTTCTCCCTAAGGCGTTGTAAGAATGAACTGATTGAAAAAAAAGGTGACCGAGGTGGATTGTTCCTATAGCTCAGTTGGTTGAGAGTAGGGAATGCAAAACCGGTTTTAACCGAAACCGAAGAAACCCGTTAACCGACTGTAAGAAATCGGGCCGCGGCTGGGTCGGCTAGAGATCTGAGAGGTAATCACAAAACGTTTCAAACGCGCGTTAGGACAATTCAACTGTCGTTTTTCGATATAAAAAAATAAATTTAGATCTACCTAGCGTACGTATAAAGCGTTACGTGATCGACCTACCGGTCACTCATACGTTGTTTCAGTGGATCAACCTAGCTTGTTAAAGCTACACAATAAGTTGATTATTGAATAAGTAATTGCATAGGTACGTTGATAGTTACTCTTTAGTTTGATGAAGCTTATGAGTGTATAATTAATAGACGGAAAAGTCATCATTACAAAGATTTATTTATAAATTCATTCATCATTACAAAGATTTATTTATAAATTCAACACTTAATATAAATGAACACAATCGTAAAATCAACATTCTTATTTTGCAAGTGAGCTGATCAACAGAGGGGAGGCTACCGCGTTGGAAACAAGTAACGACGGCGTGCTGTGATTGGTCATGACGCTCTCGCCGTCGGCGCACTAGACTCGCGCGCAGTTCGTCGTGGGTTCAAATTTAAAAAATAATTGATAAATGAATACAATGTGGAGCTATTGATGAATTACTTAGATTTTGTATCAATAGATTACTATGATAAAGCTGGATTATATGTGTCGACTTGAAATTTTTTGAGATTTATTTTAAAATAATTAGAAGGCTTTTAACATTAAACTGTTCATACAAATTTAATCTATTGATAAATATGTTATTAATTCAAACTTAGGTTATCTTTGATAGTTTTTAATAGTATTCAGTAATCAAAACCCACTTGTATAATCTTTTAGAGGAAATATTTTTTTTTTATTCGTTTCGGATTATACTGACGTAAGCACTTGACGAAAGTTTTAGCAAATTAAAGTGGAGATTATAATACTAAAATGTGATACTCTACTGAAGAAAAATACCACTTGTATAATTTATCCCTGGATTTACAAGGGTCGCTAAGAAAACGCTGTGTAATACCTAAAGCAACGTCAAAATTCCCTATCTTTTTTTACTACTAGTAGTACTCATCATATTCTAAATATTAACAAAAAAATCGCGACCTTGGGAATTATCGAAGGTGCATTCATTTTACGTACCGTACTATAGGTATTCCATACACGTTAATATATTATTGATAGCCGATTGGCCGACATCGACATATGCGGGCCGGCTGACCCTAATCGAGTCGCACTGATCGTTTTTAGTACGTGAAAGGTCATGCGAGAGTGTGGTACAGTTCAGCATTTATTAGTTATTAGATTTGCCCGATTCGTCCACGTATCGTTAGGGTAAGGGCGTAACGTAAACAAAGTTTAACAGCAAATATTCTGCTAGACTTCCCACGGGCGCCTGAATTATCGCACTCTCATACAAACTTAAACTGATTTCTAGGATAAATCTATCCTATGACCTTTCCAAAGTCTCAAACAATCTCCGTACCAAATTTAATCACCATCGGCTCAGCGGTTTAAGTATGAAATGGTTTCAAACCGCCAGAGAAACAGTTAAAGTTCTCGCAAGGGGTAAAAAGGGGGTGAAACGGGAAGTGGGCGTTTCCGTTTTCTTCAGCCACTTAAAAGTGCTGATAGACTTGACCATCCACATGGAACAGAACATCGAGCATTCGCCGTTTTTAAAGTCGAACTAAACAACGAACATCGTCATGCATAGAGCCAATCATCGCTACGAACATTTTCATCATTCTAGCAAACGCTCTAGTAAATGCCGTGCGGGAGCGGGAGGTGTGGGAGAGGGACGGGCGGAACAATAACAAAATTGCTCGGCTCGGCAAAAAGCTGCAGATTTAACGTCGTTTCACTAGGATGCTCGCTAGTTTGCCCGTTAAAATGCTCTTGTTTATTTTGAGAGCTTTTACCTGTAATGTAACATTCACTTAGAATACTCATCAAGTGTATCAGCAGCACCTTATAAGGTGATTATGAGTCCGCAGTAAGCTCGATTCTCCATACAAACGTAGTTTCTCATTTTAAAACTACGTGTTGGATTGTAACAAAACTTTGCGTGTACAATGACATGAGGTATATCTAGGTCTGTAATTAGTTTATGTAGCTTCAGATACGATAGTAAAAAAAATACAGCGAATTTAAGTATTTCATACAAAACTTGTTTTTGCTGTATTTCGTTTGTTTTATAAACTGGAATCATATAAACTAATTACAGTCATAGATATACCTTATATCATTGTATATGCAAAGTTTCGTCACAATCCAACACGTAGTTTTAAAATGAGAACGAAACTCTGTTTGTATGGGAAGGACATATTCGGCCGAGCTTATACGCGGACAACGTCGCGAGCAAAAACTAAATGCCTCTTGCACTGACAGCGTAGGTTACGCGCAAGTAATTAAGTTCAAGCGAGCCAATATCAAATTGAATTTTAGGTAATACCTATCCCACCAAAAACATTACATGTAAAGTGATGCCAAGACTCCATAGCTCATACACTTTCAGCGTGAAAAAGATATCAGATCGCAATTAGCGCCAAGCTTCCTACTCCACACGGCGTAACTCTACCACTACCAGCCACGCTCTACAAATTCTACATCTTGGCTAAAAAGTACAGCTTTGTTGGGCACATCCCGGTCGCCGCATAGACTTTCACGCCGAATGAATTTATGATGATATTAATAAGTGACGGGTCTATACTTTTTAGCCAAGATGTAGAATTTGTAGAGCGTGGCTGGTAGTGGTAGAGTTACGCCGTGTGGAGTAGGAAGCTTGGCGCTAATTGCGATCTGATATCTTTTTCACGCTGAAAGTGTATGAGCTATGGAGTCTTGGCATCACTTTACATGTAATGTTTTTGGTGGGATCTCATTCCTTTTTGTAAGGTAATTTCTCAAGAAGTGAATGGGAAAACCCATACAAACTTCCATCCCCTAATTTAAAGAGTGGGGGGTGATTTACTAAAAATCCTGAAATACATATCTTGTTATTTATAACAAGGATAACAAGGACCCCCTATATCAATTTTCAGACCTCTAGCATCAAAATTTGCGGAAGTCTCATACAAACTTTCACCCAGAACCTTAAACTAGGTTAAGGGGTTGGGGGGCGGTAAAAGTTTCAAGTTTTAAGATTTTTTCGTTGTTTGTATACTATTACTAGCTTACATACCAAATTTCAGCTTTCTAGGACTTCAGGAAGAACCTTAAGAATATTGATGATCATCAGTGAGTCAGTGACGAAATCGGGATATTTTAGATATCAATAAAATCTAATGTATAATAGCTATGCAATTGAAACTTTACAGTTTTAATAAGTCAACCACTGACATCATATCCCGAAAATTTGGTTTATCTGGTATAATCTAAACCCAAGTTAGGAAGGTTCAAAAATACGACGAAGCGCTTCGAGAAAAGGTAGGTAGTGCCCTTGCGCTTCGCTTGGCTCGTCTTGGCGGGGGCACTCCCGTGCCCCCAGATACGATTCGCAATTGGATCACTAGTTCATTTAACGTTTGGCATGGCAACGGCGTAATGCGACTTTCTTGCTTGTAATTTACGACGTGCGACGAACTATATAAAAGTTAAAATTTTACCTACTGCATACTGCATGGCAACACTAAGGCGCTTAACCAATAATGGCTGGCCATTCGACCAGTTTTGCTAGTGATGTATGGTAAAATTGTAGCTTCATGACACGCAATAAAGTAGTTTTCCGTTTATGTTTTCTTATTCGTTTAAAAAAAAAACGCAAAATTTATAAATACGCTATCAGTCATTACGTTATTAGCTACTACGTAGTAGAAGCTGCCACACAAAGCCATAATTTTCCGTCATAATATTATTACGATCTTTTGGGATTCGCTACTTTTCAATTTGATATTTAAGAGGAAACACTAAGGGCGAGATAATTGAGAAATAGGTATTTGTTAAATGTATTGCTGTTAGAGATGGGTAGGGGTGGGTAAATACCGGGTAAATACCCGGTATTTACCCAATGCACCCGGTAAATACCCGTATCTACCCAAATTGGTGGGTATAAACTATTTCGACTGGACTTTGTCAAAAAGTGACATTTTAGGGCTGAGTTTTTTTTAATGAAATGTTCAAAGCCTTTTGAACAACTTTTGTCATTATGAAATATCCATTATGATGCATAGTTTATGAGAATACATTTTTTTATTATTCAAAATACCACATGTTTTTTTTTTTCCGAAATTAGATAAAGTTAAAGGTCTAGCCACTACTAGAATAGCCTAAACAAAATTTAAGAATAATATTGAAGTAGCGTTGCCATCTACTTATTGTGCAAGAAATATTTAAAGAAAACTCTAAAAAAGGATTTTTTGTAGTTTGTAAAGTCTAATTATTGTGTATATGTTAGATGACCATAATTACTAAACTAGGTATATACTATGTCATTTTGAGTAAATGCGTGCAGCTTGGCAAAAAAGTCTATATACCGAACAATTTTTTCTTCGACCCTGGTAACTTCGTTAAACTTGTCTTATGCTCTTATGCTTGTAGACGTATTGTAATCTGTTGTTATTTTCCTGTAGGTATTTATTAAATTTCGCGGATTTATTAGCATTGAAATGGAACAAAAATTCCAAACAATGAGCAAGACAATACTCAGTTCCGCTCGGAAAGTAACTTATTATGTTTACAAGCGATATCATGCGCAATATAAATTCAGAATCATTTGTCGGGATTTGAAAATGTTTATAGAAGAACTGCTAAAATTACAGGGTTTTAGTTATTGTAGACTACTTATAAGTGTTATATTATCAATGATTATATTAATATTATTTATTCCTTACGCTACAATTACAGTAAATTGATAATTTTCGTCTTGTTTACATAGTAAGTTTTAGAGGTTATGTTTACATAAAACAAGCTTGGTACTTGCAATAAATCTGATGAGTGTTTATTAAGTGTAATTGTTAGAAAGTAGAATATTTGGAGAAGTAAGAAACTGGATATTGTACTATTTAATACAATTAGTAAACAAAACTCGAATGAAAATTACTAGCATTCTGTCCACTTTTAAACATTCGATTGTGAGTTTGTATGTCTATGTCTATATCAATATGTATTTGATTGTAATTCTTCTAAATTAGGATCCAAATAAAAATAAATGTCCTAGTAGAGTATGTCCCTTGCTCTACTGTCATTATCCAGGGAGAAAACAGGGGACTAAGGTTTTATGGAAAAACGGCCCTTGTGTTTGCTCTTAAGTTGCTGCCCGCGCGGCAAACCTGCGGTGTAATATTTTAGGCAGTCTAGAACCACCCAGAAAGGCAATTATACACGCAGGTGGATGAATTTTTGACATCGAATAAGCGGTTCCGGAGATTAAACGTTACATACAAACTTATAAACTTACAAATGTCACCGACTTTTCCTCTTTATGATCCATACTATTCATTCATACTAATATTATAAATGCGAAAGTGTGTGTCTGTCAGTCTGATACCTCTTCACGCCTAAACCGCTCAACCAACTTAGATGACATTTAGTATAGAGATAGTTTGAGTCCCGGGGGAGGAAATCAGAATTTTTAATCCCGGAAATCATCACTGAAGGGGGTGAAAGTTTGTATGGAGCGACGATATAAACGAGTTCCACGCGGACGACGACCGTCGTAAGCTAGTATCAGTATATTTATGTGTTTAATCTTTATTGCACAAAAAAGACAAAAAATCTTAGCAGGTAGGTAAGGTAGAGACAGGTGCGAGAGAGTTGGAGACAGGGATGTTGCAGACATTCGCGTCCGCATCCTCAACCGCGGAAGTTCCGCACAAATTTCATCCGCCAAAATTGATGCGGATTTTTCGCGGATAATTCACGACAAGAAAGGAGTCCACCCGGCGCTTCCCGCGAGAGCTGAAGATATTTTCGCCATTAGTAAAAAAAACTTCTTGTCGTTTCTGTGACCAAGAGCAGACGCGTTTTTGAGTTGTTCGCTACGATTGTAATTTAGTCTCAAGTCTCAACGTGTTTGATGATTGCGTGATAACATAAAATGGACGTTGTTTAATTACGTTTTTGAGTGTGTGTGTCCCCAAATATCCGCATCCGCGGATGTCAACAAAATCACATCCCTGGTTGGAGATATTCGCTGTTATACGCTACGCTTGAAACTAGATGTTCGTGCCTACTCCGCAGTTCACAGTTCGTGGTACTCGAGCACAAGCGCTCGTTAGCGACAAGGTCGCACAAGGCAGGGGTAAGGGTCACTCGGCCAAGGGAAGACTTGAGGATGCTTGTCTGAGAGACTTAGCTCTGAATCTTAGTGTGTCTCAGGGAAACGATAAACACGTACGCTTGCGATATCTGTAATTTTATACCACGTCGGCCGCAGACTAGCGTACGAAGACGAACCGCTTGATAATATAGTGCAAGTATTTTTTCTGGAAGGGATCTTATCTGAAGGCTCATCGGTACAACAATACCATTGTTTAGCCACGTGCCACAAACGCTTCGAAATGAAAAGGACGTTTCAATAAATACCTACTTTACTCGAAGTGACCAATTGTCGAAGTAGCAATGTTCAAATTAAAACGACAGGTATGTCGGTGTTACTGTAGATGGCAAACAACTTCAGCAAATGACCTTGGCTGCGCAGAAGCGAAATTTAGGTGTCCGCGGGAGGGGGCGGTGAGGTGCGACAGCGGGGCGTACCTTGTCGAGCGCCTGACTGGTCGACCGGTTGACGTTTACGTCCCGCACCCCGCCCACGTCCCGCTGCCGCCATAATACACTTTCGGCCAATGATAAAGGGATTTTACTTGAAATACCACGTCGGTGGTACGTACCGTCCTTCTGATGGTACCTAAGCGGTTAGTTTGCTGTAATAATAATTCATTGACTTTCTTGTCAGAGTTATTTAGTGAGGTATTGTAGTCTGTTAAAGTATTTTTTTTGTTGTTGTATTACGAAAAGAAAGTCTAACTATGCCACCACAAAGTAACGCAGTTGTAAAAGGACAGGCAACATAATATTAATACTAGAAATAAGCATAAGCTCGCGGTGCCCAACACTCGGCTCCAAAAAATAAAAAAAATATTCATGGTAAGTATTTGTAATTGTGTAAGGTTTTATAACAAACTTTCGGGAAACGTAACTGAGTTATCTATTAATAAATTCAAGAACTATGTGAAGTTGTGAAGCGTAAACTTATTTCGAAAGCTTATTGCACACAAGACTACATGAATGGTAAAACTCCATAATGGAACTAATTGTAACTGAATTTGTAATCAATTGATTAATTATTTAATTCTCGTTGTATTTTGTTTTTTGACATTAGATTGTTTTTCTAGAAACTTTCACTAGTATTTTCTATACAATTTTTACTTCATATAAAATATTTTTTTATTTTTTATGTTTCATAAATTACTTTAAAAACATAACTGACGATTTGAAAGTGCCTGTTACTAGGCCTACTTGAATAAAGATCATTTTGAGTTTGAGTTTGCAAGAAAAATGGTCTACGATGTTTTTTTTTATTAAATTCCAATGCGAGTAGTTAGTAATTAGTTTTTATTTAATCGTATGGATGGCAAACAGGATGACAAATATACATAATGTAACACACATATAAATTAATATTAAGGCCACTCAGCCACTTGATGGCTTCGTCGCTAAGGACGATCAGATCTTCTGGAGGGCCACCGGCGTAGCGCGTTAAGACGCTGTCAACACCAAAATGCCCTTGAGGATTTTGGATAGCGCTCACACTGTCTATTTGTATCGGAGTAAACGAGAGCGAGTGTTACTGGGCGGCCCGGTTTTTGAAGATAATATTACATAAATATTGAAATGAAAAAAAGGGTGGATTATTTGTGAAATATGACTCGTTAGAGGTTTAGGTATGAATATGTTGACTTCATGTTTTTAATTACAGACCCATACGTCAAAAAAATAGAAGCGTTTAATGTGGTTTTAAGACCAATCTTTGCAATTATTTTCTATCGAGCCGATTTCGACCAATTATGTATCGAGCCCGTCCAGGGTCTTTGAAATATGGTGAATATTAACAGATTTTATTTGATGTGCTAGAACAAATAGTTTTTCTTAAAAAACTGCTTAAATAACATCAATTTCACCAAATTAGGTCTTGTCAGCCTCTTAAGGGGTAGTCCTCGATGAATTGCTGGATGGTGTCTATATCGGCACCGCAGGGGCAAGCTGGTGACTCCTCCCAACCGCAGTCCTGAGATGATGCGAGTAATTAGTTAAAATGAGACATACACAATAATACACATTATTACACAAAGAAATGTAATTCCATAGAAGCATATAAGTACACATTATTACACAAAGAAATGTATTTTTTTTTATACCACATCGGTGGCAAACAAGCTTACGGCCCACCTGATGGTAATTCCATAAAAGCGCGGTCCTTTTTTTGATCGTAAGTGTAGTATGCGCAAACTGTGGCTACTGTAAAAACTTTTTATTTGTTGTTGCAGCATACTGAGTACAACGTAAACAATTAGCGGTTACTTAACAATGGAAGACAATGGCTTTGTCTTCTCTTTGTGCCTAGTCAAAGAGAAGTGAATTTGTTGTAGAAAAATGATGCGCACTATTAGCGGTTTGCAGTACATATATAGACGTTTGCAAGGGGACTCGCATGCGCGTTGCCGACCCTCTAATCTGTACACTCCTTTCTTGTACCAACAACCTCTAATGAGGTTCCAAGGTGTGAGGATGACCGCCCTGCTATTTATTAAACTGTATTCATTGAAAATTAAAAACATGCAATGGTCAACTAAATATATTATATTGATACCTACTTAAAACAACAGCAAATGTGTGTACGCCCGAAAAGGCAGGATTTAGTGATACCATATTGTCATTGTGCCGTGCAATAAATGACCCATATTACTGATCTCTTTGGGGGAGGCCTATGTCCAGCGGGTGACGTCTTTCGGCTGATATGATGATGATGATGTTTACTGATCTTAACCTGCAAGCGTAATTCAAGCTACATACTGGGAAACTCTCTGTAAAACTCAGTGAACTGAGCTATAACGGGTAATCCCATCTCTATCGCACTTACATTACTCGAGTGACAGGGATGTAGAGCATGTATGTAGAGTGGGAGGCAGGGACTCGAAAACTATATGAAATCGTATTTATTTATATATTGATGTGTGTGTCTTCATGCGTAGCGATCGTTTTACAAACTGAATCATACGTCAAATCATTCACCGTTCTAAAACTATTCAAACCACGTTCGATTGTTACTTATTCATCATCTAACAGCCAGCATCATACAAAGTCATCAAAAAGTACCCACATGTATACGAACTTCGAGTTTCGGTTTTCGTGGTAACGCCGCTGTTGCTTCTCACTTCATGGTGTGCTTTGAATAGCACACGATGAACACATTCAGTCGTTTACAAAGGCCGTCGGAACCGCGCTTCGCGTCCGTATCGTGGCAGAAACAGCTGACAGGCGATAGCGACACGTTGAGGCGCTTTGTGAGCACTCTAATGAGGCCAGTTGTGAGGTAGGGTTTCATAGAATAAAAGCGCGCCCGGAAAGATCACTCGAAGATGTTTGAAACAAAAATATACCGATGTTTTTTATACTACGACGGTGGCTAACAAGGATTCGATTTGCCTGATGTTAAGCAGACACCGTCGCCTGTGGACGCTTTGGACACCAGGAGAATTCGGATTCAATTATTCACAATATAAGATTACATCATAAATTACATGTCAAACATAACATGTCATGTGTGTTACGTGAATGGCGAGCGATGTGCCTACCCTTTATTAATTTGAGGATTCGTGTTGACGGCTAGAGATCAATACGGGAATTATGAATTCTGCTTTGTAGTATAGGTAATCGAAGTTTTCTACGGGTTAGACAAAGAGGTGCGAGAAATTAGTAGGCCATTGTGTGAATAGAGATTTTTTTTATCACCGTATGTGATTAGGACTTTGTAATGTGGTGGAGATGCTGGGATAATGTCGACACAAAAATATTATATAATTCATAGAAGTTCTGACCGTCATCTGCTGGCTATGCGCAGCGAATATGCCCATTTTTAATCGAATACTTAATTTCAATATCGTTTGGTTTGAAATAGTGAACGGCGTTTCAAGGGTATTTTATTAAAAAAACAATCTCGACGGACAGACTTTTGATTTTAAATAACCGCACTCAAATCGTTTCATCTGTTTGGGAGCTACAAAGCTCCAGACAGAAACAGATACACAATTACACGTGTTAAACTTATAACTTCCCTCTTTTTCGGGGCAGGAAAATATGGAAATCCAATGAAAGCTTACGTCGTCGCCGGATATTCGTTGCTGGGTGAATCGACTTCTTAGTGTCCTCCCCGCTTCTACTATTTGCTTTAAAAGGAGATTACAAGATAAAATGTCAGCTGTTGTTAATTGTTATTGTATTCTTACTCAATAAATTATAGTCATGTTACTACAAGGGCAATAGGTATGAATGTAAAGGGATGTAAGAGAAGAGGTCGACCAAGGACAAGGTGGATGGACTGCGGGAGAGACGATATGTACAGGAAAGTTGTGTGTGACGAGTTGACAGGCGATAGAGAGGTATGGAAGAAAAAACCATGCTGCGCCGACCCCAAGTAAATGGGATAAGGACAAGCGAATGATGATGACTCAATAAATTATAGTGTGAAACTACATGAAAACTATGTTTCAAAATATTCATTTGCTCTCAATTTCACCGGTTGCCCAGCGGATTTTTATGAAAATAGTGGTTTGTCCACTGGATGTTTTCTGCTAGAATACGTTTTTTTGCGATATGCAACATATATTTTCTAATATACTGTTTATCAAACTATATAAGAACTATACACTACATGTGGATTTGATAAAAATACACATGTTGTGGTAACTGATAATGAAGAAAAACTAAGGGACAAGAGAAAGGTGATTGACCCAGCTACATCCTAGGCACAGACCATATATCCTAAAGACCCCGCATAGCCTAATTTTTACTTACGTAAAAACGACGTCTAGTGCGCTGTGATTGGTGCATTCAAGGCCGCGCGCGTAAGTGATTGGTCCGGTGTCTCAAATATAGAGTGAATAGGCATGATGCCTCATGTTCAAATTGATAACATAGTGATGCTAAATGGATAGTAAACCATCAAATTATCGTAACTAAGTATAAATTATAAAATATAATTAAAATCATAAATAGATATAAACCTTGAAAGTTTAGAAAAAATATGCATTTTTTTTTTATTGTCCAAGAGTAAATTAAAAGCTACCAATAGAATCCTTACGCTTTTCTAGAAACAAAATTGTATGACAACTTTGTACTTAAACGCAGTATTTCGCGACCGAAACAACAATTTACCTGATTTTCCATACTACGATTAGTACAAATATACAAATGTGACGTCACAATTGTATAGACACACAGTATGAAGCGTTTCGCGCTGCCGCCAGCGAGGTCAATCTTTATCTCAATTTTTTAGGTATTTATGTTCTTTAATTGTAGTTGCTCCCATACAAACATTTGTTCCTGTCCAAAAACTGGTTCGAATGACGTCACAAAAAAATCTTAGTCATCATCCCTATTCACCGTATGTGTGGCAGTGGGGGTCGCCCGACTAAGCGACGTCTATATGTTTACTGGTCTGTGATCCTAGGTATCCTAAATTTAGTGACTATTTCAGAAGCTAGCATCATTGGTCATCACGTGTACGGTCATAAACACACAAATTTTCCCGCGCGGTTTGCAGCATTAACCGGACTGTTTTACGAGCGTGAGCGGCATGCCGCATGCCGCACGTGCCCGCTGCGACATGGCACAGGTGCACTTCAGTTTCATCTCCGAAGTGCAGTTTCAGAGTAACCTCCGTTAGAGCACACGTCATATAAACTGATACATGATCTGATATGGTTTTGAGATCAGAGCGACAGCGGCACCTAGCGGATATTTTTTTTAACAGTAAAATAAAATTCGCTACAAACGATACACTTTTGCGTTCCATACCATTGGATAAATTTCCTAAAATGATGTCGTAAGTTTTAGCAAATGGGCCATAGCCGAGGGCTGCCTACACATTGGCATTGGCTGATTTTGTAATGCTATTTCTATAATAAATATTTGGATTTCGTTCTAAATAAAATACATTGAAAGAAAGATAATATTGTTAACCTTATCTTTAGAATAGGTGAGTAGAATTTACTTTCATGTTGGTTTGGGGAATTTCGTTAGTTTTCACAATTTGCCTGAAGGTGACATGGCTGACCCAATATGTTACAAAAAATAATTGTAGCACTTTGATCGAATTAAACCCAATTTCAACCAAATGAGGTTAACAGTAGTTAGTTATAAGTTTAGTCATAAGGTGAGACAAATAAGAATCCAATAAACAACAAAGCAAGAATTGGTAAAAAAAAATGTTTATTTGACTTTATTACGAGGAGCGAAACCTTATTTTAAAATTATTGTTATGGATGATTAATCTAGAAGATGTCTACTAAAGGCTATTGAAAACAGAAGGGGACATAGATAGGGTACCAGATACGACATGACAATTACATAAAAACTATAATTGAAGGAAAAGTAGAAGGAAGGAGAGGCAGGGGAAGACCAAGAAGTGCGTTTATGGACCAAGCTAAAGAGAAAGTTAATGTAATGTCATATAAGAGCTCAAAACAGTGGCAGAGAGAAGAACAGAATGGCGATTACTCCACCGACAATAGCCCGGCTCTTAAGTTTATGATGATGATGATGATGATGATGATGATGACGACAATGATGATGATTCACGAAAATGGATTGATTGTCTTCGCGTTGCCACAGTGTTTTCCTATGTGTAACCTCAGGAGGGCGGTCACACAAACATTTATGCCCTATGCACCGCACCTTCTTAGGTACAACTCTTACAAGTGAGTTAAAGAAATATCGGCCTCTTTATGGGTTTAACTTACTTATACCGTGAAAACAGTTAGATCGATCTGCTTTTGCATCTGAATTCAACATGCGTCGTTTTTAGTGTTGTCCCAAAAATCGTCCAACGGAACACTTATGCGCATACCTTTTAAGATTAATGTTAGTCAATGTTGTACTCTTAATATGTGATGTGGATGCACTTACTCATTTAAAATAAAAATATGCGATGCGGTCACTCGTCTGTCAGTTTTTTTACATACATACGCGGCCTCAAAAACTTTCCAAAATCACTCCATCACAAACAAACAATTAACCACCACCATCGTAATTCGGATATTTATATTCAATACGCCGCCAGATTCGGCAGACCAACCTCAATAATAAAAGATCCCATCAACCTTCAGTACGTACAGCTTATATGTCGTTTTGGCACTTGACTTGCCAGCACATATAAAACGGATTAGTACCTACCGTATAAACTGAACTCGAAGTGCCGATTGGTAGCCTACAGAGCTAGAAGAGCAGCTATAAAGATGCCATTACTAACTCTGTTCCTCATCCATATAAGTAACATTACAATTTTAATTTATCATCATCCTCCTAGCGTTATTCCCGGTTGTGCCCTAAAGGAGCCCGGGGTCCGCTTTGGCACCTAATCCCGACATTTGAAATAGGCACTAGTTTTACGAAAGCGACTGCCTCCTGACCTTCCAACCCGGAGGGAAAACTAGACCTTAATTTGGGATTAGACTGGTTCCCTTCACGATGTTTTCCTTCGTTTATTTATGATGTAAAAAGGAAATATTTTACTAGTTTTACCTATTTCGATCATTAAGTGCTTTCCAAACATAACCATAACAACCACACTAGTCTTTTTGCGTTTAAAAACGGGTTTCCTTGAAATTGGACGACGATTAATGCACGGGTTTTCCAATCTTATCTGGAATAGGGTGCAGAGTGCTGTCCCCCTGGTAGTCAGTGAGGGCGCTTCAACTCCCGCGGATCAACGCTCTTCAACTCGCCCTGTGTTGGCAGGGACCTGTGTGACAAATAGCTCTCGCTAACAGCAAATCCTTAAATCAATAAAGCGTCAGCAACACGCGTGATCTTCAGGAGTTGTATTAGGCTACGGTGGCCGCTAATTGTCAGTGGCGTAAGCTTGTTTACTACAATGTTTTTTATGATTTTCTATTCGCATTGTTGAAACGAAAATAACTTATAACTTACTTTTGACTTAAGTTCCTAAGTCCTTTGGATGCACAATGCGTCGCCTACCCGATCGGTCTTGAGCTTCACACTTCATTTCGCTCCAGCCCCCCTATTCTGTAACTTGTTTTAAGCTCACCTCAACGCTCACCCACTAATATATCTTGACACGCAATGCGTAGTAACTAATTGTAAGTGTAGGTAGAGGTCTAGTTTCGTGACGGGCGACCGGCGGGTTGAGCCGCATTAGCGCGTAGCAAATAACAGCCAGGTCTTCTATGTGCCTTTCGTTTCTGCAATGATCGTCCGCCGCCAGGGGATCGATTTTTGCCTTTCGAGCGCTCGAAATCAAAAGCGAGCGGTAGAAAATATTCGCACACGAAAATTTGTCACTATTATATTCGCATGAACCCAATAATAGCTATTTTTGAAATCATCACTCGAAAGCTAGTAATTGGCTATCGATACTTTTGCGTTTCTTTCTATGCAAAAAGTAGATAATTACCGGTTTTTCAAATTTAAATTTTCAACATACCTAATATAGAGAATAGTACTTTAATGGAAGTTGTGTATGTATAATATAGTAAATTGATTAATTTTAAATATATTATGCGTTTCATAACAGAAAAAAAAAACACAAGTAAGTAGTGAGTTGTAAGGTGCAAACATTAATAATTATAAAACGAAACGTAATTGTGTGAAAAAGAGACAGTTTGAGAGCGTAACCTGAGAAAGAAAGGGATAGAGAAATTAAAGGGATAGGAGATAAGTTTCAGCGAGAGTAACAGAGAGAATAAATTCATTATGGCCGATCCGTTGTTTCCTTTACTAATGGCCGGTTCCAATAATCAATCCACCGATAGTTTTCCTTACCGGCAGTTACATTTTGACAGATTACCCGTAGAAAATGTTTCAAAATGTAACTGTTGGTAAGGAAAACTATCGGTGGATTGATTATTGGAACCGGCCATTACAGAGTAATAGTAAACGAAACGCTTAATGTTCCCGCCAATAGACTAACGATCTTGGTTTTCACCCACAAAATTCGGCAAGAAATTATATATAATCGTACACCAGCCAATCACTTAGCATCGAATCAATATATTTTATTTAAATATATCTATCTTTTAAATTAATAGTCAGTCCAAAATTAAATTGATAAAGTGAAGTGTCAAAATTTTCTACCGATAGAATTGAATACGAGTGGTCAACACCACTCGTATTCAATTTTCTATCGCTCGTATTTCAAAAATAGCATTTCATCGTTTTTGACCGTTTTCGAGTGAAAGAGTCGAGCGCTCGAAAGTCAAAAATCGGTCCCCAGGTCTACTTAGGACCACGTTTGCTTAATTAAAATTTATGGCCAGTCCAAATGTGAATTTAGTCTTTAGCACTTAACCGGTAATGCTCTTTTGAGAGCTGCCAGTGCATTATGATAAGTGAACGGGTAATGTATACAGTTTAAATTAAGAATTATGTCTGGGAAAAGCTAATTGTATGCAGGTTTTATAATTCTGTTATGAAAAATACTAAAACAGTACCTAGTGAGGTGACTCCTATGAATTCTGATATAGGTTATAGGTATACCAGTTGCGGAGCGCCCTTATATGCCAAACATTTATTTTGCTCTAAACTTATACTCTAAGACTAAACCCCTAATAACATTTTTGTTCCGGGTTGCCCATCGAAAATTTTCACGCGCCGCCACTGATAGGTACCTAAAGTTTACTGAAATACATCGTACGTTACCATGGAAGCAAATAATTGAAAGTATTTTATTTTAGAAGGTTTGTGTAAGAACTCTTTTCTGAATGTCCTAAACTTTTTGACATATTTAAAAGAACTATCCTCGGGAATTAAGTTACTTTTAACTTTCAACAAGTACCTCAAAAATGGTTTTGATTAAGTACTTAGAAAATGTTATTGAGTTAGTCAAACTTATTTAAATTTTAGCAGACCCATTAAGCTAGGCAAGAAAAACAACACCTCAGAAAAATAAAGCTCTAAACTAAAGCAATTTTCTTTTACCAAATAAGTTAGGCAAATATATTTCCTTTTTTTTCGCATCCCAAATGTAAATTCAGCTGGAAACATTATTTTTACCACGTCCTAAATATCTCGCCCGGAATGGGTAGCTCTGGTCCCTTGGCCAAGAATATACGACTCCAGTGATATGTAAGTACATTGTCCTTTAAACCCTTGGGCGTTTTTTGTTGAGTAAGAACGTTACGTTACGTCACGTCACGTCACGTTCGACGCGAAGGGTACTGTGTCAGGGGCGGCGCAATCTGTGATTTCGTCGCGCCGCTACAAGTACCTACATGCGCCTACCGGCCCGGTTCGGTATGTTATCGCACGTATATCGCAGCGTGTCGCAGGCGATAGAAAGGGATGATAGCCACGTTTAGGCTCGTTCGGCATTCCTAAACAGGGGATTTGTTAACCTTAAACTTGGCAAAAATTTAAAAAAAAAATTAAATTAAAAAAATCGTGCGTTCAAGCCTCAGTTGTGCTGTATAGAGCGCGAAAAATCGTTTCACCAAAAAATGCAAAAATGTGACTAAAAAAGATGTGCATTTAAAGATACTGTCAAGTTTATGGTCAGAGAACTTTCCTGTGACTGTGTACAGATTATGTATTACCTACTCTCGAGTATGTTTTGATATTTGAAGACCATGCATGTATTCGTAAATGGCCCAGACCGCAGGTGTTTGTGGCCCGAACCGAAGGTGAGGGCCATAAATGTGCGATCTGGGGCTTTACGAATTACCGCCCGTGGTGAGTACACAATTTTACGTCTTCACCTGGCCACAATGCGAGTTTTACCGTACGCGCAGCGTGTGGTAAAACTCGCATTATGGCCAGGTGTGACGTAAAAATATTTTAAGTAGCCAGTCTACGCGAAGTAATAATAAGTCTATGGCTGATACGGACTTTGAAGCTACTTTTGCATTGTATATTTTGCGATTGTCATTTCGCACTAAGTGTACAAATCCTTTTTCTAGAACGAATTCACTTCTCTATGGCACAAAGAGAATACAAAGCCATTGATTTTCATTGTTAAATGTAACTGCTAATCGTTTACTTGGTACTAAGTATACTGCAACTGCTAATAAAGTGGCTAATACCGACATACCTTTCGTTTTAATTTGAACCTTGCCACTTTAACAATAGTGACTATTTGTATGTATTATTGATTAAAGATGGTCTTTTCATTTCGAAGCGTCTGTAGCACGTGGCTAAACAATGGTATTTTTGTACCGATGAGTGTTAAGAGGAAACACTTAGGTCGAGACAATTGAGAAATAGGTAGGTATTTATTTGTAAAATGTATTGCTGTCGCGCCAACTTCAAGCCTCCCCCCGCAGAGCGCGGAGACAACTGCAGCTTGGACCGAAAATACCTATTAAAAGTACATAAAATCAACGTTTCTTAGTCCCCTGATATCTTCTCCAAAACTTGACCTATTTAACAATTTTTTTATTAAAAATCAAAGAAAGGCTTTGGCCGTGTTTTTATGTTTTCCTTTTTTAAATAATCTAGTCAAAAATGTTTTCTGCATGTTTGAACACTGCGGAAAATCTGGCATTTTTCTCAGGTTTTTGAAGGTTAATATCTCTTTTAAGAATAAATTTATGAAAAAAAGGAAAACATAGGGACATGTCAATAGTAGCCATAGATTTATGGAAAAAAAAATTGCTCTACTGCCATTAGTAATAAGGATGATTAAAAATAAGGAATATTTAAAATGCAGCAATTGTAGCAAAGATTTTGACACAAGTTGTATACGTTCTGGGACAACGAGATTATTATTACCAAGCAAAGATAGTAAGAACAGCTGGAAATGTTCTTCCTGTTGTGAAAAGACAAAAAGCGACTCAAACAACAAGGTAAAGAAAACCCCTCCAGTCACACCCACCCAGCGAGATAACATCACACTCAGAAGACAACAAACACACCGTAACTCGATGGAAAATGTATCTAATGGCGGCAAAGGACCGGACCCCGACTCCACATTGGGAGGCGGCGTGCCGAGTAATTTATGCAGTAGCTCCCCAATTAAGAAACCTTTTCCGACTACACCTAGCCAGCAAGGAAATATACTCAAGGGAAATCTAACACACCATAGCTCACTAGAGGATCTCTCAAATAGGGATAGTGAGACGGACGACCCTGACTCCACATTAGGAGGTGACACGCCCAGGAGTCTTCCAAACATATCTACTTCGGAAAACTTGGTAGTAAAAGAGTTGAGACTTGAAATAGATAGCCTCTCCATACAACTCGCAACTGCTCATGACGAAATAGCCAAACTAAACTTGGAAGTACAAAACCTCAAAAAAAATCTTCAAGGTCAGCAAAAAAAAACAGAAATATATAAAAATATTCTCACGGAAGATCCACCTTTTAAATCGACTCCAATCAAAACAAATTGCCGCAAAAAGCGCCGCCGAAAAAGTAAGACGCAGAGACCTACACACACAACTTCTGACATGGAAAAAATAAACTTTTCACAGTCACGCACAGATGGCAGCACCAGTACTATGACCTCGCAAAATCATAGTTTATTGAACCAGGAACCGAGCATTAAAAACTGTAGCCTACAAACAAAAGAGTTGGCTCAGGAACACAGGACTAATGAATTAAATCTCCAACAAGAAAACCAGTCGCAAACTGAAAGCCATCAACGGAAGAGAGTTATGATTTTCACAGATGAACAAGGCAAAGGTGTCACTAGAAATATTCAAAACCTACTAGGAAATAGCTTTCTTGTTACTTCAATTATTAAACCCTGTGCACAAATAGACCAAATCCTGAATGACTGTGAAAAATATTGCAAACAATTCACGAAAAAAGACTACGTGTTTGTATTGATTGGCAGCAATGAAAGAAATCCTGAAAAAATCAAATCATTACTGTACTACAAAGTAAGCCAAATGTCACATACTAATGTCCTGCTAGGGGATGTACTCAGTAACATACACTTAAACGAAACGAAATTGAATAAAACCATCGCCTTTATAGCGTCACATTTTATTCACGCATCTCACGTCAACCTGTCTGATCGGTGCTATCGAAGTAACAAATATATGCATAAAAAAATTATTAGTAGATTGGTGACAAAAAACATACTACACATTGAGTACAAGAATAAATACCTAGATTATATGGAAAGAAGGGCTCAAAATATCAACAAGAGTACGCAAACAGACACAATTCCCGAGACGCGCAGTTCGGAGTACAGTACACGAATTTCAAAGGGTCAACAGCCAGAATCAGAAGATATAAACGTAAATAACCTGCACCAAAAACAAGAAGATAAGTTTTTTCGTGTATAAACATCTATTGATCCTACACCAAAACATATCAGGACTAATAAATAAGAGTGACGAACTGACAGTAAATCTAAGTGAACTAGAAAAGAAACAAAAACCTATTAATGTGATTTGCATAACAGAACATAACCTCACTCCCGAGGTGGAAGCATACCTTACGGTTCCGAACTTTACCCTGGCAACCAGTTTTTCCAGAGACAAGAAACGGGGGGGTGCCTGCATCTTGGTGAGAACGGGACTTCGCTACGCAGTTCTAGATAGTATTAAAAAGTTATCTGTTAAATGTATCGTTGAGTGTTGCGCCATAGAGCTATGTGAACATAATATGACTATAATATGTGTATACAGAGTACCTGGCTCCGACCTAGGCACATTCCACGATATCCTTGAACGCATGCTTAAAATTACGTGTGATATGAAAAATAATAAAAAAATTGTAATCGGCGGAGACTTCAATATAGACACTTTAAAAACCACGCCAAAAAGTCAAGACTTTCTACACCACTTATTAAGTCGAAACCTAATACTTGAAATAAAACAACCGACAAGGATTAGTAGTGGGACTTGTCTAGATAACTTTGCTCACAACATAAAGGGATCTAAAGGTGAAGTTTTGGAAATGGCTCTTTCTGACCATGCTGCTCAAATCCTAAAATGTCCGGTGAGCAAAACATGTACTATAGAATCATGGCGTGTTAAACGACGTAACTACAGTAAAGAAAATCTTGTTAAGTTTGAGGGACATCTGAAGAGCTTAACATTTAACGATGTAGTGAACTGTAATGACGCAGACACTGCATATAATACATTCATCGAGAGTTTTATGTTATTATATGATCTGTGCTTTCCTTACATACGCTTCAAAAAAACATTTAAAACTAAACCAAAGTGGGTGTCAAAAGGTATTCAATTATGTTGCCGAAAGAAACGAGAAATGTTATGGCTTTCTCGGTCAAACAAAGACAAAAATAAAAAAGCCAGCGCTAAAGATATGTTACAGTTGTATAGTACCAGACTAAAAAAAATTATAAAACTAACACAACGATCCCAAAATGACCACTACATAAATAGGGCTAAAAACAAATCCAAAGCAACATGGCAGGTGATTAATAAATGTAAAAATAATATGCCAAGAGAACCCATACATAAGATAAAATCGAATGATTCATATATTACAGATCCAACAGGTATTGCCAGGGCGTTCAATGATTTCTTTATTGATGAAATAAAAATCAAAATGCCGAACTCACAACCATACCACTTTAAAACAAATAGTAACCCAAATACCATATTTTTGCCTCCAACATCACCCGACGAAGTTTCTAAAACTATACGATGTTTAAAAAACACGAATAGCGTTGGTTTTGATGACATAAGCACCAAGGTAGTAAAATATGTTAGTCGCTCTATTGCAGTACCTTTAAGCCATATAATTAATTTAAGCTTTACCACTGGTGTATTTCCAAAGAATCTCAAATTAGGAATAGTAAAGCCTCTATATAAAAAGGGCAGTAAGGAAAACATTCAGAACTATCGACCAATTACTCTGCTGCCTATATTTACAAAAGTGTTCGAGAAAATAATGTACAATATCATCTATAATTTCCTAGACAAACACAAAATATTAATAGAAGAACAGAGAGGATTTCGGAAAAGCAACACAATAAATATGGCAATTTATGACCTGGTCAGTAAAGTTATTATCAATCTCGATCAAAGAAAACCGTCATGTGCCGTATTTATGGACATGTCAAAGGCGTTTGACCATGTAGACCATATTATTTTACTAAACAAATTAGAGCACTACGGGATTCGTGGTAATGCTTATCAACTATTAAAATCGTACCTACAAGACCGAGAACAATATACGGAGCTCACGCAGATATGTACTACCGCCCGAGAGGAAAAGAAATATGTATCGGATCGTCGACTAGTACAATTTGGAGTACCCCAGGGGAGTGTAATGGGACCCTTGTTGTTTTTGATTTACATCAATGATATTGTTAAAAGTAGTCCGCATCCAATGATATTGTTCGCAGACGATAGTACAGTTTTTATACAACTCGATCCCAATACTGACTACGAATATGATGTTACATCCACTATACAAGATATAATTGAATGGCTAGAATATAACAACTTGAAAATAAATCTGGATAAGACTCATATTATGCAATTTACTCAGAGGAAATCCGCACCGAATTTAAATGTCCAATATAAGGGACATACTATAAATAAAACAAATGTTACTAAATTTCTTGGTATTTACTTAGATAGCAATATGTCTTGGGAGACCCACTCTACTGGAGTTTGTAAAAAGCTATATACATTTTCATACGCATTGTACAAACTAGCGAAAACGTCTGCCCAAAAAACTGTCCTGGCGGCTTACCATGGCTTTGTCAGCTCAACCTTACGGTTTGGTGTAATTTTTTGGGGTAACTCAACCCTCAGAGATAGACTTTTCAGAGCGCAAAAACGTTGTATGAGGGCCATTTGTAACCTCAAACCTATGGAAAGTTGCCGGCCGCATTTCAAATCACAGAAAATATTAACGTTACCTAGTCTATACATTTACGAATGCTGCAACTTTGTTAAAAGTAATCCCACCCTTTTCAAATTAATCGATTCAAATCGAATGGGTAACTTGAGACCTAGAAGCCCTGTGGTGCTCATAGAGAAGTACAATACCGCTCTGATGGGACGCAATGTTAACATAATGGCTTCAAAACTATATAACAAATTGCCTGTTGTGCTAAAAAATGCTGATGTAAATAAATTTAAACATTTACTATTAAGATTGCTATTACATAAATGTTATTATAATATTAAGGAATATATTAATGATGATGATCTCAATAATGTGACTTAATGAAATTGACAATTTTTGACATGTAATTTTAAATTTTCTAATTGTTTCTTTGGAATTAATGTTAATAGTATTATGTAAATGATAAGTAAATAATTCGTACGCCAAAAGGCACGTCATAGATCTGCTACTTATTTTGTACTGTTTGTCACCTATTTTATTACCTATGATGACGAAATAAAGATATTTGATTTGATTTGATTAGCCAGGGAGAAAACAGGGGACTACGTTTGTATGGAAAAACGGCCCTTGTGTTTCCTCTTAAGATAAGATCCGTTCTAGAAACGGGATTCGGTATTCGCAGTATACCGGGACTGCTAAAACTAAGCTCTCATCACACTATACATTACCCACATACATCCATCATATTTAATGCCGTGCAAATGTGCCTCCATTACCAACTGTTATTTCCCAAAGGTTTCAACCTTGAATATTTAACACTGTCCGGGCCCGTACGACACGAATTATTTACTTCCCGGACCGCGTAACTTACTTACATGGCCATTGTAAAAGCGACTTTAAAGGTTTTCTAATAAGTTCATATTTTCCGAAAAAGGGAAAGAGTTGTGAAATCGGGTCGGTTAGTAAGGTATACGTTTTTTTAGTATAATTTCCGACGAATTCGCAGTTTGTGTGCGATTCATTATTCAGGAAGAATAGCGACATTCGCGAGTTTTGGGCGGGTTTGTGGGTTCACCTGTACGGGCGGTGATTTTTGGAGAATAATGAATGCTGTTTTAATCTGTTTCGTAAACAATTTGTTTGTGTGCCAAGGTCGTTTTATTTTGTCATTGGCATAAAGACATCATGTGAAGATTGATAAATGGTTTTAGCGGATGGTGATGTTTATTTAATTTTGACGCGCAGCTTACGTCTGTGATCGTTCCGTGATTGTGACACAAATATGCCAGGAAGTCTAGTTGCAGCAAAAAATAGGCAAAGTAATTGAGTATAAAGTTTTTTTTTTTATATAACAAACACCACATATACCTTCAGCCAGGAACCGTCTCGACAGACAAGTATATCTATTTAAAAAACCACACTCAAATCGGTTTATCAATTGGGGAGCTACAACGCCACAAACATACACACTAAACAAACTTATACGTCAGGAGTTTCAAAATGCCGCTAAGATAATGATTGTTTCACATCAAAATACGAATTAGGAAATGCGCTTAGTGTAGCTTCATTTATATACGTTAGTTATAGAAAACTATAGCAAGTATGAATATAATTATTTATATAAAAACAAAAAACGGCAATATATATATCTAAGGAAACGAGGTCCACATTAAAAGATACTAGGTACTTAGCAATGTTGACCAATTTGTATTTTAAACAAAACTACTTTCACAATAGATTCACTATTCGAGTAGTTTTCATAAAACATGGCCTTTTCATTTCGAAACTTTTGTGCCACGTGGCTAAACAATTGCTTTGTTCGACCGATGGTTCTTAAGATAAGATCCGGTCTAGAAAAATAATCCGTTCTTTACCCACAAGTCCTATATTTACTTCCCGGCCGTACAGTAACTCCCATACGCCAACGACCTTCGATCTGAATCCCTTAGTTTTCTAATGTTTTTTGTAGCTTATTATATTAACAACAACGGCTTTAAGCAATATAGTATCCCATATTTACTTCAAAGTTCATTGTTTTTGAGATATTTAGCATCAAAGTTGAACAATTTTAGGTCAAAAAACTGGTTTTCTGGCCATAACTTTTGTGTTAATTGGTTTAAAATGAAAACCCTGGACCAATTTTTAGAGACGTCATAGACGAACCCAAATATGTAGATTTCGTATATGTTAGATCTTTCACGTCAATAGAGATACGAAATAAGTGTTTTTTTAGACAATGCTTAAAAAAATCATACA
Organism: Epinotia ramella; assembly: GCA_947578815.1. Taxonomy (NCBI): domain Eukaryota; kingdom Metazoa; phylum Arthropoda; class Insecta; order Lepidoptera; family Tortricidae; genus Epinotia; species Epinotia ramella. The sequence continues at coordinate 3,436,987 of OX388214.1, read as the reverse complement.
AAATTAAGTATTCATTTGTTTCAAAATCCGGTGGACCAAAATGGATAAAAAAGATTGAAGAACCGATAGCCGTTTGATTTATAATTTTATCTGTAGTGCCAAAGTAGGAGATACGATTCAAAACTTGTCAAAAATCGATGAAAACCTCGGGTAAGCCCCTTAAGTCAGCCTTGTATTCTTCCTTTTTAGCGAAAACTGCATCTTCCCCGCTTCACGGATATCCGATTCCCGTCTGACACGAACCGAATCAACTGGAAATGACAACCGATAACGTGATTGACGGGAGACAGGCCGCCATTTTGGTTATTACGTTTTATGTCCGATCAGATTTTGCGGAAATGGATTTTGTATAGCGCGGTAAAAGTGTTAGGGGAGTTGATATCGCGTTCGGATACGGGTGTGTGATACACGTGGGTATTTAATGTGATCAGGGGATTACTGTTGTCGATTTCAAATGTGTCGTCAAGTTTGATTCCGAATAGGTCCTTGCAGAATAAAATTCATTTATTTCATATATGAATATCTAGTAAAAAAAATGTAAGTTAAATAAATAAAGGATCTTGACATTATGATGATGTTCTTGATGCTTCGTTTTAGAGGGTGATTAATACACACAGCGGATGACAATATAGTCCAGGCAATGAACTGACAACTTGTATGGAAAAAATGTCAATTTTGGAAATAATTTATAATAGCTTATTTTTTATGTATAACGGATATATTATCAATTAAATAGTTACCCAGCGACAAAATCCGGCAAAATTTCAGACATCAAAAAAATGATAAGTTAACTGGCTTCTAAAAAGTCAGTAAAAATATTAATAAATGTTTTAGTCTTTATTTTGGTTCATTTACATTTGCTTTATAATATTCAAGATAAATCGTACAAAAACAGATAATGCATGCTTTATTTAAATCTACATAATTACTTCCGGGTGGAAAGTTTGTCGGATTCTTGACTAAATCATCTTAGAATAACATTTTCAAATGAAATCAACAAAAAAAACGCTATTATAAATTAATGTTTTTCAAAACCGTGTTTTGCCTGGAGTAATAGGGGTGTAGACACCAAATAAACTAACCGATAATGTGAATTTTCCCTAAAAAGGATTAATATTGTCAAATTGAGAGAAAAGTAATGCAGGGGATCAAATAATCACAAAGTTATAAGTATCCAAAGTTTTAAGAGGGGGTATATTCTGTCCCTTTTCCGCAAAACACACCTAAATATGAAACGATTATTATCATTTACCATGACGCTGGTCACGATCTGAGAGCGAGAGAGAGAAAACCATTTCTCTCTCCGTCAAGCAATATTAAAGCTTGGTAGTTCCACGTGAGTTGAGGTCACGCACACAATAACACTGTCATGTAATGACAGCGGGATTTTGAAATTAGGGTCCTTATATTACCGATAGCAAGTTCAACAGTAAATAGCGTCATGAAAAAATTAAACGAAGAAATTGAAGCAGTTCATAAAGAGTCGTTTCACAATATTTTCAGAAAAACCAAAGAAAAAGAAGAAAGTACCGGATTATGGCACCTAGGCTTGATGATTTAACCTAAAACCACGAATCAGATGAAAATATGCCAAGCGAAGATGGTTTATAAAAGCATTTTTTATTTTTTTACTGTTTTTAAAACCTATTAAAAATATAATTAAGCGTTTCTATTTACATTCACTCACTCATTTCATTCATTCACTTTTTTCTTTTTTTGCAAACAGTACTTCATGTAGCTGTGTGTGTAATCATACGAATCATTCACCTCAACTCTCGTGGAACTAGCTATACTTAATTCTTTGACATATCTGAATGGGATTTTCGTCACTAGGCATATTTTTTGGCCTTTCCTTATTTTGGGGTAATAATACATTTTGAGTCTACACCCGTATTTTTATATTCCATTTCGATCCTTTAGTAGAATAGATTCTCAAGTTTTCATGTGATCGAATCGCTACTTCAGGGACCGTCAACTCGGGTAGCATTGACCCAATCGAGGGTTACTTTGACCCGCATGAAAAGCACTCGAATAGCAATGTCACATAAAAAGTAACAACATAAGCAGTTAGCTGAAACTAAAAATAAGATGATATGACCCCGTTCAAATTCATAAAAAAGCCGTGGACAGAGTAAGAAGAGTGGAGTGGATTCGCGAAAGCCAAAGTTACCCTCCAGGGCCAAAGTGACACGGGTTTACGGGACCTACTTTACAATTTCTCGTAACTAGCCTTTTTGAAATAGACCCCAGGGCAGCACCATTTTAGTTTATTTTCATAAATGTTAAGTTGTAAGGAAGGCTTTTTAAATCACACCAACCTTATCATAAGCTCCGACTAACTTTATATACTCATTAACACAAAAAGCCAAGTGACCGATTTAACTTCGCGATGACCCGCTTTCTGCGAGTTCCGGGTTCGATTCCTTGGGGTAGTTTAATTGAGGAAGCCGAGTTTTCCGGAGCATAATGAACTGTTCTAGTTAATGTTTAATGAATGTTGGATTTTTACGGAAAGTTACGCTTTTAGTTCGCTCCAGATATTGGGTGTCCTAAGGGTATTGATGTTGCCAGCCGTAGACTGGACCTGAGGTCTCTATAATTAAACGAGGGAGCAAAGCGAACGAAGTTCTTTGCTTCTGCTTGGGCCAAAATCCTTTCGTATGTCCATTTGTCCAGCGGTTCTTCTGTGCTGGTAGCATTTCTGCTCCTGTGCTGGTAGCATTTCTGCTCCTGTACTGGTACCATTTCTGCTCCTCTGCTGGTAGCATTTCTGCTCCTGTGCTGGTAGCATTTCTGCTCCTGTGCTGGTAGCATTTCTGCTCCTCTGCTGGTAGCATTTCTGCTCCTGTGCTGGTAGCATTTCTGCTCCTGTGCTGGTAGCATTTCTGCTCCTGTGCTGGTAGCATTTCTGCTCCTGTACTGGTAGCATTTCTGCTCCTGTGCTGGTAGCATTTCTGCTCCTGTGCTGGTAGCATTTCTGCTCCTCTGCTGGTAGCATTTCTGCTCCTCTGCTGGTAGCATTTCTGCTCCTGTGCTGGTAGCATTTCTGCTCCTGTGCTGGTAGCATTTCTGCTCCTGTGCTGGTAGCATTTCTGCTCCTGTGCTGGTAGCATTTCTGCTCCTGTGCTGGTACCATTTCTGCTCCTCTGCTGGTAGCATCTATTTCTTTCTTTCAACTGACTCTCGTGAAATTTTCTGAGCAGGTTCTCTAGTATAGATTTTTTGTGTCGATCGAGTTTACCGAAATTAAGAGATTTTATTTAAGGATAGGCTCGCGAGTTCCACAGCTCACAGAGCCAGTATTAGTATTTAGTACTACAATATATTACCTACCGTAAAATGGGGTGAGTAGGGATCGCGAGGACAGAAGGGATGAAAAGGGGGTGAGATGGGATTTTAAGGCTACTATGCTACCTAAATAATGTATTCCAATTTAAAATGGAGCTATATTCATATACATAATATTAAAAAATCGATCCAACAATCTTTCAAAATCACCTTTGTATGAAAACCCATCTCACCCCAACTTCGAGGGACTACGGGGTGAGGTGGGATTTCGTGTTTATCGTTAAAGTTATGAAATGGAACTACCCAAAATCATAAAAAAACCAAAATACAAATGTCCGGAACACTTATTATATACAAAATTCAGTTTGCATATGTAAAAATAAAATGTTATCGTGGTTTGAATGTCAGTTTTGTCCCTACTCACCCCGTTTTACGGTACTTATACTAGTAGGATAATCTATAGATTAACAGAGAGTTGCTAAATTAGTGGTAAAGTCAAGGAATAATCGATGAACATCATGCAGCCTGTTTGGCGCAGTCTTTCCAAGTCACGCTTACCTAGTTGAAATTTAAAATATTATATTTTACAGTACATATGGTGCTACTTTCCCGCACTAGTGCGCAAAGAGCACTTTCCGCGCATATGTCGAAACTTTAAAGAGCCATATGTACAGTAAAACGTTGTACGATACACGTGCGAATAGGCTCCCTTCGGTCGTGTTTTAATTTATCACCACTCGTTGCGAATTTCCTATTTTCGGCACTTGTATCGTAAATAACTATTGTCAACCAATCCGGACCAAACCAGCACACATCAGCTGGTCGATTTCGTCACATTGTCCGTGCGTCAAGTAGATCTAAACGTCACTTTTGTATGGGAAAATGACAGTTGAATTTTCCTAACGCTCTTTCGAAAAGTTACGTGTTTACGCCCCAGGTCTCGGGATTATGGCGCACCTAGCGCCTGAAAAAAAGCGCTGCAATATGACATTATGTGCTATACGATGGCTACGAGCTATTAGCCCCCAAATTAACCTTGATCCGGTACTTAACGAGTGCTTTGAGCCTCATCATGATCATCATATCCGCCGAAAGGCATCCACTGCTGGACAATGGACATAGGCCTCTAAAGACTATCACATTGACCGGTTCTACGCCTCCTTCCACATCCAACGGACTCCCACCTTAATATGGGCCTCATAAAAAGGCTCAAAGTCTCTCAAAGAGCAATAAAGAGGGCTATTGCTGGGAGTTTCGCTGGAGAAATGCTTTGAGTCTAACAAGACAAAATATAACTATTCCATAAGGTACGAGTAAATTCTTCCTCCAATTATTGTTTTAACAGCAAAACAAGATAACAACGCTGTTTGAAAGCTGACCCAGCACAAAGGGAGTCGAAATCGGAGAGAATCGAACAAAGGTATCGGGTAAACTCAATCCTTTAACTACAGGTACGGCATAATATTTTGGGGGAATGCAACATACAGAGACATATTATTCAGAGCCCAAAAGAGATTAGTTAGACCCATCTGCAGATTGAAAGCCTCGGAAAGCTGGCAGTCTCATTTTAAATAATAACAACTATTAACTCTACCATCCCTCTACATTTATGAGTGCTGTAAATTTGTAAACTTCAACTTCGACCTGTTTAAAAGGAAAGAAGCAGTACAAGGACTCTGCCTTCGCCCAAGAAACCCTGGTGTGCATTTTGGAATATGTCAAACTAGCCTAATGAAAAAAGTATTCTAACAATGGGTCCACAGCTATTAAATAAATTACCAACTGATATAAAAAATAAGAACCCACGTCAATTTAAATCTTTGTTGTTTAACTTGTGGAAAAATGTTATTATAATGTTCAAGATTACGTTAATATTAATTAAAGTTATTAAGACATAATAATAATAATACTGTTACACTTCATATTTCGCAATTTTATTCTATGTTATACCTGCTTGCTTATTATTTAATATCATTAGTATTTTTAGGATTAAGTTTGTTACATTCTTTTTGTAAATTTATCGTACGCCGAAAGGTACACCATGGTTGTTCCACTTTGTAATACCTATCACCTGTACATAACCTAGCTATGATGACGAAATAAATGATTATGATTATGATTACAAGTTTTAACCAACCGGGTTGAGACTTGGCTGTATCAATCAAAAGGATTTATTCTTTAGGGATTTTTCGTTGATCTCTGTAGGGATTAGGTACTTGAACGTTTTGATCGATATTGTATTATTTAACGACCGTTTTAGCCTAGTCCTGACGGTACTGGGTTCGAATCCCGGTAATGGCAAATATTTGTGTGATGGGCATGAATACTTGTTTCTGAGTGATGGATGTTTTCTATGTATTAAATAAATAAATATTAGTGGACAATCTTACACAAATCGACCTAGTCCCAAACTAAGCAAAGCTTGTACTATGGGTACTGGACGACGATAAACATACTTATATAGATAAATAAATACTTAAATACATAGAAAACATCCATGATTCACGAACAAATATTCGTGCTCATCACACAAATAAATGCCCTTACCGGGATTCGAACCCGGGACCTCTTGCTTCGTAGGCAGGGTCACTACCAACTAGGCTAAAGCGGTCGTCTTAAAGTATTCATCCTGCCCTGGTACAGGTAAAGGTCGTGGGAGTTCGCTGGATGCGGGTGGCGCAGGACGTCATTGTGGCACTCTTTGGCCTATGTCCAACAGTGGACGTCTTTCGGCTGATACATATATGATGAAATATTCACCCATAAAAAACATTCCATGTAAAAAAGAGGCCAAGTCTCGAAACTCTTCCACCGTAAAAAGTTGTGAGATATTTCGTAGAGCCAAGTCTCAGGCATTCTTATTAATCTTTATTTGCTTGCTAAATAAAATTCTGCAACGTGGCAATCACACAACTTCACAATCACTTAACTGTATTTATGGATTTTCGCATACTTACCTAAAATTATGTAGTATTGTGTGATTGCCAAGTCACAAAATTTTATTTAGCAAGCAAATAAAGATTAATAAGAATGCCTGAGACTTGGCTCTACGAAACATCTCACAACTTTTTACGGTGGAAGAGTTTCGAGACTTGGCCTCTTTTTTACATGGAATGTTTTTTATGTTATCTCACTTCTTTTTGTAGGTTAATGTGTTATCCATACATACAAATTATGAATGCAGGCCCATTCTTGCTTTTGAATTTTCCCATTCACTGCAAATGTAACTTTGTAATCCTATATATTTGTATAGGTTTACAAAGTAATGTATACAGTTGGTGTATCTAGAAAACTGGCAATTTTTTATAGTTTTCCCTTTATGTGGCCATTAAACCCTAACTCTGTACCAAATTTCAGCTCTCTGAGTTCATGGGAAGTACTAGTTCTATTTTGATGATCATGAGTGAGTGAGTGAGTGTCATAAATGCGAAACTTTGCTTTCAAAACAGACTTGAAATTTTGGATTTTAAGTATGTGATTATAGCTTACTGGATGACGAAAATTTCTGCGTTCTGGTCTTATCCAGATGTTCTCAAATAGGGGCCTGAAAATGCGGCGAAATGGTTCCAGTAAAGGATGGTACGGCAGTGTTTGCTTCGTGCTCGACTTGGCGGGGGCACGGTGCCCCCAGGTTATGTAAAATTTCTAGTACCTATAACACAAGCCTTATTGAGCGTAAGCTGGTATAATAGCATAGTAATATGGAGGCTATTCTAGTTCGATTTGTGTAAGATTGCCCCCTTATGTTTATTTTATAGATTTCCATCACACTTGCTCGTAAATGGTGTTACTCCATGCCTGTATACAGAAGGATAATGGCTTAAATTGTTCCCACGGGAGTTATGGATTTTCATAACTCTCTAGGGGTTATGAGCTTGTGTGTGATCTGATTGGTTTAAGCAAATCTAATTGGCCGCGCGCCACTAGAACTCTGCTCTGTGATTGGTCGAAAAAATCTAGTTGGCCACGCGCCGCAAGAATACTACTGTACTGCTCTGTGATTGGTTGAAATATTGGAGCTCGCGTTCCACTCGCACAAGTTGTCAATTTCGACAATTTTTGATGGGTCGGTTGTATTTTTCTGTCTTTTGTAGTTATTATTTCCTTGCAAATGTAATGAAATACCGAAGAATATTGAAAACTCGAGTCATCACAAGCCCTCCGCTTTCGGCGTCGGGCTTCTATCGACTCTTGTTCGCAATAGTCCACTTACGCCCCTCGTTAAACAATGTACTGTCTGCTGCTCTGCTGAGATGCGAGTATCAACATGATGCATAAAACGCTGACGCTTGAACATAAAAACGTCGGCGACTTTTAGATTTTTCGGTCGCCTTGGGCTTTACGAGTATCTCTGTGTTTGCGCGGTCCGCGCCGCCGTGCGCTTCGCTCGCTCTTACAACACGGCCTTAGGTACAATGTAAACATTGTAAACCAATTACACCCAGTCCGGGTATTACTGTTTTATAAATAGCATTATTTACTATGTTGTTATGATGTCTCAACTCAACGTAATTGCACTAGCTCGGTTCAACGTTAATCATATATAAGAACTTGCAGATAATACACGGGCAGTTAAACAAGCATTGCTCGGGTAAATAAAGTGAAGCATTAGACAATAACAGCCGTGTGTTTTTATTACGGCGTTGGTAAACATGCATAGGGACTGCCTGATGGTAAGCAGACACCATTGCCTATGGACGCTTACCATCAGGCAGTCCCTATACATGTTTACCAACGCCGTAATAAAAACACACGGCTGTTATTGTCAAATGCTTCACTTTATTTGCGCGACAGTTGCACACAGCACCTCTACAGGGTGTTTTTCTGAATTTCCTTGAACTTCGGCATATTGCAGAGTCCATTCAGCGAAACAAAGTAGCATAATTAGTTTTTCAAAAAGAGAAAATTACCTTTATTTGACCTAAGCTATGCCCCCTTTCAATTAACGGAAATTGGCGGGAACACGTTGTATATTAAAGTTTTTATGTCTATTTGAGTCATGTGCACCACGACCACGCGACCACGTACCAGAAGGCGCAGCGAGGATATAAATAATGTTTGAATCCATTCACCGCCACGCTACGCTCGTCGCGCTACGCCGTAGTCCGTAGCAGCTTAACACATGCTCTGCCAGGAATCGCTACGCGCTACTCTCGTAGCCGTTCCCGTGGTTTTCGTCGTGTGTAGCCGAAAGCGACTACGGCGTAGGCGGCCGCTAGACGGGTTCCTCGCAGTGAAAGTGATAATTTTCGTATGGAGCGAAAAGGGCTCTAAGCGCTCTGACGCGACTATATCGCAATTTCGTAGCGCTACGCTCGTAACCGATCGATGCCGTGGTTTTCCCACTAAGAACCGGTAAGCGCCTCCGAAGAGAGCGCCCGCTAGGCGGGTTGCAGGCAGTGAAAGCTTTCTATATATCTATTCAGTCCGTATAGACCTTATCAATTCAATTCTTTATCGACACTCTCCTCGGTCCTGTGTGCTAATCTCATCTGCTGTTTGGTCTCTGTTCTGCAGATATCATCGGTCCACCGATGGCTTCAGTAACCCGTGTTGTCCATTTCCCATCGAGAAAGGTTTAACACATTTAGTGCCGGGAACCCGACTAGCGCGCGCCTACGCCGTAGTCGCTTTCCGCTAAATACGAGGAATGCCACGGGACCGGCTACGAGCGTAGCGCGTAGCGATCCTTGGCAGTGAATGTGTTAAGAAAAAACACAAGGGCCGTTTTTCCATACAAACGTAGTCTCCTGTTTTCTCCCTGGATAATGACAGTAGAGCAATAACTTTTTTTCCATAAATCTATGGCTACTATTGACATGTTCCTATGTTTTCTTTTTTTTTTCATAAGTTTATTCTCAATAGAGATATTAACCTTCAAAAACCTAAGAAAAATGCCAGATTTTCCGCTGTGTTCAAACACCCAGAAAACAATTTTGACTAGATTATTTTAAAGAAGGAAAACATAAGAACAAGATCAACGCCTTCCTACACGGCCAAAGCCTTTCCTCGGTCTTTAATAAAAAAATAGTAAAATAGGTCAAGTTTTGGAGAAGAAATCAGGGGACTACGAAACGTTGATTCTATGTACTTTTAATAGGTATTTTCGGTCCAAGCTGCAGTTGTCTCTATCGCGCTATGCGGGGGGAGGCTTGAGGTTGGCGCGACAGTAATACATTTTTCAAATACCTATTTCTCAATTATCGCGACCTTAGGTGTTTCCTCTCAAGAGAGCAAAAATTTGAGTAGTATGAGTTACTATCATCTTTGTCTACACATATTCTCATCATCATTAGCCATTTAAAAGATGATCTACGTCCATAAAAATACGGCTTTTGCGGAACATTGAGTTGAAAAAAATCATTCTTTTGAAGTTGACTATAAGTTGAGTATCTTCAGTAAAAGCCAGAATACGAAGAATACAAGTTACCTATTACATAATAATATACCCTACGGCTACATATGTAACTTGTTATTTCCTCTCCCAGTCGTCAAGAGGAAAACTTCTCGCATTTACATATTTACTTGAGAGAACTTTTGGGGAAATTCGCGATACAGGGGTAATCGAGATGAAACGCCTCGGGTCCACATATTGTTGTTATTTCCAGGTGAAGTATCTTTATGGAAATCTTGAACCGTCAAGATATATTCCCTACTATACAGGTTGTCCTAGAAGTGTACGTCAGGCCTAAAACGGGTTGTATGGTTGACCGGATGAGAACATGCTTGAGGCATTTAGTCCACCTTTTGAACTTTATTATTTTGTGCAATAAAGTTTAAATAAATAAATAAAACGTACCGGAATGCGCAGCGTGGGTAGGCCCCCCGACAAGGTGGACTGATGACCTGGTAAAGGTCGCGGGAGTCCGCTGGATGCGGGTGGCGCAGGACCGGTCATTGTGGCACTCTTTGGGGGAGGCCTATGTCCAGCAGTGGAAGTCTTTCGGCTGATACGATGATGATGATGATGAAATAAATAAATTAATATAGAATTAATTCGTTTATTTTTCATTTTATAATTGTATTTTATAGTTGGGATAGGTTGCATAGGGCATCCAACTGACTTGTAAATAGTAATATAATACCTACTAACATAGTTCTTAAGACCTTTATTACTAACGAATTATAGAAACACTTCCGAAATAAATTATAAATTTGATTTGATTTGATATATGTTACGAGTATGTTAGTCTTTAAGGTATTTATTACTATGGGCCCTTGTTAATGTTTTTTTAATATTATATGGTGATAAACAAATAAAAAAAATCAATAAAACTATAGTAGGTACAAGCATTAAAAACACTTTGTTTATATTTTTCTGATATGACTTGGCTCATCACCCGTGACGTTGAATTTTGGGACAGCCTGTATACTCGGTAATTTACGAGGAAAATATTGAGAGTTTTGAAGATGAAGTCTAAATGTAGGCCAAAATCTAGCACACGACTGCACCGTGGAAGGTGCATCTCTCGCTTTTGTTTTCAGGGGAAGGTAGAGAAATATTTTGTTTCTACGAGTACCTAAGCATTGATTACATTAGCTTATAGCAACCCGGATACCGTGCTATACTGAAAAGTTTATCAAAATTAGTTTCGGAGTTCTTGTAGGGAAGGTCCAATCAGATGCAGAGTAACGAAGCCACAATAGACTTTATAATTATTGTATTTATTCAAGTACGTTGCGAGAGGCATACTTAAATAATATGGCCCAGAGATAAACCTTCGGGGCGACTGTTTGATGCCTTCGAATCTCCTCGTATTTATGAACTTCCAGATAGCTTCATTAGGAATGATAATAGTGCTGTACAGCCAGCACTGTAGAGGTTGCATTGACGACCTCTGCACTTGATAGTATGTTCCATAGACTAAATCCAAACTTTTTGTTCCAGGACGGTGACGTCATCGAGCTGTGCCAAGTCAGTGACGTGCGCTCTGGAGGTGTGCCAAAGGTAATCCATTTGTTTAGCCGCTCTTTGGTTTATTGTAGTCTCGATCGGAAACGGAAACTATCCGTCATCGTCATTCTCCGATAAAACACTTTCTAGAATATCTACGGGTTAGGTTGCGGTCACCTTCGAGAATATTTCGTGGTAAGTATAATAATAAAAGTGTATTAATAGCACGACAGACTAATGCACTAGGGCGATTTCAACCATTCATCCATTAACTATTTTTATACAGCGTGTCTCTGACTTACGGGCTTTAAATGCAAATGTCCATTACGGTCCTGAAACTGAACCACTTTTGTTCCGCAACTTTGTAAAATAACTATTATTTCTATCATTTATTCGTGTTTGAACTTTAACTGTACCATCAATGTATTGCAAACACGGCCTCATTATTTGACATCCATGACACTGACAAGTATGAAAACTAACAAATGGATGATGTACATTGAAAATGTTATTTTATTTGTATGGAATAATGAAAATATAAAAATAACGTATTTTTGAAAAGTTGTAGAGCAAAAGTAGTTCCGTTTAAGGAGCATAATTGACATTTGCATTTATAGCCCCAAAGTCAGAGACACGCTGTATAATGAAGCCAAATAATATTGAATAGGTAAATGATGTACCTTTATGCGTACTACCCGTACTTATGTCTTAAGTTTGATTAACTTTCACGGCGGTTTATTCGTCGAGCTAAAACTAATTTTGGAAATTATTTTTGTGTACTGAGCAGATCTCGGTTGCCCGCATACTTATTTACACAAAGATCTTGCCTACACTATGTAAGCAAAATACTTGTGATCGTTCTTATGAACGTTCGAATACTTACAATAACATTTAAATACTCATTCTTCTTCTACCTAGCTTGTCACGGCTTTTGCCAGGGTCCGTTTTCCTACTCATTAATAACTAACTCAAAGCGAATGCCTAACTTCAAAATTGAACGACCCGTAAGCCTCGTGCCGATGAAGATAAAGGTCCGGGATTCAAATCCCGGTAAGGGCAAATATTTGTTTGATGAGTATGAATATTTGTTTGTTAGTCTTGGATGTTTTCTATGTATTTATATCTGATATATATCGTTGTCTAGTATCCATAACACAAGCCTTATTGAGCTTATTAAATATGGGACTAGTTCGATTTTTGTACGATTGTCCCTTAGTACTAGTACTTCGAGGAGAGGGATTGGGACTAGTACTACAAGGAGTTCTTCGAGTTAGAAATGTCTAGAGTAATATAAACAACATATAACCACTGACATGTTATCTGAATTATTAGTAGACAAATAGACATATTGAATATTTAAGTTAATTACATATACATTACTATTGTAAAACTTACCGGTTGACATGCTATTTACAACTATCCTGATATTGTGAATTAATTTAAGTAAACCTGACGTGTAATTTATCAATAAAATGAATATGCATAGCATAGTATAATTATTATTATTTATTCTTTGTTCCAGTTCACGTGCCCTAATATCCAAGCCATTATCGCCCCATCAAAACCTTCGCATGTCTCTGACAGCAGGCCGTGACGTCACGCCACAAAATGGCCACGCAAATATTAGCGACGTGATGTTGACATGCGTAATGGCGAAATGTGCTATGGGTTTTATAGAGCAATATTAATGGCTGAGTAAAGCATAAAGGCTGTTAGGTAACTTGAAACTTACATGATGAATATATTATTTCGGTAGAAGGTTTATCTACCGAAATAATATAGGTATTGTTGGCCATTTGATGTCATACTGAGATTCTTTAACAAAAGTAGTTCAGTTCAGTAACAGCGTTTCACAAGAAATACTTTCTACTTTATATTGAATCATGATTATCATGAATGAAGCGAAAGATTCTACAATAAAATCCTGAGCGTAGCGAGGGATTCTAAAGTGGAATCTTGAACGTAACGAGGGATTCAAGTTTTTACGCACTAGACGGAAATAATTTTGCTACTGAGTGACATATAGCTACTGCTTTCCACACCTTCTATCAGGAAAATTGAAATCCGTTATTTGAAAGTACCAAGTACTATTTTCTATAGCAGGGTGTGATGCATCATTCGCATCAAATGCATCTTCCGCCCAGCTATCTGTATACATATACATAGATATGAAAATCTTACTTTATGAAGTAGGAATACTCACCTCATTCTCAAAACCCATATACCTTTGTGTTGAGCCGGAGGCGAGGCCGATAAATATGCGATCTGAGTACCGCATTAGTATGGTACAATCGTTTTCAAAAATATTCGTTTATCAACACTTTTGCACCTTATTCCATTTAAGGCGCCGTAGGTTCAGCGAAGTTAAGCGAACAGAGTTTTTGAAGCAATATAATGCGTCTGTTTATAATAATATGGTTTAAAAAAAATACGAATAGTAATCTTGAGGCTTTTTTGCAGCGAGATCAGTGATTCGAAACATGATTAAGCAAATTTCGCTCGATGGAAAAAAATCACGAACATAGGTCTAAAATACACAAAAATGCACTTAAAATATTCGTAACAAATTATGCACAAAAGCTATAAATATTAAAATTGCTTCTAAAAATCGGCAATATCATGTTCGAAGGAAATCAGTGATTACATTTATATTTATTTATAGGGCCAAAAAAATAAAATTGAAAAACAATATATCCGCGCTTCCGAGCACGCACTTCCATCTCGCTCACGCTTATGCTCAGTGAGAGGGAGAGAAGACCATGAACCTACGGCGCCTTAAGACGCAAAATGTGTGACTGTGCACTGTGCAGTCAAAGTCAAAGTTTGGTTTGTAGCGGGAAATAAGTCTACTGTGCACAATTTCTGCCCGGCAAACAGTAGGTACTTTAACGACCAAGTGTAGACTTTTACCGCATTTTTGTAGCGTTGTGAATATAATACTCAGACCTGCAGGGCAATCACGTAACGCATTGTGCGCGCGTCAGGTTGATCTAAATGTCATTTTTTATCTGGAAAAATGACAGTTAAATTGTCCTAACACGCGTTCGGAACGTTACGTGATTACCCCTCAGAAATGGGATGTAATGTATAATGTTATGTTTAATGTCTCCCATGAAGTAAACTCGCCTGTTCTCTAAGTAGGGCGACCCCCGAGCGTCATTAAGAATAATGCTACCCCAATGTGTGTTGTAACTTTTGTTTTAACTTAATGGTGTTAATGTCGTCACCAAAAATGGACTTGGGCCAATAATGGACATTTATTTAAAACTTAGATATTGAGATATGTACTGTGTGTATAGCCTCTCATATTAAAATATAATTAAACGGGTTACTAACGACTTTAATTAAACTCGACATATTGCTAGACATGTTTCGTACCGATACGCGGCGCTGGCGATGCCGGCGTGCTTAGCACGCATTATTATAAGTATGATATTCGATTTTAACACTGCCAGGAACCCGCCTGACGGGCGCCTTCGCCGTAATCGCTTTCCGCTACATACGAGGAAAACCGGAATCAGCTATGAACGTAGCGCGTAGAGATTCTTGCCAGTGAATGTGTTAAAGATAGAATGAGACGGTTCACTTGAATGAATGTTCACTCGAGTGAATGCTTCACTTTTCTTTCATGTTTTGTTTCACTTTTCGTTCGGATGTGTCACTTTGACTGAATGATGCAAGATGAAACAAGAAAATGAAAGAAAAGTGACACGTCTGATTCTACCTTAATGAACGTTTGCCTATATTTCAATGTCCCAAACTCACGGGAGATTTTCCATATAAAATTATATATTCTTTCCCTTACTAATAAACTCTTTCGTCCCAGGACTCCAAGCTGAGCATGAACCTCTTGAACAAGCATGGAGAGGGTCTGGAAGACAAATCCCTGACCATTTGCAGCGGCACGGACTACATCAACATCAACTACCAGCACGTCGTCTGTCCGGATGCGAACACGGCCAAGGTACAAGTACTTCCGATCCCGGGCGCTTTAGACATAGTTTATAAATCCCAAAATAAGATTTTTAAATTATATAGGTATATAATCAATCGCGGGATTTTTTTAATTTAGTTGATCCCGGGATTTTTAATATACAGTTGGTCTTGAGATATAAATGATCCCGGAATTATAGTAAATATTTGCCATCACAGCCATGGGTTTTATGTACGAAGTCCCGGGATTTTAGCAATTCCGGGATTCCGAACAATGGTTCAATGGTGGTGGGGGAGTTAGAAAAATAGTTCTAACTGAGAATCCATAGATTTGAAGACCGAAAATAAAATTGGCCACAATACCTGACCGCTCTAAGCGACAGTCGAGGTATCCTTAGTTACTGCTGCACTTGCCCCGCTGACGTTATTATAATTTATGCACTTGCACGACTACTACTATGAGTCTGTAATAGATATATTTTCTCTCTATTAGCTTGATGATGGCAGTAGCGCTCGGACGCACGTGTTGGTGCTGAATAGGTACCTACAAAGAGAGAAAACACAACTTATACTATCACGGCTGATTTGCTGAAAAACTGACAATGGGCATGATGCCTCATGTTTAAATTGATAACGTAGTGATGCTAAATTGATAGTAAACCATCAAATTATCGTAATAAAGTATAAATTATAAAATATAATTAAAATCATAAAAAGATATGAACCTTGAAAGTTTAGAAAAAATATGCATTTTTTTTTATTGTCCAAGAGTAAATTGTATGACAACTATGTACTTAAACGCAGTATTTCGCGACCGAAACAACAATTTACCTGATTTTCCATACCACGATTAGTACAAATTTACAAATGTGACGTCATACTTGTATAGACACACAGTATGAAGCGTTTTGCACTGCCGCCAGCGAGGTCAATCTTTGTCTCAATTATTTAGGTATTTATGTTATTTAATTGTAGTTGCTCCCATACAAACATTTTTTCCTCTCCAAAAACTGGTTCGAATGACGTCACAAAAAAATCGTAGTCATCATCCCTATTTTTCTAAACAATAATAGGCTTTATACCCAGAATAAATAGGCTTGATACCTTTCATTTTCTACACAACGGGATCCGCTATATCTAGGTTAAAAATTGGTAACCGGGGCTATGCTTGCTATGCTATGTTTTCGTACATTTGAAACGTAGCTGTAGCTGGAGCTACGTTTCAAATGTATGAAAACATAGCATAGCATGGCATAGCACATCTCTGGTGGAAAGGCACCCTTAAGCCCTTATTCTTGTTTGGAAGAATCCAGCTAATATGGTCCACGAAAATATTATGTCATTCTAATCTAAAGCAAAGGGAAATCTTCTAAACATACTGGACTTGAGTTAGGACAATCATCAGGCTATACAAGATTTGCTTTGAGGCGGTCGTTTTCTGGTCAAGCCTTACCATCCATCTCTTTCTAACTTATGGTGCGAGCGAGGGACAATACTAGATTGGGTAAATTATATACTTACGGCGAGGGCGGTATATTAAATACTGAGTGAAGCCAACGGTTCTGCAATAATCCTGAGCGTAACGAGGGATTCAAGTGTTTACGCCCAAGAAGGAAATTATTTTGCTACCGAGTGGCACATACTGCTTTTCACACCTTCTGTGACGAAAATTGTTTCCCTCATTTCAGGGATCAGGGACACAATGGCTCTTTTCTGAATAGCAGGTGTGAAAAAGTAATTTGTTAGAACCGTTAAAAGTTCGCAGAGCCCATTGAAGAACGTAATTTTTCCTCGACTTTACTGGGCCTTAACGACTAGGGAAGAAAATTGCAAATTTCCGCGTGGACGAACGCTTGCTTATACTGGAAACTCCAGAAAATTGCAGTTTCCCAACACTAGCTACTTAGGTCAGGGCTATTCTAGTAAAGACTAGTAAAATCGTGTTTTCCTTGATTGCTGTCTAGGCTGAGATGATACAATTGTGGATATAATTATGAACAATGGCTTCTATTTAAGGTCTCGAGAATGCTACCTATACAACGGTTTCCGCAAACAATGAGGTATAAATAGAGGGATTTGAATCGGTTTTGACAAAACACACGTGGATATTTTTGGAGGGCCATTTTGACATATAACAAGTGCGGTAAGCAAAAGAACGAATGGTTTTGGTTACCATTATAGTGCCGAAATTAACACATGCACACGTGCATATGGGGTCATATATGATGAGATCGGACCTCTCAGGTACACTAACGCACGCATCACTAAAGTAACTTCATTGGCACGGTCAGTTCATTCGATTTTTAAATATAACGATGGTGGCAAACAAGAATACATCCGTCCAAAAAACTCAAGTGCTCATTTTTTTTTTTAAGAATAAGGCTGCGGTCTTCAGTAATTTGAAGGGAGTTTTCCCCTGTTGCCAGCGGGCAGCAGGGCGACGAGCGGCAGCTCATACATTCGAGCGCATTCAATGTATGGGTTTCCGCTGGCCGCCCCGCTGCCCGTTAGCGTCCAGACTGCGGTCATAGGCTGTTCCAAATAGGAGCGAGATGCAATTCCGCTGTATGTGTATGTGGGTCATACTGAGGTTTAGGGCCGCGGCTCTCTTGTGGAAATTAACAAAGTTAAGGGCTATTAAGCATACTTTTTGGTTGGACTCGATCTTGACAGAATAAACGGCGTCCGCTCTTATATGATTTCATGCAATCGAAACATTTTTTATTTGCATAGAAGCTCTGGACTATTCACTTTCAGTATAGGTAACAATGTTTTGAAGATGCTGTTAGGAAGGCGAAAATGGTGTAGCGCCTCGAGATGTGCAAGCACTAATGACTTCCATGCGATTATGCGAAATAAAATGTCATCCCTGATGGCTCGAGTGAGGAAAAGTACTAACAGCAACCTGAAAATGATGGCTGGTAAGTGTGACCTGTCCTTATATTTCAGTCTTGGATTGGGCAGGTCAAATCTACTTTGCTATATATTAAGTACTAGCGACCCGCCCCGGCTTCGCACGGGTAATATGTTATACATATAAACCCTTCGTCTTGAATCACTCTATCTATTAAAAAAACCGCACCAAAATCCGTTGCGTAGTTTTAAAGATCTAAGCATACATAGGGACAGACAGCGGGAAGCGACTTTGTTTTATACTATGTAGTGAAGTGTATGTCCTGTGTATGTCAGTCTCAAACTGTTGTGTTAAATTGTTGTTGTGTAACCTAACCTAATTATTAAAATTAAAATATACCTAACACCTCTTATAATGGGTCGGTGAAGACCTGAAAGAAAATATTTAATTCATTACATTCATTCATTAACCGGGTCATTGTCAGTCAAAAGAAAACGCCTTTTCTGTAGTCAATTAGTTAAGGGCTTATGTTTATAGAAGGAAAAGGCGACGCCGTTTATGCGGATTCAGAGTTCAAAAATGTGGCTTTATAGCCCTTAACTTTGGCAATGTCCATAGACCCGAACCTAAATCTCACAATGACCCAACCGCAGGAGAGACGACTTTTGTTTACTCAATCTGTATGACCTACGTATTTCGACAGGTATATTGTATACGTCCGTTTAATAGACAAGTGAAGCGGGCCGGACGCCATAAAACCGTTAACGACTCCATTAGTGGTATTATTGTTCGAACGGATGCGATTTCAGTGGACGTTAGCTTTTTTAACCACAGTGCTCCATTGCGTAACGTTATAGCCTTCCATATAGCATTAGAAAAATTGTACGTTAATCGTCATGCGATTTCAAGGAAAACTATTTTAAAACGCAGAAAAAATAGTGTACCTAGTTATGTTTGGAACGCACATTCAGATTAAACACAGAATCAATGAGCGATTCTAATGTACAACCATGTGTCCATTCCATTCTAAAACGTCTCACTGACTGGCGCCGCTGCCTGCGGTGGCGGTCAATAGTAAATTTGACAATAGCTGTCAAATTTGCTATTGACCGCCACCGCAGGCCGCCAGTGTGATTCAAGCCTAAGTCGTGCTCGTGCAGTGTCACTTAATGTGTCTATTTAGTATTTCTATCAGTGGTTTCTTAGCGTAATTTCATACACATGTAACGATTAAGTTGTTTTATTAAGAAAATGTCAATCATATTAATATCGCAAGTTGATTCTAATGAATAATATATAATCTACCCTTACGATCCTGTTCAGGGTAATATAATTTATATTTTAATGAAGTCCTACCCCCCGAGCACGTCACTGTATTAGATTTAAATAAGTTCGTCCCTCTCGCACTTACAAGCTTGCTAGAAAGAGACGAATTGATTAAATATAGAACGACGTCTGTCGAGCAGTTTATGGACCTATTTAAAGATAAGTTTATTCCGGTATAAAATCGGCAAAATATTATTGTGTTAAAGTGATACTATTTACCATTTGTAAATCGTAAAAGTTTTATTATAACGTCGTTTTTTTCAATTGTATAATTGTCCAATACCTTGACGTAAAGTGACATAAGGCCGAATACAGTTTGGCTACACATCCGTGCAAGTAACAGAATATGGCCCTTAACCCATTCAGGGCCCATGACGACACATATGCGTCAGACCGTCGTAGTCGCTTTCCGAGGAAAACCACGGGATTGGCTACGAGCGTAGCGCGTAGCGATTCTGGGCAATGCATGTGTTAATGCTGGATCAATGAGCAGCCCCCCTAGCACGCTAGGTTTTATGTCCGACATAAAGCATTTGTCCCTCTTGCACTCGCATATTTGCCAGAAAGGGACGAATGCTTTATGTCCGACATAAAACTTAGTGTGCTAGGGGGGCAGGAATGTGCAGCAATAACTTATTTTGTTCAAATACTTATTTGATTGTGTCATATTTATCTACTGTCTCGATTAATGCCTGAATCACACTGGTGCGGCCTACGGTGGCGATCAATAGAAAACTTGATAGCTAATGTCAAATTTACAATTGACCGCCACCGTAAGCGCGCGCGCCAGTCTGTGAGCGGCTTTACTGTCCAGACTATAGTTTGCTTTGTGATACACATTTTCTCCCCTGGCAACTCCGACCACAGACTAGATAACTAACGTGTTTTGCGGCACAAGGTTTGGCTGGAAGGCCTCAGGCGGATCACCCACAATGTTAAAGCGAACAACGTGTGTCCCATGACCTGTCTCAAGAAGCAGTAAGTCGCGTGGCATGACCAAGCGCATGGCTTTGTTGTGTGTAGGATGGTTGTTGACAATTTTAACCAACAATTAATGTATTTCTGTATATTTTTAATTTTCTCATACGTTTTTTATACGCGGATGTGGGCCAGTTGGATTCCTTCGAATGCCTTTGGGTTTAAAAATGCACCAATCGGATGTTTGACTAATTAAATAATGAAAGCGCACGTAAATTATACGTATGTGAAACACATTTCTTAGTCAGCACACCAGGATGTTGCCAACACTATAATATTCAAGGATCTAAACTCTAATCTTCAAGGATTACGTGAGAATTTTCAAAATATTATTTATTCAGTGCTATGGACAAATTTTATGAATTCATATGAATGTAGTTCGTTTTCAAGAGCCTTTATGAAACGCCTTTTAGTAGGTGTATTTATACTATTATAAAGAGACATCTAAAGATGAGTAATCATGATGAAATACTTTTTCATCTTACAATCATGCCAAAATTATAGTGGCTATTTATCGTATAATATCTATCCAGAATATAATTATACTTGAAAGTTAGATAAAATTCCAGTGTGTAAAGCTGTTGAATTCAAATAAATAATCCCAGACTAGCGATATCTACCATTCCCGGGTTTGAGCGACGTGGGCAGTTTTTATGTCTTGTGTCGGAAATCAACGAAGTGGAATTTATCGAGTTATCATTTGCGCGTGAATATGAATAAAACATTATAATGTTGGCAGCCTCATTCATATGCTGACAAAAAAACAATGTAAAATTATAAATAATAGAGCCATTTGTAAGAGAAATGAAAGTATTTTAATTGTTGGCTAAACTGTAATAAGGGTTTTTACTTAATTTCTAAATGTTGTTACATTTTGGGTACTTGTAGCGCTTTAACTACTTTCAGTTTTTATGTTGCACAATATGCGTACAATTAAAACTAACATGTACTTTGAAATTCGAACAAGTAATTGACCGTTGATCAAAAAAATATTCTAAAAGTTTTTTTTTAATTTTACGCATGTATTCTAGCACGTTTTAATTGCATGTTCATTTGTTTGTTTATTCGCTTTCTGTAAAGGTATGGAAGGAGAGTCTTCGAGCCGTCACTCACAACAACAAAATCAACAATGTCTGTCCAAGAACCAACCTTATGAAACAGTACGTAGAGTTAACTTTTATTTGCTGTAGCTATCCCATTACAGATTCCTGTCCCCGTTCCAGATTTTAGGTATTATTTAGTGCTTTAATGTGACCTGAATCTCCAAAACTCATTTGTAAAACTGAAGCTTTTCAAGCGCGCAAAATAAAAAAAGGTGTGTGAATAATGACCCATATTTTTTTTAATACGCTTAGTTTAAATTGACCTACATTCGCTGTGAAAAAATGGCGTCATTAAAAGCACGTGTTTTTTATAAATTGTTTTTTCCAACGTTGTGCGCGTTTTATGAGAAAAGTTGAGACACATTGGACGCGACCAATTTCCTGCCTCTGGGAGTTTTTAATGCAAAAAATAACAAGATTAGACGTCGCTGTGTGACATAGATAAGCCTCGAGCTCTATAACTAGAGCTGAATGGTAACCCATTTTTCATTAATTTTGTCTTTGAATGAAATTAAAATTTACCGTCGCGTGTTTTTGAGCTCATTGTTATTTTTCTCAGAGGCTTGATCTGCTGCTATTGATTTGCGTTATTTACGCCTATAGTGTAAATAGTGAACCTTGTATCATTCTGTGCTTCCTTAGTCGTTTTCGAAAAAGCATGTAATCATATATTTTTTAAATAAAGGAAAAATTGAAAAATGTCTGGTGTTCTGTGGTCGCCGGTTCGAAGCCGGCTCGGAGCATTAAATGTTTCAATGTTTCCTTTATTTAAAAAATGTAAGTATGTTACTACTTGTAAATAAACTATGTATATCTAAAACTTTTGTGTGTTTTTCACCGTCGGCGGCTCGCTGCCTACACCTCACCTGGGTATACAATTATCCGATTAAAAGTATCTTTATTCGAAGTTTTCGCGTTGTCTATGTTAGGTACGTACAACGTTAGAACAATTACCACTAAACAACAAGTAGTTAAATCTCCAAATTTTATATCAAGAAAATAATCATCATATTTAAATGGTTCCCTTTACGTAAACAGCTCAGAGCGTTTATTTCAACACTCCTTTCATTCATATGCAGAGATTCCCTAATACCCCTCGTCTCAATGTTCCGTTCAGTCTGTAAAGAATAATACAAGAATTCTAATAAGCAATGGCTTTCGAATTCTTTTGTAGTCCGGCGCTTGAAGGGGCTTCGAACAAGAACAGCGAAATTCATTTCTTGATTTGAAACGAAAAATGTTACATTTATAAAGAAAATTGTTTTCTTCCCTTTTTTATATATCGTAAGACTGGAAATTGCTAAATATTTCACTCAATTATAAAACGTAAAAGAGTCTCTGGGTGGCCTAAAAGAAGTAAAGTATGTTTATGCAACTTAATGAGTGTTCCGAAAGTAACGAGGTAAACCCTGGCAAAATTATACAAAAATAATAAACAATTAAAAACATGTTTTCAAACATATAAATACGTTTTTAAAGTGCACATACATACGCAACGGAAGGAGCTAACCAATCTAATTTGACTTTGCTCCTGCTAAATGAAATAACCTTAAATTGGATTGGTGTTCATTTGAACTGCACCGATTCTCGGAAAACACTCCGATCTAACCCTCCCACTGCACTCCAAGTTCCTGCTGTTCCCAATTTAGTTCTGGTTTGAGTTACGGGGAGTTTCAGTTTGCGTTGCGACATGACGCTTTCGCGTTTGAGTTTAACCGTTTGTTGGACGCAAACAGTGTGGATTAAAAGTTGTGAATGAGGACCTGAAATAGTTCGTGCTTATTCTAGGTGTTCTTAAATTTAAAAACACTTTCCTAATTTAGTCTCTGACGAGAGAACCGAACCGCAGCCTTATCATTGGTGTTCAATTTCCCTCTCGCCCCGGGCGTATTGCTGCGTCTGTGAAGAAAGAGATATTAAATTAGGAAGGCGTATAACCCTATTAAAATGATTATCACTAATATGAGCTATTACTAAATACACAATGGAACAACGCAACATACCTGTTTAGTGTACAACATGAATGCTATAAACTTGATTACTTGATTAGTGTTTAACGCTGGCGGTTCTGAATTTAATACACGTTAGTTTAAAATTATATTTTGATTTGTAACTGTTTATTATTGTAATAAACTGTATGATCATCTGCACGTATTAACTGTTTGCATGGTGTTTACAATTATTTAACAAATAACAATCGTTATAAAACAACTTATATTAATTGTGTTTTTTTTTAGGTAACTAAGCGCCAAGGCGTTTAAACAAAAAATCCCTAACTCGTGTAAACAATAATCACACAAAGTGTTTTCTTTATCCTTGTTCATTAATAACCCCATTTAATTAAGCTGAGGGTATCCTAATTCATAAAAGACCACAATATTATTAAAAGAAAATATCGTATGCGCGGATCTCCAGAGCAATTTCAGAGGATCGTTGTCTTAAATGAAAACTGTTTGGACGATAGCTTGTTTTCATATTTTCCCTTTGGTATTAGGTAGGGTTGTTGTATTAATTTATAAGATAAGTTGGGAATGAAATCCTTCTAATTTCTGTCCATGATTACGTGTAACAATATTAATTCAATATTTTAATTTGTAAATAAAGGGCAATTGAAATAATATAAAATAATAGTAAATTACCGGATTTTTTGGGATGTCATTTATCCATAGGCTCGCAATTAGTATGAAATCATAAATGTTTATAAAGTTATAATAAAAAATGTTAAATAATGATAAATGGGTTAAGTTGTAAAAAATATAGACGACCGCTTTAGCCTAGTTGGTAGTGACCCTGCCTACGAAGCAAGAGGTCCTGGGTTCGAATCCTGGTAAGGGCATTTATTCGTGTGATGAGCACGAATATTTGTTCCTGAGTCATGGATGTTTTCTATGTATTTAAGTAGGTATTTATTTATCTATTTAAGTATGTTTATCGTCGTCTAGTACCCATAGTACAAGCTTTGCTTAGTTTGGGATTAGGTCGATTTGTGTAAGATTGTCCCCTAATATTTAAATCAGTTTTAATGTTAACTTTAACTTTTGAGGAGACCGGATTTAACCCCGTTTTTTAACGAAATATCCTATTTCTTACATAAGTTAGTCAAAGTGAATCCTTGAAAAGGCATCTTGTGTACTTTTCATTTGATAGATTGATACAGTTCTTAAGTGCCCCAGCATCAAAAAGCACATAATACCCGGACAACTTAAGTAGAGATCTTGCCCCCGCGTTTCACGTCAAAGAACACCTAGCCCCCCGGGCATCGCCTACTTAGCCATGATCCTACCGGTGTAGGAGATAATTAACTTGTCCATCTCTTGTCTAGAATACTAAACTAACTTGGAAAGATTATATGTTCTAAATTTCTGATACAAAAGCCGAGGTTTACTGAGATTTACAAAATAATATAGTTTAATGGAGAGGCTTCCTTTTTAGGGTTCCGGAGCCAGAATGGCAAAAACGGAACCCTTATAGTTTCGCTATGTCCGTCCGTCCGTCCGTCCGTCCGCAGCTTAGCTCAGAGGCTCTTGGTACTAGAAAGCTGTAACTTGGCATGAATATACATATTAGTCATGCCGACAAAGTGGTAAAATAAAATCTTGAAAAACATTTCTTTTAGGGTACCTCCCCTACATGTAAAGTGGGGATGATTTTTTTTATTGTCGTCTACCCCATAGTGTGGGGTGTCGTTGGATAGGTCTTTTAAAAATATTGGGGGTTTGTGAAAACAATTTTTCGATTAAACGATCCGTTTGTGAAATATTAAGCCTTAAAGTGCTAATTTTTGTTAGACTCCAGTGTCCCTACCCCCTGCTAGCTAAATGGTTGTTTTGGGATATGTGAAAAAAATCATGGTAGTAGGACATATAACGAAGTTAAAAGAAAAACTATCACAGCTAAGTAGGCTTTACACGTTTACGAGTAATAGTCGACCAACTTATAAAATGTACTTCAAGAAGTAATAGTTTCGTACAAATTCTATTGTAACTTATTATTATATATAATGGTACGGAACCCTTCGTGCGCGAGTCCGACTCGCACTTGCCCGGTTTTTTGAAGTCTGTTTACGGAACGAAGAATTAGTCTTACCAACTATAGTTTTACCAACAACATATTTGTCACGGCAGGCCATTTGTGCAGTTAAACTACTATGAAATGCATGCCATGCCGACCTAACGAATCGACCACACACACCACGGACAAAATCTTTATAGGAACCCTTGTAAGGTACAAAATCGTTGTTTAAACTCGGCCCGCAAATAGCCATGAACGGTCATATCTGACAAATATATTCCTTCTCGTCCTTTCGAAGTCGCTTGTAAACTTTAGGCGCTTCGTGTAGACGGCACGATTAACACATGCACGTCATACATAACTCGTATAAAAATGTCGTATTTGTGGTCTGCTAGGAACACCCAACGATCTCACCATCAACGAACGATGTCTAATCCCATTACCTCATTCTAGTTGGATGCGCCTCTGTTTCCTCACGGACCCTCGAGGGAAGGTTCCTGTGAAGGTGGTAGCCCGAACCTTCGCGTCGGGGAAGACTGAGAAGCTGGTCTACCAGTGCCTGTCTGATCTGGGTCTGCCTGCTGGAAAGAACGAGGCGATGGAGAGGGAGGCCTTCACGTTTGATAAGTTCTACGCGCTGTACCATAAGATATGTCCGAGGAATGATATAGAAGAGCTGTTTAGGTCTATGTAAGTTTTATTTCACTTAATTCAATCCAGAAATCGCCTTTTGCTCTTTTCATGTAAGCTGATCATCCAGTAAATGATAGAAGCCGATGACAAATTGGTATCTGGTATGGCTGTACGTCCTTGTGCTTCAATTTGCGCAAGTCCATTCCATTTATTTAAATTGGGAATTATTCGATCAAAAAATGTACTTCGATTGTTCATCTATTGTTTAGTGGCGGGAGAAAGTTCAAACAAAAATTTCGATACGGCTTCTCAATTGACATGAGTACATATACGTATTGCTTATTCCAACAGTTATTTGTGAGACGTTCACGAACTCTTTCAGCACCCAGGGCAAATCCGACCGCATCAACCTGGAGCAGTTCGTTAATTTCCTGAACGAGAAACAGCGCGACCCCCGGCTTAACGAGATCCTCTACCCACTGTACGAGGACAAGAGAGCAATAGAGATCATCAACACTTACGAACAAGATGAGGTTGCGAAGACTGACAGTGAGTACACTTAACCTTTAAATATATACCTACAGGTTGAAAGCCTTCGTGCATTCAACTGACGTTCATATTCTCTCCTCCCCTATATATTCCTTCTTATGCGCAAAAAATTGGCGTAGGTTCCGCGGTAGCGGATATTTAATTTTGTCATTAACATGCAATAAACGCGACCATTATTAGGAGCCAGAATACTCTTCAAATGTCAGTGCCATCCCACACACTCGCAATACAACTGCTAGATTAAACACTGATTCCATCTCTCCAGAGTGCCTCACGAAAGACGGCCTCATCCGCTACCTCATGTCGGACGAGAACGCCCCTGTCTTCCTGGACCGACTGGACAACTACATGGAAATGGACCAGCCGTTGGCCCACTACTACATCAACTCGTCCCACAATACGTACCTGTCGGGCCGGCAGTTCGGCGGCAAGAGCTCAGTGGAGATGTATCGGCAGGTTCTGCTGGCGGGATGCCGGTGAGTACTTCAGAGATGTGTACCCGTCGCGTTCTTGACTACGACGCGTCGTACGGACTAGAGGCGGTGGAAAATCGTATACATCTTTAATTGTCATTGACACGCGCCTTATGCTACAGTCTTGAAAAAAAGGTAAGGCAAATGTTTCTTCAAAAACCTTGGATTTCTCCAGGAAATAAACATTTAACCTCGATCCGCTGTTTCGTCGCTTCGTGAAGACATATGAACATAGGCATTTATTGTAAGGATAGGTAAAAGTTTTTCATGGAAGTTTCTCTAATATAATGCTGTAGTCTTGCCTTTGAGGAAGAAGGCATCCAAATCTGTCAAATGGTTCTTTTGAGTTTGATGATGTATGCAGCAGAATAGTAACTGGATCTCCCATGAAAACGTTTTATAGAATGAAATATCCTATGTCACTCTAATGTTCATAAAGTATGCCGAAACTCACGACATTCGGTTGCTGTTTGAGCGAAAGTTCAAATATTTCTTACGTGTAAGCTAAACGTCCGGGTGCTTGACGCTGTACTGGTATACGGCATGGGCACTTTATGTCATAGCAATATGGGTTAAATTCGAACTAAATAGGATTTTTCTTCATTCAAATTTAAGCTAGTACAGCGTTGAACAATCGGACGTTTACCTTACATATATGATTTGCACCTAGAAACATCATCTCCGTCAGCTTTGCGTTGCGCAGGATCGGTTGTGGCACTCGTTGGTGGAGGCCTATGTCCAGCAGTGGACGTCATTCGGCTGATATGATGATGATTGCTTGTTCCTAAGTCGTTATCGACTTTCTTTCATCTTTCCAGCTGCGTAGAACTTGACTGCTGGGACGGCAAAGGCGAAGACGAGGAGCCAATCATCACCCACGGCATGGCTATGTGTACGGACATTCTCTTCAAGGACGTGATCTACGCGCTTAGGGACACGGCTTTCGTGACCTCGGACTACCCCATCATACTGTCATTCGAAAACCACTGCTGCAAAGCGCAACAGTACAAGCTGGCGAAGTACTGTGATGAGATCCTGGGGGATTTGCTCCTGAAAGAACCACTGGCTGAGCATCCGGTGAGTTTTTAGTTTCTATTAAAGTCGTCATCTGCCTAGCGTTTTTACCGGTTGTGCCCAGGGTTCGTTTTGGCATCTAATCCCAAGATTTGGCGTAGGAACTAGTTTTACGAAAGCGACTGCCATCTGACCTTCCAACCCAGAGGGAAAACTAGACCTCATTGGGATTGACTTCTATTAAACTATTAAGAATTTTTCAAAAAAGAAAAAAAACGCTATTTCCATACATGTGGAAATAAAATGACTGGACCATCTCTGCTCACTTGGGACACATTCCTTTACAGCTGGAGCCAGGTCAGCCTTTACCACCGCCCTCGTTGTTAAAACGCAAGATCATGATCAAGAACAAGCGGCTGAAGCAAGAAGTGGAACGCCAGGAATTAGAACTGTTCCGCCAGGGGCAGTTCGTCATCGAAGACGAGGTGAAGGAAGACGCTTCGGCGGTCGCTGTGCTGGATAAGAAGGTAACACCGCAATACAGTTTACTTTACTCGTTTACCTATCTAAACTGTTGTGAATCCCGAGGTGGAACGACGATCGTCGGTAGAGCGAAATCTTACTGAACATTCACGGTAGTTTGGGTTATGCCTGCTTATGCTGCCGGGCTTGTCACGTCTATGGCTTGACCACACCACTGCTGTCATGTACTCCGGGTGTCAACTAGACACAATGAGGGTTTTTGAGAAGACATTATGTCACCAGATGGCAGCACTGGCGAGAGGTCTTTGACAGTAACTTAATCCACTAATCATGTTTAAGGATCATGAATGTAATTGGTGGAAGTTGTCAGTTGTTCTCGAAAAGACCTCTAGACTGCAGAGTGCTGCCCTCTGAGAAACCCTATATTTCATATAGTTCTCGGTAGTTAGGCTTAGGTACTCTGGCTTGACTTTGGATCTACACATCAGCTTTACAAATACAAATAGTTAATTTAACAGAAACATCAGTCACAAAACTAGGCTGAGCTTGTATCTTAGACGTCTGCGAGAGTTAGATATGATGTTATCGTGTACAGTGACATTATTCTTGATATGAGTTAAGAGACATTTCCTTGGATGTAACTTATTTATTTATTTTATTATTAAGAAAACAAAGTGTATCAGATTCACTTTACCTAATGTCAAGCAGGTAAATAATACCAAGATCCAATTAAAGGGCGATGAGCG
This sequence comes from Epinotia ramella, assembly GCA_947578815.1. Taxonomy (NCBI): domain Eukaryota; kingdom Metazoa; phylum Arthropoda; class Insecta; order Lepidoptera; family Tortricidae; genus Epinotia; species Epinotia ramella. Next base: position 3,407,702 of record OX388214.1, on the reverse strand, counting down.
GGAATTTGAAGATGTAACAGTGTTTTTAGGTATCACCTTGGACTCAAAACTGCAATGGCATGCGCATATCGCCGCCCTAGCCGGAAAACTTAGTTCGGCAGCCTATGCAGTTAACAAACGTTGAGACGGCTAGGCTGGTGTACTACAGTTACTTCCACAGTGTTATGTCCTACGGAATCCTGTTGTGGGGGAAGGCGGCTGATATCCAGACTATATTCGTGCTACAGAAACGAGCTGTACGCTCCATATACGAACTAAAAGCTCGAGATTCTCTCAGGGACAAATTTAAGGAGGCAAACATTCTTACTGTAGCATGCCAATACATTCTTGAGAATATCATGTATGTGCGGAAAAACCCTCATGAGTTCAAACTCAACAGTGATATCCACGACTACAACACCAGAAGTAAAAACAAGATCGCAGTGAAGGCCAGTCGTCTCCGCAAGGTTAGCACGTCGTTCGTGGGGAACTGCATACGTTTTTACAATAAATAAAATACCTACTGAAATTGTTAATTTACCTTACGGTAAATATAAGTCTCATGTTAAGAGTAATTTGCTAAGCAAGGCGTATTATACTGTCAACGATTTCTTAAACGACAAAAATGCCTTTAAGCCAGTAGTAGTCTGATTCTATTAGGAATATACCTAAATACATGTAATCATTATAAGTACATACCTGAAATAACTGTACCGTTTTATGTAAGAAGAGAGCACGTAATGCTGTTTCTCGCCGAACAAGTCGCTTAATCTTTGCTATTATCAATGTCCGGTGGCTTGAATATGTCATGCTCGCTTAAAGGGATTTGCTTACGGTGACGTCGTTGATCGGGTCGCCACCTTCCCTAACATATGGTTGAGGGAGGCGATGGCTGAGATATGCGTCATACTCGTGATCGGGTGCTGTTTGTGGAGTCCGGACTGTTCATGCTTGCAAGGGCATAGTACCTAATTAACTACTTAAATACTAGTGTTATTATTATTATTATCGTATTGAAGAGAGACATCATTCTGATCTTGACACGTTTTATTGTTATTGACCCTGTACATCTCTGACAATATAACATTAATGTTCCTTTTTTGTTTTGACGCTTAGAGACCGTATACATCTCTTAGAATATTAGAATAATTATTAATTGTATTTGGACGCTCAGAGACCTTATACTGAATAATATCATTAACTTCTGTTAATGCTGGATACAGATCTTATATCGAATGTAATGGTCATATTTTGCAATTTTGTTTTGTTTATTGTCATTAACTTAGTGACATTTAGTTTGTTAACCTTTTATATATCATTTTAAATTATTATTGTGTAAGATTACTATTTTATTGTAAATTACCGTTTGACATGTAAAAGTGCCCTTGTGGCCTATTTGCAGAATAAATAATTGATTTGATTTGATTTGATTTAATCGTATGGCATACATTATTTTGGCCTTTAAAGTTTGTCACTCTTTAGTACCACCCAGGGGACACGTGCAGGGTTGTGGTGGGTAGCTCCTGCGGACGCGAGTGACAGTTGTCCCCCCTTTGTCAAGTGAGTGGGCAACTCGACTGTTCGAAGTTCTTAAACCGCCCGAAGGCCACTAACTCGGCTTAACGACTACTGTCATAGACAGCAGCCGGGATCAACTGCTTACCGTGCCTTCCAAAGCACGGGAGCGTTCATTTATGTTAACCACTCAAACATCAGGCGGTCACCCATCCACTGACGGACCGCTGCCATCTTTGCTTAACCTGCGTTATCGATTCCGACTCGCAGGCGCCGCTAGGCTATGAGCGCTTCCGTAAGATGTAACTTACACAGGGATTTGACATGGTAATGGGAATGAACTCTGTCCACAGCCGGAGGAGATCGTGGCGGAGGCGGCGACGGCCGGTGACGACGCGCCGCCGCCCGTGGCGTACACCGGCTCCACCACCAACGTGCACCCCTGGCTGTCCTCCATGGTCAACTACGCGCAGCCCATCAAGTTCCAGGGCTTCGAGGAGGCCGACAGTGAGTATACTCGTGTTGGAAGCGACCGTGGCGTACACTGGCTCCACCACGTGCACCCCTGGCTGTCCTCCATGGTCAAGCTTCGAGCGCGAGCTTTGTAATAATAATATTATATTAACAGCTTAACCTGTATTCACAGAAAAGAACATCTACCACAACATGTCGTCGTTCGCCGAGACGACCGGCATGAACTACCTCAAGACCCAGGCCATTGACTTCGTCAACTACAACAAGAGACAGATGTCCAGGATCTACCCTAAGGGCACCCGGGCTGACTCCTCCAATTACATGCCCCAGGTACTAGCTCCAGGAAAAATACGGTTTTAAAAAGCATTACTACATAGTATAAAACTAGGTACATACTACCGTCTTACTGTCTTCTTCTGACCTTTGTCCTTTCTTTAAAGCCCAAGTTGTTCCTATACACAAAACTAAATGTTGAGCGAATGTCTAGCTTGTTACAGTAGTGCCACAAATATAAGTTACATCGGCAATCTTCGTCCACGCCGACGAGTGCTGACAAGTATCGAATGAAATCGAACGTATGACTATTTCAATAAAGACCTTGTTGCACTATATGTAAGGTAAAATATGCAATGACAGGTTAACTTGTGCTTTCCCGCTCATGGCGCCGGACAAAATGGCGGGCGCCGGAGCTGCCGGCGTCGCGCGCAAAATTTTGGCCAATGGGCGTTGAAGATTTTACCCGCGCAAACGCGCTGCCTTATGATGAGTTAAAATGTTTTCAAAAAATGCTTTGTACGCAGGTACATACATCGTTGTAAGTTATATTTGTGGTACTACTGTACCACTTATTAATCTTTTGGACGCCATTCTTCTCCTACGAAAGTGACAACTACTCAACAACATTTTTTCCATAAGCGTTTGAATATGAACCTTAGTTGAACGCATGAAGGTAACTGACATCATTTTTAGAAACAGTACCTTTTTGAAGATTGTTATGAAACAAATCTGACCAAACCTTTACCCCAGACCTTTTAGCTCGACCTAAAAAGTAAACGGTTTTTGAGAGCGAAAAAACCGATGAAATGAAAATTCTGCTAAACATTCAGAGAAAGGTTTTTCGGGGCTCCGAATCAAAAAAAAAGTGTCAGAATTTTTAAGGCATTTTAGCAGAACCACGTTCAATGAACGTTTAGGAATCAGCGCATGCAATTCCTAAACTCTAAATCCTCCCCAGGTGTTCTGGAACGCGGGCTGCCAGATGGTGTCCCTCAACTTCCAGACCTCCGACCTGCCCATGCAGCTGAACCAGGGCAAATTCGAGTACAACGGCAACTGCGGGTACCTCCTCAAGCCGGACTTCATGCGGCGCGCTGATCGCAGTTTCGATCCGTTCGCCGACGCGCCGGTAGATGGCGTTATCGCTGCACAGTGCTCCGTGCAAGTAAGTATACCGGAAAAAAAAACCGAACATTGGCCTTCTGTTATACTCAATCCGAAACTGTCAGAGTTAATTTTGTCAATTAAAGGCATGCAAAAAACAAAGAAACATGGGCAAAATGGACGAAAAACTAACAGAGCTGAGTTAGGTCTGCTTATCTACTTTAATTCGTTCTATGGGCATAGAGTTGAATTCCTTTGCAGAATTGAGATATTCATATTGAATATTCCGTGACAAAATTGTTCTTTTATTTTAATTTATTTCGTTTATTTTCTGTATTGTATGTCACGAATAAACGTTTGAATTTGAATGTAATTAGTCTATGAGAAAACGGGTTTCATTTGGAGAGTACTCCTAATTCTGTATTTAATCACCCTAGGTCATCTAAGCGACTTTATTATTGTTATTCTGTTTTAAACAAAAACTTAAAAAGTCAAAAAAAAATTACGTTATGAGATAACTTGCTGTAAATAAAATGACAGCTCTCAGCCCTGTTGGTTTTTGGTCCACGTTCCATACAAAGTTGCCCATGGTCCTTCGACCATAACTGTGAGGTATCTTTTTGCTTGCGTTTTTGAGGGGTTTCACTGGTTCAGTTTCAAACATGCAATACAACCAAGAACTACGATAATAGGTTAGTTTGTTAATTATTATTCACGATGCCATTCGAACCAGTTTTTGGGGAGCATTTAATGTGTATGAGAACTAAAAAGTCAAAAATGAGAGTCTAAATTAGACCTTGCTGGTGATAACGTTGAATGCAGTAGCAATTTCTATCATATCCCAACTACTTAGGAGTTCTGTGTGCCAAACAGTTTTAAGCTGCTTTTCATTGAGGAAAAAAAAAAAGATTATTTTTGTCATTTGACATCTGGTTTTTTAACCTTGAATATGGTTCTCGGGTGAACCTAGCGCCAAAGTGAAAGGTCAAAAATATTTAACGCGGTCAAAAAAGCACAAGACAAAAATTCAAAAACATTAATTTTGTTACATAACTGGCACATGTATCTTTTCCCAGGTGATAGCGGGTCAGTTCTTGTCCGACAAGAAGATCGGAACGTACGTGGAAGTGGACATGTACGGGCTGCCCACGGACACCATCCGCAAGGAGTTCAGGACGCGCATGGTGCCGGCGAACGGACTCAACCCCGTGTACAATGAGGAGGCGTTCTTGTTCAGAAAGGTGAGCGGAAATGAGCCTTATAGACAGTCGGTTAAGGCTTCAATTAGAAGGACGTGTACGGGCCGCCCACTGACACCATCCGCAAGGAGTTCAGGACGCGCATGGTGCCGGCGAACGGACTCAACCCCGTGTACAATGAGGAGGCGTTCTTGTTCAGAAAGGTGAGCGGAAATGAGCCTTATAGACAGTCGGTTAAGGCTTCAATTAGAAGGACGTGTACGGAGCTTATAATGTTAAACGAAATAAGTTTTTGTCAAATTTAATTTTTGATGCAAGCTTTTATTGCCAACTGTACTTTTCTGTATACCATCATCAACCACCCATTGAGACGATTCTAACGAGCCCAAACTCAACGGGGTTACGTCGGTTAAGTGCTGAATTCCCATGGCCACCTTCAGTCTCCATCAATCAGATCAGCTCGATGGTACCATAATATTGAATTGTCATCCAAACTATACATTTACCCAAAATTTCAGCTCAATCGGTTGAAGATATCTGCTTCAAAATTCATTTGCAAGATTCCACCCGGACAAACTTACATTGTTAATTAAAAGCTTGTAATAAAAAAATGCGATATTTCATGTTAAACCGTCTCTGTTACCAGGTCGTGCTCCCAGACTTAGCCGTCCTCCGCTTCGGAGTGTACGACGAGAACGGCAAACTGCTCGGGCAGCGCATCCTGCCGCTGGACGGGCTGCAGGCCGGCTACCGGCACATCTCGCTGCGGACGGAGGCCAACTTCCCCATGTCGCTGCCCATGCTGTTCTGCAACATCGAGCTGAAGATCTACGTGCCTGACGGCTTTGAAGGCAAGTCCTCAAGCAGTTTAGTGCATAGAAACTCACGCAAAAGAACTAGGGACGCGTAACGCGGTAACGAGACACGCAGTAGGTCTCATAAAATCTACTAGGAGGTAGGATTCTGTTCAACGAAGATACTTGACGGCATTGAAGGTAAGTCTTCCTCTAACTAAACCCACGACCGGTCTAGTGCACAGAAACTCACCAAAACGGACTAGAAACCTACACGGTAAGATAAATGAATACCCCAAAAAACCTACTGAAAGATCTATACTAGGAGGAAGGGTGCTGTTCTGCAACATATAGCTCAATATCACGCTCTTGGTGGCAATGAGGGTAACACTTGCTTCTAAAGATCTCCAAGTAAGATGAGATTGGCAGCAGAGCAGTTGCCCGGGCAACGGATCCTGGGCACATCTCGCGCCGAACTTCCCCATGTCGCTGCCCATGCTGTTCTGCAACATCGAGCTGAAGATCTACGTGCCTGACGGCTTTGAAGGTGAGTCTTCATCCATTAAACACATGACCTCGAGCAGTCCAGCGCACAGAAACTCACACAAAAGAATTGAGCCTACGCTTAAATAAGCCCACTTGTTCCATCCTAGCGTTTTTCCCGGCAAAGCCAGGAGTCCGCTATGGCACGTGATCCCAAGATTTGGCATAGGCACTAGTTTTACGAAACCGACTGCCATCTGACCTTCCAACCCAGAGGGAGAACTAGACCGTATTAGGATTAGACCGGTTTCCTCACCTTATTTCTCCCCATGGACCTACTAACAGGACAAGCTAATTAAAATACATAGTGTTAAAATGAATAAAAAAAAACCGACTAATTTTATGTAGTTTTCGTGTAGGAAAGGATAAGGTAGGAAATTTCTAGCGCAATAATTGTGGTAGTTTTCTATTTTTCTGAATGTTTTTTCCTTGTTAAATGTTATTTCTGAAACATGCAATGAAATATTGACGTTGAGTTTTTCATAATGGGCTTCGAAGTATAAAGGGCGCAGCGAGACGGGAGACCCATAATGGCGTTTCATACAAAATTGGAGGCCTAGCCTGGCCTGGCCTGCAAGATGGTCTTTTTTCATTTCCATTCCACAATTTGTGCCACAGGATCACGGCGTCTTGGCCTTCCATCTCGAACAACGTATAATTATTACAAAAAAGAACTCATAGATGGCGACACAGGTACCGAGCGAAACATTTGAACCAGTAATCGTGAAGATTTTTACACCTTAATAAATTCAACGTACCTTAATTATATCGCAAACATCCTTCCGTACATAAAATAAATGTAAATTGTATAAGTTTAGTAAATGCAATAAAATTGGTACTAAATCCATGTAACTCGTACTATACGTGTGAGTTAAGTAAGTTTGCTAAGTTTGCTACACGTATTATTGGTTACTGTCACTAGATGGCGCCATCACTGGTCGCGAAAGTTTTATGGAACCACAGGCTCCAAGCGTTTGGTTATGTATAATGTTGTGTGATGTGTAAATATTGTCTCGAAAATACTACTTTTATATCAAAAAAATCATAAATACTCTATTTGTTGCCCGGGAAGTCAATGCCATCTGGTGATATCTCAATGTATTACTAAAACTATTAGGTAGGCTGACAGCGTCATAGCCGTGGTAGCTCGGATACTGCATCTACTGGTGTAGCTACGGGACTAAAATTGTATACAGAATTGCCTACATTAGGACGGTACGCTTTTGCTCTATGAGATTGGGTATCTGTACTTGTATTCTTTAATCTGTGACGGCGTTCAGCCATGAAAATTAAAGTTTGATTTCTTACAGTGTTTTAATTTATTTCATTGCATGTTTGAGAAAAGCACTATACATACCTCGGCATGAAAAGGGGTTGCCAGCCTCATAACTATCCGACCTGGCTACGCTCGGTCGTCTATATGTACTCGGCCGGCATCCCCTTACTTCCCGGCCTCTGTAGTAATGTACTTATTCTCCATTGTAACCGTATCCTGTTTGTGCAGATTTCATGGCGGCGCTGTCAGACCCGCGCGCTTTCATGGGCGCCGCCAAGGAGCGCACGGACAACATGAAGCAGATGGGCATCGAGGAGAGCGGCCCGGAGAAGAAGGTCCAGATCGAGGATAAGAAGGAAGGTCGGTATCCGAGCGTAGTCATCATAACAGCCGAAATCTGCTGTCTATGACAGTAGTCGTTAAGCCGAGTTAGAGGCCTTCGGGCGGCTTAAGAACTCCCAACAGTCGAGTTGCCCACTCACTTGACAGAGGGGGGAAAACTGTTACTCGCGTCCGCAGGAGCTACCTACCACAGCCCTGCACGTGTCCCCTGGCTGGTACTTAAGAGTGACAAACTTTAAAACGCCGAAAATAATGTATGCCATAGGTACGGTTAAATAAATATCAGCCGAAAGACGTCCACTGGCGGACATAGGCCTCCCCCGAAGAGTGCCAACGTGACTGGTCCTGCGCCACCCGCATCCAGCGGACTCCCGCGACCTTTACCAGGTCATCAGTCCACCTTGTGGGGTACCCACGCTGCGCTTTCAGGTACGTGGTCGCCACTCGAGAACCTTTCCGCCCCAACGTTCCGCGTACGCTCGGTAAGCCCACTGCCACTTAAGTTTAGCGAGTTGCAGGGCTATATCCGTTACCTTGGTTCTACTGCGGATAGCCTCATTTCTGATGCGATCAAGCAGAGAAACTCAGAAAGCATAGTACAGAATTTCAAATGGGTATGAAACAGGACGCAACTTGCAGGTTCTGCCAGCAATGCACCTTCTCTGCTCCTGCGGACGACTCGTGTACAGTCGAGTTCTCCAATATCTATACAGACAACCTTTCAAAAATATCTACATATGTGTCTTATGTCAGTAACAATAAAGTCTTTGTATATATATTTTTGAAAGGTTGTCTGTGTAGATATTGGAGAACTCGACTGTACCTAGGGCGGCACATCGTGCACCCAGAAGAGGTACAACATATCACCGCCCAAAGAATCTGGAATTTCCTAGAGGCAACGGGCCTTAACGGTGAACTCTAACAAAAGGGCTGCCACAATCACTTGCTGGTCAAAGCGGCATTTTAAGGCCCACAAATCAACAATAATAATAATAATAGTACAGAAAGAATACTTGGTTTTTACTTCGTTGGCGCAGCGGCTCAAAATGAATCGTGGCTTCCGACACAAGAGTGCGCCATTTTCATTATAAGTTCTGCGCTAACTCTTGCCCTGCGCTAAGTTCAGGAAACTAGGTATGATTAATTGTCGCATTAAATCCAGTTCAAAGAAGGTTCGCTGACCCTAAGTAGCCAGAGCTATGTTGAGGTGGGATCTGCATTTGCCTCTGTCAGCACAACGGATGTCTCTTTATCTCTCTACTCACCACCAGCAACACAACACCATGTACAACACATACTAAATTGTACGTTATAGCCGTCACTTTCCTTTCATACTTAATGATACTGATAAAACGAGTTCATGGCATTGTAGTCCAAATGCTTCCACAGTAATAACTCCCAGGAATGCTGTGAAACATCTGGACCAGGGATGTTGCAGACATTCGCATCCGCATCCGCAACCGCGGATGTTCTGCATGATTTTCAACATCCGCATCCGCATCCGCAAAAATTGATGCGGATTTTTTTGCGGATGCGGATGTAGTACAGTTCGCGACCGGGCCAACACGGCGCGTGCCACGCGCGTGTTCAGTATTTTCGTGATAGTCAATAAGAGTCTTCATTTCGTTTCTGTAATCTGACGATTCGCCGTATTCGCTGTTGGTGATGCGTTAGGTTTGCAACGATTGTAAACTATTCGCAACGCGTTCGAGTACTGTGTGACCCTAAAGACGGCGTATTTATGTTTTTGAGTCTTTTCCTTAAAATCCGCATCCGCGTCCGCGGATGTGAGCCTAGAAATATCGGCATGCGCGGATGTCTGTCTAAAAAGTCGCATCCGCGGCATCCCTGATCTGGACGGTCTCGCGGCCCCGGGCCGTCTGCCATGAACGGTTTCTATTCCAAACAGAACAGGTGTAAATAGTGAGAAATCAATCCAAAGTCTTTATAATATTCATGGTAAGGTGGAATTTCCCTTAGCCACTGTAATGGATTTTTCACTGTACCTGTAGGGCAGTAGGTTAACCATTAAGTGGGGTAAACATCTCACCGGAATACCTACGATCTACTCGTATAATTAATACCAGTCGCTACCGGCCTTATATTTAAAATCAACGGTCCCGTCTAAGAAAGATCAGTTATAGATAGCTTTATTTTATTCACGAAAAACCGCAACGTTTCTTTCGACGCTTTGGACGCAATTCAAACTAATGCGCGAAGAGAAGTGAGGCGCTCTTTCTGTTATGGACGAGTGAGCTCCCACATTTACTTGGTAAACCAATATCTGGACGTTGACGCCTCCATATCCAAGGTTATTATAATTCCGAGATATGTTTACGCGTCGCAAATAGCCGTGGAATCATAATTTATATCGAACTGGAGCGTAAAGCGGCCGCGTGAGAGATATTTTCAGACGCTTCACTTATAAAGCTGGTGTTAGATGAAAGCTGAAGCGGTGGCGCCGGGTTCGAATCCTGGCGCGTACCAAAGATATTCCCGGAATTATATATACTTAGTTGATAAATATTGTATTTCAATTTAAAATATCGCGTGATTTTTTTTGCACTTCTGCTTACTCAAAGGCCCAGCGTGGTTCTAGGGTACTAGCTTATTTCGTATCATGTAGGTATGATACATAATTTACACTATATTATCATAATTTGCTTACTAGAATTACGCACGTGTATATAAATAAATACATTATTGTACAAAAGACACTGGTAAACATACAGACAAATTAGGTTATATCGGTATAAAGTTATCCCTATAAGGGATCTCTTCCAGTTAACTAGTGAGTGATTTAGGAACACACGAACTAAAAGATAGACAAGCTTAAGTACTTGCTACATTAAATTGTTCTGAATAAATAACTGACTATTATGCTACATTAAAATATTCTAAATTGATATATTTAAAAAAAGTACTGCAAAAAACCTACATTTAGGATTACTCGCAGTGTTATCTTTGAAGGACCTATTCCGGATAAACCTATCTCTTCTCTCTTCTTCTGCTTATTTAAGAGCTAAGCTCTTGTCGGTGTAGCTCAAAGTAGGGGGGTTTACTCCGATCCCAGACAACCTCTTTAACATCTCGATACGACCTAACATCAGCTCTTTTTTTGAGCTGCTCATGGGTTTATTACCTACCTATACGCAATTGTGATGCTAATAATATGTGACATGTAATATTTAGATAATATTATGAATAAATGAGTATGAGTATGAGTATTCTAACGCTGTAGTTTATTCTAAGTCTTCCTCGCTTCCCCTCTTTCTTTCCTTCAATTATATTGAGTATGAACTTGTTATATTGTATGAGGTGCCCTATCATCTAATACCTATGCATTGCGATTTTTTCGCAGTAGTTCCTTCCAATGCGAGTAAACCCACATTCGCACTTGGAATCCGCCATCGCCTTTGTGTTTGGACCCTGGTTTAAATAAATAAACGTTTCCGAGATTCGCTGCAGTCCGTCGAGGAAAACTTCAGTTTGATGAAAGTTTTGGGTCTATACCGTTAGTTTAGTTATCTTTAGTCGAAAACTTAGTTTATCCTGAATCAGCTATCATAATTATTCGGTGTATAGTGTTTAGATATAATTTAGTGGTGCCACAAGATGCTGAGGTATCAAAGAACAGTCAGGACTGTAAGAATCGTTGATACAGGTAAATAAATGTCGTTACTGTCTGAGATTGTTTCATGTGGTCGATTTTTTATAAAACTGTCATCGAAATTAGAATCTTCTACCTTCGACGCTAGAGTTGCTTTTTGAATGGACTAATTTGATGCAATTCGGCCAATAATCTCTAGTATACAAGCCTTTTGCGATGCTTTCTTATTGCGTTCACCAGTGGAGCAAATATGATAGCCATTTCATCAATTATCGCCAGGGAGCGAAACTATGGTGCCCACTTATGAGCTAAAGCTACATACAGATTGTTTTTATCAAGATTATAGATACCTAATCAAATAACAACTTATTGGCCTCTTTAGTTTACTGATATTGAAACTTGATTAAAAAAACACGTACGCACGTATAAAAATACGTAGTGGCCACGTATAAAAACATAACTAACTGTCTTTGTCATGTTAAAAACAAGATTGTTGGAAACAACAACCAATTTCTGTTTAATTATTTTTTATTTGTAAATTGTAAATATAACCGAAGTATTATTGTTTCGCTTGAGCGAAGTCGCTATGGAGTCTATGCAGCCTTATTTGCAGAAGTTTCCTTTTCTGATTGTAAACAATTAAAAAAATGTCAAGCTCATGCTGTCAGCAAAAGCAAGCAATATAGAGAAACATTTGAAAACAAAAATGCACAACGAACGAGGAGATAAAATGACACAATATGATTTTGACATGGATTTAACAAATTTTATGATAGCTTCAAATATCATCATCATAGGCCTTTACGTCTATTTCAGACGATTTAAACATTGCTATGGAGACACCGTTTTTGGTGACTGTGAAGACCGATACGAGACCGGCATGGTCTTCCACATTTCTGGCAAACAAAATTCATGCCCTGGTCTCTGGTCCCCGTCTGTTGTCTACGCAACCTTCTATTGGCTAGTGTCTCGAACCAGATTTCATCGCACAAAGCTCTACCGTCCACAACGCGTTTGCGCCATCAAATATACCTAATTGTTTACAAAATAAGAACTCAAAAAACAATTATATTATATTACCATTATTACATTATTAAGAACCATTGAGGTGTTGCAATGTTATTTTAAAATGTTACCTTAAAAACATCCTATATAGCCATAATGACGAGAGCGCAACGAATTCGCTGCGTACTCGCTGGGAAATTCCCTACTCTAGCTTCGCTTTCAACTCGCTCACAAATCGCAAGTGTGATAAGGCCTTATCGTCAACGATAATAAAATGTCAACCATGCTACGCCCGCAGTTCAGGGATAGGTAAATGAAAATGACGTTAAAACTTCGATTATCAAATTGCAATAATTAATGCCTCCCTTGTTGTGTTCTCTAGGATACCCGTAATATACGGCCCAATCATCCGCGACCACGTATCTGTCTCTCTCTCTCTGTATGCATCGGTTGAAAAGAGACAAGCCCTGATAAAACCTTGAAACATGCTTCCTCTGGTAGAGCTGACTGTAAAAACGGTTTAACTTTTTAACCGACTTCTATAGAAGGAAAGAAGCTCTCAGTTCGTCTTCATGTTTGCTTTTTCTATGTGCGATAATTCTATACCATGTTGCCCAATTACATATTTATATAAATCTTTCAGAGCCCCCACTAGTGTTCGAGCCCATCACAGTGGAGTCCCTTCGCCAGGAGAAAGGCTTCGTGAAGACCGGCCGCAAGCAGCAGAAGGAACTGGATGCGATGCGCAAGCGCCACGCCAAGGAGAAGTTGGCGATGCAGAAGACGCAGTGCAGCGCGCTCGAGAAACTCATCAAGGGGAAGAAGTCAGTACAACTAAGATCAGGGTAGTGTTTGATGCGTCATAGGAGATCGATACGCAGGTAGCCGCGAAGACTCGTGCGCAGATAAACTCATCAAAGGGAAGAAGTGAGTACAACTAAGATCAGGGTAGTGTTTGATGCGTCGTAGGAGATCGATACGCAGGTAGCCGCGAAGACTCGTGCGCAGATAAACTCATCAAAGGGAAGACGTTAGTACAACTAAGATCAGGGTAGTGTTTGATGCGTCGTAGGAGATCAATACGCAGGTAGCCGTGAAGACTCGTGCGCAGATAAACTCATCAAAGGGAAGAAGTTAGTACAACTAAGATCAGGGTAGTGTTTGATGCGTCGTAGGAGATCAATACGCCGATTAAGGCCAATTACAGGGCGCCTTTATAAGCTACAACAAGAGTTGCACACTAAGGGCGGGTTGCACAGACGATTACAGACCGGTCAACGTTAAATATGGCGTCGGCGGCTGACATTCCATAGAAACTGGTCAAACTTTCCATACATTCAGATTTTAACGATGGCCGCTTACGATTACAGAGGGTTTGGTGCAACGCACCCTAATTTATTTTTCTCAAACATGCAATGAAATATTGACGTTGTGTTCTTCATAATGGGCTTCGAAGTGTCACGTTTCGGGCGGTGCGAAACGAGAGACCCGTAATTGCATTTCATACAAATTGGAGGCCTAGGCTAGTCTTCTTTATTTCCATTCCACAATTTGTGGCACAGGATCACGGCGTTCAGCCATGAAAAATAAAGTTTGATTTATTGGAGTTTTTTTTAATTTATTTCAGTGCATGTTTGAGAAAACCACTATAGATACATACCTCGGCGTGAAAAAGGATTGCTTACTTTCCGGCCACTGTAGTAATGTACTATATTTATTTCTTACACAACAAAATTGTGAAAAACTTAGTCTAAGCCTCCGCCAAACTGCATAACAGTTGTTGGCGGATATAAACACTCTTTGTTTGTATCTATAAAATAATAATTGATAATTTCGACATAACGTCATCAATCCACTAGTGTCTCCTTTTATCTAAGTAAGGCCAGTACGTCTTGCACAACTTGCTGCTCTGTCGCTTCCCGCGCGACTGAGCGTCGCTTATCTCACCCGCACCGTGCAAATCAGAAAGAGGAGTGTAGATCTTTCTCGACTCGCGTCGCGGCGCGGCGTCAGTTGTGCTAGCCCCGCTGGTGTGCCTAAAAAGGCCGCCCAACCAAGACGCGATAAACACGCGTTTTGCGATTATGGCATTATACCCCCCCATTAATAGCACTCTTTAGGGGAGGCTGTCCAGCAGTCTGATATAATTATGAACCAACACGCAAATTGACTTTCCAGCAAAGAGCAGCTAAGCAACGACGCAGCCTTCCGCAAACTGGTGACCGACCAATCAGCCGCCTGGAGCGAGCTGGTGGCCAAGCACCGGCTCGAGGAGTGGAGCTCCGCGCGCAGCCGGCTGGACGAGCAGCGGGAACTGCTCAAGAAGATGATGGAGACCACGCAGCTGGCGCAGATGAAGCAGCTCGAGGGCAAGCATGAGAGGTGAGGACAGTCGCGGATTCAGGATTTTAATTTGGGGGTTTGGGGTTTTTGGTAAGGAACCAGATGCTTTTGGAGAACATATAACCGTTATTGAGATCGTGATTACATACTCGTCCTGCCCACTTCTCTGTCTACTTACCCGCTCACTGCCGTGGAAGGGAGCTGAATATAAACGGGGTATAACGACATAAACGAATGTTTTGTGATAAGTTTTTCCCGTAAACAAAATATAATCAATTTTACCTATCTTATTGCTGGGAAGCAGATAACTCGCGTTAGTTCTATTAGAGACCTAGGTATTACTATGGACTCGCAGCTTAATTTCAATAATCATATCGACAAAATTTGTAACAGGGCCTATAAAAGTCTAGGTATGATACTAAGGATGGGCAAACCCTTTAGGCGCCCCTGCACCCTTAAGATATTATTCTATTCTTACGTCAGGAGTATTCTTGAGTTCGGGTCTGTGATCTGGTCTCCTCAATACCATGTCCATATTAATCGCCTTGAAAGAATACAAAATGTTTTCTTGAGGTCACTATGTTACAGGACCGGTACACCTCTGGAATCGTCGGCTAAGTCAGCCAAATATTTTAGCATGAATTCCCTCTGTAATAGAAGACTTTATTTGGACACAATTTTCTTCTTCAAGATTCTAAAAAACGAAATTAATTGCCCAAATTTGCTGCAAAATATAATGTTTCATGTACCGCATCGCTCCTTACGTCCACGTAATTTGTTTTATGTGAGTTCCGCACGTACTAATTATTCAAGACATACCTTTTCCAAACGAGTTTTAAAAAACTACAATGAGTATTTCTGTGACATCGATCCATTTATGCACTCTCTTGGTGTTTTAAAAGAACGTACGAGATCTAAATTGATATCGATAAAAAATACTTAGTGTTCTACCTACTTATTTTCCTACTCGCTAAGACGCTTTTGTATTTTTTACTTAATGTTTGTATTTATGAACCTCCAGGTCTGTTTTTATATATATAAGCAACTAACCTCTATCTTTTTATGTATGACTGTATGTGTTCTGAACAATAATAAAAAAAAAATAAAGCAGACATAGGGACTAGGCCTGTTTAAACTAGTGAAATTGTTACACGTACCGGACGACAGCTATATCCTATGTCGATATTGTTTCCAGGGAACTGAAGGAGATGAACGGGCGCCAGGCCAAGATCAGCATGGATACCAGCAAGGAGGTGGCCAACGACAAGACGCTGAAGACCAAGCAGGAGAAAGACCGCCGGCTGCGGGAGAAGAAGCAGAACAACACCAAGAAGTTCATGGACGAGCGGAAGGTTAGTGACCCTGGTTCAGTGTTACAGCATGGAGACCACCAAGGTGGTGGCCAATGACAAGACGCTGAAGACCAAGCAGAAGTAGGACCGGCGGTTGCGGAAGAAGAAGCAGAACAACACCAAGAAGTTCGTGGACGAGCGGAAGGTCAGTGACCCTGGTTCGGTGTTACAGCATGGAGACCACCAAGGAGGTGGGCAACGACAAGAAACTGAAGACCAAGCAGGCGAAGGACCACCGGCTGCGGGAGAAGAAGCAGAACAACACCAAGAAGTTCATGGACGAGCGCCAGCAAGGAGCTGGCCAACGACAAGACGCTGAAGACCAAGCAGGAGAAAGACCGCCGCCTACGGGAGAAGAAGCATAACAACACCAAGAAATTCATGGACGAGCGGAAGGTCAGTGACCCTGGCTCGGTGTTACAGCATGGATACCAGCAAGGAGGTGGCCAACGACATGACACTGAAGACCAAGCAGGCGAAGGACCGCCGGCTGCGGGAGAAGAAGCAGAACAACGCTAAGAAGTTCATGGACGAGCGGAAGGTCAGTGACCCTAATTCGGTGTAACAGCATGGCGACCACCAAGGAGGTGGCCAACGACAAAACACTGAAGACCAAGCAGAAGAAGGACCGCCGGCTGCGGGAAAAGAAGCAGAACATCACCCAGAAGTTCTTGGACGAGCGGAAGGTCAATGACCCTGGTTCGGTGTTACAGCATGGAGACCACCAAGGAGGTGGCAACTGGCAACCACAAGACACTGAAGACCAAGCAGGCGAAGGACCACCGGCGGCGGGAGAAGAAGCAGAACAACACCAAGAAGTTCATGGACGAGCGCCAGCAAGGAGCTGGCCAACGACAAGACGCTGAAGACCAAGCAGGAGAAAGACCGCCGGCTACGGGAGAAGAAGCAGAACAACACCAAGAAGTTCATGGACGAGCGCCAGCAAGGAGCTGGCCAACGACAAGACGCTGAAGACCAAGCAGGAGAAAGACCGCCGGCTACGGGAGAAGAAGCAGAACAACACCAAGAAATTCATGGACGAGCGGAAGGTCAGTGACCCTGGTTCGGTGTTACAGCATGGATACCAGCAAGGAGGTGGCCAACGACATGACACTGAAGACCAAGCAGGCGAAGGACCGCCGGCTGCGGGAGAAGAAGCAGAACAACGCTAAGAAGTTCATGGACACAGCATGGATACCAGCAAGGAGGTGGCCAACGACATAACACTGAAGACCAAGCAGGCGAAGGACCGCCGGCTGCGGGAGAAGAGGCAGAACAACGCTAAGAAGTTCATGGACGAGCGGAAGGTCAGTGACCCTAATTCGGTGTAACAGCATGGCGACCACCAAGGAGGTGGCCAACGACAAAACACTGAAGACCAAGCAGAAGAAGGACCGCCGGCTGCGGGAAAAGAAGCAGAACATCACCCAGAAGTTCTTGGAGGAGCGGAAGGTCAATGACCCTGGTTCGGTGTTACAGCATGGAGACCACCAAGGACGTGGCAACCACAAGACACTGAAGACCAAGCAGGCGAAGGACCACCGGCGGCGGGAGAAGAAGCAGAACAACTCCAAGAAGTTCATGGACGAGCGGAAGGTCAGTGACCCTGGTTAGGTGTTACAGCATGGAGACCAGCAAGGAAGTGGCCAAAGACAAGACGCTGAAGACCAAGCAGGCGAAGGACCACCGGCTGCGGGAGAAGAAGCAGAACACCAAGAAGTTTATGGACGAGCGGAAGGTCAGTGACCCCGGTTGTCACTTGACGTCCCGTTTAGCAGCCGTGGGTAGCCTACAATGCTGACGATACTGGCTTCAAATCCCGGTAAGGGCAAATAAGTGGTTGATGAGCGTAAATATCTTGTTTTCAATGCATAAATTAAGTATTTTATCTATTAAATAAATCGTCGTCATAACACTAGCTTACGATGGCGCTAGTTATTGTCTCCTAATATTTATAATTTATATTATTTTTGTATGTTAATATGCAAATACTTTTTGCTTGTTAAGTGCATTAAAAAAATGCCCCTACATTTTTTACGAGATTTCATGTAATTTTCATGTTAAGTCTACTCAAAATCACGATCTCTTTCCATCCCAATACGAGAAAAAAAGTGTCCCAAAATTTCCATTCTTTTTGCTGTTACCGCCATAAAAAGTGTATGGTAAACGGAAACACAATACGAAAAACATATTTGGGACATTTTTGTCGTATTAGGATCGAAAGAGCTCGTGATTCTCAGTTAAAGTAACAAAAACTCAGAAAAATTTACAATTAATATGTAGCGGCATTTTTTTTTTAGAAACGCTCTTATTGTAAAACTAGTTTCTGCCCGCGACAACGTCCGCGTGGAACTCTTTTATATCGTAGCTCCTTAAATACAAACTTGTGCCCCCTATTTCGCCCCCTTAGACGATGATTCCCGGAATAAACACTATATGTATACCAAAATTCATTTTAATCCGTTTTTGCGTGATTGAGGTCCAATCTTTAGCATCATAGCCTAGCGGCGGCTGCGAGTCGGTATCGATAACGCAGGTTAAGCAAAGATGGCAGCGGTTAGTCTTTGGATGGGATGATGTTTGAGTGGGTGGTTAATATTTAATATAAATGAGCGCTTCCGTGCTTTGGAAGGCACGCTAAGCAGTTGATCCCGGCTGCTGTCTATGACAGTAGTCGTTAAGCCGAGTTAGAGGCCTTCGGGCGGCTTACGAACTCCTATTAACAGTCGAGTTGCCCACTCACTTGACAAAGGGGAGACAACTGTTACTCGCGTCCGGAGGAGCTACCTACCACAACCCTGCACGTGTCCCCTGGATGGTACTAAAGAGTGATAAACTTTAAAGGCCAAAATAATGTATGCCATACGATTAAATACTTTATGAATCAGGTTTATTCACGATTTTCGCTACGGTGTTAGAACTGTGCTGAAGTTTACCAACAAAGTGAAAATTTAATTGATAAAATAAGTATAAAGTCAAGGATAATCCTCAGGGAGCGTACATTTCATGCCGGTTTCGTCATAATGACGTATTCATATAAACACACAGGATGATTCAAAAAACGAAGTGACACGTCTTAGTAACCGTAAACGTATTTAGTAACTAATATTTTATTTTATTTTTAATTACTTATAGGCCACAACAACGTGTCTATCGATGCTATCATGAAATTGGTCAAGTCCATGTTAAAATCAAACTGTGTTTTTTTATGTTCCTCATGTTCTTTGTGTTTTATTGTTTGCAAATGTATTGATGTTGCTTGCTTTTGGTGGCAAACTTTGCTGACAGCAGGAACAATAAATTTGTTTATTATCTATAACTAAACATGGATTTATTTGGCACAATAATTTTATAGCCTCCATGGCGACCTAGGCCACTAGCAAAGCATTAAGTTTCCTGATCTTATTAAATTTAACTGAAATGTTGTTTCCGCATGTCTCCTATTTGTGACAAAGAGTAAACTTTTATGTGACAATGTCAGATAAAGTTCTTTCAATATCCTTGACAAGTTTCAATATATTAGATCTACTTAAACTGAAGAGGTTGATTAGATAACAGTGATTAATCATTGATTAATCACATTTTCCATTATTGGGTACGGATAAATAAACGTTCGTTATGCCGTTGCTCTTTTCAAAATTTTCCATCCTGTATGTAGCTTGACGTCATACGCCTGTCATCGGCATGAAATGTACGCTCCCTGATAATCCTACTAATATTATAAATGCGAAAGTTTGGATGTTTGGATGTTTAGATGTTTAGATATTTGGAAGTTTGTTACTCAATGACGCTTAAACGGCTCAACCGATTTAGATGAAATTTTACACGAAGATAGTGTATAGCCTGGATTAAAATATAAGATAGCTTTATCCCGTGTCCACGCAAACGAAGTCGCGGGCGCAAGCTATTATTAAATAAGGGATAAAACTGGCCGAGATGGAGTCGGACTTTCGCAGCGATGAAGCGCGCCGGGTGCCTTTGAACGTGTTAAAAGTCTTAAAACTAACGCAATTTCAGATCTTTGTTACAACGGATATTAACAATAATATATTCATGATTATGAGTCGCAAATTCAATGAAAAAGAAACATTATTAATGCTCGATGTATATAATGATAGCACCATCTAGCGAGCATGATTTTGATACAATTTCAGTTTGATAGAGGTCGTTGATGTTAGTTGTCGATTGGCGCCATCTACCGAGCTTAAGTTTAGTCCAATTTCAGCTCGATAGATGCCGCTTATATTGTTTTTGATTTTATTTAGACTAATAAAAATAACATACCAAACCGTATTAAATGAGTTTTATTTGATTCTAAAATTATGAAAAGAAAACTAATGTAAAACTGTAAATGTTTCTAAGTATAATGCCATACAATATTTCCGTAACTTCGCAAACAGAACATTTTCATATGAGTTCATATTTTAATTAAGTTCGGCCCAGGTTGCGGTCATGTTGGAGAAACTCGGCATTAATTAAAAACGCTAAGACTGCATGAATGCATTCAAATCCACAACCGTCGATATTGTTATTAATGCTTAAGTCTTGTTTTTTCAGGAGACCGAGTTTTTCTCGGCTGTAAAACTACGAAAAATTGATTTCTATTCAAAATTAAACAAAAAACCAATAACTGATCGTTTACCAAAAAAACAAACGAAATAAACTGATAGAAAGAAAACAAAAAAACCTCATCGCTGGGGTTCCAACTCGCAGCCATCAACAAACCAACCATTTGGTAACCATTGGTCGTCATCGAAGAGTAAGCCTGCCTTTTGCGAGAGAATACGGAAAAAACTAATTTTCTCGAAAATAAGACGAAGCTAGATCAGTCTTTCGGCCCCGTAAATATAATATATATATATATATATATGTAAACAATTTTACATCCCGTGTTTTTTCACATTTTATCTATATTTTGCTGAAAGTTTGAATAGGGTTCTTTTTAATTTCTAGTCAAGTATATGCTTGCCAATTTTCAAGTCTTTAGCTCATACATTCAAGGGGTTCCCATACAAACTTCAATCCCATTTTTTAACCCTTTTGCACCCTTATCCTTATAGTTTTTATAGCCTTTTGCGTGGCCGAAGATCCATTGAACGTTTTAGTGAAAGTTGCATATTAATCCATTCGATAGTTTTCCGATGATACCCGAACAGAAACAGACAAACAGAAAACATAACACTCCTTTTCGTTGGGCTGTCGTAAGATGGCGCTGTTGCGTAAAGTAAAGACGATTTTATCCAAATATTCTCAAATTTGGCCTGTGGGTCACCGTAACTCCATCAAACTTTTTTATACGTTTAATATGGTTTGTTGGAGTTCAGACGCCGACAAAAATCTGGAGATTGACCTTCTAAATGCGTGGAAATTGGTGAAGTTCTGCATCGCGCTATTGAAGTTATTAATGTATGTTGTATAAATACAATTTCCTTCAAGCTCTACTTATTATGTCTCACTCACAACCTCAACGAACTTTCTCATTTATTATATGTAGAGATTTATTTTTATAAACATTGTAATTCTGACATATTTTATTATGTGCGCAGACGCAGACCATCAAGCAGAACCGCGAGAAGGAGAAGCTCAAGGTCAAGCACGACAAGCAGATGGAGGAGCTCTCCAAGGACGTCGACAACGTAATTATACCACCATCACTATAGTCATCATTCGCATACAGTAGTACCGCAAATATAAGTTACAACGATGTACCTGCGCAGAAAGCATTTTTTGAAAACATTTTAACCAATCATAAGGCAGCGCGTTTGCGCGGGTAAAGTCTTCAACGCCCATTGGCCGAAATTTTGCGCGCGACGCCGGCAACTCCGGCGCCCGCCATTTTGTCTGGCGCCATGAGTGGTAAAGCACGAGTTCACCTGTCATTGGATATTGTACCTTACGTATAGTGCTCCATGATGCAAAAAATATCCCACTGGGTCGAAGTGTATCCGGAAGGGCCCTCACCTAGATAAGCTAAGCTAAAGTGACTTGCTGTGTGTGTCAAAGACAGGCATGTGTGAGTTTTTAATTAATCTGTTATTTAATCAATGGTACTTTCCCTTTCAGCTGATCGAAATGTACAAGATGGAAGAGTCAGAGTTCGACAACTCGAGCAAAACGGAGTTCTTCGCATGAAAGTACCCCGACATTGCTCCACTCTTCGAGCAATTGACTTGAGTGCCAGTGGCCAGTGAGCGAGCCAGTGCTCTGGCCAGTGACTCGGCCCAGCCCAGTGGCCAGTGAAGTGATCTCTTACTTGATCTGTTTATTACCTAAGATTAATTCCATGTCAATCCAAAATCGACTTACCATTTGACGTTTAGATGATTTCTATTCGTATTTAGATATTTTTTAGCGAATTGTACCAATTGTGTTTAACATTGGAGGTTTGATGTTATTTGTAATATTTACTTTATGTAGGATATGGAACTGTTTTAACCAGAGGGGGTTTACAATTCGTCTAAGCGTAAGCACCGTATTTTTTCTGTTGTCCACTAGAATCCCCTAGCCTGATCCCCCAGGGGAAAAAACGGTTAGGTTGTTAGGTGACCTGCGACCCTACAGCGCGCGAGCCGAGCGAGCGAAGGGAGCGTGACGCGGCAGCGTCCGGCGAAGCGCCATAACCGAACATTATATTTTTTTCCTAGTTGAATATAAAATAATTGCCGCTAATTCCCCTGGGTGATCGGGGTCAGGTGATTAACGTGGATAACGTGGTATTTTTGCCCAACGTTGACTTGGCGTATTTTTATTACAGCTATAAGTGTCAAATTTTACATTAAATACTTACTTGTTTTTTTATGCTATCTATGATAGCATAAAAACGTGTTTTAGAAAGTAATGAATGATTATTTGTAATCAAAATTGGAACGAGAAAATTAACGAGAAAAAACTTGAACTGAAAAGTTGACTCGGCCTTTTCGATTTTTTTTATTTTTATTTAAGCTAAGTTATAATGTTAATCGTAAGTTTTAGTGACAAGGGGGAGAAATCTACGTTCTTTCTACGGGTACAGATTTAATATTATCATTTTTAATTTAGAAACACACAGTTCCAGTTTTAACTAGTCTTGTCTTTAGATTTCTTCATGTTTCTTTAAATGATAATTGACAAATTAACCCATATTATACCTAACTGTAGCGTTTTAACGAATCTTCTCCTATCCACATGATAGCGTCTCTATAACTGTATAGGTACTATAAAATCTAGTTGTATGTTAAACGAAATATTAATTTAAACGTTGGTAAGGGATCAATGCCAAAATGTCTCATGAAAATAATAACGTTATAACTGTGAAATAATAAATAAATAGTAGTAATTTTACGGATCATCCATTAGATCTCAAAACTACAGTAATAGGAATGTCTATTACTAAAAACATAGTAGAAAGAGTGCAAAGTATGTTATCTTCTACAAACGCACCGCGCGCGGCTTGTATGTGTGCGCCATAGTATCTATGCGTCGCCGCACGCACACTCAAACACAAATCTCGACCCGTTTCTCAGTGCGCCAGTCGAGATTTTGTTTGAGTGTGCGTGCGGCGACGCATAGATACTATGGCGCACACATACAAGCCGCGCGCGGTACGTTTGTATGAAGATAACCTACTTTCCACTCTTTCTACTATGCTAAAGATCTCTTTGGTGGTGGTAAACATGTGGAACGCATGTTTACTTTATTGAAGTCTGACCAGTCTTGTCGCCACAAGAAAGCGGCAATTTTGAAAAACATGAAATACATAGCTATATGCTAGTTGCACTATTAAAAAAATGTGACCCTTTTTATGAAGCTACAAGTTACAATTTTACTAATCTAAATAGGCCAAGACTCGCTTTGGGTCGCTGTGTCATTACAGTTAGTTAAATGGGCAACACATATTATAATAAGTTTAATGCAGTTTGTTACCGAACCTCCAAAAACGGAATATCGTAACAATATTCTTGTCGTAGTCACTTACTGTGGGCCTCATAAGAAGGCTCACAAAGGGCAATGGAGAGGGCTATGTTGGTAATTTATCTGCGCGATCGCATCAGAAATGAGGCTAGCCGCAGCAGAACCAAGATAACCGATATAGCCCTCCGAATCGCTAAACTTAAGTGGCAGTGGGCACATTGCACGTAGAACCGATGGCCGTTGGGGCGGAAAGGTTCTCGAGTGGCGACCACGTACCGCAAGGCGCAGCGTGGGTAGACCCCCCACAAGGTGGACTGATGACCTGGTAAAGGTCGTGGGAGTCCGCTGGATGCGGGTGGCGCAGGACGTCTTTCGGCTGATGATGATGATGATAATGATTCTTGGAAAGATGACATTGTATACCAACTTTTTATACAGTAGTAAAAATAAATACTACATATAATTGTAAAAAACAATTACAACGTCAACTTATTGTTCATCTGAATGATAATGTCAGTCAACGACCATTTTAAATATCAATATCGTTTAATTAAAGAGGATGATAAGTTGTAACCGTTTACGAAAATACTATTTGAAATCATTCTATGTGTGGTTAGACGTCATCGGCACGTACAGTCAGCGTCATATAGTTAGTAGCAGCCAATGTAGCCAAATATTTCGGTACACGTCTTTATTACTGTAAGAATAAGGGTGTGTTACGAAATATTTGGCTACTCTGGCTGCTACTAACTATGTGACGCTGACTGTACAGTCAAGTTTAAAAATATGGGTGCATACAACTTAATCATAAATATGTCCCATAGCTCTTATGTCAGCGGATTAAGGTTTTGGTACATATTTATGAGAAGATGAAATCGATACATATTTTAGCACTTGACTGTACTTTACGGGCCCTGCTCATCAGTGTGGCAGTTCAGATTGTAAATGTGTAACTTGTAGTATCGTGAAAAGGGTTCTGGTGACTCTTTACTTGTTTTTAAGATGTCAAAAACTACTTAAAACCAATATTTGAATAATGACCTCATTATTCTTAGCAATTAAGTAAAAAAACATAATAATACCTACATAATGATTTTACCTAGACAACCGACTCGCTATTTGAATGAATTATTCTTACTTATTACACCTTAGTTTTCAGTAGTTTTGGACTGTTTAAAATTCTACTATTCATACTATCTGTTTCCTCCACATATATAAAGGTATCTATGAGTATAATTACTATCATTCCATTCCAATTTTACACTCTCATAATCGTCTTGTTGCTAGTGGACCAAACTACTCTATCTCAATATACTGAATATTAATTAACTTTTATTTACAGTAACTTTCGTCATAAGTATAATCATAAGTAATATTCGGTAACTGAATAACTATAATGACGTAATTTTAAGCCAAAGAAATATTATCCAATCAATATATTTGAAGTAGTTTGATTTAAAATCAATTATTAGGTAGGCGGACTCTTTTGATGTCAATATTAATTAAGTATATATTTTTAATACATTATTTCTTTGTCTGTCAATCAGTGGCTGAGTTGCCACTATGTAGTGTAAAAATAATTTAGGTGTCTATTCAAGGTTCACCTATCTGTTGATTTCTAGTCAATTTCATTGTAGGGAGATGTACTTGTACATGACATAAGTTCAATCGCGTAAAGGATGAAGAAATGCACGACATAGGTATTTTGACATTATACTACAAAATGTGGTTGAAATTCTACTTTACATTCAATTTATGGGATAAAATAAATAAAGCTAATTAACATTGTAGAAAATCATAGATCGTTAACATTGTTATATGATAATAAATCCTTTCTAAAATGTATTTATTCTAAATTATAGGTTTATAAAAAAAGATAGTGAGAATAAATCATAAGTGTTTCTAACATAATGAAAATGTATTGCAAAAATTTTACAACTATTAATCAATATTATGTTCTATATTTACGATTGCACTTTATTGACTTTGATAATAAAACTGTTTAGGTATTATGAGAAAATTTTGACAAAAAAAATATTTTCGTAGTTGTTGATGAAACGAAATTTAACAATTTGAAACTAGTTAGTTTTTGGAATTGTGATATAAGTGGGGGGCGAAGGGGCGGGGTATCCAGATTAGGCCTATTGGGGTGAATTGTGAATTCACAAAGCTCTTGAAATCATTTTTAAGATTGTTTACGAAACTTAGACTTTGGCATGATAGTGTCAACCATTTTGGTGTCTCGATATATAATTTACTAAAATTAATAATTTTCAATTAGCACTATAAGAGCTTGGTATATAAATAAGGCACTTTCAGAACAATATGTATTGGGCACTTGATGTACCTACTTTGTATTTTGATTGCATGCCGTATGAACCGAGTAGCATTAAGGGGTCAAAAGTAAAGCATATATTCTAAATTCATTGTATTATACCTATTGAACATAGTTAGACACAAAACTCTGCATATTATATTATCGGAGAATTATGGTGAAAAGGCGGATTTACGGAATGGCTGGCATAGATCATTATCTATGCCAGCCATGCTAGAGTTTATGGTATGAGAGCATCCCCTTCTTGACTAACTTAATATGAAAGGGATGCCATCAGCCATGTCATAGACATAACTGCAATGCTAACCATTCATCATTAGTATCATTACAGTACTTAACCATCAGATTACAATCTAGTTATAATAAAAATATGTTGTATCCAAAGATTTATTTATTGTTTAATGTACAATAATTAAATTAAAACATTTTAAACACAGTGACTATTATTTAACTTTACGGACTACCTACAAATGAAATGTGTAGAACCTGATTTAAGATGATTTGATGCTCCTGATTTTTTTCCTCTCCTTGTACAGGCTTTGTTGTCGAACTGAAATAAAAAAACAATAGCATAACCAAACGAATTGAATGGAATCTGAGCTATAACCACGTCGAAGGTCAGATATCTCCCATTTCTATGGCACTTATTACTCAAATGGAGATATACAAACATATTTCTTTATGTTTTTCTTTTTAATCATTTGTAAATGTGTCTTGGTTTGTCTATATCTTATCTCCACTCAATTGCTCAAAGGTTAGCTGGAAGAAATTATTAGAGTTTAAAGAAATAAGCAACACGGGCGCAGTGGAAATAATGTAAATATTGAAATACGAGTATATTATTTTAAAAACATTGAATGACATCTGTTCAGTACAAAAGCTGATTGACAGAGACAGCGCTGACAGACAGCTTTAATTCAAAATACAAAGAGTCTAGTCTTCATAAAGACGGCCAGCGTTATACTCCAACAGAAATCCCTCTCAGGGATAAGCTAGCCTTTGTACATGTGTTATCTGTTCTTGTAATAATTGTTCTGTTGTTGTGTTCTGTGACTTCTGTACTATGTACAATAAAGAATTTACATACAAACTCTGAGATCCGATTTTTGTGGCAATGCCGTTGTCTTGTTTACTGGCCTCCTGTACAGCATTGGTATTATACACAAATAACAATATAATCTTTTAACCACTAGCCACCCGACATACAAGAAAATATGGTGATGAAATTTAATTCAACTGTAATAGGACATAATAGTATCGATTTTGGTTTAAATTCTAACGAAACAATACAGATGCATCTCTGTTCCCATTTAGAGAGGCCTTTTGGCGGCTAGAGGATAGTGCTATTGTTAAGAGGCTGACAAGACCTAATGTTGTTGAAATTGATGTTATTTAAGCAGTTTTTTAAGAAAAACTATTTGTACTAGCATATTTTTTTTTTTTATATATCATATTTCAAAATTAAAAACATGAAGTCAACATGTTCATATTTAAACCGTTAACGAGTCATATTTCACAAATAATCCACACTTTTGTTTATTTCAATATTTATTTATTATTATCTTCTAAGACCTGACCGCCCAGTAACGCTCTCGTTTATTCCGATACAAATAGACAGTGTGCGCCGTATCCCGAATCCTTAAGGGTATTTTAGTGTTGACAGCGTCTTAATGAAAGTAACTCCGAATAAAATTAATAATTTGTTATGAATTGCCCTGAAAAGTATTTTCATAGGAAAAGACTACTGAAAAGTACAGTGACACAAAATAGTTACTTATTTACGATACAAGTGCTGAAAATAGGAAATTCGCAACGAGTGGTGATAAATTAAAACACGACCGAAGGGAGTGTTTTAAATCGACATGAGTTGCGAATTACCTGGGCCAAAATACTTTTTAATGCCTAATCCGAACATACAAATTTCGATAAAAAATAAAAATAAAATATTAAATTTCTTTGTATTTTTAGGTTAATATAGATAAGTTATAGTTTGATTTATAATATACATACCTCTGCAGCGATAATTTTAATGAGTTTATTTAATTTCTGGCAACTTATATGTCAAGGTGTCAAGAAATTAAACAACAGCGTTACTTTTTTACAAAATTAACTTTATTAATTAAAATTGCACTGTCAGACTTTTCAATATGTCAGTTTCAAACTGTAACGCATACATTTAGCTCTTAGTAAGTAAAATCACAGAAATAATCAGTTTCATGGAGTATTAATAATAAATAAGACTACTGCGTTACTAAAGTGTCATTTTAAAACTTATACTTTCCTATTAATAACAAAAAACAACTTATATTTAATACCATCTAATGTCATAACCTTCCACTTTTGATTAATAATACGTACATAAAAGGTTAAGGCATTTAAGATCACTAGCAGCCCATGTGTTACTGAAAAAACTACAATAATCAGAGGGACACAAAAGTAACGCAGTAGTAAACTTAGTAACACGGTAGTATTTTCTTACATACTATACTTTGTACTTTTTATAGAGATCTGTTATAATGATAAAACAAAACAAAATTTTACTTCTTATGACATGATATAGTATCAAGTAACTCAAATTACTTCAAAATCAACAAACTTAGTAAATTTAATACAAATAATTCAGTCTTACTTTTCATATACGTTAATTGCTTCATCGTAATGAACATATACCCTTTTACCTTTTACGACAACTTTAGGGTTAGGAACAATTTCCAAGATATATTTGTCTTCGGTCTCTAGATCTTGGTGAAACTGGAGTTCCTGACCGTGGGCTGGACGCCGGTGTAATGTTCATAATTTGTTGAGCACACTTTTGACGTTCTCGTCGTTTCTTGTTCGCAGTCTTCCATTTACGCTTGATATTTCTGTGTTCACGCTCTGTCATATCTTTTTTTTTTTGTCATAAGTTTTTTATTTGCGTGGTACCTTTCAAGATGTTTTTTTTGGCTTCAGCATTTTTTATAGGGTCTGACTTTAATTTAAGCCTATAACGACGTTGCTTTTCTGCGTTCGTTAACGCCATTTAGTGCAGAAGCTTCTTTCTGTGAAGAAAGAAAGAGTATTTTTGCATTTCGGTCTTAATAATGTATTTCTAACATTAAAATTAATAAAAAACACAACTGCGTTACCTTCACAACAACTGCGTTACTTTTTCTAGTAACGCAGTGTAGCAGTTACGCAGTTGTAAATTTTTGACTGCGTTGTAAATATTCACTAAAAAGAGTAACAAAATGCAAATATTTTAACACGGACAGAAACTAAACATGACTAACTGCATATTAAAATAATAATAATGTAAATATCGTCAGTACATACCTTTCGACAGCGGTAACTCAGCGGCCACGCAATAAACACACGCACCTCTCTCAACGACTGTGACGCGACTGATCCGGCTAGCGGTCTCCCCCCCGCGCAGTTGCTATCATTCGTTCTAATAGTTACAATAAGTCGAACCAAATGAAGTGAAATATAATGTAACACACTCACTTTAAGGTTTATTTTCATATAGCAACGCTAGGTAGTTACGATGTTGTTCTTTGTTGGGGACACAGACTAAATATTTTTTTATTCCATGAAATATTTAATGCAAAAAATATCTATTGGCGTTGTTATAAGGTTCAAATGTTACATTTTCATAAGGACATTTAAGATTCAACGCCACCTAGGAAATATTGGGAGAAATAGCTAAGTACATCTTGACACAGTGCTCAAGGACAGCAATATTTTGTACTAAGAACGACTGCGTTACCAAAAATTACAACGTTGTTACTGCAATTTTGAGATAAATAACTTATTTTTACGGTCAAATCTTGTTTTCTGCCTTAGAAAATAATGTTGTATTTCGATATAAGTATACTTTTTGCGCAATTTTGCACTAATATCTCATAAAATTAATTATTCTTTCGGAGGGACCAGTTTTTAGGCATCAAAAAGTATTTTGGCCCACCTATTCGCACGTGTATCGTACAACGTTTTACTGTACAATTCAATTCAATTATTTATTGACATATGGCTCTTTAAAGTTTCGACACATGCACGGATAGTGCTCTTTCCGCACTAGTGCGGGAAAGTAGCACCATATTTACAGTCAGCATCACATAGTTAGTAGCAGCCAAAGTAGCCAAATATATCGTAACACTTCCTTACTCCTATAGTAATAAAGACGTGTTCCGTTATATTTGGCTACTTTGGCTGCTACTAACTATATGATGCTGACTGTACTGTAAAACAATATACAAAACTTGTGCTACTTAATCTGCAGATGAAAAACAAAGGACACAACTAGTATGGAAAATATAGCTCGGTGATTTTTCTTGAAAACAAACTATTTTTCACAAAATGTATATGAATTTCACACATCATATACACAATGGAATAAATAATAACATATGCAAAATGCTAAAACTATCACAGAATAGTTTTTGAAAAAACATTTTTACATAAAAAATGCCTGTTATAATTATAAAAACCCACTGTTTTTTTTTTCTTTGGTAAAACAGTGGTTAAATAAATAAATAAATATTGGGGGACAATCTTACACAAATCAACCTAGTCCCAAACTAAGCAAAGCTTGTACTATGGGTACTAGACTGGCGATCACAGTAGATCAGCGATGGTCGCAGTGATATAAGGGCTCTCTAGTCCGGAAGCCACTACCAGAATAATAATAATGGGTACTAGACGACGATAAACATACTTATATAGATAAATGAATACTTAAGAGGCTGACAAGACCTAATTTGGTGAAATTGATGTTATTTAAGCAGTTTTTTAAGAAAAACTATTTGTTCTATCACATCAAATAAAATATATGTTCATATTCACCATATTTCAAAGACCGTGGACGGGCTCGATACATAATTGGACAAAATCGGCTTGATAGAAAATAATTGCAAAGATTGGTCTTAAAATCACTTTAAACGGTTCTATGTCTTTATCTTTATAAATCAAGAAAGGAAAAATTGCTGTGATAAAGTACGTTAAACTCATAATAAGAGAAAGGACAAACCAAGACAAAACCAACGAGAAAAGAAAGCATCCCCTTCAAAAACACCAACACAATCAAACAGCAACCGCAACGAGGAATCGACACAGATGGCTCCTTCAAAAATAAATAAAACCAATGCATTTGAGTATATGAATCGCCTTAGAAGTGTTTCCCAATCAGCCACAAGTAACCAATAGCAATTAACAAACCCCGAACCCCGGAAGCCAAACAAGAAAAATCAAACATCAAATGAAAAAACAACAACACAAAAATTCCCCAACCTGGTTGGTCACCATGGGGATTACGACCACAACCTTCCGATATCACACAAGAAATCCGAAGATATTTACATTAACACTTATAACGCCAGATCCTTATCAAAAGAAGAACTCGTAGAATTAGAATTCGCCTTAAAACACATTAAATGGGACATAATAGGCTTAGCGGAAATAAGAAGAGCAGGATACAATATAGTGGAGAGAGGAGAATATACGCTATATAGTTATGGAGAGAATAAAGGACAAAGAGGAGTAGGCTTCATGGTCAAAAAACACATGAACTGCTATGTAGAAAATGTTAGATATACTTCGGAAAGAGTATGTTCTCTTGATTTGAGTATGAACAAAATTAAATTTTCTATAATTCAAGTATACCTACGCTCCTATGGAAAAGGCAAACGATGGTGAAATAAACACTTTTTACAAAGATATAGAAGAGGCTATAAACAAAAGTTACAAAAACATTATTCTACAAGGCGATTTCAATGCCTAAATTGGTCAGACAAAACCAGAAGAAGATTCGGCATTAGGACAATTTGGAAATGGAAAACGAAGTCAAAGGGGAGAGAGACTCGTCAACTACTTCATGGAAAACAGACTAAAAGTCCTCAACACACTGTACAAAAAGAAAACTAGTAGACGCTGGACATGCCTGTCACCAGGAGGCAACACTAAGAACGAGATAGACTACATCGCAACGAACTTTCAACAAAGATTTAAAAACTGCGAAGTCTTAAGCAACTTACAACATAACAGTGATCACAGAATGTTAAGAGCCACTTTAAACATGAGAACACACCGGTTATCTAGGAAAAACTTTAAAAAACATCTACTGACATCACCACCTGAAAATATAGATCAGCTCCAGGAAAATCTACAACAAGAAACAGATGAAATTTTTGCAAAAGAAAAATCCTACACAGTGCAAGACATCTATAACAAATTAGAGGAAAAAATAATAGACAAATTAGCGGGGACAACTAATAATAAAAAGCGGGAAGATAAAATGTTGTCAAAAGAAACAATAGACTTAATAGAAAAACGCCAAATATTAAGGAACACAGAACAGAAGACTAAAACACAGAAGAAAGAATTATCAATTTTGTATAAAATCATAAAAAAGAAGATAAAAGCAGATATTAAAACATATAAACTAAACATTATCAGAGAAAATCTAGAACAATCAGGAATAATAAAAAAGCACAAAAAATAATAAATATACCAGTGATGCCAAAACTCAAAAACAAAAAAGGACAAGAAAAGACCAACAGAAAAGACATTAACGAAATTGCAACAATTTTTTATGAAGAGTTGTATTCACAACAGACTGACAAGGCAGAAATAGATCTAAGGGAAGAGGGAAAACGAAAATGTAGAACACTTTAATGTTGACGAAGTAATGAAGTCAATAGATAACCTCAAAAAAGAAAAAAGCCCTGGACCCGCTAACATCAAAAATGAAAGCATAAGAATGTTGAAAAACGTTATAGTACACCATTAACAAAACTGTTTAATAAAATTCTAGAGGAAAAAGAAATACCTATCCAATGGACGGAGGCACACATATCCCTATTATATAAGAAAGGAGACCCATATGACATATCCAACTACCGACCAATTAGCCTCATGTCTAATATTTATAAGGTCTTCTCAATGACATTACTGCAACGCCTTGCACCCCTCATAGATAAGAAACAACCAATAGAACAGGCAGGATTCAGGAAAGGCTTTTCTACTATTGACCACCTTCACACACTGAGCCAAATAATTGAAAAACACAAAGAGTTCCAGTTACCAATATACATAGGATTTATCGACTTTAAGAAGGCTTTTGACTCAATAACCCACTCGTCTATTTGGAAGGCATTATGTTATCAGGACATCCCAAAACGGTTTCGACGACCGGTTAGTCTAGTGGGTAGTGACGCTGCCTACGAAGCTGAAGGTCCTGGGTTCGAATCCCGGTAAGGGCAAATATTTGTGTGATGAGCATGAATATTTGTTTCTGAGTCATGGATGTTTTCTATGTATTTTAGTATTTCTATCTATTAAATATATCGTCGTCTAGTACTCATAACACAAGCCTTATTGAGCTTACTATGGGACTAGGTCGATTTGTGTAAGATTGTCCCCTAATATTTATTTATTTATTATTTAAGATTGTCCCCTAATATTTATAAAATGCTACATAGAAGTTGTCAAGAAAATCTATGACACAAGCACAGCTAGAGTAAAAACAGACAAAATGGGAAGAAAAATACAGATCAACAGGGGTGTGAGACAGGGTGACCCAATTTCATCGAAACTGTTCCTAGCCGTTCTAGAAGAAATATTCAAAAACTTGAAATGGAAAGAAAGAAAGAAAGGCATCAAGATAGAATGCAATTATTTGTCGAATCTTAGATTTGCTGATGACCTTGTAATATTAGCCAATAGCGCAGCCCAACTGGGGATACTACTACAAGAACTAAGTACACAAAGCAAAAACGTAGGCTTGGAAATGAACCAACAAAAAACAAAAGTTATGACAAACTCGAAACAAACAAGCATTAAAATAGAGAATACACCACTAGAATATGTACACGAATACATCTACCTCGGTAAACCAATATCCTTTACCGACTGCACAAATAAAGAAATAGAAAGAAGAATTGGACGAACATGGAAGAAATAGTGGGCGATGAAACATATCTTTAAAGTGAAGATTCCAATGAAACTTAAAAAACTTGCTTTCTATACATGCATTCTACCATGCCTCACGTATGGCAGTCAAACATGGACACTCACAAAAGACACCATCAAAAAGATCCAAGTGTGTCAAAGGTCCATAGAAAGAAGTATCCTTAACATAAGACTATCAGACAGAATAAGAATAACTGAAATAAAAAGAAGAACTAAATTTATAGACACAGTTAAACATATACTGAAACAAAAGTTCAAGTGGGCAGGCCACTTGGTTCGAATGCCAAACAATAGATGGACAAAAACAATAACAAATTGGAGACCAAAAATAGGTAAACGGAAAGTGGGCAAACCGAATACAAGATGGGAAAAGGACCTATCAGAAACACTAGGCAAGGATTGGAAAAAAGAAGCAATGGACCGGCAAAAATGGAAGAAAATGCAAGACAAATACCTAGCAATAATAGAAAACGGTGGTTCCGATGAGGCCTAGGTTTTAAAACAACTATACAAACATTATGTATAATATTAACGTATTTTAATTTGAAATGTATAAACAAAAGCAATCAGTTTGTATAATAAAGGCTTAAATAAATAAATAAATAAATGTCTATTTGTTTGACGTATGGGTCTGCAATTAAAAACATGAAGTCAACATATTCATACCTAAACCGCTAATATCCAAAATCCTCAAGGACATTTTGGTGTTGACAGCGTCTTAAATACATAGAAAACATCCATGACTCAGGAACAAATATTCATGTTCATCACACAAATAAATGCCCTTACCGGGATTCGAACCAGGACCTCTAGCTTTGTAGGCAGGGTCACTACCAAATAGGCTAAAGCGGTCGTCAAACTATCTCTCTTACGGGATGAAACAAAAATATTGGAGAAGTTACATATTTCCCTGAAGAAATGTTATGCATTATTTTCAAAATGACTCATTACATGGGAAGCAAATACGTTTTTTGGTAGGTTTCTTCGAAAAATCAACGATTTTTACAACATATATTTTTCTCTTTTGAATCTGACCACTTTTAATTTTTTTCCTATACATTTTACCATGGAGTTCAATTCTGGATCAACTTTTTCTCAAAAACTATATGTGGAAAGTTTTTGCCCCTTCCCTATTTTTGAATATACACTTAAATACGCTTTGGAGTATTGCCCTTTATGGCAGCAAAACATGGACAATGACACAAAGGTACTGAGGAAGATTGGAAGCATTTGAAATGTGGTGTTGGAAACGGATAGAAGGCATAAGCTGGGCTGAGAGAGTAACGAATGAGGATGTGTGAAGACGGGTAAAAGAGAAGAGAGTGATCTTGGACACCATCAGCACTAGAAGGGGGAAAATAATTGGTTTAAATCTTTAAAACCATCATGGAAGGAAAGATAGAAGGAAGGCGAGGCAGGGGAAGACCATGGTGCAGTTATATAAACCAAATAAAGGAAGAAGCTAGTGCCGTGTTGTATCAGCAAATCAAAGGGCTGGCGTATGACAGAGATAAATGGAAAATACTCCAACAACAAGAGGACACCTCTTAAATGGTGACCCAAAATAAATATTTTTAGAGAAAATTTACCAACCTTTTTTCCCATACTTAATATTTTACACATGCCTGGATTTATTTATTTATGACACAAGAACAAGATACAAAGCATTTACAAAAACAGAAAAAAATACTATTTTATAAAAAGATTTAAAATGGTATTAGACATCAGTGGTTCTTTCAATTTATGGTAGCGGCCAAACTCTGCGCATCACTAGGACTTGTTGAGATAAGTGAAGTAAGTTTCTGTCCAACCACATTTTCTGCCGTCTGTACAGGTAGAAAGAAAAATTATAGGTTACTTACTGTATGGGTCAAATCGTAATAGCTCTAGTTTATCCGCCAGTCGTTCCCGAATAGCATTGAACTTATGCCCAGACACCATACTCTCCATTAGCACCATAATATGCCTAAAAGTAAAATAATTTATTAGATATCTAACTATCGAAACTGATACCAAACTAACCTAGGTAAGAAAATATTTAATAAGCACTTACTTGCTTTTAGCTTTCTTAAATAGTATGTTTGTTAGAAACATGTTTTCAGATAAGGTATTTCAAATAATAGGGCCTGAATTGAAAATTTCACAAAATAAACATCTCCACTCCAGCTAATAGTAATAATACAACACCTGACACTGACAGTGACAGTTGACAACCGTAACGTAATCAATGCTGCCACCACCATGCAATTGGTCGTAATGTCGTAATGTTCATATATTTCAATAAAAAAGCGATGTAAACATACGATAAATCATGTTAGGCATCCTACAGAACACTAAACTAGTTACCAAGTTGTGTCAGAATTTTCGTACGCGTATGATTATCTGTATCACCAAAAGTTAAAAATAAAAATCGCATAGACAAAATATTTTTTAAATAATGCCACGTATGTGCAAAAAATAATTTAATTAAATTTGACAGAAGATTTGCTACACGTGCAAAATATTGTTTTATCTCGAGATTTAATTCAATATTCGTGAGATCGAGTACTAGTGGAAGGATTCTGGAACGGTAACAGAGTCCTCGGTTACATATTTGGCGAAAAGGGTCCGATATCCTGGTAACATTCGAAAAACAAACTCCGATGATGATGAACTTGTGAACCGGCGTCGTTGGCGTTTTCGTGCGGCTACTATTTTTTGTGTTCGTTCTTTGTTCATTTACCGTGTCGCAAATGAAATAATCAAGCGCCAATAGTGTGAGTTCTAATAATATTTTGTTTACCGTAGTGTAGTTTTTACGTGTAAAGAACAATGAAAAACGAAATGAGCGCCGTGAAACACGAAGAGAATGGCGGCGGCGACGCCAATAATTCCAATGTGTCCCCGACCAAGTTGATGGTGAACTATATACCGGAGCTAATGACGCGCGACATGATGTACGCGCTGTTCTCGGCAATGGGCAAGATCGAGAGCTGCAAGCTGATCGCGAACCGCGGCTACGGGTTCGTCGAGTACGAGAAACACGAGGACGCGGAGAAGGCGCGCGCCGCCTTCAACGGGCTACTCATGCAGGGGAAGACGCTCAAAGTGTCGTTCGCGCTACTCAACCCGGAGAACAAGGCCAGCCACAAGCCCGACACAGAGTCGAACCTATACATCAGCAATCTCCCACCCGACATGACACTGGAGAGACTCAACGTGCTATTCGGGCAGTTCGGAGCGATCACTAACAGTCGCGTGTCGCAGGGCATCGGGTTCGTG
This sequence comes from Epinotia ramella, assembly GCA_947578815.1. Taxonomy (NCBI): domain Eukaryota; kingdom Metazoa; phylum Arthropoda; class Insecta; order Lepidoptera; family Tortricidae; genus Epinotia; species Epinotia ramella. The sequence goes on along the minus strand of OX388214.1, from coordinate 3,370,457 downwards.
TGCTACGAGACGCGCGCGCAGGCCGAGGAGGCGATCACGCAGCTGAACGGCAACACGCCGCTGCCTGGCGCGGGCGCGGTGGTAGTGAAGTTCGCGAACAAGCCCAACGCCAACAAGAACGCACCGCGGCCGTCGCCGCGCGCCGTCGTGGCGCCGCCGCTCGCGTACAACGGCGCGGGCGTGTTCAACGGCGCCTCGCCGGCCGCCTTCAACGGCACCAACCTCAGCGCCGCGTTCGGCGCGCGGCCCGCCGCCTTCGCGCCCGGCTACCCGCAGGCGTCGCCGCCGCCGCTGCTGCCGTCGCCCGGCAAGGCGCTGCCGTTCATCAACAAGGGCCACCAGCGCTTTAACCCGATGGCGGCCGCCAACCACTCGCCGCTGCCCCTGCTGGGCGCGCCCGCCAGCCCCGTCCCGCTGCTCGGCGCGCCGCCCGCGCCGCACCAGACCACAGTGTATGTATACAACATCGGGGAGGACACCGAGGAGCTCGCGCTCTGGCAGCTCTTTGGCCCGTATGGGGCGATCGACTCCATAAAGGTGATCAAGGACCCTGAGACTAAGAAGAACAAGGGGTTCGCGTTCGTGAACATGCGCGAGTACGACGAGGCCGCAATGGCGATCCAGGCGCTCAACGGCTACACGCTCAATGGCCAGGTTCTATCTGTTAGCTTTAAGACGCAGAAGAGGAGCAATTAAATTGTGACCGGACGTTGACCACCGTCCCCCTGTGATCGTTCCGAGGCCGAAAGCTTAAAGAAAGATTCATTCCAATCTCAAAATATTTTTGTAGTCGAGACGCGAGATCCTCTAATGTGCATTTCAGATTAGTCGCATAAGTATTTTTGTAAGATTTAACATAGTTTTATATTCGCGAGAGCGCGACATGACTATCTGTGAGTTGGTTTAGTTGGCTTGACAGTATCATATATGTGTACTTCTATTATTGTATGGTATTATATTATGAACTATGTATGGGCCTGTCGCACGCGTCCTGGGCCGGACGCGGCTGCCCATGGCGCCTGTAGGGCCCGGGTACCCGCAGGGTCTATAGAGCCTGGGTACCTGGGTGCCCATGGCCCCGCGTCCGGCCCGCCTTTACCCTCCAGGTATTTTATTTTGTGTAAAACAAACCATTGTATGTTTTTTACTCTTTAATAAATTTCATGTTTAAATAGAGTTTATTGTATATTTCTCTATTTTTTTTCTATATACGATTTAATCCTTTCCCCGTCGTGTCCTTATTTACTTACAATATATACATAATAATATCTGTGGCATTAGTGTTCCCTGTACCTAAATGTAGTATATCTTGTGTGTATTGTCTCGCGGCAGGTCGCTATAACCGCTTCAATATTGCATGCGTGTAGCCCAGAAATAAGTTTTATTTGTTTATGTTACTTGACGGGTAATGGCTGTCGTTATTGTTTGTCCGTCATTAGTATCTTAATCTATATTATTTTTGGCGCTCGCGCGTTTCGGAAATGTGTTACGACAGGCTATAAATCAAGCTATTTTGCTCGCCGAGGTGAGAAATATTGAGATAGCGAGCCATATTCATATTTTTATACGTACATAGCTGTAGCGTAGCGTATAGTTGAGCCTTGGTCGTTTAGGTTTAGGTTGGTGTGGAACACCGGCCTTGGGCAGCAGTTATCAGGAAGTCGATGAGATTAAAAGTTGCTGTCCAGTTTCAGAGCCAAATAACAAAGTAAGGAGTAAATAGACTGCCACAATATTAGCGTTAGGTGCCTTGCCTATCCCGGGTTGGCTTCGATGTTTCTTTTTGCAATTCCGAGCGCAATTGAGCTAAAATAGTCGTTTCGATGCAGTGTCGCAGACGTGGACGGGGCCGACCGACTCAATTAGCATACAATCCACTTCGGAATTGGCTGGTAGATATTTTTGTGAAACAAATATAATTAAAAAATATATTTGATTGTCTCTGCACGAAGAACAGAATAGCGCGGCGGACCCACCCCCCCATATCAGTTGCGTGGGACAATTAGGTATATAATATACCAAAAGTTTAGGAGTGAAAGTAGAAAGTAAGTATGACGTCATCATACCGGTGAGTTCAATTTCCAAAACGTTAATCACAGACTTGCAGATATTCTAGTCCAAATAGGTACTTAAAGATCTTTTAAATTTTTGGAAACATTTATAGGATAGGCAGTAGCTAGTAATTGATTTCATAGTTTTAGTTTTATGATTAATCGTAAAAATACCTAACGTAGTTTCCACGACAGCTGCGTAGGAGATAAGCACTGATAGCATAAGTGTAGCCTAGCTGTGGTCAACGCAGCTATGCGATTCCACAACCTGACTCTACTGAAAACTCAGTCCTAACACTAGACCCCGAGAACCGTTACAATTACGTGTAATCGGAGGTCAGAGATACTGGTCTTTGAAACATTGCCGATAAGAGTTGTTCTTGAATGCCAGCCCAAAGACGGCACATCAATATTTGCTGTAGATAGCGTAAGCAGCGGAGATGTTGGCCGGGATGTCCTTTCCAAGGACGTCTCACTTCGCAGTCGATGCGTCGACCCCCCGACCTCGCTCCCGCTAGGGTTGCCAGCTTACCAGCGGATTGTCTGATAAAATATTAAGATAATGGCTGAAAAGTGAGCGGTCAAGCTTGTGACATTGACATAATTTCGTAGAGATTGGCCTTTTATTTGTTTATGCACAAATTTGAAAAAAAGTTTGTACAAATTTAGGGCGTCAATATTTACTTTGTTCCTATTTTGTTACCGTGTTTTTTCTAATACATATCTATATTTTAAAATACTTCAGAATTTTCAACGGACAACGAAATAGGAAAATGAAATGTAGGTATGCCTTGGTTGACATCCTTCATTTGTAGAAACTTTTTTAGAAATGCTCAGGTGCATTCTGCAAGACCTTACACTACATCTGCAGCTTCGGAAAGTATGAAATATGATGAAAAACTCACCAGTTTCTCGTAAAACATTCATAATTATTATAATTGATGTTTTATTTATGATAGATTAAAATAGCATCGATAACAGACATCTGGGCAAATCTTTACAGTTATTCACATAAAGTAGCATCACAGGAAGAGTACATATTGTATATGTAGGTACTAAAATCGTCAATTTTTGCAGGAAATTTCTTGTTTGTGTCTGGTAACCCTAGTGTCGAATGTTTTTGATTTATTAACTGCCGGGGACTTGGAAAATACGCTTTCACGAGACTGAATAAATCCTGATTCATTGAACTCGCGTCCTGAATAGATTGGGTCCTGTTACAGCGAATCAATAGCTTTGGCGTCGAATTTCTTCATCAGTTATTAGCAATAGAGGGTACAGCCAAAGTCATAACTATTAAGAGTCCGCAGTAAGCTCGGCCGAATTTCACCCTCCCATACAAACGGAGTTTCGTTCTTATTTTAAAACTACGTGTTGCATTGTAACGAAACATTGCATATACAATGACATTAGGTATATCTATGTCTGTAATTCGTTTACATGGCTCCAGTTTATAAAACAAACGATATACAGCAAAAACAAAGTTTTGTATGAAACACTTAATATTCGCTGTATTTTTTTTACTATGGTATCTGAAGCTACATAAACTAATTACAGACCTGGATATACCCCATGTCATTGTACATGCAAAGTTTCGTTACAATCCAACACGTAGTTTTAAAATGAGAGCGTAACTACGTTTGTATGGAGAATCGAGCTTACTGCGGACTGTAAGGAGAACTAACAAAGTCGTGGTTAGATATTTTGGTAACTGTCCATGCTAGAAGGATTTATTCATTATTGAGAAACGCATATAATATAATACTATTGCTTATAATGCTTAGCTTTCCCAAAGAAAAGTAGGTATTGTGACTCCAAAACTGTGGTTTTATATCGTACTAGACACATACACTGCTATTGTAAGGATAGGACCTATAACTAAAGATTAGCATTGAAACACTTCTAGAGAAAAATATCCAGAAATCCAGTGATAAAACCGTCATATTATAACTTAAATACGTAAGACATTGTGATAAAAAAAAATAACAATCGCTTAATTGATCTGCACCTAGGTACTTAGCAAAGTCACAGCCAGAACGAATATAATTCGTTGCAGTAGTACAACAGCGTAATTTTCCTGTTATTATCAAAATGTATCACACAAAATGTCACATTAGGTAGCCATGTTGATTTGATCGTAGCGACCGCTTCAACATGTAAAAATCTACAGAACCGGTTTTAATTCTAAAAAATACCCGTTTAATAGTTGCTTTACCCCCAGATAAAGGGTGTTTGACCTCTGACGGTAATTAGAGGCTGAATCGATAGCCGCAGCCTTTACAGGTGGTACCTACGTAGCTACAGAGCTTCAAACTTCGCTTGCCACGTAGCGACGATAAAGTGTTGAGTTGAGCGTAGGTAAAACCTTGTCGTTTGATGATTAGTAGCTGTAAGCGGTAAGCACTAGAGTAGAAACTAAATAGCATTATAATGCGAAAAAGAATGATATCATGCCATGAATATAGCAGCTTCACTAGATAGCGCTCAAAGAGTAACATTGTATGGTAGACCGAGCTAGTGTCATCTAGGGAATCTGTTCATTCAGAGTACATCACGGATTTTTCTTCGTTAATATCGATCGATTTCGACGTCGTGTCAATTTTATGGTTGAATTTGGATTTGGTGATTACTTAATCCACAAAAGAACTTCTAATTCCACTCTAATCGTACCTAATTGAAAACTGAAGAAGAGGCTCGCAAGCCATAATATTCTGAGCATGACATTCTGCGTAGCTACTTTGTCGACCGTAAAATGAATGGACGCAGTGAGTCACATATATTATCTTGCCCACAGCAGAATGCGTATGGCTAAACGTGCTTAGTTCGGGCATCCGTTATCACGCTAGGGTAGGGACTAATTATGTAGTTGCCTATACGCATCATATCGAGATTCGCAGTCTATTAAAGTTGTCTATTGGTTTTCGTGGAAAATTAATTGATACGCGCTATTAAAATTACTTCCATTCGTTCGTAGCGATTCCCTATCCGCTTTTCAATTCGCGACGTATCAGGCAATTATTCGTTATCGCGTTAAGACAATTATTCATTTCTCTTATCAATCAACTTCTCACTACCTACATATCCCCAATTGAATGTCGGAGCTGTAGCTTCTTTTGGAATCACTTTGTCATTCAAATCTACCTCAACACAACTAGGTAGGTACCAAACTTACAAAAGTGACGCCAAATTGTGGCAATACGCGAGACGAATCAGAATGTGCAGATACTTAGGTGCGTTCACCGTTTTTATCAAGTTTTATGGTCCCAGCGGCGGTATTATAATTACCTGCCTGTCGGAACCAGGCTTCGGGACTGGTTGTTTATTTCGCCGCGTTGGACGCTTGTTAATGACGAATTTTTACAGAATTCTTGCAATCTTGAAGCAAAATCGCCAATTAAATCGAATAAGATGGTTTTGAAGGAAATATTTAGGGGCATCGTTGGCGTGTCGTCTTTCTCGTCGTCCATTTCTTCACATTTCTCTCGTTCTATATTAAATAGAAAAATAATTCTTAATATTACAAAGACTACAAAGGGTCACGTCTCCCCAAGTCCCCAGTTGCGCCAGCCCGTCTGATTGTTGAATCAATTCAGAAGTAATGTGCGTATCGCGTCATTGCCGTGTGGCTTGAATGGAAGACGGGATGCATACAAAACTTTCCTAGAAACGCGCTTGACAACAATACGGCTTCACCTCGCTTATATTGTCCAGCAAACAGCTAAGTTTACGTTAAAACAATACCACATCCGTTAAACATGAGGGTGGAAGTCAAGGGGACTAATGTAATATAACTCGTTTTCAAGCTTAACGTATGCTTATATTATAGTTATTTGAAGTTATATAAAGGTCAAGGATTAATTGCGTCAAATCTGATAACGCGGCTAAATTTATTCATGAAAAGTTATTGTAATGGAAAAATCGAGGAGTTTGATTGATTGTGGTTCAAAACGGGCCGACGCTTGAACAAATGCAATAACTCTGGATTACTCGTCGACATCGTACCGAGTTTATAACCCGAGTGATTTGTATTTTTTTGTCAATGGTCATTAAAGTTCATTTGGACTTCGCAAATCACAGTACCTTTCTTTATGGACAAGTTAATTCCATGGGTTTACAATGCGATGAAATTAAAAGATTGCCTCCTGTGTTAGGACATTTTATAACATTTTAGATATATAAAAGTCGTAAACGCGCCGAACAAAGGTTTCCACGCTACGGTCGAAAAATTTACAATTACAATGACTTTTTTCGCTTCAAACTGAACATCTAAGTTCATGGTCAGAGAATGATACAAATGTCACATTTAAACCCAGCAAAAGATCAGCGCTTGTTTTCGGCCCGCTCTCATTCCAATTAATGGACAAGAGACTCGTCTTGACATTGAAGAAGAACGAATTGTCCGAGAATAGAGAATTATAAACGCGATATTACGTAAGCGGCCTGTGCGTGCGGTTACAAACACTGAATTTGTAATCGTGTGTGTTTAGGTGTTTCTGAAGAGGATTACGACAGTGGACGTAAATGCCTGGGTAACTTGGCTAGCTTCAACGAATTTAGTGAACGTAGGTACCTAACAAACTTGACGTGGGAAAGGAAAGTTTACATTTTATAGAATAGAATGCTGGAGCTAGTGTGGGACACGCTCCTATTGGGGTTCCTCGGGCCAAACATGGCACCTGCAACTAGAGGAAATGCACATGTTTTACTCTAAATATTTATTCAGAGCAGGGATGTTGCAGACATTCGCATCCGCAACCGCGGATGTTCCGCAAGATTTTCAACATCGCATCCGCAAAAAAATATGCGGAGTTGATGCGGATGCATAGTACAGTTCGCGACCAGATTAGGGGCCAACACGTGTTCAGTATTTTCGTGATTAGTCAATAAGAATCTTCATTTCGTTTCTGTAATCTGACGATTCGCCGTATTCGCTGTTGGTGATGCGTTAGGTTTGCAACGATTGTAAATCAGCCGCAACGTGTTTGAGTACTGCGTGACCCAAAAGACGTTGCGTATTTATGTTTTTGAGTGTTTTGCCTCAAAATCCACATCCGCGGATGTGAGCCTCGAAATATCCGCATCCGCAGATGTCTAAAAAGTCGCATCCGTGGCATCCCTGATTCAGAGCATCTAAAACTGTGTGCTGTAGAAATCGCGAGTGTCTTATTTAGGAAAAAAATCCCAGAATTCGTCGATTCAACGAAAAAAATAAACTGCTCACGAGAATCGGTTGAGACATGCCCCTTTGACCTCTAGAGGAGAACAGCTGGATATCCAGACATGCGAAAGAATTATTACCCAAAATGAAACTGAGTAGGGTAAGGTAGCCAACAATGATCCAGTGGTACACAAGAACCAACGCTTTTATTCGAAAATGCGACGTTGCCAAACCGTTCTACAATCATAGGCACGCTTCAATTTGGGCAAGGTAGCCAAAAATGATCCAGTCGTACACAAAGAACCAACGCTTTTATTCGAAAATGCGACGTTGCCAAACCGTACTACGATCATAGGCTATATTAGGCATGCTTCAATATGGTCGAGGGATCGCTCCCCAGTTGGCGGCCGGCCCGCGTTAAAAACGCACACTTGGTGAAGTATTTTCTAAATTTCGACATCAAATCAATAATAAAAAAGTTATTCGTTGTTTCATTTCCGAAGAATGTTGATTATTGAAATAAGTCCAAGATTGACATTTTCATGGGGTGTGGAATATTGTGATGAAATATTACTTTACAGCTGCTGGTAAAAAACTTTTTATTTTCACATTATAAATGTTATAATATTTCATTAAATGGCCTTATATTTTCCTTATTTGGTTTGCATACAGAGCTTTTATTTAAACAAAATCTATGCCATGGTTCATTGTGTACCTGACCGGTTCATTGAATACCTAGCACCGGGTCAGCCTGTACCATGTTCAATTTGTACACAGTAAGCCATTTCTCGTATTCCAAAAAAAATGTCTTGTCTTGTGTTGGGGTTTAGATAAAAACATTACCTTTTCACCGCCAAAGACGGCCATTCACGTCATCAGAAAATCGTGCCATTCGTGCCCCTGAAGACAGCCATAAAATAAAGATAATATTACCAAACATAAAAGAGAAGTAAAAAAAGAGAGTTCAAGAAATGGTTTTTATTGGTTTTCGGACGGTCGTCATTTGACGTCGGTGGCATCCGTGGCACGGCGAGTCACTTCGTCAGCTGGCGGTCAATTCAATAGGTTAATGCTAAATGAAAGCCAGATGCATAACAAATAATCCGGTAGATAAAATATTGTAATACGTTTACAATAAGACTGACTTAGGTGCAAACTTTTGGTGGTTCATTGTTGGCTACCTTACCCTACTTCGTTCGCTTCGCTCGCTCGTAATAAACAAAGACAAAATGGTTCACAAAGAAAATGCCAGTGTGTCAAATTTGAAGTGCATTTTACTGTACGGCAAATGAACAGGCATTTTATGTCCTTTTTAAGCCATTTTGCCAAGCTCTAAAAGGCCATTTTGTCGTGAAATTTAACGTCCGATTTGCAAGATAACGCGAAGCTTAATGCTCCATATTTGTGAATAAATCATGATTGCTGCAAAGGTTTTCATTTGGGACTGTTTATCGTAAACAATAGCGCCCCTCTTTTCACTTATATGTCACTACGCTTAAACCTGTGTCTTCTCCTGCGTGATGGGTTACGTTATCACTCGAGATAAAATAAGTATTATATATTACGATACGATTATCGATAAAGTAAGATTAGATAATACTATACTACATTACTCGTATAGGCCGGTATTTGACCCTTGAGCCAAGGTCTATCGTGGTGACGCATTGTACGTACGTTAGGTAGATCCAAATGTCAATTTTTATACAGAAAAGCTTACCCCTCAGGAAGAGTGATTTTCCGCTCGCGTAGCGGACGGTAATTGCCACTTTATGGCCAGGTGCGACGTAAAGTCTTTCCAGTGCTTACGCACTTACGTACATGAAAGGAAGAAAACATACAAGCACACTTTTGCGTTTATAATATTAAGTAAGGATAATAACGTAGCAGTAACGATGAGACACTGTAGGGTAGGTAGTCATATATGTTAATTTAATGGTAGCGAGTTGGGTTAAAATTGTTAATGTATTTCATAAGGAAAAGTGAGGGTAGGTATCTACACTATAGGTACCTAGGTTATTAACTTATCAATTTTCCGCTATCATTTGTAATTTTGGCTTTACCTATTTTCAAATATCGGAATAACATACCATTCGGAATGTGTGTTTTAATATGATTGGGGTTCGGTTGCCACCTGTTCACGATCGAATGTAGATAATGACTCCACTTCCATGCACCTGACATTACCTACGTTCCGTTTGTATCTTCCAATTTAAGGAATAACCTGTCCAAAAGATTACAATAACTTATATTATTTTACTTACTTGCGGACAAATTTTGTATGGATTTGGTTGAAGATAGAATTGTATTGTGTGTCTTGGAGTTAAGTACTGTGCCAAACAATAATAATCTTACGATATTTCGTTAGACCTCATAAGTCTCGTAGGTAACCATTTTGATTGTGGGGGTGGGGAACTTTTATTGTAACCTTTGTAAAATTTACTTGTGACTTAGCAATTTACATACCTACCCATTTTATACCTACCTACAATTATAACTGTAGTTATACAGGTACCATTTCGTACAATACTCACGCAAAGAGGTCAAAACACTGAATTAAACATTAGAATCTCTAAATTACCTAATGTTTGAAGGAATATATAGTCACACAGACGAATTAACAACACAGAACACCAAAATCGATTTTACATGGAAAGATAGGATCTAAAACCTGTAGGTACTTACATTTCCCGAGTAATGACACGGTCTCGAATAACATTTTGACCCAGGCAGCTGTAGACTGCGTAGCTATAAACACCGACCCATTCCACACAATCTCATTTAACGAGTTCGCATCAGAAGAGTACTCGTACATAAAAAGGATATTACTGAGTAAATATTTGACTTGATATGTGAAAGACCAAAGCCGGTGGAATGGGCTATAAAAATTGTTTACGTGGCACTGTAAGTGTTACAAAACGTTACGTGACTTCTGTAGCTACGGTCTAGTCGCTTAAACTGAACATACATTTTCTGGAAAATCTTGGAATTTTGGTATTTTAGATCAGTGTTTTTCAAACTGTGGGTCGCAACCCCCAGGGGGGCCGCGAAGCCTTGTAAAGGGGGTCGCGGCTACTCATATTTTTAACCCCCGGAGCAAAGAGAGGGTGTTATAAGTTTAACGTGTCTGTGTATCTGTCTGTGGTATCGTAGCTCCCAAACGGTTGGACCGATTTGTATGCGGTTTTTTTTGTGTCATAGATAATTTTATCTTGAGTGTTCTTAGCCATGTTTCATGAAAAACGGTTGATCTGTTTTTGAGATATTGGACTTTGAAATGAAAATGTCGGGGGTTTTTCTACTTTTCTAAGTTGTAGTTATTAAAGTTAAAGTGCTGTAAGTATTTTGAACAGCGTAGGGTGGGGGGTCGCGAAATATTTTTTTCTGTACTAAGGGGGCCTCGGCATGAAAAAGATTGAAAAACACTGTTTTAGATCGTTATTGAACGAGCGGTTATATGAACGCTGCATCTGTTGAATATTGTTAAGGGGCTCGCATACGCCAATGACCTTCGATCTGAATCCATGTTTTTTGTAGCTTATTCTTTTAACAACAACGGTTTTAAGCAATATGGTATACCATATTTACTTCAAAGTTCATTGTTTTCGAGATATTTGGCACAAAGTAACAATTTTAGGCCAAAAAACTGGTTTTCTGGCCATAACTTTTGTGTCGATTGGTTTAAAATGGACCAGTTTTTAGAGACGTCACAGACGAACCCAATCATGTAGATTTCGTTTATGTTAGATCTTTCACGTCAATAGAGATACGAAATAAGTGTTTTTTTTAGACAATGTTTAAAAAAATCATACAAAATTAAGTATTCATTTGTTTGAAAATCCGGTGGACCAAAATGGAGATAAAAGATTGAAGAACCGGTAGCCGTTTGATTTATAATTCTATCTGTAGTGCAAAAGTAGGAGATACGATTCAAAACTGGTCAAAAATCGATGAAAACCTCGGGTAGCCATATTTTTTCAATTGCTATTGTCTATTTCCGTCTCCAATCTAACAGACGTTAAAATTAAACTACTTACAATTACAGAGCTTAAAGCTCAGCATCCTAGATTGTGCTATTTCTTTGTGTACATAAGTCAGGAAGAATAGGTTGGCATAGCGCCATATCTGATGGACCATAAATGATGGAGCCTGACGTATTTGGACCAAAAAAATAACTTGAGCCGACATGGCTAAGACTATTGGGTTTCTTCTATGTACCTACATATAACGTGATGTAACTTGACAAACATTGTAGATTATATTTTTCTACGACCGTCATGTTTAAATATGATACTTTTTACGTATTGAAGTTCTCGCTCAATATTATTAGAGTAGATAGTTAGGCACAGAGACAATGTTCCAATGTAGCGGTTTGCTACCCGCTGCGCTGACATCAAAGTAGAATTTATACAACTTTCGCATGTCATGTTATGAGTGTCTAGAGTCGTCTCTAAAACTCGTTTCGCATGTGACAAGTGTGATTGTCCACTCTGGGTGTCCTTGAATTTTATACATACTCCAGGCAAAATACGGTTTTGAAAAACATTAATTTATAATAGCGTTTTTTTTGTTGATTTCATTTGAAAATGTTAGTCTAAGATGATTTAGTCAAGAATCCGACAAACTTTCCACCCGGAAGTAATTATGTAGATTTAAATGAAGCATGCATTATCTTTTTTTGTACGATTTATCTTGAATATTATAGAGCAAATGTAAATGAACCAAAATAAAGACAAAAACATTTATTAATATTTTTACTGACTTTTCAGAAGCCAGTTAACTTATCATTTTTTCGATGTCTGAAATTTTGTCGGATTTTGTCGCTGGGTAACTATTTAATTGAAAATATATCCGTTACACATAAAAAATAAGCTATTATAAATTATTTCCAAAATTGACATTTTTCCCATACAAGTTGTCAGTTCATTGCCTGGACTAATATTAGTCGTGTCCGATGTAGCTGATAGCCTATCCCCATTTAAGGCGGTGCTCACACTGCCGCCGCATCGATGCGGCGTGCGGAGCCGCGTACAAATTTCGCCGGACAGGTGCGGTGAAGTGTATCATATCGCCAACACAGCGTGCACTTTAATTGTGCATTCTAATAAAGTTCAATATAAATACAGGATGGTCACTTAACTGTGTTGGCGTTTGTACAGTTACACATACATAGTTAGTTAGTAGCACCCAAAGTAGCCAAATATATCGGAACACTTCCTTACTCCTATAGTAATAAGACGTGTTCCGATATATTTGGCTACTTTGGGTGCTACTAACTATATGATGCTGACTGTACCGTGCGGAATTTAGATACGAACGGAGGTACGCCATACAATGTTCCGAGCCGTCGCTCCCCACGCCGCAGCGGGATGCGGCGGCAGTGTGATGACCGCCTAAGCAGCCGCGTCGCCAATTCGCCATTTTTATATCGGATTTTCCTGACTGTGCGATTGATCTTCGACTTGAGGAAGGCAAGGCAACTTTAGTCCAGACTAACCTTATTCGATGATTTGGTCAGAATTTGCGAAAGAGCTGAAATGGTTGATAAGATGGAAACCGCACAAAGCGTTTTGTGACTGCTAAGACTAGTATCTTTGAAGATATTTCCCGTTCGGCGGAAGTGGGACAATAGGCTCTTATGTGCCAACGACACACGTCGCAGCATAAGTACCTTCATGTTGACAGAATTGACAATGTTATACGATCTTGGAGTTTCCGCAAGATTCGACAAAAACTAGAAAGGCACATCATTAAAATCTTTAGTACCTAGTCTCGTATGTTGTATGCGAAAATCCATAGATCTGGGAAAATGTATGAACTTTCGATCACCCCTTCTGCATAATCCGTTAGGAATCTGTTCTCAAATAATACTTACCTGTCCAATCGAATCGCTCAGACAGGAAATGCCAGATCAGAATTGACCACCTGCCTAGTTCTGCTGGAGCTAGATTATGCAAGATAGAAAGATAATCTTAAACAAAACTTCCATTGGAGGTATTGGCATAATATAGGTACGATAGGTACACGATTGGAAGGACTTATATGGTGGTCAAGATAACTAGCTGTTAAGTGTAGATTGGCCTCAGGACAGGACCGCTAGTCAGGCCCTATTCCCTTAGTAAGTAAGTCGATTCATATAAATAGTCCTAACTGTACATTTGATCATTGTGATATACCCGACCCGATCGGGCGTAGTTAAGAATTTGGTTAAAAACCTAAATTATTATGGTCTTATTGGACTGAACTAAACAGGTGTTTTGTAATTTTTATTTGGCGAGTTTTCGCTTCGAAATTTGAATGCTTTGTGAAATCAGTGGAACGCAGTTCGGACTTGCTGCTTAGGTTAAGGAAACCAATTTTAGTGTAAGATAAAGCATATTTTATGACCGCTTGGATTTGTGTGATAAAATCGTTACTGCCACATTCTACTCGTACCACGATTGCTTGCCGTTTTTTCTCTATATTACACAAAGAGAAATAAAACTGATCGTGATTCGTTTATGACACAACTCCATGCAGGTGTTGTATATAAGTTGCGTATAAGAGCACATTTTATATTATATAAGTATTTTTACACTGCACTGATATAATATTTTAATGATACCCAGTATTGAATAAATCGTTCATATTATACATTTGTCATGTTATTTATTTTCCTGTCATCATACACTTACCTGATCCCTATAACTGAAGCTCCCTTGAAACTGTGATATTAGTAACTATGTACATACGTACTTAATATGCTGTTGGGTATGTGGCTTACACTCTATACATGTAGCTACGTATGTAAGTTTAAATCTACATATCGTCTACGTATTTACTATTGTATGTACGTACATATGCCGTGAGGGATTGAGTGTTTACTTGCTAGGCAGGAAAACTGTTCAGACTGTCGCCAAATAAATCAAACGCTGCTCAAGGCCGTTCACTGCCTTATTTATTTCTTGGTTAGAATAATAAAGAGGAAATACACAAGCACTCTATTAATATTAATGTACTAAACAAATGTAACTGATAGATAGGACTAGCAACATTTTTTGAGATTCGTATTCTCCCGCGATGCTAAATATTTGTGTGGTGTTGCGATTTCATTAACCGGGTGCTGTTAGCTATGCAAGTTTCTTTGGCCACATTGTAAACTCACATAATTTTACCAATATAATTATGAATGTGAACGTTTGGATACAGGTACCTACACGATTAATTTGGACGATGATGTCTAAAAGAGGTTTGTTACTCAATCATGCAACAGCTAAAGGGTTTTAATATTATGTTTGCCAGAAGATTGGCAAAAAAAACATCGGAAAATCATACCGCAAAGGGACGTTTAGGAATAAATCGTCTCGATGAGTTGGCGAGTTTGACGACTGTGCAAATGAAAATATGATCGGCAGCAAAGGCTTGTCCCAAATTTACAGACAAATGTTACAGTCAGCATCAATTACTTATTGTAGTTTTCAAATAAATCGTTACTTAGATATATATCCCAAAATTAAAAAAGTTGTGTTGCGATATTTAGCTGCTATCTATTTGATGCTGACTGTACCAATAGTCTAATAAGTCCCTATCGTCTAAATTAATTAATTCTTACGACTGTTTCACTAAAGGTATTTCAGCATAAAATAGGTGGTACCCGTCTCTTACATAAATAAGTTGCCATCCCAATCGTTCATAATCACATTAGTCACGTCGTGGCTCTCCTCCCCTTTGCTGTATTTTACCTTGCCAGAGTTCAATAGAAGTAATATAACGCACCTGATCGTTACGACCGGCAGAATTGAGCGGCACCGCACAGCTGCCAGAATATTTTTCTGTACAAACTGAACCTAAAGTTATTCTTATGTAAATGTTTGTGTTAACAAAACATTTTCTATTTCTTTATACGTAGGTACCATTTCATTTTTAACCATTTCATCGAAATACTAAAGGATTCATGTGAATAGGGAGAAATAACAAGACTTCATAAAAAGCTTAATCTAGTTTTATTTGTCAATTTATTTCAACGTACTTAAGGCATTTTCCTTCTTGTTATTGGCACAAAGAACCATCTCACATTCGACTAAAGAACGCAATGAGCATAATATCACTTCTCCGTTAAACAAAATGGAATGTTATTTTCACAGAAATATGGAATGCCCGAAGTATGCCCTTCGTACAATCCTTCGTACCTCGAATATACAAGCCAGATATTAAAATTAAATATTTTTCAAGACTAGAGTATTTTTAAGTAATCGTGCCGGGAGTCAATACATACAATAATTAATTAAACATATATATTTACAGTGATAATAAACTTAATAAATTCATTTTCGTAACTTGAAAATAATTTGTGACTCCAGTATTTGAAACTTATTATAAAGAGATTCTTATAATAATTTGGTTAGGATTTGGCTTGCACTAAAAACAAGTATGGGAACGGGGGCGAGCACTGAACGTCGGATTGGCACTGGCTCGTGTCAGCTAAACAATAATACACTATAGGTACAACATACATATCGATATAAAAATTCCAATATTTATATAGAATATAGTGGTAATGAATCTCGAATACTGCTGAAATACTGCTACATTCACGATTTCCGTTTCATAAATAACAGATTAAAAGTATAATAAAAAAATAAAATGGACGCAAAACAATTTCAATTATTGCACAAGAAATAAAATGCAAACGAATAAATAATCACAACAATTTCGTACACCGCTGGCTCTACACCAGCACGAAGTCAAAACGAGAAAAGACCTACAACCATCTGCATAATCTCCATCGAGGCTTCTCCAAAGTTAGGCACTGGTTTCGCTTAAATATCAAAGCTAAGTTACATTTATAAATTGATATACGTACAGTCAGCAGCAGAAGTAGCTACGCAAAATAACACGCTCAAAATGATCTAGACAGTCCTTATCCTCTTGCCATTAGAGTCGGTTGTAGGTCATTTTGAGCACTTGACCCGCGTAGCTACTTTTGCTGCTGACTGTACAAGTCCTAACATCCGGATACGGATATTCGAATACATATTTTCTTTTCTATACATATACAGTTGCCGTTGTAAATAAACCAGTGTTCCTGAGCACAGAAAGCATAATATCGAATACAATATCAATCGCTGGATATGCAATTTTAGGGTACATTTATATTTTGCAAAACTCCGACTAGTTTTTTTACCTAATTAATTACCGTGGGATACAAAACAGTTTTCACTACACCTATATTTACTGATATTTTAGTATAAAATAATCTAACATTTGATTTTGTACAAAATCGATACACTGTTTTCTCGACATACATATTCGTTAGTTACGATAATGTGGGAAGTAAATATTTTCTATTCAATTCGTTCGTAGGGTTCTTAAAAATATATTTGTACTATTTATAATTTAATAAAGATAACAAATTAAATGGTGCCTGAGCACCGCAACAAATTAAAATAAATGCCGGGAAAAGCTGCAGCTTCGCGGGATATTTACATTTTGTACATTCTTGTTATTTGTGCCTTTTGTTCCTCTAGTTATCACTGGGTATATAAACATTTACTACCTCAATAAATTAATTTTAAGTACAAATTATAAGATGCCTGACTTTGTAAACTGTAGTTAAGTCATAAAAGTACCAAAGATTCGTTTACTTTACAATGTAATTATTTTTATTATAAATTATAACTTCCTTAATATTGTTGATTGAAATATTGTTTTGTATACTTGTTTTTCCAAAATGTTAGAGTTATTGGCTCAAATAATATTCACTGATAAAGCTTCGCAGGTTGATTTCAATCCCAAAACTAAACACTAGTGACATCTACAATACGCGTGCGAGTTGATTTGACAGAGCTTGTCTCTTTCACGCTTGTTCAGTAACGTCACTATCCTTGTCACTTGCGTCGACAAATCAACTCGAGCGCATACTGTCAGATGACCTGTCATTACAAATCATGTGCTGCCATCTGTCGGTGAGTAGTTAGTTAATGTTAGTGGGTATTCCAGACACTCTTGCACCCACGCATGCATACACTTATCATACAAATGTACAGCTCTACACGTAACTAATTAATGAACACAATTGCATTTATACAAGGCTGAGCCCGCGGGCCGGGCGCTGGCCACTGATCTTTATACTTTGGTACAAAGAAGACTTATTTAAAAATAAGTCTTATTCAGTTAGCACTACAGTGCTAACTCAATTTGCGTGGTGAAAAACAGCCCATTTTTATGGTGGCGTTATTTCTTTACCCATTTTAATTTTACCCCCGTGGCTTCAGTGGCACAGCGTATTGCTTCGCCGTCGGGCGGTGAAAAGGTGAAAGGCTGTTTCTTTTTCGTTCAGAATTTGACAAAGAGAGTTGGAAGAGATCTTCATTCTGTACAATATTTGCACGATTTCCTGCTGTGTCCTGACAAATCGGTGCGTAAATACGGTACGGTAAAGTGATTCTGATTTCTTGATGTCCACTTTGTTACTATCGATACAAACACCATTTAACACAACGAAAGGCAAATATTTAATCTGTTCAAGTGTGTGAGAAGCAATATAACAGCACGTGTTTTGATAGCCACTAGCCGCAATACAAGAAAATAGTTAATTAAATTTGAATCAACGATAACGCATAAAAAAATAGAGTGGAGTTGGTTTTGTTTTCAAATCAAGCTAAACATAAGAAATGCTTCTCCATTAGAATGGTAAACATTCAATTGAAGAGGAGAGTGCCCTTTACTGGGCCTTTGGGCGGAACACAAGCCAGGCTTTCAAACCAGTCTGTGATAAAATGGTCCTTTGAACCGGATCCTATTCCACCTATAATAGAATAGAATATTACCTTTCGCAATTAACTTACATTACTGTACATTGTCAGATACCCTGAGCGAGTGTTACAATAGATAGCCAATAGCTTTTAAAAATATGAAGTGCTCTAAGTTTCTACAAAGATGTGCTGGTAAAATTCGAACACTGCTCTTTAATATAAGTAATTGTATTCAAAGTACACTTTTAGTATAAAGATCAGTGTCTGATTCAGCTGAGACAATTTCGCAGAGGTCGATACAAAATTACTGATGCCGCTACGGCACATGTCACTTTAATCAATTCTTCGGACTTATTTTTTGTAACTTTGTCATTTCGGAATCTTAAGAGGCTCCCATACGCCAATGACCTTCGATCTGAATCCCTTAGTTTTCCAATGTTTTTTGTAGCTTATTATATTAACAACAACGGCTTTAAGCAATATAGTATCCCATATTTACTTCAAACTTCATTGTTTTCGAGATATTTGGCATCAACTTTGAACAATTTTAGGCCAAAAAACTGGTTTTCTGGCCATAACTTTTGTGTTAATTGGTTTAAAATTAAAACCCTCTACCAGTTTTTAGAGACGTCATAGACGAACCCTTTGTAGATTTCGTATATGTTAGATCTTTCACGTCAATAGAGATGCGAAATAAGTGTTTTTTTAGACAGGAGATAAAAGATTGAAGAACCGATAGCCGTTTGATTTATGATTCTATCTGTAGTGCAAAAGTAGTAGATACGATTCAAAACTTGTCAAAAATCGATGAAAACCTCGGGTAGCCCCTTAAGTAAATCTATTTCTGAAACAACCACGTAGCGACATCTATACACGGTTCATGACACCTTATCTTTAATATACCACTTAAAACGTGTCGTCACACGGCAAAGTCGGTGTAATACTACGTTCTCAAACGCCAAGCAACTTATTTAAATTACGATCTTATGATAAGTTAAAATCGAGTAAACCTCGTATGCGAGTCGCGGCAGATGGCGCCACTGTGGTGCGTGTTCAAATATACGTTTAAAACATGTCTGATTTTCATTATTTTCCTACACCACGTTAATTGTCATATAATTCATGAGGGCTCAAAAAACCCTGAACACGCTTTGACTAAGACTGGGTTGCACGATACCTTCGGTAATTGTCAGCGGGGTTTCTTAAAAACTGATTGATGGAATGTTTGACGAGTTTCTATGGAATGACAGCTGCCGGCGCCATATTTAACGTTGACCGGTCTGTAATCGTACGTCTGTGTAACCCGCCCTTAGTGTGCAACTCTTGTTGTAGCTTATAAAGTCGCCCTGTAATCGGCCTTAATCGGCGTATTGATCCCCTACGACGCATCAAACACTACCCTGATCTTAGTTGTACTAACTTCTTCCCTTTGATGAGTTTATCTGCGCACGAGTCTTCACGGCTACCTTACGATTGTAAGTTGGTGCAACCCGCTCTAAGAGGCGTTCAGCCCAGGTGGCCTTAGGGAGAGGTACGAATGCTTTATGCCCGTCATAAACGCGATCACGCTAGCTGGGCTGAAGTTTATGGCCATTGGCGCTCGTGTGTATCTCATAGTGGCTTTACTACACATTCTATCGGAGTAGTGTGCAGCGGAATGAGCTACGTAGACGCAGAAATTAATTTTCGGGAACCAACGTATTTTTTTCAAACAGATACTGTCGGCACCTCTCTAATCAGTAATCACAGATATTCATTTAAATTTCAAAGCACCCGTGCGGTGATATTCTTGCAATAAATAAGTATCTAGTGTCGACGAATGGTACTTTGGGTAACAATGAACCACTGCTTTAACCGATTATGTCAATAAAAAATAAAGTATTATTTGTATCTAGATGTTTTGTATACGCCGATCGCCTGCCACTCGAAGAAATACTGTTCACTTAGCTCGTTATGCTACCGATTACGTGTGCTCTTGTTTATTTTGTTAGTCGAAAAGATAATATATACTTTAAGTCAGGCAGGACTCGCCAAATTGAACTCTATATTTGAACACCGCTCCACAACGCCATTCGGCCGCGGCAACAAATTTGCTAAAAAGCAAGCGTCCCACGCTACCGCGTATGTACAGTCAGACCAGGTAGTCGTCGAACTTCTTCAGCCTTCGCTACGACTGTCGCGAGGGCCGCCTCTCGGCCCCGGGCAGCGCCTCGGGGCTGAAGCGAACCCTGGATACTGACCCGGTGGAGGCATCCCTAGCGGACACGTATGAGCTGTCCGTTTCACTGGTCAAACTGTCCGGGGGTGTCGGGTTAGTAGGGGTGCCACCACCTGAGCTACCGCCTGAAGCGCTTGACTTTTTGTTGTACTTCTTCAAACTTGATCTTAGCTTGGTCGGCGCTAGCTCCAACCCTAAGTTCGCCGGCCGCTCGGCCTCCTCCTGCCTATAGAAGTCTCTTGGAAGCGAATAGTCCGAGGGCTTCCTCGGATACTCCGTTATGGGAGTTCGGTATTCGCTTTTACTGTATTTCCCGCTGTACTGTCTCGACGGAGAAAATTCTTCCGCGTGAGAATTGGTCGCTGAAGAGTTGGATGGTGTCCTTCTGTGAGTTAAAAACTGGGGTTGTCTGTAGTCTGGCGCCGGCTCCTTATATTCATACGAGCTCTCGTCGTAGGGGAAGAAGGGATGTTTGACTACGTAGTCGGCCGTCCGGTCGTAGGCGTAAGGTTCGGCGCGATAGTAGAAATCCCGATCTTGCGAGGGTTGGAAGTTTTCCCTGTAATTGTGGTAGAGATCGACCAGGTGGTCGGAGGTGGCGGAGGAGGTGCGGCGCGGGGAGGGCGTGGGAGAGGTGTGGGAGGTGTAGTTGGTGGTGAGGCCCGAGGTGCCCGACAGTGGTTGGGCCGAGTGTCCGTATCCGGACGAAAACGAGGGGTGAGCGTTGTGGGTCGGCGAGTCGGTGAATCTGATCGGTTTCTGTTCTTCCGCTTGGAGACTGATGATCTGAAAAAATGAAATCACATCATAAGTCGCAAACTCATAATGCTGGGGCCACACTAACGAGAAATCCCATTAATTATCGTCGGTTAACTTTCATTATACTTAAGAAGGGGCGCTCCGCGAAATCGGGGTTCTTAGATTGAATATTTACCTGTGACAAACTAAAGCGAATGCCAGGAAAAATAACATACCAAAACTACATCATATTTGCAATCGAATCGTCTGAAAAAAAAACATACAAAACCAAAATTGCCTCGATAGAAAAGAACCGCCAAAACATGTCTTATTTTTACTCAATTTCAATCGTGTGAGGTTCCCGTGCATATAAATTAAGTAAAATTTGAGTGTATAATAGCTTTTCACATTACCTAATGAAAGTACTAGCGGGGTATTTTTATGTAGTCCCTTTTCAGACTTATTGAGGTGAAACGTATTTGGCGTATAGGCCTTTTTTATTTAGCGCGATACCCTTTCTCCCGTCGCGTGTTTCGTGCGGTTCTGTATATCTTCTGTTGCCGTTCGCGGGCGGAGTCAGTCGCAATCGCTCCGCTGAGACGAGAGGACTACGTTCTGTGCTCTCACGACAGCACGGTGAACATAATTATTTCAATAATATTGTGACCCAGTATATTCTTCCAGTGAATGAACGTATCATTACATTCCAGTAGATATTTTGGTACATTTTGAAATAATATATTTAAAAGTCGACCTTAACATGTAGATCTTAAAGTTCAAAATACAACCATAAGATTAGACAACGATCGGCCGGTGACCGGCTTCTTAGAATAATTTGTGCAGTACATGCAAAACTAGACGAACATTTTCTGTCGATCGTGTATTTACTTTATGAAAGATTATCACGTATAAAACAAAGTCGCTTCCCGCTGTCTGTCCTTATGTATGCTTAGATCTTTAAAACAACGCAACGGATTTTGATGCGGTTTTTTTTAATAGATAGTGATTCAAGAAGAAGAATAATTCACGGAATTCACGTATTAAATGACACGACAGGCGACATGTTTCGAACTTTTCGGGAGTTCTTCTTCAGGATGAGTGTTTTCGATGTTTGTTTTGAAGAAGAGTTCGAAACATGTCGCCTGTCGTCACATTTAATACGTGAATTTAACCGTGGTTTTATTAGTAGTATTTTAGACATGTCTCACAAAAGTTTAAATTCGATTATAGATTTTTTTTGCTTTAGGCTTTTACTAGCCATTATTATATTATGCTAAATTCCAAACCTTACGATTTAGTAAAAAAACGGAAGGTCATATTTCAGTTATAGCTCCGGTTGTTTTTGAAGCAACAAAATGTGTAGGTAATGGTATTCCCTTTAATGCGGAAGTTTTTTTAAACAATACAGTACTGAAACATCTATCTACATATTAGATAATGAGTTTTATACATTATAAATCATTTTTCATTTAATTTTATGTCTGGGCTAGAAATCGTGCTCATATAGACATTTAAATAGATTTTTTTATATTACATTTTTATTTTTAATGGCAATTACTCGCTATTATTATGCAAAATTATTGAGTCACACAGGGCTAGTGAGGGTCCGCGTGCGCTTGCATAGCGGGTGGCTCGACTGGATTAGGGACTCGGCCTGAAAACCTGTTCTCATAATTTTGCATAATAATAGCGAGTAATTGCCATTTAAAATATAAAATACTAGCGAAAATTATATCTTCAAAGATAGGTACAGATTTTGTCTTTCTTCCCACTTATTATAATTATTTATAGGTATTCATCATGTTTCATCTGACTATCGGGGCATATACTATGCGAGAAGGAGCGGGGCAGCAATAGACGCATCAGCGCGGCAGGTGCGGGGCGCGCGGGTGATTTCTCATTTTTTCCTTGGCGGTACGGCCCGCTCTTAAAATAAATAACTTACATTAAAATCGTTGTATTCCGTAAAGGAATACAACGAACGAACATTCTAAATTGTATGTGTATCTGACATGTTTTAGTTTTCAAATGACATTATTATTTTATTATGAATATTGTTTACACATTTTACTCCTTTGACATTTATACCATTTTAATATTATTTCAATTGTTCCTTATTATTATTTTTGTTTTTTCATTTTGCAATGTACATATTTAGATTTTTGACTTTCATTTATATTATTGTTATTCTTATACACTCTGACGATCTTTTTGTGAATTCAAGCTATTTAATTTACAAAAAATGACATGTCAATTTTCAAAATGAAATAAATGAATCTAAATCTAAATCATTATCGCGATAATTCATGGTATTCCTCGTTAGTGTTGCCCCAGCATAAGAGCTACGCATCACTCCACGCGCGCCAGAAGGACTTTCGGGGTTCAAACCTTCCCCGAAATGTTCAAAGTATTACACAAACCTGAACATTTATGCACTGGCCTGCTGGCTTCAAATAAGAATCAAAACCTCACATTCTCATAAGATTTCTCATTTCATTCCCCGGCGCTCAGGCGACTACTGACGATTAGCGTGTAGTATAGTTATTTCTCATTTCATTCCCCGGCGCTCAGGCGACTACTGACGATTAGCGTGTAGTATAGTTATTTCTCATTTCATTCCCCGGCGCTCAGGCGACTACTGCCGATTAGCGTGTAGTATAGTTATTTCTCATTTCATTCCCCGGCGCTCAGGCGACTACTGACGATTAGCGTGTAGTATAGTTATTCAAACGACTACTATTCTCGGCAAATTGCCGTCAAAAGGACACACAAGACAAGATCAGCCCGCTGATGGTGATGACCTGGTAAAGGTCGCGGGAGTCCGCTGGATGCGGGTGGCGCCGGACCGGTCATTGTGGCACTCTTTGGGGGAGGCCCATGTCCAGCAGTGAAAGTCTTTGATGATGATGATGTATACATAATAAGGGTTTGGGCGCATAACGTCCCGCTCGCGAAACGTCCCTCCACCAAAATTACGTCCCATTCGCAAAACGTCTTCTCCGCAAATGGTCCCTTATGCAAAAATACCCCATTCGGAAAACGTCCATTTCTCAAAAGGTCCCACCCCTTTCGCAAAACGTCCCTTCTCACAAAGCCCCTTTCGCAAAACGTCCCGTCTGCGAAATGACCCATTCGCAAAATGCGGTTTCGGTCATTTTGCGAAAGGGGCGTTTTGCGAATGGGACTTTATTTATGTGAAGGGACTTTTTGCAGAAGGGACGAAGGGACATTTTGCGAGTCGGACGTTATGCGCCCTAACCATAATAAGGTAGTCTTGTCACTCACGGGTGATCCAGTGAGGGCGTTGAGCGGCGCCCGCAGGTGCCGCGTGGGCCCGTGGTACGTGTTGTGAGCGAAGCCGAAACCCTCATAAGCGGTGTTCAGCGGCTCAGGTTCTAGATCCGGCCTGGAAACACAATTACAATGAAAATTATTGGAAGAATAATGACGCACACGTCATAGCCGGCCGCGATGCTTGGCGTGGCCTTACCTGTGCGGCTGCAGCGTCGGGTGCAGCGGGCTGACGTTGCTGACGCCCACGTCATAGCCGGCCGCCATGCTTGGCGTGGCCTTACCTGTGCGGCTGCAGCGTGGGGTGCAGCGGGCTGACGTTGCTGACGCCCACGTCATAGCCGGCCGCCATGCTTGGCGTGGCCTTACCTGTGCGGCTGCAGCGTGGGGTGCAGCGGGCTGACGTTGCTGACGCCCACGTCATAGCCGGCCGCCATGCTTGGCGTGGCCTTACCTGTGCGGCTGCAGCGTGGGGTGCAGCGGGCTGACGTTGCTGACGCCCACGTCATAGCCGGCCGCCATGCTTGGCGTGGCCTTACCTGTGCGGCTGCAGCGTGGGGTGCAGCGGGCTGACGTTGCTGACACCCACGTCATAGCCGGCCGCCATGCTTGGCGTGGCCTTACCTGTGCGGCTGCAGCGTGGGGTGCAGCGGGCTGACGTTGCTGACGCGCACGTCGTAGCCGGCCGCCATGCTTGGCGTGGCCTTACCTGTGCGGCTGCAGCGTGGGGTGCAGCGGGCTGACGTTGCTGACACCCACGTCATAGCCGGCCGCCATGCTTGGCGTGGCCTTACCTGTGCGGCTGCAGCGTGGGGTGCAGCGGGCTGACGTTGCTGACGCGCACGTCGTAGCCGGCCGCCATGCTTGGCGTGGCCTTACCTGTGCGGCTGCAGCGTGGGGTGCAGCGGGCTGACGTTGCTGACACCCACGTCATAGCCGGCCGCCATGCTTGGCGTGGCCTTACCTGTGCGGCTGCAGCGTGGGGTGCAGCGGGCTGACGTTGCTGACGCGCACGTCGTAGCCGGCCGCCACGCCGCCCAGTAGCGCCGCCATGTTGTATAGCACCAGCTCTATT
This sequence comes from Epinotia ramella, assembly GCA_947578815.1. Lineage (NCBI taxonomy): Eukaryota > Metazoa > Arthropoda > Insecta > Lepidoptera > Tortricidae > Epinotia > Epinotia ramella. The sequence goes on along the minus strand of OX388214.1, from coordinate 3,345,196 downwards.
ATCGACGGCTTCTTGACCTTGTAACCTGCGTGGAAAACGAATATTAGCCTATCGTATGCAGATGTCGAAAAAAAACATGAAAAGGGTAAACGCACAACATAAAAATAAATTGCGTATAGGTCAGAAACTCGAGTACCTACTGTTGCGAAAAAGCATTTGTTTATTTTGTTCCATATTTGTAATATTTAATGGATATTCAAAAAGATCGCAACTAGTATACGAGACCCTTAGTTATTTTTTTTACCTATACTTGATGTTAACTTGACGCTTGACATAATAGGGGTAGTGTTGCTACGAGGGGAAATCTAAAAGTCCTTAGAACTACGTATTTGTAAAACCTCTTTACTTGAGGTTTGTTTTTTCTCTGAGCTGGCACATGATGTAATTTTTGACAGATGTTTTTTTTTCCATTGTTCCCGCCATCACGACATAGTATAAAACAAAGTCGCTTCCCGCTGTCTGTCCCTATGTATGCTTATATCTTTAAAACTACGCAACGGATTTTGATGCGGTTTGGATAGAGTGATTCAAGAGGAAGGTTTATATGTATAATATAGTACCCGTGCGAAGCCGGGGTGGGTCGCTAGTTATATTGTAAATGAGTATCGTGAAAGAAGCTGACTAAAACGTTCAATTATGGAAAAAAAGTAGTTACACTACGATTACTGTTAGTTAACCACTGACAAATAGTTTGCCTTCATTTAATTTTCAACTTTAATGGCATACAAATAAAGCAAATTTTCAGAATACTGTTACGCACGTCTACCGATTTAGAAATAACTACTTAATTTGTATGAGGTTAAAGTTGAAAATTAAATGAACGCAAACTATCTGTCAGTGGTAAACCCCAAATAATTCTACTGTACGTGCCGTGATTAAAGTACTTGTGTATGAAGAAAATGTCTACCGAGGATTTATTTTTGGATATTCAGCAGACGGTAGGCTCTGATGCTGTACCCTAATATTCCACTGTCGCTTACTGGGTTGCAGAGGTTAGAACAGGTAGATCAAGTTGTGAAGATGACCCCCGCTCCGGCCGGCCTTCTACCTCAGTTAACGAACAAACATGTTTTTTTTTTTTTTTAACAACGACGGTGGCAAACAAGCGTACGGCCCGCCTGATCGTAAGCGGACACCGCAGCCTATACACGCATGCAACTCCAAAGGAGTAACATGGGCGTTGCCGACCCTTGATATGTTTGAGGATTCGCCGTGTTGACAGCTGAAGGAACAAATTCCCTCGCTCTCAACACAACGCATCCTCGGGAGCTCTGGCGACCTTGCTCACCTCCAGGAACACAACACTACTACAGAGCGAGTAATAGAAGAAGTTTTAGAAGAATCACTATCAAATATCTAGCAGAGACCCTAAAGATTTCATTTGGTAGTGTACATTCGATAATAACAGATGTTAACCCATTGTTTTGACGACCGGTTAGCCTAGTGGGTAGTGACGCTGCCTACGAAGCTGAAGGTCCTGGGTTCGAATCCCGGTAAGGGCAAAAATTTGTGTGATGAGCATGAATATTTGTTTCTGAGTCATGGAAGTTTTTCTATGTATTTAAGTATTTATATCTATTATATATATCGTCGTCTAGTACCCATAACACAAGCCTTACTGAGCTTACTGTGGGACTGGTCGATTTGTGTAAGATTGTCCCTTAATATTTATTTATTATTATATTATTTATTTATTTAACCCAGGCAAACAAAAACTTGCGTGTGGAGGTTGCAGAACGAAATCTTGAAATTATCAAGCATGACCCGGACACCTTTTATCGCTGTTTCGTTACTATGGACGAAACATGGGTTCACCATTTAGATCCTGAAACGAAAGAACAAAGCATGTCCTGGTAACGTCTATCTTCTCCACCAATAAAATAAAAATCGAGTTTCTCAGACGGCAGGTAAAGTCATGGCCTCAGTTTTCTGGGATGCAGGTGGAATCCTTTTCATTGACTATCCGCCGAAAGGGAGAACCATTACTACCTGCCTACTACACGGAATTTATCCCGAAAGTGCGGCAGACAATAAAAGAAAAACGCCGAGGAAAATTGCGTGTTGGCGTGCTTTTCCACCACGACAATGCTCCGGCTCACAGATGGCTCTGACTGCTATACGCCAGGCCGGTTTTGAGATCTTTGACCATCCGCCCTACTCGCCAGACTTAGCTACGAGTGATTTCCACTTGTTTCCATAATTAAAGGACGCGAGTACATTCGAGTACAACGCAGTTATGCGTGCTGTGGAGGAGTTTTACGAGACCCAAGAAAAAACTTTTTTTTGAGGAATAAAAAAACTTGAACAACGATATACTAAATGTATAGAACAACGGAAATTATGTAGGAAAAAACATGAAAAAAAAAAACGTTTGTTTTTGGCCCTATTTCTAAGAACTTTTTGATTTACCCTCGGATTTGGTTAGTAAACCATCAAATTACTGCAATAAATTGTAAATTAAGAAATAAAATCAAAACTATAAAAATATGTGGAACTTGAAAGATGAGAAAAAAAGTGTATTTTTTTATCGTCCACACTTTAAAAAAAATGTATGCTAACTATGCTCATAAACGCAGTATTTCACGACCAAAACGGCAATTTACTAAATTTAATTTCCATACAACAATTAGTACAAATAGAAAATCGTGACGTCATACTTCTGTACGTATACTGTCACCAGCGAGGGTCCACATTTGGCTCTCTTTTATGTCTTTTTACGTGCTCTAATTGTAGTTAGTCCCATACAAACATTTGATCCACTCAGAGAACTGGTTCGACTAGCGCCGTGAAAAAAAAAGCCAATTATGTCGATAAATTCGTCAATATCAAATATTGATGGTATTGACTCTTTTGTAGGTCAATATGAGCGAAATATCGCTAAAAAAAATTCCAGCAGTCGGTAAGGTGGTGTACACTAGACAGCAAAAGTCCATGGTCAATTCAGAAACAGTTTCGCTTGTCCGCCGAATCCTACGCCATCTATGAGCACAACGTGTAGTATTATTATAGATGTAAATGTAAGCCTCAAAAGTTAAGCGAGATTTCACTAGATGGCGTTGTTAGCTGATTTTTAATGAAATAAAAATTGTTTTCGTCCGCGTCTTCGAAATTTCTATTTACTTGGATAACCACCACCTACTATTTTTGTATATTTATCGAGTCAACTTTAACGCATTCCCGATTTTTTGTTTTTAACAACACACCTTCGTGGAGGTATTATTAAATTTTCTTCTTCTTGTTAGTGTTTTGCACTAAGAGCGAACTCCAAACATCGAATAAATTACAAAAACATAATTTGGCTGGACGCGGCCGCGGGTTTGAACCCGAATTCTCAGGTCGACTTTAAACTGCAGTCTATTTGCCACTGGGCCATTTGCCATTTGGATGGTAGATTGAAATTAATCATCAGTTTGTTTTTTTATACCTACAGATATCCATTACGACTACGTTTAGTATAATAATTGAAGAAGGTAGATAGATGACATATAACTACCGTAATCTTTTTTATTACACTCACTTCGCATTCATTCGTTAGCCGTTTACCAATTAATTCCTTTCTTTACTAATATAGCAATGAGTTATCGATTGATCTTTAAAAGATCACAGTTAATTGCTATTTAATATAATGTATAAACGTAAGTAGTTTTTACATGTTTTGTAATATTAATGATACTTAATCTAATTACCTACTCGTATCTTACATTGTTGTTATTATGTAATACTGTTGTTACAGCGAAAAAACGGTTGTTTTATGGGCACAAAAGGAAGGATCTAGTAGATCAGGTCTCAATCATACCATTATTCAGCGTGCAGCTAGGGTGAATGGTGATGACCTACGAAGAAAGTTGCTTATAACCGATAAGCCACTTCCACGCAAGTGAAGAGTTGAAGACACAGTTCGCCGTTGCTAACAGATGCACAGAAAACGGCACGGTTGTAATTTACCCTATAGAATTTAAATGATGGTGAAGTGTTTTAAATCCAGTGAACACGGCCGTTTAAGTTTATGATATCGTAATAATACGTATGATAATGTTCGCGTAGTTCCTAACATGGAGAAGGTGAAGAAGCCGACCAAACAGTACAGTGCAGTTTACATTTAGATTTATACATTATGTTTTAGGAAAAGGCCGGGTTATGCTAGACAAATTAAAAACAAAAACATTGCTTAGTAGGTATGATGTTTGCATTTTTTTTATCGCTTTACTATTCGAAATGTGATTGTGAGTTATTATTACTTATTATTAACTATATAATCATAAGTTCTAACTAGTGTAAGTAACCGTGAAAGTCCGAATAATATTATTATCATTATTAAAAAATCAATAACAGTTTTCATTATTTGAACGCTCACATAGGTATAGATATATATATGTATAAGTATGTCAATTAACATCTAAATCCGTTCGATTGATTTGAATGTTAGATAACCCGGCCTTAAGTTAATAATTGTTAATGTTATATTTATTGGGGGTATAGCTTCAATCTTTTTCCAATTTTCGGAAATGAAACTTAAGCTATCACCTTAATTAAATGTTAGAAAAGTTGCTAAGTAACTATTACTAAGTTCTATTAAAAAACTGCGTTAGCAGTACTGTAGTTAACGAAATAAACACAATAAAAACAAAAAAAGCTGTCTTAATTATTTAAGTTATTAATATTTTATTTCATTAGACGACATTAAACGATTATTTATATCTAAAAAACTTCCATCTAGAAATACAAAACTATAAAAAAGCAAAAACATAACTTATTCTACCATTAACAGGGAATCGATCTTCGATCGATCTTGGCTGCCGAGTTTATAGCACATGTCTCAATCCACTGGGCTGTCGCATCATTTTAATTACTAGTGGAAATATAGCATTCACATATCAGTTGTATCACACTTAAATAAAGCTATTGTAAATTGGTATTTGCTAATAATTAGTATAATTACACTATTAGGAGAATACTTCTGGTGATAATAGGTGTAAATTTATAGTAAATTGGCTTATGTTCCGCGATGTTCAAATACCATCGCCAAGAACGCCATCTAGTTTATTTATTGCACACAACGTGCAACTATGTGAGTTGAAGACGTCAAACCATTCAAGCGAAACTAGGCCGTAAGGTGTCCATGCATTATTGCAGCCGATAGTACAGCTGTGGAAAGTTTCCAAAAATATGAGAAATTTCTCAGGAATTTGGGATATTTTTCGATTTTGAGAAATAACCAATACCCATTGTGAAAACTTCCCAATTTTGGAAATTTTCCGTCGTTCCTTTCAGTTGTCAATGGGTATATCCGTTAATTTAAAACGCATCAGCATTGCAATTCAGCGAGGAAATACCGCCAGCATCCTCGGTACAATGCCTCGAGGGTCTGTTTTACATTTAACCTAGTTTTAATTTAATTTAGTTAATGTTAATTATCACCTCGTATATATACTTTAGAAAATCAATGCCTTATGTATTTTTAAATGTTATACATTAGTATTTACATATGATTACCTTCAGTACTGTAGAGTGTAGGCATAGGTATTGTGTACCGCGACGACGTACTGAGCGGGTACTCTGGCCCCCATTCCTCGGGGCTGAAGTCTGCGTAAGGAACAAAACAACCTATGTGAATGAAAAATAGGCTATTAGTTACTATGTGCGCGGTCGACTGTACCACGCGAATAGATGTTGAAACGACTGGAGTGAATCCGTTTTTTTACAATAAAAAAATATAATTTCAATGTTACTTTTATATTACTGCGTTTGCCATTGAAGAAACAATATTTTTTCTAATATGTTGTTTTCTAATTTTATTGTAATAATTCAGAAAATCCGTTTCCAATGATATCTATTCGTTTGGTTATTGCAAACTCTTCACGTTTCATGCATGTATTATCATTGTATTAGTTACTAAGATAGTAATCGGTATTGTATTAGGTACGTCATACTTTATAGAAGAAATATGAAGAGTTCGCGAACAGTGAAATGAAATCATGATAATAAAACAAAAGAGACACAAAGAGATTACAACTATTCTAATAAACAGCTATTCATGTATTTTATAAATCGAAACTTACAAAAAAAAACATGTTCAGGAGTGACATCGATCCGAAACATATTTATAACGAAATACATGCATTGAAATGATGAAAGACGACTACACATGCCAAACAGTTCATTCGTAAAAATTCAAAAGCAAAGTGTACAAATAAATCATACTTACATGTGCAAAACTTACAATTACAGCACTTTTGTCTAATAAAAAGTTATGTTGTCTCTGCCTTCCCGTTATTAGAGCCGAAAAGAAAGCGAAAGCGGATTTAGATTTGTTTTTTTTTTCACCCAACACCAAGTGGTTTATTTTTTTAATCGTATATCCTACGGCTCATTTTAAACTGTTACGGGGTCTGTTAGTTCTAAAAATTAGTAAACCCATGTTAAAAAAATACACCAGAATCGATTTCATGGAAAAGGTTTATTTAATATATAAAAAGGATATAAGAACCAGATCACCAGAGTTTCACATTGGCAGAGTTTCTTTAGTTCTGTAACGCTCTGCGGAGTTTTTACATGTTTTACATCTGAGCCTCATTGTTTAATACTAGTCCACCACCACTCAAGATTACGCGTGTTCCACGGTCATACATCGATCTACGGATTGGAAGCCCATGCGAGAAAAACTCAAAAAGTGTAATCATACACGTCAATTCTATCCTGCTTTTATCAAGCATGCTAAAGCTTACACTCTGACAAAAATACATCTGTCAAAGTCAGACAAAATATATTTATTTTTTTATCTAAACAAAAAAATACTAATCATTAGATTGCTAAGTAAAATTAGTGTCGCTACTAAAATATTCTATATTCTTTGATATCACATTGACTTCCAAAATACATAAAGAAATTAAAAATTCATTGTAAACATTTGAAAGCGTGCCAGATGTGGTGAAACCAAGCGATAATTATCAATAAGTAAGTACGACAAATACATATATAATGATATCACTTAAACCGTACGGTATATAGCATACACTATGAACTGCTAAGCATGCATAGCTCTTAACTAAGAACGGCTGAAAGCGAACAAATGCTTACAATTTACAAAAAAATAAACAGTCAAACATAAACAATACAAACTTCTAGAAATATGTCTACTTAACGCACATAATGTGCCACTCAAAATACAAAAGTCAATGAAACATACAATTTTTACAATCAATTCCATAATTAAGTCTACTTGAACACTAATATCTTAATAATAGTGTCAAAAATGTTCGTCCCGGCGAATTCTTAAAATTATATACAAATAATCCCATAATGTTCAGAATAAAAAAACAATTGAAGCACTCAGTTCCTTATTGAATCTCAGGATAAAAAAGATGTTGGCTGTCGTGTGATAAAAAATATCACGCTTCAAAATATTAGTGTTAAAAGCTGGTTTTTGTAATATATGTGTATTGTGGGTAGATCTAAGTTAGTATATTATAGAATAGGGTAGGCATGTATCACTGGTAAACCAGTCTTCGATTCATTTAATGTTTGTTGTCTGTGCCTAAACTTAAACCGTTCCGCTAACACACTCGGTTTAGGTTGTAAATGTCTCTCAAGTATCGACGTCACCTGTGCGAATATCTTTGTCGTCGGCTTATCCGGAGTGCATAAATGAACGCGCGCAGATAAATAATGGGTCTGAAAATGGCCGTCCGCTCGCATGCTATATCGCTGTCTATACTGACACTGTTAAAGTGTGAGTATAGACAGCGATAGGGTGTGAGCGAGATAGCATGCGAGCGGACGGCCATTTTCAGATACAATGTTTATCTGCGCGCGTTATGCGCAGTTCAAAAACTCTGCTCCCACCACTGTAATTAACGTAGGCACATGAATTTATGCATCAATTGCGTTAACTAAAAAATATTGTTCTGAGCGGTCCACGTACATTCGTACAACCGCCAGTCGTCGGTTCCAATTATAAATTCCGGTATTTTACCGACCGCCATTGTTCGACACTGCACTACCTAACAAAAATAAATCAGTTCTTCTTATCAGCGCGCCCGCGCACCGTTAACCACACGTAATACAAGGTCCAGATCGACTCGTCGCCACTATAAAATCCAGGAATATGGAAGTGTAGGAAGTCTAGGCAGTCTGAATAACACAGATACTATCAGTTGGAGGTTTAATCCAAGACTGGTTTACCAAAGATACATGCCTACAGTATTACCACAAATATAAGTTACAACGATGTAGCTGCGCGCAGAAAGCATTTTAACATTGAAAATGTTTTTACGTCACACCTGGCCATAATGTGAGTTTCACCGCACGTAGCGCGTACGGTAAAACTCGTATTATGGCCAGGTGAAGACGTAAAATTGTGTACTCACCACTATCACAGTACATATGGTGCTACTTTCCCGCACTAGTGCGGAAAGAGCACTTTCCGTGCATATGTCGAAACTTTAAAGAGCCATATGTACAGTAAAACGTTGTACGATACAACTAATCAATAACAAATATCGAATATATAATAAATATCGTAAATAACTAATTTCGATCGCTTCAGTAAGGCTTCCAATTTCAGCGAGAGTGAGACATCGCCCTGGTCTTTTTTAGTTTTAGGGATACGTGGATGATTGAGATGTCAAAAGATGCCCCTCGAAAAGGGTTACAAAATGTTGAAAAAAATCGCAAAAATTAATAACTTTTTTAAAAATTGCAAAATTGTCGAAAACTGTCGCATTTTTTTTGGGGTCTTTCTGTGTACTAAATCGGCAATTTCTTGAAAACGAAAAACGATATCGAAAAAAATTAAAAAAGCCCTCCGGGTATTGAGTTGGCCAACATTATGAAAAAAAAAACCTCTATCTCTTACGGTCTAGGCAGGAAGGTGCCCTTAATGTGGCGCAATTTCAGGGCGCACGCTCGTTTTGCTCTGCAATAAGAGTGTTGTGTGGATGAGTTGTAATTAGAGTGTTTATTTGAGGTTTCTCTTTCTAGCAAATATAATCTAGCAAGTGCAATATTAGTCCAGGCAATGAACTGACAACTTGTATGGAAAAAATGACAATTTTGGAAATAATTTATAATAGCTTATTTTTTATGTATAACGGATATATTATCAATTAAATAGTTACCCAGCGACAAAATCCGACAAAATTTCAGACATCGAAAAAATGATAAGTTAACGGCTTCTAAAAAGTCAGTAAAAATATTAATAAATGTTTTTGTCTTTATTTTGGTTCATTTACATTTGCTCTATAATATTCAAGATAAATCGTACAAAAAAAGATAATGCATGCTTCATTTAAATCTACATAATTACTTCCGGGTGGAAAGTTTGTCGGATTCTCAACTAAATCAGAATAACATTTTCAAATTAAATCAACAAAAAAAACGCTATTATAAATAAATGTTTTTCAAAACCGTATTTTGCCTGGAGTATATACAATGCATAGTCAGTTAATCAAATATTGGATATCACATTTCATCGTCGCGATAATCCTAGGTCGCGAGTAATTGTGAAGCGGGGCGAGTCATTTCATTTTAATTACACTTATTAGGTAGTTGTCTAATGTTTTGTCAGTCGCTGGATGAGAAACAAATGAGAAAGGTAAACATTAATAGATTAATTAGGTACATGGTTCAAATGATGCTAAAGGTCAAAAGATAGTATTAGGATAAAGAGTTTGAATATGTTATCTTAATGGCTACTGATTGACTCAAGCTAAATGTGACTGTAAATTAAATATTTGTACAAAAACAAGCCAAACTAAATCAGATGAGCGGGAAAGCACGAGTTTACCTGTTATTGCATATTGTACCTTACATATAGTGCAACAACGTCTTTATTGAAATATCATACGTTCGATTTTATTCGGTACTTGTCAGCACTCGTCGGCGTGGACGATTATTGCCGGTGTAACTTATATTTGTGGTACTACTGTACCCTATTCTACTACTAACTTAGATCTCACTCGGTCGACATCACAAACACAAACACGTCTAGTTATTTTTCAGTTTAAATACATAGAATATATGTCAAGTAGAAGCGGTTCATCATTTTCACTGAATAGTATGTCCTCTAGAAGTCTAAGGAAGTCAGAGGCTAGGAGGCTGAGGAGGAAAGAGGCCGAAAGGCTTACAGAGGAGGAGAAATCAAGGAAGGAGGAAGAGATAGAAATCAGTCAGAAGAATTTTGATAGATCTGTGAGTGGCTCATTTCAGTCAGCCATTGATTCGAGTTCGCAAGTGGGAGAAGCTTCACCTTCAAAGATGGTTACCCCCGCAGAGCCAATAGAGGTCGTGTTCTCAGAGCAAGTGATGAATAGTAAGTCTGTTGTTGACAAAGCATTAGAGACACTCGATGAACCACTACTATTTGGGAGCTACTTCGACAAAATTAAGGAATTCAGTCTAACAGTGAGCGAACACATTGACAATTGGGCTGAAGCTACCGTAGCATACGACAGGCTTAGAGAGGAGGAGAAATCAAGGAAGGAGGAAGAGATAGAAATCAGTCAGAAGAATTTTGATAGCTCTGTGAGTGGCTCATTTCAGTCAGCCATTGATTCAAGTTCACAAATGGGAGAAGCTTCACCTTCAAAGATGGTTACCCCCGCAGAGCCAATAGAAGTTGTGTTCTCAGAGCAAGTGATGAATAGTGTGTCTGTTGTTGATAAAGCATTAGAGACACTCAATGAACCACTACTATTTGGGAGCTTCTTCGACAAAATGAAGGAATTCTGTCTAACAGTGAGCGAACACATTGACAATTGGATTGAAGCTACCATAGCATATCAAGGCTTCAATGCTGTTGTCATGAGAGGGCAGCTGAGGAAAAAAACTAGTGTTGCTGACCTCTTTATGCTTGTGCACTTAGGGATGAGACGAGGAAATCAGATCACAAAAATCTCAACCAGCATCCCCTGCAAGACAACAAGAGTCAGATTGGCCACGCTTAAGAAAGCGTTAGGGCTCAAAGATAAAGCTGCTGGAAATCCTCTGGCAGTGACATTATCAAGAATAATAGCATGCTTCCCAGATATTTCAACATGCATATTGCAATATCACGACCCCAAAATGGCTGTCCCATATGAGGCTTTGAAAACAATCCATGCAGAATTCCCAGCAATTGGAAGAGCCCAGTGTGGTGCTTCCGTGATGGTGAAACAGCTGACTCAAAGTGATGTGAAATGCATGTTAGCTATATTCATGACTTCTTCTCTCATGACGTCAGAAATCATAGCGGTTAAAAATTTAGTGTGGAAAGCTAAGACACTCCAAGAGAAGGCAAAGCAGGCTGAGGGATTTGTGACAAACGCGTATAATTCACAAGTGATAACTCAGATTGAGCGTGTGGAGATATGCAAGGAGTTTGCTGTGATTGTCAACGATGACAAGCAGGTGCCAGAGCTATCTGCTGCATGGAGGGCCGCTGGAAAGGCGTGCATTGCATGGGTCTCACAGACATATAAATACACTGTGGGTCATGATGAGTGAGTGAGTCGATACTGATTTTGAGATGGGGCAATAATACTCCCGCAAAATCAAGTAATAGGATTAGGAGTGTTTAGGACACATTTATATAATCATGTATAATCATATATATTCCTTAGGTTAATTTGTATATTTAGAATGCAGACGGAGGTGGGCGGGGAGAGCGGGGAGCAATTACAGAGTGGTAATAAAGGAGGAGTCAAATAAGCTCGTGCACCCTCTCCACATCCATCTCCGAAGCCGGTAAACCTCAGGCCCTTACCAAATAGAATTCGTGGGTGAGAGATAGATTAGTTATTAAATCATGTATACGGTAATAGATTTAGCGGGGAGGTGTAATATATGTATTGTGGGTATATCTAAGTTAGTATATTATAGAATAGGGTAGGCATGTATCTTTGGTAAACCTGTCTTTGATTAAACCTCCAACTGATAGTATCTACGTGTGTTATTCAGAATACCTACACTTCCTACACTTCCATATTCCTAGATTTTATAGTTTTGATTTTTGGTAATGATGTTAAGATATTTTTGAAAATTCCAGGAGTCGGTCAAGTAAAATATGATTCTTCCCCGAAACGAACAAATTTGCGTATCTAAAGAAATGTTCCCTTCTCATGTCACAATCATAACACCATAGAGACATTGTTTTTTTTTGTGACACTACACATCCACACATCTTTTTAGGATGTACCAAACCAATTCCAAATCTGAGTATGTTTATATAAAAATATATTCGAAATCTTAAATATAAAAAACATGACTCATCTTTTATAAAATATCAATTCATCTAGGCATGTTTACTAACTAAGGTTGTACTATTTATGTTCCAGCGACTAGCCTATTAAAAAATACTTGGCAATAGGATTCTGTGTGCATCTTATTTATCGAATCGCCACGGAGACGAAGTACATGTACTCGTAAGATACTCAAAAATGGTTTGGTACATAACCGCAGCAGATGTTTAGGAGCTTTTGTAAACACAAAAACATACTTACAGGCGTAGGGCAGGTTGTCGTGCGAGGCTCCTTGGCAGCGAAGGGAAACAAAGGCTGATTTTAATACCAACATGGCCTCTCCATAGACAATTTACTGTAGAATTCTACAAAAATCTCCAACAAGATACCTTAGAAGTGTAAAAAAATTAAAAGTGGATTGCTGCGTAAGTTATATGAATGCCCCGTTGCACAAATTGTATAAATAATAATTGTTCATTAAATTTATTGTGCATTTACTCACGCTGCAGACACTGCAGGGTATGCTCGGACATTAGCTCTAATGAAAATATGTGCAACTGTCAATTAAGATTGGAATGTTTTCATATAAAACTAGGCTGGATTGCATAAAAGATCCCAAAAAAAAAGATCCATAAAAGATCGTATGTCTTAGCACTGATCGGTGCTATTGAAAACTAATTTGGGAGAGAAGCGTAAAGTTTATAGTCGTTCAACAACGTCAGTGTTGCATCCGAAAGGTTAAGAATAAAAGTCAAATTCATATCTTGTATATCTTGGCCGGTTCGACAAAATTGTCACTCTACAATAACGAAATGTCTATGGTAGGGACCCTGTTATATCAAAACAATTCTCTACAGTCATTCAATTTGCTAATTCCAAGATCAGTATATCTTAAACTAGCATGACGTCATTGATTCAAATAATTGTCATTATCGAATACTTCGTATAAAAAAATGGTTTCCATATTTTTGGAAAGCTTTTTTATGACGATTTTTTGGCTTTAACAGAACATTGGATTGCGCCATACTTTCTGACGTTTTAGGATGATTCTCTTTTTTTTAATTGTTTTTTTTTTCATATTCGTTGGCAAAGTTCAGTGACGTCACGGCGACTAACCATAGATAAACTCATCTCGGAAACACAATTGCAAAAGACCACAGGGTGCTGCGCAGCCAATTTTTTTTCCTTTTTCATATTATTACGGCCGTTACACTGCGATCTTTCGCAATTATTAAATACAACTTGGCAAGAACCCAAACATTCCTCAATAATTCATTTAATTTAAAAGTCTTTTATCATAATCCTAATAAAAATGATTACTAGGAAATAAAAATAAATTAACTAACATGAAATGAGATAAATGCATTGTGATGGTTTCTCGATTTTAGTTGTTATACCAAACGTTTAGACGGGGCTGGATGTAGTCTCTTATTTCACTGTGGATACAAATTGCATTACGTTTTGTACAGTTTGATACATGCATCTTAAAAATCACTAATATTATCAATAGGGCATTTTTTTAATCAATAATATTTAATTGATTGGCTATTTTACCATTATTTATTAAGCAAATTTCAGATGTTTCTCTCGTCGTGGTGCAATAAAGAGTATTTATTATTATTATTTTAACTGTCATTGACAATGGTACTACACACGCCAATCTCACCATGTGAAATCTAATTCCATTGAACATATGTACAAGTTGTATAAAACTTATAAAATTGGACACTTCAATAGTGCATTTGTATGTTTAAGATACATGTGCCAACTGTTTCTATAGTTTGTATATAATCAATATTCGACACTGGTTTTACTATTAAAATCTAACAAATAAGTCTTTTTATACTTTTTATTTACTTAAAAATTAACTAAGAACTACTTCAAATCCTTGGAATAGAACTAGTGAATCTATTTACACCTAATATATAAGTTCGAGTCGAATCGTTCGGGTCTTTCAACTGTTTTTTTTGTAAAAAAAAATGTTAAGACGGATAATTACGTTTCGGGATAGAGTTAAATTCTTAAAGGGTGTTAATTTAGGAATGTAGTTATTAGTAGAAACTGATATGTCTCGAATATGGCAACATTTTGTACAATGTCCCTGCGGATAGGAGATCGGGACTGATTTACGAATTAAATGAAATTAGATACTAGAGGCTATGGTTTAAATGGTTTCCTTTGTTACCGGAACATCGCTTCCTGAATCTATTAAAGTTTACTTCGCTCGAAATGCAACTACTTTTCGAAAACCTAACCATTTTTTTTTAAAGCTTGTTCTATACAATGTCCCATCATAGCCAGAATACAGGATGCACTTATGCGATAATGACAGATAATGACATATTTTCACATCATTCCACCGCATATCTGCGTCCTGCAAGTAAACTTAACTTTTTAAACACTCCGTAGTATTTTACTAGAAATAATACTAGTCAAGAGGCTCTAGTATAAGTTTTATCGAAACTTAAATTTACGATCGCGTTTGCGTTTTACCCTCAATTTGTATGGGATTTGACAGCTAAACGCAAACGCGGTCGTAACGTTTTGTTCCGGTAAAACTTGTACTAGAACCTTTGACAAATATCTAAACGCGCGAAAAAAATTGGCAAACGAAAAACGAAACTCTATCCCGAGCTAATCGTCTCGTAAAAGTTCAGTCGTCTCCGAGCACATGCTCGTCGCGGTGAGCAAACCCCCAGCCAGGCTGTGTGACCTGAAACCCTTGAAGAACGGCTTCTTCACCTCCCCGTGGCTGCCCTTCCGCTTGCCCTGCGGCTTGTCCGGGCCGTACACGGTGTCGTAGTGGTGGTGGTGGGGCGAGTCCGGCGTGAAGACGGGCGGACATAGAGTGAAGTTGGTCCTCGGCTTCGCGTTCCCGTTCTCGTATAGCAGGTCGTCGTGGCTGCCGGAGCGTTTCTTGGAGAGGTCTGGCTTGGGGTGTCGGTGCTGGGACTTGGAGGTGCGGCCGCGCTTGTCCTTGGTACCTGTGGGCGGCGGCGGCAGCGCGGGCGCGGAGCGGGAGAAGCGGTGGTCGGGGCGCGGGCTGCGCGGGTTGTGGGGGCCGGGAGCGCCGGGAGCGGGCAGCGGCAGGTGGCCGCGCGACTTCTGGTGCAGCGACGACGGGCCCCACGTCTTGCCCTTCACGCCGTCCGCCGGCACTGGAACAACGGGGGGACGTCACGCGTCAGGGACTGCTGGAATACTACCCTAACATTGCACAGGTTGTTGTTAAAGTGCCGGAGATCATGTTAATGCCATGGGTATCGTTTTATACGAAAATACAAGATTCATTCATTCCAATTCCTTGCTTATTATTTTATAATTCTGTATCCTAACACTCGTCTAGGGATGGCAGGGTTCGAAATTGTCAAGATAATTACGCTTCTTGATAATTATCGAATGATTATCACCAGCATTACGACCGCTTTAGCCTAGTTGGTAGTGACCCTGCCTACGAAGCAAGAGGTCCTGGGTTCGAATCCCGGTACGGGTATTTATTTGTGTAATGAGCATGAGTATTTGTTCCTGAGTCATGGATGTTTTCTATGTATTTAAGTATTTATTTATCTATGTAAGTATGTTTATCGTCGTCTAGTACCCATAGTACAAGCTTTGCTTAGTTTGGGACTAGGTCGATTTGAGTAAGATTGTCCCCTAATATTTATTTATTTTAGCATAAGAACCAATGACACTCGAGTTCGCTCAGCTTTGCATAATCCGAACTGAATTCTTCTTGTAAGGGGAAACTCCACGACACGGCACGTCACGCGCGTTCGGATAGACGCAAGTGCGGAAATACACGTTCGAATACAGTTCACTTTCACGAGCGCAATTTTTTGTTATTATCAATCGATAATTATCCATCTGTTATTATCACCATAATTATCATGATAATTATCGTGATAAATATTTTTTCGAACCCTGATCAAGGACAACTGGAATACCACCCTAACACTGCACAAGTTCCCGTTAAGTACCGGAGATCATATTAATGCCATCGGTATCGTTTTATACAAAAATACACGATTCATTAATTCCTATTGTATCATATTTGCTGAATAAATATTTTGATTTTTAAATTAGAAAGTGTAAGGCTGTAACTCACGTGCGATAGCCCTCATGATGGCCGGCGAGCCTGGCGGCGTGTCCTTGGCGACGGCGACGAGCTGCTTGACGCTGGACTCGTCGTCGGACGGCCGGACGGTCAGCGTGTGCCGGAAGTCCACGGGGGAAGAGATCGTGTCTTTCTTGAGCAGCTTGATCTTGCTGAATTTGCCTGGAAACGAATACACGGTAGTTGAGTATTACGCAATAGGTAATGTAGAGTTTTTAAAATAATCAATAATGTCATATTTTCTCGAAAAAGGATCAAAAATGTAGTCAAATGGAGAAAAAATCAACGCAAGAAGTTAAATAATCACAAAGTTATGAAGGGGTATGTTCTGTCCCTTTTTAGCAAAACGCAACTTCATATGAAACGATGACGCTGGAAGAATGTGACGTCACAGAAGACGGCAACGTGGCGCGCCGCATCGTGGTCGGCGCCGCCGTCGACGCGGCCCCCCGGCAGCCTCTCGTAACGTGACGTCACACACTGTTTGCGTTTTCTAACAACACATATAACAAGCAATGT
Organism: Epinotia ramella; assembly: GCA_947578815.1. Taxonomy (NCBI): domain Eukaryota; kingdom Metazoa; phylum Arthropoda; class Insecta; order Lepidoptera; family Tortricidae; genus Epinotia; species Epinotia ramella. The sequence continues at coordinate 3,328,348 of OX388214.1, read as the reverse complement.
TAAAACGGTTGTAGCTTCGTAATTCTTTGAGATATCTGAATGGGATTTTCGTCACTAGGCATATTTTTTTGCCTTCTTTCTTTTGGAGTAATAATAATTTTCGAGTCTACACCCGTATTTGAGTACAGAGAGTTTGAATACATAACGGAGTCAAGGGAGTATTGTTTTTTTTCCGATGACAGCAAGGCAGATCAATTGAAGAGCGGCGAAGCGCACCGAGTGTTGACCTGGGGGGGCGATTCGAGTGTGGGGCGCCGGTGACGCCCTAGTATACGTATTTCCTAATTAAAGGAATACATCGAACGAATATTGTAAATTGTATGTGTATCTGACATGTTATAGTTTAAAAATGACATTAATGTCATAAATAATTGTTATTATTTTATTATGAATATTATTTATAATTTTTCTGACTTCACAATCTATATCTAGGATGCCCTAGCTTTTATTCATAATTTGACATTTAATCACATTTTACTGCTTTGACATTTGTATCATTTTAATATAATTACAATTGTTGTTTATTTTCATTTTGATCTGAATTTCATTTAGCTTATTATTATTGTTCTGATACACTCTGACAATCTTTTTGTGAACTCGTGCATATTTTAATTTTTAACAATGACATGTAAATTTTCAAAATGAAATAAATGTATCTATCTATCTATAGATGCGTGCGACGCGCCCATATTAGGTGATCTGGGGCCGTAGACAAGGTTACAATCGACAAGCGCTAACGCCAATAAAAAACTAATAAAATGTATGTGAATGACAGATGCCGACGAAACACTTTTCGTTAACATCTGTCATTCCCATACATTTTATTAGTTAGCGTTAGCGTTAGCGCTTGTCTAGGCCCCCTGAGTTAGTAGCGCTTGTGTTAGGTTAGAGGCACCGAAAGCTCTGTTAAGTACAGTCGACTACAAAGAGATGTATCCATACGATGTTACAAAAATATGTATACATAGACTTAACTACCATGGTAATAAGATATACATACATAACTTTGTAACATTAAAAAACATACTTATCTTTGTAGTCGACTGTACAACGCTCACACACATATAATCAATATGTTGCGCCTATTTATACTTTTTTTCTTATTATATTTTTTTATTTTTCATTAGTACTGTTTACTTTTTTTGGTTTGTTTAATTGGTTAAGGTTCTGGTGGCAAGCGATTAAAAACAATAATTAATATAATTATAAATAGTAGCAGTAATAGTAAAATATTGTTATGGATACGGTAACTGAATTTCAAATGCAACCATCCTCTTCTGAAGGGACCAATCTGAAAACCAGCGCTGGCCACTTAAGCCTAGCACATGCTGAGATCGGCTCCCATTGTCACACCACACCTATGTTTACTTGATTATGTGATTGTACTTTTTCTTTTGTTTTTCATCTGTTTTTGTTTCATATTTTAAGGTGATGGCAATAAATAATAATTCTTATTCTTTCTTATTCTTAAGTATCGGCCTGCGGCCAACCTGAATAAGGGGCGCCGTAGATGCACGCTATGTATATCGGACTACGGCCCGTTGTTTACGTGTGCGTGAAGCACTCATTGAGTAGCAGACTAGATTGCTGGGCGCCATAGTTCAGTGTCGGCCTGAGGCCAACTACAGTGCTGGGCGCCAGTTTAGTGTCGGCCTGAGGCCAACTAGAGTGCTGGGCGCCATAGTTTAGTGTCGGCCTGAGGCCAACTAGAGTGCTGGGCGCCAGTTTAGTGTCGGCCTGAGGCCAACTAGAGTGCTGGACGCCATAGTTTAGTGTCGGCCTGCGGCCAACTAGAGTGCTGGGCGCCAGTTTAGTGTCGGCCCGAGGCCAACTAGAGTGCTGGGCGCCATAGGTTAGTGTCGGCCTGAAGCCAACTAGAGTGTTGGCCTGCGGTCACACACGGCGACTTTTTGCAGAGATACAAACACGCGTTTCAAGAACGCGCGACTGGCGGGCGAAATTAGCCATAGATCAGTTTAACGCGAAAAATCGCAGTACTGACACTCTGCTCGATGTGTCTCTCACTATTAATTTAATCTACTGTATTTCACTTTTTCTCCCCTTACTCCTTACTCTTTTACTCTATTGATCCACTACTCTATCATCCTTTTTATTCTATTAGGATAAGTCTTTTAGCTACCGCGAATGACACATCACTATGAGCATGAGTAACTGGTGAACTGGACAACTACAGAGCTGACTCTCCAATTTCTCTCAGCTTTTCTCTTATTGGATCTTACGTACATCTCCAACTCTCTCTTACCCAGGGTTCGACAATATCGGTTATTTATTATTAATATCTTAATATCGGATATTGAAGATATATATCCGATATATATCAAAAGTTTGATATATATCCATTTTGTATGAAATCCATATTATTATTTTATTGTATTATTTATGTATACTATTTGCATATGTGTTACATAAAGCCCAGTAGTGTTAGTGTGTCTCTGCGGCAGTGTCCGTTTCACTGCCGCAGAGACACACTTGTATCATGTTTTATCTGTTTTTTGTTTATTTTATTGTTTAATATGTGTCCTGTGTGTTTGTGAATAAATGTATTTTTCTTTCTTTCTATAAACATAATAAAGCAACTAGAAAACATAAAATGTTATATATCAAAAAATCTACTCAAAAACATAAAACCTTTTTTATAAATTCTAATTAGTCAATGGTCATACCTATACTTATTTCTGCGTTGATATATATCATAAAAAAATCATTGGATATATATCGGACATATATCCATATCCATACTAATATTATAAATGCGAAAGTGTATGTGTTTGTATTCACGTTTCACGGCAAAACGGAGCGACGAATTGACGTGATTTTTTAAGTGGAGATAGTTGAAGGGATGGAAAGTAACATAGGATAGTTTTTATCCCCGTAATCATCCCCTAAGGGAGTGGAATGGGGGGTAAAAGTTTGTATGGAGCTGCGATATAAACGAGTTCCACGCGGACGGAGTCGCGGGCAGAAGCTAGTCATGATATATTTCGGACATAAATCATGATATATATCCATTGATATACCGGGTGTACAATCCAAATGGGTCAGTATGGTGAAGTCGGAAAATATGAGAGATAGCGAGGTCTGTTCTTAGGAACCATGACGTCGATTTTAGATTTAATAATAATTACATTCAAACTTTTTTATCAACTCTCATACATAGCCGGGAATCGAACCTGGTCAATATTTTTGTAACCGCGTTAAGTAAAAAGGACCGCGTTTGGCTATGAAATCTTGTGTAAACACAACTGAAATTATTATTATTATTTGAATGTAATTATTATTAAATCTAAAATCGACGTCATGGTTCCTAAGAACAGATCTCGCTCTCTCATAGTTTTCGACTTCTCCATGCTGACCCATTTGGATTGTACACCCGGTATATCCTCGAACCGAACCCTGCTCTTACCCTTTCTCTTGTTGGGCTGCGGCGGCTGCGTGTGCGACATGTTGCTGGCCACGATGAGGATGTGCAGCTCCCTCGCCGCGAGATCAAACTCCCTCATCTCCAGCTCCCTCTCCTTCTGCGCGAGGTTCTGCTCCATCAGTCTTTGTTGTAGTTGCGCCCGGGAGAGCTCCTCTTCGCGGCATCGGAGTTCCTGGAACGGTAAGGGCGATCATAGGACGGTAGAAATGGTGGGGTATGGGCATTTTCGCGAGACGAGATGCATGCAGATGATTGGACGACCAGTTAGCCTAGTGGGTAGTGACGCTGCCTACGAAGCTGAAGGTCCTGGGTTCGAATCCCGGTAAGGGCAAATATTTGTGTGATGAGCATGAATATTTGTTTCTGAGTCATGGAAGTTTTCTATGTATTTAAGTATTTATATCTATTATATATGTCGTCGTCTAGTACCCATAACACAAGCCTTAATGAGCTTACTATGGGACTAGGTCGATTTGTGTAAGATTGTCCACTAATATTTATTTATTTATTTATCGTTAGTGACGTCACCGAGTATAAGTTAAAAGGGTTCCATTTTGTACTTTGATTTGTCATACAAAAGTTTGACCTATTATTATTACAAGCTTTTGACGCAGATGGAGAACTGGATTTAGTGAAGGTATAGTTTGGAAGACAATACAATATTATGGTACCATCGACCTGGTCTGAGGATGGAGACAGAAGGCCATGGGAATTCAGTACTTAACCGACGTAACCCCGTTGAGTTTGGGCTCGTTGGAATCGTCTCAATGAGTAGTTGATGACGGTATACAGAAAAGTACAGTCGGCAATAAAAGCTTGTATCAAAAATGTTTTTTTTGACTGTAACTTTTATTCGGGTATAACGCTTATTTTCAGACATTATTGACCAGATAGTATTTTTCACATTAGAGTATTACGTCTTATGCGTAGTATTCATACGAATAATTTTGTATACTGCTCATAGGATTAAAGTTATTAAATAGGAGGTACTTCAATATTGATTAATTATTCACTCATTCATTAATTCCTTGATAAAACGTAGTTTTACATGTCAATTTTATTACAGATGATAAATTGATAATTGATAAGTCTAATATTCTCAGCTAAATCGAATCGCTCGATTTTTTTTTGTCATTGAATAATTAGTTTGCTCTTCTAATGAATAAAGGAGTAGTAAAAAAAATAATTGTTGTAAATAAAGGCGCAAGTGTGGTATAAACAATAGTGTTGTGTAAAGCACATAGCAAATAAAAAAAATATGTGCTTAAATGAAACACAACAAATGTACCACTAACCTCTTCAATAGTTTTGCATTCCTATAGCAAGCATTATAAAGGAAACACACCGGTCGATTAGTACATATAAGTATACAGTAAGGTTGATATTCGCATGACGAAGCCAACGTTAAACGACTTAAACGTTATATACAAACATAATTAATAGTTGCATTAATGACTACTATAACAAGGCGTGACAATAGCAGTTATTCATAATAATAAAGATAAAATTAAGTTAGAGAATACAAATTGGACAGAGCATAAATGGGTCAATCAACTATTTCTTTTCGTTATTCTGTTCCGTTAGCAAGGAGACAAAACTACAGAGTTTATTAGAAAAATTGTTACAACACGGTCTTCCAACATTCTTAGAAGATGGTCTATACAAAAAGAGGTTGAACGTGATAAGAAAAGGAAATTTGTTGAATTTAAACCGATAAAATCGCTGTTTCGTAAAGTGACTCAGGAGACGTAAACATGGCTACTAGTGACAGGAAAAAGTTGATTCACCCAAATAACTGCATTACAGTAGAACCACAAATATAAGTTACATCGACAATATCCGATTGAGGACACAGGTAGCTAACGCCAACCGAAAAATCGCCAGTGACATCAAAAAGCAGTTACAGATAGCTATCTGTAACTGCTTTTTAATGTCAACTTTTTGTGGTTCTACTCGTACTGTACCTAACAGCAAGAATTTGAGTAGTGGTATAATGTGTGCGCAGCAGAAATGATTAACCGACTTGCTGTGCAGCTCTGCCAATGTATTGCAAAGAACGCTGAAAAAGTGGGAAGTATGTCCATCCAAAAAAAACATTGTATATGCAGGCTAAGGGCCGCCAGGACGCTCGACTCCCTATACAAACTTACTTTGGTTCTCATTTTAAAACGACATCCTTGAATAACTTGAAACTTGGTAAACGTAAATGGTAACGGTAATGGCTTGATAAATTTGCAATGAGATCCACCATATCTAATAGATATTATCTAGGTCGGAAACTAGTTTCTATTTCTAGAAATTAAAATAGTAAAAAATTAGAGAGAGTAGAAAAAAAAGTCTATTATCTCTATATACATAAACTAGTTTTCGACCTAGATATGACGGATGATCAGATTCATGTTATTCCAGTACTTATGCTGTTTAAAATAGAGAACCAAACAAGTAGTGTCAAGTGAAAAACGCATTCCGAGTGTTTGAAGAATCACCACATCTCCCGAAAAAGTATATTCTAAATAAGAACACTATTACCAGGAAATTACCAGTTATTAGGAAAACTGGTAACTTTGGAAAGTTAACAGAATAATAACATTCAATATTAAGAGGGAAAATAGCTTTGCATCAGCAGCTAGCAGCTCGCGACTGACAATAGGTACTTTTTTCATGAAATTTCCATTTCGGGAGAAAACGGTTTCCACTAACTAAATCTTAACAAATCACCTTGATTTTGATATCGATCGCTTCAGCGTAATATATTCTAGGTTTATTGGTTTCACTTGTGGTTGCCTATAAGTTTGAATTAAATGCAAATTTTGAAAAAAGGATAACATATAAACCTAGTCTTTCATTGTGTCAATAACATACTAAAAAATAATTGAGATTTGAAAATATTTAGAAGTGGAAATACATTTTCTCTTTTTGTATTGGACTAGTACGTAATATTCTTCCCTCTTAAGCTGGGTGACAGAGGGTTGCGGTCAAAGACAATCTATATCCTTGTCCAGAGTTTAAAATTCCGAGTGACAAAAACCAGTATTAAATACCTATTTAAATAAGAAAGTATCCTTATTGAATTATAAAATGGCGAGTAATAATACAATGCTTTTATTGTATTACCTGCGAAGTTATATTTGCAAATGTTTGACCGTTTGACATGTAGAAGTGCCCTTGTGGCCTATTTGCAGAGTAGTCTGAGAAATTCAATAAATTCTCAACTGAATTAAAAGACTGTCACCTGAAGATGACGCTGTCATTTGAAGTGAACGTCTGGCGACGGCATCCACTCTGCCTTTATCGTGTTTAAAATGCGCCTACAATTATATTGCATTCTTGCATTCACGAAGCTTCAAGTGACGACTTTACAAATCTGAACAGAGGCACTTGACCGATAACGACTGGTCATTTGGTACCTATTGCTTGTTCAGACTTAGTTTTTCTTTTCTCCTGGGCCCTCGCAATAACTTTTCAATGTTGCTTCAGGTATGCATGGCGTGAAAAGACCTGACCACTATTACCCTAGTCTAGTAACTGACTGGAGATTTTTGGAGGCCACATCAGTCACGACCCACAAAGCCCTGGCTACTGCCATCCCAACAGGATGTATCGTGGTCATAACCATTTTTCCTCCAGAATACAAAATCCTCAAGGACCATTGTAGTCTTTAGGAGGCTTTGCCACCGTTAACCAACTGCCAGGAGTCCTACCCACACTCATGGTGCCCCTAAAAGGAAAATACGGCCCTCGAGCTCGAGCGGCGCCCGGGTGAACTCCGACTGTCGGATATACCCAAGCTGGGGCAACATCAGCTACATAATCATTACCTTCCCTTTTCTCCTCAGCTCATGCAGCACCACCTCGATTTCGCGCGCCAGTCCTCCTGCATGGCGTGGAAAGATTCGTGCGGCGCCTGGGTGAACTCCGACTGTAGGATATACTCCAGCTGGGGTAACCGCAGCTACATCATTACCTTCTCTTTTCTCCTGAGTTCATGCAGAACCACCTCGATCTCGATTCGCCAGTCCTCCTGCATGGTGTGGAAGGACTCGTGCGGCGCGCGGGTGAACTCAGACTGTTGGATGTGCTTCAGTTGATTGATGATCTCGGGGAAGATCGGCCGCGAGCGCGGGTTTGAGTCCCAGCATGCTAAAAAATACATTATTTATTAAATTCAAACTATCGTGAGAATTTTTTATTCATAGGACAAATACTACTGAGATATTTAAGTCAACCTTGTAAAGACGGGAATTGTGGAGCATACAAAGGATTTATATCGACAAATACACAGATTCATTCGTAACACATCTAATTGACGATTCTACGATTATTCTATTAGCTGCCTAGGCAATATTTCAGTTTGTAATCCAAGTGATCTAAGTTCCGAAATTTAGTCGATTTTATATCAAAATAAGTACGATTGACTTCACCACAGAACTCAACTTAAAGATAACTGACCTAGTTCAATAAAAGTTGTGCAAATCACATTCGTATATTTCATGATCCGATATAAATACAATGATGATCCTAGTTCTTCTATTTAAATTAGCTGTAGATTAGCCATTTTGTTGATCCAAGAGCGACTGATCGATCTGATATCATCTGTGGCTTGAATCACGCTTCCTAAACCAGACCTTGAAACGCACTATCAGAAGTTATCAGTGCACGCCCTCCGTTACGGCGAAAACAATCGTACAATCCGGTCCCACCCACCAGACATTACATTACTGGTAATACGCTCGGCTGTATTGGAGAATTCAACTAACATTAATCAATACTTTGAATTGCAAAAACAGTACACGACATGCTAGGTAGAACCTCAAGATTTTGAGGTTTTCCGTTGGCTAAGGAAAAACTAAGGTAAGAGGTAACGCATTGGGTAGTCATAGTCACGCGTCGGTCAAAGTCACGTGAAGGAAAGTAAAATATATCTCACAATAAACCTTTTGTTTATGTCACACAAAAGCCGTGGCTATGGATGTTTACGTCTTTAAATGAGCGACAAGCGCATTTCCATGCCTTTATTGACTCGTCAAGTCAAGAGAAAACGGTTGCAGCATGAGCTTGTTCACGGCCATGCCGTACGCCACCGACACCCTCGAACGGAGTTGCCCCCGCGAGCACCTCCACCATGATGTGATGTCTCAAGTTTACCTTACATGAGCTTCTTCCAGGGCCCAGAACATGTACTGGGGATGGGCAGTGTGAGCTTTTTCACGGCCACGCCGTGCGCCTCTGACAACCTCGTACACAGTTGCCCCCGCGAGCACCTCCACCATGATGTGATGTCTCAAGTTTACCTTACCATGAGCTTCTTCCAGGGCTCGGGGCAAGTGCTGAGGATGGGTAGTATGTGCTCCACCGACACCCTCGTACGGAATTGCCCCCGCGAGCACCTCCACCATGATGTGATGTCTCAAGTTTACCTTACCATGAGCTTCTTCCAGGGCTCGGGGCAAGTGCTGAGGATGGGTAGTATGTGCTCCACCGACACCCTCGTACGGAATTGCCCCCGCGAGCACCTCCACCATAATGTGATGTCTCAAGTTTACCTTGCATGAGCTTCTTCCAGGGCTCGGGACACGTGCTGGGAATGGGCAGTGTGAGCTTGTTCACGGCCACGCCGTACGCCACCGCGAGTGCATCGATACCCTTGTACGGTGTTTCCCCCGTGAGCAGCTCCCATAGCAGCACGCCATAGGACCACACGTCCGACGCGTGGGAGAATGTTGAGTTCTTTATCACCTGGAAATAGGGATGAGATTCGTTTAATACGTGTGTAATATGTTGTACCTATATCACATGATATATCAACTGAATTTCGTGGTGTTATAAGGACGAATAAAATAGATACTCATCATCCTCCTAGCGTTATTCCCGGTAATGCCCCTAAAGGAGCCCGGGGTCCGCTTTGACACCTAATCCCAAGATTTGGCATAGGCACAAGTTTTACGAAAGCGACTGCCATCTGACCTTCCAACCCAGAGGGAAAACTAGACCTTATTGGGATTAGACCGGTTTCCTCACGATGTTTTCCTTCACCGAAAAGCTAACGGTAAATATTTCGTACATAAGTTCCGAAAAACTCATTGGTACGAGCCGGTATTCGAAGCCACGACCGCCGCTTGACAGCCGCATGCCTGAACCACTACGCTACCGTAGCTCTAAAAAAAATACTAAATAGCTTAATTTATTATAATCTGTCATTATTTTACCAATTCCAATTAACTATTGTTACGTTTGGTTTGGTACTACAACAGTCAGGTATTTACCAAGATAATATGATTCTAATTACATAGGTACATACGTCCCTACACACCTGAACTTTCAACCCTATCCCGTAGTCGACTTTTACGACAGCGAGAAAGGCGGGTGGTGCTACTCTAAGTATATAATACTAAGCCGAAATCAAACAATGTATCAAATTGATTGCATACAAAACGCTCATTAATTTGCGTTTGAATAACGTCATTTCTGTAGGTATTTTGCTGACGATTCATTACAGTATGGTTTACGTGTACAAATAAAATATGACGAAACGATAACAGTATTAAAGACACGTCATATTTGTACAGAGAAAGTCGTTCCAATACCCGTAAAGTGTAAAGATCTATTAATACATATGGATCAAAGTACACACGGACATAGTTCTAGATAAGCAGATGACATCACTTATCGTTCTGAGGATTGGCATCTTACTTGCCAGCATCTGCCTATCATCAATTTCACATATTTCTATTCAATTTTCTCAGAAACGATACTATACAATTTATCTGGCCCATAAGTCCCAGTTGTGATGTCCGTGACTGAAACTAGTCATCCAATTAAAAAATCTTCCACCAATATTTAGAATGGATTTCGTGGTGGACATAGGGTATGTTTTATCCCGCGACTCAGACTTGGCTCTTTGTGATACGCGGCCGGACGGGCGCGAGCAGTCGGTATACAATTTTAAAAAAATCGGCCAAGTGCGTGTCTTGTGCCCAATATTTCGCCAAAGGATTACCGAGTTGAAATATGGTTACAAAAACTCATAATATTTTTGAACTAGCTATCCAACGATACCCCTCACTATGGGTTTATCGAAAAAAACAATGTCATTCCCACTTTAAGTGTAGGGGAGGTAGCCAAAATTCTTTTTTATACGATTTATTCTACTGCTTTGTCGGCCTGATTGATTTATATACCCATGCCAATTTACAGTTTTCTAGTAGTAAGGGTTACTGAACTAAGCCGCAGAGGGACAGACATGGCGAAACTATAAGGGTTCCTTGCTGACTGCGGAACCCTAAAAAAGCAAGAACAAATTTAATATCTGGGTGGTTCTCCGAGCGTTAAACCGCCGTCAGTCCTTCGCTCGCATTAACCTTTCGTCTGTGATGGGTTCAAGCCTCGGTCGCGCCGCATTAGAAAAAATAAATTATGTCTGAAATAAGTGCAAAAAGGCGACTAAAACTGTGCATGGGTAGGATGCTAATCAAACACAGATGAAAGGTTAATGTCCAATGCAATGATTTTGAACTTTGTCTCTATTAGCCAGGGTTCAATTAAATATATGCAGGTAAATCATCCAATTTACCTGCATATATGAAATAAATGGCTGGATGCCTGTGCCTGTTAAATGACATATGACTGTATGGACATTGCAGTTTGTATATTTTCTCAAACATGCAATGAGATATTGACGTTGTGTTCTTCATAATGGGCTTTGAAGTGTCACGTTTCGGGCGCAGCGAGACGAGAGATCCGTAATGGGATTTCATACAGAATTGGAGGCCTAGGCCGGCAAGATGGTCTTTTTTAATTTCCATTCCACAATTTGTGGCACAGCATCACGGCGTTCAGCCATGAAAATTCCCGGCATTTGTAGTAATGTACTATTTCAAGTAATTTGAGTAGCAAGTTGTATACCTATTATCACGAATGGTTGACACGCGTGCCCGTACCGCGCATAATGTACCGAGGCGTCAGCGCCCACGAGCCGCTGAATAATAATCCCATTTCCAACAGATCGAAATCTGACAAGGCGGCCGTGAACTAAAACGCGCGGTGTATGTGCAATGTGACAGACAGGCTGACAGTCGGCCAAATTACGTGTCACGTTCACAAAATATATTCTGTCTAAAAATTTTTTTTAGTAAAAGCTTTTTTACCGACTTTTTTCATGGGTTGCGGGTTCCAGTGACCCCAAATAAGATGGGTTTATCTTGTGTAGTTTAGGGGTTGCTGGCCACCCTCTGTCTCATCAGATCAGCTCGGTGGCGCCTAACCATAATATTGCATTGTCATTAGAAATGTCATATTAGCTCAATGTTGATGACAACTTACATTACGAACAGAACTAAGTTTGAAAAAAGGTTTTTAAAAAGTCCGTCACGTTCTGACGAGTAATGTAAGGCACTGCACTGCACTGTTTCTGCACTGCCTTTATCCGAATCCGAGAAATCATCCGTCCGACGGTCTGAATCCGGTGGTCGTCCCTCTTTTTCTCACTTGCGATGTTTCACCCGAGTGCGAAGGAGACGGATGATTTCTCGGATTTGACGGATTCCTTATCCACTTATACAGGATGAAAGAAAAATGGTGGTGGTGGAAAGTAGGTATCCATATACCTTCCGAGTGATATTATCTTCAATTCTACACGTTGTTTGAGGCCCAGTGTAGTTTTTTCTGTGTTTAAAGTACAATAACCTCAGTTCAAGGTCACCTTGCAAGGTTAGCAAACTTATCGGTACGTTATCATGCAACCCACCTTCCGTGGATAAGGATCGACAACCTACTGGATCTTATCAGTCCGCTAATAGTGGATAGGCCCGGTTTCGTGGGCATGCCTTCTGTCAAATGTCATCTAATGATAACGGCCTCAATAGTGCCGATTATGATTGAATGCTATCACTAAACACTTTGGGCACAAAACTGTCACCAGCCTGACAATATCTGATGTTTCTAGGTAACTACATAGTATTGGATTCTCTCTGCGACTCACGCTACGCAAAGTCTTGTTTACAGCTAATTAGTAATTAGTTAAGGGCTCTTTCGGGGCCCAACTTGGAAAGATAGGTAGAAACAAAAAAGCAAAGTCATGTTTGCCACTGTAAAAAAAAACAGCCACTAAAGGGAGAAATTAAACTATACTATATTATAAATGCTAAAGTTTGGATGTTTGTTACTCAATCACGCTTAAACGGCTTAACCGATTTCGACGAAATTTTGCACGAAGATAGTTTATATCCTGGATTAAAACATAGGATAGTTTTTATCCCGGGTCCACGCAGACGAAGTCGCGAGCGGAAGCTAGTAACAACAATATGTGAATATTACATCACCCGCAGATACAACTGGTAGGTAATATGGACATTAACCTTTTAGATTTATTACTTAATTAATACGCATAGAGTATATTTATACCGAGTAAAGTAACTATGGTTGTTTTTCTTAGTACCTGACGGTCCTAACCGGTTAGACTATCCTGCCTCGATAGGATATTTTAAACGTTATAGACCGGCTTAGATATGATGTTATCATGTTTACATCACGTTTGTGGATATAAATACGAATTTGTATCCCGTGTTCTACACTTTATTCTCAGACTTATCATTATAGAGACCCTTTTCTTGGTAGCTCTATCACCAATATCACCATCATCACATTACATTTACAATAATACCAAATAATCTTAAGACAACGGTTATCGATATTTTTAACCGATTTCAAAATAGAGGAAATGGAGGTTTCTCTCTCTTATTACCTCAGAACTCCGTCATTGATGAGCCGATTGGTAATTTTTTTTGTTTGAAAGTATATGCTTCCAGGTGAGTCCCATTTTTTTCAATAATTCAGTAGGATGATGGGATCCATGAGGAATTGAGGGAACTCCTCAATAATATTAGGCACGCGTGTAGTGATTTTGGTATTTTCTATTATAACTCGTGTATTTTTACACCTAGAAATCATAAATTTGGTGGAGTGGAATTGATGATGAAGACCACAGATGACTTATGGAATTCCTCAATTATGTACTTCAAAGTACAAAAGTACGTCACAGATTCGTTGAAATAGCAACTAATGAAGTGCCAAAGGTGATCCTTGTGGAATCGACGGAAGTCCTCAAATATTATCGGGCCACATACAGCGATTGGGTTTTTTTCTCTAATAATCAACGCATTTGCTCTCGGAAATCATTAATGTGGTAAATTGGAACATAAATGTGGAAATGTTCTCGTGGCTTGGCGGTGTACTGATTTGAAGTCGGATAAAACTTTGTTTTTAAAGTAAATTATTTTTAATACTAAAGAAATGTGAGTATTTTGGAAAGCTACTACTAACTGACTCCATACAACGGTAGATTACTCTCCTAGAATTTATCACATTAACCCGAGCAAATGATTGGCAAAGAATACCAGAGCAAAACTCGTAAAATTTTAAGATCTCGATCGAGACAGCGGCTAAAGAGATAATAAACTGATACAAGGTTCACATAATTGAGTCTGTCGAGAAAACTTGGGTACTTAGTGTAGTTGGAAGTAGACTCCTAGAGGATTAGAGGATTGTGTCATGTGTGGTGCTTCCACTATCAGGAACTGGTAATTTTTTTTTTTTTCATGGAGGTACATAACACATATTCAATTTCAAATTTACTCGCCAAACTGACGGAACAGTTTGTTGGCGAGACCGCGCTCATTTTTACAGGTATTTGTTTGATTTTGAACAACAGAGAGATATGAAAGTAGGGACATGTCAGTTTCTTAACATCCTTTAGCTATTTATGACATTGCTTTATATCTCTTGATCACTTTTCGGTGCAGTGGCCTGCAAAAGTAAGCTCTTCTCGCACTAATTATTTTTCCGCGAATGGTAAATAGTTATATTATAATGGTTGATGTACAGTCAGACTCAGATCGCAGGTAATTATCGCCAGAGCCGGAAGCAAGGGCGGTAAATGTGCGATCTGAGGCTTTCTTTATTATCGCCCGTGGCGAGTACACAATTTTCGCGTTCCTGTCCAGGAAATGTGTTTATCAGCGCGCGACGCAGGCGGTAATTGCCACTTTCTGGCTAGGTGTGACGTAAAGTAAATACTTAGTTAGCGCACCGCTTTATATATAAGTTTTGTATATGCAGGGCGGGCAGCTATAGCTACTTTGCTGAATGTAACATTAGTACAATTAAACGTTGCAACTACAGAATTAATTATGAGAAGTGCCGTGGTTATGTTTAACAAGTAAATTGTATTAGAATGGGATCAAATCAAAACATATAACACAAGTTCCCGATAAAACGTTGTCTTAGTCATGGCGACGACAATTTTCCCATGAGTATTCAGATATAAATTAAAACGGTTCAATTAGAATAAGGCTGCGTTTTCACCAGAGGTTAGCTGCACCGATATCATATCTGACATATCAAAGAGCTTCATAGCGTAGATTTCTATCGTAACATTCGGACCCGTAGCTTACCTTAGTGGCGACTCTTGTCCCAAACATTTTGTCTCGCTTGGATAACATGTTTTTTTTTTCAGATTGTTTCTCCAGCTCATTTAATCATCTTAAAAAGCATCTTAAACGGCCTACATTAGCATTGACGATCTACGAACCTTCACTGATAAGTATTATTCTCAGTTACAGACTAACTAAGGTATTATCAAGCGAGGAAACCGAATATTAGTGTATCTAAAAGACCGGTATCCGCTCGGATTTCCCCGGATTTTGTTAGATTAATTACGGCATCCGGGATGCGCTCCTATGTCCTTGAAAGATACTAATACAACGACAATATGCATGTCAATTATTAATATTATTATATACAATTATGAATCATTTTATATTTTTATGTATTTTTTTTAAACCTTAGTGTTAGTAATTCTTATTGTTTTTAATGGAAATAACTACCTAATCAGTAGAGTCGGTCAGTCTCAGCAAGTCGGTCATAGTGGCCTGATGGTAGAAGAAAAACTGTGGTTCGTCGTGGTAGAGTATTTTAACTATTCGTTGTGGTAAGTCTTAGTTCCCTTCAATACCAATCCAGCAGTTGATGATGATGATGAAGGAGTAAGATTAATTTACAAATATTGTGGTGCAAGCCACTGAACAAATGACGTAAATAAGGGGCAGTTAGGTGCCCAGAAGAAGATCGAAATGTATCTAACAAGGACTCCTATCGGGTATCTGGGATACGTTCGGGACGTGGCTGTCACGTCGAATAGACACATTCACCACATTATGACAAGGTAATACCACTGTTAAATCTCCGAAAGTGTTCACTCGCCAGCTATCATAAATTATGCAAATTATACACGCAATAGGTTGAAAGTTGGATGTTTACCTCTGGAGGCATCCACGCGTAGGTCCCCGCGGCAGACATCCTAGTGGTCTTGTACACCTCCCGCGCCAGGCCGAAGTCGGTGATCTTCAGGGTCTTGTCTTCCAGGTTGTCGTCCGGGAGGATCGCTTCGCTCAGGAGTACTGGAATTGAATGATAACTTTTAGAAAATGTTCGGCAGTAACTGATGTAAAGAAAGATTACTTCTGAACGAAGAATCCAAACACAATAAAACTTTCGGGGAAAATCTTACGCAATTCGACCTAGTCCCAGAGCAAACTAAGCAAAGCTTGTATTTTGGGTACTAAACGACGATATACATACTTATAAAGATATATAAATAGATACGAAAATAAATTCGTGCTCATCTATCAAATAAATGCATCTTATATATCTAGATTCTAATCCGGGACTGTCAGCTTTGTTAGACAGGGTCACTACCCACTAGGCTAAACCAAAAATATACTGTACCTATATATTTTTACTAATATCAAATCCTATTTGAATAAATTGTATTACACATTTTAAAAGAGACCTTAATATTTATCGAGACGTAGGCTTCGATGTGGGCTGTCGAACGTCCAAATGTCTACATGACCTAAGCACGTAGGTTTTGGAGGTTATTATGCTGAATAAATTAATACTTGTTGCTGTGTAATTTGGGTCACTTATATTCTATTTAAATTTACATCATTGTAGACAGAATTGAGTGTAGCTTTTAAGGGGGTGAAAGATATTCAAGAAGATATCCAGGTTTCAGTTTCACGGATCATGTGTACTTAGCGGCTACCGCGAAACGTCAGCTGCATGCGTATTGTATATTTGTTTTTACATGTTTTTTTTTAATTTAGTTGGTTTGAGTCCCGGGCGAGGCAAGCGAGTTTTAGAAAATCTTTGAATGCAGTTTTGTTTCTTTTTAAAAATAAAGGAATGTCTTTTTTAAGTAAAATGAGCTAGCTCAAGGATTTAAGGTAGTTTCCCTCCAGGGCCCGAGTTAACTTTCCACACTGTATATATATTAACGGAGTTCCCACCGCGGAGATTTTTCGTGTATCACTATTTCTATCGTAGTTGCATATTCAAGCGACAGGTAGTATATATAACCCTACACTTAGATGGTTGGCAGTCCTCAACTGTGCGCGTCTCCAGAAACTTCCTGCCTCGCACAGCTAAACTGTGGAATGGATTGTCGCCTGCGGTATTTCCGGACCGATACGACCTTCAAACCTTCAAGAAAAGAGCGTACTCCCATCTTAAAGGCCGGCAACGCACTCACAACACCTCTGGTGTTTCAAGTGTCCATGGGCGGCGGTATTCGCTTACCATCAGGTGATCCGTCTGCTCGTTTGCCTCCTATATCATAAAAAATATAAAAATAAAATCTGTATTTGAGTCAAATATGAAACGAATGGTAAAAAATGGCACTTTAATTGAATTTAACACACATTTTTAACATGTTGCCCGTAGTGACATTGAATACGTGAGTTGAACCGTGTATTTGTTAGTATTAATGGCAGTTTACTTATTCTATGTCTCGTTTTCCTGTGATCCATAAAGTGCCGACTAATCGGCACATTTAGCCGACTAGTCGCCGACTACAAATGAGGCCGGATAGTCGGCATTCCCGACTAGTCGGTACATCTCTAGTACGAACTCTAACCGGGTGAATAAACTTTGCACCGCGCGCCATACAGGATTTTTCAAACTTAATTACCTTTTATTACTAAAAACTTAACTAATGTATATTTTTTCACGAATGATTAGTACGGTTTGGATACTTTAAGTAGGCTTCGGCTCTAAGACGGTTAAAAGAGCGCGTTGTATTATAATTTATAACCTAGCTACGATAGCACTCAGGTACCTACGTACTTACGTACAGTCGTACATTGGCAATATAGCTCTTACCTAACCGCAAGTCGCGTATTTCCCACCGCGGGCGTGACCGGACCAACAAACAGTTTTACGATCGCGCCACCGACAGGGCTCATTGATAATTGAGAGCTCCCTTGCGCAATGCACGGGTTAGGAATAGAGGAGCAATTAAAAGGTAATAGCTGAGGCCAGTTGCCTTCGAGTACGTTAGGAACAGTAGAGCGATGAAAAGGCAAAGGTATAGGTTAGGAACAGTGGAGCGATGAAAAGGCAAAGGTATAGGTTAGGAACAGTGGAGCGATGAAAAGGCAAAGGTATAGGTTAGGAACAGTGGAGCGATGAAAAGGCAAAGGTATAGGTTAGGAACAGTGGAGCGATGAAAAGGCAAAGGTATAGGTTAGGAACAGTGGAGCGATGAAAAGGCAAAGGTATAGGTTAGGAACAGTGGAGCGATGAAAAGGCAAAGGTATAGGTTAAGAACAGTGGAGCGATGAAAAGGCAAGGGTATAAGGATGGCCACTTTCGTTCGTGTCGTGACTGTATTATAATTTGGCCACCGAACCGTTCATGCTTACGGGCGTTGTGAAAACTGTATATTAAATATACATATATGATACTAATTGATACAACGGGATGGCAGTCGTTTTCATAAAAATAGCCTACGCGATGTGATTTAATGTAACCCAGCCTTTTTGGTTTCAGTTATGTGATGAGGCCATCCATTGCCAACAACAATGTTGTAGAAAGTAGTTGTTGTTTATGTTGATATGGCAGCAATATCTTTATCTAATTTCAGCTTTCTATGCCAAGCGGTCTTCGAGAAATGCATGTGCCAGACAGACAGTCATCGCACAAGTGTTCCGATGGTGGTTCCGTTAGGACCTATGGAAAACTAAATACAACGTATATTTAAAAAGTTACAGTGAGCAAGAAGCGCGCCACGTTAAATCGTAGAATCCAAATGCAATCTTAACGCATTTAGAACTTGCTGTAAATCTCGGCAATTTTCAGGTGACGTGGTCCGCCTACGCCCGGTCTAGCGTTTACACTCATCTTACTACGAACTGGAAGCTATAAATCAGTCTAGCTGTTTCAGTTTTACACGTATTTGAATGAACTGGGGGTTTCCCGTGCTCAATGCTAATGAGATACGTCTTGGATCTAATATCACTTGCGCTTTGATTTTATGAGTTCGAGTTCATGATCGTCAACTATTATATAGTGCCAGCTGAGCCGCGCGGGCAGCTAGCTGAGTACAGTATAAGGTTATATTGTGTTGTAGCAAGAATGTTGGCGTTTTTATTTCTTAATTTTAAGCGGCTACCACACGGTGTTAAATTTTTTTTTTCACTGGGTTCTATTTAATGGTTTGTGTTCTTCTTTTTATTTTATTTTTTGTTTTCGTGTACGTTGTCCTCGGCTGCGTGCGGTCGTGGAGTCATTGCGCCGTGCTTCACCAAATGGCCACAACACAACGGAAGACGAGCGCTGGATCTGCCAGCATTAAGGCGCTCTTACACGGGCGATTTTTCGGGCAATTATTGTCCGGCGACACGTTGCCGAAATTAATGGAGCAATATGGGGCAATATTTCGGAAATATTGCCCCATATTGCTCCATTAATTTCCGTGTTGCTCCATATCGCCGACTACAATTTGCTCTACTGAATTTCTCGTGTATGAACGTATTGCCTAGAATGGCGCCATATGGAGCAACAATCGCTCCATTTTGAGCAATATTCGAATTGCTTCAAGTGGCCGTGACGTCCAAATTGCCCCGAATTTCCGGCAATTCGGCAATTTTTATCGCTCGTGTAAGAGCACCTTTACGCTGAGTAGTGGCCATTTCGTGACAAATATGATGATGTATGGCCACAATTTAATGTGTTTTACTGTCACGAATAAATACTGTATTACTTTCATTATTTCTTTGATAAGCAAATATTGTATTAATACACTAAAAACCTGTTTATAAAACATTTTCTGCGACCAATATAATAATAATAAATATTAGGGGACAATCTTACACAAATCGACCTAGTCCCATAGTAAGCTCAATAAGGCTTGTGTTATGGGTACTAGACGACGATATATTTAATAGATAGAAATACTTAAATACATAGAAAACATCCATGACTCAGAAACAAATATTCATGCTCATCACACAAATATTTGCCCTTACCGGGATTCGAACCCAGGACCTTCAGCTTCGTATATAATATGTTCAGATACATAGTGTACCTACTTGTGTAGCTGATTTATTGAATACACGCCAGCAGCAAAGCTAGCCTCCTTATTCACTAACCCTTGGCCACTTCAGCTTGGTGATATGTTGCTTTCTTATTATTTAGTCTTCAATCAGTGAAGTTTTCCGAGCGAGTTAAGCTATCAAAATTAGATATGGCTTCGATTTAGAGGTATTTCCTAATGTAATTTCAGTATAGTGTTACTTTATTTAGTTTTGGAACAGTTTCTGCGCTACATAGACGTGCTAAAAGGCCAACTCGAGGCATGCGATATTCCTGTTGGGTGCTGCGAGGAGCTTGCCTGTATAGAAAGAAAGAAAGAAAGATACATTTATTCGTGACAAACACAAGGCAATTTACATACATTAACATACAGTTGCGTAATTTGCCACGAAATGGTTGCAACTCAGCGTAATGCTGGCGGAGCCAGCGCTGGTTTTCCGTTGCGACCATTTGGTGATGCCACGGCACAGTGACGAAACGTACACATACATAATATAAAATCACTTAAACTCACTCACTATGAGACCGGATTGGCGTAATAAGTTAGAAAAGGTGTAGCTTCTATTGAAGAATTCATGTATTACTGTCATTGTGTGATCATGAATGCAAATAAATAAATGAAATGAAGCTCGACTCGAGAACCTGGACCAAAACCGCCATTTACGGAAGACTCGACCAAAGCCCTATACGTATACTTTCAATGACCAGGGTCAGTGATGCTGCACACAGTGCGACCGAACATTTGAAATTAATTTCGGCTTTGCGAGCCACATACGTGCTCATCAGAGACAATTGTAAAGGTACTGGTACACATGCTTTTTAGTAGCACGAAAGCATGCTAGTTTCAAGCAAATAGCATGCGTAAATATAAAGTTGCTAGTAAGCAGCATACTATTTGCATATATAATAATTGAGCATGCTCAAACAAGCATGCTACTAAACAGCATATTGTGTACCAGTACCTTTCGGGTCGCCGTCGTCGCCGTCGTCGGATACGACAGGGAAAACTATATATATATATACCTAAGGGGCTCCTAGCTCCCAATGACCTTCGATCTGTAACTGTCGGTTTTTTCGTGTTTTTTATGGCTTATCGTATCAACAACAACGTGGTTTACCGAAATAGTATCCCATATTTACTTCAAAACTCAGTTTTCGGGACATATGAGACCAAACTTTGGCAATGTCAGGCCAAAAAAAACTAGTTTAATAGGCGTAACTTTTGTGAAAATAAAAATCTCGTGGGTTTTTAGGGACGTCAATAAGGAACAGTTATATGTATATTTCATATATAAAAGTGCATAAACTATATGTTACTCATATCGAAAACAGAGCGTTTTTGGACCATGTTTGAATAAATCATAAAAAAAATATCAATTCTTTTCAAAAAAACTCTCATGCAAATGCAGATATAGGATTGAAGAACCGATAAGTGTTTGTGCCATCTACAGTTTTATCGGAGATCAACTCGAAACTCGTCAAAACTAGCCTCGACGCGAGAGGTGGCATAATTTTAATATCTGTATGTGGGTTCAAGCTTCCAAACGGATAAACCGATTTGAATAAGTTTTATTTTTTAATCGAATGCTCACACCAACACAACTTATTTATTATTATTGATAGGTACCACTGGTATTACAATTACTAATTGTATTATTCATTATTTTTTTTTACAACATGATTTATTTTTTATTTTTATTTATTAAAGTTATTGAAATTAATAGTACCGGTATGACCATATTGTTATTTTTCATCATTATTATGTATAATCACATAGCAAATTGCGAAATTTTGTAAACGATCGCTATGTGAAAAGTAATATAAGATAACTGTACTTATGTTAAATTCATATAATGAGATTTAATAAACTAAACTAAACTCTCGCACCGCGCAAGAACCGACCCAGTTATACGGTAGGCCTATCTATACAATGTATACTAATATTATAAAGAGGAAAAGTGTAAGATTGTAGCTTTGGAAGTATGTTTGTGGGTGGTAAATTGGTAATATCCGGAACCGCTGGACCGATAAAAAAAAAGCGGCCAAGTGCGTGTCGGACCACGCACAACGAGGGTTCCGTGCCTATTAAAAAGGTCGTATCGTTACTGAAATCTTATGGCCCTTACGTCCTTTTCTTTAAGGAAGGCAGTTTTTTAAAAATATCTCAAAAACCTTTGAACCGATCTTGTTCAAAACAATTTTCGCTGAGAGAATTTAATAAGCCCAATGAGCATGATTTTTTTAAAAAAAATTAAAATACACAGTTCAAAAATTAGACGGGGGGGGGACACAATTTTAGTGACTTTCGTGGCGATTATCTCCGACTCTATTCACTTAATCAAAAAAAAAGCTGAGAAACCTTATATTTATTTTGAAAGGCCTATCGATTGATGTGCCACACGTGGGCTTGCAATGAAAAAAAAATGTATGACTTTCAGTTTTATGTATGGAGTGCACCCCTAAAAAATTTTTTTTTTAGTAATTTAATTACAAAACTATGTAGCGGCTAACAAAATACACCTATCCTCAAAAATGTATTCAAATACACCTCATAGTTTTCGAGTAAAATGCCTGTGACATACGGACGGACAGACAGACAGACATGACGAATCTATAAGGGTTCCGTTTTTTGCCATTTGGCTACGGAACCCTAAAAAACACTTTCTGGATGGACATAGACAATATTTTCCGCGGCTTTGCGGGGGGCCGCGCGCGAATCTAGTATTAAATATATTCTAGTTACCCGCCAAAGCGTAAGCCATCTTTAAACAATAAAGTAACTGATTTCCGCACCTATCAAGCCAATTGGCGGTAAACTTTACTGCGCAGCCTCCAGACTGTACCGGCTGGCATTATGCCCATGATGTACGACGTTTAAACAAATAAAGTAGAATCAGTTTCTTGACTCCGGGGAATACGAGTGCGAGACTTGTATGTTACTTATACGGTAGCTGACAAGACAGCAGTAATAATAAATCAACCATACCAATAAAAAAAACCCAGGAGAATACTCGGAAAACAACACGCATCAACTTATTCATGCAATTATATAATGATTTTTAAATACCTATTCAAAAACTTGAAAAAAAAAACCGTGACGTCACGTGTTTCTGTTTCCGTACAAACTTCAGACGAGAGCGTTTTTGACTATTAATAAAAAGTTAGTTATTTGATTCGCAGTTCAACACTTATTAACTAAAGGTTCTTCATTCCTTCTGTTATTAAGTGAAGATCAGTTATACGCCGGGTTTGTAAGCTGATAGCGACTGTGGCAGGAAAGCGCTAGAATCAATGGCGGGCTACAGCAGTAAGGCTAGCACAGCTGATGCCACGACACGACGCGACACGAGAAAATCTCCCCTCTTTCTAATTTGCACAGTGCGAGTGACACAGACATCGGTGAGCTGCGCGCGTTACGACACTTGCGACTTGGTAGCTAGATGTGCTATAAGGGCCGAGTTCTGTGGCCATCCGTGGCCAATAAGAGTCAAGGTACTGCCCTTACCACAACTGTGAAGTTGTGGGTGGATGTTATGCGTTGATCCCAGTGTTTCCTGGTCGAGCGGTCTCTAAATACGGCGCGATTGAGCAACATTCAATTAAGGAAAAACAATGGTGATTGCTTTTGAACCAAGTGGACCTTTGAACTGGCTAGACGTGAAGTTTTCCTTCCCGATCAGAGAAGAAGAGATGTACACAAATAACCAGAATCACGGGTTAATTTAATATATTTTATTAATAGTCCTCAATGTTATATAAATTTGATTTCGTATTCCGCTCATGCTTGCATTTAGAGTATAGATTTCTACTGAGGAGCTATACGGTTTCCACCATAAGGGATGGAAAGGGGCCAAGCAGCTAAATTAACAACTGGTCTTAAAATGGTTGACAGCTTACCATAAAGAACCTACCTACTTAATTTGGGCGAATAATGGTTTATTTGCCGCACCCTCATACTAACTCAGTTGCGGCAAATAAAAAAAAGCGGCCAAGTGCGTGTCGGACCACGCACAACGAGGGTTCCGTGCCTATTAAAAAGGTCGTATCGTTACTGAAATCTTATGGCACTTACGTCCTTTTCTTTAAGAAAGGCAGTTTTTTTGAAATATCTCAAAAACCTTAGAACCGATCTTGTTCAAAACAATTTTCACTGAGAGACTTTAATAAGCCGTATGAGCATGATTTTTTTCATATTTTTAAAAACCACGGTTCAAACATTACACAAAAATTAGACACAATTTTAGTGACTTTCGAGGCGATTATCTCCGACTCTATTCACTTAATCAAAAAATTGCTGAGAAACCTTATATTTATTTTGAAAGGCCTATCGATTGATTTGCCACTCGTGGGCTTGCAATGAAAAAAAAATGTTTTTCAGTTTTATATATGGAGTGCACCCCTAAAAAAAGTTTTTTTTAGTAATTTAGTTACAAAACTATGTAGCGATTAACAAAATACACCCATTCCTCAAATTTTTATTAAAATACATCTTATAGTTTTCGAGTAAAATGCCTGTGACATACGGACGGACAGACAGACAGACAGACAGACAGACAAACATGACGAACCCATAAGGGTTCCGTTTTTTGCCATTTGGCTACGGAACCCTAAAAAGTAGAACTATGACAAAGATAACGAATGTTAATCTCTCTCTAGCACACTTATTGAGATCTGTATATAGCATTTCGCTCGGTCGTATATTAGGAAATCATGTTATACTACAATGACTTCCATATTATGTTAAATCAACGCATACTAAAACTCGTCGCCTTAGGAGAAGCAAGCTTGGTAAAGTGTCTGACATGGTAAAAGATGTGTAGGTAGATTCAAATCATGAATATTTGATTTTATTTTGGTTGGATCAATCTGCGTTTAAATCGTACATACGTCTTAGTTACGCAAAAGGACAGAAACCCCATTGGCAGTTTATTGTAAAACCGCATAAATTAGTATTCTGCGCACGTTTTTTGCGCACAATGCGCCATTATCCTCGTAGCCCAATATTTCGACCCGTGCGGCTGCGCGGGCGATCAAAGCGGACCGCCCGTTTGAAACATGTCCCCCGACATTAAGGTGTGTGTGCATTATATTAGTTTTCACCAGTAGAGACCAGCGTTGTGGTTTGCAGCAACTTCGCGTGGTGAGGCACCCACCTATTCCCAGCGACATCGGCAGGCCTACTTGAAAACGAATGATGAATCTTTCCTTTCAGATCTTGAAGAAAAATTACGCCATATTAGCTACGTGTATTGATGCTGAGCGACTAGAAATGCAGGGCATAGACCATAGAGGAATCTAATATTGGTCAAATTTGGACCAGTCCTACTGAGGAAGGGTACACATCCTACTTCCTGTCATAGGTTTCATAAGCACTTGATCTGTCAGTCTGTACGCTTTTTGTCACAATAACTTACTAAAATCACAAAGTTAAAGCCTGTCTTTATTCTTTGACACTCTTTTTGAATTGTAGATAATTTGTCACTCTTACAAGCCGCAAACAATGCCTGTATACTACTTTGTTTAATTTCCACAAAAGCTTAACAAGTTTATGTCTGCTATGAACTTAAAGTATATTTTGTGCCAATGTCACCTGTAAAATTTCCAATACTCCATTAATAATGTATGTCTTAACCCTTAGCCTGCGCGCGCGCGGCAAAGCCCGTTTGAAGCTTGCGCCACCCGGGTTAATAGTTTACACGTTGTGTCGCCGCGCCAATGGCTTACCCATATTTATCTGTGTAATTAGAGCCTTATTTGAAGTGAGAACGAATGGACCAACGGCGGTCATAAACTCTATTACTTCGCAGTTTGTTGAACCAAAGCATATCTGGTATAAAAGCACTACCGGTTTTATGGGTAGGTCAATCCACTATTAATTTTTAATATCCAGTCCCGTGAGCCGGGCGACAATATGTATGGAGTTTCTGAGAAAAATAATTTGGTACAACATGGACTTCTAACATGCTTAGAAGAAAACTCCACCTAATGGTGCATTCAAATTCAAACCCAATAACTTGCAGTCTTATAAAGTGACCCAGGAAACGTAACAATGGCAACTAGCGACAGAAAAAGTTGATTCAACCAGGTATGTGGTCCCGAGGTGAGTAAGGTCGCCAGAGCTCCCGAGTATGCTGTGTTTAGTTAGAGTGAGGAACTTGCTTTCGTCTCTAACAGTCGTCGATACAACGAATCCTTGCACCAATAAAATATAACCAACGCGCTTGCTACTCAAAGTACTCATCTAGGGAAGCCAAGCATCCAAAGGTGGTCCAAAGGCTACCCGCAGCAGTGGAAATTATACAGGCCTGATGATGATGATATGTCCTAATTGGATCCATTACCTATTGTAATAATATTATTTATTAATAATAATATTGGCGCAACAACTTACTATTCCAAGTTTCCAACAGAATGCGGGCTATTTTAAGGGCGACCTAGTTTTGTCTAACATTATGGAGCAGGGCGAAGCGAAGGAAGCTTCCAAATGTCGAAATGTCACAGAGAATTTCAGTAGACCTGAAATAGCTTATATAAAATAAATAGCTTTTCGGGGTATCTGACAAATTCACCTGCCAACAAGTGTTAATGGACATAAGATATAAACGATTACCGACTGTTTAAAACTAAAAACATCCAATATTTAATGTAACTCTTTACTTGATCAAATAAACAATCAGTATTTTTTTTAAATAACCAGAGGTCGGAATTTTCGTGGCACTTTTGATATACATATGTATAATCGGAAGTCGATAAACGAGAAGTCCCTATGACAGCTCAAAAGTGCCACGAAAATTCCGACCTCTGTAAATAACATTCTACTATTATAATAAGTTTTTGAAAAAACTAAGAAACACATCAATGCATGAAAGTCATCGACTTCTCGTGGAGATGTGTTCCAGTGAGTCCAAAAACGACGGCTTTATCTTATGTAATAGTAATTACTACGGGTAATACCATCTGTCTCCATCATCAGATCAGCTGGGTGGTGCCATGTTCGTATTACACGTCAGTAACAATTCAACTTGTGTTGCTGCTATGCAGAAAGCCACTGGAATGGGGTACGAGCATTCTGCGCAGCATATCGAGCTAACATTAAAAAACGAGCGAAACAAAATTCTAAGGGTCAAACTTGCCTTAAACGGGATGGGAAATATATACAAATGGAGACACAGGTACTTTGAGTCCGAGAACAAGGCCGTGTCGATACCGATTCATCTGTCCATCACGGCACGGAACAAAGCGACAAGACGCTGGCTCGACAGGCGGCTACAATCACTGCCATGCTAATGTGGTCTAATTCGCAAAAAGCTGTCTCGGCGTCGAAATGCGTGAATGGTGAACTGCAATTATATTCATTCAGTTATTCATAATTATCCTGTCAGAAACTTAAGTTGTGTTTGGATGAAGAGCAATGATCGGTCACATCTATTGTCAAATATCAAGAGTATCAGAGTTTGATAAGATCATTTTGAGCTCTTTAAGCTATTATCTTGCTATTAGCGCTGACTTTATTAAATCAAATTTGATGTTTTATCCAAAGGCCTCCTAGACCGCATCGTCTTACTGGTAGGTAAGATGGTGGTCAAATGAATACCTATTTTCCACAAATCAGTACGGCATCATACTTTTAGGTCATCACAATTGAATATGACCTTAGAAAGAAAGAAAGAAAGAAATAATTTATTCGTAACACCAAAATACAATAACAAAGTAAAACATACAATCCTAGTGGTGACCTTAGACCACTACACGATCGATCGACTACGATCATTTAGATTTAATGTTAACGATATGTACTTTTTAGGGTTCCGTAGCCAAATGGCAAAAAACGGAAACCTTATGGATTCGTCATGTCAAACATATAAGATGTATTTGAATAAAATTTTGAGGATAGGTGTATTTTGTTAGCCGCTAAATAGTTTTGTATTAAATTACTAAAAAAAAATTTTTTTAGGGGTGCACTCCATACATAAAACTGAAAGTCATTTTTTTTTATTTCAAACTTACGTATGGCACATTAATCGATAGGCCTTTCAAAATAAATATAAGGTTTGTTATCAATTTTTTTGATTAAGTGAATAGAGTCGGAGATAATCGCCCCGAAAGTCACTAAAATTGCCATAAGATTTCAGTAATGATACGACCTTTTTAATAGGCACGGAACCCTTCGTTGTGCGTGGTCCGACACGCACTTGGACGCTTTTTACTTATAAGCTACCATCTATTGTTAGCATTATAATAAATGGAACATCTCAACAGTAGCGTCAAATTAAATTGCTGTTCTAATTTAAAATCGTACTTCTCGAATCAAATTGAAAATTCCGTTCATATCTATCCGCCAACGTAGACCTGAAGTATGGCGGCAACCTGGGTATTTCTATAAAATATTTCCTTCGTAGCATTTTATTGGCCTAATACAAAAACTAGCAGCCCCCGCGGCTCCCCCGCGTTCTAAAAAGCCCTTTTATTCATAATTCTATAATAACTATTTAAGTACATCCGAACATTCCTTATTCTCCTAATTAAACTATTGTACACCTGAGGGGTAATCATAATCACGTAACGTTCCCAACGCGCGTGAGGACTGTCATTTTTCCATATAAAAATTGACATTTAGATCTACCTGACGCTACAATGCGTTACATGATCGACCTACTGGTTATTACGCTCGCTGTCGCATTTCACAGTATATAATAATAATAATAAATACTCTTTATTGCACCACTACTAGAGAGAAACATCTTACAAAAACTTTGCTTAATAAGTAATGGTAACAACAGGCGGTCTTATCGCTTTAAAGCGATCTCTTCCAGACAACCTTTGTACAGCAGCAAACACTTAAACTAGAATTTTAAACAGGTAGTGCAGGAATTCATCAAGAAGAGCATACTAACACATCAATCTTTCAAATATTACTAAACAGGACACTTTAAAATACATACCTAATAAATGAATAAATACGCAGACATATATACAACCATACATACATAAATACATACAATAAGGGGAATACAAAGGGAGACAGGTAATATTGTTTCAACAGATTTTTGAAAATAGAAAGAGATTTTGCACACCTTATATGCAACGGCAAAGCATTCCACAACCGAACAGCCCGAAAGGTAAATGAGCTGTTATAAAATTTGGTAGATGAAGGTGGTGGGGCGAGAAGATGGTTTTGGGAAGATCTGATGGAAGTGAGACGATTAAAATGCTCTTTGAGAGTTGGAGGAGTAGAGGTAACAAAAAGTATACTGTAGAGTAACGCAAGAATGTGAGAATCACGGCGGAGACGAATTGGAAGCCACTTGAGCTGAGAACGAAAGGAGGAAACGTGGTCGTACTTGAGCAAACCAAATATGAACCTAAGAGACAGATTTTGAAGGCGCTCAAGTTTGTTAAGCTGGTCCTCAGTAAGGTACAGATAGCAAACATCAGCATAATCTAATGGGAAGAAAGAGAGGTTGATTGAGTATATGTCTCGCCAAAAACGAATATTTACGAAAATCATTAAAGGCTGTTTCACAGAATATGTCTCGCCAAAAACGAATATTTACGAAAATCATTAAAGGCTGTTAACGTTAAATATGGCGCCGGCAGCTTTTCATTCCATAGAAAACTGTCAACCTTCCCTTACAATCAGATTTGAACGGACGTGACTTAAGATTACCGTCGGTAAAAAGAAAGAAAGAAAGACATTTATTCACTACATAAACACACTCAGAGACACACAGAGAGGGAAAGATAGGAGGAAGGAGAAAAAGAGGAAGACCACGAAGAGCTTATACATGGAGCAGCTAAAGGAAAACATTAAAGCTGAATCTTATAGAGAGTTGAAGGAAAAGGCAGAGAATAGAACAGAATGGAAATTACTCCACCGACAAGAGCCAAGCTCTTAAATAAATGATGATGACACACTCAGATACAAAGAGAGTGGACATTGACACATATTGTGTGTGTCTTCGCGGCAGTGAATCGGTCCTGATTTAGCCAACTCTTTTAACACTTTGATGGACACTACTCCAGACACAATAGAAATAACAATAGAATTACGCCTAAAGGCGTCTACTGTCCATCAATGTATTAATCTAATCTCACCAATAATGGCATCATTTTTATTGCCTATCGTTTGTGTGTCCAAATTTCGTGACTTTAATCCGGGAGGTCTCAACCTCAATTGACAAATCAAGATTAGTATGTCCAAATCCCAAGTCACATGGTAGTAAAATATTGCTTTCCAGGTGTGGTCCGGAAAGGACATCGCACATGCCAAGTTTGTTAGTCTTACTGACATTATCTTGTGGGTTCAGGGTATCTTAAACATCATTTGAAACCAACTACTGGAGTCCTGTGTTACTAGTAAAGGAGAAAAAGTACGTATTTTACGCGCCACATTTTTGTGTTAACATTTCACAACTACCAACGGCATTAGGCCTGCGATAAATAAACGTTAATTATGGAGCTTTAAATCGTGTGTAGAACCACTCGCTGGCGCTCGTATTCTCTTGAGAGTACCGTGATTACTCGCGTTAAATATCCAGTATTTACGAGCGGGGGAAAGAGTCGTTAGGATGTTCTTTGTGTAGGAGAGATTGCGTGTCAAACTACAGTACATATGTATTTATGTATGTATGTAAGTACTTCATTGTACACAAGACATTGGTAAAAATACAGACAAAATAGGTGTTAAGTTGGTACAAAGGCGAACTTATCCCTGTAAGGGATCTCTCTAGTTACCTACAGTCACATAGTAGACGTATTATTCATTTCAAAGGTTTGTCTTATATCCGTCCGCGTAGAACTTGTTTATATGGAAGCTCCATACAAAGTCTCACCCTCTTAGGGTTACTACAGGGTTACACTTAACTATCCTATGACCTTCCCGGAGACTCAAACTATCTCTATACCAAATTTCATCTAAATTGGTTCAGCGGTTTAAGCGTGAAGACGTTACAGACAGACAGACACTTTCGCATTTATAATATTAGTACCTATGGATTAGTATGGATGGATTGCGTACAAAATATCAAAATGTTAAATAAGATTGCATGAAACTCTAGAGACGAGATAAACTTAAGACATAAATTCGCGATCGCATTCCTGGGCGATGTCCTTAATATAGGTCAATTTTTAATATACGGCGACGTGCATATACGAAGGTATTAGTGAACTAAGTTAATAAGGAATAACGGAGAAAATTACCCGTTTGCAATCGCATTCCTATCACGAGAGCATCATGAATCCCACGGTTTACAACCAGTAGGTTCGTCCTGCAAACTTTATTGGCTACGTCGGTACTAATAGTAGGACAATATTCTTCACTCGAAGCAAGCTATAAACACTGAATAAGACATTACAATAAAATGTGCAGAACTTCCCGTTCGCAGTAGCATTCCTCTCATGAGTAGTATAGAGATAAATCGTGTGGTTTACATTTACACCCAGCAATATCTATCGAACGCGTCCGGCAAACCAATATTATTAGCGATGTCTAAACAGCCAATCGCCCATTGCTGAGCATATGCCTCTCTTCCCGGTCCTGGCTCCTGAGTAAATCTTATTGCTTCCACTTTTAGGCAAAAGAAGAGTTGGCCGTCCACCAGCTCAATGGGTCGACGACATCTAGGAAGATCGCGGAGCAGTGAATAAGATGTCCTTTATAAAGGACAGATTAAGAAATTGTATAAATAACGAGTTAGCACTTGCATTTGTCCGTCACTGCATGCCAAATTTCATCTAAATATGTACTTTCAGTTTTCAGTGATTGAGTAATAAACATCCAAACTATCACATTTATAATATACATCTACACTAATATTATAAAGAGGAAAGATTTGATTGTTTTTTTGTTTGTATTGAATAGGCTCCGAAACTACTGGACCGATTTGAAAAATTCTTTTACCATTAGAAGCCGACATTATCCCTGATGATTGATGAACATAGGCCACTTTTTACCGCGGGAAAATGCTTCATTCCTAAGGGAAAACGGGTAATCCGTGCGAAGTCGGGCCGGGCAGCTAGTATCATATATATCTATACTAATATCATAAAGAGGAAAACTCTGTGAGATTGCAGCTTTGTAAGTTTGTTTGTTTGTTTTTAATGGGTATCCTCCGGAAATATTCATCCGATTTTAAAATTCTCAGAATGGACTTTCTGTACGTCTAACACAACTTGCTGCTCAGATGCCTCTCGCGCGACTGAGCGTCTCCTATCTCACTCGCACTGTGCAAATTAGAATAAGATGGGTAGATCTTTCTCGACTCGCGTCGCGGCGCGGCGTCAGTTGTGCTAGACCCGCTGGAACGGCAAAACATAGGCTATGTTTTAACCCGCGGGTTTGCCTGCTTTTTTGCAATACGCGGGCGAAGCCGCGCGGGCAGCTAGTATTGATATATAAAGGATTCTGTTAAATGTGGAGCCAATCGTTTGCGATCGCATTCCACTCAGGAGCGTCGATAAATCGGCGGGTTTACGCCCGGCGATACATCGCGTCCGGCAAACCAGATTCCTCCCATTCCGATATGCAGGTTAACGCAGTTAATTAAATGGGTGCGTGCCGAGTTTAGGGTTGGTACTTGATGTTGAATGAAGCAACGAAATTGTATAGACTTTTTCACAACTTCTGTAAATAATCACAAAACTTTTGCACCGGAAGATGTTAAAACAAAAGGAAAACGCGTATTTCCCAAATCGTAGGACAAGAAAGGGAGAGCTAACATTTACTGACGGAATAATGAGATAGGGCCTGGCCTATAGCATACAAAGCTATTCAATGGTATCGGTGTGAATTTAATTATTTTCGTAATATAGTACACTCGGCGAGGAGTAATGGTAGGAGGTCGAACGGGCAACTGAATGGTGACTAAGGTCATCAAAACGATCAGCGGGCAAATAACCAGCTCGAGACTCAAATGATATCTGCCGGATAGCGATAAAATTAGCACACCGAGGAGAGTGGAGATAAAGAATAGGCCTATACCCAGTAGTGGGAAGTTACGCGCTGAATAGATACATTTATATTATTTATATCTAACCACTACTGAATATAGGAAGAAAATAGTATCTATTATAATATATTATATTCTATCTGCTGCTCATAAAACCATGATAGCAACTGTCCAACTCCACTTGTATTGTACGCTGAGGTTAAAAGTAGTGTAACGGATCGATTGGCCAACCACTTCATGCATTTTCAATTTTAATAATAGCCTTACAGCAAATGTCAAGCGCGGAACTTTCGAAAGTCAATACATTGACGCGGTTGTTAGTAAAATAGCTGGTCTAAACTTGACGCCGTATATAGATTCCAAAAAAAAACCTTAAAATTGCCATTAATATAAAGAAAAAACCGACACTGGTAAACTTACACTCTTCCAAATGATGGACGTAGCTAGTTTTTAGCTAGCTGGCAATTTTAAGGTAATTTTTTTTGGAATCTATATACGGCGTCGAGTTTACAGTACGACTCATTATAGTATTTTATGCAACTGTTGTATAAGTAGGGTCTAAACGCGAGTGGCGTGAGTTGCGATGGGAGCCTCGGCGAGCATCGCAATTAAAGACGCCACGAGCGTTTTAAGACCAAGTTATACACCGTTGCATACAATGCTTTTTCTACGACTAATTCTAAATAAATAGCATTTGAGTTTTTCCGTTAGTTCTATTACTACTCACGCAATTTCTTCAGCGGTGCTATTATTTTCTTCTTCGTCCATTTTAAATGGAACATACACAGTTTTCTTCAATTCACAAACATGAATCAAATCTGAATAAGTTATTACGAGGGCGACACTGAAAGTCTTTAGAACTGGCCACTTGTAATGTAATAAATATAATAAAAAAATAAGTTCAAAATTTGAAAATGGAACTCTTTCTTAATATTTTTGTGTACGAATTCCACTCGATTGTCATTTGTTTTACGATTTGGCGGCAAATTGAAAATTGTGTGTACTACGTCAGCATGAATTTAACGCGAGAAAATTTTCGAGCAATGATTTTTTACGACTTTCGATGTAATTTAACTCAACAAGAAAGGTATGATAGACTTCGATTGGCCTTTCACGATGAAGCCCCATCTCGTGCTACTATTTACAACTGGTTTAATGAATTTAAACGTGGCCGCACTAATCTCACTGATGATCTGCGTGAGGGCCGGCCTTCTACGGCGACTACTGAAGATAACATCAGTGTTGTGCGGCGTATGATAGAGACTGACAAAAGAGTAACCTATCAGCAGATTCGTACAAGCTTAGACATTGGTATGCATCAAGTCCACAAAATCCTCCATGAACATTTAGCGGTGAGGAAGCTTTGTGCCCGGTGGATACCTCATAATTTGACAGAAGCCCAAAAAGTCCGTCGTGTTGATTGGTGCCGTGAAATGGGTCAAAGATTCAACGGAGGTGACTCAAATGCTGTGTTCGACGTAGTTACGGGTGACGAAAGCTGGATTTACTGTTATGATCCTGAAACTAAAAGACAGTCTGCTGAGTGGGTGTTTCCTTCCGAGGAGTTGCCTACTAAAGTGAAGAGAGGTCGAAGTGTGGGAAAAAAGATGGTGGCCTCGTTCTTCGGAAGGACTGGTCATTACGCAACAATTATTTTAGAGGATCAAAAAACAGTTACTGCGAAGTGGTACACTAACAATTGTTTACCACTTGTCTTGGAAAAAGTTCGAGAAAAACGGCCTCGCAGTAGGATCCTGCTTCACCACGACAACGCCTCATCGCACACCGCCAAGCAAACGATCGACTATTTGGCGACGGCAAACGTGGAATTACTGGGTCACCCACCTTATAGCCCCGACCTTGCACCTTGTGATTTTTATTTATTCCCAAAAATTAAAGAAAAATTTCGAGGAAAACGTTTTATGGACGCCGACGAAGCAGTGGCTGCGTTTCAAAAGGCCGTCGAAGAGACCCCTAAGGACGAGTGGGCAAAGTGCTTTTCTCAGTGGTTCTATCGAATGCAGCGATGTATTGATGTGAAGGGAGGCTATTTTGAAAAGATATAATAAAAGTAATAAGTTGCTTGATTGCTCAGTTTTTGATTTTCTAAGAACTTTCAGTTTGACCCTCGTAATAACGAATAGTTATCATATTTCGTCTAATTGTAAATTGGAACTTTGGTGGGAATTTAGAAATATGACACATTGACACCTCTTGTTTATGGTCTGTTTTGTTTTTAATTTCCTTGAACTTGCCATCCGAACCAAACTGAATCCGGATCCAAACCGAATCGGATCGGTTTATATTTATAAATAATACCAGTAATTGGTAAAATATGTATAGGTACACACAACTCATGATCATTTATTTTTATTTTAGTAAACAATTTATGTTCTACAAATGTTTGATAGTAAAACTTTATATTTCGAAAAATTTGCTTATGAAGTTGGTACCACTGCAATATGGCGGCCGATTGAAAAAAAGTTAGATGATTTGACATCGTGGTAAACAGTGCTTTTATGAAAAATCTATGAACCATAAAAGTACACTAAACAGTGCGTTTATGGGCCATAGAGCATAGAGTTTTTCGACGACATATTATCGGTGTCATTGTATTTGAGCTAGAGCCTATATAAATGACAGATAACGGCAGAGGAGTAGAAAAAATAATAAAAACCATAACGCAAAGTTAGTTTAAACTCATATCGATGTTCTAGACCATAATCGAGCTTCTTACGCACCAAAAAAGATAGTAATACACTTCATTTATACAAATAAAATGCTGCCTTGCCTTCAAGCGATTTATGTAAGTCATCTAGATATGATAAAATATTCATTATACATACATGCATGGATATGGCAAATCAAACCTTCAACTAGCCAATCGCTTCATATATAAACGCCTTACCAGCGCGCAAAGCATGATTCAAGTACCTTAAGAGTCCGCAGCAAGGTCCGCTCAACTCCGCGTTGAGATCGCGCGCTTACGCTTTAAAATGTTGTTGTTTCACCTAGAGGGAGACAGGGCGCTAGCAGTAAAGCGAGAGCGCGCGGGGAGGCGGAGCTATACATGTCGCAGTTTAAATATCGCAGTAAAATATCTTCATACAACGGCGAAATTATTGCGGTAAATAAAATATAACAGTAGAACATCTCCATAGCGAGATAACAATACAGTTTATACAGTGCGTAAGTGCGGCTAGGCAAATTTTAACTGATTATTTAACCTACTAAAAACGTAAATGTAGAGTACAGGCTACAAGTTTTGATGTGCCAACAAAAGTAGTAGTAACTAGTAACATAAGTATAACATACAATATACCAGGTTTTGTCATTTTAACAACCTAGTGCCATAATTGCATAGCAGATTTTACGATACCACTACCACTATTTTTGTTATAAATGAAATAAATGAATATTTATTCTGCAAGTAGGCCGCCAAGGGCACTTTTATAAGTCAAGCCCTACCAGCGCTTCTGCAGAGACCACTGTCAAGAAGAAACGCCGCAAGAAACTTAACAGTCAGTCTTTTTCCCAAAACAAGCTTATTACAGTGATAGTACTTAAACTATTTTTAAATAAGTAACTCTAAAATCCGTATTATAGATGATCAAAAATATTAGACACGTATTTTTTCTTTTGGTCACTAAACAAAAAATGTCGAAGTTATAAGGGTCAAAATCAGAGAAATGAGCATTATGCTTCTGACAAAGTTTTTCTGAATAAAATAACATGATATTACTAAAATATTTATTTTAAAATAAAGGTTCTGTGCATAATTACACGGCACTTAGCTTATTTATCTTTCTATACTAATGATTTATTTGATTTTCAAAATAAAAAAGGTCTAAATAGTCATTCCGGGAATGCGTCCTTATACCATGTTTCATAGTTCAAACAAATCAAAAATGTTTATAATTAAGACTTAAAATTTTCATATTTTAATATTAGCTTTGAAAATCATCAAATTAAGAATATACGTATAAAATACATTAATAGCAGGTTAATTTCTTCATATTTTGACTATTCAAATGCTGTCTGACGTTTATTAAATCATTCCGTGAACGCGGTGGATATCGATTGATGTAAATAAAAGAACACACGCTAGGTGGCGTTAGCAAGCAACAGCGTGAAGTTCACTAGTCAAAGCAAAAGGCGTGTTTGTTGTTTACGGAAAAAAAAATGATTTAGTTGGTAAGTACCTTTTAAATTCATATGTGTGAAGCGTACTTTAATTCCCTGTCACTACGGGAACGCAGTTTGATGGATAGTTTTTCGAAAATTTGCATATATTTTGCAAAATTCTTATAAATATTAGAGCTCACTTGTTCATAACCCCTAAAACCAATATCTTACATGGCGCCGTCAAGCGCGACATGAAAATATTTATCAAATAGTCATTTCGGGAACGGTAATTTCGGGAACGTTCTCGTATATGACGGACGTTCCCGAAATGATGCGGGCGTTCCCGAGGTGACAATAAAGTGAACAAAAATAAATGTTTTCAATATAACAAATATACAAAATAACAACATTATCCGATTTAGGAACAGGTTAATTACAATTTCTTGAAGGTGATTCTTAAATGCATTAGTTACATAATTATTAAAAAAATCTTTAAAAGTGTTCCCGAAATGACTTTGTGCCTGGCATTATTCTTATTAACTGGTAGAATTTCTAAAATATATTTTTGTGCGTGCCTCTTCACAGGAACGGTTCATGACAAATGACACAACAGACTCCACTTGTTGGTTTTCTTAAAAAAAAACTTTATTTCTCAGATTTTTGAAAACCTAAAATGCTCATCTCTTTGATTTTGACCCATAAGTGCGCGTAACGTCACGGTTCATACGTTTGTGAAGTCACGCGGATTATCTACGCGCCATAACTTCGTCATTTTTACAGACTTCAAAAAAGCAGGAGGTTCTATGTTCGGTTGTGTGTATTTTTAAAATAGGTGTCCAATATCTTATGATCAATAAAAATACGCACTAATTAGAATCCAGATCTTTTTTCCTAGGAACCTACCCTATAAATATTTATTCGCATTGAAGATTTGGTGTATTGAAGGAAATAAAAAAAGATCATACATTATTGTTTTTATTTTTGGTAAAAAGTACCTACTTACAACAATGATCCTAGTTGGTCCATAAATAAATGAAATTTGAATTTATAGCCTTATTATAACTTACCTATTAGGATTTATATTTTCTTTTTGACGACGAGCCGGTCCTCTTTTCTTCCTTCGAGCCGATAGCCATAATTTTGTCTTTGAACACCTTTTCGCTTCTAGAAAAAAAAATAACTATAGGTAATTATAAACGTCTATACGCTCCCGTGATCGCTTACCATCAGGTGGACCGTATGCTTGTTTGCCCCCTTATAGTTTTAGTTGAAAAATATATGTACCTATGTACCTTGTACATCTTATATCTACAAATTGGACAAGCGCCAACCTGAGCACATAATATAGTAAGAACCTAGTACATACATAAATAATAAAAACCTACAACCAAGGTTCAAGTAGCACCGAGAAACAACTGCTATTGTCGCGTCGTCATTTTTTTATTTAGATACCTACCTAGTATTGTTATTGTCAGGTCACTCGATCAAAAAAGTTGAAGGGTAGGTAAGTGCCAATTTCTATATATAATTATGATATACAACGTGTTAATAAAATAACGCAAAACCTGAAAACAGTTTGTTCAGAATCGAGCATAGAATGCGAAAAAAATAAAAAATAAAAATTTGACAAGATTTATTTTTTACATGTGTATGGAGTGTTGGCCGTCTGGGGCGACCTGCTCCATACAAATGTAAAAAATAAATCGCGTCAAAAAATTTATTTTTTATTTTTTTCGCATTTTACTCTCGATTCTGAACAAACAGTTTTCAGGTTTTGCGTTATTTTATTAACACGTTGTAAAGAAGTACGTAGATTACTATAGAGAGTGACGAAAAAACCTATCCTATATACTTTAGGATACTATACTATAACTTACATACCTACTTAGGTAAACTAATTAAAATTTCTAAGCAATAATGTGTGATAGGTAGTTTTAAACGATATGATACAGAGAAAGAATATAATGGAAAAATAAACCATCTTCGTCTACACAACAAAACACGAAACAACACATTCAATTAAATAATTTGTTTCGTGAAAAGGGTATAGGTAGTTTTCGTATAAAGTCCGTTCGTTCATCCTCGTCTTATTTAAATTTATAGCGTATTATTATTTTTTGGCTATATAAAAGAATCAAACTATATATCACCAAAGCCATATCCAGAATGATTTGACGTACCCAAGTGATATTTATGTAGGTACCTACCTATTTAATACCGAATGAGTACCTACTGTGAGATTAAAATTTTTTACCTACCAAATAAATTAAATAACACGTCAACTAAGGATTAATGACTAGGTACTCATATACATTAATATAATATGTACATATTAAATGTATATAATTTATTTGTATACTTGGAACTTGACTAAAATGCATATAAGTAGGTACTTACCCGGTTTATCCATTTTTGTAACATAAAAATGCAAAGTCCATAAGAAAGCCACAGATCGTCGATCAGTATGATCAGTATGATCACACACACCACCAGTATCACCAAGAAAAATCAAATCCGTTTTATCAGTCCAAGTCGTGAATTGACCGCGATTATCGTAGGAAGATAATTCACCAAAACAATACGTCGCTCCCGCGCACAGCAAATGGGTCACTATTGTCACTAAACTAAGCGCACGGCAAGGAGTAGCTATGATAAGGGCGGTGCGTACCGCCCCCCCCCGGACCGTTCCCCGCGCCAGAGTAATTCGCTGCAGTTTCGCATCAAATTTTTGTAATTTATTTTAAGGTTTTCGTAGTTACGCTCTCATTTTAAAACTACAAGATCAATTTTGACAAATCTTTTTTCTTTTCAAACTGCATAGTTTAATCGACACCGGAAATAGGTTTTGACTTCAATCTAAACTATATTTTGGTCGTAGTAGGCCGCCGAACTGAACAACTTTCTGGGGTCTAAAAATGCAAAACTTGTACTCGCTCTATTTTCTTTCTATTAACATTTTAAGAGTCATAAACTAGTTTTAGCCCTAGATATATCTTACCTCATTATATTTAGAGAATTTCATGATAATGTGACATGTTATATTAAAGTAAGGACGTAACTACGTTTGTATGAAGAATCGAGCTTGCTGCGGACTCTTAATATGCCACATTAATACGATATTGAGACAGGAGAGGATCGTAAAATATTTGAATAGCCATTGATTTTTATCTAGATAAATCACACGATGTTCCTGTACGAACAATACCGACAAATGAGGAATCATTTCGTATTCCGACCGTGCAAGCTGCGGCATAACCATGCAAGCACACGTGACAACTTTCATATGCCTTTTATGACACATGTTGTAAAATAAAACATGAAATACAACGTTTTTACTCTTTTTACATAAACAGAAAAACACGGTCTTCACCCGTAAATAAAGAGTAACCGACTGTAGTCATTTCTTTCTCGTAGCCAAACATTTCGCGAACGATCACCAGTAACCGTAAACTAAAGGTTTACGAGACATCTGACATCATCCCGGTCGAATAAGTTTCTGACGCGACGACTGATCGAATGCGAAAGTCGTGTGCGAATCAATTTGGCAACAGCAGTTCGTGATAATGGTGATATGTGCGGATACCGAGTTGTCGAGAAAAGATTTGTGGACAATGTGAGGGCATTTTATCCAAAGGTCAAGTTAGTTTAGTGTACGTCAATGTAGTTTCTCGATTTATTACAAGCTTTTATTTGACTTGACCTGTTCGTTTGTTAGTGTGCGACTAATCTTGGAACTGAATTTTGACCAGCTAACCTCAACGTCCTCAACCGATTGCTGAAATTTCGGGATAAGTATAGTTTGGATGACAATACAATATTATGGTACCATCGAGCTAATCTGATAATGGAGACAGAAGGTGGCCATGGGAATTCAGTACTTAACCGATGTAACCCCGTTGAATTTGGGCTCGTTAGAATCGTCTCAATGAAGTAGTTGACGGTTAATAAAAGGTTGTACCAAAAAAACATTTTTGTCAGAAACTTATTCCTTAATATAATTCCTTGTGTTAAATTATCATCATCAAAAGTAGGAACTGAATTTTCTCGCATTCTAAAGACCACGTTGGAAAAACTTTTAATGTAATTAGCAAATGCGGCCTTCAACGGACGTGATGTATGGTGGGCATCTCAAATATTAATTCAATCGAATTGGCTCATCCGTAGCGGTCGGAGGCTTGGAGTGCTCGTGCGATGAATAATTCACAAGACGCGCGGGAAGTAAACCCAACAGGATATAGATCCGGTTCCTCTTGCATGGGGTACGTCGTCAACGGCTAGAAAAACGGCCGATTATTGCTTTATATTGATTGAAACGTTCACGATTCTCACATATTATTTCTACTAAACAGGTCCCATGTAATTTAATTATTTCCTTACCTCTCGAGCTCTCCGGCTCGAGCGGGTATCAAGGAGCAAGCAAGCAGCAAGGAGATGTTGATACCCGTGATGATGGATGTGGCGACACATGCGAAACGTCGGGAGACCTCAGAGAGGTAAATAAAAATAAAAATTAAATAAATATTAGGGGACAATCTTACACAAATCGACCTAGTCCCAAACTAAGCAAAGCTTGTACTATGGGTACTAGACGACGATAAACATACTTATATAGATAAATAAATACTAAAAATACATAGAAAACATCCATTACTCAGGAACAAATATTCGTGCTCATCACACAAATAAATGCCCTTACCGGGATTAGAACCCGGGACCTCTTGCTTACCTTCGTAGGCAGGGTCACTACCAACTAGGCTAGGCTAAGTTATACGCGATTAAGGCCCGTTTAGTAAAAACAATGCGATTGTTGCTTTATCTATCAGGAAGACCGAACTCATATGTGTATCTTTAGAAACTATGTATCACCATTTCAAATCGGAGATGATGTCACTCTACCGGTTAATTTCTTCAATCTGTTCATGAGAATGCATTTGATGTCACTTGTACGTCACATCCGATCTAGTCACCGTTTCATCAGCGTTATTAATTTGACACTTGAAATTAACCTAAATAAATCGACGTTTAAAAAACCTATTGATTCGAGGCACGTCAGAAGCGGCATCGTTTTCGCAACTTGTAGTGAATATTGAATGCGCATATTCTTCTCGCTCACGTTCATACGAAAAATGTGTAAAAGGCTTATGACTCGAACTCCGCTCCCTAATTAGGATGCTAAATTCAGGTAAGTGTCATAAGCCCTTAACAATTGTCCGTTATGGACACACGTGTGTCACTAGCGCGCTTGACGGGTTAAAAAGAATAGTGACGTTCAAATTCGACTTGACGCTGATTTAAAATTCAGCAACGGAAAAAATAGCAAAGAGTCAATGTTAGGCCATTGTTGTGTACCAACACTGACGTTTCAAATAGGAAACAGAGTACTTAATATTCAAATTAACGGATTTCGAGAAATGTTTACAAATATCATGCAAATTGGTATCGCACAAAAACATGATTCCCAGAACTCGGCTCAATGGCTCCTTAAACGTTTTAGTGGACGCAGATAATAAGATGTCGCTACCTCGGCCGAGGAGATTGTTTATTTATATTGACTTATCCAATTATTGGAAGACCTAGATTCAGTGTGCGACCACGTCGCCGACTTCTGGCCTTTACTCTGAAAGTCAAGGCGTGAACTTAAGCCGATAAAGGCGTGTTTAGCGACAGTTATTACAAAAGGTTTCAATAGACGATGAGACGCTAGTGTTTTGTTTTATTATAAAAAAGTATTATATAGGAACCATCTCTTTTGACTCGTCTCGGTTTCCAACTATATAAAGCCAGCCTTTTATAAATAAATATTACACATACATAAGTTTTACCAAGAAGTTGTGTATTTAGGTAAGTAACTACATATCGGGTTTCATTGTTAATTTTTACAAATTACATTATAAGGTATCCAAGTCATCCTGCCATCATCGACGACGTATTTCTTCGTTTTGAGTCGTTGGGCATAAGACCCCGGTCATTTCATCCCATAAAATCAAATTATGCACCGGATTAATATAGAAAGCAATATGAAATGTCACGCTTCACTTGCGAATCTATAGAAAGATGTCATATATAAATAGAGAAGGAACAGAAGGGTGAGGGTGCATACCTCCGAGGGATATTGTTATCTTGTTTGTCGGGCACGGAACGGATATTTTATGCGGTGAAAGGGTAGATAATATGGTAAACAAGGTGAAATTTTATTTAC
Organism: Epinotia ramella; assembly: GCA_947578815.1. Taxonomy (NCBI): domain Eukaryota; kingdom Metazoa; phylum Arthropoda; class Insecta; order Lepidoptera; family Tortricidae; genus Epinotia; species Epinotia ramella. The sequence goes on along the minus strand of OX388214.1, from coordinate 3,285,207 downwards.
AGATAGCCAAAAGGTGCGGGATGCCGTTTTAATGAAACCGCATAAGTTATCTCGACAGTTACACGCCTCCTGCAGCAGCGAGTTTTTGGCTTAAATTGACTGAAACGATGCACTTTCTACAATATCGACATTATTATACCCATTTACGAGGACAGTAAAAATAAAAGCTTTTCTCTTAAGGTTGGCGCACTAGTGCGAGGTTATTTTTCACAATAATGAGGGGTTTTCGAGATGGTTTTGGCAAGGTTGCGAAGGAATTAATTCAGAAAAGCTCCGACAAAGAAGACCGTTACGGATCCCCCGGGAGTGTTCGCCAAGTTTGTATTTTGCCAATTCTAGAGAATTCTGTTTACTTATTGCAGCGAAGTTTTTATTGAGGGGTAATATTCCCTCCGTGTTGGCTAGGTAACAGATATTCTTCTTCATTTGGTATTCTAAGGTAGATATCATCATTTAAAAACATTGAAAGAGTTGGCGTGCGATTTTCAAATAGAGGTAGGTTTTGGTTTCAATAGTAGCCAGTATAATACATTTATCTGACCTAATGTGCAGTAGAGTTCTCTAGCAGACAACCTTTCAAAAATATCTGCACATACGGCTTATGTCAGTAACAATAAAGACTGCTTACAGATATTTTTGAGAGGTTGTCTGTATAGATATTGAAGAACTAGACTGTACAAAATATCATTTGGCATTTGTCACTTGCTTTTCGAAAGATAAACATTGACATGTTGTAGCATCATCAAATAAATCCAATGGTATGTGAATGGTATGTGGGTATGTGAAGTCCCAAACTCGCACTGAATCAGCGTAGGGACTATAGTGTACATGAAAAGCAGGCTGTCCAGCAGTAGTAGGGTTTATAACCTAAGGAAGACTCTTCATAAATTCACATAGATATTGCAAAATTGTCAACTTGTCCGGTGCTAAACTGACTTATGTCCGGAACCCGACGATATTGTATTTTTATAGCGATGTCCACCGCGAGGGACGTTTACGATCGCTTTTATGTCGACAAATTCATGTTCGCTGCGGCCCGTTTGTCAATGTGTGGCTGGATAAACATTTGTGGTTATTACTTTAGAATGTAGGTAATATTTGGCGTAAGAACTATGAGCCCGTTAAGAACCTGATATACTTTGGCTTACGTGTAGACATTTTTGTTGTAGAATATTTACCATTTTTAGACATGACTATGACACGTGAAGAGTGCCGCACTATACTTATACATAGTCAAGTCTATTGAGTAACGGCCGTATTCATAAACTACAAGCCTATTTTAACTAAAATGGCGTTAAAATTCGTTTATCCTTATCTCTCACTTTGAAATTTGTGTTCGTACGAAAGGGACAAATCACATTTTATTTAGCAGAGGCATTTTAAGTTTTATAAATAAGGGGGTACTATCGGCTGCAATAATGCATGGACACCTTACGGCTCAGTTTCGCTTGCATCGTTTGACGTCTGCTGCTCACATAGTTGCACGTGGTGCGCAATAATTAAACTAGATGGCGTTGTTGGCGCTACTATTTAGACATACCGCAGAAAATAAGCACATTACTAGGCACATTAAATACCTATAAATTGACACCTGTTTGTTATCACCAGAAATATTCTCATATTAGTATAACTATTAACAAGGCTGGTAAATGCTAATTTATAATAGCTGTATTTAAGTGCGATACCACTGGTATTTGAATGCTATATTTCCACCATTACCTATAATGTTGAGATAGCTCAATGGATTAAGACATGTTCTCTAGGCTCAGCGGCCTAGAACTGTCGAGGTTCGAATCCCAGGTAATGGGAGGTTTATGTTTTTGTATCTTTTTATATTTGTTCTATTCCTATAGATGAAAGTGCTTTATATACAAATATTAGTCATAAAGAAAATTATATATTCATAACTTAAATAATTAAAACAGCATTTTATGTTTCAATATGTTTATTTTGTTCACTACAGTTCTGTTAAAGCAATTTTATAATACTACATAATAATAGTTACCTAGCAACTTTGTAACATTTTTATTGAGGTAATAGCTTAAGTTTCATTTCCATAATTGGAAAAAGATTGAAGCTTCACCCCAATAAATATAATATTGACAATATTAACTTACAACCGGGTTATCTAACATTCAAATCAGCAGAACGCATTAAGGTGTTAATTGCCATAGTATATCTATACCTATATGTGAGCGTTCAAACCATGAATTATTGTGTTATTGATTTGAAAATAATCATAATAATTTTATTTGGTCTTTCACCGTTACTTACACTTGTTTGATCTTATGAAATATCACATTTTAAATAGTAAAGGAATATAAAAAAGAAAGCAAACGGCATATTAATACCTATTACCTACTGAAACAATATATATATTTTTAATTTATTTAGGATAACCCGGTTTATAGAATATATAAATCTTAACGTAATCCGTACTCTTTGACCGACAGCATCTGCACTTTTTCTATATTAGGAACTACGCGACCATTATGACGGCGCGTATTATTATAACACTATAAACTTAAATGGCCCTGTTGACTGGATTTAATTCACTTCACTTTTTCACTCTTCACTTCAGACAGCCATATCATAGGCCAAATTACAACCTTGTTTTCTGGCCTTCCGTTAGCAGCAACACTGTTAACAGAAGTTTTTGTTAATAGTATTAGTGAATTAGCCACTTTCTAACATGTTATCGAGGTTATATGTAGCTTAAGTTTCATTTCCGAAAATCGGAAAAAGATTGAAGCTTTACCCCAATAAAAATAAAACCTATTGACAATTTTATTAATAATTTCAGACCGGGTTATGATAACATATATATCAGGCGAACGCATTCTGGTGTTAGCCAAGTCTATAAGTAAGCTTTTAAGTAAGTAAATAAACCCGCCATTTGTGTTAATGACATTTAAAATAATAATAAAATACGGGACAATCTTACAGTTCACTAAGGCTTTTATTATTGATACTAGACGACCATATATTTCATAGATTATAATGGTAGGATTCCACGGTTATCTATGTCACTCGATCTCGTTAATTAACATGATTATGTTGTTTAATAATAATTTTCCTTAACTTAACACATCTATTACTAATAGTATCTATAGGGTTAAAAAAGCATGATGAAAACAATATCCTACTCATATGTTACTTTTGTCACTTGTTTATATATAACCCGGTCTGTCTTTCTTCAAACCTTACATGTTCACAGTTAGGTATACCACCAGATTCCATGTTAGGCACTACGTGATCACTGAACGTGAACTTATATTGTCCTTTTGAATAGATTTAAACACTTCTCACTTCTCGTCACTAAACATGACATTTAGTCCAGTGTCCAAATTGTATCAAATTGCTGTTTTATGTGCTTCTCTGTAAGCAAGGGTTTAACAGCATGCCCATGATAGTATAAACCCTCCTCTTTATGGAGACACCTCGAACAGTCCACACTTGTGTGCAATAAATCAACGAAATGCCTTGTCGATTCAAAATCATTTTCTTTGTAGTCCATTACCATGGCTGGTGGCCGTTCTTTGTCGGTGTAGCAGAGACGTTTCCTTTTGCTCAACCTTTTTTTAGCTGCAACAATATTATACGTAAATAAATCATCAGAAAAATGTATGATAGTTAAGTAGTAGTTACTTATAGTAGATAATTATATCACAAACATGTAAAAATAACGACTTACGTTTAGATCAGTTTCTGTAGCTTCTTTATATATCGCAAATATTTGCGACCTTTTAACTAGATCAATATTACATAGAAAACTAGTTTTAATATTCATGATATCCAAAAAAAATATGAATAACACAGCTGAAGTAGGTCTACGAACGAACATGTAACATCTTTGTGATAAAAACGAATAAGTATGGTAGTTTTGAATCATTCGTCTACCCTCATCGATTATTATACTAATCATAGTCGTAATGGATTAATATCTGAGCAGCAAAATAAACTTATGATGAATTTCGACTGCCTAGTCAATTGAACCGATGGTCGAGTGGCTAACGAGGCAAGTAACTGTCGACCTAGCTTTAGAGTCACGGGTTCAAATCCCGCACCCAACGAAAAAAATGTTGGGAAAGAAGTGTTTTTGGAATTGTTTGGATATTCACTAGTAGTGAATCGGAAACATCGCAAGAAAAATAAATGCACAAAGGTAGCACATAAATAGAAAGCACATTCCAAATTGCGTCATAATACCGCCATTATCGATCGATAATGCGTTGGCAAGATTACTTGACAGTATAATATAGGAAAAATAATAACCCAAGAAAAATATAATTATATCCAAGATGAGGAATTAGTTTTTGTTTCCATCTGTGTTAACAGCGCCATCTAGTGAAACTATGCCGATCCTCTGAGGTTTACATTTACATCTATAATGATATTACACGTCGTGCACATAGATGGCGTTAGCAAGCGCGTCAAGGGAAACAGTTTGCGACTTGACCATGCACTTATGCTGTCTAGTGTACGTGTTTTAAAAAAAAAATATTATTAGTTTTGACTTTAAGAACTTCCGCAATTCATAAAGATAAGTTCGAACAGAAATGACATCCGTACTTTACTTTCTAGGCCATGGGCTGTAAATATGAGGGGTGCATGGAAAGAACATGTCTAGTCACTTTTCTTTTCAAAACGAGATTTCAAATAACGATAAGGTCATAACGAGCTTGACATTTTGAGCTTAAAATTCTCTTTCCGTGTGCTCTTCTTATATCTTAACGTCATTTATGATATTACTTACCAAAAGTATTTTCATACCACCATCTCATCCAACAAGGCAAAAGTCTCATGTTGCTCAAAGTTCTTTTAATGGCACTCGAATTTCCAAGGACCTAAAGTTGGAAAGTTTATAAAATTTTATGGATCCACCGAGCAGGTTAGACTGCAAGCTCAAGTTTCAGCAGGTATTGGTAACGCTGAAACCCTAAGTTAAGCTAAAAGTACGTAAATACATGCGCTAAGTTATGATTGAAGAAAGTGAGAGTTTTCATTTACTTATGCCAAATTTCCAATCAAAGTAAAAAAATATATTGGAATTTACAATGTTGATAGCAGGCGCTTCTGTTAGATAAAATCCAGCTGCTAGCACTGTGGCGAGAGGTTTATTCACCAATCAAATTAATGGTTATATGATTGACACTATTTATCTATTCTAGGGGAGCAAGCTGACACAAGAATGCAAAGGCATTTGGCAACCCTGACGCTTTAACGACCAAGGACTGATCGTAGCATTTTATATAGGGCAAACAAACAACACCTATTAGTTTATTACAGTGAACTTTAGCAAATGACCGTCCGAACGGCGTAACAACAGGAAGGGCCCATCACCGGCGTTTGGTTTGCGGTTGTTCGGCGACATTGACAAACGACTTCTGAATAACTAAAACATTGTTACGGAAACGAGGCGTTTCTGACGCGAAACGATACATTACTGTCGCACGCATTAACTTGTTTCGGTCTAATTTATGACGTTGCTAAAAAGGTCCCCAGTTTTATTTAAATACCACTACGGTGGCAAACATACATACGGCGGGCATACCGTAGCGTAGCCTATGGACATTGGCGACTCTTGAAGAAACGAGAGCGCATTCCCGAATTTATAGATACGAGGATTGTGCTGTCAAAGCCTGCGCATCTTCAGAGGCTCTGGCGACCGGCCAAAACTGTGCGGACTCTTTCTTATTAGTTCGAACATTACAACCAGTACCGCCTCCGCGCCGCGCCGCGCCGCTCCGCCACCGCTGTCAGTGCGTTTCGGCCATTAGGCGGTCATCACATGACTCTGTCGCCGCATCCCGCTGCGGCGTGCGGAGCGACGGTTCGCAACGTTATATGCCAGTACCTTAGTTTGTATAAATTTAGTTGTACTACGCACGGCGCAGCGGGATGCGGCGGCAGTGCGCCTTACTTGTACTTACTTAGTGGTTTACAGAAAGAAGTACCTGCTAACAATGCCTTAAACACCTGCCGCACTTAGGCGAGATGGTCTCTAAGAAAGACATGTGTTAGTGTAAGATCCCACTTACTTAGCCTACGTTCTTTCGGTCTTTAAAGCTATCCGAACCCATCCATCATCAGGCTATACCTCTGCTCAGACACGTTTGGACCATTTCCGCGTACAACGTACAGTCAAATTAGCGAGGAAATAAAGTAATTCTGGCTTTCGTCACACCACTCACACCCGGCTGACAAAAATGGTCGTAACTCGTAAGTTTTACGGAGACTTGGGCTGTTTCTAGAGCGAGGTGCTCAAGGGGACCCGTGTCAGCGAAGGCGCGGGTATTTGTTAAAAATGCACGTAGCCGGGAGCACGCACTCAGACGCCAATTAATCTGAGTGGGGAGAGAGCTTCGCAGGTGGGAATTGTTAGTCTTAAGTCTTTAGAGGAAGAAGGGATTAAAGTTCTCAAAAACGCAAGGAATCCTAACATTTTTCCATTAGAACGCATAAGTTACAAAGGAACCTTTGCATGCTCGTATTGAGATGGTATAACTTGAAATATGGACTTTATTTGCATGGCGCAAGGATTATCTCTAAATTTTATAGAAACAAGTTTGGTGAGGTAAAGGAATCGCAAGGTAGGTATTGTTTCAGAAGAGTTATGATGATAAGGCTTGGTTTTTTTCTGAAGACTATTCACTATTTTCAGTGAAACATTAAATCCGTAGAAATATGCGTAGTCATCTTTGGGCATTTACATTCAACATTTTCTTTTCTCTTACTATAAAGGGGGAAAGCTTTGGAGATTGACCTTATATGGTCCCTTAAATTATTTATAATCTATCAAAATTCTTACACCAATATTTAAAACAGCCATTCAAGGCAAAGCTTGGAGGTAGTGCCAGTGCTGCAGAGAAAAGTAAATGCATTGAAACGTATATAACAATAATAATAACTTTGTCGACTGTACATAGGATAGATGGGCGAAGAAAATGGCGAACACTTTCAGTTGGTTGATCGTTTGACCGACAGATTGGATGATTGGATACTAGAGTTTGCGCGATACAAGATGCAAATGTCACACACCTGACGTATAACATTACTAGCTTCTGCCCGCGACTCCGTCCGCGCGTGGAACTCGTTTAAGTGTGGGGTTAGAAAGAGACTCCGGGTGAAAGTTTGTATCGTAGCTCCATACAAACTTCCACCCCCCATTTTAGGGAAGTGGGGGGTTAGAAAGAGACTAAAAGTAGCCTATGTCACTCTCCATCCCTTCAACTATCTCCACTTAAAAAAAAACGTCAATTCGTCGCTCTGTTTTGCCGTGAAAGACTGACAAACAAACACACACATACACTTTCCCATTTATAATATTAGTATGGATTCAAACTCGAATATTATAACTGCAAGGAGGCGCATAGTCCTTTGAGTATACTTACTTATATAGATCTGACTCATATAGAGCATCTGAAATAATTAAATCTAGTAAAAATCATTAAAGTAACAATGTGAAAGCAAATTATACCTATCTTTGTCTCATTAACTGGTTTACTAAAAATTCGTTGTGACAGCAATGTCATGAAAGGATTATACCACTATTGAATCATTTGGTGTCCGAGGTTCAAGACCCTTAAAGTAACTAACAACATGTAATTCAGTCTCTTAATGTAACATTCCATAAGAAGTAACAATACTCATCATCATCATATCAGCCGAAAGACGTCCACTGCTGGACATAGGCCTCCCCCAAAGAGTGCCAAAGCGACCGGTCCTGCGCCACCCGCATCCAGCGGAACGGAGCGAACGGAGTAACAATACTGCATAACTTATATTTTATATAAAAATCAAAAGCTGCGGTTAGGTCGGCGCCAGCGCCGCCGACCACCCAAGATAATCATTAGCCCTAATGGACATAACTACAGTTAATGTTAATATACATATGCCATTTTAAAACAAATTAGCCAATTTGTTAGGATATGCCAGTTAGTAGCATTATTGTGTAATTAGTAACTTACCTACGTTACTCGATTATAGTTATAGCTCATAAAATAATGTATTAAAGTATTAGACAAATAAAAACGTTTTACAAATGATTAAATCTGCGGTTTTGACTGACCTTTGGTTTATTAGCCAGTTTGCATAAATGCTAATAAAGATTTATAACTAGGAACAGACAGGACGGTAATACCATAAGGCGTACATTAAAAAGTATACGTAATAAAATGGAAAATGATGCCCTAGACTGGAAAATCCTATTGGTCTGGCATTATCCTTTCAGGTCAGGTTATTGATTCGAAGTTTCATTCATCATCATCATATCACCCGAAAGACGTCCACTGGACAGGGTCTCCTCCAGAGAGAAGAAGTTTCATTAGGTTCACTCAATGGCCAATGGTTGCCAAGCCTAATAATTTTACCAGGCGAGGTAAAAAAAATCTCCAAAGAACATAAACAAACTGGATAACACCGAATACTTCCGGTCATCAAATAATCGTATCGAAGACACATTTATGGATCCATTACGCCACCATAAACACCGGTAAGTGGAACAGTTTATACTCCGTCATCGTTAACTTAAAGCACGGCACTTTCAACGGTATTCGAGTTCTCGTTTATCGTTTATCGAAACACTAACGGATGAGATGTTTACGTCATAAACTCTAACATGACATGTGTTAGAAATTAGAACACTCGGAACCCGATTACCACCTTGAATTTTCTTTACAAGCATGATGGCCAAGAAGCGTGCGGTCTGCCTGATGATAGGCGGTTAACGTAGCTCATGGACGTTTGCACCTCTTGCCTGACGCCGCCTTTAATTTTATCGTATTATATTGGATGCATTTCAACTTAATTGGATCTTTGCGCCCACAATGGTTGTTCCATTGTCTCCATAAACCGAGCGATGACAGCTCAGTGGCTGAGCTCGGTTTCTTTTGATTTTGGATAGGATAGAAATTGGTGTCATCCATTCTTCCGTCTGAATAGAGCTTTTGCTAGCGAAAATGACCTAACTTGTAAGAAGCCATTCTCGCAGTATCATACAACCACATTCGATATATACTCACGCAAGGTTCCAGGGTGTCAGAATGAGTGCGCGTGACAAAGAGTCGGCAAATTATCTCGCTCGATATACTCGTATATATGCAATAGCAAATATTGTTTGATTTGTAATCGCGCGGAAATCCGCTCGTTACTGCCGGGAGGCGCTAGTTCTTTTATTGCAAATGATAACTATAGGCACAGAAGATAAATAACTAAATATAAACACATTTATTTGCAAAGGCGCTCGAAGTCGCGCATCACTACTGGTATACAACGTTGCGAACCGTCGCTCCGCACGCCGCAGCTAGATGCGGCGGCAGTGTGATGTGACGACCGCCTAACATCAAGGCACACTCAAACCATGGGTAATGTTTTAGCAGTATTAAAGCACCCCGTTCTCACCAGAGACATAAGGCAACCAACGTCGCAGATGATTTATTATAACCGCATTCTCGTACTAGCTACTTATACTTGCGCCTCATCATTTACGGGCAAATGTTTCTCAAGCTCACGGGTTGATTATGGACATTCCATGGGCCAAACTGGTCTGGGATCATTATGAAATTCTTCCCCGTCTTTAGACTAAAATAAGACTTACATTCTCGGTGCATCAGAGGTAAATAAGAACATTAACACTATTAACAGGCTGTTTATTAGGGTTCCGTACCTCAAAAGGAAAAAACCGGAACCACTTGGTTGTCCGTCTGTCGAGACCCTTTATCCGGCGAACGCGTGGAGGTATCGAGTTGAAATTAAAACCATATACACAGGTCTACAGTCCCTTGAAGCTATAAAAAAATCAAACCTCTAAGTTAACGTAAAAAAAGTAACAAGTACTAATAAATACATCAGTCTCATCACACAAATAACCCTACAAGTAATATCCCAATTAAATTAAAATGAATTTAATTAATTAATCTAAGTTGAATTGAATCTAATTGAATGTTACCCTAAATTATATGAAATTATCTAAGCTATAAATTTTTGAAATAACATACTTGCTTTTTATAAAAAGGAAATATAGTTACCCGATAATAAATTGTACAGCAAGTAGAAAATAATGCATGATGCATGATGTTGTATGACTTCTACTCTAAAACTGTTGGATCAAATAAAGGCTTTTTAATTCTAATTTTAATTAAAGGCCTAATGTAGAATATAAATTATAATTTAATAACGTGTTAATAGAATGTAGATATAAATTGTTAATAAGAACAAAATATGTAAATCGATCTTGAAAACCGAGCGACTAGGCCTAAATCGTATAAATTCCGGGACACTCTGATTTCCTCCGTTTTACAACCGAGCGACTAGCGTTTACTTTTATTTAATTTGCGAGCGCCCGAGGGTCCAAAACCGGCGTCCAGAGCTCCCACCTAGCTGGCACTGCAAGTGTTAAGGCGCAGTAGGTTCAGCGAAGTTAAGCGAACAGAGTTTTTGAAACAATATAATGCGTCTGTTAATAATAATATGGTTTCAAAAAAATATAAATAGTAATCTTGAGGCTTTTCTGCAGGGAAATCAGTGCTTCGAAACATGATTAAGCAAATTTCGCTCGATAGAAAAAAATCACGAACATAGGTCTAAAACACACAAAAATACACTTAAAATATTCGTAACAAATTATGCACAAAAGCTATAAATATTAAAATTTCTTCTAAAAATCGGCAATATCATTTTTGAGGGAAATCGGTGTTTACATTTTTATTTATTTAAACGGCCAAAAAATTAAAATTAAAAAACATGATATCCGCGCTTCCGAGCAAGCACTTCCATCTCGCTTACGCTTATGCTCAGTGAGAGGGAGAGAAGACCATGAACCTACGGCGCCTTAACCAAAAATCATCAACCCCGTTCAAAACACAACAACAACAATAAATACCTATATACCCACTACACGTGCCTCCGTTCAAACAGAGTCGAGCAAAAACGTATACGTCGCGACGATACGTTGACTCCGTTTCCGAGAAACGTCGAGATCACACGAGATCAACGCACCGCTTGGCGGGAACGACCTTGTCTATTCTATGCTTTATGTTAATCAGACACGCGTATATGTATTCTGTGATTCAATTGGAAAAGACCGAAGTTTTTGCGTTTTTATCTTCCTCATCTTAGAGCCATCTCGGTTGCATGCTGAAAATCTTTATTTATCCATTCTTTGGACGCTTGCAAGTCCAGGGGTGTTATGAATAAATAAATAAATAATTATTAGGGGACAATCTTACACAAATCGACCTAGTCCCAAACTAAGCAAAGCTTGTACTATGGGTACTAGACGACGATAAACATAATTATACAGATAAATAAATACTTAAATGCATAGAAAACATCCATGACTCAGGAACAAATATTATTTTTTGCAGAAGCGACTTAATTTTATGAAAAGTTTAGATTAAGTACTTTGATATGTAGTTCTAAAATGTTGTCCACCTAATGGTGGATTATCTAATGATAATCATTATCATCTACACTAATATTATAAAGAGGGAAGATTTGATTGTTTGTTTGTATTGAATAGGCTCCAAAACTACAGGACCGATTTGAAAAATTCTTTTACCATTAGAAGCCGACATTATCCCTAATGAACATAGGCTACTTTTTACCGCGGGAAAATGCTTCATTCCTACGGGAAAAAGGGTAATCCGTGCGAAGCCGGGCCGGGCTAGCAGTATATAATAATATCACTCAAATGTGACTTCAAACTTTTAGAAACAAAAAAGCGATGTATGTAAGTTTATTTCATAAATAAATAGACTTCTCGTTGCGTTTATCGCGACTATAAATAGAGCACGTATTCGGCTCTTTCTTATACCCCTGGATAGAACGGGAAGGATGCAATCGTGACAACCATGACCATAATACGTCCTGGTTTTATACTTTTATATTTTACAACGATAGTCGCCAACGTCGTTGCAGGCGCAGCATGACCGCTTTAAGCGTCGTCGGCAAATGTTTAATGGACAGAGCTTTATCGCTAGTAAACGTACCGGAAAGCCGGAGATTAGCGAAACTTTGTGACTTTATTAATTGTCCCAGGCGCGAGATAAACGCGCGATAAAACAGAGTCGATTAATTTTATGGTCCGCTGTTAACTTTATGAGCTTGCGGGTTTAAACCGTTCATGCAGTGCTAGCTGCCCGGGCGGCTGCTCACGCTATTACAGTCAACCCGGGCAGACTTCGAGATAAAATATAGCCAATACCATCCTGCACGGCTATCACAAGCAGGCCTTTAAAACGTTATAAAATGAACCGGAATTATAACGGTATATTCCGTTAGTGTTCGAAAATTACGTTATAACAAAACCAATATTCTCCATAACGATATAAATACCGTAACAGAATGAATAACAGAACGATATATAATAACGTTATAATATCGTTTTAAAATGCGAGCCGCGCGCTACGGCTGCGCCGTTGCCGCTCTGTGCCAATGCCAACATGCCACCACGTGGGCCGTAGCGCGACGTGCGACGTTGCCGTTACGTTGTTCTAGCTTCTAAATCTTATTAATGCTTGTTTACCTCGATCATTTGCAAATTGGTTGTGAATTGTGAATATTTGGTTGGTTGCGACGATAAATGGCGGAATAAAAATGGGACGCAGGAAACGCAACGCTGTCCACAGATTCGTGGACTTGCTCATAAATAAAAAGAAAGAGTGCCAAATTTAATAGCCCCTAGGTATACACTATTACAATATGTAAGAGGGTCAATATTTTTCTATGTTAATTGTTTGTCTCGGCACTAAATCGCAGACTCCCAGTATTAGGACCTATTCCAAACAAGCCCTACGACCGACGGTGTTGCCGTGAGCAAAAAATTATGCATAGGTATGTTGGTATGTGCTTTTGTTCATTAATCGTAATAAAATTAAAATATACTTTTAGTTTCCGACATTTTATTTTATTTTTGATTTAGAGCCATTCCGAAAACGACAAGTTAAATAAAATCTGATTATGAAACCAAAGAATGTGTGAATTTTCGATTTCGGTTCTTCGCCATAATCTGTCTAGATAGGCTCGCGATAGATAGGGGAGACCAAGGACGGTTGGTACACATAAATATATATCGATCCTCCTTTTCTTACGATTCATCCTCCTTTTCTAATTAATCCTTAGTCACTAAATATTTATGTAAATAACTAGCTGTTGCCAGCGACTTCGTTCGCGTGGAACTTGTTATGGTCTTAGAAAAATATTGCTATTAAATTATGTTCGGTGCAAGCTATTTATCGCTGTCCCAAACACACTTCTACCATCTTAAAGATATACAAAAACTATCCTATATCCTTCCAAGGGTCTCAAATTATCTGTACGGGAAATTTCACCTAAATCCGTTCAGGGATTAGACCTACGTAAAAGGTAACAGTGCGATGAGTTCGTTAGTTTAAATTGATAAATCTAAATTGAAACCTTCGTTTTTACAAACATAAATATCTTAAGAATCATCAACAGACGTTTTCATACAGTATTAAAGAAAAATATATTTTTACATGTCTACTAAGCTACATTACTGTTATAATAATAAGTACCCAATGTTGATTAAATCTATTCGATTCTGGGAGCATCGCAGTTCTAACCTAACCTATCCTACATTTCTGGTAACTGTTCAAATCTGTAAGTCTTACTTTAAAAAAGGTCTTGCTCTCTATACAACCTTCAAACCTTTTAACTCTCTTAGGAGATGAATAAAAAAAACGCTGAAATCGTTTTCTAATCATTAAACAAACGGTCCATAACCTAAGTAATAAATCTATTATTTTAAAAATATCTTTATCTTCGTATAAACTTTGAACCCCCTAGAAACCCTCTTAAGGGATGAATTTCAAAAACATTGAAATGTATTTTTTAGTTTTAAACAAACCGTCTAAAATCGTAGTTACACTAATGTTTTACTTTAAAATTGTCTTGACCCTATATACGGCCTTCGAATCCCCTTTAAATTAAACACTCTTAGGTGATGAATAAAAAAATCTAATAATCTGCTCTCTCTATTTTAAGACCAAAATTAAAAAATCTTACTTAAAAAATGACTTTTCCTTCCATATAAACTTTGAAGCCCCATTAACGCCTATAGGGGATGAATTAAAAAAAAACTCTGAAATCAGTTTTGTTGTCTTTTAACATACAGACTAAGACTGACATTAGAAATATCTTACTATATTTTCTTGCTCTCCATATAAACCTTGAATACCGTTTTAACACTTTTAACCCCCTTAGGGGTGGTATTTTTCCAAGACGATGAAAGGATTTTTTTTTCTAATAAGTAATCGTACCACAAAGTTGCCCATCTCTAGCTCAAAAAAAATGTTTCTCATCCTAATCTTGCATAAGTACCTTTTTAACCCCCTTAGGGATGGAATTTTCTAACACGTTAAAAGTACTAACTGTTTTTCTATTCTAATAATAATAAGTAATCTTTCTACAACGTTTCAAATCTTAAGCTCAAAAAAAGTGTTTCTCATACAAACCTTTCATCCCTATTTAACCTCCTTAGGGGTGGAATTTTCTAAAACGCTGACAGTCCTGTTTTGTATTGTATTTAGTAATCTTTCTACAAAGTTTGAAGTTTCTAGCTCAAAAAATAAAGTTCCCTCCGTTCAAACTTTGCACCTCTATTTAACCGCCTTAGGGATGAAATTTTCTAAAACACAGAAAGTACTTTTTTCTATTCTAATAAGTAATCTTTCTACAAAGTTTCAAGTCTCTAGTTCAAAAAATAATGTTTCCCCCATACAAACATTGCACCCCTGTCCCCTACTTAACCCCCTTAGGAGTGGAATTTTCTAAAACGCTGCAAGAACTTTTTATGCATCTTAATAAGTAATCTTCCTACAAAGTTTCAAGTAAATAGTAAAAAAAAAAAGTTTCCCTCATACAAACTTTGCACCCCTATTTAACCCCCTTAGGGATAGGATTTCCAAAAATTCCATCTTGTCCCTTGTTTTTAGTCCCAGTAGTTTCGGCTGTGCGTTGATGAATTAGTCAGAAACATTTGATGCAGGCATTTAAATTATAAATAATTTACCATGTTACAACAATGCCATTAATATCTGGGGGCACCGGAGTGCCCCCGCTAAGTCGAGCGCGAAGCAAACACTGCCGTACCATCCTTTACTGGAACCAGTAAAGGATTTTCAGGCCCCTATTTGAGAACCTCTGGATAAGACAAGAATGCAGAAATTTTCGTCATCCAGTAAGCTATAATCACATACTTAAAATCCAAAATTTCAAGTCTGTAGGTCATTTAGTTCCGAAGTTCAGCGAAAGCAAAGTTTCGCATTTATGACACTCACTCACTCATGATCATCAAAATAGAACTAGTACTTCCCATAAACTCAGAGAGCTGAAATTTGGTACAGTTAGGGTTTAATGGCCACATAAAGGGAAAATTATAAAAAATTGCTATTTCAACCCAGTTTTCTAGATACACCAACTGTATACATTACTTTGTAATCCTATACAAATATATAGGATTACAAAGTTACATTTGCAGTGAATGGGAAAATTCAAAAGCAAGAATGGGCCTGCATTCATAGTTTGTATGTATGGATAACACATTATCCTAGAAAAAGAAGTGAGATTCCATAAAAAACACTCCATGTAAAAAAGAGGCCAAGTCTCGAAACTCTTCCACCGTAAAAAGTTGTGAGATATTTCGTAGAGCCAAGTTTCAGGCATTCTTATTAATCTTTATTTGCTTGCTAAATAAAATTTTGTGACTTGGCAATCACACAATACTACATAATTTTAGATAAGTATGCAAAAATCTATAAATACAGTTAAGTTGTGTGATTGCCACGTTGCAGAATTTTATTTAGCAAGCAAAAACATTCCATGTAAAAAAGAGGCCAAGTCTCGAAACTCTTCCACCGTAAAAAGTTGTGAGATATTTCGTAGAGCCAAGTCTTAGGCATTCTTTAATCTTTATTTGCTTGCTAAATAAAATTCTGTAACTTGGCAATCACACCACTTTCCTGCATTAATGGATTTCTGCATACCTAAAGCTATGTAGTATTGTGTGATTGCCAAGTCACAAAATTTTATTTAGCAAGCAAATAAAGATAAAAGAATGCTCGAGACTTGGCTCTACGAAATATCTCACAACTTTTTACGGTGGAAGAGTTTCGAGACTTGACCTCTTTTTTACATGGCATGTTTTTTATGGGATGATGCATTTCCGATTAATGAGGCACAGAGTAGCTAAAGACAATCTGATTTGAAAATTATTAGTCAGGATATTCGTATCAGGCTACAACCTGCGCCGACAAGCCGAGCAAATCGAAAAATTCTCTATTTTACTATGACGTCGTGCACTCTAACAAACAACCTACGTTACGTAATCACATCGCTTACATTGCACGAGTAGGCTATACTGAATGCGAGAAAGGGGTAGCCTATAACGTTATTACATTATTATATCGGTTAAAAAAGTATCGGTTTTATATTAATGGTTTAGATTTATAACGTTATAATGGATATCGCTATACAGCGCGTCAAATATCGTTTTCGAGTATAGCGGTTTTAGGAATAATAACGTTATAAATGATAGCGCTATACGAAAATAGCGCTATTTAAAGGCCTGATCACAAGACGGCGGGCGAGCTCTCTCGATTTTTCTCACACCATACCTCTCTTTGTAAGTTTTCTAATAACGGAGAGACGGACAGTGCGAGAAAAATCGAGAGAGCTCGCGCGCCGTCCTGTGATAGCCGTGCTGATGAGGTCCATTCTATTCTATGTACTGGTTAAATATTTTTTTTAATCGGATTTGTGGTTTTGGATGAAACTCTCACAGAACTATATCAAGATAAAAGGAAAGAGTGTATGTACTTCGCGTGGCAAAAGTAAGTCCGATGGACTTCTTTGCTCGCCGCGAACTTCAGTCCGCTCCCGACCTCGGAACGCGTGCGACGTCAGGTTATAATCACAAAATGACTCGTTGTTCGAAACTGAGCTGTTCAAACACCACCAAAAAAGGTGAAGCTGTTAATCGTGGTATTTCCTATCATAGGTAAGTACTATTTGTCCTAAAATACCTGTTATTAATTTAAAAAAAAAATTGATTTATTGCTCTGTATTATTTTCATCAAAATAGATTATGTCCAACTTTCCACGTGCGTTTTTAGACGTGCGTTCAAAACCAGCGATGTATAAATAGGCTATTCAAATTGTCGAGTCGCTTCATGGTCGATTTATTCATTTTTCTGTCACTAGTGCTGTACCACTGTGCTGTACACTGTGATTTTCTTACTCGGTTAAATCGATTATAAAAGCAGAGAAATGAAAATTACGTTTTTATATTATTATCTACTCTTTCGTTCCTGACCGATTGACAGACAGCGCACGGCCTAAACCGCTAAAGATATAAGCATGAAATTTGGAACATATATTCTTTACAGTACGTGGATGTGTACTAAGAACGGATTTTTCGAAATTCAACCCTTAAGGGGGTGAAATAGGGGTCGAACCGTTGTATGGAAATCGTTCATTTGGAAAGTTAAAGACTCGAATCTTTGTATGGAGGTTTCTTACTAAACAACAAAACAAATGATTTAGCGTTGTTATAAAAATTCATTCACTGAGGGGGTCAAATAAGGGTGCAAAGTTTGTATGCGGGAAACTTTATTTTTTGAGCTAGAGACTAGAAAACTTTGCAGAAATATTACATATTAAAATACAAAAATAATAATTTTAAGTGTTTTAGGAAATACCACCCCTAAGGGGGTTAAACAGGGGTGCAAAGTTATTATGGGAGAAATTTCATTTTTTGAGCTAGAAGCTTGAAACTTTGTAGAAAGATTACTTATTTAAATACAAAATAAAAATCCTTAAAGCGTTTTGGAAAAATCCACCCCCACGGGGGTAAAGAAGATGTAAAAAAAAAAATAAGACTTTTTTAAGACTATTTTTCATTTCTCTGTCGGTTCTTATCGATATTTTGTATCGATACAAAATTATTACAACTGCCGCGTGCTAGTCGATGTTGACGAATCGATTTCGCGCGGATTATGTTTCTCGTCACTAAATTACGCTTGTGACGTCAAATTACCTACGCAAAATGTTACACGCTCGGTTCCCATACTAATCGGCGCGCACTTTCCTTCTATCTTGATATAGTTCTGTGGAAACTCTTCTATTTGTCAATAAGCTACTTTGACTCAGTTTTTTTAAACTGCGTTTAACCTAAAGTCGACACGACACAAATACGAGATGTACAAATAAAAAGGGTCACCGGAGCCTATGAAAGCTTGCAAATTTAGGGAGGTCATATAATGCCCGCTGCCGGGTCTTGGAAAAAAAAATCCTTTCTCGAACATCCCCACACTGTCAAGTATTCTTAATATTTTCTATTGCTATAGCCAAACAAGAAAAAGCCAAGCCTTATTACCTGTTACGAGTAAATATAGTAAATAACGGCTCGAATCTACAATGCTCGGCCAAGCGCGAATCACAACACTAGCACAGCATTAATTTATAATAAGCGTACTTGAGGTCAGAGTTAGACCCCGTTCACACGGAGAAGCATACGGTTCCAGACCCCGTATCATGGTCGGCCTTATCACACGATAAGTGACAGGACAGGGCGTCCGTAACTGGCTGACACCGTTCGATAGAACGAGACGACGCTCTTATCTTGTCATTGCACTTATCGCGTGATAAGGCCGACCATTATACGGGGTCTGGATCCGATAATAAGTAATGCTTGTGCGAACGCGTGCATTGAAATACTTTTGCAACTAAATCGAATGTCTCCGTGTGAACGGCCTCTACATCACTGGCAAAACATTCATTTGTACTAATCAGCGTACTTGGGGTCAGAGTTACACTGGTCGGTTTACAGCGAGTCGTCTCGTGAAGCAGCGTCAGCTGTTCCGATCAACGAAAGCTAACTGCGGGAGCGGTCCCGATTAAGCCTTATACAGCTTCTTATCTTAATTGTGCTCCCTGGTAATAAATCTCGGATTTCATCTGGCTTTCTTCACGGCTTCATACTGAGAAACCACAGTAGTAGTATGACCAGTATCCTCTTTAAAGGGAAATTATCGCGTACTTTGAAACGCCGTTCTGACTAGATTAAGAAACAATAAGGTCTGATTTTCAGATATATTTTACTTTTCTTTTTTGACTCAGCCTACTCAAACAATACATTATTTTACGACACTTCAAGTTAATACTTTAGTATTTTATCTCATAAAAAATCATACTTAATGAAATATTATAAAAAAAAAACTTCACTGTGTTAGGTATTAATCGATATGATACAGAGAAAGAATATAATGGAAAAATAAACCATCTTCGTCTGTAGCCCCCGACAGGATTCGAACCTGCGAGTTTCTATTAACGCTAGACTGCTCTACCAACTGAGCTACGAGGACAGTGACGGCAGCTGTGTATTTTTGCATTACATTCCCGCTAAGACTAGCGCCCTCTGTATCGTGTTATAGACTTGTTTCACAGCCTTGGCACATAGAGGTGTGCCGCTCGCTTCATTCTCATCGAACCACATCAGGACACACACACACATCACACACACATCACATGAGTTAGGTATTTTTGGAATTTTGTTCAAAAAAGCTATTCCCGAAGAGTGTTGCATCTCTTTTTCTCGTGCGCGGAAGGCATAAGCGTGTCTCTGTCAAGGGTGCGTTCAAGTTTAACTGCAACTACAGTCGTCGCTTTACAAGTAATCATAAATCTCTCACTCTGATGTAATCAATGAAGGTATAACAAAAATGGAAATAAGTCGCGCCGAGCTTTACAAAGTGATACGATGATATCAATAACATTGTACTGCTAATACTTGAACTGTGGAGAAACTATCAAAGTGTCAGTAGACACGTCGTTAAGGTACGTACACGAAGGCAATAAATTCGTCTCTATTTGGCAACCGCCGGAACATTAAGGTGACATCCGCTGAAACGAAGTTGGGAGAAGTTTCATTCAATTTCTAGAGCTTTAGAATGCAAACGACGAATTTAATAAATAAAACCTGTTTCTTAAAATGCAACTATCTGCATTCTATAGCCACGTTAAATCGCGAGAAATCAAGTCAATCTTTGGACGAAAGGTGACGCCGGCAGTCGACAACAATATATGTATACCTACACCAAAGTGCTCACAAATATCTGAACATGTCTCTAATGCCTCGACAATAGACGTGTTCAGATATTTGTGAGCACTTTGGCCGCTCCGATATATCTGATGGCGACTGTACACAGTACACGGTCTTCTATTATCCAAATATCCGCCTTTTCATAGGCTTCATTTTTAGGGTTCCGAAGTCAACAAGGAACCCTTATAATTTCGCCATGTCCGTCCGTCTGTCTGCCCGTCCGTCTTCGACTTAGCTCAGTAACCATTACTACTAGAAAACTGTAATTCGGCATGGGTATATAAATCAATCACGCCGACAGAACAGTACAATAAAATCTTGAACGAAAAAATTTTTTGCCGGCTAAATGGCTACTACTGGGGATATGAAAAAATTCGTGGTAGTAGTACATATAATGAAATTAAAAGGAAAACTATCACGGACAAGTAGGCATAAGTAGTTACCGAGTAATAGTCGACCAACTTAATGTGTACTTGGAAAGACCAATTTTCGTACAAATTCGGCCGACGACGCAACCGCACCGCACGTCGATGTAACTAAGACAGACAGGCAACTACGGAACCCTTCACTGCGCGTGGCCCGACACGCACTTGGCCGGTTTTTTTATTTTTTATTTTTTTTAGATCCCGGAGTTTTACTTACATTTTATGTCAATGACTCTATTATCAGTCGACGAACTTACCTGTAAATAGAAGAAAAAAAATTAAGTTTTCATCCGACACAATCATTTAATGAAAAGACATAATAAATTCAAGAGCAATGAGAACGGGCGGACTGTGTAGGATTTCTACGCGAAAGTTTAACCATGTACTTTGCTTTTGTGTGTAGATTATTGCATATAATTACATGTATTCCTTTATTCCCAAAAGGGGTAGGGAGAGCATATGAAACCTATGTTCCAGTGCAACTTATAGCATAAATGAGTATAAAATATCGACAAAATGTGATATCACAGTGATAGTTTGCTAGCCCATCGCCCACAACCCACTTCAACCCTGACCCCCCCTTAGTCGACTTAGTCGGCTAATTAGTAATCCGGTAATCTTATCGTTTATTAGGGTCATTGTCAGTCAGTAAAACAAAAATTGTCTTTTCGGTGGGCAATAGGCAATTATAAGGGCTTATGTTTATATATAATATGTTTTAATCGCACAGAATTATAGAAGAGGCGACGCCGTTTATGCGGAGTCAGAGTTCAACCAAAACTTAGGCTTTAAAGCCCTGTCCACCGAAAAGACGCGCACCTAAATCTGACAATGACCCATTAATAAAATGGAATAGACATAGTAACATTAACATTCATAAGGATATACCACAATGTGCCAATCTACACACACGTATGGAATCACGGTCGTCTCGGGAGCAACTCTCCAATTCACTGAATGGCTAATTCCATGCATTCAACTCTGACAAGTGTCTACCTTATGAGGCACACGTTTCGACAGTTCATCGACGTAAACAAGCGCATGCGCAACCGACTTACAACTTTACGTCGAGCAGTTTAAAGTCTATTATAGGTTTGAGCGGTTTCGAATCGGATGTAGCCGACACATTCCGATCGGTACGGCCTATGTTGCGGGGTAACGAGGGATAGCTTCAGGAAGGACTCATCTCGTTGATTGGTTAGTTTAAAAAAAGCTTTATTCTAACCATTTTAAAGTCACATTTTGAACAAATTCAAAGCTGTGTAGTAAGTTATATCCTCGTCGCATCGCATGTCTGAGAAGAACGAATGTGTCTTATAGTTTCATAATTACATGAGACATTATTCCAGCGAAGGTGATGTTATCTTTAAAAGCTTCCTAATTGCCCTGGACAAGGTTTTGTTGGGCAACTGCGACGAATTGGGTTCGTCACACGTACTTAAAGGTTTATGGTCCAAGTTACCAATGAGCGTGGAATATGACCGACATTCGGCAAGTCGCTGATATAGCTTTATGTGGTTGGTTTGTTTTAATTAGTTTTAAATGCCAGAACAATAAATATTAAAATGCGCAAATATTTCAGATTTACTGAAATGACTCATAGGAACCATATATTCTGCGAGAATTTGCACCAATACAAAAAAAACAAAGCGCTACTAAATTCAATCGACTTCTCAAAGAAGATATTTTTATTTATGATCATGTATTATGTTATGTCATGTCTATTATAAGGTGTTCGGCAACTGTTTTTGAAATGTTTGTTATATAAATTTGTCAAGATCGGATCAGTGCAAGTCGGTTGACAATGTCATACCTACATTATTAATTCAGAATTATTTGATCGTTTTTCTTTTTTACTGACGCCGATTTATTCATACCTAGTTAATCCATCCTTTGAATGGGGTCTATGTTCATTATCCGGACCTCCCAAATCTCGTCTAATTGTCCGAATCTGTTTTTTCCCCAATAGTCCTCATCGTCGAGACTGAGCGACCATGAGAATAGTCCTAGATAAGTGTGACAGAACTTTTCCGCAAGCGAGTTTGCGGTACTGTATTTAGAACTGCAGTCTAAATACTGTCGGCAGCTGTCCACTGCGTTGTTTAACCTTAATTGGTCCTTGAAACGGGGTCAATGCCCTAATCATCAGCTTTACATTATCCGGTCTTGCCTCCTGATGTTCGCAGCAGCGTGACATTTCGCACGCGACGCGGGTGCCGGCCTGCGCTTGGCACGGGAGGCCAAGGCTGCACAGCCGTTAGACTAAACGTGGATTCAACGTTTTGTCTGTGTTCGAGTTCATACTTTTTCTTCTTTCAAATAAATTTACTGGACGTCCAATTTACGAAACAACCCTTTTTTTATTATTCAACAGGAACCTTGAATACATGCTGGTTGCTACCATAGGATCAATAAATAGCAGCTATCGAATACATAGCAAAGGACATTTTCGAAAGAAGTCATATTGGCATACAATGGATTTTGTGACACAGTATAAAGTTCTTAGATTGAATCTCTAAGTGAATTGAAGTGAAGTTGCTATAAACCTACAGTAATAATCGTTAATACCTCATGTTTTGTGGTCATAAAGTTTTCTCAGTTCTAAATACATCGGAATTACCCCTGCATCTTCGCCGTATCGGTCGACTAAAAAAAACTGGTAAAGTGCGAGTCGAAACTTTTCCCCAAAAAATCCTTCAGTTGGTGAGGATTCAGATTAAGCTTCCTGCCTCTACCCATCTCTCAATGACATAAAATCCCATCAATTTCAGAGACTATACCATCATTACTATGTATTTATGTGTAGTGTAAATTACATAATTACCCTTAGTGGTACCGTACAGTTTACGCGTATAGTGCCTATAGGCAAGATCGCGAGTTAAATTCAATATTTGCGCACATCCTTAGTTAGGGCGTTGACCAATAACGGTGTCGTGAAACCGAGAGTCATGGTGACGGTTCGATTCGATTGCGTAAATAATCATGGAAATGAAAAATGTGATGTAAAACGTGCAGTTCAGAGACAGTACTGAAATGGACACCGGTTTAGGTCAGAAATACGATTTTTTCACAATCACCAATTACACATTGAGAGGGGAGGCTATTTTGTGTGATGCGGCTGTCTGTCTCCATCGTCAGATCAACTCGGTGGTATCACAATATTCATCATCATATCAGCCGAAAGACGTCCACTTCTGGACATAGGCCTCCCCCAAAGAGTGCCAAAGTGACCGGTCCTGCGCCACCCGCATCCAGCGGACTCCCGCAACTTTTACCAGGTCATCAGTCCACCTTGTGGGGGCCCGCCGCGCTTTCCGGTACGTGGTCGCCACTCGAGAACCTTTCCGCCCCAACGGCCATCGGTTCTACGTGCTATGTGCCCCGCCCACTGCCACTTAAGTTTAGCGATTTGGAGTTTGGAGGGCTATATCGGTTACCTTGGTTCTGCTGCGGATAGCCTCATTTCTGATGCGATCACGCAGAGAAACTCCCACAATACTATAAATTGTCAAAATATGTCAAATTTCAACTTAATCGGATGGCTGAAAAATGAACACAGGGCAAAAATGTAGAGATGGTCTACCCAGAAATGCCTGTGACAGACCGACGGACAGGCTCTGGGGGGATTCCATAAGTGTGTTCTCGTATTGCTAAATTTAGGGAAGACTATTTTTAGATTAGAAAATCTCTATGTTGACCCAACCTAGCAGCTAGCTTTGGGGCGAAGCCCTAGAGCAGCTACACTCGACCTGCGGCCTGAGAAGCTTTTACGAGTGACCCGCCATCCATTATGCGATCCTAGTATAAAAACCATAAGTCCACGCAGAAATTACTAGTCTTGGGACGAAGCCACTAGAGCAGCTACAATCAACATGCGGCCTGAGAAGCTTTTACGAGTGACCCGCCATCCACCATGCGATCCTAGTGTAAAAAACATAAATGTATCTTGTGGGCCGAGGCTCCTTAGCTAAAATGTCTTTGCGGCTCGTAGAAAAATGGTTGAGTATGGCTGTACTAGACCATGGAATCATAGGAGGGGAAAATCTCTCTGAACGTGCTAAAAAACGGTAATTTTTATCCAAAACCCGTTCCGCGTCAACCGTACGCCAATTTAAACTAAACCATTATGACTCACTTAAACCAGTCGAGACCGATTATCAAACATTAAGAAAGATTTAAATTTACCACAGACGCATTGCCTATTAACGAAGTGCTAATGTTTAATATACTAAGTCAAGTTATCGTAGAAGGTATCAAGTCGATATGGAATGTGAAGACAGGTAAGACGTTGTGATTCGTGTTATATTTGTCAAATGGAAAGCAGCTTCCGAGATGATTCATAGTGTGTTTTCTATTAAGATTTAAAATCGTGATCTGAGTCATTTGGTGATAGTTTCGGCGAAGCCACTGATTTCGAGCTGTAGATACGTTTGCGATTCCGTGTAAAAGTAGTAAATAAACAGTTTCATGTTATGATCAAAATAACAATGAACCGTTTGGAGGCTGGCCAAAAACAAACGCAATAGTGTTCTGGGAGAATTTCCCATTTGTACCGGATTCTATCCAAAGCCTAATACCATGTATTGAAGCTTCCTCAACAACATTAAAATTATAACCCACTAAGCTGCCCGCAAATTGCTAAGAAACCAGGCGGAGTCACGGAATAAAATATAGCCTATGTCCAATTGTCCACAACGAATGTCCATTCTTTATACTGGTAAAAGATTTATGGAATCGGTTCAGTGGTTCCAGAGATTACTCCACATACATGGACCCGTCGAACCCATGTCATAGAACCGCTCCGGAATTTCGCGGCATAGGCCTTCTCCAAATGTGTCCATAATATTTGTATTGTGTGCTTCTAGCATCCAGTCTCTATCGGCTAGTCGTTGGATTTCGTCGATCCAGTGATCTTGGGGTCCTGTGTTGACCTACTAACTTTTGCCCTAATGTTTCACTAGACATAATGCATTTTTCTTCGAAACGAAGCGAGCGAGTTTTCTTTGAATATCATCGAATAGAAGTGTTAGTGTGTGGTGTTGTGTTTTAGGTTAGGTTTGTTTTGCAGTAAGACCAATTTAAAAAATGCTTTTTTTAGAAAACAATGCATTAGGTCTAATGAAATATTAGGTCAAATGAAGCATTTAGGACTAAAGTAGTTAGGTCTTACAAGGGAGAACCAGTGGTCTTTAGGTCGCCCCATACTCTATTTTTCGGCAGGACCCCCCATTCGGTGACGTGTCCGTTTTTTGTCTGTGGTACAGTCGAGTTATCCAATATCTACACAGACAACCATTCAAAAATATCTATAGAGATACTTTATTGTTACTGACATAAGACACATGTGTAGATATTTTTGAAAGGTTGGCTGTATAGATATTGGAGAACTCGACTGTACGTATGCAGCAGATCCTCAAACAACGAGCATGCATGGATAATGTCGTGAAAGTGAATGACGCGAGTCCGGCTCGTACCAAGTGGAAATCCGTGATATATGCCTCTCCAGGAAACAGGCGTGTTTGATGTATAATGTATGACACATCAGATTTCATGTCGCTACCTTTCCCCGCGACTGGCATTGGGACATAACCGGGACACAAGCTATAATAGATTATCTGATACAATGTTCATGTAAGTAAACCAAAAAAGTCATATCTCCTTACTTGTCTCATAGTGACATAAGGCCTTGTTAGGATTATAACGTTCATGACTTATGATAATGGCAGCTACAAATGACGATAGGAAATGATGCAAGAATAACAAATCTGTGCTCAACTTTGTTTTATTTAACACGTATATTTTTACCTTAAATCCTTGCTTAGACATGACTAAATACAAACCTGTTGATAAATACAGTGCATCGGGCGGGATTTAAAGCGATGCGAGCGATGGCTTTATATAGAAGTTTATAAAGGAGCGGACACTGCGGGGGTACCATGGTTGCCATTACATTAACCCCCGGGCCCCGACGCAAAGAGAGGGATGTTATAAGTTTAACGTGTCTGTCTGTGTATCTGTCCGGATGGACCGATTTGAATGCGGTTTTTTTATTCGAAAGCTGATGTGATCCCGAGTATTCATGAAAACCTGTTTAGCCGTTTTTGAGATATTGGACTTTGAAATGAAAATGTCGAGGGTTTTTCAACTTTTCTTAGTTGTAGTTATCTTATCACCCATCGTTGTGTATAAGACACACTCGTCACTCTCGCACTCGCATACTTGTCGGAACGAGACGCATCGCGTCGCCTTTGGAGCCATTGGAAACCTCTTAACAATGATGGTTGATGACGATATACTACTGTTACTGTATTACATTAATGTTTGTTAAGTATTGTCGGTCGCAATCGGAAGGCGCAGCGTGGGTAGGCCCCCCACAAGATGGTCTGATGACCTGGTAAAGGTCGCGGGAGTCCGCTGGATGCGGGTGGCGCAGGACCGGTCACTTTGGCACTCCTTGCGGGAGGCCTATGTCCAGCAGTGGACGTCTTATATATATGTAGATGTACGCGGGCTGGGTTTCCTCAACTCCACGTCATAAAAGCGCCTATTTTGCGTATGGAAAAGTGGACGTCTTTCGGCTGATATGATCATGATGATCACAATCCTCTGACCCTCGAACTAGTCTCAATAAACAGACCACAAAGATATGTTAACGACAAGTACTTAACATATGTAACCTAGCTCGTATGTCCTCTAATGAATATTCATTGAAAATCATTAGTAACCCAATTCTTGATGGTAATCCTAATCGGATTAATTAATTAAAGTCCATTCCAGCGTAACCGTATGTAAATGTGAGTTTTTCGCAGAATGCCCCACATCCGTCAATCAGTGGGTTGTCAGTGGTTGTATTTCGGTAAATAAGAGCGGTTGTGCAACCCTTAAACACAAGTAAATGACAGACAGTATTTTGTTATGTTATTCTGAGGTAACTGTGTAAGTTTCGGTACCATAACATAATTCTTAATACAATACGAGTAACTATCGATGTGCGAAGCTGTTATCAAATAACCCTAGCTGTCGAGCATGCGATGTGTAAAATATTCATCCTCATTGGTTTTATTTATTTAATCGGATGGCGTGTATACATAAACGATAACGTATATGGTCAAGTTGGGTGTTAAAAAGGATAGGGTTTAATGCGACATTTGCAAACGCATAAAATCAAAATATTTATTCCGCAAATAGACCACAAGGTCACTTTTACAAGTCGTATGTATATCTAGTGTTTCTTTTGAATTATACATAATTTACAAGAAATTAAACTACATTATGAATGTTTTTACTTGTTAAAAAATAAAAGAAAAAATAACAATTCATAATTCTTAGAGATGTATAAGATCAAAATTCTAATAATAAATTAATGAATCATATGAGAACAGACAAAGCTTTACATAGTCATGATTCTGTAATATATTTAAACCGTGTATGAACGGGATAAATTGTGCAAGCGGATCAGATAAAACAAATAGGAGCAGGCTCCGTCAAACGCGCCGCGTGCGCATTAACATGCACAACAGCGATCCATTGTCCATTCACGCCAACTTATCAATGTTCAATTTTTCAAGGCATACAATAGTTATTTACGATACAAGTGCCGAAAATAGGAAATTCGCAACGAGTGGTGATAAATTAAAACACGACCGAAGGGAGTGTTTAAAATCGACACTAGTTGCGAATTACCAATTCGCACGTGTATCGTACAACTTTTTACTTTACATATGGCTCTTTAAAGTTTTGACATATGCGCGGAAAGTGCTCTTTCCGCACTAGTGCGGGAAAGTAGCACCATATGTACTGTAATAGTACATTACGTACCTAGGGCGGTGAATTGGTGAATGGCCTCGCCTCACCTTCGGTTCGGGCCTCAAACATCTGCGATCTGGGGCTTTATACGAATTACCGCCCGTGGTGAGTACACAATTTTACGTCTTCACCTGGCCACTGGTGTGACGTAAAATATATTATGCTGTATTTGAAAGTTCGATATATATTTATTTATTTATTCATGACAACAACATATACATGCACAAAGACCAGTACACTTAAACAACAAATAATGCCAAGAAATGGTTCCACCTTAGCGTTGTGCTGGCTGGCAGTTTATTTATACATTATACTAACAGAATGTATAGACTGCGTCATCATTATTGTCCCCAATATTACAGATTGTTGACCAGGATAATACCAATAATTTAATCGACCCATATGCACAATAAGGGCAGATCAATGCACCATTTCGTATGGAGAACCTTAAAACCACGACACGCATACATGGTCAGCTCAGCTTCAAACCGTTAGGGTACCTGTAGAATCTTACAGTGTCCGGAATCCAAGACCCGTGTAACAATCAAGGATATGCGCAACTTCAGGTCAGAACTACACTGGTGCCCGCAGTGGTTGAGTTGTGAATAATCCAAGCCCAGGTCACCTCTCCGCCCACACACCAGGTGTGATTGACCCGTTGTCGCCGACTAACTGGCAACGGTTATTACCTTTGTCTTTAATTAAGGGACCTAACGGTTTGACGCTGAGCCTTACCGTGTATGGGTATCGTGATTTTAGGGGTTATATATTATACGGATACGTAGCTATACTTATCAGCATGGGTCGATTCAGTTATTGTTGTTCTTTTGGCCAAAACCCGTCTGTAACAATGTAATGATGAGACAGTTTCTTTAGAAAAACGTTTATGCCTACGTTTGATATAACTTTTGTTTGCCTAGGACAATCCAGCAAAAAAAAATTATGTACTTATAAAATACTCCATAATACAATCTTTTCAAGAAACTATACGACAATGATACCCTTACCTCATCATACGAGTATGAGGAAAGGTTGACTGACTTTGGTGTGTCAGTTTGGATGGTAATGAATGGCAATAACCAGTTGTTTAGTAAACAGGGACCGAATATCGACATAAATTAATTTTAATTTGCATAATTCGCTTATTATTGTGCATTTTTGTATTTCAGTCGAGAAATTAAGGAAAGGCAGTTGTTTGAATACCGGCGGCGTTGTAACAACTTATGGCGTCCACAAGCACAATAGTTCTTGGAGTCAATAGTTTAGCATCTAGCTTACCCCGTTTTGCAAAATATAAAGACTTCAACAATCAGTAACACAGAACAGTAATTACCTAGTCAATACATTGAATTTGCGCTGAGTGTTAATTAAAGGCATTAAAAGTACATTATTTATCTAATTAGTCCAGTCAGAGACGCTCGCTACGGCCCTAATCAGCTGGGTTTTCCCTGACAAGTGACAATCGCGCGGCGCGCGCGCTGCCACACACAAAACATTAACAATTATTACCACAATATCCATTCTTATGGTCTGATTGAAACCACCTGTGATCCTGTTACGTTAGATTAATTTAAAGAATAATCAACAACTGTTAACCAACAATAAACAATTATTACATTACCATGTAGCTGTCAAAAAAGTTTATTCGCGGTGGATACCAAAATAATCGCACGAAAATGTTCGCGATTCAATTCCATGGTAACCGATACGATATTTTTTCAAATGACAGTTAAAAACAAACTACGATCGCGTCAAAACTTTTTTTTCTTAATATTGCCGCCAAAATGTTTGAACTACACTTTTTAAACCTCATTTGACCGATGGCAACCCTAGCTTATTCAAATTCCGAAATATAAAAGGCAACCCTCGTAATAGATATTTTTTTAGCGGGCAGCTAGTGGAAAATATATAAACACCTTTTACTTTACCTAGCGGAGAGCCTTAAATAATTTAAAAATACCCGCGTAACCGACTCGCATCTAAAGGTCAAGTCACAACAACATAACTGAAAAACTGATGTCGATTTGAATAAATAACCAAATTTCTGGTTACCAAGATAAATACAGCTATAGGCAATATTTATGGCTTCAATATTGCAATAATATTGAAAGTTCGTGGGCACGAATATTGATTGGTGATTATGGCCGATCGACAGTCATGTTAACGATATAGGCTCACGACATTCTGTCCAATAGTGAACCTTAATACAACGAGCTAAGTTCTACAAATGGTAAGAGTAGCGGGTTGTAGACGCTTCATAATTTTTATCAACAAAGTCGTCAATACGTCAACTTTCATAGCAGCATTGTAATCAAATGGAAAGTAATGAAGAGGGATTGATGTGTTCGGTCGGTGGTCTAACCGGCTTAAGGTTTGGGGAAGGAAAGTTTACAAGAAAAGTCTCTCACTGCTGCTGGGCGCTGGGGCCGCGATCTATCTCGATTTTTCTCGCGCTATACGTCTCTCTCTTATTAGAACAGTTAGAACAAGAGGTATAGTGCGAGAAAAATCGAGAGTATGTCGCGGCCGTCTCATCATAAATAGACGTGCAGCACTCCATCCGACAAAATCAACTCATCCACGAATTGCTACTTCCCGGCCGCTGCAATAATGTACTATTATTATTATTAAATAATACATATTCTTAATATTGACGATGATGTGTAATTTAATTTTTAATTTTAGGACAGAAAGATTTCAATGACATGCTTGTATAATTATAAAATATATTACGCCATTATAATGACCGATTGTGACGAAACTTCTATCAACTTAAAAATTCTTATCCTTATCCTTACTAATATTATAAATGCGAAAGTGTGTGTCTTTGTATGTTTGTCCTTCTTTCACGTCGCAATGGAGCGTCGTATTGATGTGATTTTTTGTATGGAGATAGTTTAGAAGCTGGAGAGTGACATAGGCTACTTTTTTCCAGCGGGAAAACATCCAATTCCCACGGGAAAATTCAATATGTTACATTTTCCTATAACCACGCGGGCGAAGCCGCGGGCATCGGCTAGTTACTTATAGTTTCAAACAATAAATTATATATATTTGCTGTAATTATACCTGAAAAGGTCTCTCCTCTGCGCAAAAGCTACCGCTAAATCCAGACTCAACCACCAAGTACGAAAACCTAAACAAACTACTCTCAAACCGACTCGTATTTTGAAGATAGCTTTGCCGCGGTTTTCTAAACGTGTAACGTCCTAAATACTGCGGTCACCATTTGATATGTATCGTAAGGGGCTGTCGACTTTTATAAATTGGTCGGAAATGCCATACGGCTCGTAAGGGCTTGTGCACAAATCAGGCGAGGTTTTTTCGGCTACTTTTTTCCTGACTCCCCCCTCCCCCTATCGAACCTCGCGTGATTTGTGCACAAGCCCTAAGGAGGTTATGAAGTCATCGATAACACGAAGATCGTCGTTTCGCAACCAGAGATAGTAGAGTCGGCACTTAAAACATATGGATGCCGACTTGACTAATGGTTTTGTTTTGATGATTTTTGTTTCACGGCATTACTAATTTTACATCGTGACATGTAAGGAAGGACACTCATTTAATATTATAAGCGATTGATAAAATTTTCCTTCTACTTTGCCACGAATTATTTAATACTTTAGTTTTATCTAGATTTTATTCCATATGGGTTTAGTTAGGAAATATCGTTTAATATTTTGAACAGTGGCTTTTCGGTGTAGGAAAACAGTTAGGAAACAGGTTTAGTTTTCTCTTTGGGTTAGAATACTTAGAATGTCCAATGGCAGTAGCTTTCGTAAAACTAGTGCCCACGCCAAATTAGATCCCGGTGTCCTTCAGAATACATAGATTCACGCCTTTATTCCCACAAGTGGTAGGCACAGGCAGAGCACATGAAACTTATGTTCTAATGCCCACTTTTAGCATATAAATGTGGGTTTTTTTTAATAATATAATAGAATACGACCGTGAAAAACGCTAGGAGCATGGGTATAGGTTACCATTGGTATCATAATGAATTAAATCGTCAATACATCAATCGCATGACATTGAGAATTGAGCTACAGCTATATACCTACTGAGTGGCATTAAATAATAAAGGTGCTCTTACACGAGCGATAAGAATTGCCGAATTGCCGGAAATTCGGGGCAGTTTTGACGTCACGGCCACTTCAAGCAATTCGAATATTGCTCAAAATGGAGCGATTATTGCTCCAGTATGGCGCCATTCTGTTCTGGTCCCATAATTGCCGCAACTCGGGAAACTATGCAATACGTTCTTACACGAGAAATTCAGTGGAGCAAATTGTAGTCGGCGATATTGAGCAACACGGAGTGAGTGGAGCAATTCGAGAAATAATTTCCGAAATATTGCCGCAATTTCTATAAAATGTCCCATATTGCTCAATTAATTGCTCCATTAATTTCGGCAACGTGTCGCCGGGCAATAATTGCCCGTTTAAAAGCGCCTTTACACGTCCGTGACGTCATGGTTCTAAGAAAAAACCACGCCGTACTGAGAATTGCGTTATTTTTCCCACGGTCCTTGTACTTGTCGTTTAATTCATTTTAAATGTCCGACAATTCACAAGAACTGTGGATTCATTTGAATCTTCTGGCACAAACAATAGGGTCGATAGTTGAAGTGATTGTTTTGATACAACTCTGCCAACTGTAGTTGCTAGAGGCCGTGGGCGTTGAAGTGTTATGCCTTGTAAAGGTATTCCATTATTTATTATGGTTTCCTGAATGTTGTTGTCTTTAACCGATTGTGGCGTAATCGAACAATAGCATCTCTATAATAATTACGGTTTCTATAGAGATGCTAGCGAGATTACACGTGGTTTACGAAAGCGACTGTCACCAAGTGTTATCTGAGAGGCAAAACTAGATCTCGTCGGGGAGTGGGGTAGATAGACACCTTTGTTATTTATTTGTGTTATTGAAGTTTTTAATCTTTTTGTCGGTGACCGATTTTCTTGCTATGTTTTCTTTCACCGAAGAGCTACTGTAGAATCAAAAGATAT
Organism: Epinotia ramella; assembly: GCA_947578815.1. NCBI lineage: Eukaryota > Metazoa > Arthropoda > Insecta > Lepidoptera > Tortricidae > Epinotia > Epinotia ramella. The sequence goes on along the minus strand of OX388214.1, from coordinate 3,251,848 downwards.
TTCATTTCATACATAAGTTTTTTAATCAAATACTTTTTTAATAAATCGTAATTCTAAATGAAACAATAAAAATAACTACTGAACAGATTTTGACTTTGAAAACGCCATCGACATTTTACTACGATATAAAAAAAGGTGTTTCTGAATTCTATTGAATTTTTATATCGTTCAAGAAATCTTTAAGACATCTAATACTAATATTATGAAGAGGAAAAGTCTGTGAGATTGTAGCTTTGATAAATGTAAGTTTGTATGTTTTGGGCAAGCTCCGAAACCCCTTATCCGATTTCAAATAATATTTTACTTGCGTGTATTAATATTATATTATGAATAATTAAACATGAATAAAAACCTATTTTAGTGAAAATTCCGTTAAAATTCGTTTGTCTCTATCTGTCAATAAGATATTTGTGTTTGCGAGACAGGGACTAAACACATTTCAGTTAACAGAGGTTTGTAAACTTTTATGAATAAGTGAGTTAGTTTTTATCAGAAGAGACTCCTCAGGTATTTGCTTTCGGGAAGCATCTCCTTATCGGATTATTACTAAGTAGGTATAAGAATTTGTCAAAATTCTACAAAATTGTAACATGGTGTCTTCACATAGAAAACTCCCGCGAGTCTCATGGCCGCTCCACACGATGGGCCATCCTGACCCATCATACAAGACGCTGCTATGCGGTAGAACGAGACATAAATATGTCTTACTCCCTTTAACGCGTAGTTGCGTCCTGTATGATGGGTCAGGATGGCCCATCATACAGGACGCTGCTATGCGGTAGAACCAGACATAAATATGTCTTACTCCCTTTAACGCGTAGTTGTGTCCTGTATGATGGGTCAGGATGGCCCATCATACAGGACGCTGCTATGCGGTAGAACGAGACATAAATATGTCTTACTCCCTTTAACGCGTAGTTGCGTCCTGTATGATGGGTCAGGATGGCCCATCGTGTGGAGCGGCCATCAGACATATTAAAATTGAATGAAACGGGTCACTTAAGTCTTTGAGGTCGAATATCGCTCGACATGATTCGAACCAATAGGTGGTGCTTAGGTGGTTGTCACACTGCCGCCGCGTCTGCAACGGACTCGCATGCGGAGACAACGCACCAACGTCCGAGTTGCGATGCGCGACGTACGGCGTTCTTGCACTAAAATCCGTACGGCACTACGGAGCTCGGTGTGACATATACACGCACCGCGTCTCCGTCCGAGCGCGCGAGTCGTCGCGTCGTGCGTCTCGCTCCTCCGCGCGTCAAGGCGGAGCCAGTGTGTCGTACCATGCCATTTCTCTATACAAAATCAAGATTCTACATACAAAGTTAAAAAACGCATCAACGGACGCCGCTGCGAGATGCGGAGCAGTGTGACGACCGCCTTATTCGTCAGCACTCGCGATGCCGGCGCGCTTAGCATGAGTGACCCGTTTCGTCACACAACTGTTATATTTTTTTTTAAGGTGTTTTAGGCACTTGTCCTCGCTACTCGCCGGCGGTGGGACAAGTGCCTTATCCAGGTAACATTGACCAGCATTAATATTATGTAAAGTTAAACCGTGGCTTGTCATGCTCGTCACCCGTGCAAGTCCACTGGGCACTATCGCAGGATCTCTCGAACCGAGCATTGCCCAGTGGCCCGTTTACTAATCGTAACAATATAAACGTGCATATCGTGTAAGCAGAAAAAAAGCTTTATATTTTACTAGTTACGACCGGTTAGCCTAGCTTAGCCTAGTGGGTAGTGACGCTGCCTACTAAGCTGAAGGTCCTGGTTTCAAATCCCGTTAAGGGAAAATATTTATGTGATGACTGATGAGCAAGAATATTTGTTTCTGAGTGTTGGATGTTTTCTATGTATTTTAGTATTTATTATGTATTAAATATATCGTCGTCTAGTACCCATAACACAAGCCTTACTAAGCTTAGGTACTATGGCTTCTTCGATTTGTATAAGATTGTCCCTAGATAATATTTATTTATCGAGAACGAAAGTTACTAAAGGCGCTCTTACACGGGCGATTTTTCGGGCAATTATTGCCCGGCGACACGTTGCCAAAATTAATGGAGCAAGTATTTGAGCAATATGGGGCAATTGATAGAAATTGCGGCAATATTTCGGAAATATTTCTCGAATTGCTCCATTCATTTCCGTGTCGCTCCATATCGCCGACTACAATTTGCTCCACTGAATTTCTCGTGTATGAACGTATTGCCTAGTTTCCCGAGTTGCGGCTCCATTTTGAGCAATATTCGAATTGCTTGAAGTGGCCGTGACGTCAAAATTGCCCCGAATTTCCAGCAATTCGGCAATTTTTATCGCTCGTGTAAGAGCACCTTAAACTATGTGAAAAAAGGTTTTCACATAGTTTAGTAACTTTCGAGTGTTCCAGTGATTAGTAACTAAAAAAGAATTACTCCGTTTTGATTTCTGCTATAAAATCCAAACGTATTAAATGTCTTTCAGTTTCCAGTTACACCATTGTGGGCGCTTCCCATAAGCTACAAAGGGTATGACACAATAGTTCACCCTACTCGATTCAATTACGCGGCAACACTGAACGTCATACGCATACATTTCGACCAACACTTGTTGCTATGTGAGACAGTCAAACTTACTCGTAGCTCTTATATCGGCGGATTAAGGTTTTGTTACATATTTATGAGAGGATTAAACGTCAGTGTATGTGGGTTAGTTGAACTACCATATAGATGGCGCTCTACCGTCCGCGTCAATTTCTGCATCGCGCTATGGAGATTTTTCCTGAGATGATGATCTCATAATCGTTAAATCAAGCATCTATTAGTGTTATTGTGGGACCCTCAGCACACGCTTTATTTATTTATTTATTTAGACATACGCAAGCATAACAGTACAGGATCAAATCGCTTACACACTAAACATAAGTCATAGGTAGTTCGACCAACACTTGTTGCTATGTGAGACAGTCAAACTTACTCGTAGCTTTTATATCGGCGGATTAAGGTTTTGTTACATATTTATGAGAGGATTAAACGTCAGTGTATGTGGGTTAGTTGAACTACCATATAGATGGCGCTCTACCGTCCGCGTCAATTTCTGCATCGCGCTATGGAGATTTTTCCTGAGATGATGATCTCATAATCGTTAAATCAAGCATCTATTAGTGTTATTGTGGGACCCTCAGCACACGCTTTATTTATTTATTTATTTAGACATACGCAAGCATAACAGTACAGGACCAAATCGCTTACACACTAAACATAAGTCATAGGTAGATACCTACCAGTCAGTTAAAATTAATTACAGCCCAGTTAGGACCATACATTACATTTAGAACTATTTAATAATATAAAAGACAAGTACTTAGTTATTCATTGTTTCGTCATAGATTTAGTCACTCATTAAAATAATCATTTAAATACATTAATAACTTTCTGCCAAAACCACCAACGCTATGTTATTTATAGGATTTTCAGTGGAATATACGCCGCAGGACTGATTTTCTACGACTTATTACTTCAGCCTTCCGCATTCGTATTGAACAAAAGGTAAACCCCGTGCACATCAAAACAATCTTCTGCGAACCCCAACACACCTTCCGCAGTATTTACATTACTCTTGGGTTACCCGGCCAAAGAATGAACTGCGTATAAAATAAACACCTCAATGAGTTACAATAAAAACATGATACAAAACGCCATAAGCTACTAGTAAATGCATGTCGGTTAAGACCTTTAGTTCGGTGGCGCATTGGCAGAGGCGCGTGCGGTGTCCGTGCCGATTCGTGTCGTGGCATCGAGGCTTACATTCGTTTTTTAAACACTCGAGATACTGTATTGTATGTGACAGTTATATGACAATGGCACCTTGATTTTCTTTATTGGAATATTTTGTCATTCTTTGAGTGGCGTGTTATGTAATTGTCTCGAGGATCCCATAAGCAAAACGGCTTCTTTTTTTGCTTTGCGTTTCTGGGTTTTAACTTTTGTTTGATAGAGGTCCTGCCTAAGTACTCTTTACATTATATGAGAAACGTTAGTTAAAAATTAACTAAATGTACATAGTATAAGTTACCTGATTGTTGCTACACCCTTCCAGGGTCAATGTATCTTAGTTTTAAGTACTTGGTTGCAAATCAATCTTATCTTATCTTACCTAACTAAAACAATACCATTAATTACATGAAGTTCTATCTAACTCCAAGGCCAACTTTACTTATCAGTTTAATTAAGTGTTAAAGAATCCAACGAAACTACAATAAATTAAGTGTCTCCCGAAAACTTACAGGAACTTCTACATACTAAACCAGCAAAGAAAATCGAAATCCACTCTAGCCCGCCGCATTGCAGGTTGCAGGCAAGTGCTGTCTTCCCGTGCAACGTTCCATTTCGTTCGAATTTCGAATAAAACGTTAAGACTTCATAGGTATTTGGAAGACGATGGTTCGATTTATGAAATAAGGGCTTTCAGAATGCATTGACTATCTAAATTTCTTCGTTTATCTAGTCTAGGATATCTGAGGGAAATAATAAACTAAGTACATATATGTTCCAGTTATGAATCAAAAGCTGAACGAAAGGCGATAGACATTTTCCAGCTTTATAAGAGTTTTATTTTTGGATAAAATCGCATGGCGGATAACGGAATATCATTCTAATTTAAAAAAAAACAACAGTAACACGCCATTTTGTAGGTCAGAATTACCCTCTTTTTGATGAAAATAAAGATCACAAGAGTCTAAATTTGGTCTTTCAAGTATATCCGAATAGAGTAATAGCTATAGCTTTATACGTAAAATAGGCACACTTATGATGTATTTTGGCCTATGGAGGGATATGAAATACTCAGAAATATAGAACTTATTTATATACTAGCGCCCCGGCTTCGCACGGGTACTAAATTATACACATAAACCTTCCTCTTGAATCACTCTATCTGTATAAAAAAAACCGCATCAAAATCCGTTGCGTAGTTTTAAAGATCTAAGCATACATAGGGACAGGCAGCGGGAAGCGACGTTGTTTTATACTATGGAGTGATATTTGTTTTGTTATTTAGTGTATGCCATGGAGAGTTTGACAGTTGTCTATGGAATGGCAGCTACCGACACCATATTTAACCGGTCTGTCAAATTTGTTCGATGCAACTCGCCCTATCATATTGAATAAATAACATAACGATCGGCTAGTTTTACGTTCAGGCACATTTCAAGAACCTCATCCTTGTCAATATTACTGTGTTATATGTATTACTAACCGATATAGCCCTCCGAATCGCTAAACTTAAGTGGCAGTGGGCGGGGCACATAGCACGTAGAACCGATGGCCGTTGGGGCGGAAAGGTTCTCGAGTGGCGACCACGTACCGGAAGGCGCGGCGTGGGTAGGCCCCCCGCAAGGTGGACTGATGACCTGGTAATGGTTGCTGGAGTCCGCTGGATGCGGGTGGCGCAGGACCGGTCACTTTGGCACTCTTTGGGGGAGGCCTATGTCCAGGAGTGGACGTCTTTCGGCTGATATGATGATATGTATTACATACTTACTCCCCGTAAAAGAGATCTCAAAGTTTAAATCTACAAACAAAAAACCTCCAGTAAAAGATACCTTTTCCAAATAGCAGCTTAAGCAACCACACTAGGCGATCCATTCATCTTCACTAGTCCGTCTACCAATTTACCACATTCTGTACTCGACTTAGCTTATATCTAGTATAATATGACTCTTCGATTAGTAGCAGTCAGTGTGTAATCGGAGGTCGGATAAACTGATACAGCTGTAGCGATATGATCGCTGGCTGTTGGGAATAAACGGTTGTATCCCCCGTCACGAAACCGGCCAACTTACCTCGCTAAGGTTTCAATCCGGAGGATATAATTCGGAAAAAAACGATTAAGACGGGAGGGGAGGGAGTTGTTTTTGAAGTGAAAACTTCTATAGCGGAGCTGAGCACTTTTTGGCATGGGGAAAAATTGTTAAATACGCGACAGATTTATGTGACGTCAGATGTGAAGGAGGTCACTAACTTTTATATTTTGCTGCTAACCGATTCGACTTCATTCAAAACTGAACGCTATTCGTAAGAGTATAAAGCCGTTAAACACTTTTTGCAATAGCATATTCTGCAAATAAATTTGTAATTTTGTTCGCGCGTCCTTCACCGTTTTGCTATTGAGCAAATTCGAATAGTTCGAATTTGGACATTATTCCTAAAGAGATAAAGCTGAAAAATATTAGCAATGGCAAAAACAAATTGGTATTTTGTTCGCTGCCGGCACCCAACGCGCCCGCGGCCCGTCCGCCTAAATAATTGATAATCCATACTAATATTATAAATGCGAAAGTGTGTCAGTCTGTCTGTCTGTTACCTCTTCACGCTTAAACCGCTGAACCGATTGCGATGAAATTTGGTATGGAGATAGTTTGAATCCCGGGGAAGGACATAGGATAGTTTTCATCCTGGAAATCACCCCCTAAAGGGATGAAATGGGGGGTTGAAGTTTGTATGGAGCTGCGATATAAACGATTTCCACGCGGACGGAGTCGCGGGCAGAAGCTAGTTGTTTATAAATTTGCGCCAAATTCAATTTTAGGGTGACACCGTAAGATGTCACTTGACCTGATCGAAAAACTGTTACAATGTTATTGAGTTTTCACTCCCGGAGTGCAACCCGGTCTTTTTTTTCTTTTTTAATTCCTCTACTAACAAGTCTTTTCTCTTCGTCTTTTAGTTCAGAAGTTCAGGGAGCAAATGTATACATTTTCTCTCTGATCCTGTTCAGAAAAGAGTCATTGTTGCCCTCAAATGAGGCATTTTGCTCCCTTGAGACACTACAGTGTGCCTGTAACTTGGGGTTTGTTTACACTGAGTTTACCGCGAAAGCAAAACGAACTTCGAACTCCGTCTTAGTCGCACTTGCTAGGTTCGAGCGACAGAGAGAGAGCTATTACACGAACGAAATTCGTTTTCGTTTCGCAGTAGTCTGGTTTGTCAAGACGATTACGACGTAGATCATGGCACTCTCGGGCGTCGAATTCGAGTGACGACCCAGTGAAAACCAGATATAAGGACTCCGTTCCTAAGCTTGGATTTTTGGAATATCTTGTAAAGGGCAATAAATTGTCCCTCTTACATTTAGATTCGTTTAATATTTGGTACGCAATGCATATTCTGTTGGCAATGCAAGCTCAACTCACTGGAATACTGCCGTATTGTATTTTTTCTTTATCCATATCTATCGAATACTACTCTTTTTACCGTATTTTGTTTTTCTTCCGTCATAAGTTATATGGTAGGTTTCATGTGAATCACTCACAATCAGTTGAAAATTACTGAAAAAACAATAACACGACTTTATAACAAGGCATACATAATTTATTGGCACCTAAATTAGACATTGTCACTTACACGCAGGGTTCACCGCCGCCAAAGCAAGCGTGACAGGGTCTCACTAAATGAGTGCCAATTAAGAAAAAAAATGGCAAGTTGCGTGAACGAATGTAAACAACAGCTGGGCATATTATTATGGGGCGTTTCGCTCGCAGCGAGCCGGCGTCGCAGGGGATAATTATATTGATGTTTTATGGCGATAAAGCCACGTGGCTGATTAGATAAGCGTTTGTGACTGCTGCAAAACATTGGCATTCGGACTGGGAAAAAATATCCATACTAATCCATACTAATATTATAAATGCGAAAGTGTGTCTGTCTGTCTGTTACCTCTTCACGCTTAAACCGCTGAACCGATTTGGATGAAATTTGGTATAGAGATAGTTTGAGTCCTGGGGACGGACATAGGATAGTTTTTATCCCGGAAATCATCCCCCAAGGGGATGAAGTGGGGGGATGAAAGTTTGTATGGAGCTACGATATAAACGAGTTCCACGCGGACGGAGTCGCGGGCAGAAGCTAGTAATTGATAATCCATACTATAATGCGGAAGTGTGTCTGTCTGTCGGTCTGTCTTTCTGTCTGTTACCTCTTCACGCTTAAACCGCTGAACCGATTGCGATGAAATTTGGTATGGAGATAGTTTGAATCCCGGGGAAGGACATAGGATAGTTTTCATCCCGGATATCACCCCCTAAAGGGCTGAAATGGGGGGTTCAAGTTTGTATTACGATATAAACGATTTCCACGCGGACGGAGTCGCGGGCAGAAGCTAGTATTATAAAAGCGAAAGTGTGTCTATCTATATGTTACCTCTTCACGCTTAAACCGCTGAACCAATTGAGATGATTGTTGGTATGGAGATAGTTTGCATCCTGGGAAAGGACATATGATAGTTTTTATCCCAGAAAACATCCCCTGAAGGGGAAAAATGGGGGATGAAAGTTAGTATGGAGCTACGATATAAACGAATTCCACGCGGACGAAGTCGCGGGCTTGCTACTCTTGCTAGTACTTAATATTAGAGTCAAGATGTGTGATGTTGTAGTTTTGTAAGTTTGTACAGTAGGCAGCAAAAGTAGCTAAGCGGGTCCATTATGGATTCGTCATGTCTGTCTGTCTGTCTGTCTGTCCGTCCGTATGTCATAGGCATTTTACTCGAAAACTATAAGGTGTATTTGAATAAAATTTTGAGGATAGATGTATTTTGATAGCCGCTACATAGTTTTGTAATTGAATTATTAAAAAAAAAATTTTTTAGGGGTGCACTCCATACATAAAACTGAAACTCAAAACATTTTTTTTTTATTGCAAGCCCACGTGTGGCACATCAATCGATAGGCCTTACAAAATAAATATAAAGTTTCTCAGCTGACTAATTTTTGAACCGTGTATTTTAAAAATATGAAAAAAATCATGGACTGGCATGGGCTTATTAAATTCTTTCAGCGAAAATTACTTTGAACAAGATCGGTTCAAAGGTTTTTGAGACATTTCTAAGAAACTGCCTTCCTTAAAGAAAAGGACGTAAGTGCCATAAGATTTCAGAAACGATACGCTCTTGGCCGCTTTTTAAATATATTTATTAAGAAATCCTTAATTAGACGACCTTATTCCGCTGCAGTGTGGTTCACTATCGAGTAATGTGTCGATGATTACAAACAGTGTATGTCTGTTTTCATCCACGAACTCTCCCACGATCTCTCGCTTTCCTCGTACATTTATGAGCCGGTTTGATGACAATCATGGGCATATGTCTAAATCTGGCTGTGCGTTGTGATTTAGGTATGTCTCAGTTCCAGCACGGTTAGCACAAGACAGCTCTCTCTCACTATCCGTCTCCTTCTAAGTTATCTAATAAGAGGGAAACGGATAGTGCGAGAGAGCTCGCGCGCCGTCTTGTGCTGACCTTCCAGAACAGGTGGATCTTACCGCCTTACTATATAGATTAACACATTCATTGATACTAGCCCGTGTGACCGTAGAGTATTAAATAGGATCTGGATTTCCGTTGAAAGTGACACTATGTTTATTTAATCTTTATTGCACAAAAGAAAAACTTATGATGATTTTTGCTGAAAACAGGACAATACATATACTTAGGAGGGAGCAAATTGCCGTCTACGTCTACAATACAAATACTCTTTTTTGCACACGTCAATACCTACATGAATCAAATACAGGAAATACAAACTTAAAAGTAGAGGTTTATTTAAATAAGATAAAGAGCGATCTCTTCCAGAAAACCTTTGGGTGTTGGCTACTAACCATTATTAGTATCATCAATCTAATTAAAAGTTTCGCGCATTCCCTGCGCCCGCGCCGCTTTCGGTTTCAGCGCGGGTCCGCGTTCAAGTCGGTCAAAGATAACGTTCCGTGACTTCCGTGCATTCAGATTCGCGCAAACCGCTCCGCCCCGTTCCCGCGGCCGATCTGACGGCGCCTTATAAACAAGTCGAAACCGGCAGCTTCGTACTTGACATACCACCTCTTAATTTTACACACGCCTGTAATTTACAGGCATTCGTTACACAATTACAAAATAACTGCTGTCCAAAAACAAGACGGCCAACCTGACCAAATAACCTTTAATGAAGGGACATAACGCTTTACGGCCCTAGACTCCATTTTACTTATATTGAAATAACTTTATTTTTGCACAATTTATGATCGGTGTTGGGTTTGGAACACTTGGGAGATTTTAGAAGAAAGAAATAGTACATTACTTACCAAGGGCTGTGAAAGAAAGAAAGGCCGAAATCGCAGGTATTTGTGACCCGAGCCGCAGGCGAGGGTTGTAAATATGCGATAGAGGGCTTTCTTTTTTACTGCCCGTGGTGAGTACACAATTTTACGTCTCCATCTGGCCATAATGCGAGTTTTACCGTACGCGTAGCGTGCGGTAATACTCACATTATGGCCAGGTGTGACGTCAATACATTAACTTCACAACTTAGGGACACAATCAAAAAAGAACAAACGATAAGACTTAAATACGAGGACGTTAAACAGGATCCCCCACCCAGCATAAAGCCACTGCAAGATACGGCAGGCGCTGATTTTCGGTGGGGACCTAACTTAAAACTATTACAAGTGACGGCACAAACGCCAACAACTCGCAATAACTAAGGAAAACCAATAAAATACTGTGAATACATTGGCGAGACCAAGCGAACTATCGCGGAAAGGGTCAAGGAACATATTGCGGCTGACAAAAATCGGCAGGTGAATAAGTCTGCGATAGCCGAGCATTTGTTGGAGTCAGGACCAAACCACTGGATTGAGCTCCATAAACCGAAAGTCCTGTCTACGGAACGTCATTTCTACAGTAGAAAAATACGTGAAGCCGTTGAAATCAGAAAACATACTAATTTCAACCGGGACGACGGTTTTAAGATTTCATCTTCGTGGAATCCTATCATAACTAAATGCCAGCGTCAAAAAACATCGTCCGTTACATCACCGGGTATTATTAGTGTTGTGTGTCGGCCGGGTGACAACCCTAGTGTACAAGTGGTTAATAAAGACCAAATGCGGGTAGTTCGGAAAACCCGCGCAGCAAGAAGATGTTGATACCCGCTCAAGCCAGTTGTCCCGTGACCATGGATGTTGCAACACATCCGTAACGTCGGGAGACCTCAGTGAGGTAAATAAAATACGTTAATTAATTATACGCGATTAAGTCCCGTTTAGTATAAATAAAATACAGTGAATACATTATACGCGATTAAGTCCCGTTTAGTATAAATAAAATACAGTGAATACAGTGATATACAATATACAGTTTTAATCACGTGGCTGTCTCATCGACTAGTTAGTTAATTAGTCCAATCGATATGACCGCACCGTGATGACAAGGTTAAAGGTATATCACTGTTAACCCTCGCTAAGTATCCCATTCCGACGACCCATCAAGTATTCTGCAAATTATAGTTCAGTTTGATTCGCACTCGGTATATTATGATTCGACATACAAACGACTTGAGCTTCGAGAAAAAGGCATATGGAGACGAAAAAAAATCGAGGACTCAACTAGATACATATCTTAACATATTGTACGCTTATGCACGGATCTGGGCTAGACATTTGAGGCCAGTTTGAAATCTCAAGATTATCTTCTGATTTGTTAATTTTGACATCCGCACCGAGACGGTAAGTCGACTCCGTAGTAGTATCCGGTACAGTCAAGTGCATAAAATATGTATCGTTTTAATCCTCTCATAAATATTTACCGAAATCTTAATCCGCTGACATAAGGGCGATGGGACATATGGAGTAAGTTGTATGCACTCATATTTAAACAATTGACTGTACGAACCCGTGCCAAATATTTGAACCTTTTATTTAACACTAGATTCTGCCCGCGACTCCGTCCGCGTGGAACTCGTTTATATTGCAGCTCCATACAAACTTTTACACCCCCATTTCACCCCCTTAGAGGATGATTACGAGAATAAAAACTATCCTATGTTACTCTCCATCCCTTCATCTATCTCCACTTAAAAAATCACGTCAATTCGTCGCTCCGTTTTGCCGTGAAAGACGGACAAACATACAAACACATACACTTTCGCATTTATAATATTAGTATGGATATGGATTTTAACATCTTAATACTAGTCATAATCACTATCGGGGATTTTTATTTGGAAACTAGGACACACTATAATACAATGCAGCATGAAATTGTATAAAATCCTCTCTCTCAAAAGTCTCGGTTCACTATTCGGGTACTAAACAGAGACATAACTCTGAATTTCACAAATAAAATCTTTTATTGCGATACTAAGCCTGTTCAAACTATAAAATTATACGATTTATACGACAGCATAATTGTAGAGTTCAAATCTGTTTATATTGGCGAATAAAATAAATAATCACATAAAATAAGTTCGATAGTAACCAAGTATATGTATTCAAGAATTTCTTTATGTTTTTATGACTTGGTAGCTTGTGTTAAATTGTAGGTCGTCCTCTTGCAGCATAATTCCCTTACGTTGGTTGCGTTCCCTTTTCTTGGGGTCAAGTTGTGATACTTATAACCAGGGATGCCGCGGATGCGTAAGTGGATGCGGATATTTCGAGGCTAACATCCCCGGATGCGGATGCGGATTTTGAGGCAAAACACTCAGAAACATAAATACCCTACGCAGCCTTTTTAGGGTCACGCAGGACTCGAACACGTTGCGACTGATTTTCAATCGTTGCAAACCTAACGCATCACCAATAGCGAATACGGCTAATCGTCAGATTACAGAAACGAAATAAAGATTCTTATTGACTAATGACGAAAATACTGAACACGCAGCGTAGGCCCTTTTCTTGTCGCGAACTGTACTACATCCGCATCCGCAAAAACTCCGCATTATTTTATGCGGATGCAGATGTTGAAAATCTTGCGGAACATCCGCGGTTGCGGATGCGAATGTCTGCAACATCCCTGCTTATAACATCTGACCAGAGGACGAAAAATCACTAGCGGGAACAGGCAACATACAAAATTGGAGGCCTAGGCCTGCAAGATAGTCTTTTTTAATTTCTATTCCACAATTTGTGGCACATTTCAGCCATGAAAATTAAAGTTTGTTTTTTTTTGGTACTATATTAATGTTACGTGGTGGAGGGAAACTGGGTTTTCTGCCGACAAACTGCTATGCAGTTTGGCAGATATTAATGATAGTTCCTAAATGTTATGTTGTTAAGTTAAATAAATTAAAAAAAAAAAAAAAAAAAAAAGGCGCAAGATAAATTATGGCACTCCCATAGAAGCTACGCCTCCTACGTTAAAGGGATGATCAGAGGCGTCTCTAGCTCATGTCGCGCCCGGGTGCACTCATTACCGTAGCGCCCTCTAGCACCCCCCCTAGCGCGCGCTAGCGTCCGAGTCGAGGCGAGTGGCGCCCTGTGAGTGGCGCTCGGCGCCCCCTAGGACCGTGCGCCCGGGTGCAACGCACCCCCTGCACTATAGGTAAAGCCGCCCCTGGGGATGATTTCCGGGATAAAAACAATCCTGTCCTCCCCAGCAGGGTCTCAAACTGTCACACACACCATGCTAATCGAATCTAAACTTTCGTGAGATATGTTGAAATAATGCTTATAATAGGGATGATGACTAAGATTTTTTTGTGACGTCATTCGAACCAGTTTTTCGAGAGGAACAAATGTTTGTATGGGAGCAACTACAATCAAAGAACATAAATACCTAAAAAGCTGAGATACAGATTGACCTTGCTGGCGGCAGCTGAAAACGCTTCATACTGTGTGTCTATACAAGTGTGACGCCACATTTGTACATTTGTACTAATCGTAGTATGGAAAATCAGGTAAATTGTTGTTTCGGTCGAAATACTGCGTTTAAGTACATAGTTGTCATACAATTTTGTTTGTAGAAAAGCGTAAGAATTCTATTGGTAGCTTTTAATTTACTCTTGGACAATAAAAAAAAATGCATATTTTTTCTAAATTTTCAAGGTTCATATCTTTTTATGATTTTGGTGGTTTACTATCCATTTAGCATCACTACGTTATCAATTTGAACATGAGGCATCATGCCTATTACATGTCGCTCGTAGTGACATTTAATACGCGAGTTGAACCGTGTAATTATTAGCATTATGACACCATACTAGTGCAATTTAAATCGATTCACCAGCAGACGGAGTTACTTTCGCATTTAAAATATTAGTATTAATATACACAATACACCAGACATGTGTGAAGCTATGTTTTCATATATTTAACACCTAGCTGTCAAATACATGAAACAGATATTCCCACATCTCTATTGAGTTCACCCTTAAAGGCGCCCGAGTTATTCAGTGGTCAGTTAGATCATTTGACACACACACAGAGAGACAGAGACACACAGACAATATACTATACACAAAATAAGTTTTGTTCGTTTCATCATCATCACCCGTCCTCTCTCTTATTTATTATATAATCGTTAACTAATCTAAAACTGTTGGTTAAAATGATGTTGAACTTCGTAATAAATTAAACAACAAAAAAAAATATTTTTGTTTTTATATATACTCGCTAGGACCGGCTAAGTTGTAAAACTTGTAAATCACGTATCCGCTTTTCAATTCGCGCCGCCGGCGACCTGTGGCCGTTAAATATCAACTTCTTACCAGCCATTTAGGCCAATCTTCTGTGCAATATACCCGGTTAAATACCTATCCATATAGAATCGTCTGGCGAAAGCGAAACCATTTTTTCGAGTGCTCGTAATGAGCGTTCGCATTGTCGAAATAATACAACACCGTAAGCATGAACTATTCATTTTTACGATAGTTTCATTAAAAGTTGCGTAATCGTAATTGGTATGACTTCGAGCCATTATGAAGACCTTTTGAGGTTTTTAATGAAGAACTGACTGAAAGTGAAACGTGAAAAAAAGTTCGGTCGCCAATAAAAGCTTGTCCCTAAATTATAATTTTTGACAGAAGCTTATTTCTGTCGTCATCATCATCAACCTATATTATAGTCCCACTGCTAGACACAGCCCTTCTCTCATGGATGAGAGGGAATGGGCAGTAGTCCTGACGCAAGCCACTATTTTTATAAAATTACCAAAATTCGCGTCCCCACCCAGTCCTCGAGGCGTCTTTATTTTACGTGGTTTATTTATCGTATTTTAGCTAACATCACGGACACACTTACAAGAACCACTACAGTCCCATATTAAATTAATTTATATCGGAAGTTCCGCAAGATATCCAGACGTAACCCAATTATTCAGCCCGGGCTATAAAGCTCGGCACTCACGGGCCGTAATTGAATTCTCTAATGAGGAGTTCTCGCCTTTGTGACTGTTAATTAAACATTTAGCTCTCATAGTTTGGGTACTGCAACCGGGGTTGGTAAGCTATGCACGGCTATCACAAGACGGCGCGCAAGCTCTCTCGCACTATTCGTCTCTTTCTATGTTTAATAAGATGGATGAGGTTTTGATTATAAGAGAGACGGATAGTGCGAGAGAGTTCGAGAGAGCTCGCGTGCCGTCTTATGATAGCCGTGCTGGTATTCTCCAGGGTCCAGTAGAAATCGGGAATGCTGGAGCATATAACCCAGGAACGGTTCATGTCTCGAAACGATATCACGTAACATACGCATGAGAACCCGTTTTTTTTTATTTCATTTATATCTAACCGTTAACAAAAATTACTCTCTCTTTCCAAAGTAAGGGTTGAGAAAAATGTATCCTTCATTTCTTTCGTAACATAAGAATCAGAACCATTACAGCAGATTAAAATACGATTATAATCACTTAGTTTACAGAGCCGACATTTATCGGATGATTTATCTAAACTCGGATTTTTAATTAGGCGAACTAACTTGACAGCTGATACATACCACCAATATATTTGTATGCCGACAGGCATCACATAGTGATACGAAAGCTAATGTAACAACTTGTACATAGGTACCTATGTTGAACAAATAAAATCTTTGAATCTTTGAAACACTGTTGAATAATAAATCAATTTGATGTTACCAGAATCTACATATTTATTTTTACAGTAGGAATTTGAATTCAAAAAGTAGGAACCTACCTTGCATAGTCCGTCCACCAACCGTGTCAATAGTAGAAAAGCCGAAAATACATACTAATCTATATGTTTATACTAAAACTAACGTAAGAAAGAAATAGAATTAGTCTCTCAGCTGCCTTCCAGTGACACGGATGGTGGATCAGACTATATACATTTTATTCGTATTGGCAAATAATAGCTCAAATAACTTCTCAGACCAATTCTATCAAGCTATTATTTACATAACTTTTACACAAGTACATAATGGTTTCCCATCGTATTTTCTCGGAATCGTTTGTATTTGTGATGCTACTTCAGTCAACCTCAGTACTTTTTGTACCGAGACTGACTGAAATAGCAAGACACGTTCGTACGTTTCGGTGAAAATACGATGGGAAACCATTATGCACTACATCTATACAAGAATGATAACAACACTAGTATACAAACTGCTTTACTAAACCTCTTGTATGAAATGGATTTTTTAAATATCGATATTAACAGCACTAGCTGCTGCAAACTGTGGCAACATTCGTGTGCAATGAACTGTCAAGTTAGTTCGCCTAATTAAAAATCCGAGTTTAGAATCAAAGAGAATATAACCACTACGTTTTAAGAGGCGGAACTTCATACATTGTTTTATGATTCTCTTGTGTCTACTACCAACATAAAGAAGATATTGCCAATATATTATATTCTGTATTAGAGTATATATTAGGTCCATGTATTCTGTGTTTTGTTAGGTTGGCTGCAATGGAACTTTGTCCCCGTACATTTTTTCATTATAAGCGAGTTTCCAAAGGCTGTTTAGAATTGGGGATTTACTCTATGTAGCTATGTGTCCTAGTCGTCGATTAAAGTCACCAAGTCGAGAAAATGCGCTGTGTTGACAGCGAAGGACCTGGATTTCTGCCTAAACAACAATGTCTAAATACATTTTGTATGAAGCAATAACATCTGCTAACGTAAAAATAATAAGAAACTAGTTGAAAAATTATTCAAACCGAGCATAGTTCCGATAGCTCAGTTGGTTGAGAGCGTTTAGCTGCGTGCGTATGCCTTCAGGGCGCTGGTTCGAATCCAGCTCGGAGCAATAAAAAAAACCCTTTCATTTTTCACAATCTTTCATTGTAGGGTCGACCAGATGTCCATTCTTGCCCCCTTACTATAGAACCTTAAGCCCGTCACAGACGAAGCTATAATATATATTAATATACCAAAATATATATAATAGCTAGGCATCTTACGATATATTTTACGTACTACTTGACAGAGTCCACACACGCAGACATAATATATATTTTGGTATATTAATATATCTTATAGCAAGGCATCTTAAGATATCTTGCTATAAATACGCTCGCTAGGACAGCAAGGAGTGTTGTGATGACAAAAATATATATTTTGGTATCTTTGTCGTGTGTGGTGCTCAGCTATAATATAATATATATTTCGGTATCTTACGGTATATTAATATATATTATAGCTACGTCTGTGACGGGCTTTACGCCTATATGCAACTGCCGTAGCGAAAACAAAGCAATCACGCCCCATTTCTGGTGAAAAATTGCCCCCGTCCCGTGAAAAGGTTTTAGACACTTTCATTTTACTTGGCCGGCGTGAAAATTGACACAAGCGAGGAATGCTTTCAGGTGATTGGATCGCGAAAAGGGGTTTTCACCCCGGTTGGCGGGGGCGGCGAATAATGCCCGCCTTTAAATATATATCTTTTATTATGTAATGTTATTGTTATTAGGCTTTCGGATGTAATGGAACAGATTACGGAAGATTATTTTAGGGAGGAACTTGTCTTGCATAATGGTAGCGATTACCGTATTAGACTAGGTCAACTAACAATCTCAGTAGATACGTCGCAGTACAAAACGTCCATAATATTTTTAGACTACTTTTTTCATCGATGCGATGCCAATATACCTAAATATTAACTATATACTTGCAGTGAATCTTTAAATGCACAGATTTTTGGTCACCTTTTTGCATTTAAATGAAGCTTCTTTTTATTTATAATTGCTAACGATTTTGCTAAATTAAATGTAGTAGTCGACCTAGCGAACTTCAAGCCCGACTTGTAAGTAAATAATCTGAGTTCGTGACACGATATTGGAAACAAGTATCGATATACTTTCACATAAAACAATAAAAGATCATCAAAGCAAGCCTCGAGAAACAAATACATTTTAACAAGGTTTTGCTGTAATCAGCAGTATAATATCGCATAATATTAGAATAACGCTGATATGCATTTATAATTTAACGCAATTATGCAGAAATAGGGTGCATTGCACAAGATGCAGCCCATTTACAAATCACAATAGGTAGTGGCCCAGATAACAAAGCCTTTATTGACAAAGGGAGTAACTTTTAGGGCTTGGAAAGGCTCCTAAGTCCTTTTTTGTTTGGGTGAAAGTTACTTGGATAAAGCTGCAGTGAAATGATTAAACAAGGAAATGACAAACGGTAGGCACAAATATGGAAGTCAATATTTACTTGATTGTTTTTGTTCGTATACCTTTTTGTCGCGTTGGACATTTGTTTAAATTGTGTCAAGGATTATTTTATGGATATAAAGTTACATATGCTGATAATGAAATATTAATAATAGTGGAATGAGCATTTATAATCTCTCATTAAAAGACGTTTCCCTTTGATGATTAACATCAGAGTTAAAAATATACGTGTTGATATGTGTGTGTGTCCATAAAACGGGCTTATCTGTGAGGCTAGGAGTTTATCTACATTGAATACCTATAGTTAATGAGCGATAATTTTATGAATATGCCAATAATAACCCTTTTTATGGCTCTGAGAATTTTTCACAATAAAACAATAAACACATTATAACCTACGAATGTTATGATCCAGTATTTTTTATCCTTGTAACAGCCAAATTAACACTTTCAAAGTATAATTTGACAAGAATTAGGTTCATACGTGGGTGGTGCTCAATAAGAGTTGATGTGGGCTGAACAATATGCCACAAGATTGCATAAGGGACATAAAAATCTGCCAATGGACAGATGCCTGACCCCAATTATACAGTTTTGAGCTTTGATTAATTTGATGAGTGAAGGTCAGCTTAATTAATTAAGATGTTTACCAAGTCGAGATATTATTGGCACTTATTTGCATTGGTCAAGGTTGCACTTAAGCTTATACTTTTGCAAAAAGCCTTTCATATTCAACATTCCTGTTAAGGATTTGATTGACACACTTTCTTCCCGTGGGTGTCGCAACAAATGACTATGGGAATTTGAGCGTTGGACTAGCAACCTATGACAGCAAAATCTTACATTTAACATCTATATTAAAATAAAATAAAAAAAAAGCCTTTTTATTCCGTAACCACTTAAAACTAAATGTGTAATCTTTATATTTATTTATATTCTAAAGTGTTAGGACCCCTGTCGGGTATAGGGCTCCTCCAACCTGTTCCACCATCTATATTATCAACTCAAAACTGCGAGAACTGACGCTGTTAAATTTAATGTGCTATGTCTTCCCCTTTTGCAAATACATTCGTGAGTTTATCTGTTAAACATAATTTTTTGAATGAAATCCAATAAGATTTATTTATAACTAGCTTCTGCCCGCGACTCCGTCGGCGTGGAAATCGTTTATATCGTAGCTCCATACAAACTTTAACCCCCCATTTCATCCCCTTAGGGGGTGATTTCCTGGAGGAAAACTATCCTATGTCCTTCCCCGGGATTCAAACTATCTCCATACCAAATTTCATTGCAATCGGTTCAGCGGTTTAAGCGTGAAGAGGTAACAGACAGACAGACAGACAGACACACTTTCGCATTTATAATATTAAGTATGGAAGTATGGATAATAATACTGGCCGTCCAGAGTGGAGTCGCAAGAGCTGTTGCTCGAGGGTTGATGTGGACACCTAAGTGGCGAGTTGGCTATATGTTTAAAGTCCAGTGCCACCTCTCTACCCCCCAGCTCTCTGACCGGTGTTGCCCTTAGGCCATTTTTTAATGTCGCTATTAATAGGGGCCCATCTAGCAGTTGGCGAGTCACTGTCTGCCAGAGATAAAAAGTGAGACAGTTTTATTAGGCAGGCGTCCGATGTTTCATCCAATAGCCCAGCCACTAATCCATCATTTTATCCCAATAACCCGTTCCATTTAGATTCCATCAACCATCAATAGACCCTATACACCCCAGCGGGTGCTGTCTCTGTGTGCGTCCCATGACACGGGCAGGGACAGCATCCGCTCGGTGTACTCCTTGCATTTCATTAAATTGTCAAAAGGGCCTCTACGTGTTGGTCAGTTGGTACTTTGTAGGTACCTAGCTCCACGCACGCCTCCCAAAGGTCCGGGACATTATTGTCCCGTGAGCGGGAAAGACATAATAATAATAATAAGTGTATGTGTATCCCTCGCTTTATATTATATTTGTTTTAAAGGGCCTCTGCACTGTTGGCTTCGGCCCCACGCATGCCTTCCAAAAGTCTGGGACCCCATGGTCCTGAGATATGGAAAAAACATACATAATAATAATATAGCCTTTTATTCAGATCTCTTTACAATAATTAAAACTTATAAAAAAATATTTAACAAGGCATTTTATTGCCCGTGTAACTTATTTGTTCAATACCCATTTGCATTGTTTAACAATAAGATGGGCAGTTTAGCAGAGACCACTGCCAATATCCATTAAACAAACTCTTAGAGATTGAATCCTAGAGGCTATATTTTTATTTGTTTTAAATTTGCCAGACTGATCCTTCCACAAAAAATCGACAAAACTATACCCAACATTCTCCTCGTGTGTAAATATGTCAACACCTATTACACTTATATTGTCAAATACCCCTTGCTAAAATCAGGAAGGAAAAAAAGGCTATTTATGCAAAACATTGTTTCTCAGAACTTATTTTCATTTCATGGTTTTTTTTTGTCAAAAAATGTATACAAAGCCAATCTATCAAACCTATATTTCCAATGTTTACTACATTGATGTTTTTTTTCTGCAGAAAATGGTGTTCGCAGAAATAAGCATGGATTCAATGGTTCTTATGAACACTGCTCTAAATCCATTAGTACAATAAATTCTGTTATCATCCAACATTCAATTCCTCAATTGGCACTTGAGTGATAAGGTCAAATGTTTTGACATATTTACATGATTGATAAAATTGTTATCATTAATGTTATCTCAGGAATGTGATGCTTCCGGAGCCTAGGTAGATTAGTTATGGTGGCCTTCTTATCAGGGTTGTATGGTCACTTTGAGACATATGTTTCACATTCCAATTAGAATTCAATGTGTATAAATTGTAAACACACAATGTTTGATTTGCTGGCCTGGCTCCAGAGTGAAAGTGGGGTAGTGGGAGTGGGTTTTGACTATGGAGTCAAAATAGCTTTAGGTTAGTTGTAAATGAGCAGTTTGTTGTCAACGGAGAGAACCAAGTTTCTCCTTAGAAATCAATATAGGTTCCTGAACTTCAGGTTTATTTTATCTCCTTTTTAATTTTAAGTTTGCAAGTGAGATTTCAATCCAGATATAACCCGAGTAAATTTACAGAGAACAGTGGAGTGAAGCCTCATATCTGCCGTATGTTTTTAAAAGGAAGTCCCATTATCATATCCTTTTTCGCCCTATTACAATGAAATAAGGTGCAAGTGTAAACTACACAGTTGAGGGATAATCCAGTATTTTAACTGTTTCCTATCCTCCAGTTTTACAATAAATGAATTTGAGTCTGTAGAAAATAACAAAATATAGTTGGTGTAAAAGTTGATGGGCCCATATTTAGACAAACTCCTTGATCAATATATGAAGGATCAGGCTTGGGACATTTTGGGAGAGCCAGCAGTATGAATCTATGAGCTCTTTATGGAACAAGAAAAATAGACAATAAAATTTGATTCAATAATAGTAAGAAACAGAAACGATTTGTTGTTTTGTTTTGAAATCTAACAAAAAAAAAGCTACTCTGTAGAGGAGAATGCCTTCAAAAAGACCTTTGCGATAGGCTAGGTATGTATTTAAAATATAATTAAAATAAAGGCAAAACCACATCAATGAATCCACTTACCATTAGAGCTTTTGAGGTCCCGATGAATGAGCGATATAGGTGCATCATCATGCAGGTACGCCATCCCGCGGGCCACCTGTATGGCCCAGTCCACCAGTATCCCAGGCCGGATCTTCCTCCCCGACAACACTCGGTTCAAAGAGCCCCCCTGCGCATACTCCATCACTAAACACAAGTTGGGCTCCTCCAAACACACACCCTGTAACGACACTATATTCTCGTGCTGTAAAATCCAGAAGAGCTTGGCCTCCTGGAGCACGCTCTCCTTGATAACCTCAATGTCTTCGTTGGCGTCCTGCCTCGCCGCCTTAACCGCCACCACCTCATCGTTCCAGTACCCTCGGTAAACTTTCCCGAAACCACCCACCCCTATCACCTCCTCGAGCTTCAGCTCAGAGAAGGACACGCGCGGGGGATCCACGTCCCCGATAACTGTCGTGACCGCTAGCGGGTCTTCCTCGGTCACATACTGCGCCGGGAAGATCCCAATCCGGTCCCCGATCTTCCCCGTCCACCAGCCGTCGTCCCCCGAGATGTTCGGGTCTTTGGAGAGCACCTCGACGATCTCGCCCCGGCGGAGGGTGAGCTCGTCGCCGCCCTGCGCTATGTACTCGAAGACGGCGGTGAAGAGCTCGAGCGGGCGAGCTTCGTCGGCCGCCATAGCCGCGCGGCCCGCCGGCGGCATTAGCCCGGCGCGCCCATGGCCCGCGCCCGCGCTCACGCGCCCCGACACGGCTGCGGCCCGCGCCCAGCCCGGCACATAACGCACGACGCCACAAAACGACGACGCGTTTGGTTATGATCGTGATATTATTCCGCCATCTTTGTTTCCCACATTGATCATGGCGGTTCGAACGACGACGGTGTTTACGTTGACACTGATTTTTAACACTCGCGGCGAATATATTCGGAATTACGGAACACGTAAACTTCGCTGCGACGTTGTTAATTATTTTCCATTCATCTATCACGTTATCAGATAGACGAAATGACAACCTTACTACGGCGAAGTCAGTGACAAACTGACGTTTCAGTGTCAGTGTTGCTACAGAAAGATTTTATATTTCCACCAGTGTAGTAGACAATAAAAAAGGATACACTAAACAAAAGAAAAAACACATCTATTTTAAAGTGTTACATTTTTTATGAACGCTAATAAAATATATTTGCTTTAATAAATCTACATGATAATAATATTTATTAAACCGTGTATATGTCAAAAGTCAGAATAACATTACTGGCAATATTTTTGTTCCCGACTAATGTTGCTAACTAATAGTTACAAACACCTTAAAAACTAAATATAAACGACAGCCTCGTTTATATTTAGTTTTTAAGGTGTTGTCTGTGTGTGTCTGTTTATTCTCATTAAATTTTGATGTAATCTGTGTTAGGCTTAAAAACGAAATATAAACATGTGTGTTTATTCTCATTGAATTTTGATTTAATCTGCGTTAGGCTCGCCACATACAGCGGCGCTACCACGAACTTCGAAAGTCGAAGTTCGGTTATTTTCATCTCTATCGCACTCCCTAATCGAGTGACAGGGATGCATGTATTGTTTTGACGGCCGGTTAGTCTAGTGGGTAGTGACGCTGCCTACGAAGCTGAAGGTCCTGGGTTCGAATCCCGGTAAGGGCAAATATTTGTGTGATGAGCATGAATATTTGTTTCTGAGTCATGGATGTTTTCTATGTATTTAAGTATTTATATCTATTAAATATATCGTCGTCTAGTACCCATAACACAAGCCTTATTGAGCTTACTATGGGACTAGGTCGATTTGTGTAAGATTGTCCCCTAATATTTATATTATTTATATTATATTATATATTATGTATTACGAACTTCGACTTTCGAAGTTCGTGGTAGCGCCGCAGGCTTATTTATCCGACCGAACTCCGCTGGACTAACTCCACCCGCAGCTGCTTAATGTGTAGGCAGAGTTTTTTCAAGTAAATAAAATTTATTGCGAGCAGCTACCGCGAAAGGAAAAACGAAGTTCGTTCGTGTATCGTGTTATCTCGCACTTGCTAATTCGAGCGAGAGGGAGGGAGATATATGAACGAACTTCGTTATGGTTTCCCAATATCAATATGTTTGACGGAGGGAGAAGAGAGGTATAGGTAAAAAACATAAGTATAGTCTTGTATGTAGTGGAGACTTATTCGAATAGACATTATCCTATTCTATTCATAAACTATTCAACGAGCAAAATTTGTATATATATATATTTGCAATCACGATCTCGGAAACAAAGGTTGTTTATGGAAAGCCGTTAGCCATTTTAAAACAAGTTCGCAATTCAGCTGAGGGGCTACCGCGAAACGAAAACGAACTTCGTTCGTGTATCTCCGTCTCTATCGCTCGATCTAGCAAGTGCAACAGAGAGGGAGAAACACGGACGAAGTTCGTTTTCGTTTCGCGGTAGGCCCTCTGCGGTGCTACCACGAACTTCGAAAGTCGAAGTTCGTAATACATGCATCCCTGTCACTCGATTATGGGAGTGCGATAGAGATGGAAATACCCGAACTTCGACTTTCGAAGTTTGTGGTAGCGCCGCTGAATGGGAGCCTTTCCGTCGATTTCGGTGGCACGCTTATGGCTTCTCTAGCTACATCTCCACGTTCCAGCGTACCCGACGGCTTTTACGGGCATTCTGTTAGCTATCTCGGTCTATCTTTACTATCATATGCCTTCCGGCACGTAGGAGCCCAGGATGCGGCTTTTACGTGATTCTTCTTTTAAGGGGCCAGTGGAACGATTATTATGGTGCAATGACGTGAAACTGTGGCGCCATCCTTGTTAGAGCTAAGTCAGCCACCTTTTTGTTTTGACAGACGGCAACCTTTTCTGCTGTCAGTTGAGGACAAAAGAGTCTTGGACTGGATTTCTGTATGTCCCCGAATAACATACTTATCAATTTTACTGTTTGTCGTCAGGATTGTACGTAGTTGTTAATAACGATAATAAATACCGCACTATACGCATGTATTTTATGTTCCCGTCACCGACCAGCACCATCACTGCCAAGACATCTTTGTCAAATAATACTAATAATTACATAACCATAATCATTTATTTGCGTAAAAAAGGGTTATAATACATGTTTTTTTTGTTCCACCTTTCTTAACTGTCCGTGCAGCATACATTTTTTTATAACATAACTAACCTAACCTAGCATTAACATTACATTAGACGAGTTTAACATTATAATAAAATGCACTTTAGACAAACCAAATAGTTTTCATTAATATAAATTCATTAGATTATTATTATGAATGAATTCATTAACCGAATAAAATGTCGATGATATTAACAATTGAAATAATGTCTTCTTAAATTTACTTTAAGGCATTTCCTTCATATAATTTGGTAGTTTATTAAATATAGTGTTCATCATACACATCATCACATATTGGATCCCACAGTCAAACTGTGCAAACAGTTTTGTGAGACGTTGTATTTAGTTTTAAGTCATTGTAAAGTGCTTTACTGAAATAATAAATAATAACATCGATTAGCAATTTTTTGAAAATGTGGCAGTTCTTAGCTTTTTGTTAATGACAAGCCTGCTAGGGTTTCTAGTATTTATTGGGAGTACTTCTCTGGCTGTCGTGAATAGGTAAATATTTAATTTTACAAACTTGCACACTTCAAATCAAATATGTAAAGGCTAGGTAGTGGAAGGATCTTTAATTTAAGAAGAAGTGGCTTACAAGAAGTTAATGGGTATACTCCACATATAGCGCGAATGCACTTTTTCTGGCAAATAAAAACCTTTTGAATATCGATCCCATTTCCCCCCACGATTAATCCATATCTAAGAACCGACTCGACTTACACGGTTAAGGGGCTCCCATACGCCAATGACCTTCGATCTGAATCCCTTCGTTTTCTAAAGTTTTTTGTAGCCTATTATATTAACAACAACGGCTTTAAGCAATATAGTATCCCAAATTTACTTCAAAGTTCATTGTTTTCGAGATATTTGGCATCAAAGATGAACAATTTTAGGCCAAAAAACTGTTTTTCTGGCCATAACATTTGTTTTAACTGGTAAGATTTTAAAAACGCATATCAAATTTATAGGTAAGTTCAGTATGTATGAGTAGGTATGAGTTTCGGGTGTATAAAAGTTTTAATGAGGATGAAGTGTCGGGTTTTGTATTTTTACAGACCTCTCTTTAAAAATGCATAATTAATTCTGTATTAACATTTTTCAAGTTATTCAATATCAAAAATGTTAAACAGGAATCAAACTTTCCCATATCTGCACCTGGAAAGCTAGCTTCAATAAACCGAGGACAAGTGTCGAAATGAAAACTACTAAATTTCGTAGATTTTTGACGGGAGCCCCTTAAAGTCACGTGTTAAATGGCACAACAGGCGACATTTTTTCGCTGCAGTGTCGCAACAAGCACTGCCTACAGAGGGGCTACCGCGAAACGAAAACGAACTTCTTTCGTGTATCTCCCTCTCTGTCGCTCGAACTAGCGAGGGCGACATAGACGGAAATACACGAACGACGTTCGTTTTCGATTCGCGGTAGGCCCCCAGTACTTAAGGCTGAAACGCACTGACAGCGGTGGTTAATGTTTATTTGGGCAAACATCATATTATACATCAACTAGCAAAGTTGCCACTTAATTGTTTGCCTAAATAAACATTAAAACATAACTGTGTTTTTTTTTTACATAAAATATTTACTTAGGTATAGCTTACTTTACGTACTTTACTACGAGTGGGCCGAAACGCACTGCCGCCTGCCGCACCGCTCTGTGCATCCGTTCATATTAGCTCGAACATTACGAACGGTACCGCCACCGCTGTCAGGGTGTATCGTCAGTAGGATATGCATCAACAAGCAAAGTTGCCACCACTTAAAGTTAGTTTAGTTATCCTACAAAACAAAGAATAATTTAAGTTGATGTTGTGTTGATGGTTGACTACGTTGATTGGTATGTAAAATTTACCTACTTCTTCATGTTTTTTAGAGCTGGCAGCACATTTTAGCGTACTACAGAAAATCATTCATAGGTGGCGCTAATCATTCATAGGTGGCGCTAATCATTCATAGGTGGCGCTTCAAGTTAGGTGTAGTAGTAAAGCAAACATCTAACTTCATGGTCATAGTAGCCCCACCTAGGATAACTATTTGGAACTTATCTAATCGAATATGAGAATGGACATGAAGTATTATCATGTTATGATGAATCAAATGAAATTGTTAAAGATAAATACTTTTCGGTATTTTTTAAATAGTAATAAATTCGAATTCAGTGTTTTTTGTTTAATTTCTTTGTTCATTACGGTTGTTTTAAGTATTCCGTTATTTCGGCCCCTTCAGCATGAGGTCCCATGGTGTAATGGTTAGCACTCTGGACTTTGAATCCAGCGATCCGAGTTCAAATCTCGGTGGGACCTTGATAACAACCATTTTGGTTTTTTTTTTTGATTGTGTTACGAGATAATTTTCGTATTTTCGGCATTTAAAATGATAATTTTACTTCACATCAGAAATAATACCGCGAGCACATGGAATAGTGAATGGCGGCGTATCTGTGGGAGTTAAGGGATGCTGGGAAGGGAGCATTATTGATCGTGCGAAAATGGGATGGACGTATCCATTCGCGCCGAACACCTAGTCCGCGGACGTGGGACCGTCGTCTCAACCTCAAAAACACGCTAAAAGATCTGAAACGTTAGTTTAATAAACCAAAATACCACGACAAAGTCCCTGCTGGGGCGTTTGCGACTCAATACCCAAATATTAACACCGCGCGCGTTTGTCAAACCTAAAAAACCGAATCAGTCGGAAAACCAGCATGACCAGTGACTTCCAGCAGCTTAAATCGACCAAAAATCTCGTCAATACGCTTAAATATCAATAATTAAACACCATAACTTGTACTTAAAGTGTAATAAATCGAACCATGTGTTTTGCGTGCCGTGTGCTCTAAGGAAGCGGGGATAAAGTGACATGGCCGAAGAATTCTGCCCGGGATAAGTGAGAGAGATGTGTTCTACCAAAATGTGTGGGATAAATTCGTTTTCTAAGCGTAAATTCTGTTTAAAATGGTGCTGGAGGAAGCGTTGGCCGCGCCTCGCTCCGCTTGAACGTTCGTTATAACTAGTTAATAATTAATAGTCAAAATAACAATTATAATAACACCGAGATGAATTCCTTCAATGCCCCAACAACCCAAATAAACGCTATAGACAAAATGACAACAGTGAAATGCAAATCCGTCGACCTCGAGGGATATGTTATTATCGTTGCCCAGACCAAAGATAACAAAGTCAAGCTGTATGGTAAGTAGTTTTAGAGCCAACACAATTATTAGTAGTTATGTAGTAATTCTTAAATTATCTGACGTTTTCAATCCGATAGATCTGTGTTTCATTTCCTATACCTAATAGAGATAATTAGCTCGCAAATATACAGTAGGTACGAGTTCCCCGAGTTTAGGTACGACGAGCGATGAGGCGTCTGACTTTCTGTCGTCGATAAATCAGTTATAGTTTGGTCACAATTAATCTGACCAAAAATTAAATACCTACTCGTATTGATAGGACGATCGTGCACTACAATTAATTCGACGACCGGATAGTCTAGTGGGTATTGACGCTGCCTACGAAGCTGAAGGTCCTGGGTTCGAATCCCGGTGAGGGCAAATATTTGTGTGATGAGCATGAATATTTGATTTTGAGTCATGGATGTTTGCTATGTATTTAAGTATTTATATCTATTAAATATATCGTCGTCTAGTACCCATAACACAAGCCTTATTGAGCTTACTATGGGACCAGGTCGATTTGTGTAAGATTGTCCCCTAATATTTATTAAAAAAAAAAAAAATATATACTGTCCGGCAGTACGATTTTTTACCGGTCCGATATGTCACGCCATTAAATGTAGATATATATACTATATATAGTAGCTTGTGCACTACAATGAATTTTACCCTCCGTCATTTACATACATTTATATCGAACCGTAAAAAATCGGAATCCGGACAGTAAAATTAATTGTAGTGCACAATCGCCCATATGGCATTAAGTCCGTCAATTGTACGTGTGTGTATTCGTGTAGTGTAACAATGTTTAAATAATAAATCATTATTGAATACAATATGGTTATGGTGACCGGTAGCTACAGTCAGCGTCACATACTTACATCTGTACTCTTCAGGGTGTTGTACTACGAGGCCGTAGGTACGTTTGTTGAAATAGTACCGTCAACTTATAAATTAATGTATAAGCAGCGTAAATCTACCGGTTGTCGATATCCTAATTACTTCAATTAACGTTCTAGGCTAAGTATATGCAATTAGTGACAAACTTGCAAGAACTGAACGTATCAATCATCATTCTCCTAAAGTTTTTTTGGTTGTAGGTACCTTAAAGGAGTACTGAAAATATCAATTTCTTATATCTTAATTGGATAAGCGAGCGAAAGGTAACAAAGTTCTCTGCTTCAGTTTGAGCCGAAATTCGTTCGTATCTCCCGTTTGTCCGCTGTCCGGCTGTTTTCCTCTATAGGTCGCATTTCCCAACCGATTCATGAGCAGGTTCAATAATTTACATAGAACATTTTTTTTAAAGCCGCGCTCGCGATTTCTACAGCTCACAGAGTAGCTTTATCTAAAATCTTTGAATAAATTGGCTCTTCTCCGGCTACCCCTGGCTCCATCATTCCACCAATTTATAAAAACGGCCGGTTCGCATTCGCAAGTGTAGGGTTCCATGGAAATTAATCATTTGCTTGATATGTGTTAGAAATTAAAAAGCGGTTAAACGCCATTGCTTTTGAATCTGCGTGAACTCTCGTATTTACTTCAATACCCAATTTCATCCCTTTGGGGGTTGATTTTCCGGATGGTGAGCTCAAGCCTCGTCGTCGTCTGTTATTTTTCCGTAGTCGGGTTTGAACTTTGAACTTATTATGCCTGTTCAAAAGAGGACAGCTAGCGTCTGTCCAGCAAACTCGTTTGTCACTGTGTTAACTAAATTAAATATTGAAAAAGTCATCACTGACAGCTCTCACGTGTCAGTGTCATAAGACATTGTTGTACTTAATTTTATGCGTTAATTAATATGATTCAAATGTAATAAGATTAGGTAATAAGCTATCCTTAAAAATATTTTTAAAAGGAACAGGAATCTCCCAATATTCAACTGTAAGTTTTCAACCGCCAGACCATCACCCTACTTCACGCATAGATATATATATTACTTCGATATCATTGACTTCACGTCACGTCTACTTGGTTTTCATTCAGTTAAGTTTCATAATGAAATAGACTGTAGCCCTCCCTTCTCACGCGAGTACGCCTGCGACCGCGTTCCACCCTTAGGGCGAAAATAGTTTGAATGTCTCGCGTTATTTATAGGAAGGGGCAGAGTATAACTCGTTGCAAGGAACAAGGCAAAATAATCTTTAAAAACATCGACGCGGTCCCCCCGCCTTCCATACTGTGGTTTTCTCTACCGTGGCTCCCGCCACAAAGAACATTCGTGATTCAGATGACCCCCTTACTTAAAATACTTTAAAATCTCGCGCTTTGAACACATATTATAGTTATTGTTTGATACGGGTCTAACGCGATATTTATTTACCTTTATTTCTGACGTTTCGACACGGGTTGCACCGGTTGGTCTTTCGACTGATGACTGTCGTCCCAGCGAGTTGTCAACGGAGATATGGGTGCATATTGCATAATATTTCCGTTGCGCCCCTTACTTATCCAAGTTGTGTGTTATTTTCGTCGCAGTGGGATCTTTTGTTTACTAACCGGGTGATGGACAGGGGGTCTGAATTGCTTTTGGTTCTGGAGAATAGGAAGATTTTTCCGACAGCTCGTTCGCCTTTCCTCCTGCGTGGCCCATAACGCTCCCAAGGAGGTTATTCCAAAGTAAATTGTAGCTTGCGGCGCTGCAGGCTAAACAAGGAAGAAAAAAAAACCGGCCAAGAGCGTGTCACGCTCAGTGTAGGGTTCCGTAGTATTTGTATTTTTTTTCAAAAACTATTCAACCTATCAAGTTCAAAATAATTTTCCTAGAAAGTTTTTATAAAGTTCTACTTTTGAGATTTTTTTCATATTTTTAAAACTTATGGTTCAAAAGTTAGAGGGGGGGACACATTTTTTTTTAACTTCTGGAGCGATTATCTCCGAAAATATTAACATTACTTATCAAAAAATGATTTTAGCTTACCCTATTTTTAAATACATTCATTTTTAAATACTTATCCAACAACATATCACACGTTAGGGTTGAAAAGAAAAAAAAAACATTCCACACGTTACGTATAGGGGAGGTACCCTAATAAAAAAAAAACACTTTTTATTTTACCACTTTGTTAATATTAGTACCAAATTTCAGCTTTCTAGTGCTAACGGTTACTGAGATTATCCGCGGGCGGACGGACAGACAAAGCGAAACTATAAGGGTTCCTAGTCGACTACGGAACCCTAAAAAGGCTCTGTTGGCCAAAGCGACGGGCTGCCATTCAGCCGCAATTCAGCCACCATTAATTTATATATTCGCAGGTGCGAATCCTGTTCGGAGCGATACATTTTTAATTTTTCCCCTTAAATTTGAAACTCAAACATTATTTGCATGACATAATAAATGCTCCATTATCTCACCTTCCTCGACACTCATTCTACAATGTAAGTCGTCAGAAAATTCTCAAAGTAAGTACCCCAGTTATAAATTTGACCTATTTCCTGCCGAATTTCCTAAGCCTTTTGCTTCAGCTTGGGTCCACTCTTTACGTCGGCTACGTTCCTCTGTTCGCGTTCTATTCACGGATATTAAGCTTCCCTGTATGAGTTGCATATTGGTCCGGACCGGACCTACAAATAGTTTGTAAATCATAAGGTGTCATCACATACATATTATAGCTCGTTGGTTCGTATCGTTGTTGGTTCAAAAGTTCCCAAAATACTGAAGGCGTTGCCACGCTGAACGGACATATCTGTTCAAGTCAGAAACGATCCGGAACGAAGATCACAACCCCTATCCCTAAGCCGCCGAACCAAATCATCACTTCACTTCACTACAACACTATCACTTCACTTCACTACATCACTATCACTTCACTACATCACTACATAGTATAAAACAAAGTCGCTTCCCGCTGTCTGTCCATGTATTCTTAGATCTTTAAACTACGCAACGGATTTTGATGCGGTTTTTTTTAATAGATAGAGTGATTCAAGAGGAAGGTTTATATGTATAATATAGTACCCGTGCGAAACCGGGGCGGGTCGCTAGTCATTAATAAAATCCTTGGCCGTACCGCAAGTCTCCACCGCCATTGGCACGAAGACGCACATTGCCTCCAAGAGTAGTAGGTACATGGCACGTTTCATACGAGCCGGAGACCCCGCGGATCTAATGGCGTGACTCAAATGGGACCGCAAACGTGGTCATACTCGTTGCGTTTTATAAGAGAGTTTGTAATTCTTTAATCGCCTCTTACAACAGACGGAG
Source organism: Epinotia ramella (assembly GCA_947578815.1). Classification (NCBI taxonomy): domain Eukaryota; kingdom Metazoa; phylum Arthropoda; class Insecta; order Lepidoptera; family Tortricidae; genus Epinotia; species Epinotia ramella. The sequence continues at coordinate 3,219,362 of OX388214.1, read as the reverse complement.
GAGATCATTGAATGTATGTAGTACGATGATTTCGTATTTGTCGCAGGGTCACCGTCAGCCGGCAACATGGACAACCTGGAGTTAGCGGACGAGATCATGGACGTGAACGAGACGCGGCTGGACGACATGAACCATACGGAGGTCATCGGGCACATCCACGAAGTAAGTGACAACCAGGCCCCGTATCATGGTCGGCCGTATCACGCAATAAGTGACAAGATACAGCGTCCGTCTCGTTCTATCGAACACGATACGAGGTGAGGACAACTGCGGTGTTACGGGTAAAATTATATTCCACCTCATCTAATGAGTTCTAGCTATGCACTCGATGCGAGGAGAGTCTGGACAACCTGCCACTTTCCGCGGTCAGTGACAACTAGAGTACCGTCAATTAATGATTAGGGGGATCAGGGGTAAGAGTCGGAGGACGACTGGGTTATGGTATTTCTACCCACTAAAAACTCCATGACGGTTTCAATTGTTAAGACGCGAGATTGGCGATTCGATTACACTAGGTATATATTTACTTACCTTCATGTATTGTTGCAGTGCATCTCGTCCTGTCTCATAAAGCTTCGGGTGAAGCGGCGCAGCGAGACAAAACTATGTAAGTCCGTTTAATTTACACTATAGTAGTTGGGCGTAGAAATAACGCGTAGGCAAAACCGACATGAACTAATCGCGGATATTTAAATAATTTCGTACGCAGCGTTTTGATTCGTCTTTCATAATGTTCCCGGCGGCTTCTGTGTTCCCCGACAATAATATAGGAGCCTTCAAACAAAAGTGAATAGGCTATTACTCAACCAGTGAGTTTCATCTTAGGCCCTTGATGTCACTTTAAAGTAGCTCAAAGCGGAACACTCTTGAATTCAGCAGCGGGTGTCATCGGAGGCCCGGCCTTGGATGGCTTGCGACTTGCGACACCCGAAGAATCAGATGCGCGCTGCCGACCCTTTATTGATTAGAGGATTCGTTGTGCTGATCCACACTATCAAAAGAGCGGATAACCGGGAGCTCTCCTCACTGTTTTATGACGTAACTATTTATGTGATAGTTTTGAATGAAGGGAAAATCACGTACCTATCCATTCACAAGCATTCGTTAACGGCGATCAACCAAACGATCAACGAAATTAAGCAGAATAATAGAGCACAGATAAAGCGAAGCCAGCACGGCTATTAAAACAATTAAAAACTTAATTTGAAGCGGGTTTGTTTCAAATACGGCAGTCCTGGACGTGTTCCAAATACTCAGATCCGACGTTTATTGCTCATTGGTTTTTAGTAGGCGCTTAGTCGCGCAGTTTATCTTCCCAGATTATTAAATTAAATCCATAATAAAGTTATTATACGACATGCAATATCACGTTATCCACGTTAATCCCCTAGCCTGATCCCCCAGGGGAATTAGCGGCAATTATTTTATATTCAACTAGGAAAAAATGATAATGTTCGGTTATGGCGCTTCGCCGGACGCTGCCGCGTCACGCTCGCTTCGCTCGCTCGGCTCGCGCGCTGTAGGGTCGCAGTTCAACTAACAACCTAACCGTTTTTTTCCCCTGGGGGATCAGGCTAGGGGATTAACGTGGACAACAGCTGCAATATCGATAAACATAAATATTCCCCTCGCATACGATGTTATTGTTTCTGTCAGCGTTGTCTGCGGCTGTTCTACATATTATCGTGAACACAAACACATTAATTTTATTGCTGAACTTGACAAGATTTTCTGAACCGAGATAAAAATATATACCCTAGATAGTTATCAACACATATACCTACACGTACGAATATCTGCTCTGGATATACGTAGGTTACTATTGTTGAGCAGTAGAGTAACCTCCTTATTCAAAAAATGTGTGCTCGGTCTCCTTTTTACAAACACAAATCGACTGCAACGAAGCAACTTAGAATGCTGTAGCGTAGTGTGGTCACCTTGCTATAATTTACATATAAATGGTATTGAAAGGGTCCAGAAAAAGTTTGTTACAAGTTTAACATATAGCTGCAAAAAAACCAGGGTGTTAAAAAGTTATCATGAGCGACTTAAATACTAGTTTTAAGATGGGATCGTTGGCTGACAGAAGAACTAACTATAAGTGATCTATTCTTTTTGAAGAGACTTGTTACCGGTGCATTAGATTGCCCAGATTTACAGCAGAAAATAAATTTTCACGTACCCTCTAAAATTCCTAGAGCGTGTAATATTAAGCTGTTCAGTTTGGCTACTCGTCGTACTAACCTCAAGCTACACTGTCCCCTGTCACGGATGTTTATGTAATGGTATGCTTATTGTTGAAGGTCCTAATAAATAAATAAATAAATAAATATCGAAGTTATATCTAGATAAAGACAAACGAATTTTGTAGGCATTTTAGTTAAAATAAGTTTGATATCCTTTTATGAACAAGAGCATTAGAGTACAGGTACCTTTTGAGCTCTTCTCATAGTAATTATACACGGTGGAATTTAATCGGTGAACAGGAACCCATTTTTCTAATTCAGCAATCGATTTCGTTCACGTTTATGTAGTACTTAAGTGAAACCAAGTTTTTTTTTTGTCATAACTAATTTTAAAGTTGAAATTAAATTTTAATTAAAATTGATTGTCACCCTACTAATGGTTTAGTCTGAAAAGTTTAATACCTCTTTTCAAACTATCAGCCATAGAAACTTAAAACATAAATGAGCAATAAGCTGTCAATTTGTCATTGTCAAATTCATAACAAACGTCTGATCTGTCTAGTTTCCCGCCAAAGCCAGCAAGCACTTGACGTATGTACACTTACGAGTAACTTCCCTTCAATAAAAGTAGGGTGTCCATTTATTCAGTCGGTGTACATTTTACCGATGTTAATTAAGTGTGATTAATTAGATTGTGAGCTATATTGCATGAGATCTCACGTATTGGTTTCTGTGTAGATTGATAATTAAGATTTTTGGATTCCTGATCACCGATTAAATTCCACCGTGTATGTCGCATGTTACGATATCATCCGTGTGATGTTATGTCCACACAAAACCGTGCGATAGGATACGAGTTGGATGTAAAGGAATGCTCAGTTCAGTTTTTATTTGAATTCTTTAAAACTTTTCATAAACCGTTTTAGTACAGTCGCCAACAAATTATAGATGGCCGGGGGTGCTAAACCTCTGGTTTTAAATAGCAGTGGCACTGCTAGGTACTGACAGGACGACAAGAGTATAAATCTTTCTACTAAAAAGAGTTGAAAGGAGACGTCCTCTTCTATTACAAGTTGCAAGTTGTTATGCTCTGGGCCCTCGTCTTTTTAGGGTTCCGTAGTCGACTAGGAACCCTTATAGTTTCGCTTTGTCTGTCCGTCCGTCCGCGGATAATCTCAGTAACCGTTAGCACTAGAAAGCTGTAGCTTGGTACTAATATGTATATCAATCACGCCGACAAAGTGGTAAAATAAAAAGTGTTTTATTTATTAGGGTTCCTCCCGTGGGGAGTGTTTTTTTTTTCATTTCATCCTAACGTGTGATATATTGTTGGATGAGTAGGTATTGAAAAATTGGGTTGGCTAAAATCATTTTTTGATAATGTTAATATTTTCGGAGATAATCGCTCCAGAAGTTAAAAAAAAATGTGTCCCCCCCTCTAACTTTTGAACCTAGTTTAAAAAATATGAAAAAAATCTCCAAAGTAGAACTTTATAAAAACTTTCTAGGAAAATTATTTTGAACTTGATAGGTTGAATAGTTTTTGAAAAAAAATACAAAAACTACGGAACCCTACACTGAGCGTGGCCCGACACGCTCTTGGCCGGTATATTTGCCCTATTTAGCCTGCAGCGCGGCCAGTAACAGATTTGCTGCGAGATAACCCCTCTGCACGGCTAGCACGTGACGGCGCGAGCTTTCACGATTTTTCTCGCACTATCCGTCTCTCTCTTATTAGAACACTTAGAACAAGAGGTATAGTGCGATAAAAATCGAGAGTATGTCGCGGCCGTCCCATGCTAGACGTGCTGGGGGCCTTATGGGCCACCCAGAAGGAAATCTGGGCTCTTGTTCAGCTATCACGGAGCGAGACTAACTCGGTTCGGAAACAACGACGTGGAAGGCGAGAGGGACATTACACTACACTTAATTGGAATAATGGAATACTGTAGAATGAGTTGGAATTCACTAGACAAGAACCTCTGAAGTTCTGAACTAATATGATTTTAATGAGATATGCTAAGACGAGCGCGCTCGTCTTCGTTGGAACGCTCGAGCGTTCCAACTAAGGCTCCCGCGAATTGCCGGTGTTCTGGTACCGGGAAATCTGGTTCTTCCGGGTGATAATCCCGGTCCTTCAATACTTTTCGGTATCGAGTATTTCAAATTATTGAAATAAAACGCCAATTTTAATTCAAATGATTCGGAATAAACACAAGCGGGAAAAGTAATCGAATCAACAACAAACCCCAAGATAATTTGAGTAAGACCTATAAAAGTCATATTAGGTGCAAAATTTAGTTGAATAATATAAATGTGGTAGAATCATACAAATGGCATACCACGATAGTTCTAATCTATACTCCATCCATACTAATATTGTAAAGAGGAAATGTCTGTGAGATTGTAGCTTTGTACCCATCTGCCTGTTTGTAAGTTCGTATGTAATCTTATTAAAATTATATAAAATTATTATTCTCGTTATATATATTTTTTTTGACATTAGATTGTTTTTCTAGAAACATTCTAGACTAGTTTTTTTTTTTTTTTTACTTCATATGATTTTTTTTTTGTTTAATAAATTGCTCTAAGAAATTAGCTTAAGATTATGTTACTAACTGACGATTTGAAAGTGCTTGTTACTAAGCCTACTTGAATAAAGATTATTTTGAGTTTGAGTTTGAATCTAGGGAACTCCGCTTATTCGATTTCATAAAACAAATTACCTGTGATTGGTCTTTTCGGATGGACGGAGGCTATATTGTATTCGGCGGGTTTGCACACAGGCAATCTTTGCCATACGTGGGTGAAGCCGGCAGCTAGCGTTTTATAATCACCGCCTAATATTTATGATTTTTATAGATCTTAAACAAATTATGAAGTAGTCTTTTGTTTGTTGACTATTTTCCCCGGTTGTGCTTATTCAGAATAAAATCATTGAATTAAAATTGGCGTTTTAGATCAAGAACTTGTCATTTAATTACAAAAAAATACTCGGTACCGGGAATTCCCAGTACTGGCTCAGTCCCGGTTCTTAGAGTGGTACCGGTACTGCACTGCACCCCTAGTTCCAACACCTCCGCTATATAAACGCAATACCAACTATTTCTACTGTTTGTTGCAAATTGTTTGCTCAGATTGCATTCAATGACGATGCACCAGTCTTGCATTCGGTGGGGCGGGATCGGTATGCGGTGTATTAGTAGTTTAGTACCCGAGAGATTACTAGCATCACCCAGATTTCGTTACTTGTCAATACACTGTCACATTTGCGCAGGAGTTTATTATATTGCACAGAGGCGGGGCGGTATGCAGTAGGTACTGTATTCGTAGCGTCTCACTTCTTTTTGTTAGTATTTATCCTTTTGGTAACATATGTTTATTTTCACCTTGACTGTACAGCATCCATTACCGTAAGGTTGCAATTCCCGTGGCGCTAACTGTAGTATAATCGCGGCATCTCGTAATGCTCACGTTGTTGTGATAATGATCGGCGCGGGCGCAGTATGCACACAGTCAATATATTAGCTAAAGCAGTGTCTCAACTAGACTCTCAAGCCATTCATGGCCAATGAATCGCATATGAGTCATGCCTCTACGTCCGGTTTCCGCTACAGAGCGGAAAAATGTTGCTGCGCGCGACGGCGTAGCACACGTACTGTTGCGTGACCTTGAATGGGTACATTCAGTGCCAGTGCCAATGGTTTTGTAGCTCGCTCGTAGCCGATGACCTGTGAAAAATTGCGAGGAAAGCACTACACGAGCAGAGCGGGCCCCACAGGCGGGCCCTGAAACTTTTTACACCTGCGCTCCAATCAAAACCGTTCTACGTGACACATGCACATAAGTTTATTGTAGCGACGCATCTGTGTGAGCGCCTCATATCGGACGTTTGCACGAATGTTTGACTGTGGTCTTACTGTTTTATATTTACTGTGGCATGTACGTTATGGCGGCATAACGATACTTGACGTGTTTTACCGACGGATAAACAACGGTGATGTAATGCCACGAGCGACGGCGGCAAACGAGGGTACGGCCTGACTGATCGTTAGCAGATACCGTAGCCTATGTGCGCTTGGGGCTCTAGAGTTCCGATCGCGATGTCGATCCTTTATCGATTTGATGATTCGCTATGCTGTCAGCTAGAGACACGTTTACATTACATGCTGGCCGCTCCCCGGATCAGCTCATGATGGTGGGAAATTCACGCGCCTTTCGGTTTCGGCAGGCCTATCCCACTGTAATTTTGGCACGAAATGACGCTTATAGAATATAAGATTATTGGCACACAACATAACTGATACGGAAACAGAACATATTAAAACTATATCTATGGTAAGCTCATGTGGAGGTCTAGCTAGGGCTGGCGTTTAGGACTCTAAATTAAAAAATGCAAAATTTAAATGCTTTAAACACAATAAATATATGCATGTAAAACAAGATAGAGTGTATTTAATAATTAAAATGAATACCATACGTATAACTTCTGTTTTTAATGCCGATACCGAGAACTTATTGCACGTCCCTTAAGTGTTTATTTGTGGTTTATTTAATGTATCCCTTGTTCCTGACGGTCTTGAATAATTCGCAACAGAACAAAGCAGGAATATGCAGTTTTCATTATCTGAAAAAAAAACCCTTATAAGCTTGAAGTTGCATACCAACGGTGTCAATTTTACCATGAAGAAGAAACTTTAATCTCAAATTAGCCCATTTTATTATGACGTATTAATCTCAGATTGAGTCCTTATTCCAGTTTTGGTTAGGTTAGGTTGAATTCAACCTAATAAAAAATATTTGAAGAGTTCAGGGGAAAACTCAACTTCAGTTTTAACAAAAATGTATACTTAACTTAGGCTTACCCGTAGGTATTGTAATAAGGTTAGTTCTCTTATATCTTAACAAATTTCTCTCTTTCCGGTTTTCCCCTGACCTCGTATCATGGTCGGCCTTATGACAAGATAGAGCGTCCGTCTCGTTCTATTGAACGGTGTCAGCCAGTGACGGACGCTCTATCTTGTCACTTATCGTGTGATAAGGCCGTCCATGCTACGGGGTCTGCATTCTACATCATCACATAGCGCCTAGGGTTACAGGTAATGTTTTTGATGGGATTCATATTTTTCTTACTAAGTGATCTATTTATTAATTAAACATCATACTAAATACGGTTTACACCAATTACTCTTACGTAACAATAACTAAGCTTCACGAACAGCTTGAAGCTCCGCTTGTAGCGCTCGGAGCGCGGCAGCCATTAACTCTTGACTCTTTTGTATAAAATAATACGTACCGAGATATAGGTGGCCAGAGACAGCGGGAATATCGAAAGGCCAGTGATGGTGATGGGATGCTTGGCTCGCTCCACGAACAGCTTGAAGCTCCGCTTGTAGCGCTCGGAGCGCGGCAGCCATTAACTCTTGACTATTTTGTATAAAATAATACGTACCGAGATATAGGTGGCCAGAGACAGCGGGAATATCGAAAGGCCAGTGATGGTGATGGGATGCTTGGCTCGCTCCACGAACAGCTTGAAGCTCCGCTTGTAGCGCTCGGAGCGCGGCAGCCATTAACTCTTGACTATTTTGTATAAAATAATACGTACCGAGATATAGGTGGCCAGAGACAGCGGGAATATCGAAAGGCCAGTGATGGTGATGGGATGCTTGGCTCGCTCCACGAACAGCTTGAAGCTCCGCTTGTAGCGCTCGGAGCGCGGCAGCCATTAACTCTTGACTATTTTGTATAAAATAATACGTACCGAGATATAGGTGGCCAGAGACAGCGGGAATATCGAAAGGCCAGTGATGGTGATGGGATGCTTGGCTCGCTCCACGAACAGCTTGACGCTCCGCTTGTAGCGCTCGGAGCGCGGCAGCCATTCACCCTTGTACGCGGCTACCATTAGCTCTTGACTCTGTTGTATACAATTCGCACTGTAATTAAAACTTAAATTCACAAATAAAAAAAGTGCAACATGCAGAGCAAAATATTTAAAAAGAGCGTCTAAAATTATGTATTTTATACTTTTCTTTGCTAATTGCCTTATTAACACATATTTATAAATCAAAATCTGCTGTACATATACACGTATATTTTCACGATTAAACCGCTGAACAAATGTTGATGAGAATTGGTATGGAGATAATTGGGAGTTCCAGAGAAGGTCGTTACATACCCAAAATCACACTTAAGAATCTTGAAAAGGGTGGTGGAATTGTTGAGGAAAGAGTTTACAGTAGACTAAACGCCTTGCGACTAGGCGAAGAAGCGCCATTGGTCATTTCTAGTAGAGCCTAGTACTTTATATAGACTGCCAGTGCCAATTTATTAGTCACTGGTACTAGTCTGTCTTTTGCTATGGCCTCGGTTATGAGCAAATGGAGTCCTTTTGAACGGTCTGAAATGTTGGTTGTTACTGCTACACCAAGATCAAAGTTCGTATAATCCATGGCGGTCAAAGATTGACTGACTTGCATTGCTCCTATGACCCGATCGACAAGCTAGGTAGAGGTAAGGTACAGCGAAAGATCTATTTCGTATTGAGAGCTGCTGAACTGGGTAGTACCTCCTCCGTACAGAAAACCGCAGCCAAAATAATGCCACTACTTGCTCTCTAGGTACGTGTTGGGTTCCTGGTAGTGTCGAAAGAACTAGGGACCCGTGTTTAGAAAGAAAGAAAGAAGAAGAAAGAAAAATTTAGTGCCACAGTCAAAACACAATACATGATATACAATAAAGTTACATACAAAAAGAGATAAATTAAAATGTAAAAAGAATAAAGTTTTAAAAAAAGGTTGCATTGGGACAGTCTCTGCAATGTGATGCAACCTTGCCACCGCGGCGTGGCTTCCGTGGTGTCCAAGCTAACGTGGTGACGCAGAGCGACTGCTACGAACAGCGCATATTAACAATACAAAAAAAACCTAAAATAAAAATGGAAAAAAACATAGCCAAAAACAAAAAAAATATACAAAGTACTAATTAGAGATGGGCCGACTATGGGTTTGGCCGACTAGCCGACTAGTCGGCAAGGCCGATTGTGGACTTCGGCTAAGTTCAGATGCAATCGGGTAACTTCGTTTCGCTATGCCGTTGCGCTGTCTGCATGCGTTCTAAGTACCAAATGTGATAATAAATCTGTATTTGAGTAAAATATAAAACGAATGGTAAAAAATGGCAGTTTACTTATTCTAAGTCTCGTTTGCCTGTGATCCATAAAGTGCCGACTACTCGGCACATTTTGCCGACTAGTCGCCGACTACAAATGAGGCCGGATAGTCGGCTTTCCCGACTAGTCGGCGACTAGTCGGTACATCTCTAGTACTAATCAATACGCACACTGAATAAGGACGATTTTTTAAAGTAAGTCTGCTGTTTAAACAACAAGGTTTTCAGTTTAGATTTGAACAATGGTTGGGACATGTTAAGCCGAATAGGCGGGGGAATCCCCCTTTACATCCTTTGGTCTTATATTTAGGAATGACGGCTTTATTTACCCCTTATTCATAAAACTTAAAATGCCTCTGCTGAATAAAATGTGCTTTGTCCCTATCTTACGAACACAAATGTCAAAATGACAGATTAAGGACAAACGAATTTTAACGCCATTTTAGGTAAAACAGGCTTGTAGGACGTTTATGAATACGGCCGTTAATATTTTACTACGGGTATTAAATTAGTGTTGGTCTTTTACCCACGCTATTTTCCTAAAAAGATATTCTGGTCGCTTTGTGCACGATTTTACACTAAAGAAGCCATGTGCAGTTTTCTACGAAAAGTTATCTAATTTCCTTTTTCGTTAACATAAGGCGTTATTATGCGCTCGACGTGGCATATTGAAACAAAACCTTTTGGCATGCGTTTCGCACGCTAAATGGCTTGCGCAGTTTTTTATAACAGCCTAGGGCCGTAAACAGTCTCGCAATCATTAAATTGAGAGGGGCCTAAGGATTCAGCTAGCAAAATGTGAACTTTTTCAGACACCCATATACCTTAAAGACTAACATACATAATCAATATAAACTTCAAGTGAATAACTACACACAATTACTGCGACGTGTTGCGCAATTTCGTGGTGTCAGGTAACCAACCGCGAAAACAAAGCTCTAGCGATTCCTTGCCTGTGCCTACCTCGTAACTAAGCTGGGTGCCGAGCCAAGCTGGGACGAAGATCTGCAGGTTCATCGCGATGAAGTAGCCCACCATGAACATGAACGTTTCCACTGTAGAAGGCTTTAAAATAATGAGAAGACAATAAAGCAATAGGCCCAATTATGGTCACTATAGATTTACCAGAATGCCATTTGGATTAAAAACCACCACTGCTACGTTAACGCAATATTAATAATATAGTAAATACTTAATGAATGTGCAGGTTTTTATTGTAACTAAGTAGCTTATAAAAATGGACTCCGAGAAACCTGGATTCTTATAGCAACAATTTACATAGGGACTCGTTTTTGCAGTTTTAACTACTATATGATCATCTTGGATCATGCATTTGGTGCAAGTGTTCATTCTACACAATCCCCATTTTCTAGGGTACTACAACAACTGTTCCTAAGGTATAGTATAAAGCCTTGCTTACTAGTAACAAGCCACACATGATGACACAAATAATTCCAGCTCCAATTCCGTACTGTACGAACATGGTTCCACTAATCACGTTCTGAAAATCATTACAGTATCTGAAAATCAACATGAAAACAAATTTAAAGAGTTTACGTTTGCAAAACATATAAAAAATATTTAGCAATGCAATTATCTTAGAAGTGCAATTTTGGAATCTTACGGTGCATGGCCATGATAGATGTTTAGCCGTAGAACAGCGTCATCCTATCTAGTTTGGGCTAGAATAGTCTCGATGTAATAATTAGGAATCGATATTATAATCAGAGATCGGAAAAATTTGCGACATTGTTTGCAATTATGTGGACATGACTCCAAAATTAATCAAAATGTTAATTAATTATTAATTGAAAGATAATTTGAATTATTGGAGATAATAGTTTATTTATAAAGTGCTTATAAGCACGTATATACTATAATAACTTAATAATAAAATGACGTTACGACGACGATGAATTACATAAATAATTATTAGCAAAAGGTTCGTATTTAAAATGGGTAGTGTTTCCGTAAATATTTATATACAATAAATAAATAACGATTTTAAACTGACACGATTACTTACAATAGAAAAAAAAATGAAAAAAATACTGTTTTTTTTTTTAATAAACCTATACTTTAACAAACTTTTGTATTTATTGACTAGGAATCAAATTATATGTCAAGTAAAAAATTAATTAACTGAATAACATTTTGATTGATTTTGGAGTCATGTCCACATAATTGCAAACAATGTCGCAATTTTTTCCGATCTCTGATTATAATTGATTAGGTTTTGTATGAAGAAAGGACAGTCAATAATAAAAGGTGGTGTCAATATTTAACAGAAATTTGTTTTATGTGCGAAGAAAATAAAGATACCACTTACTCCAAAAGTAGCGCGTAATGATTAATAATTTTACGGAGTTTCTGTTGTTGCATCAGATCCAACGCAGCTTCTTGGTTGCCGGTGTCAGATTTTTCTACTTTCAGATATTCTAAATCGTGGCAAAGCACCTTCACTTGACCTATAGCTAACACTATAAACCCCGCAATCAAAGTATCTATATTGACGTTGTACATCATATGCCCATACATGCCGAATGCTTGGTACAAGAAAATTAATGTAAAATAATCCTTCCTTGTTTTATCCGAGAGAAAATAATACTTGCAAATCGGTAAGTCCAGCGTAGTTTCAAAAATTAGAAACCCGATAACAGGGAAAAGCACTTGAGAAAAATATGTAAAATTTGATAGAATAGTATTAATCATTAAGTAAGTTTTGTAATAGTAGTTATTTTTCCTCACAATTTCCCTGCCAATATCATCGTTTCCTTTGAATTCGTCGCGGTCGAGCATTTCAAAGATAGCGACGAGTTTTTTTCTTTTAAAAAGAATCGTAGACACTTTACTGGCCACTGCGATTTCGGTGAAAGAAAAAATGACTTCTCGGATCAGCAAATCGATTCTTCGCGGGGTGTGATAGAGATTTAGTGTCAATAGGGCATTGTAGGCGACGAAAGTGACGATTAGGTAGGTGGATGAGAAGTATTTATAGTATCTGTTGGGTATATTCCCTGGCCATAGACCAAAAACAGTCCAGAAGAATCGGTTTTGTTTGAAAGAGTCTGATTGTTTAGACGACATGGTGGCGAATAAGGAAATGGATGATGCTCTACTCCTTTATAATATTATGTGTTATAAAGGAGCGTGCATACGGGAACTTGCGTGAAATGGGTGTTAAGCGAAGGTAATAAATAGTTAATTATAAGAAGCGTAAGAACTTGACAAGTATGGAATCTCAAAGGACGAAATATTTGCAAATGTATATGAGACGTATTTATTGGCCAAGTTTCTGGATAGTTAGACAAAGATCAGGTCCCTATTTAATTATTGACTTTTCATTTTCATAACGTTCTTAACTCATGCTTAATCGTTGGTTTTCGGTAGGCAGAGGCACTATTAAAGTCTTGACCTGACCTTTTAGAAAAGTTGAGCACAGTGGAATGTTTTCTCACTCATATTTAGAGCAACCCAACTGAGCAAGTACCTCTACTTACCACCGCAGCCATAAAGACACCACTATTTGCTCTCTAGGTATGTAGTGTTGTGTTCCTGGTAGTGGGTAAGGTCGCCAGATGGGTAAGGTCGCTCTATTAACACAAGGAACTGAATGAATGAATGATGATTTATTTGAAACACACACCACAACAACAGACTTGCTTAAAACTAGAAAAAAATACAAAAAATAAGTGATACATTGTTGAGGTTAGTCTCAAAAAGGAGTCCACTCAGCATGTGTCGAGGCATGAGGCATGAACTGGAAGGCTCAGCGTGGGTAGATCCCCCACAAGGTGGACTGATGACCTGGTAAAGGTCGCGGGAGTCCGCTATGGATGCGGGTGGCGCAGGACCGGTCATTGTGGCACTCTTTGGGGGAGGCCTAGGTTCAGCAGTGGACGTCTTTCGGCTGAATGATGTACACAGCGAATCCATAAATCTAAGAAGAGTCAGCAAGGCAATTGTGATTTTCTGGAGTTCAAGCGTCCACAAACTATAATGTCATCTTTGCCAACGTAGCGGTATAAAATAAAGTTAGTATAACGCCAACATATCTGCGCATTTGAACAAAGCTTTACTTATGTCACCATATAATTTAAACGAGGGTGTATACTTCCCTTTTTTTAATCAACGTAGCGGGTAAAGAAAAGACTCACATTACGCCACCGGACATTAACGTAATGATATGCTGCACGTAATTACATTATTACACGACTTAAATGTGATCGAAAAATGTTTTAATCTTATCTTTTGACTTCATTATCATTTAGTTAATTGTAGCGTTAATGCTTCACACACTTTATAATACATATTTATTTATTTCGATGTCTTGTGTGGCATAATCAAATTTACATTGTGACTCCATATAGTTTTAATGGGGGAGGGAGCCTATTATTTTACCGAAATAGTTTCTGGCCAAATTTCATTTCCCCAACCAAACATAGCCAACCTTTTTTTTTTATTTCTTTTTTCCGTATGTTTAGTTACCAAATCCTAATTCAGACAATTTTCAATAGGACACTATACACTGGTACTTTTGCAAATGCGTTATTTCAGGCAGAACATTACACATGGATTTTTAAAGCAAATAAATGATTAGTCGAAATACCTAGTTTGCTCAAATAAATGGCTTCATTTGGATTTGGACATCATTTATGTCTCAAATTTCAATTGCCATGAAGGCCAAACACCATAATAAAATTTATAGTAAAATGTGAATTAACGAATAATAATCATAAAAACTTTCTACTGAAAACCGATTCAGAGCACATCGTCCGTACATTACGTTTATCAATTGTAATATATAATAACATTTTAAATATTATTCATATTAACTCTAGCTAGCTACCGCCTACCTCTTCTACCTTATGGAATATCTCAGTAAGGTACGACGACGAGCGAAGCGAGGACGAGTGTCAGGAAGAACTGCGAACATACAGCGCGCGAGCCGAGCGAGCGAAGTGAGCGTGCCGCGGCAGCGGCCGGCGAAGCGCCAGAACCGAACATTTTTTAATAAAACATACTTATGTTTAAATAAAATAATGTATTAACATGTATTTGCAAACCGTTATGTTTGCTATATTATTTTAAGTGTTGTATGTCTTGGAAATTGACTAAATCGGCGGAATAAAAATGAAATAAAGTTTTTATACATTGTAACGATATTGGGCCGGTCTTTGTAAAGTCACGCAAACGGGTTTGTCTCTGACTCATGCTATAGCCATAGAAACGGATTGTAGCTCAAGAAATTAATTATCAATTAAGACTCAGAAACTGGCATAAAAAAATCACAAAATTAACTCACCGTCGATTGCGTTATGAAGAAAATATTAGCCTCTGTGCCACCCTTTTCATATACCATTATTTGTAGTATTGTTCGTAAGCGACCCTATGAACAATAAAGTCCCATCTTTTTCATGGTCTCAACTTATTTTAACAATATACTTACTATGATTCATGACTAATATCCTTTTGAGACGTTAACAATTATCATGCAATTTATGAGTCTCTACCGCTCGCTTCACAATCGAGAATACATCCAGATCCACAAGTGTATCCGTCGCCATAAACAACCACTTGACACAAACTATTTGGCCAAAACACCACACTTATGATGGTCTCTAACATTCCTTTAGTTTTTTGCCAATGTATAATACTTACCAATGTAACTATAGATAACACATATTACAGTATATTACGTATTTCCTACGACAATTATTTGAAGTACTTGAAGTTCGGGTCGCCTTAATGAGTCGTTTTTGTAAAGCTTGTGGGGTGAAAAAAATGTATGGTGAAGTGTTTTTTTTATTTATTGGTGTAAAATATTGTATTTTAATTAAAATCATATAAAAACATTTTAAATATTGGTAAATTGTTTAAATTATACCAACTTTTGTACCGTAAACTGGCATAAAATCTCTCACCCGGATTTCAAATTAGAATTAATAATAAATTACAAGGCCAAATTGGACTAATCCATGTTTTAAGTGTTAGCTTGTTTCATAACAATTCCAACGACATAAGTTTTTTTATAGAGCTATCATACAAAACTTTAGTTATCGTCATTTTTATCACACGCGCCGATGTCGCACAGAACCACACAGAAGTAGCGACACAGATGCGCAGATTAGTTATATTCAGTCAGAGCAATGACGTGTAGTTGCAGTGTCTAAGAAGCAACCGGATGGCTCGCGGTATTTGAGCTCCCGAAGTGTTGTGGAACCGCCCTGTGCTACCCGAACTGAACCAACTTGGACTGGGGCGGAAATAAAAAAATATATATGAAAAAAAAAAATTGTCGCGAGGCAGCCGATTGAAGCAGCGGTTGCCTGAAATTGTGCTGTTTATAAATATGACGTGACACGGTGAACAAAATGAAGTCCGAGCGAGGATAAAAAATATGTTTTCAACTATTATAATTACTACGTAGACATCGATCGTAGTGCTAACAACAGTGTCTAAGTAACTACATGACGCATATCATATGTGTTTAAGTTTATTCAATGTATCTCTTGTTCCTGACGGTCTTCAATCATTCGTAACAGTTTCCGACACAGTTGTTATGGAATAAATGTATTTGATTTTATTAACACAATTAAGCAAGAATTTCATTATTTGAAAATAAAACTCTGTTCAGCTTCAAAATTACGTATTGTGTCATTTTGGCCGTCAAAAGAATAGTTTATTCTCAAATTAGCCCATTTCGTTTTGATGCTTAATCTCGGATTAAGTTCTTATTCCAGTTTGGTAGAATCCGGCCTAAAATTATTGAAAAGTTCAAGGGAAAAACAATGAGAGTAATTTAAGCTAAACTAATATATGTGTCATGTTTGCCACTTTCGTGGTATAAAAGAAAGGTAGTATAATAACAATATAACTGCACATTTGATCAAAGCTTTACATAAGTTACCGTATAATTTAAACAAAGGTGTAAATTTCCTTTTTTTTTAATCGACGTAGCGGGTACTTTTCTATACCCGCATTATATTACACACATTATGCCACCGGACATTAACGTAACGTAATGATATACTGCACGTGTTGCAGAAATGGTGGTCTTTGGCCTTCATTATTGTTTAGTTAATTGTGGCGTGCGTCACATATATTAGTATATTTATTTTCTATACTCGTCGACCTTAATGTTTGAATTAAGACTTCCTACACCAAACTTAAATCACATACGTTTTACTATGGAGCTCCCAACTCAACATTTCATAACTTTTGAGACAACTAAAACGAAATTGACCAATCACGTGGCACCTTTACTGAACTATAATGTATTTGAGCAATAGGACGCCGTCATGGGAAAGTCAAAAGGTAATAGACATCAACGCACAAAAATGAAAAAGCCGTTGGTTGCACTTTGTTTTCAATAGATACCAAGTTTGTTTAATTAGTTCAGTTGACTCGTAGAAAAAGTATTGTATACAATCGTTATATAATTAGCTTTTTAAGTCTCGTACCTTATTTAGCCACTCGGCAAGCTTCGTAGCCTAAACGTGGTACTCGACTGAAAAAGCATACATTATATAACGATTGCATAAAAAACTATATTTAGATGTGCCGTGTGGCATAATTAAATATACAGTGTGACTCAGCAGTCAGTAGTCATAAATTAACACCCAAGTTTGTACTATGGCATGGCTCTATTGTCGTTTCCCTAGAATCTAATTAAAGTAGATTATGAATTGTATTGGTAACGGCATTCGCGTAACCAATTGTGTTTCAATTTCTAACATAGATTGTCGTTCGGAATTTCAAAAAAGCGGTAGATAAGTTACAATTTTAGCAGAAGACAGCGAAACAAACCGTATTCGAAACGAGTCGTCCATACCACATGATGACGAAATGGATTTTACGCTGCAGCGGATTTTACCTATAATTTTAAATGTATGTCATATCATATGTTATAAATTCGATGTATGTTTTGGTATCAAATAAGGATACAATCTCAGAAATGGAGAATTTCCAAGCCTTGCACTCCTTCATTTGTCCTCCCCGCATCGGCAAATTTCCAACTGCAAACTTCCCAGATTTTCCAGGATAGAATTCCAACTTCCCAAGTTTGAAGAAAGAATTCCAGCATGCCCTGATTCCGAATGGAATAAACCTTTCTAGAAAGTAAATCTAAATTTTTCGGAACTATTCAGTTTTCTTGCGTATTGCAATTATAGCTGCCGCTCTTTGGATTATGAAGTAAGTCCGAATGAAAGGTTAGATTAGGTTACTGTAGGCGCAAAATTAAGTTGGTAATATCAAAGGCGTTCGGTCTCCCTAACCTAATCGAACCTTTGAGTCAACGAGATAAAAGCTAGTTTGGAATAAAAAAGATTTTAACAACAGCAGCGGTGCCGCGTCAACATTTGTACATTACTTCACGTTCGTCTTCGCGTCTGCAATAAAGCGTATGTATAGCCTTATGCGGCTGAGCTCTAAAGTCGTTGAGTAAAGGCGTTATTGGAACCGTGTCGCTGTAAATAGAGGTTGTAGTGCTGCCCGTTCGCGTGTTTGAACGCACTGGCTACGTATTCGCTCGGACATGACAGCCTTTGAGGTTATTTTATAGCTGTGTTGCCATAATTGGAAATCTCCCGCGAATCGGGGACATTTTGAGAGGCATTTAATTTTGGTGAACATGGATTGGAAAATGGAAATTCGGCTTGTGTTAACGATGCGCTGAAGAATTTTCATCTTCCCCTTTGATTTCTCATAACGAAGTTCGTGATTGTTTTTATTACAAAGATATTTTTGGGAACGAAATACGACTATAACCTTTAATGATAAGTAGCGTAGAAATATTATAATTATTCAACATCATCTGGCATGATAACTTCAAATAACTTTTTAGCGCAAGTAAGCATTAATACCCTTGCCTTGTTCATAAACCTTCAAACCTATATCGGTCTTTACTTGTCACTTTGACATTACTGTTTAGGAGAGAGGAGAAACATATTTCAGTTAACAGAGGTTTGTTAAGGTTTATGAACAAAAAAAAAAGAAATATTAAAAATAACAAACGGTTGAGATTTTTTTTTCTAGATAAAAAGCTACTCTCTGATCACACACGGGAGAAACTGATTAAAGCAGACTGAAGGCTATTCATTTTCGGAAAACATGTACAACAAGGGCTATTGACGCGATATAAGGGTGCTCCAAGCGAGGTTACAAGGGACCATTAAAGGGGCGGTAAAAATAGCCCAGTGGGGCACCGCCGATGACGATGTCCATTTATTTTAAACTTAATCGTGTCACCCAGGGCGAGGAGGGCATTTATTTTGAGGGAAATAAATAAGATGACACTCTCTATCTAGGTACAGTCCAGTTCTCCAATATTTACACAGACAACCTTTCAAAAATATCTATACAGAGACTTTATTGTTACTAACATAAGACACATGTCAACGACATAAGACACAACTCGACTGTACAGTACAGATTTCCAAAAATCTATAGTTAATCAAATACAGTTTTTTTTTACCCAAGGTAAAGGCAAACAAGACAGCATACGCCCTGCTTGACGCTGCAATGGACGCTTGAATCATCTGTTCTAGATTTATTTGCAAATTTACGATAATAATGAGGATTCTATCCAAATAGTGTATTTAATAGTAATTAGATGTAAACGAAATAAGGAGCAATGGAAGTCAGGGGTTATACCTAAAGTGTCATACATACATAATAATTTTCCTTCATTTGGGTTGACCCTTTTAGCCTAGTTAGTAGCACCGTAGCATAAAGTCAAAGCGGACCCCGGGCTCCTTCAGGGCACAACCGGGAATAACGCTAGGAGGATGATAAGTAGCATCGTAGTCTAGAGTGAGTCAAATTCAAGAATATGAGTTTGTAGCTGTAGTTCTTAGTTATCTACTGGGATCTTTCCCAATAAGAATCTTATTAGAATTACGTTTATAATTATGACGAAGCTTGACGTCACGTCATCACCACAAAAAACAATGGAAAATTAACAATCATCATGGCAACCCGCCGCAAAACCGGAGTGAGAGAGATGGAAAACAGGTTTCCGAACCGTCGCGACCGCCGCCGCCGTTCGTCCGCACTGTGTTTTTAAACTCCTCGAAACATATTTAGGCAACAATACTCGTGTTACGTTATGCGAAAACAGTGTTTGAACAATCATAGTTATTTAATAGTTCACTAACATTGTGTGCAGTGTGATAGTGAGGTTCTGTGAGTCAGTATTGAGTGGTCATTTTCTGTGAAAGGTGAGTGAACTGCGCCGAGTCCAAGGATGCCCTTCTGACTGCTAGTGTTGTGAAAAATGCCGGTATTTCTTTTTAACTATCGCTTTCTTTTTAATTAAAAAATAGTTACGTTGACACGTCCATTTCGATTCCGTAGCATAATAAAATAAAATACATGTACGAGTTATGGAATGCGGAATCGTGAGATAATGAAATTAATGAATTACCTACTTGTTTAAATATTTTAAGTAATTATTATAGTATTAACGTACTCATTCCTGTTTCGGGTTTTTTTTCTCTACACTAAGGAATGCAGTTAAATATACTTTAAGCTAGGGTAAAAGATATAGATTAAAATACTGTGGAACACTGCCTGCCGACTTTCGATTTTACGACGTGTACAGTAAGGTTCAAAAGTCCAACTGAAAGCAGAGTAGAAAATCGGTTTAAAATCTTGTACCATAATCAGCTTAGCCAACTACGATGATAGAAATGGATGCCTAATGGCTAATAGTTTCCGAATTTGATGTCTTTTTCTTGCATTGCCCATTTAAGTTTGTAACATAGTTCAGATTCTGAGATATCGCCGATATCTAATTAATTAAAGTATATACAAGATGATAATTAACAGACTAAATTAAAACTAAGTTAAATCTAAGAAAGGCCCTCGAGGCATTGCACCTAGGATGTTAGCGGCATTTCCTTGCTGAATTGCAGTGCTGATGCGTTGTGTTGTGCGAGAAAGCCGCCAGCTCTTCGGTCACCAGTTATCACGCGACGGCGCGCGAGCTCTCTCGATTTTTTTCGCACTATCTGTCTCTCTCTTATTAGAACACTTAGAACAAGAGGTATAGTGCGAGAAAAATCGAGAGTATGTCGCGGCCGTCCCATGATAGACGTGCAGTTTACATCAACCTCCACCAAAATATGACCGGGAATCGAACTTACAGCACCCTGCACAAAGTTTGGTTAGAGGTGTGGCCGTTTGTATGACTTTTTTTATTTAGGCACTTCAAACTCTCCAAATATAGGCGCTTGTGATTCTTATTGAGTGACAAGCGTCCATACGCTACATTGTCTGCTTACCACCAGGCAGGTTTGTTTGCACCATCGTAAAAAAAAAACACGAGTAATATGATCATGTACCTACTTATACCCTGTTCCATGAAAGATTAGAAAAAAACTTCATGCGATTTCAAGGAAAACTATTGTGTAACGTAATAAAAATAGTATTGTTGTTTGACATGATCAGGGTTCGAAATTATCAAGATAATTACGATTCTTGATAATTATCACCACTAAGAACCAATGACACTCGAGTTCGCTCAACTTTATTCCCATTGGGTGGCCCATAAGGCCCCCAATGAGGTTATACCTAAGCACATCTGTGACTGGCCGCCTAGCAGACCAAATAGAGAGGGAAAAAAAACGCTCAATTTTGCATAATCCGAACTGAATTCTTCTTGTAAGGGTAATCCCCACGGCGCGGCACGTCACGTAATTATCATGATAATTATCATTGATAATTATCCTTTCGAATCCTGCATGATCAAAATAATGAAATGATTTAGCTAAATTTATTTTAAGTTAAAAACTATTAGAATCTATGTAGGTTCTACCTAATCAATCAGAAATGTAACAAATTGACTTGTAAGATGTTATACTTTTACCATTAAATATATGATATAAATAAGGTAAAATTATTAATGACAATATAACAATGCTTAAGTTGGGTCTATGTTCAATTCCCAGAGACTGAGATAACATGAAAGTTCAAAAATGTATCCTTGGAAATTTTGGGACACTTTTTTTCTCCTATTGGGATGGGAAGACATCGTGATTTTGAGTAGAAATAACATAAAAGTTGCAGAAAATCTCCGAAAAAATGTAGTGGCATTTTTTGAGAAACGCTCAAATCTCATCGAAATCTTTAATAACTGGGTTTTTCGAGAACTCATTTACAATAATTACAATTAAATAAATGGTACTCGTTTAATATGTAGTAGGTTAGGTAACCTACATATAAATAATTGCACATTTTGAAGTATAAAGTATCAGGATGACACCACAGACTTAGTCTAACATCTTTGGTCTTAACAAATGACTTCTAGTTACGAGAATGAGTGGACTCGGTTAGGTATAACTGACGATAAAAACTGAATCCATGACAAAAACTGGTTTGCCTTGCGCCGAGCATCGTTCTGAAACCATAAAAATCATCATAACCATATAATAACTGCCTAGATCTACCGTGCCTAACCATACAACATACATTTCTTAAGTACCTATATGTAGCCTTTGTATAGTAAAACCTATAAGGACATTAAACGAAACTCAGGACTAAACGACCAAAGCATATTTCATGCCTTATTTGTTGACATTAAGAATTGAATGATACAGAAAATAACAAATATATTTGTCAATTTATTTACCTACATTTACTTTATTCTGTTTATGACTAAAAGTATTTTGATAGTATCATGGTTAGCGTAAACCGTAAACCTCTTGCTACACGCTGATCATACCCTTATTCACAAACGTTAAATAAACTTATTTTAACTAAAACGTCATTAGAAATGTGTCACTGTGACTTTTGAGTTGTGTGTTGTACATAGTATTTAACGTAGGTTTGTTGAGTTTTATGAATAAATTGATCACTTAGGTACTTGAACAAATGTGTCTCCGAGCTGCTTTAATCAATGTTTTGTTTGTCGTAAGTTTCAACGACTAATTAAACAAATTAAATCACTTGTATGTACAGTGGGGAATCGATAGCTGTTATAGAACATGCTACTCTAAATGTGACGTATATGTTTTATCCTCAGCTATAAAAGACATAAACTCAGATAACCGTACACATATTTTTATTGTCTCTTTAAAACTGTTTGTGTTAAGACGCTGTCAACACCAAAATGCCCTTGAGGATTTTGGATAGCGCGCACACTGTCTATTTGTATCGGAGACCGGAGTAAACGAGAGCGAGTGTTACTGGGCGGCCCGGTTTTTGAAGATAATATTACATAAATATTGAAATAAAAAAAGGGTGAATTATTTGTGAAATATGACTAGCTAGCGGTTTAGGTATGAATATGTTGACTTCATGTTTTTAATTGCAGACCCATACCTCAAAAAAACAAAAAACATAGAACCGTTTAATGTGATTTTAAGACCAATCTTTGCAATTATTTTCTATAGAGCCGATTTTGTCCAATTATGTATCGAGCCCGTCCACGGTCTTTAAAATATGGTGAATATTAACATATATTTTATTTGATGTGCTAGAACAAATAGGTTTTCTTAAAAAACTGCTTAAATAACATCAATTTCACCAAATTAGGTCTTGTCAGCCTCTTAACAGCGGTTCCCGTACTTACTTCACATAATTACATCGCTAGATGGTTACCTACTTATTTTTGTAATTATTATACATTGCAACGATATTGCGCTGGTCTTTGTAAAGACACGCAAACGGGTTTTTCTGTGACTCACGCTATAGTCATAGACATGGATCACAGCTCAAGAAATTAAACATCAATTAAGACAGAGAGACATGTATTTAAGGCGCCGTAGGTTCATGGTCTTCTCTCCCTCTCACTGAGCATAAGCGTGAGCGAGATGGAAGTGCGTGCTCGGAAGCGCGGATATCATGTTTTTTAATTTTAATTTTTTGGCCGTTTAAATAAATAACAAGTGAAATTAAAAGATTTTTCAAAAAACCCAACTGCTTTTTTCAAACTTTATAGCCTATCTCACTCCCACGATTAAGGGAATCCAACGACACCTCATATGTCGAAATCCGTCAAACGGTTTAGGCTGCAGGGCGTGCCAAAGAATAAGGTCACATACATACATATATACATACGCTCGAAAAACATAACCCTCCTCTCCTTCTGCAGTCGGGTAAAAAGGTAATCACTGAGTTCTCTCAAACATGATATTGCCGATTTTTAGGAAGCAATTTTATTATTTTTAGGTTTTGTGCATAATTTGTTACGAATATTGGCATTAAGTCCGCCTTTTGTACGATAAGTTTTCTTTTGTGCAATAAAGTTTAAATAAATAAATAAATAAATATATAAGTGTATTTTAGACCTATGTTCGTGATTTTTTCTGATGTGATTTGTTCGTGATGTTTCGAATCACTGATCTCGCTGCAGAAAAGCCTCAAGATTACTATTCGTATTTTTTTGAAACCATATTATTATAAACAGACGCATTATATTGTTTCAAAAACTCTGTTCGCTTAACTTCGCTGAACCTACGGCGCCTTAAATATATACTTTACGAATTTTGGCAATGGATTCTTCAACGGGTTAATCGTCATCATATTTTTAAATTAACTAAACACTTTAATGATTTTCCAGTCGTGTTCAAAATAGACCAATCATTTATCTTCTTTTTATCACGCAATGATGGTAGAGTTTTACCATCGAGCATTCACATAACAGCGTAAACAAATAGCCATTTGTCAAAGCGAATTTTTAGCCATCCAGTTGCCTCTCGGACACTGAAACTACGCCTCATTGCTTTAACTACTTTCCTTCTTTGGCCAATTTACCAAACGTTTTTTCATCTCATCACACTTGCTCGAAAAGGGCTTCATAATGCGCAGACATACAGAGCTGTAATAGCCTGTGTTACGCCCAGGGGCGTAATGGTTTTTTTCTTAAATTGTATCTGTCACTCATAGTACGGTACGTAAAATGAATGCACCTTCGATAATTCCCAAGGTCGCGATTTTTTTGTTAATATTTAGAATATGATGAGTACTACTAGTAGTAAAAAAAGATAGGGAAATTTGACGTTGCTTTAGGTATTGCACAGCGTTTTCTTAGCGAGCCTTATAAATCCAGGGATAGATTATACAAGTGGTATTTTTCTTCAATAGAGTATCGCATTTTAGTATTATAATCGCCACTTTAATTTGCTAAAACTTTCGTCAAGTGCTTACGTCAGTATAATCCGAAACGAATAAAAAAAAAATATTTCCTCTAAAAGATTATACAAGTGGGTTTTGATTACTGAATACTATTAAAAACTATCAAAGATAACCTAAGTTTGAATTACTAACATATTTATCAATAGGTTAAATTTGTATGAACAGTTTAATGTTGAAAGCCTTCTAATTATTTTAAAATAAATCTCAAAAAATTTCAAGTCGACACATATAATCCAGCTTTATCATAGTCAACTATTGATAAAAAATCTAAGTAATTCATCAATAGCTCCACACTGTATTCATTTATCAATTATTTTTTAAATTTGAACGCACGACGAACTGCGCGCGAGTAGTGCGCCGACGGCGAGAGCGTCATGACCAATCACAGCACGCCGTCGTCGTTGCTTGTTTCCTACGCGGTAGCCTCCCCTCTGTTGATCAGCTCACTTGCAAAATGAAAGAATGTTGATTTTACGATTGTGTTAATTTATATTAAGTGTTGAATTTATAAATAAATCTTTGTAATGATGAATGAATTTATAAATAAATCTTTGTAATGATGACTTTTCCGTCTATTAATTAACACTCATAAGCTTCATCAACCTAAAGAGTAACTATCAACGTACTTATGCAATTACTTATTCAATAATCAACTTATTGTGTAGCTTTAACAAGCTAGGTTGACCCACTGAAACAACGTATGAGTGACCGGTAGGTAGATCTAAATGTATTTTTTTATATCGAAAAACGACAGTTGAATTGTCCTAACGCGCGTTTGAAACGTTTTGTGATTACCCCTCAGATCTCTAGCCGACCCAGCCGCGGCCCGATTTCTTACAGTCGGTTAACGGGTTTCTTCGGTTTCGGTTAAAACCGGTTTTGCATTCCCTACTCTCAACCAACTGAGCTATAGGAACAATCCACCTCGGTCACCTTTTCTTTCAATCAGTTCATTCTTACAACGCCTTAGGGAGAAGACGGCATTACGTAAGTTGAAATAAATATGAATTATGCCCAGCCAAATAAGTGGTTTTCTTTGTCCAGCGTATGTATGTAATCATAGTATAGCCATTTGGTTTCGTTGCTATATTTGGTAAGGTTAGCCTTAAATATGATTGAAGAGAATGTTTCGCCTTAATATGATACAATGTGTATGTTAACTTAACATACAAAACTAAAAGCAAGCGTTTACGTAACGTATGTAAGAAATAGGGAATGCAATATTTAATTACCGAGCAAAATTCAAAACCGGTAAATTACCGACTTGAGTAGGACAAAACCTATTAACCGGTAAATTACCGGTATTTTCAATTTGGTTTATAAGTAGCGTTATTTGATGTTTATTTATCGTAAAAATAAGCTAAAAGGTAGTATAAAGAGTAAAAGGTGGTTTCATGTTCCGTAAATGTCGTAATAATCATTTTCTTTAATATTTAAAACTTGCTCCGTGGTAGGAGGGCTAGAACACAACTGAAAACGTTCCTTGGGGATTAACAGGTCGGTAGGAATAGGAATTGGTCCCAGTTTTACAGATTACCATTACAACATCAGTAGTATCAGTACAATACAAAACAGTACCAGTAGTGAATATGGAGTGACGAAGGTTAACGTGAATATTAGTATTATGGTGCATTGCCTGTTCCCCTTCACCCATCATTGGCGTCGGCGGGTCACACAGTGCCCTCGGTCATTGTTTTGACTCCTTAATCTACAGATACGCAACCCTACGGATTTACAATCCTTAAAAACAATAATTTACTGAATAAAAAAACAATCAAAATAATACAACACAAACTGACTAGTTGACTACAAGCCCACGTAGTAGTAAAAAAAAGTATTTTCCTTTAGTCGCTCTGTACCTAAAACGCAGTCTGACTAATTCGCGTTATGAAAAAACTTCATTTGAAATTCGCTATTCGTGTAAGTCGCTATTGACCTATTACTTATATTACCTATTTCGCAATATTCCCCAAACGCAGTAAGCCTAAGTAGCTGTTTGTCCATTTCGCTATATACAAACTATTTGCCCTTCGGGCGTCTGAAGATACCTAATGGACCTAACCTACCTATCTTTTACAAGTTCAAGTCTCATGCACTCTGCTGAATTCGCTTTAGGACAAAATCGTAATAAGTTCAAGTCTCACTCTGCCAAATTCGCAAGAGGCCTAAGTCTTAATGCGGCTACCTATCGATTGGTCTAGGCATAATGAGAAATCAGCAGACTGCGTTTTAGGTACAGAGCGACTAAAGGCCCTTTGAGCCTTCTAATGAGGCCGATAGTGCGCGAACACATTTCAGTGTCATATGTCATCACTGGCACCACACATGGGCCCAAGGCTCTCGTCTTGAGACACTTCGGAATACTAGACGAAAAGATGTGTCGTAGCTTCCCGAACGAACGCTGCCCAGCTGAGTCGACAGGAGACAGTTTGTCCTACGTATATATAATCGTCTACAACTTCGAGCGTAAAGCGTCCGATTGTAATGAGAGTCGGTAATACATGGGCATCAGATGATCTTCGTCTTATCCATGTTAATTCTTAGACCAATCCGCTCAGAGGCTATTCAAGTCCTCCATGGTATCCGAAGGTGAGTGATATACTCGCCTTCTCCAGTCCAGTCTTTAAAGCATCCACCAGTGCAGCGGTGAACAGTTTTGGAGAAATAACATCTCCTTGATCGACTCGCTTCAGCGGAATAGGTTTCGCGTTCCAATTCTGGAGTCAGATTTACACAGTGAAGTGGCATTCTCGTTTGATTGATTGATTAAAACTTTATTCATTCCCACAACATACATGGCATTGATAAAATACGACATTTAAACAATAAAGGTAAAATAAAATAATAATAATATACATATCTAAAGAAAGCATGCAAGAAGTACATTCTAAAGAAGCCATGTGTCGTGGCTGAGAAATGACGCTGGCTTAGCGAGCCATGCCCTTGAATTTAAAAATTGAAATATAAAATACTTGGCAACGCTGGAGAAACTGTAGTACAGCCCAGGTTTCGATTGAATCGTAGTCCAGAAACGCTAAG
This sequence comes from Epinotia ramella, assembly GCA_947578815.1. Lineage (NCBI taxonomy): Eukaryota > Metazoa > Arthropoda > Insecta > Lepidoptera > Tortricidae > Epinotia > Epinotia ramella. The sequence goes on along the minus strand of OX388214.1, from coordinate 3,191,823 downwards.
CAAAAGGGCAGATTATACTCCGCAGCCTTCTATCTAACTTTACGAGTGGTCTTATTTTATCTTATCTAGGTGAGGGCCCTTTCGGATACACTTCGACCCAGTGGGATCTTTTATGCATTTGCCGTGTCATTTATAACTACTCCCAAATTGCTCCATCATTTCTACAAACTGGATGATGCAGCTCAGCGGAAGAACCTTGAAATCCTTTGGTTGCGGATAGCCGTTATAAAGTAATTAATTATTTTTCTGGCAAGGGCATGCCATTCACACAGTAAGTGTTCCATAGTATCATCCTCCTCACCACACATTCTACAGTCTAAACTATCCGATAGTCCCATCTTGGCCAAGAGATTCTTGACCCCGAAGTAACCTGTCAACACCCCAAATATAATTCTGAGTTGCTTTCTGCTGGATTTCCAGAGCTTTTGGTCAAGCCCGAGTCCACTCCTTCTATAAGCTGGCTTAGATTGCCTTAAGCCAGCCTCATTCCTCCACTCATGTTGGTGTTTGGTTTTGGCGTAGGCTTCAAAGGCCGTTATCATGGTTCCCTACGAGAGTACCACAAATTGTTCTGGACCTACAATAGTACATTACTACAGAGGCCGGGAAGTAAGGGGTTGCCGGCCGAGTACATATGCCGATCATAGCGTGGCCGGATAGTTATGAGGCTGGCAACCCCTTTTTACGCCGAGGTATGTATAGTACTTTTCTCAAACATGCAATGAAATAAATAAATTTAACTCCAAGAAATCAAACTTTAATTTTCATGGCTGAATGCCGTGATGCTGTGCCACAAATTGTGGAATGTGACACTTCGAAGCCCCTTATGAATAACACAACGTCAATATATAATTTCATGTTCGAGAAAAGTAATTTGTAGACCCCCTTCTTGCTTTAAGCTCATCTGCTTTTTCGTTGCCGATGAAGCCTTCGTGCCCTGATATCCAAGCTAGTTGGTTATCTATATTGCTAAAGCCTCTTCGGAAACTGGCTTGTTCGGGAGGCTGGAAGTCATCTAACCTGCGCACGAGACGATTTGTAATTACTCTCGAAAACAGCTTTTACACACGGCTCAGAAGTGAGATGGGTCGGTGTTTCTTAAGCAGGGTGTTGTCACCATTTTTAAAGAAAAGCACCAGCACACCTCTGTTCGATGCCTTTGCCGTTCATCTTTCACTAAGACAAAGAGAGGTATTTCCTTGTTTTGAAAATGAAATGATTAGTATACCTACAACTACCTACAAACCTACAAACTATGTTAAATAAGGCGCTCTCTGTCTTACTTATCCAAGCAGATCATTATTCATATTTTATAGAACGGAACCGTGTTTGTATTTTAAGAAGCTTCTGCAAACGATATTGTATTAATTTGGTACTATAACGCTAACCAGTTAATCAATTGTCATTTTACATGACAAAAGGAGGGTATTGATTGAGATATAATCATGACGATCAAGTATTAATAATTGTAAAAAAATATTATTTTACTAATAATTCATGTTTAGGTAAATTACCGGTTTTGATTTAAATTTACCGGTTTTATACCGGCCTCATACTCAGAAAATTGACCGGTTAACCGGTATGCATTCCCTAGTAAGAAATATGGATCGAAATTCTATAATTTCAATAACTCCGGATTTTTAGTATTAATTAATTAAAAAAGTCCTCTTCCGCTTCGATGAACAACAATTTTTTTTGGTAATTCGATCATTTAGTGTTAGGCTCTAATCGGAATTTGAAAGATTCTTGAGTTCCTAACTTTCGGAGTTTATCTCCTACCTACACCCTAATTTTACTACCTACTACTACGTAGAGAGATAACTAATACTAATAACCCTGTATATATATACTTTCTGTATCTACTTCATATTAGTAACATCAGATATGACATCGCGACTAGTAAATAAGTACCTACAAATAAAATTGAAGCTAATTTAAGTTTTATACTAAATAACCCTGTATAAGTTTCTTTATTGGTAAAATAAAATAGATAATTGCAACCGAAAAACAACTAGTAACTAAATATAAAGTAAAATCAAATACTAAAAGTTTGTACCTACAAGTTTGAGCGTACGCACGGCACGGCCTTGGAGAGGTGACAGGTGGAGAGGTGCAGTTAGCACGCTGCACACGAATCGCGCGAGCCGCGCGCGATAGATTTAAATTGCGGATAATAACTGATAAGCTAATGCAATTAAGAGCTATTGATGAATCCGTTAGAATTTGTGTTTATATATTCTTCGATAGAACTGAAATGAATTACGCCGACTTGTGAATTTATGAGATTTCTTTTATGGTAAGGAGAATGGTTTCAAGATATAATTCCTAATAAAAAAAAAGACTATCGATAAATCTGTTAGAACTTTGTGCTGCAATATATTTTAGTAGTTTTGAATACACTATAGTAGCCACTAGTCACTTGAATATTCTTTCAGGAGATTTATAATTTTTTTAATCGTTTCCTTTTTTGCTGACGTAATCTCTTGACAAAACTATTAGAAAACGATAAGTAAGGTTTGAATAATCAAATGCGATGCATTATAGGAAAAAACAATAACTTGTATAATCTTTGCAAAGTTTTACAAGTGTTCCTTACAAAAAAGTTAATTATTCGTAAACCAATATCAAAAACTGTTAGAAATTATTTTTCGCTGTTAGTACTTAAGGTACTCTCGCTGATAACAAAAAAAAATCAAACTTGGGAGTTATGTTAGTTTGACGACACATTACAGTGTTCGCGTACCGGACTATCATGCGGCAGTTACAAAGCAAAGAGGTTTTATATCAAATACGATGTCTCAAAACGTATTTATAAATAAATTTAAACTTAAAAAACTACTTGAACATGTTTAACTGAATTATTTACAGATTTAATATGTAGTTATTTAGTGTCTATGTAAAATGTTTTAAGTGTTTTCAAATCGTGGCTGTATACCGAAGGGTCTTTGCTAGCGTTGAAAATTTCCAGAAGAAATCCCGTTTCTTTCCAAACGACTCGTTTTTTTCGGACTTTTACGGGAAAAAACCATGTGATTTTCCGCTTCAATTTTTCCGAAAAAAACGATTTAAACAGGTTTCAATCGGTTATTTTTCTTAATACTGGTGGGGAGGTGAATGATTATAGACTTACTTTGCCATTGACATCCGTGTCAGTTCAGTTCAGTTGTCACAATGACTTATTGGTTTTTTTCGTTAAAAATCCGAAAAAAACGAAAATTTCATAAATTCCCGAAAAAATCATTTGAATTTTTCCGACTTTTTCAAGGCTAGTCTTTGCCATACGCGCCTCACGTCAAATTCAACAAAATGGACGACTGACATGATGCAGTGTTTATTACGATTTGTATTCATTTCATCTAAAATGTATTTGTTTCCTCGCAAATGTGATGAAAAACATTGTGTATAACACGGGCGTAAGAATATTGCAAACTCGAGTCATCAAAAGCTCTCCGCCTTCGGCGTCGGGCTTCTGATAGACTCTTGTTCGCAATATTCCACTTCCGCCCCTCGTTAAACAATGTACTATTACTGCACCGCATGCAACAGGCAGATTTTCTGATTATTTACATACCTACTAGTGCGCAAAACGCACTGGCGCGTTACTTGGGCTATTCACAAAGCTCCACAGCAGTGAGGTGATGGCTGGGAGTGAAGCGAAGACGTAGAGTCGTACGACGCTGTCTCAAATATTTTTATATTTTTAGAATCAGACTGCGGGCAAACCAGTGCCCTCTGTGTTGTTATTTAGAATCCAGCCCCCCTATTCTGTACCTTGTTTTTGAAGTGAAAACTTCTTTAGAGGCACTTTTTGTGATGGGGAAAAATTGTTAAACTCGCCACAGGTCACGTGACCGTAAGATGTCACGTGACCGTGAGATTCGAATTAACATAATTACTTCCGGGTGGAAAGTTTGTCGGATTCTTGAATTAATCATCTTAGAATATCATTTTAAAATGAAATCAACAAAAAAAACGCTATTATAAATTAATGTTTTTCAAAACCGTATTTTGCCTGGAGACAATGTCATTGAGTTTTCGCTTCTGCCGGCACTTCCGGAGTTTTAAGCTCACCTCAACGCTCACCCACGAATATATCTTGACACCGCGATGCGTAGTAACTAAGCGTAGGTAGAGGTCTAGTTTCATGACGGGAGACCGGCGGGGTGAGCTGTATTAGCGCGTAGCGCCCCACGTCACCCGTCACGCCTATAAGGCCTTCGTATTTGAAATGGAGTATACGAAACTAGACGTCTGATTACGCTTTGTTACTTCGAATCGCGGCGTCAACATATATTTTGTGGGTGAGAGTTGAGGTGAACGTAAAACAAGTTACGGAATAGGCGTCGGTGTAAACTGGCGGTGAGCGGTGAGGCGAGGTGAATCAAGTAGCAAATACAATGGTTGCAATGACCACAGCGTGTATAATTGACAGGCTATTTATAAGATAATATCGGCAGATTGAGGAACAGACGCTCACGTAAGGTCCTAGTGACCTGGTAATACAAGGGCTTTGTCATTATCTTATGACTATGAAACGTCCTAATGCTTTGATACAATTATACTCTACTAAGCTGCGCGCACGCACATAGTACGTAGAACCGTGGATGTATACGGGCCCTGCGGCGCTACCACGAACTTCGAAAGTCGAAGTTCGTAATACATGCATCCCTGTTACTCGATTAAGGGAGTGCGATAGAGATGGAAATACCCGAACTTCGACTTTCGAAGTTCGTGGTAGCGCCGCTGGGTTGACAACGAGTACTGTGAATTAAGAATTTGATTGATTTTTCAATTCTATCCGTTGAATATCCGATAATTCGATTCGTTATAATCCGATTTTAGTGTTAAATTTAATAATATGTACTATTACTCTTAATATACATTTAAGACATTGGAATTCACTAAATTGTTAAAAATATGCATGAAATGTAGTCTCTTATCTCATCTTAATATTATGACAATGATGTGGTCACCTATAATTGGGGTACATAAAATCCCAAATAATAATTCGCACCTTTAGAACGGAACTGACCTAACTCAAAAAAAAGTCGCATTGAGATAATTGTATACATAGATCGACTCTAAACGACCTATTGCGACCTAAAATCTTTACTTGCGTTTTCCCAAAAAAACGTGTTTTTGGATTACGACGGTTCCGTTCTAAAGTTGCGAATTGTGCTACAGATAAATTTATTATAATTGAATAAATAACCCTTGTTTTTAGACCATAATTGTGAATTTAATGCAAGCGATATTTTATAAATGTATTTTAGGTCCGGAAATGGAAAATTATCGGGGTGTTTTTTATCGTTACGCTGCCAATCCCTATTATTTAAAATTTTCTACGTATTTGATTCCATCTTATCTTTTCATCATAGCACTATGATTCCAGTAGGTATGGTATTGTATGTAAATAAAATTATAATCCGACATCACATCAATGGGTACTCCTGATCATTACCTCGTGTACAATCTATAATAAACCTACAATCATTACCAATAAGATCCATATTCACCCAAGCCTGAACAATGACGGTGCATCGAAGATGTAAAATAATTGTACAATGAAAAGTGAACTTTATTGTCTAGGGGATGTAGTTAGTTTTAGAATAGGCTTAGTGTCAGAACACTTAGAACCAGTTTAGCTACGAACGGTACAAACCGTCATTACAAGAGAAGTTGTGGTCTGAACGACTGTTCCTGGAACTAGAAAAAGTAGACAATTTTCTCATTGACTGTCTGGTGTGCCTAACCAACTCATGTATTAGCTCATCTCAAGCAAATGTCAATTAGTTTTCTTCAACTTATGTTATTAGGTACGTGAAGAGAATTAAGATGGCCATTCACGGCCGTTGTATGTAACAAGCCGAATGAAGTAGCGCTGCCACAGAATAAATAATAGTCCAGGCAATGAACTGACAACTTGTATGGAAAAAATGTCAAATTCGGAAATAATTTATAATAGCTTATTTTTTATGTGTAACGGATATATTATCAATTAAATAGTTACCCAGCGACAAAATCCGACAAAATTTAAGACATCGAAAAAATTATAAGTTAACTGGCTTCTGAAAAGTCACTAAAAATATTAATAAATGATTTTGTCTTTATTTTGGTTCATTTACATTTGCTCTATAATATTCAAGATAAATCGTACAAAAAAAGATAATGCATGCTTCATTTAAATCTACATAATTACTTCCGGGTGGAAAGTTTGTCGGATTCTTGACTAAATCATCTTAGAATAACATTTTCAAATGAAATCAACAAAAAAAACGCTATTATAAATTAATGTTTTTCAAAACCGTATTTTGGCTGGAGTATAATAGAATTTGGCCCATGCTGAAACGGAGACCTTCCTTCGCTTCGCTCGCTCGATCAATAATTGGGGCGGGACGGTGGATATCCATATGGATGGAAAGCCAGCGCGACAACGCGCCATTCGAAGTCTAAGTAGCGCCGTGAAATGGCCCCCCAGGATAGGTGCCATTTGCATTTGGATGGGGGCGGGTTTCAAAACGATGCCAGGCAGCTGTTTAGTTCGAACATGCGCATACCGGGTTTTAGGCAGGAGTTTGGGTAGAAATTTGTAAGGAGCTCTATGCTTTTTTCGTTCGCTGGGTATTATGAGTTACTTTTATATCGATTGTACCAAAAAACGACATACATATAAATAAATAAATATTAGGGGACAATCTTACACAAATCGACCTAGTCCCATAGTAAGCTCATAGGCTTGTGTTATGGGTACTAATAGACGACGATATATATAATAGATAGAAATACTTAAATACATAGAAAACTTCCATGACTCAGAAACAAATATTCATGCTCATCACACAAATATTTGCCCTTACCGGGATTCGAACGCAGGACCTTCAGCTTCGTAGGCAGCGTCACTATCCACTAGGCTAACCGGTCGTCAAAATATAAATGCCCAAATACACTTGACTGGTAAAGAGTAAAGACATTAAAAGTATTAAAACTCACGAGGACGCACTGTTTGAAGGTGTAGAGCCTTAATATCTGTCCCTGACAGCAACTCAGCACTGCGATTATTAAACATTGCGTTACTACTACAAAAACATTCCTTTTCTACGACATTAAAAATAACCACAAAACAAAATAGCACAGCTTACTTCCCCATACTCTTAAACTTAAGTTAGAAAGCGTCCTTGCTAGTACGGCATAAAGTCCAAATTTAAACAGGAGGACAGATGGCTAAAATAAAACAAATTACACCGCCAATCTCGTATCTTAACTTCAATCTGAAAACTACCTTGTTCGTACGGCATAAAATTCAAGATAAGAGAACGGCGAAAATAAGATAAATTACGCTATAAGTCCATAACGCAACACAAAGCTAGGAATGACAGTAAGAGGACTCCGGTGAAAATGTTACGAGCCATAAAAATAGGGTGGTAATAAAAATAGTGGGCTATACAGGGTGACCATAGACTATTAATTTCGGATTATTTTTAAAGATTTGACTGTCTATCTGTCACATAGACCAGCAATTATCGCAGTGATACTAGTGTTCTGCATTGCTGATATCGCTTTGATGACTGGTTTTATTTATGACCGAGAGCCGCTTTATAATTTTACAGTTCATCATCCACCTAGTGTTATTCCCGGTTGTGCCCCGAAAGGAGCCCGTGCGCGTGCTGTAAAGTTACATATAATAATTAAACTAGCTGCCCGGCCCGGCCTCGCACGGATTACCCGTTTTCCCGCAGCACGTCTAGCACAGGACGGCCGCGACATACTCTCGATTTTTATCGCACTATACCTCTTGTTCTAAGTGGTCTAATAAGTGAGAGACGGATAGTGCGAGAAAAATCGAGAGAGCTCGCGCGCCGTCGCGTGCTAGCCGTGCTGGCATGAAGCATTTTCCCGCGGTAAAAAGTAGCGTATGTTCACCAGGAATAATGTCGGCTTCTAATGGTAACAGAATTTTTCAAATCGGTCCAGTGGTTTCGGAGCCTATACAATACAAACACACAAGCAAACAATCAAATCATTCCTCTTTATAATATTAGTGTAGATAAATATGAGGGGGCAATCTTAGAAAAACCTAGTCCCGAACTAAGCAAAACTTGCACTATGGGCACCAGACGACGATATACATATTGAATAGATAAATAAACACTTAAATAGTAAATAGATAGGAAACATCCATGACTCAGGAACAAATTCGAGCTCATCGCTCAAATAAATGCCCTTTCCGGGATCCGAACCCGGGACGTCCGGCTTCGTAGATAGGGTTACTCACCACCAACTGGGCTAACAGAGGTCAACAATTTTGTTAGAAACTGTTTTAATACAAAATTAAACTTATGTTAATAACATAAATTTAAATTTAAACGGAGAAAATAAGAGGCTCGGAATTCAAGTCATTGTATGGACCGCGCCAGCCCGCCCTTTAACTGAGTAGGTATATCAGTTCGCCATTATAGTTCGTCAGTAATACAAGACATAATGTAGACTGGCGCAAGGTCTATCCTGTTTAGTATTCCTTTAGCAGACCGACGCTCGCAATAAGTGACGAAACATTTTCATTACAGGCTTACTGCCGAATGCTTTTAATATTTATTAGCTCGCCGTTTTAAATGGAGTATTGGCGATGAGATGGCTACAAGACAGGAACACTAATTTACTAGTACCTACATTACTATAGAGGCCGGGAAACGAAGGATTGCAGGCCAAGTAGATATAGATAGGTTAGGGATACGCGGCCGGCAACCCCGTTTCTCGCCGAGATTTGTATAGTGCTTTTCTCAAACTTGCAATGAGATAAAAATAAAAATTAGCTAGTCAATTTGTTTTATTCGTTGGTCAACACAACTAAATAATACGTTTCTTCGTGCATCGCCTGCGCCGCCGCCGCCGCCGCAGTTTAAAAACAAAAGAAGGTTGCTTTACAGGCCTAGGTGTGTAAGGCTGTATGAAATTCCTTTACATATCATCTACACTCATCGCACCGGATACGTAGTCTTTCCGAACCTAATTTGAAGTAGTCACGTCAACATTTCATTGCAAGTTTGAGAAAAAGAACTTTTGCCTTTGGAAGTGCCTGCGTCTAGGTTACTATATATCACTAAAAAGTGTTTCCCATCTATATCTTTTGTCCGATATTTCATTTGTCCTTGATTCTTTTACTACTTATTAACTTTTTTTGACGCATCCCCCCGGACCCGGTGAAGGCCCGAAGGGGATACGTAGGACTCGCCCTTATGAGGGAATACTCGCTACCTACCAGTACAGCAGAATGGCATCGGCTTTATACAGCTCAAACTCAATTGCGCAGTTACTTTTGATGCTAACTGTACCATTCGCCGATAAACTGAAATAAATGTAAACCGTATCATATTTTTTTTTCTGAAAAAAAAAAAAAGTGTAAAGCTGCGTCCGCTGGGCCAATGTTTTCGATGTTTTTAAACAAACAAGACAGTTTCGGCAAACAAACCGTATCATATTTTTTTTTCTGAAAAAAAAAAAAAGTGTAAAGCTGCGTCCGCTGGGCCAATGTTTTCGATGTTTTTAAACAAACAAGACAGTTTCGGCAAACAATTGGCAAAACATTGTTGACGTTTAAAACCCACGAAAACATGGTGCAGTGGACGCGACTTTAGTAATCTTGTTTAGTTCAACAAAGAATCGTGTTCACTATACGCAATCGACGAAACTCTGAAAGTTAAAACGTGACGACGCGAAAAATGAAATAAAACCATACGAAGTTTTTTTAGACGGTTTTAATTAACGAATCTTTTTAAAACAATCCCGCATACTACGTGTTTACGGTCTAGCCTAGTATTCCATTTTAAGCCTTACGCTTCACATAATAAGTGTCATGTTGTATTTACGAACGGCTAACATCTTCATCAGCGTAACCATGTTTGTTGGCCGAGGTTTTTCGTTTTTTATCCGACTTGTGTGGTTCAGGGCCTGAAACTTCGTTTCGCACTTGATGCAGCTTGGTGAGTTTGGCGAGGTCATTAGGAAAACGTACGGAACACATAAGCAGCTGAACATTTTGGTAACTTCTACCTAGTTATTCACTGAATTTACTCTTCATTTAAACTTTTCAGACAGAATTTAGATTGAGCCTGCCAAGCGGCAGTCTTCATCGAAACTTAAGATTTTTTAGACTTATTGATGTGACGTACTCTCTTCGCATTTTGCAAACAGAATCGCATAACACTTTCGTTGCCACTGACAAGATTTGTTGTTTAAATAAAAATATAACGGGGTAGACAGAGACCATAGAACACCAAGTACTAACGGTCGAAATTTTTGCCATACTGAAAAAAGGCCAGGTAAAGGGGTGCCATTATATATGTTAAGTATCCAACCCTCTCTTAATTCATCTCTATCTCTCTAAATCAAATGTAAATCTATCCATTCCATCCCACACAATTATGTTCAACCACACCTAGCTCTTAAAATCGCATGCGCATATTTCAGGCAAGCTTATAAAACCATTGTCAAGGAACCCCATTGTGATCAACAGCACCCATAACGAATTTCAAACCAACATTCGCTATCAAACGCTCATACAAATCATACAATGGCTGAATGAAGAGGCGTCGCAAGTAATGCGCCGGCGCATGAGTCATTGCGCAGACGCAGACTCGAACACGTGGATCGAATACAGATTGCGCCGAGGCAGAGATTTATGCAGATAGTTGAGTTAGTATAATACTGGTTTTGAGATATCGAACATTTATGCATATTTACTTACAAATACTAGATTTTAATCACATCGTTTACGTGGCTATCGTATTTCATTATAAGCATAAGCAATCATCCATCGGAAAATGCGCCACATTTCTGGCCCCTATTTCATAATTATCGTCACAGAGATATTTTTTAAACATTTTTATTTGGCGACCCAGATAACTATGAAGAAATTCTAAAGATGCTGATAGAAATAGGGGCCTGGATATATGGGAGCTCATGTCTTATCATTCGCCTACGCCGCAAAATACGTTTGCTCTGCACTTCTAAACGATCCTAAATCTCCCGAATACCTCAAAACTCTTTTTTAGTATTACTGTGTCTCTCGGGTCCGTCAACTTCGCTCCACCGGCAACCTTTCCTTATCTATTCCGGCTCACCGTACTGGTTTTATCTCCAATTCCTTCTCCGTCCAAGTAGCTCGCCTATGGAACAGTCTCCCTGTCAAAATTCGGCAATCTCCAAACAGGCTTGTCTTCAAAAAGTCCTTACAAAATTTATTTACTGGCAGAACTAAAAAATAATATATCTTATTTGTAAGTTTCATCTATATTCATATGTATGTGTATGTATGTATTAATAGCTAAGTATATATTTATATATCATATTATATTATTATGTATGTCATATTATGTTATTTAAGATCTTGACAAAAATTTGACATGTAAAACTACGTTTTATCAAGGAATAATGAAATGAAATGAAAATTGTATTGTATTCTACTATATTATTCATCCCATCTTTAGATAAAGAGTTTTTGTTTTAAATTAAGTTGCACTGCCCACATCTTATCTGCTTTGCCTTAAGGTTGACTGGTAGAGAATGCTTTATAGCATTAAGTCCGCCTTTTGTACCATAAGATATTCTTCTGTGCAATAAAGATTAAATAAATAAATAAATCATTATCTTATCACACTATTTGCATGTAAGGTACAGTAAGGGTTGAAGGCGCAAGAGCCCGAGTTCTTCATGTAATTTTATTTGCTATGCTAGGCCATTAGATCGCGCGACTCGGTTAAATAAAATAGGAAGACTTTTGCCTGCCAGTGGGACACTGTAGGCTTAGCCTATGTTCGCTGAGGCAACAATGATCCAATTTTAGTTAACAATGAAGCGAAGTGGGATGAGATGAGATCTGCGTTCGGTCGGTTCTTCGTCTTACTCAAAAGCCAATATAGTAATAATAAGTTGTTTATATTTTAATAATAATCATATTATATAACGTCTATAACGCATAGTTATTTAGTAGTACCTACTAATTTAGTTTAAATAGTCACTCAAATATTGAATGTTGAATCGGCGCTACCAAAATCGTGTTCCTAGCTTGTTACAACCGTAGCCGTCAAGCAAGCTTGGTGTCACTTATAAAACACAGCGTAGCACATCCCTGGTAGATGCCTTTAGAAAAATGGCTGCAATTAACGGTGTGTATTCTTCCGCAGTATCGGACATCGGTCTCAGCAACATCCAGGATGCGTTCCTCATTGCGGTGGAGGAGCAGGCGGCGCAGCGGCTCCAGCGACTGTCGGCGCTCAAGCGGATCACGCCCGTGGACATGTCTAAGCTGTCTGTAGAGGTGAGTGTCCTTGACAACAGCCAGGAGCCGCTCATTGCGGTGGAGCAGGCGCAGGCGGTCAGCGCTCAAGCGGATCACGCCCGTGGACATGTCTAAGCTGTCTGTAGAGGTGAGTGTTCTTGACAACAGCCAGGAGCCGCTCATTGCGGTGGAGCAGGCGCAGGCGGTCAGCGCTCAAGCGGATCACGCCCGTGGACATGTCCAAGCTGTTTGTAGAGGTGAGTGTCCTTGACAACAGCCAAGAGCCGCTCATTGCGGTGGAGCAGGCGCAGGCGGTCAGCGCTCAAGCGGATCACGCCCGTGGACATGTCCAAGCTGTCTGTAGAGGTGAGTGTACTTGACAACAGCCAGGAGCCGCTCATTGCGGTGGAGCAGGCGCAGGCGGTCAGCGCTCAAGCGGATCACGCCCGTGGACATGTCCAAGCTGTCTGTAGGGGTGAGTGTCCTAGACAACAGCCAGTAGGCGCTCATTGCGGTGGAGCGGCGCAGGCGGTCAGCGCTCAAGCGGATCACGCCCGTGGACATGTCCAAGCTGTCTGTAGAGGTGAGTGTCCTTGACAACAGCCAGGAGCCGCTCACTGCGGTGGAGCAGGCGCAGGCGGTCAGCGCTCAAGCGGATCACGCCCGTGGACATGTCCAAGCTGTCTGTAGAGGTGAGTGTCCTAGACAACAGCCAGTAGGCGCTCATTGCGGTGGAGCGGCGCAGGCGGTCAGCGCTCAAGCGGATCACGCCCGTGGACATGTCCAAGCTGTCTGTAGAGGTGAGTGTCTCAGACAACAGCCAGGAGGCGCTCATTGTGGTGCAGCAGGCGCAGGCGGTCAGCGCTCAAGCGGATCACGCCCGTGGTGTCCAAGCTGTCTGTAGAGGTATTATTAAAGGAGGAGAGTATGGTAGTAAAGCACAGAAAATTTCAGTCCCAACTTGAAATTTTGGCCGAAGGGAGTTAAGTTCCGACATTTTTGCGGTCGGTTACCTGACACCACGAAATTGCGCAACATGTCGCAGTAATTGTGTGTTTTGTATGTGCGATATGTACGTTAGTCTTTAAGGTATTTATAATACGGGCCTTGTTGCCTGATTTAAATAAATAAATAAAATTTCAAAGCAGAAGGGAAGTGGGGAAGTAGATGAAGAAAAACTTCACTTTAGAAAAAATCGCTGTGGCAGGCGACAGCGTGCAGCAGGCTTTAGTAAGGTCGTCGCCAGAACATCTGGGAATGCGGTTCTGCCGATTTACATTTTCCAAGATTCTGTAGGCCCGTTGCACGCTTACCATCTCGCGTAATAATAATATAAACTTTATTTCGGACATAATATTTTCATACATTATCCGTAGAGCGTTATTAACATTTCTTAATAGTTAAGGTTAGTTAAGCCTAACAATATAATATATATATATATGACAATAATTACAATTCAGAAATGGCAACACCCTTGACTTTTCCGGTCCAATAATTTTGGATTGGACAATCGTAGCATGTAGCAACGGCTTTAAAATTGGTTTTGGCTCGTTCAAAAACAGAATATGAATTTCCTACTATAGATAGATAGCATATTTGTAGTTATTCTTACAAATAGTCTGGCAAGCGCAAGTTAAACCAGGATAGCGTGGCCTATTTAATGTAATGCCGGCAACGCAGTGTTTACGAGGATTCTATTTAACCGGCAGTGTCAATATACGTAGTTTGTTAGTACTGTTGTCATTTATTACCTAAGTCCATTGCCAAATATTTGAACAGCGGAAACTAGTTAGTAAAAAAATTACTAGTTAGTCAAAAGGTGTCTACGAATAAAAATACATTACTTCTGTATTATTTTTTCCGATTGAGCAGTTAAAATTCATATAGGTATGTCCTTTGCATTATTAAAAATTATTATTTCCATATTTCACTTTTCACCTGCCCATCACTGCTAAAAACTTAAATGAGAAAGTATCAAGATTATTCTAGACATGGCCTCCCAACTAGAACAACGTATAATTGATACTAAAAAGAACTCATAGATGGCGACACAGGTACCGAGCGAAACATTTGAACCAGTAATCGTGAAGATAGAATGATTTTTACACCTTAATAAATTCAACGTACCTTAATTATATCACAAACATACTTCGGCACATACAATAAAGGTATATTTTATAAGTTTAGTAAATGCAATAAAATTGATACTAAATCCATGTAACTCGTACTATACGAGTGAGCTTTCAAGCTTGCTACGTATTATTGGGTACTGTCACTAGATGGCGCCATCACGGGTCGCGAAAGTTCTATGGAACCACAGGCTCTAAGCATTTGGTTATGTATATTTTTGTGTGATGTGTAATATTGTCTCTAAAATACTACTTTTATATCGAAAAAATCAAAAATACTCTATTTGTTGCCCGGGAAGTCAACGCCATCTGGTGATATCTCAATGTATTACTAAAGGCTGACACTGACAGCGTCATAGCCGTGGTAGCTCGGATACTGCATCTACTGGTGTAGCTACGGGACTAAAATTGTATACAGAATTGCCTACATTAGGACGGTACGCTTTTGCTCTATGAGATTGGGTATCTGTACTAGTATTCTTTAATCTGTGTTCTAGACTAGTCCCACATTCAATGACATAGTAAAAGTGTTGCTGTTTTATAAAATATTGGGTTTGACTTTCGCTTGCCAGATTCCAGCATACCAAAACTAGCTTTCCTTACTATCCAACCAACTGTTGCACAAAATATATAAAACACATAAGTGCTTTACCGTGTCCACAGGACCCGCGAGTCATAAAAAATATGACCCCATTTAAAATAAGTTATTTATTGCTAATGCCGGGGCCGGGCCCGCTTGATAGTCCGGGTACGGTTTTATGGAACCTTAAATTGACTTACGCAATCGCTTTCGGGTTTACTTATGAAAGAAGTCAATGAATTTAGGTCAAGATTAATACGATTCCGTTTGGGCTTGAGGGGGGAATGCTCCTAATAGTGCTTATGTACGAATATCATTTGATATTTAACAGTGGCTTTTCTGTGACATCGTGATGAAACCTGTCAAATCCCAATAAGGTCTAGTTTTCCCTCTGGGTAGGAAGGTCAGATGGCAGTCGCTTTCGTAAGTGCCTATGCCAAATCTGGACCACGGGCTCCGTTAGGGCACGACCGGGAATACTCCTAATAATTAGGAGTATCTCATCCTCCTAGCGTTATTATACGATCACGCAGCGATACCCAGTCCACTATTACCCAGTTCGGGACAAGCCATTCAAGACTCGCTTTGAATCGGTGAGCCATTGAAGTTAGTTCCTAGACGTGGGTATCGCTGTAGCATTTCAGGTCGTGTAATAAATAGTAGGTGAGCCGAATAGGGGATTTTGGGATTTACTCTTACAACACGGCCACTCTCACCACGCAAATCCGCCGATTAACATACCTTTTATCACAGCCACTGTTTTTCGTTTACGATTTTCAAAACCTATACATGCTCCCCAATCGGTGAAAAGGTTAATATCCAATTAGGTACTTTTTAGGGTTCCGTAGACTACAAGGAACCCTTATAGTTTCGCCATGTCCGTCCGTCTGTCTGTCTGTCTGTCCGTCTTCGGCTTAGCTCAGTAACCATTACAACTAGAAAACTGTTATTCGGCATGGGTATATAAATCAATCACGCCGAAAAAACAGTACAATAAAATCTTGAAAAAAAAATTTTTTTAGGGTGCCTCCCCTACACCTAAAGCGGGGATGTATTTTTTTTTCTCGTTAAACCCATTGTGTGGGGTATCGTTGGATAGCTCGTTCAAAACTATTATGGGTTTTTATAACAATTTTTGAAATCAGTGATGCGTTTGCGAGATATTGGGCTTTAAAGCCCTCATTTTTGTTCGAGTCATGTGTCCACCCCCCCCTGCCGGCTAAATGGCTACTACTGGGGATGTAAAAAAAATCGTGGTAATAGTACATATAATGAATTTAAAAGGGAAACTATCACGGACAAGAAGGCATAAGTAGTTAACGAGTAATAGTCGACGAACTTAATGTGTACTTGGAATGGCATCGTAAAAAAATCTTAGTCCGCATCCCTATTGTACATATTCGGCCGACGCAACCGCACCGCACGTCGATATAACTACGGAACCCTACACTGCGCGTGGCCCGACACGCACTTGGCCGGTTTTTTCTTTGTACAAACGCCAACACAGTTAACTGACCATTCTGTATTTATATCGAACCTTATTACAATGCTCATAAAGTGCACGGATGGTCACTTAGCTGTGTTGTCGATAGTACCAAACTAATTCTCTGAATCTCCCTCTACGATGCTCGAGTCAACCATCTTTTAAGCTGCAAACGCACAGAGAGCGGTGGCGGGGCGGCGCGGTGCGGCGCGGAGGCGGTACCGGTTGTAATGTTCGAGCTAATATGAAAGGATCCGCACAGAAAACCGCGCCGCGCCGCGCCGTTCTGTGCGGATCCTTTCATATTAGCTCGAACATTACAACCGGTACCGCCTCCGCGCCGCACGCGTCAGTGCGTTTCGGCCTTTAGCGTCGTCAACTTCCCTTTAATAGAGTTGAAATTTATTGTGATGATTTTGGAATGATAGTAATGCATAAATTCGGCTCGAAGCTAGTAGTAGAAGTAACATTTTTTGAAGTTTAAACTAACATTGCGAGGCACATCACCAGTGTTGCCTGTTATGACTTGAAGAATTGTAGCGTGCAGCTTCGTGCCGCGGACCGCACGCATCCCGAAATGTAGGAATGCCGGGAAGTCCTACATTTCGGGTACCTTCACTGGGTATTTTACTAAATGTATGTCACCAATTGCGTTATAAAAACATAGCTAGACGCGGCCTAGTATTATGTATTCCTCACTATAGGTACTAGCGACATGCAAATCAGCCCGACATGGGTAACGCACACAATGGGACGGAACGGTGCACATGTATACGTATTGTTCCCTTTTGATAAACAGCGGACTTAGCGAACAATCGTGTGATGCGGAATCAATGATGTATGGATTCAACTAAGAATAAAAAACAAAGTATTCTGTAACTATGTGTAAAACTACCTCGAAGTACTTATATTGTAAGTAACTGCATATTAAACATCAAAAAGATTAAAACATATTCGGCGAAGAACAACTCGGACGTTCGTTCATTCGCGTTCCTTCTCAGCACCCTCCAGCACGGCTATCACCTGGCGGCCCGCGAGCTGTGTCGCGGCGAGATAGACTATCCGTCTCATTCTGAGCATTCTAAGTTAGAAAGAGATGGATAGTCTATTTCGCCGCGACACAGCTCGCCAGCCGTCCTGTGATGGCCGTGCTGGGACTGTTGGGTGCTGGGTGGTTCCTCCTGAGCTGAGTGCTCCAGCAGCTGTAGCAGGCGAGGCCCGGCTGAGGGTTTCGAGGACGGCGGCCGGAGGTCCGCAACGGTGACTGATGCTGTTGTCTCACGTACGGCACAGATGGACACTGTGAAGTCAAAAATAAAATATATGAGTGTACCCGTGTAGGCGGACTCTTGCAGCGACAGTTAATCTATACTATATTCCAGACGCAACTTCTAATATCCTTCCCTGGCTTCTTTGATTTGAAAGATCCTGTTCATATCGAATGCATTTTGCCTTTGTATCGTCCCATATGTAGTTAGAGATAAATGGAACATAGCCATGGGTTGTTGTTAACGGAGCCTCAACTGACAGAGCACTTAGTATAGTATCATTTACACACAGGGTGTGGCCTGGAATAGGAGCAAAAAATTAAACGGTAGATTATTGAGCTTGTGAGTTAACTGAATAAAAAAGTTTATATTAAAAAAAAATCTTTGAAGTAAGTTTACGTGTATTTTTTACTCTTCTGGGGTGACAAATGTAGTTTTTTTTATTTTAAAAACACCAAAAAAAATACAAAAAAATCACAAAAATATATTTTTTTACAAACAAAAATGCAAAATGCGTTATAACTTAAAATCAACATTTTCTCCCAATTAAAAAAATAAATAAATTATTGGACACAAGGGGTTACTGCAGATGCTCTAAGGAAGCGTCCTTTTAAATATTTGCCTCTGTTACAGGCCACACACTGTATATTACCAACCACCATTTGTTTACCCGTTCACCGTAAGTTTTAGTACGTACCTACCAAAACAAAGAAATCTAGATTATTGCAGACTTTTTCTATACGTGTGCTTTACAGTCTGTATTAATAAAATGAACAGAAGTGTCTGCTGTCTGCTATTTTAATTTTGAAAGACGGAGACAGAATGTCCCTTTGACATGTCAGATGTCAGGGTCATGACATGGAACCAGGTCTTGCTTGCCGATAGTGACACGCGACACGATGCGGCAAATTGTATACCGAAATTGTATACTGATTGATGCCGACGTTAAAACAAATGGCTATTACATCGCCAACACGGGAGAAACCTCAATAAGTAAACATGTTTCGTCAAAAAGTTGTGACATTAAGTGGCGATTACGTGTGCTGAGCGCAGACTTACAAAAAACTAGGTACAGTCAGCATCATAAACATGTATACATTCTAGATGGTTCTCGGACCTTTCATTGCTTAGAGATAAGGTCGAAAAGTTTATACATATCTACATGTTTCTGATGCAGACCGTACAATGTACACCTACAAATGAAGAGAGGTATCTAAGTTTTTACTTGTCATTCTTTATGATATTGACATAAGATGAAGGGTACACGCAAAGAACATGTCTATTATGTGTAGTGTTTTGAGATTTTAATGTCAAGTAATACTTCATAACGAGCTCTAAATTTTTAGATAAAATTATAATGGCTAAAAAAAAATTGAATCTTTTAGATTGAATGTCACCTTTGCGTATGGAAAATATTTTATCATTATTCCCATACCTGCATTGGTTTCCCCTTTATCACAATTGATATTCATTCATTGCTATAACACATCTCATTTAGGCGAGCAATTTGCATTAGCGCACTAACGGAGAAAGTATACAGTAACTGGAGCGCAAATACGGCGGCGGTAAAAACGTGAAACTGGTTTAATTAATATGACAGATGTGGCACTATCTGACTGTGATCTGGGAATTCAGAAAAGTCCATTCACATTGAACGTCTAGAACTGGGGCGCATGAATGTCAACACATCAGTGTCACATTTGGAGCAGCTCGACTGGGGATATACCTCCTTCTCACAGCCATAATTAATAACACTACTTGCACTCTATGTACTTAGTTATGTGGTGTTGTTTCTGCTGTAGAGTATAAGGTCACCAGTTTCGATTTACATTCGATTTTATTGAGCAATAACAGAGGTCTTGGAATTTGTGGGTATTTCGGTCAACCAACTATTTCTCGTTGTTTTTTGTGTCCCGTTAGCCAGGAGTCAAAATTACACAGTTTCTTAGAAGAAATGTTACAATACGGACTTCTAATGCGCCTCGAAGGTGGTCCATACAAAAAGGGGTCGAACTTGACCAGGAAACCCCACATTTGGTGATCTAGAATCCATAAATCAGCAATATCAAATCGCAGTTTTATCCACCATATTTTTATTATAAAGTTGATCCACCCATTTAACAGTTCAAGCGGCCTTGAGACCTGCCTAAACACAGTGCACTAACTGGTGTAAGATAGATAAACCATCTCGCTCTAATCAGTGAGTGTGAGTGCAGTTAGTGCACTGCATTTAGCCAAGTCTAAAGGCTACTTAAGGTTTTTTCACAGGAAAGGTCGCCAATCGTAAATGACTGTAACTTTCGCCTCGTCTCTCCTTGCCTCGCCCGTGGACAACCGTGCTCGCAATCCCCTGGAAAGCCGTTAACTCGGTCCCAAGTGTCGACGGTCATATCTCGTTTCAGTGTGTTCACGGTTCAGCTCCATTTCACCATCAGCCCTAATTAAACTATCGTATTGCAATATTACGGTGTAATTAGGTGCTGCCGCAGTAACGTAATCTTAATGACGCTTTAACATCCACGATAGAGTAACGGAGCTTGTGCACTTGTACCTACAAAAACATGTATTATATTCCTTTTTGAGCCAAACTTTCTCGTTATTTTACGCAGACTAATTACACAGAAAACTAGGAGTCTTTATACTTTTAATGTACGGACGGTAACCAAATCCGCGTCCCGGTACGTTTCTCTCTTTCTCTTTATGTAAGGGTTACAAAGAGACACTGAGAGAAATAGCTATATAATTGTACTAAGAAATAAAATAATAGTAAAACCACCGAACCACGGCAAGATTTAATTAATTAATTTCTTATTCTTCCAGTTGAACCGTCGAAAACGAACGCAGCCCGAGAACAGACAGGAGCTGAACGGCTACATCGGCAACTCTACCGTCTACGTCACCTCCATCAACGAGAACGGAGCCATAGAGACCAAACCCACCATCTCCTCCCCCAAATCCCTCCCAAAATCCCTCCAGGCCAAGCCCACCCCAATCATAGCCAACGGCATAGACAAGAAAGAAATCGTCGAAGTGAAGGTGGAACCAGAAAAGCATGAAAAGGACATTAGTGAGAAAAGTTTGAAAATAAAAGTGGATAGTGTTGATAGTGAAGTGAATAGTGAGAAGGATCTTTATAGTGTCGCCAGGGAGCACCTTAGCAACGGCAGGTGCGAGAAGCTGATCGGAGAGCCTGATTACAAGATCAGGGCGTCCGCTGTTGTGGAGAACAATAAGCTTGGACCCGGGGAAAAAGGGTGAGTAATAGTACTTAATTCACTGAATTCCCCCAGTCCGCCATCCAGATGGCGATGAAGGACCAAAAGCTCCCATTCTGGTGTTGGGAGCGAACTTTGGTTATTTATGTTGTCGGTTTACCACTAGTTCCCGCCATTTTCTTGGTTTTGGCAATTGTTTCATGAGTGCAGCTAAAGAGTGGGAAGCACTTCCACCTAACCTTCTAGCCGATAGCTACACACAGATAGTTCATCTCATCTTTGCACGGGCTTAGGCTAAACGTATGCGTGCGTGTGCTTGAGACTATGCAGGTTTGATTTGTGTGGCAGTGATACATCAGCCGTCGTTACAGGCGCACGCACACACACATATATCCTCAGCCGATTGAATGTGGTCATGTGTTTGCCGATTTCCTTAAAAAAGCAAAGCATGACAGTGTTTTGAACATTTGATGACCTGTGACCATAGCTATTCTTTTCGTCTTCTGGATTCTTTCTCATCGTTATTGGATTTATTTAATGAAATTTGGTATTAATTTGATCTGATCCATATCAAATTTAAAGAGGTCCAAATGGTCTTCCTTAATTATACCCAATTTACGCACCAAAACAAGAAAAACGTACATTTACACTTCACGGTTGAAAATTGTGAATGGTTCTATAAATACCGTAAACTCGCCGTTATCGCAACTTTACATAATATTCCGTCACACATAACTTATTGCAAAATTATTACCCGATTCTATGACAGATTATTCGGTTTTCAGGGTAACTATTTTTAGATTTATGCCTGTGCATTTGTCTTAATGGTTGCGTTCTTCATAGAGACTCCGATAACTTAGTTCATGCTAAAGAAAATCCGAAAAAGGCTTCACGAAACGAGGGTGAAATAGTAAATATTGTCGATTGAATTAATTAATCCTATAATATAATCTATGCTTTATTTATATTATAAAGAGGTAAAATTGGTAGCGTTGATAGTTTTTAAGTTTGTGGCCTGATAGACGTCAGGCCCCAAACTTAAAAACTATTTTTGACTTTTGAGCGCTCGAAAATGAAATATGATTAATAACAATATATTGTATTATGTGAAAATTGTAGGCACTTATTTTCGACCGATATATGTAATTGAAGGCCTGTGCTATTCGTTTTTCAATATTCTATCGCTATTTCAAAATAACATTTCATCGTACCGGCTGACGACCCGTTAGCCTAGTCACTAGGCCCTAGTGGCCCCTAGTGCTGAAGGTCCTGGGTTCGAATTCGAACGATTCGTTAAGGGCAAATATTTATGTGATGGGCATATTAGTTGCTCTCGTTTATATGTATTTAAGTATTTATATCTATTAAATATATAGTTGTATATAGTACCCATAACACAAACCTTATTCAACTTGCTAAGGGAATACGTCGAGTTGTCTAAGATTGTCTCCTAATATCTATAATTATTTATATCAAATATTCATTCCCACTTCGAAACAAAGTAACACTGTGTGCCTTTGAACCACGACACGAAATAAAATTTTTTTATGAATATATATAGATCTACTTTGAATGGAAATAACTTTACATAACAAAACAAATTACTTACGTATTATTCCCAATTAAAAACAAAGTATGGCGATTCTCGAAACCGTGTTGGCAGTCATACTCTGTTCTAGAAAAGAAAATAAAACATTCACAGAACAAAGTACCTATTTCACAAAAACATTTCTAAAGAACGCGTCTAGTAACTTTGTTTTGGTACATTTGCTAAGTTTTGGTTAAGTGAAACTAAGAAATGCATATGAAAAATGTTCCTTTACTGTGTTTTTCTGGAAAGCAATTTTTTATGAGCACGGTCAATATTTTTTTTTCTGATTCGCCTTTGTGCTAAAACGTCCTTTGCGGTGTTTTGTCGTGGGGCAGCCGAATTATCTGTAGTGTGACAATTGTAGGCAATTGTTTTCGACCGATATATAATTGAATACTACGAGCGCAAAACTATTCGTTTTTGAATGTTCTATCGCTACTACAATATCATTTCATCGTTTTTTGAGTTCGAGTGAAAGAGTCGAGCGCTCGAAGGTCAAATATCGCCCTCCTGTACCATACATACTCCAATGGGATAATGTTTAATATATGAGCCTTCCTAGTTCGTTCGCCTCCGAAGGCCAGCCGGCACATTCCTAAGTAATGCGATGCGAGGCACAGCCGTAATGCTTACTAATAGTTCATTTTCCTTTCGAGCATCACCCGCCCACCGGCCAGTATGGTCGTGAGAAAACGAAACTTTGTTACCTTTGTTATTTGGTTCATTTTGTCTTTTTTATTTGACATCTTAATCGCAATTTTATATGGGGTCCTGCCGTTTCTGCAAAATATTTTTCGCCTAATTTCACTTCCCACAAAACTTATGGCAGTACATAGTTTCATTTCCCAAACGAACAAATAGCACATTTTTGTTTCGCAAATGGTTCATTTGGTCAAAATATCATCTGGCATCATTTTGCTTTGTCAAATGTTATTAAGACAAAAGTTTATTTAGCAAACACTTTGTTTGGGCTAATATTGTTTTCCAAACAAAACATATGCTCAAATTTTCATTTCGCACACTTCACATAGCATAACTTTATTTTTACTACAAACTAAAATGAAAAGACAAACAAATGCAATAACATAACATACTTTAATTTATATTTTATCAATACACATTTTGATATAAGAAAAGTTTAACTAACCGTGTTTTTTTAAAACTTAATAACGGCCATCTTTCATCAACGGCAAAAATAGACACAATAGTTTGAGAAATAAAATTATAAGTAGGTTAGGTTAGGGTTCACTTGTGTCCCTTAGAGCGGAAATAGGCACCCCGCGAAGCGGGGTGACGTCGACACGCTGGCGGTTAGGTTAGGTTATAATAATTGCCAATATATTTGGTATGCACTACACAATTAGGATATAAATCGTATGCCATGCAATAATTTGGAAAACGAATGTTATGCCAAATAATGTTTGACTAAATGAAACTTGACTATATAAAACTTTGCCAAACAATAATTTGCGAAGTAATATTTTGCCATAGGAGATAATGC
Source organism: Epinotia ramella (assembly GCA_947578815.1). Taxonomy (NCBI): domain Eukaryota; kingdom Metazoa; phylum Arthropoda; class Insecta; order Lepidoptera; family Tortricidae; genus Epinotia; species Epinotia ramella. The sequence goes on along the minus strand of OX388214.1, from coordinate 3,167,782 downwards.
CAAGTGATAAAATGCGAAACAATAATTTGACTAGTGATTTTTTGCCAAATGAATATTTGGGAAAATTTTTTTGGGAAGTGAAACTTTGGGAAATGATTTTTGCCCATACAATAGAGAACCATTTTATATAGAAAACTCCCGCGAGTGTCAGATATATTAAAATAAAATGCTTAACTAGTGACATATTTTTTGAAATCGGATGCGTAGGTACAGTCAAGGAATTTCATTTCCAACCTACCTAAGGTTCAATATCGTATAGCAAACTGTCACCATAAGAGCTAGCTAGAGCATGACGTTACTTTGACATATCTCATGCATCCTGTGATCTTACCAAGGCATTTGACTGTGTGGATCATGGAATACTTCTTGAAAAACTGAGGTGCTATGGCGTACGTGGAAATGCTTTAGGCCTACTGAAGTCTTATCTTACTAACAGTTCCCAATAGGTTGAGGTCAGGAATGTGCATTAGGGATATGCAGTACAATCACAGGAAAAAACCTTAAGATATGGGGTTCCGCAGGGATCTGTGTTCGGACCTCTACTTTTCATCATTTTTATTAACGACCTACCTCAGTATAATATATATCCTGTGGACCTGCGTATTTGTATGCAGATGACACCAGCGTAATAATGGAGTCACTGTCTGAAAGTGAATTAAACACAAAAATGCAAGAATGCTGGTCACAACTTTCTACATGGTTCTCATCGAATGGACTGAAAATGAACTGTAATAAGTGTTGCTGTGTGATATTCCGTCGTGGGTTTAATAGCCCTGATCATGCTTGCGAGATTCCTATTTCTAAGTCAGATTGTGTAAGGTTTCTGGGTGTTGAACTGGACTCCTTTTTAAGATGGCACAAGCAAATTGAACAAGTATCTAATAGGCTGGCAAGTGCATGCTATGCTTTAAAGTGTCTAGCCAGTATAGCAGACAAAGAAACACTAAGAGTAGTCTATTTTGCTCACTTTGAAAGCATAATCAGATACATATGAACTTATTAGGTACACCCTCGCCTCGCATAGCTAAACACTCACAAACTTTACCTTTTTGTTATATACATATATATATATATATTATATATATATATATATGAGTAGTTTTGGAGATTATGCCCAATACGAACTATAGTGCGGTTGCAGAATTTTCACACATCATCTATCATCCTCCTAGCGTTATTCCCGGTTGTGCCCCTAAAGGAGCCCAGGGTTGGAGCTTTGACTCCTAATCCCAAGATTTGGCATAGGCAGTAGGCACTAGTATATAGATAAACATTTTAATTTTATATCTAAACTAGCTTCCGCCCGCCACTACGTCTGCGTGGACTCGGGATAAAATATTTTAATCCAGGCTATAAACTATTTTCGTGCAAATTTTCAACCAAATCGGTTGAGGCGTTTATGCGTGATTGAGTAAACTTACGCATTTATAATATTAAGTAGTATCTGATTAAAACTGTACTCGTTACTAGCAAAGTGGCTTAAAGAACGAATCGATAGCAATACTCAACTATCTAGCAAGTAAGTTAAACCTTCTCCAAATCTATTATAACCCTTAAATTTAACCGTATATGCTTCAAGACAACACCATAGTGTTACTAAAATATAGTGTAGCTAATTATTATTTGAACAACGTCGTATCGTACGTGAACTACGTGAATTCAGACTAATGACGAAATCCGGAGAGCACGGCCTAATAAACACATTGTGTGAACATCTGTATTTGAATTGAGTGTTCCTTAGTTCCACGTTGGATTTAACTAACTAGTTATATCCGTAATTAGATAGTAGCTTCGTGTTGAAATCTTAGCAAGGTATGACGTAGATAGTAAACTCTTATAAAACCTCAAAAGTGTTATCCATTGAGTAAAATCATTTAAACATTTTTTTTTAAATCAAACTAGGTACTACCAATTAAAAATACTTACCTAAACAAAACATACGGCTGCAATATCCCTGTTTTAAAATAATAGGAAGGTAAATCATTTCTGTTTACGAAAATAAATATCTTGGAATATTGCTCATACCAAATCTTGGGATTAGGTGCCAGGGCTTCTTTAGGGCACAACCGGGAATAATGATATTTTGAAAACAATTAAATCACTAAATCATTCATCAGTAGCTGGAGATTCTAAAACTGACAGGTAGCGAGTGAAGTTGTCTGCTAATTTGTATTGCATATTTATTTATGTCATTTGAATCGCATAGTATACAATGAAGTTGTCTGAAGTTGTGGTTTTTATTACGCTTTACTTACTCGTACGTGAGCGATGACGTATATGGCACGGGACGGGAGTCGAGTTTCTTCAAAATGTGGTGACGGCAGTATTACTCGACCTAATAGAATACACGGTGTCATCATTCAAGCGGCAGTATCAAATTTAGTAAATATTTTCGTTGTTTATGGAGGCGTGGCAGTGTTTAGAATTAATCTTGTTAGCTTCCGAAAGAGAGAATTTGTTTGGGTTTATTATAAGTTTGAATATGAATAGAGTTTTACCTAGACAGATGGGTAGATTAGTTAGGTGGAATATTGCGTTAAAGTATGTCATAGTTAAATGTGAAAGTGCACACTTACTCCTCATTACGTTTAAAATAAAAGAGTTATTCAGTGTAATTTTTAACGCCTCGCATGGATGTCAATTGTCCAATCAAATAGTGATTTTGAGATGTAAAACAATGGGTTTGGCACGGATTGGTACCGAAGCATACGTGGCTTAAATGATTTTCAGTACTTTTTCCATACACTTGCGTGTAAAATGGATAGGATCGCCTTTGTACTTTGATCTGATATGACATGTCTATGTTTTGAGTTTTTGATCCGTTATTGTGTACAACAAAGTGCTTACATACATTTCCAGGTTGGTACTACTTAGTAGAGTCATGTCTTCAAGATATCGTAAGACTTAAAAACTGACAACGGAACTCAATACCGCATTACCTGGCCATTGCTTAATTAGAACACGTTTCCTGTGGCATAATAATTATGGTTTATGAAGAAACTTCGACGAAAGCTCGAGTGAGCGGAGTCGCCGATTAACCTGCTTTGCAAATATTGCAATCAGATAAAAACCGCGAATGAAGACGACTTCTTTCATGATGGGCTGTATCCAACTAAAGCTATGGAACCGGTTATAATTAAAACATCTTATCACACGTTCATCGCACTCGCTTACGTCTCGTGCCGGAATTGGCTTTTTATTTTACTCTGGTTGAAGTTTGAAATCATTTAGTGACCGACATTTTACAAAACTGACATTGGAATTAGAACCTACTAGCTTGAATAGTAGAGTCGCTTTTTCAACGGATTAACATGATGCAACTCGGTCGACTCAAATAATTTTTATCTTTGTATTTTTTTCGTATTGAGGCCAGATATAGTCGGTTGGTCAAAATCTCAAATAGTCAACATTTCAATATACCCGAGGGCAGAAGGTTTAAAGTTTAATTTATCACAATATATACAACGTGTTAATAAAATAACGCAAAACCTGAAAACAGTTTGTTCAGAATCGAGAGTAGAATGCGAAAAAAATAAAAAAAATTTTTTTTGATGCGATTTATTTTTTACATTTGTATGGAGCAGGTCGCCCCAGTCGGCCAACACTCCATACAAATGTAAAAAATAAATCTTGTCAAAAAATTTTTTTATTTTTTTTTCGCATTCTATGCTCGATTCTGAACAAACTGTTTTCAGGTTTTGCGTTATTTTATTAACACGTTGTATAGACTGATATTGATGATCGCCGTTTGTGCATTTTTAATTTTCATATCATACATTCTTGACGGCTTGTTTAGCCTAGCGAATGGTGTCCCCCTGCCTACAAAGTGACGGTCCTGGGTTTCAATCCCATCCAAAATTTCCGAGTCTTGGATGTTCTATATGTATTTGCGTAGGTATTTAATCTTAAATCGATGTGGGTAATGTACAAAAATATCCACCTCGTCCAAGTTAAAGTAACTTAAATAATTGACGTATATATTTTAAGAAATTAATAAAACTACAACTTACCCTGGTAGGTACGGCCGATTATTTTTTTGCCTTATTACTGTGGTGCCAAAGTTTATGTGATTTTTGTACGTCGACTGTACATCCTCGAACACTAACTTAGCACAGGTTTCCCATTGTTATTACAACAACGTCGCGGCGTCCAACGGATAGCCCCAATTACGTCGCAAGAGCATTCATTAGAAGCGCGATCTGTAAATTGCACTCTTTGAGATTACAGTATCGTGTAAGTGGATGTATCCTCCCTGGCTTCCAGTTTTTATTATGGTTTGGAACTGGAACTGATAAGTTGTTAGAGAAAAGGAATGTATTTCATATCAGAATTTGAGCCGCGTATCGGAAGGCGCAGCATGGGGACTCTAAAAGATGTCCTGGAAAAGGTCGCGGGAGTCCGCTGGATGCGGGTGGCGCAGGACCGGTCATTGTGGCACTCTTTGGGGGGGCTATGTCCAGCAGTGGACGTCTTTCGGCTGATATGATGACGATATTTGAGACGATTGCATGGATCTCATGGCATAAGTCTCTGTCTGTCTGTTACCTTTTCACGCCTAAACCTTACCGTAGATGCAATTCGTTTTGAGATAGTTATGAGAAGGACATAAGATAGATTTTTATCCTGGAAATCATACCTTAAACGGGTGAAAAGGGGAATGGAAGTTTCTATGGGAGTGCGGTAATTTGATGTTGCCACTGTTGGAAGTCTAATATACCTACAGTCAGGAGTATATATACGTACATAAATAAGGGCATAAATATCTATACATGCCTTTATGACATTGATAATAAAGTCTTGTACAGATATATTTATTTATGTACGTATATTAATAGTATTATTAAATACCCTCGACTTTACCTATAAGACTTGGTAGTAATAATCCCAAAGGGCAAATTAACGAGTATGCACACGGAGTAAGTAAGTTGCGAGTAAAAGCTATAGTTTGTACGTTTTACTGTTGAGGACAGGCCTCCTCTCATGGACGATAAAGTATAGATAAATATTTCATGCCCATGTATCACTTCGGTGATTCTATTCTAATCCGTAATTTTTATGCTAGAAATATCTCATTCTTACGTAGTTTAAAATTGAAATAACTGTGACCTGTTTTAGAGGCTTCGCAACTCATCAGAAGGTTACTTTACTACCCATTTGTTGAAAAACTACGATATATAAATATAAAAATTAATTGGTCGCGTCATCATTAGACTTTTGCTATTGCTATTTGGGGTTGGCACTCAACGTTATAGGTTCTCTTTTCCGAAGGCATAATTTTGGAAGAACAGAGTTCAAATTATTTTTGCTTGGTTTTTATAACATTGTTTTTTGACAATTTTAATACACATAGGTATATCAAATATTTAATTTGATTCATAGACATACAAATAGGATAGTCACACAATCAATAGCCTTTTCATCGAAATCCACATTCATTGTTCTTTTTATAATGAATGAAATTAATGATGAAAGTTAAATCATTGCTTTTCCACGACCCAATTCCTAAATAGACCATTGTGACTGCGAAATGCAATGCATAACGCACCCGCGACACGCCATGACCCGCGACAATGCAACAGAAAAGCTAAAAACGTCATTTAGCGTAATCAATGGACGTTTTCATGTAAATGATCTGTGGGAACGGCCTTAGCCTTGCGAGGCCTGTATCTCTGGCCTCTGCGCCCGCGCCAGTAGCGCGCCGGCATTTGACAGCGGCTGACACCGAGACAGTGACACTTGTCGCTGTCACCTGTGCCCGTGCGCCCACGCCGCTTTACCCATTTTGCCCCTCTACCTGCGCGACCCGTTTTCCCCCTCCCTCCCGTTCCCATTATCCAACTGTTTAGAATTTTTCAAACCTACCTGCCGACGGACGTTTCGTGTTGTGTTGTGTTTTGGAATTCCTGTGTAATCAAATACGTGCTGTGCTATGTGTTGTGATAGTGTGTAAGGATGCATTACAAGCAACTGTTCAGGTAATGTAGACGTGATCGTAGTTTGTACAAGTGTGGGAAAAGTTGTTTTGGTTTAAGTGATTCCGTTTGTCTGTGTGGTTGAAAGCACACAGACAGACTGTGGTTGTTATTATTCTTCTATCTTTAATAAAACCGTTGCATCTTTGTTTGAAGCGATATTGAATAAGAAGGGTTACTGTTTTGAGTTCGCCACGATGTTGATACCTAACTACCTAGGTTGCCACAATTTTACCACAACATTAATAATATTTCAACGTCGGTAGATAACTCATAACTCATAATCCTATGAAGTGCGTCATGGCTACACCTACCTTATAGGATATATTATCAGACATCAACAATAGAAGTTTTGAATTAGGTAAACAACATTACCATAGCTTTTGGTTATAAATGTTATACAGCAACTGCACATAGCTGCGCACATAATCACCTAGAAACACTATCGAATTTTCGGTCTGACACAATTTTAAACACACAAAGACTCGAGACAGTTTTGCGAGGAATTTCTTTAGTCTTAACGACAATAAATACTGGTTAATGTGTTTAAATTAGTAACTATTAATGGACTCTCTCCGACACATGTCCCCTGCGTCACTTCACGGCCGAAACCGGTTTTCCCGTGCCGGTGGCGGTCGGATCTTCGGATGGGAATTCCTTCAATGGTCGTGTTTTTGGTTGCCGTTTGGAGTTTCCTATGCCTGTTTCGTATGCCTTACTCCAATTCATCATGTACGGGTTACTAATGAAATCCATTATTTCATTTGAGAACGTAACGTTTCAAAAATAATCAATTGTCCTAAGTTGTTGTTCTCAGAAACTGTAAGCTTGTCAGGATTCTAAAACAAACCGAACAATGTTTATTCAAATTAGGTATCCTAAAAATGTAACGGTTTCAGCGAAAATTACTTTTATGGGAACGAACTGACATAGATTTCGTAAGGATCCGTTATGAAGGCATCTACCTAGTTGCAAGTTGGTCTATATTGGTTACTCAGAACCTATAATTCTGAGTAACCAATATAGGACATTTGAGCTAGGAAAACATAGGGATGGTCAGATCATACTTTTACTCAGACATTGCTCAGACGGTCGTTAAAGTTATGTATGTATGTTTATATGATTGACTTGATGTCTCCTTGCCAACTAAACCGGCTGTCTACTTGCTGACGTTCGTGGGTTCGATTCCCGGTGAGGGTAAATATTTATACGTTGTAGGAGCTGGAACTTTTGTTAATGAGTCTTCAATGTCTTCTATGCGCTTAAGTGTATTTCTATCCAGTCACAATGCAGTAGTTTAACCCATAACACAACACAGCCTTTTTGAATTTATAATGGGGCTAGTTAGGTTAATTAAGGGGCTACCCGAGGTTTTTGACGAGTTTTGAATCGTATCTCCTACTTTTGCACTAAATATAGAATTATAAGTCAAACGGCTATCGGTTCTTCAATCATTTATCTCCATTTTGGTCAACCGGATTTTGAAAGAAATGAATACTTAATTTTGTATGTTTATTTTAAACATTGTTTAAAAAAACACTTTTTCGTATCTCTATTGACGTGAACGATACATACGAAATCTACATATTTGGGTTCGTCTATGGCGTCTCTTAAAACGTGTCTAGGGTTTTCATTTTAAACTAATTAACACAAAAGTTATGGCCAGAAAACCAGTTTTTTTGCCTAAAATTGTTCAATGAAATTGATGCCAAATATCTCGAAAACAATGAACTTAGAAGTAAATATGGGATACTATATTGTCTTAATGTAATAAGCTACAAAAAACATTAGAAAACTAAGGGATTCAGATCGAAGGTCATTGGCGTATAGCCCCTTAAGGAGCTTGTCCTCTAATATTTATATTTTACGTTTATAATTGGCATCCCATGCCATCGGGCTTCGCATTGTATTGTAGGGTATCAGGTTGGCATTGTTTGTTTTCCATGAAACGACGTACATGACGTCAAGGTTCTGACAGAATTGACACCCTGAGTGCGCCAGCCTGTAGCGGACAATGGACATCAGCGCACCAACTGTACCTATACCTACTCGGAACAACCGTTTTGACGTCAATATTTGCTGTTGCTTGAGAAACAAAGCTATCAAAAGGCGTTTTAAATTTGTCTAGACAATTTTCTATATATATATATATATTCAGACTATTCAGAGCAATGACGCGTAGTTGCAGTGTCCAAGAGGCAACACATTACAAGACAAAGACAAAATAAAAAGTGAATCTGTGCCGTGTTGTAAAATGGGCCCAACTCAGCATGATGCTGGCTTTGCAGCCAGCGCTGGTCTCCCGTTGGGTCTCAAGAACACATCATCATCATATCAGCCGAAAGACGTCCACTGCTGGACATAGGCCTCCCCCAAAGAGTGCCAAAGCGACCGGTCCTGCGCCACCCGCATCCAGCGGACTCCCGCAACCTTCACCAGGTCATCGGTCCACCTTATCGGGGGCCTACCCACGCCGCGCCTTCCGGTACGTGGTCGCCACTCGAGAACCTTTCCGCCCCAACGGCCATCGGTTCTACGTGCTAAGAACACATACTTCAACGTATCTGTGGGGTTAGCCCACAGACCACTTATAAGTGGGTCCGAGAAAATATAGGTATGGTACCTGCTCTTCTAACTTGATCAGTGCGAGAGAGACAGAAGTCGCGTGCGAGCAAGTTGATGCTAGCCCATGTTATCAGTGTTATTATAATCTAGTTGAAGTTTTCAGCTAATCTGCGTAGGATGGCCTGACATTCACAGGACAGGACGTAGGAAGATGTTTTGTTAACCTTTACTTCCAAATTGCATAATTTCAAACATTGTTAGGTAGGTTGATTGTTATGTTATTCAGTATGACTGGATTTACGAGCTACGGTAGCCTATTGGTTAAGGCATGCGGCTGTCAAGCGGCGGTCGTGGGTTCGAATCCCGGCTCGTACCAATGAGTTTTTCGGAACTTATGTACGGAATATTTACCGTTAGCTTTTCGGTGAAGGAAAACATCGTGAGGAAACCGGTCTTATCCCAATAAGGTCTAGTTTTCCCTCTGGGTTGGAAGGTCAGATGGCAGTCACTTTCGTAAAACTAGTGCCTATGCCAAATCTTGGCATTAGGTCTAAAGCGGACCCCGGGCTCCTTTAGGGGCATTACCGGGAATAAAGCTAGGAGGATGAAAAAAATTCAGTATGACTGGATTTCGTCTTTGTTTTCGGTTTTACTGTGAAGTTTGATGTGTTGGGTGGTTCGTTGTTTTTGTGATAAAATCTTGGGTTGGAATGGGAGTATGAAGTGGTTTATTATTTGGTTTTTCTATTGATTACGTCATCATCATCCTCCTAGTGATTTTCCTGGTAGTGCTCAAAGGATTCCAGGGTCCTCTTGATCACTTTAATTACATTGATATTACTCCAGGAAAAATGCGGTTTTGAAAAACACTAATTTATAATAGCGTTTTTTTTTTGTTGATTTAATTTGAAAATGTTATTCTAAGATGAGTTAGTCAAGAATCCGACAAACTTTCCACCCGGAAGTAATTATGTAGATTTAAATGAAGCATGCATTATCTTTTTTTGTAAGATTTATCTTGAATATTATAGAGCAAATGTAAAGCAAAATAAAAACCAAAAGAACCAAAATAAAGACAAAAACATTGATTAATATTTTTACTGACTTTTTAGAAGCCAGTTAACTTATCATTTTTTCGATGTCTGAAATTTTGTCGGATTTTGTCGCTGGGTAACTATTTAATTGATAATATATCCGTTATACATAAAAAATAAGCTATTATAAATTATTTCCAAAATTGTCATTTTTTCCATACAAGTTGTCAGTTCATTGCCTGGACTATATCCAATATTATTGTCCTTATATTTTCTTACGAATCCACTTTGACATTTGTGTTCATAAGAAAGGGACAAAGCACATTTTATTTAGCAGAGCCATTTTAAGTTTTATGAATGAGGGGGATAGTTATCGGAAATACACTAGTGGTAGTAGTTAATTTCGTGACACGGCTTAGGCCGCATATATTTATTTTATCTTTTCCATATGTATTAGTGTGTATTAGCTATCACGAATAAATGTTTTTTTTTGTAAGTAATATATCTGTTTAGTAGCCCACGGCTTTTATACGTAAACTGTGAGTAAAAAAAGTAAAATAGTGAGCACAAACATATATGTATATAAACATATAAAAGTATAAAAACTTTCCCAAGCCTAGTAACGTGAGGCCAGTTACACACGATCGCCTGCAGCAGAGCGGCAACGACACCGTAATTAGAACCCGTGTGCACTCGCCCTAAGCATGGGAAGCGGGTTGAGGCTCTATTAAACAAAGATGAACTCTATTATTATTACCACACGATTGAAATTCTCCGATATATATTTAGTTCGACCGTTGAAGCGCTGGGAATGTATCTCGAATGAAATAAGACTTTATGTTTATCTCAGTAAGATGTAAATTACTTTGTATTGTGTAAACAATTGTTACTGTTTTAGTTTTTTCCTCACTGAGTTAGTACGAATGAGGGTAATGTTTTGTTTGAATCAATCACTAATATTACGCGCGATTCACGTTTGTTTAGTAGAACAGTAGAGTAGGTTGAGGAAAATAATGAATTTATAAGGAAATTACATTTTTTATACTGTCGTCTCACGCTTTTGAATGAAATAGAGTTTATACGAGTAAACGTATCCTTCATTTTTCATTTCATTTAATCCTTTATAAAACATAGTTTTACATGTCAACAGTATTATTAGGACAGTCATACATAATTAACATAACATCATTCGTATAAAAATAATATTAGGTAGGTATAAGATAATTTTGTCAGATGGGTCTTTTAATTATATCACAGATGGTAGTTTATTGTTTGATTCCATATCTTGGGATTGTGAACCAGTTCAAGAGTGCACGCCGTTGAAAAATTCATCTACGGAGTAGTACGCTTCAGACATAAGTTTAGTTTTAAGTTTATTTGTAAAACATGTATTATTAGTCACATTTTTAATCTCTAGGGGTATATGGTTATATATTTTAGGACCCATTAAACCGGAAATAAAATTGCTTTAGTGTAACACTATGTATAAATAGTAAAATATTGTACTGATAGTTAGTATGATTTTGTATGTAACACAAAATTCCTGTTTAACAACATCCTATTTGGACGAACTGTGGGTTGATTACATTTGGAGCTGTCGCTGGTATCATTCATCCTCCTCGCGTTATTCCCGGTTGTGCCCTAAAGGAGCCCGGGGTCCGCTTTGACACCTAATCCCAAGATTTGGCATAGGCGCTAGTTTTACGAAAGCGACTGCCATCTGCCCTTCCAACCCAGAGGGAAAACTATAGACCTTATTGGGATTAGACCGGTTTCCTCACGATGTTTATAATATAATATTTAGTACATAAGTTTTTTTTTATTTTTGTAAAAACCCAGTTGTACGAGCCGGGTTTCGAACCCGCGACCTACCGATCGAAAGCCGCGTTCCTTACCGCTCGGCTACAGGACTACAGGGGCTCTCTAACCTAAATAAAATAAATAAATATTAGCTAGGGGACAATCTTACACAAATCGACCTAGTCCCAAACTAAGCAAAGCTTGTACTATGGGTACTAGACGACGATAAATATACTGATTAGATAAATACATACTTAAATAGGTAGAAAACATCCATGACTCAGGAACAAAGATTCGTGCTCATCACACAAATAAATGCCCATACCGGGATTCGAACCCGGGACCTCCGGCTTCGTAGGCAGGGCCAGTACTAGCGCCTCTGCTGTCCAATGCTGCAATAGCGGTTGGCTGGGAACGCCTATTTCATGGCAGCATTATCTCGTCGTATTTCTGGTTATGGTAGAACCTTTTGTGGTAGTGATTTAGATTTAGATACCAAACCCTCAATCCTTAACCTCCCCGCCACGCCCTGAGTTCTGATAACCATGGTCGCTGCTGGCGGGAGACTGATTAGCTATAGTTTATTCTATTATATTCTATATTCGTAGCTGACCACCATATTTAGTTGTTGTGTCGTATCTACCACCTGTGACCCCGTTGCTATCAACGTATCGTTGTTGCATTAAGGTGGAGGCAACATTCGTAGGAAAGCGCAACTAATTAAATTATTTTTCTTTAGAAGGTTTGTGGAATAGATAGTCATTGGTCTACAAACGTAAGCAAAGTAATGGAGTTCCGTGGATGCTACGCCACTGCTTTGTACAGTCGGCATTATATAGTTAGTATAGCAGCCAGAGTTGCCAAATGTATCGCAACACGTCATTATTTACTGTAAGGATAAGGATATGTGTTCCGATATATTTGGCTTTTGCGGGTACTAGCTATACGAGGCTGATTGTAGTAATTTGTATGTATTGTATGGGTACCCACATTCCAATCTACTCTGTCACTCACAATTAACAAACACAATTATACCATTAGATAATATTAGTACCTATAGATCTATCTATAGGTACTAATATTATAAATAGCTAAAATTGGAGGGTGCTAGCACTGCTAGCTTTGTGAGGGTGTAAGTTTGTATACAGGAGGTATAGTCCAGGCAATGAACTGACAACTTGTATGGAAAAAATGACATATTTGGAAATAATTTATAATACCTTATTTTTTATGTATGTATATATGTGTTACGGATATATTATCAATTAAATAGTTACCCAGCGACAAAATCCGACAAAATTTCAGACATCGAAAAAATGATAAGTTAACTGGCTTCTAAATAGTCAGTAACAATATTAATAAATGTTTTTGTCTTTATTTTGGTTCATTTACATTTGCTCTATAATATTCAAGATAAATCGTACAAAAAAAGATAATGCATGCTTCATTTAAATCTACATAATTACTTCCGGGTGGAAAGTTTGTCGGATTCTTGACTAAATCATCTTAGAATAACATTTTCAAATGAAATCAACAAAAAAAACGCTATTATAAATTAATGTTTTTCAAAACCGTATTTTGCCTGGAGTAGTAGGTAATCACCGGAAGTTCTCAATCTATTTCAATAATTCTTTTACCAGTTTATAAAATTGAACTTCAGGATGGACATACGCTATTTTAATTCGTCGGAATCTTTTATATTTAACCCCCGACGCAAAGAGACGGGTGTTATAAGTTTAACGTTTCTGTCTGTGTATCTGTCTGTGGTATAGTAGCTCCCAAACGGATGGACCGATTTGAATTCGGTTTTTTTGTGTCATAGATAATTTTATCCCGAGTGTTCTTATCCATGTTTCATCAGAATCTGTTCAGCCGTTTTTGAGATATTGGACTTTGAAATGAAAATGTCGGGGGTTTTTCAACTTTTCTAAGTTGTTATTATTTATGCATGTTCCCTGAAGACGCCAGGACCGGTTTTGTGTGTCCTATGGTCCGTCAGGATCTGATGATGGAATCCTAGAGAAATCAACTCTTCATAAAAGGTGAAGTACTGAATTGAAGTCGGTTAAAACTTTGTTTTTAAAGTAAGCTATTTCGTGGCACTGCCTCGATTATATAAATGAGTGGGCACCTAGTAATTTATAAAACAAGTAATTGATCATTATTTAAACATGGATTTCAAACATGACAAGTATGGGATCCAGCAACGAATGAAAATTTAACAACAACCGTCCGTACAATGGCAATTTGTATCAAAACCTGCATTGTCTCTATCATGTCATGCGTCGACATTCTTCAGAACATCACAGCCGACAAGCGGAATTCAATTCTTTATAAACACATCACGGTTTAAATTAGCTTGCTTCAAATAGGCGTTTACGTCATTTGTTTGAAAGGCATAGACACAATGGGGTTATTCAGTATTCTACCGAGCTTCGAGATTCCAAGATTTTCGAGTTAATATTCGAGCATGGTTTCGGATTATGGATCCTGGGTTAGGATCGAGATGCGTCGGTTTTGTCTTTTTAATTTAAGTACGTGTTTTTACGTGAAGTTTATCGTGGGAATAGGTTGCTAGGAAATGTACAGTCTGTGAGTTTAGAGTTTAGACCTCCTTTGGATCTCAGAAGAATTCAGGTTTGAAAACCTGTCACGGCCATTTCCTTGTTCTCCGCTCTCTTTCTGCCAGATAAAAAGAGGCCAAAGTCAAAGTCAAAGTCAAAAGTGTTTATTTGTTAAACATAGGTAAATACACAATACACTGGTGCAGGTGCAGATGACAATAAAGTTTGGTAACACTATGTTTTGCCTTCCGGCGCACAAAAACATTGATTAATTAATTAACAATTAATTCACATATATTATTTCATTATTACAATTAATACTACTTAATTAATATTATTAATACAATAAATTCCTATTATTACTATCATTAGGTACATGCGAAGATTATAAATAAATTTAATTTACAAATTCTAATCTAATAAAGGCTAATCTAGAATTACTCATCCGATTTCAAAAATTCTTTCACCATTATACAGGGTGACGGGAAATTCGACGTATTCCTTGAAAGGGGTTATTCTATAGCTCATATAGATATAGATAAGGAAAAAAATACATAAAAACCAAAATGAACAATTAACCTAATGACCCTTAATTGGTTTGTTTGTGTCGCGTCGCCGAAGGCACGCTGCCTACCTGCTCCGCTATTATTATCATTATTATTAAGAATTATTACAAAAATGTCGCCAATTGTACCTTTCATGAAAGCTTATGAACTGAGGAACTAATTTATGTAATTTTTACGCGAAGTGTCATACTTTTTTTTTAAATAATGCCTCGAAGTGTTACAAAATTTGGAACAAAATTTAAAAACTTGTGACTTTAAATGCTTTTCTTTGCAATATCTTGAAAAGTTTTGGCATGTTTTTTTATTTTCCTTAATCAGTCATTTATTGGCTATTAAATAAATCCTTTTTTGAGGTCTAAATTTAATTAGTTTTTTCACAATTACGAGTTTTAGGCCGACAGGTGGGTTTTAAAAAAAAAAACTAAAAACTCGAATAACTTGCAAACCAATGAGTTTTGACCCCCGGTTGACTGGATCTAAATCATTGCAAATGAGCTATAGAATAACCCCTTTCAAGGAATACGTCGAATTTCCCGTCACCCTGTATAGAGTGAACCTTCAGAACGCGTTTTCATCAACGTTTATGGCACCATCATGCTAGAAAAACATCATTGATTCTATGACAAATTGTAGACGTCTCTTGTGACACATCTAACTAACCTCTTCCTTTATTATTGGCGAACAATAGATTAATCACAGCGGAATTAATAATATGAATAATTTACTAAACATAAGTGTAAGGCCTGAGTGGACGCCCCGCTCGGAGCGGGGCGTCGAGCGTCCATATAAATTGCATTTGTTTTATATGGACGCTGCACGCCCCGCTTTGAGCGGGGCGTCCACTCAGGCCTTACACTTAGGCGTAGTTAAATATGTACTCAATGGACTTTCCCTCCCAAGATACTAAGAACCTCGAACAAGCCTAACCACGAAAAAAATGTCTACCCATTCCTTCCCATGCCCACATTTTAACGTAGTAACTTAAACAGTCAAATCTCCATACATAATTATAGTGACTTAAGCTCTTTTGGATCGGTAAATTTGTGCGGGCGTGTTAAGTGTTTTTTTCTCGAACTCTCGGGTCCGTATGATTTAAGTAAACACTCAGCCACTTCACTTGATACTTTCACGTGGCGTCAACTAGACGACAGACGTTCGTTATCTGCCTTTTAAGTGATTAGTCGGCTTATTTCAGGCAACAAAAACCGGCCAAGTGCAAGTCGGACTCGAGCACGAAGGGTGCCGTACCATCACTACATAGTATAAAACAAAGACGCTTCCCGCTGTCTGTTCCTATGTATGCTTAGATCTTTAAAACTACGCTTTTTTTTTAAAAGATAGAGTGATTCAAGAGGAAGGTTTATATGTATAATATAGTACCCGTGCGAAGCCGGTACGGGTCGCTAGTTATATATTTAAAAAAAAAATTACCCTTTGGGTACGGAACCCTAAAAAGGGCGAGGGTAAAAATTTATATGCCTCGTTGGTGACTTGATGAAAACGTGGGCACTTGAAAGGACATTTAGCAAAAATGTCGCTCGGCGCTGTATTTATCCGCACCGTCCCCTAGTCATACTTATATTGGTTCTCCTGAGGCTAAGCATGAGTTGTGATTACTAACCCAGACGCCACTTTATGGTAATTCTCCATGGTCGTGACAGTCGCGTTACGCAACTCGTCTACTCTATGGTACGTGAATGACATCTAATCACAGAGTAGAAGTTTAATTTTATTACTTTGACTCTTAGCGTACGATATAATGCTTAAGTACTATATGATTAAGGAATCAGATCGTTGTACCAAGTACCAAGATAATAGACATTAGACACTGTATTTAGTGCGGACCTGTTCCCTTGATCATCGTCCATCTTTTCAGACTGCGATGGTTAAAGAGAGATAAGTAATCCCATGAAGCTAATGCCATAATAATTATGACCACTAATGGTACCCGCCGAGACTAATCTAAACCTTATCTTTGAACTATCTAGGTCGCTTATTCAGTAGCGTGGCCGAGCGTAATATGAGCTTGCAGAAATCTTATGAAAACAAGTTCGCTTGTACTCGATGTTGAACCCGTCTTCTCGGTATGGCTGAGATTATGTCATCGGAATTGGAATCTTCTACCTTGGACGTAGAGTTGCTTTTGGAATAGGCTACTTTGATGCAATTCGGCCAACTCGAATAATCTCAAGATGATCAAAGGTAGAAAATCGCTATTCGCTAGCATATCTTGAGCTCCAGACGTGTGATATACTTGCGTTGTAAGGGGTCAGAGTTATATTGGTTAGTCTGTAGCAATGTAAATAATCCCTGAATATCCAGATGATTCCGCGTTTAAAACAAATGATAGAGGAATAGGTTTTTGGCTCCAAAAGTGGCACACTAAAACTGTCAATTGCACCAACGTACCTCAGTTTCGCGTCGTCTATGCTGTCAGATTTGGTGGCCATTTTTAAACACGCATTTTCGTACAGACAACGTATCAACCTCTTTTTTATATTACATCATTGTTTTAAACAGTTGGCACAGCGAGTATTTTCTCCAAGTTATGTGGAACTATCTGGCGAAATTCGCGGAACTGCGGCGCTACCACGAACTTCGAAAGTCGAAGTTCGGGTATTTCCATCTCTATCGCACTCCCTTACTCGAGTGACAGGGATGCATGTATTACGAACTTCGACTTTCGAAGTTTGTGGTAGCGCCGCTAATTGGGAAGTGGAACAAATACAGTAACTTTTACTTCTGTAATAACGAATCGGGACGGTTGTTTAGACACGTTTAATGCATAATTTCTGCTGTGATTTTAGTGTTCAGTTGGTTTTCTGTAGGTACAGTCAGCAACTGATGTAGGGTAATTCGCCAATAGCTGGCCGAAGACGTTCAATAACTGGCCACCTCATAGTAAAAATGAACTCTATGTTGTATAGTGTAGTGTAGTGTAGTATAATGTACCCATTATGTAAGGTGTTAATTGCTGGCCACCCTTCAATAACTGGCCACGTTATACTAAATTGAATTCTGCTTGTTGGGTAGCTCACCCCGCCGGTCACCCGTCACGAAACTAGACCTCTACCTACGCTTAGTTACTACGCATCGCGGTGTCAAGATATATTTGCGGGTGAGCGTTGAGGTGAGCTTAAGACGCTGTCAACACCAAAATGCCCTTGAGGATTTTGGATAGCGCGCACACTGTCTATTTGTATCGGAGTAAACGAGAGCGAGTGTTACAGGGCGGCCCGGTTTTTGAAGATAATATTACATACAATTTGAAATAAAAAAGGGTGGATTATTTGGGAAATATGACTCGTTAGCGGTTTAGATACGAATATGTTGACTTCATGTTTTTAATTGCAGACCCATACGTCAAAAAAATAAAGACATAGAACCGTTTAATGTGATTTTAAGACCAATCTTTGTAATTATTTTCTATCGAGCCGATTTCGTCCAATTATGTATCGAGGCCCGTCCACGGTCTTTGAAATATGGTGATTATTAACATATATTTTATTAGTGTGCTAGAACAAATAGTTTTTCTTAAAAAACTGCTTAAATAACATCAATTTCACCAAATTAGGTGTTGTCAGCCTCTTAAAACAAGTTACAGAATAGGGGGGCTATGTTGCTGGTATAGACTTGTTTACTTGTAACTTGTAGCTTCGTTGGTAGCTTCACCGTACAGGCTAGGAAGTTCAAATGAGTCAAATGAAGTAGAAAATCGATAAATCTAAAAGATATAGTGTAAATGTGACATTGAAGGTTGCGAACTACGAGAACGGACGAAAAGTTACCTTTACACATACACTTACAGTAATTCCGAGATGTAATTAGGTTCGCATGTTTCCTGTGGACATTGCCAAAGTTAAAGAAAAAAACATAAAAAAACATAAAACATTTATTTTCTTAATCTTGACATATTCTAAAAGTTTTACATAAAGACAAACTTGTTAAAACATGCAGCAACAAAGTGTGCAGAATCTTCAAGATTTGGTATGTGCCATTCACAAGGGTTTGCCTGGTTCCTACACTAGGCAAGGCCTGTCCCGCAGGAAACCAGATTACAGCCAACTAAATAAAATCTACCAAATTGACGTGAATTATCCTAAGAGCTATAAAATACCCATATATTTTGGTTGGACCCTTGATCCGCATAAACGGCATTCTCTTGCATAATTTAATCCGATAAATAAAACTATTGATATTAACTATTGACCACAGGAAATACCACTTTTGTTTTTCAGAAGTATGATCGACTCCTAGAACAGATGTGTAGCGAAGACTTAGTTATAAAATGATACAGGCATTTTTTTCTCATCATCTTAGAAATCACTTTTATTTTTTTCACGCAGAGGTAATGTACGCAATATTGGAAACTAGGAGCACATTACGACGGTAATGTTTTTTTTTTTTGTATTTAAAATATAATTTATTTCTATTCAAATGATTTATTTTATTTATAATTTAATTTCGTTCTTAATTAAATGAATGAGTATGAGTATGAATATAAATAACAATTTAATTTTAATATCGACTCCATAGTTTTCTTTCATCTTACCATGCGAAAAATAATCCGAGGCCTGAATGTTACCCACTAAACCCTCTGCGGATTTAACCTTCGCCGCCGTGTAGGGGGGCAGCCAGCGTGTCCTGTCCCCAGTCTAGAAACACGTACTTCCGAAATCCAAAGTAATTGTCAATCAATTTAATTTGCAGTTCGAATGTCTACGAAAGCATGCCCTCCATTAAAGATTATTGTTTGGCCGTTCCGAAATATTTTGCCTTAATTGCCTTCCTCCAAAACTTCACAAGCAGACTATACCCTACCCATTATGCAAATTAAAATAAAACGCTTTAAAGTCACATCTTAATCAGCATTTAAACCGACTTCCTTAATTTGCCTTTGCAACAATCAGAGGTATTCCAATTATTTTAAACCTTACTGCTTTGAGATAGAGTCTACAATGTAGATTTAACTTTATGACATGGATATGTGTCATGCTTTAGACATCTAATAGTTTCGGTTTTATTTCGATTCTTCTAAATAATGTAAAATTAGGAGAAGTCTATTATAGGGTACAGTCGAGTTCGAAAATATGTGCACGGACTAAGTCATCCAAAATATGTGAACACGACTTTATTGCTAAGAGCATAAGGTTGCTCAGACATTTTTGAACCTTTGGGAACGTACATATATTTATGAACTTGTAGGCAGACCTTATTTCTGCAGCAATAAGGTTAGTACCCAATACATATTTATGAAACTTTGAGTGAATACATATTGGTGCCCGTGACTGTACTATGTATTTAATATTAGATCCGGTTAATGTTCTATTCGATTATTGTTCTTAATACACACCAATCACAGGATAATCTATGTTTATTATAAATACTATAATCATTAAAGAGGTGTATTATATTGTTAAGTTTGTACGTAGGCGATAATCTCTGGAACGACCCATCCGATTTAAAAAAATCTTTCACCAGTATGTAGAAAGAATGGACCTTCGGGATGCATATAGGCTATATTGTATTCCGCGGCTTCGCTTATGTCCTAGTACTAAATAACCGGGCAAGAGCGTGTCGGGCCACGCTCAGTGTAGGGTTCCGTAGTTTTTGTAATTTTTTTCAAAAACTATTCAACCCATCAAGTTCAAAATATTTTTCCTAGAAAGTTTTTATAAAGTTGTACTTTTGAGATTTTATTCATATTTTTAAAACTTATGGTTCAAAAATTAGAGGGGGGGGACACATTTTTTTTTACTTCTGGAGCGATTATCTCCGAAAATATTAACATTATCAAAAAATGATTTCAGCAAACCCCTATTCATTTTTAAATACCTATCCAACAATATATCACACGTTAGGGTTGAAATGAAAAAAAAACACTCCCCACGTTACGTATAGGGGAGGTACCCTAGTAAACAAAAAAAAATACTTTTTATTTTACCACTTTGTCGGCGTGATTGATATACATATTAGTACTAAATTTCAGCTTTCTAGTACTAACGGTTACTGAGATTATCCGCGGACGGACGGACAGACAAAGCGAAACTATAAGGGTTCCTAGTCGACTACGGAACCCTAAAAAGGATTAAGAACAATTGACAAGCAGATGAAAGGAGTCATGACATTCGTTCCCATGACATAAAACGTGCTATTCCAGGCCCGTCGAGGTGGTAAATTTGTCATTCGGCATCACAATTAAAGCCAGTGACGGTAAAAATGGCATCCTTTTGTTATATACGTCATTATATTCGTGTTAGTTGAATTATTACGTGAAACTGTATGTCTACGTGACTTTAACAGTTCTACAATTACGCTTTTCGTAATTCAATAAACGAAGACTAATTCGTGACCTAGTTCCTACTCACTTGAACCTATTGCATTGCTTACGAAAGAAAGAGATACAAATAGTCACTGATCCCATATTTTACTACAGTAATTTTATATTTTATTACTCATTTTGTATCATCAGGTAATTAAAATAATAACACGTGTCTTATTATGAGTTATTTTATTTTCCATAAAACAATAGGTTTGTTTTGTTTGCTTACTATAATGATAATAACAAAACCGGGGAAGTCGCCTCTGGGGTCCATGGTACCTTACGTCATCGTTCAACTTACCTGGGTTCTAAATTACTCTCAAAATGCCACATGACCAGCACATGCGACACAAAATTCAACTTTACTGCAACGTGAAAAGGTTCAAGTTAATCGGAGGTGGAATGCAGTTGTGACCATTTTCCCGTAAGGCGCATTTTTTGGGCTTCGATTAGCGTGGTATGCGCTGTATCTTTTTTCTTTTCATGTTCGGATGCTTGCTTTTTTGCTCCAGCGTTTCTGGCGAATTCGTGGGAATTTATAATTTTTAGAAATGACGTAAGCGCGGGTATTATTTGTCAGTTAACCCATTGACTTACTATTACTACGTATAGACTGGATACCTAGATCATTTTTTGTCACGTCTTCCATCAGGCCTTCCATCTTGTAATTAAATCATTGTACTTATAATTTCAGTAATAGTGCCCGCCACAGATTAAGCCAAAGGAGGTTCAATTGTATGCGCATGCTTAAGCTTGAAGATGTCTGCTCTTTACATATACTTACCTGAGGCTCTAGTATAAGTTTTACCGAAACAAAACGTTACGACCGCGTTTGCGTTTAGCTGTCAAATCCCATACAAATTGAGGGTAAAACGCAAACGCGATCGTAAAGTTGTGTTTCGGTAAAACTTATACTTGAGCCTCTGAATGGTTTAACGGTTTGATCATGGTAAAATGTTAACCTAACTCTGTCGAAGAAGACAATCGAATTAGGTATGAAGACGGGGAAAATTGAGAAAAAACGGCTGCTACCTTAAATTTTTCCAATTTCTTCTGTAGCGAGATATTGTTTATGTTTTTTTGCAAAAGCTATGTCTTGTTGATTTTCAATTGTGAGATTGACTTGTTTCTGTGCCTACCTTTAATAATATCTAAATTATAAACATGACAATCATTATTATCATCGTCATATCAGCTGAAAGACGTCCACTGCTGGACAAAGGCCTCCCCCCAAGAGTCTCAACTGAAAAAAGTCGCCATGTGCGTCCTCCCTAACGTTAGGTGAACTATCACAAGTATACTAACGATTACTACATAAACACAATATCTGTAAAATGCGTTGAAGTAAGTATATCGTCCTAAAATTTATTTCCCCTCATGTTGAAAGTTACAAGGTGATCTGTCAAAAAGATGTACACAATTGGCGGATACCCCACACGCTCGGCATTCGCGAGCCGCGCGTTGTCGGGGCCCATAAATAAGTGGCATCTACTAGAAAATTCCTATTAAAGTTGCAGCGCAAGTATTCCGGCCATTCTTTGGGTAAAAGGGGACTGGAACAGCGGGTAATGTCGGTGGAAGACGGGTTAAATGTGTTGTTTAAACTGGGAAATTGTTGTAGATTTTTCAATCCGCGAGGAAGCGGCAGTTTAATTCTTATTTCGCTTATGGTTTAGAAAAATACTGAACTACTTAGGGAATTCAATTTGATCAATTTTTGGGTTTTCCGTACGTTACAATATGATTTATGAAGTGGTTTTATATGGTTGAATTAAGTTCGTTTAGTAATTGTATTGATTGGATTGGCTGAGGTAAAAAAGGAAAAGAATGACAACGATAATGCGAGTCCATACAAAAGCGAATTCATAGTTAACAAACTAAATGTCACTAAGTTAATGTAAACAAAACAAAATTGCAAAATATGACCATTACATTCATCTGTATCAGCATTAACAAGAAGTTAATGATATTAATTCAGTATTCCAGAGATGTATAAGGTCTCTGAGCGTCCAAATACAATTAATAATTATCCTAATATTCTAAGCGTAAACAGCTCATTATTATTATTATCTAATTTTAGGCATATTTTCTGTACCTAGATAAATTTTTCAGCAATAGTTTTTTGGCTTCTAACATATAACAAAATATATTAATTCATGACGGTCCCTACTTCAGCACGGCTGTACCAAGAAGGCGCGCGCGAGCTTTCTCGATTTTACGCACTATACGTCTCTTTCTAAGTTTTCTAATAAGAGAGGGATGGATAGTGCGACAAAAATAAAGAGAGCTCGCGCGCCGTCTTGTGATAGCCGTGCAGACCGTATAAGTATATAGCCTCTAACTAAACATTATTAAAACTTAAACTATTCAATATACATAGGTGAGGTTAGGGCACAGCGAAATGTCATCCCGCTCGAATGTGGAGCAGCCCAACTGGGGAAGTACCTCCGCCTTGCAGAAGACCACAGCCATAATAACACTACCTACTACTTGCTCTGTAGTAGTGTTGTGTTCCTGCAGGTGAGCAAGGTCGCCGGAGCTCCCGAGGATGCGTTGTGTTGAGAGCGAGGGAATTTGTTCCTTCAGCTGTCAACACGGCGAATCCTCAAACATATCAAGGGTCGGCAACGCCCATGTTACTCCTTTGGAGTTGCATGCGTCTATAGGCTGCGGTGTCCGCTTACCACCAGGCGGGCCGTACGCTTTTTGCCACCGTCGTTGTATAAAAAAAAATATACCCGTCGTCTTACATTTCCTCTATTTGTATCATAATTTCTTACTTCCACCGTTTCTCTTTAACTATCAAAACTGGCGTACTGTGTCCTGTGTTGGCTGTCCCCGCAAAGCAGCGGCGCTACCACGAACTTCGAAAGTCGAAGTTCGTAATACATGCATCCCTGTCACTCGAGTAAGGGAGTGCGATAGAGATGGAAATACCCGAACTTCGACTTTCGAAGTTCGTGGTAGCGCCGCAGGCTCTTACGAGTATGAACAAGGCCCTCTTATCGGTCGACGGCTTGAGATTATTAACGTATTACTCACCGTAAATACGGAATGAGGGCTTTTCAGGAGTTATGTCGCCAGCACTGAGGCGAGGGGTCTTTTTAGGGTTCCGTACCCAAAGGGTAAAACGGGACCCTGTTACTAAGACTCCGCTGTCCGACCGTCTGTCTGTCTGTCCGTCTGTCACCAGGCTGTATCTCATAAACCGTGATAGACAGTTGATATTTTCACAGATGATGTATTTCTGTTGCCGCTATAACAACAAATACTAGAAAACAGAATAAAATAAATATTTAAGGCGGCTCCCATACAACAAACGTGATTTTTTGCCGTTTTTATAGATAGTACGGAACCCTTCTTGCGCCCGTCCGACTCGCACTTGGCCGGTTTTTTTAAATACCTCGTCGGTGGCAAACAAGCGTACAGCCCGCCTGATGGTAGGTTACAGTAGCCTTTGGACGCATGCAACTTTAGGGCACTAGCATACTCGTACGCGTTGCCGAACCTTTAAAATCCTGTAGGTTCATTTGGAAGGACCCCATACTGTAGTCTCTCATTTGGAAATGGCGCAGGTTTCCCAACAATGTTTTCCATTACCGAAAAGCTAATGGTAAATATCAAATGATAACCCGTAGGTACAGAGGTTTCTAAAAACTCATTGCCATAGTAAGTGGTAAAGGTTGAATGCAATGACCGAACAAGTCAATAAAAATATGACGCCCAGAAAGATGACACCGGCGGTTTAACGGACAGCGTCGGACACGGGACCTGCGTGGGGTACCCGTTTATCTTATCTGTGGCTAAGACGGTTACTGGTCATTGTCAAGTGGATTGCCAGATTATGCTTTTCGCTTTGGTACCCTGGTTTAGGGTTGGTAAATCGGGCGTTATCATAGACCGAACATTGTCTTGGGTGCCTCAAGTAGGCGACGTCAGCAGGAAGATGTTTGGTGCAATTAGTTCTCGGAAGGCTTCGGAATGTTCGTCTCATTCCTACCAAAATTGCGCTTACTTAAACACTACTCCTCCCTATATTCAATTACGCTGATATTTACCTACCTTATAGCTACTAGCTACCTCGATCTCACTGAAGACCAACTTAATCCGGGCACATGCCACTCAATGTGTTCGGGCATTTGATGAGGGTGGTGGACTCTCCAGACTGTTGCATTTGTCATGTGAGGGAAGATACCTACCACGCATTGGTGGAGTGTGCTCGGATCGGAGCCGAACGCAGGGCATTTGAAGAGCAGTCCAATCTTAGGCTCACAGACGTAGGCTCATGCAATATCTTGTTATCTAACCCCACATCTAAGCTAGCGATTAAACTGTACAACTTAATTATTAAATTAGTTAAGTGTAGATAGTAAGTAGATACAAATGTACCTATAAGGCCGGCATCATCGCTCAGCGACGAAGGCCTTCTTTTTACAAATAAAGATTAAAAAAAAAAAAAACTTAATAAGCTTGAGCGCATTCAAAACGTGATACGACCTATTCGGGTTGCGCAAGTAAGATCATGGCTCCCTATTCGTTATCGTCGAACTCTCACGTCCGACCCCGTATCATGGTCGGCCTTATCACGCGATAAGTGACATGATAGGAGCGTCGTCTCGTTCTATCGAACGGTGTCAGCCAGTGACGGACGCTCTGTCCTGTCACTTATCGTGTGATAACGATAATGAAAATGAAAACCGACCCATGATACGGGGTCTGACCGTTCTATATAATACCGTTTCACCCCGCTATAGTCCCCGCTACCTCAATCATTTTCATATTTGACTCATACATGTTCTCAACTCATACAATGGAATAGGATGTAAGTATAGTTAGTTACCTATAGGTCTACGTATAGGTAATACTACTACGTATAAGTAATAGTTAGTTGCCTATAGGTGTTGGGGGTACGCGGACTAGTAAGGAATTAGCTCAAAATGTGGATACCTAAAGAAGAGTCGAACACGCATTTTAGTTTCAACAGCGTGCTCCCACGTCGATGCCAAAGATCATCATCCCTCCGAGCGTTACTCCCGGTTGTGCCCTTAAGGAGCCCAAGGTCCTTGACACCTAAGCCCAAGATTTGTCATAGGCTGGCAAGTGACTGCCATCTGACCTTTCAGTCCAGAGGGAAACCAGACCTTATTTAGGATTAGATCGTGTACAAGAGAATAAGGTCCGAAAGTGTACATTTCTTAATACAAGACAATAGGGGTCCTAAAGTGTACATTTCTTTCAAGTCGACTGTCCATGGTAGTCATGTTTCGAGCCGACATTTCAACGCGCTAAACAGAGTCCCAATTAATTATATCGTTTGTTTATTCAATCCAATCATTCAATTAGTCAAATGGCCCATTGGATGGTTACTACAAACAAACCTGTGGAACATTGTTATCTTTATAAATATGTAAACACGTGCACATACGTTGAAGGGAAGCCATTGTGGCATGCTTTTATTAGCTTGACAGGTCGTAAGTAATTGGAAGACACCACTTTTAAAGTAGATATACTTTTATGTGTTTTTTATTAGCTTATTGATGTTCCGTGCCCGTGGACAGGTTTCCTCCGTGCATTTTCATTGATCTCCGTCGCGTCTCTAGACAGTTATTTTCCAAATGCATTTATAGCGTGTTGCATAGTGACTTGCAACTTTATATTATAAGCGGAAGCCCCATTTGAACCCTTTTTTACCTCTTCGCGCTTAAACCGCTGAAGCGATTTAGATGAAATTTGGTAAGTATAGAGATAGTATGAATCCCGGGGAAGGACATAGGATAGTTTTTATCCCGGAACTCATCCCCAAGGAGTTGAAATGAGGGGTGAAAATTTGTATGGGGCTACGATATAAACGAGTTGCACGCGGACGAAATCGCGGGCAGAAGCAAGTATTCAATAATCTTTCATTAGGTTGTACCAATAAACTTATAATATTAGCCATCACAGGACGAACCGCGACCTATATAGCTGCGAGATATATTATATCCGTCTCTTTCTAATTATAACGCTTCGATAGAGACGCATAGTCTATGTCGCCTCGACATAGCTCGCGGGCGCCGTTGACCCGCGTTTAGACGCGTGTAAATCTTTTAAAAATGCGTACTATCGACAACACCGCTAACTGACCATCCGTGCACTTTATGTGCATTGTAATAGGGTTCTATATAAATACAGGATGATCAGTTAACTGTGTTGGCGTTTGTACAAAGCACAAATTTAATATGCCACTCTTATTCGTCCCATCAAACCTATTTTAGTGAAAATGCCGTTACTATTCGTTTGTCCTTATCAGTCGTTTACACATTTCTGTTTGTGAGTAAGGGACAAAACACAATTTAGTTAAGAGAGATTTTTTACACGAGTGCCCAACGAAAAGGAATCTAGGATTTAGTATAAGTAGTACGGTATTTTAAATCGATGAGTCTATAGGTCATGTATTTAAGTTTCATGAGTAGTCCAATGATATTCTAGCTTTAACAGCTATTTTATGAAGTAATAGTAACATAACACTCATGTTGACGAGTAACCTAACAATAATATTTACTTGGCCAAGTAAACACATGTAACCCCAGTATTGACAGCACTACTGTAAACATTGCCTTGCACTTTTCGCGGTCGAAGTCTACGCTTCAAAGGCCCAGGTTCATTTACTGGGTTTTTGTTTATACTGTTATGCCGACTTGCAATGTTGATTAAGTATGTGCATATAAAACGAATAAGTAGGTACCTATAAAAACATGTTATTTATAACAGTTTATTTACTAACATTAAAAGTAACTGACAACGTTGTTTGAAGTTGGAAATCTGAGCTTAAAATTGTGACCGCGCAGACTTTCTTAGTACATACCTACCGAAACAGATTTATTAATAAATACAATGATGTAATATAAAAAAAGATAGGTAGATAGGTTATAACTTTATAAGCGTTCCAAAAGTGGCACAGTCAATTGCACCAACTTTCCTCAGTTTCGCGGCGTATAACCGTCTCTCAGCTGTCAGATTTGGTAGACATTTTGAAACACGGAATTTCGTATGGACAACGTATCTCTATCTACCTCTTTTTAACCCGCGACGCAAAGAGAGGGGTGTTATAAGTTTAACGTGTCTGTCTGTGTATCAGTCTGTGGTATCGTAGCTCCCAAACGGCTGCACCAATTTGAATGCGGTTTTTTTTTGTCATAGACAATTTTATGCCGAGTGTTCTTAGCCATGTTTCATGAAAATCTGGTAAGCCGTTTTTGAGATATTGGACTTTGAAATGAAAATGTCGGGGGTTTTTCAACTTTTCAAAGTTGTAGGTAGTTATTTATATTACATCATTGAATAAATAGTTATATTAGGGGACGATCTTACACAAATTGAATTAGCCCCATGGTGAACTCAATAAGGCTTCAATGTCACATATATGTATATCATTGAATCCTTAGGCTACCTGCTGTATTGTGGTGTTTTTTCATGTTTCTCAATTCAAGTGTTATTGATATTTTTATTGCGGTTAGCGCCTAAATTTTACGGTAAAAATGGGATCTTTTAGGTCTTAAAAGATGCCATCTTGACAGACCTGAGATCAGATGGGATTTAGAATTAATCTACAATATAAACTTGTTTCTTTAACAGAAACCACTGCAAAAAAACATTTAATTTAGGATAGAACGGTCGAGAGATCAATCACACAGGCTTAGCACCGCTTTGTGATCCGCACAATGGTTCGATTGTGGCACACCCGCGTGGGAGACTGTTCCAATACGAGTACATCATGGCCGATGCTCCGGGGGTTTTTGAACCGTTTTAAACCAGTAGCCCGTTTCAGGAAGTTGCAAGTTTCAACAGTGTTGCCTGTTTAGATTAACAGCCGATATTTGACAGCCGTCATCCCGGTACAATAAACGTCAATGATGACATATGATGACATGAATTGTACTGAGATGACAGCTGTGAGATATTGGATGTAAGGGAATTTTCACTATAGTAGTTTCGAGAAAGGGTGCACTGGCCTGTTGCATAGCCATAGCCACTTGTATTACGAGTTTCAAGTCATTAGTCTCGTGCCGGCCATTGTTCAGAATGTACCTTAGCTTTTAAGGGAATTTAGACCTTACATAAAACATTTATTTATTTATTTATATGGAGAACCACCAGAGCTTTAAAACGTTATGAAAAAAAGCGATATTATATTATAACGATATATTTCGTTAGTGTTGAAAAATTACGATATAACAAAATCAGTATTCTCCATAACGATATAAATATCGTAACAGAATGAATATCATAACATTATAAAAAATACGGTCGAATAACGTTATAATATGGTTATATAATGCGAGCCGCGCTGACATCGCACTAGTAGGCGATACTGAATGCGAAAAAGTGGTAGCCTATATATACCGTTATTATATCGCTTAAGCTAGTATCGCTTTTATATATTGGTTTAGATTCATAATACTATAATGGATGCCGTTATACAGCGCGTCAAATATAGTTTTGATTATAACGCTTTTTACAAAAAATAACGTTATAAACGATTGCGCTATACGAAAATAGCGGTATGTAAAGGCCTGAGAACCACTAATGGCCGGTTCCAATAATCAATCCACCGATAGTTTTCCTTACCGGCAGTTACATTTTGACAGATTACCCGTAGAAAATGTGTCAAAATGTAACTAATGGTAAGGAAAACTATCGGTGGATTGATTATTGGAACCGGCCATAAGAGGTTTTGACGATGGTAGGAGAGAGCCGATGTTTGTTAAAAACAGTTCAAAATCCCTCTTGCAAAATGATCGGACACTTAATACGGCACGAGTGCTTCTTTTTAATTAAATATCTTGGAGGGCAAGATCAATCCAATTATATTAAATACGCTAGAAACAAACAACCCAGTCCTAATCATTTTTGCTAAAACTCCGAGTAGAAGAAGCCTATACTGCTAATTTCTTCGACTTGAGGAAGCGAAACTGTTTAGGGGGTCTACTTGTAGTCTCATGGGAATCGAAGATTGGGTCAATTAGGGGAAAAGTTTTCTTATCAGTCTCATCAGGATTATGGCTGTTTCAGGATGCTGGTTTATTAATTGTGGTACACTTTAGGGCATTATGTATATTCATTATATACTAACGGTACCTCACTTTTAAATATATATTTTTTGGAATCCTATAGAGCCACTTTTAATTCATGAAGTTTATTTCACAAGAACATGTGGTACCTACTACTTATATACATACGTACAAAAGATCTTATAAAATAGTAATATTTGACCCTTAATACTTTCGGCCGTTAGGCATGTGAAACTTTATCTTATAGTGTGTTGCATAATATGTGATTATGGAACTTCTTATCGCTTTTTACGAATTATACATGTTCATGACTGGATATATACTATCTTTTGTTTTTAAATGCGTGAAATGTGTACATGCCTAAAACGAAGTTTTATGAATAGGGTAGACTAATATCACCTGTTTTCTAATACTTCTTGCACTATACCCTTTTCACGAAACAAATTATTTAATTAAATATTTTTGTTTCGTGTTATTTTTAACGAGGAAGTTACCCCGATCATTTTATAAGGGTATAATGTACACCAGCGCCATCTCTCTCGCTAAGTCCGAAACTACCTGATGTGGTTCGATTAGAATGGAGCGAGCGCATAGCTCGCCCATTAGAGTGGTGCCAAGACTGTGAAACAAGTCTATAACTCGATACAGAGAGGGCGCTAGTCTTAGCGGGAATATAGTGGATAAATATACAACTTGCGTCACTGTCCTCGTAGCTCAGTTGGTAGAGCAGTCTAGCGTTAATAGAAAGGTCGCAGGTTCTAATCCTGTCGGGGGCTACAGACGAAGATGGTTTATTTTTCCATTATATTCTGTCTCTGTATCATATCGTTTACTTATTGCACTATTACCAGTATTACCATTAAGAGTGTGTTTTCAACAAATGTCAGTGACACGTTTGGTGGCGAAACTTCATGTGAGTATGTTTCGTGTGTTGGCATTTTATCGTCACATCTCTAAACGGTCTGTCTGTCTCGTAAAATCTAACTCGTTTTGGAACAATGTCCGACGGCTTTCACACTTTCTCCCTCTCGCTACAATCGCCATTTTTATTTAATTAGCGTATAAAGTAATAAAGTCATTAGATTTTAAACGTGGCTTGCTAACTTAATAACAGAGTCGCCGTTTGCGATGGCATTTAAAAGAATTAGAATGTGTATATTGTACAACTGAACCGTGCGCGTATTATATAACTCTTTATTAGCGTAGCGCTCCCAGAAAAATTCTACCCCTAAATTCACCTAAACAAAAGCATATGGCCCGTCTGCTGGTAAGCGGTTACTGTAGATAGTATCAAACTGTCCTCTGTCCTTCTCCGCGATTTAAAATATCATAATATCACCAAACGTCATGAAAATTGGTTTAGAGATTGGAATTCAATGAATATACTACATTAAAGATTGTTTTCCAGTAAACATTTTGTGTAGACATGGAGATATGTATTTGTATTAACCGATGCTTTAACAATATGCTTTATCAATAAGCATTTTGCTTGAATTGTTGATTCAGCTGATTTTATTCGGATCATGCTACGCACATGGCTATATATATTATGTAGTAGGCACCTTCTTACCTTGATTACTAATTGGAATAATAACAGAAAAGCTAATACATAATTCAAAATTCAAATATTTATTCTAGAAGTGGGTTCTTTTACATGTAAAAAAGCTTACAAATAAACCCAATTACCTACAATAGATACATTAAGTGACATAATATGAATGCCAATTTACGTAGGAATATATTCCCATATTTATATTTTACTCATATTGGCGTTAGGAAAGAACAAACTGAATCTATTATATCTTTGGGGTCCCAGTGCGCAAAAGTTATTTGCGGAAATCGCGAAACGTCTGGTTGACGTAACTGTACGTCTAGCACAACTTTCCGACTGAGCGTCCCCTGTCTCACTTGCACCGTGCAAATTCGAAAGTGGAGGGTAGATCTTTCTCGGCTCGCATTGCGGCGCGGCGTCAGTTGTGCGAGCCCCGCTGGACTTTCTCGCGCAACGCATCAGCATTGCAATTCAGCGAGGAAATGCCGCCAGCGTCCTCGGCACAATGCCTCGAAGGCCATTTTTAGATTTAACTTAGTTTTAATTTAATTTAGTTAATGTTATTTATCATCTTGTATATACTTTATATCTTTACGGATTTAATTTTGAGATTCTACCATCGCTATCTCATCTAAATCTATACATACAAGTAAACACCCGTAGAATAGACTATAGAACATTTCCCACGTCTAACCGTATTGCTTCTTGTCTACATATTTACGTCAGACACATTCAAATCACTCAATTATAAACTCTAACACAATGCAATAAGGCTTAAAAGTGTGTTAGTAAATACGCTGAATCATCGACATTGGCCTATTACTGGAAACGCCTTTAAACGTAATGGCGGCAATTGTTCGTTTGAACTAATTACCGTTTATGATTTTAACGGTTTTCTTCCATCAAGGCCTGTCGTTAATATCGTTGTGCGTTACTTATTTTGAACGATCGGGTGAAGTGAACGCATGCAGTTGGTCGTTTCAGCTTGGGTCAAAATACTTTCGTTTGGCCAGATGTCCCGCTGTCCGACTGTTTGCATTTGTCAACCGATTCTCATGAAATTTTGTGAGCAGGCTCAATAATTGAAGTCAGAGGGGGCAAGTGCGCCCCCGGGGTAAGTGCGCCCCCGGGGTAAGTGCGGCTTTCATCAAACATATCGAGATCTATAGGTATTTCACAAATAACGACATCTTACATTCATGCAACAAACTAAAACAAGTTTCAGCGAATTTATATTGATTTAGATGAATGAATGATGAATGAGATATTCCCCCCCCTGGCGCACATACCCGAACCTGACCTTATATAGTTTCTTTTTATTCATTACATTTTTAGAAATTAGAAAAAAAGTTCTCGCAGGATCTACAGTTCACAGAGCTAGGCTTAATTTAAATCATATTTAAGCAATTATTATTTTTCAAACTTGCCTATACGGTTGGATGAGCTCGTGATTCTTCATAAGAGTTTTCTGCAAGACCGTCTGGTCGCCAGCGGGCAGCGGGGCGATGAGCGGCGCAGTCCATACGGTTGATCAAGTTCCATCTGTCGCTCGTCGCCCCGCTGCCCGCTGCGTCCAGACCGCAGCCTATGGGCTCGGCCACGTGACATGTCCACGTCACGGAGTAAAACGGCGTGGCGCGGCGCCGCGCCGTGGATTTCTACGGCGCCGCAACTTGGGTTTTTACGATATGACCCAGAACCAGTAAGCAAAAGATATTGAAATGCGAATATATCGTGGGAAAGAAACAACCTGTCGTCGTTCATATTATACGAAATATCTTCGCAATTAAGAAGCGCTCGACAAACGTCTCACCGGCGATAACTCACAAACGCGCGACAATACGGCAGTTCCCTCAGGGCGGGGCGACACTCATAATATCGCGCAGTAGTAATTAACCCCTTCGTTACACAAAATGGTGGGGCGGGGGCCAGTGGGAGCGGAAAGAAGTCTCGTAATGCGACGAGACAATTGCCCTTGCCGTATCTAAACATTATAAACGCTCTCTGAGTAAAAAAATGCTTGTCCCCTTATTACCTCCAAAATTGACCCCTTAATTAAGGCTTACGCCTATTTGGCTTTATTTATGTAATACGGCTATCAATTCCTATATCCATACCAAATTTGTCTTTGAGAAAACTGCATGTGACAGACATATACTTACCGAGTGATCGCATAAAACCATCAAATGACCCCCCTTTAGAGCTTGACTATGGAGTTTCTTCGTCACTACGTGTCTCGGGTTCAGGCAGAATATCAGTGCTTCTCTCAAAAGAGCGAAGCGTATAACTGAGCTATGAATCCTTTTGTTTTGCTGCAACGCACACAGCAATTGAAGTATATTATTCTTTTTTTTATTACGTTACTATTATGCCTGTTCTGTTCCATATTGTGTATTGAATATTTGTTACAATGTTGATTTTGTACGATTTTGTTTCTGTGTACATACATACATACATACGCCTTTATTTCCAAAAGGGGTAGGCAGAGCACATGAAACTTATGTTCCAGCGCCACTTTTAGCATAAATGTGGGTAGGTATAAAAGATCGACATAATGTGATATTGCAGTGATAGGTTGCTAGCCCATCACTTACAATACACTTTAACCCTGCTCCCTTAGTCGACTTTTACGACACCCACGGGAAGAAAGGGGGTGGTGAAATTCTAACCCATACTGGGTTTTGTTTCTAATAAATAAACGTTTTATTATCAACGCTTGCCCGCCTCCGCTCCCGCTCTCGCCACCGCGTCCGTCCCCTCTCCCACTCGCCCCGCACTCCCCAAATGACCCTCCAGTGCCTGCTCTAATGGGGCGCGCATTTGTCTGAGTGCCGGTTAATTAAGGTGAGTGTACACTTGCAACTATACCCTGATTTAATTGCCCAGGACGCGCCGGGACAGTCCTTCATAGGCTACTAAACTAACCTAGTCATTTTTATATACTAGTTCTTGCCCGCGATTTCGTCCTGGAACTCCCGTCCGCCATACAAAATTCCGCCCCCCATTTCTCCACCTTAGGGGATGATTTCCGGGATAAAAAGTATCTTAGTCTTTGCCCGGTATTTAAATTAAATATATCCACATATTTATGGTTCCGTACCCAAAGGGTAAAAAGGGACCCTATTACTAAGGCTGTCCGTCCGTCCGTCTTACACCAGGATGTATCTCATTTAAAATAAATAAATAAAATAAAAAATAAAAATCATTTATTTCAGACTTCAGTGGTCCATAGGTATTTTGTTAGTAACAGTCAGCTTAAGGAACTATGTTAGTGTGGAATTGAATGAGATAATATATATAAATTAATAATATATATAATAATATATAAATGAAATAACATTTAAGGGGGCTCCCATACAACAAATGCGATTTATTTGCCGTTTTTATAGATAATGGTACGGAACCCTTCGTGCGCGAGTCCGACTCGCACTTGGACGGTTTTTTTTTATTCGGATAACTAATTCCGGATTAAATTACCTCCTCTATAGGAGGTTGTATCTACGAGTAAGTATATACTTAATAAAAAAGTCAGATTGCACAAACTTTACCTCTTTATTGTTAGACTAGCTTCCGCCCGTGATTTCGTCTGCGTGGACCCGGGGTAAAACTATCCTATTGTATTTTAATCCAGGCGATAAAATAAACATGCCGTCGGCGTTAGGTACCGCGAAAAAGAAATATGGTAGCGAACCGTTTAAGCGTGATTAAGTAACAAACACAGATATACAGGGTGTACCAAAAATGGGGTGTGAACCGATCAAGGACATAACTGGGCATCATGGTCTGATAAGAAAAAAAAAAATTACGCGTTTTTTTTACATTTGTATGGAGCGTTGGCTGACTGGGGCGACCTGTTCCATGCAAATGTAAAAAAAAAATCGCCTCAAAAAAAATATCTTTTAGTTTTTCTCATCAAACAGAACACGATACCTGTTATGCCCTTGATCGGTTCACACCATTTTTGGTACACTCTGTATATATCTATATCTGTAGTAACAAACATCCAAACTTTCGCATTTGTAATATTAGTAGGAAGGTAGGTTTTGCGTCAATTCAAAATCTAAAACATATTATTCTAAGGCACTCTAAGCCAACAATACTGATAATAAATAGATTCTCGTTGCATTCCACCGCGTTTTCACTGTTAGTCAGTCAAGCCTAGAATCTAGAATTCTAGATTGCGAAACATCAGCTGGGACCTTATTCACAAAGCTTACTAACTCGCCTTTATAAATAGTCCAGTCAATGAACTGACAACTTGTGTGGAAAAAAAACAATTTTGGAAATAATTTAAGTATAATAGCTTATTTTTTCCGTGTAACGGATATAGGTATTATCAATTATATAGTTACCCAGCGACAAAATCCGACAAAATTACAGACATCAAAAAAATTATACATTAACTAGCTTCTGAAAATTAGAAAAAAATATTAATATATATTTTTGTCTTTATTTTGGTTCATTTACATTTGCTCTGTACTATTAAAGATACATCATACAAAAAAGACAATGCTTGCTTCATTTAAATCTAGAAATAATTACTACCGGGTGGAAAGTTTGTCAGATTCTTGAATAAAGATCTTCGAATAACATTTTAAAATGAAATCATAAAAAAAATATATATATGTTTTTCGAAACCGTAGTTTTCCTGGAGTAAAACCTGCAGGCGTAGCATGGTTGCCATTTTATTACTTGTCGCTGTGTGTCTGATAGACATCTGTCACGTTCTGACGAGTATGCGAGTGCGACAGTGACGCATATTTTATCCACAACGTTACGCGATAATAATAAGATTCTGTCAAAAATTTCATTTTTGGTACAAGCTTTTATTGCCGACTGTACTTTTCTGTATACCATCATCAACTACTCATTGAGACGATTCTAACGAGCCCAAACTCAACGGGGTTACGTCGGTTAAGTGCTGAATTCCCATGGCCACCTTCTGTCTCCATCATCAGATCAGCTCGATGGTACCATAATATTGAATTGTCATCCAAACTATACTTATACCCGAAATTTCAGCTCAATCGGTCACCGGGAAGTGGGTCAAATTTAACTTGCAAGATTTGATTACAGACAGACAACGGGACAGGTGAAACTAAATAAAAGCTTGTAAAAAGGCAACCATGCTACTCGACCGCAGTATACGCGCCTCACCCTTAAGGCGCCGTAGGTTCAGCGAAGTTAAGCGAACAGAGATTTTGAAACAATATAATGCGTCTGTTTATAACAATAAGGTTTCAAAAAAATATGACTAGTAATCTTGAGGCTTTTTTGCAGCGAGATCAGTGATTCGAAACATGATTAAGCAATTTTCTTACTATAGAAAAAAATCACGAACATAGGTCTAAAATACACTTAAAATATTCGTAACAAATTATGCACGAAAGCTAAAAATATTAAAACTGCTTTTAAAAATCGGCAATATCATGTTTGAGAGAACTCAGTGATTACTTTTGTATTCATTTAAACGGCCAAAAAATTAGAATGAAAAAACATGGTATCCGCGCTTCCGAGCACGCACTTCCATCTCGCTCACGCTTTTGCTCAGTGAGAGGGAGAGAAAACCATGAACCTACGGGGCCTTAATTGCGTATATCGTTAATAAACTCCCCGGTCACTATATCAGTACGGCTATCACATGACGGGCCCGCGAGCTCTGTCGCGGCGATGTAGACTATCCGTCCCTTTCTAAGCGTTCTAATTAGAAAGAGACGTTTACTGACGATTTCTCAACCTACCTAATGAGTTCTCTACGCCTACCCTAAGTCGTTGTATGAGAAACTCGATGAAAGATTTGTCGACCGAGCAAATCGTTCCGATAGCTCAGTTGGCTAGAGACGGCCGCGCATCCTTCAATGTCGCATGTTCGAATCCTGCTCGGAGCGCTACATTTTTCAACAGGTCTCCATAATTTTAAATGTATGTATTATTTCATTAATGCTACGTGCCTAAATAGGCGAGTGTTGAGGTGAGTACAGACAGATTATGAATAACACAGCGGAGCTCTGAATGTGCAACGGGTACTGCTATTGCAGTCATCCCGTTGTGTTTGTAACTGAACCTTATCACGATTCGCTAAGGGTTCAAATTTCAACGACGAGATCGGAAGTGAAATTATAAATATCTTCTAGGTGACGTTTTACTGTACTTTGTCAGTGTTTTGATATATTCAGAAAATTTTGATTCAGACAGCTGGAGTAGAGGATCAGCTTAATAAATAACATTTAAATACATACTTCCTTGTATTTTGTGCTCTCACCGAATGGACCCTGCGCGGAAGACCGCGGTGGAAGGCTGCGGTGTCTGCTTACCATCAGGCGGGCCGTACGCTCGTTTGCAACCGCCGTGGTATAAAAAAATGGCTATTTGTGTTTTGTTTGATAAACACAAGTCCCTGGGCGAAGCTCGGGTGAAAACAGATAAAATACGGAGAAAACGAATTTTCCCAAACATGAGACCTGCTAGATCGATTTTTCGCGGCCATAAACCTTTATTCCAAATTTCATCGAAATCGTTACAGCCGTTTTCGTATATACAAATATTGCTCGTTTAACAGTATAGGATTTGTGACGAGACATCGTACATTTTGTTAATTGAGGTTAATATTAATGTCATTAACGCTAATTAAGCATTAGGATTGAAATTATTTATACTAATTCCGTTAACAACACTACGCTGCACCAAAAATGCTACAAAATGTTCGGTAAACGATATGATACAGAGAAAGAATATAATGGAAAAATAAACCATCTTCGTCTATAGCCCCCGACAGGATTCGAACCTGCGACCTTTCTATTAACGCTATACTGCTCTCGTGAAATGTTTCATAAAATAATTTGTTTCATGATAAGGGTATTTAAAATGTACGATGTCTGTTAATGACGCAACGGAATGATATTTATACGCCATTTAACATAACGATGGATTAGTCGCACGATAAATGACATCGACACATAGTGTGGTAAATCAACTAATTAATTTAATTGCTCAGTGTAAATAATTGCAGTTTATTAGAATTGCTAGAGCAATGTAGTGCTTGATACGTTGCGCATTGCTATTGTTGGTTTATGAGACCAGTTATATCTACTTAACTTTTGTTTTCCTTGTCATAATATTCCATGACAGATAAAACATTAATAGGTATGTTTTGGAGCACTCAACATAAGATATCTCCAAAAATATGTCACGTAGATCACAATTCACAACGTTGTTATAAATTTCACTAAACCTCATTTTTGGTCATAGTTATTTCGACTATTTAAGTATGCCCATCTGCCCTACTAATACTAGCTAAGAAAACATACTATTTCTAAAGACCTTTGACTGAAACAAAAATGTCAAGTAACATTCTTTGAATTTTCTGTGTTCATACTTACTCATAATTATTGCGGACTTAATACTAGTATCGATTAGAGCGTGCAGGTAAATGCAGTATCCAAACAAAATATTAGTTGCGCTATCTCTCACCACTGTAATGCCGGAAAATCTATGATAAACCACCACTAGCCATTCGATTATGTGCTCTCTTCGTTTATAATACAGGCTATGCGTTATCAAACGGTTGAATCCTAGTAAATCACATTAGTTGGCACACTAATGGGGCCTCCATTTTGTTTTATCAGGCGTGTTGTTATCTACCATACCAATTAGTCAGCCGGTGACATACCTGCCAGCGCGTCGTCGAATCCGCCCACTTTATAAAAATAACATTCCACGTTTGAAAAGTTACTCTTTTTCAGTGTTAATGTGTATACCTATAGGATGCCTTAAAGTTTGTGGCCAGTGTTTTAATAGAGGTGTTTTTCGTTAAGTGCAGTGTTTGTGTTTGTTATCGATGTTGAAGAAGGTGTTTTTCTGTGAAATCTTCACAAACAACGTCGAGGATGCCGAGAGGTATTGTTTTTAAAGTGGTTAGCTCGTTCACTTCACTACATGTGGAAAATGGAAATGTAGTGCAGTTAGAATATTAAATTTACATTGAATAGTGTTTGGGAACTCTTCATCCTTATGGCTTCATTAGTAGGCAGCACAATATAAAATTTCTCTTATCTACACATAGCCACTTCTATTGATTTTTTTACCTTTTTATTAGCCTATTAATTAAAACTATTAGATTGACTAAAAGCTGACTATCAGATTTCGAACAAGTGGCCATGGCCAACAATGAATGCCCAATTAGTCTTATAACCAGATATTTCGATATATAAATGTATGCATGCTTTCTGCATATTTTTTACATACACGATGTTTCTATATGCGTAACCTCGGAAGCGCTCCGAGTCGCAGAGACAACAAGTATATTAGTTTAGTTTTAGTATATCTTGACGTCGAGATTTTGAACAAAACTGCGCGTAATGGTACCTCCAAACCAAAATCTTAGATCCACCACTGTGTTTCAATGTTTGATTAGTGGAT
Organism: Epinotia ramella; assembly: GCA_947578815.1. Taxonomy (NCBI): domain Eukaryota; kingdom Metazoa; phylum Arthropoda; class Insecta; order Lepidoptera; family Tortricidae; genus Epinotia; species Epinotia ramella. The sequence goes on along the minus strand of OX388214.1, from coordinate 3,127,939 downwards.
TGTGCTAAAGGGAGCAAAATTATATATATTTACGGCGAGGGCGGTATATTGAATCCTGAGTGATGAGAAAGGCTCTACAATAGGATCCTGAGCGTCTCGAAGCCAGAGGGGTAATCACGTACCGTTTCGTACGCGCGTTAGGACAGTTTAACTGTCATTTTTCCATATAAAATTTGGCATTTAGATCTACCTAACGTGCGTACAATGCGTTACGTGATCGACCTTCTGGTGTAACGTAAAATATTTATTTCAACATTTTATAATGAGAGAAATGTAGACATGTCTTTGAAGTCGACTGGTTCGCTTCACTCATGGTTCTGAATAGCCTAGTTCGAAGGGCGAATTCGTAAAGGTAGCGAACTTGTTAGTTTTCGAGATTGTTTGGCTTCGTGCGATCCCGTTAGTTAATGTAATTGTGTGTCTATTGACCTGGCTTAGTGGGCAACCTATTTGCCTTGTCTATTTTACCTAGATACACACACACTGACGCATGATACACGTTATTGATTTAGACTATTTAGAGGGAGTATTTATAATATTATCTAACTCAATTAAGAGGGGGCGTATCGCCAGGGAAAAATCAGAAATCACCCGCGCGCCCCGTACCTGCCGCGCTGATGCGTCTCTTGCTGCCCCGCTCCTTCTCGCATAGTATATGCCCCGACAGTCGGATGAAACATGATGAATACCTATAGATAATTATAATAAGTGGAAAGAAAGACAAAATCTGTAAGTACCTATATTTGAAGATATAATTTTCGCTAGTAAGTCAGAGTTTCGAGAGCTATAACTGAAATATGACCTTGAAGGGTTGTAATTTAGCATAATAATGTCTCGTAAAAGGCTAAAGCAAAAAAACAGCTATAATCGAATTTAAAATTTTGTGAGACATATCTAAAATACTACTAATAAATCCACGGTTAAAAAATTAACGTATTAAATGTCACGGCAGGCGACATGTTTCGAACTCTTCGGGAGTTCTTCTTCAAAACAAACATCGAAAACACTAATCCTGAAGAAGAACTCCCGAAGAGTTCGAAACATGTCGCCTGTCGCGTCAATTAATACGTGAATTTATTAGTAGCATTAAAAAAAAACTGTAATTTATTATGAAAAAAAAACTGTAATTTATTATGTTTATGAAAGCCAGATTTTCAGGCCACTGTGTGGCGGCCAAATTTTTCAATTCTGACCCCGTGTCATGGTCGGCCTTATCACGCGATAAGTGACAGGATAGAGCGTCCGTCACTAGCTGACACCGTTTGATAGAACGAGACGATGCCCCTATCTTGTCACTTATCGAGTGATAAGGCCGACCATGATACGGGGTCTGATCTCGGATTCGTACTTGGAGACAATGGAGACGCTTTGGCCCTTTAGTTATCAATTTTGAACATACTCGTATTAAAGAAAAACTGCAAAATTGTGTTCACTTTTTTAAATATAAAAGTGTCCAACTTCGCAGGCAATAATTCGGGTGCAGACTCGAAAATTATTATTACTCCAAAAGAAAGAAGGCAAAAAAATATGCAATGTGATGAAAATCCCATTCAGATATCTCAAAGAATTACGAAGCTACAACCGTTTTAATATTGCTTGTTAGAGAGAGAAAACGCAAACGGTGTGTGACGTCACATTACAGGATGCTGCCGGCAGGCCGCGTCGACGGCGTCGCCGACCACGATGCGCGCGGCACGTTGCCGTCTTCTGTGACGTCACATTCTTCCAGCGTCATCGTTTCATATGAAGTTGCGTTTTGCGAAAAAGGGACAGAACACATCCCTTCTTAAAACTTTGGACACTTATAACTTCGTGATTATTTAACCTTTTGCGTTGATTTTTTCTCCATTTGACTAATTTTTTTATCCTTCTTCGAGAAAATATCACATTATTTTATTTAGTGTCTACGCCCCTATTGTTGGAATCTAAAAGCGTCACCCGTGATGACTTTAAAGAAAAAAAATTACAATAATTACACGGTTCACCCACGTATTAAACGTCACTACGGGTGACATGTTTCGAACTCTTCGGGAGTTCTTATTCAGGATTGAGTGTTTTCGCGGCGGTGTCGCTTGAATCACGACAAGATTCAAGCGACCCCGCCGCGAAAACACTCACTTTATAGAGTACAAATTACTTTAATTACCCAAGGAATACCACTACCTACATTTTGTTGCTTAAAAAACCACCGGAGCTATAACTGAAATATGGCCTTCCGTTTTTTTACTAAATCACGTAAGGGTTGTGAGCTAGCATAATAATGGCTCGTAAAAGGCTAAAGCAAAAAAAAGCTATAATCGAATTTAAACTTTTGTGAGACATGTCTAAAATACTACTAATAAATCCACGGTTAAATTCATGCATTAAATGTCACAACAGGCGACATGTATCGAACTTTTCGGGAGTTCTTCTTCAAAACAAACATCGAAAACACTCATCCTGAAGAAGAACTCCCGAAGTGTTCAAAACATGTCGCCTGTCGTGTCGTTTAATACGTGAATTTAACCGTGAATTTATTAGTAGCATTAAAAAAAAACTATAATATATTATGAAAACTTCGATCATGTCTATGAAAGTCAGATTTTCAGGCCACTACTGTGTGGCGGCCAAATTTTTCAATTCTGATCTCGGATTCGTACTTGGAGACAATGGAGACGCTTTGGCCCTTTAGTTATCAATTTTGAACATATTAAAGAAAAAGTGCATAATTATGTTCACTTTTTTAATATCAAAATGTCCAAGTTCGCAGGCAATAATTGTTGGAATCTGCACCCTAAAAGCGACACCCGTGATGACTTTAAAGAAAAACAATGTCAATAATGTCACTACGGGCGACATGTTCCGAACTCTTCGGAAGTTCTTCTTCAGGATGAGTGTTTTCGCGGCGGTGTCGCTTGAATCACGACAAGATTCAAGCGACACCGCCGCGAAAACACATCCTTAAGAAGAATTCCCGAAGAGTGCGAAACATGTCGCCCGTAGTGACATTTAATACGTGAGTTGAACCGTGTAATTATTAGTACTGTTTCAACACGTCTCACGAAAGTTTAAATTCGAAAAGCAATGTCCGCCATCTTGGAATTCAAAATGGACATCATTTCTAGAATCTTCACCCTCGAGATGCCTGCCAATGTATGTTGTTCTTTAAAAAAACGCGCATATTAATTTACAACGAAAGTTTCAAAAATTTTAAATAATGCGACCACTTTTTGAAATATTTCTGACTATGAATTCGTATTTAGACCTCTCAGACATCGATTTTGAACATAACCGGATTTATTCTCAACTAGCGATCCGCTCCGGCTTCGCACGGATACTATATTATACATATAAACCTTCTTCTTGAATCACTCTATCTATTCAAAAAAACCGCATCAAAATCCGTTGCGTAGTTTTAAAGATCTAAGCATACATAGGGACAGACAGCGGGAAGCGACTTTGTTTTATACTATGTAGTGATAGTGATAATCTTTCATAAAGTAAATACACGATCGACAGAAAAATGTTCTAGTTTTGCATGTACTGCACAAATTATTCTAAGAAGCCGGTCACCCGCCGATCGCTGCGTAATCTTATAGTTGTATTTTGAACTTTAAGATCTATATGTTAAGGTCGACTTTTAAATATATTATTTCAAAATGTAGCAAAATATCTACTGGAATGTAATGATACATACATTCACTGGACGAATATACTGGGTCACAATATTATTGAAATAATTATGTTCATCGTGCTGTCGTGAGAGCACAGAACGTAGTCCTCTCGTCTCAGCGGAGCGATTACGACTGACTCCGCCCGCGAACGGCAACAAAAGATATACAGAACCGCACGAAACACGCGACGGGAGAAAGGGTATCGCGCTAAATAAAAATGGCCTATACGCCAAATACGTTTAACCTCAATAAGTCTGAAAAGGGACTACATAAAAATACCCCGCTAGTACTTTCATTAGGTAATGTGAAAAGCTATTATACACTCAACTTTTACTTAATTTATATGCACGGGAACCTCACACTATTGAAATTGAGTAAAAATAAGACATGTTTTGGCGGTTCTTTTCTATCGAGGCAATTTTGGTTTTGTATGGTTTTGTTCAGACGATTCAATTGCAAATATGATGTAGTTTTGGTATGTTCTTTTTCCTGGCATTCGCTTTAGTTTGTCATAGGTAAATATTCAATCTAAGAACCCCGATTTCGCGGAGCGCCCCCTCATTGACAGTATGAATCGGTTTATATAAATTACACGACATCCTAGGGCCCAGAGTACGCTGTTGTGTTTCTAAATTAGGAAGTATATTATTTGTCGGGTGCTCCACGTCCAGTGAATGAATTAATGGAATCATTGACAATCCAACCATACACATTTTTCATTTATTTATCCATTCTGAAGGACGCGGTGAATCCTATTAGTGTACGAACGACGATCTTCAGACCTTCACGGATCATAAACAATGACCTTGATCGGCACAGTCGCCAACACGTGCGTAGAGTGCTTAAGAGGCTGACAATTTTGTTGAAATTGATGTTATTTAAGCAGTTTTTTAAGAAAAACTATTTGTTCTAGCACATAAAAAAATATATATGTTAATATTCATCATATTTCAAAGACCGAAGACGGACTCGAATCTCGATAGGTACATAATTGAACGAAATCGGCTCGATAGAAAATAATTGCAAAGATTGGTCTTAAAATCACCATTTAACGGTTCTATTCTATGTCTTTATTTTTTTGGCGTATGGGTCTGCAATTAAAAGCATGAAGTCAATATATTCATACCTAAACCGCTAACGAGTCATATTTCACAAATAACTTTTTTTTATTTCAATATTTATTTATTATTATCTTCTAAAACCTGGCCGCCCAGTAACTCTCGCTCTCGTTTACTCCGATGCAAATAGACAGTGTGCGCCGTATCCCGAATCCTCAAGGGCATTTTGGTGTTGACAGCGTCATGTCACTTGCCACATAAGGCGCATCCAGACGATCGAGCGCGGCAGTCCTGGGGACCGATTTTTGACATACTTACGAGCGCTCGAAATCAAAGGCGAGCGGTAGAAAATAATGACATACGAAAAATTGACACGTTTATTTTAAATAGCATTTCATAGATTTTGTCAGTTTTTGAGTGAACGAGTAGAGCGCTGGAAAGTCAAAAATCGGTCCCCAGCATGCAGTCCGCGTGATTTCGGCCCGTCTGGATAGGTGCAGTTCAGGATTGCACGGCGTAAGGCAAAATCAAGGTCACTCCGTACTAAATTCCTTTTGACCTTCCTCGATAGTCCGTAGCGCTCGGGCGCCTGTACGCGCGTCTATCGACAAGCAACAAAAACGGACATAAACAAACATGACTTGCGGACTTTTTTAAACGATGAATGGCAGGGTATTCTACCTAAAAACGGGTGGATTCAACTAATACCGGAAACGTGATCAACAGCGTGACGCTTCCGTGCGATAGGGACGGGGAGATAGTGCTGTCATTGCCGTGTGTCAGCTGATTGTTTCGATTAGAATCTTGAAGGAAATTGGTTAGTGTGATTTAATGCAGTAACTAGGTATTAAATATGAAAACCGTTTGTATTCCAGTATACCGAACACGTTATTCTCTCGAATTTCTCGGACATATTTGTGTGCGTAAGGTCGGAAGTGATTGAAGACGACCGTTTACGAGATTGGACAACCTACATTAATGAGATTAAACATCTGAACATGCCATGGAGCCCTATGTCCAGTCGTGGACGTCTTTCCGCTGACATGATGATGATGATGATGAATGTGACAATAAGATTGCTTTCCTTTGTGGTAGCTCAAGACCACATCAAACGATGTAGGTCTACAAGGCCCAAGAAAATGATCGAGCTAATATAAAAGAAAATGTACCTTCCGCCAACATAACCTTAAATAATAACGTTTAAGACCTAAGGCCCCGCTTTGCCACATTTGCATGAATAAAACCCCAATGTCGACGATATTGGCCCATTTACGGGACCCCTGGGTCGTTCACAACAGTGTCAAATTCTAGTATAAACTGACCCCCGGTTACTTATAATTGCTATGAGCCTAGAGGCCAGCTTGTGTTGGATATAGAACACATTGTGATTGAGGCTGGATATAGCAGCTGTTGAAGATTGTTTCAAATGGCATTGCTTTACGAGCTTTATATTTATTGGGATGGTCTGTTTGTTCTGCTGCCGTGAGTTACGTACGTGGAAATATAATTGGGAATTGGATATTTTCTATGCGATTACGGTGGTTAGTGACATTTTAGCTTAAAAGACTGTATCGTTGGTAGATAGAGCCGCGCGGGCACTATTGGCTCTGTGAAGTGGCTCGGAAGCCTGTCTTTAAAAAGAAAAAAGTGACATGTCAACAAACAAAATGTATATAATTGACGAACTAGCTCACAAAAATTCACGAGAATCGGTTGAGATATGCGACCTGTAGAAGAGAAGTCCTGCTGGGACAGACGATTTTAGGCCCAAGCTGAAGCATAGAACTTCGTTCGCTTCGCTCGCTCGTTCGAAAAACATGATCTTATAGACTGCATGAAGGATTGAGAATGAGAGAATTCCCATACGGTTAGTCGTAGCATTTCACCGAAGCTTGGTTGACCTTCCGTAGTCATGTAAGCTTGGTCAGTTTCTCCATTTTGTTACATACATTTATAGAACCTTTACAATAGTATTGTAATCGGCTGCGGTTGCCGCGGTGAAAGCCATGCGGGCGATAATGGCTGGTTACGGTGGCAGCTCTCGAAATTGCCACCATTGTCGCTGCACATGTCCTAATTCACGTTTTAGCTCGCTTTTATGCGTATCATCACGATTTGGATTTAGAATGCTCAAAAACTGTGTTCAAAGGCAAATGGGTAAAACAATACCAATAAGTCGACGGTTAAAACTCACGTAGTTTTTTCGCCGGTTCTTCTCGTGTCAAGAGGTTTTCTTTCCGAACCTGTGGTAGTTTATCGACATTCATATGTGCATGTAACATGCCTAAATTGAAGAATAAAAAACTTTGATTCTGACTTATTAAATGTCACTGCTCACTACAGGCGCCGTGTTTCGACCTCTTCGGTAGTTCTTCAGGATACTTGTTCTCGCGGCAATGTCGCTTGAAGCACAATGCTTGTGAGTGCTTACTTACTAATTCAGAAATCAGAAGTTTTTATTGGTCAGAATACAGTTATAAAAGGTTTATAGTATAAAATGTCCTTGTATTCAACATGCAAGCATGTGTACAAATAAATTACGCTAGAATACAATATTGATAGATGTCACTGAATTAAAAATAATGATAATAATAAGATAAAATCAGTCAGTAAGATGTCAGTAGATTTTTATAATTTAGATATTCCCTTACACTGTAAAAACATTTATCCATCAGCCAATTCGTCAATTTATGTCTAAATATATTCCCCGATAATGTTTTTAAATAATTAGGTAAATTATTAAAAATAGTTATAGTTGTATTAAATACATTTCTTTTGTATATGTCCTTGTGACTGCGAGGTTTGTACAGAATTCGTGAGTTTAACTGTGGATTTATTAGTATTATTTTAAATATGTCTCACGAAAGTTTAAACGGATAATTTTGTAGGCAATTCCACCCATTTGACGTTGTAGTTTGGTTCTAGTCAACGAGCGCGTTCTAAGTAGTCTTCCGGGGGGCTTGGCCGTACCCCCTAAGATGCTGGGTTACTGACTCACAATTCCATGCTGGTCATTTAGTTTAGTTTGCTGGCCAACGCCCGCATACACCACAAAATCTTTATACACTTCAAAACCACCACACAACACCAAATCTTTATCTGGTGTCAAAATCCACCGCACGCCTTTAGTTAATCATCTTTAATTAATTAATTTCGCCTATTCTACAGATCGCCACACGATTAAAAAAATAAATTTAATTGGATTTTGATCTGCTGCTATCAAAAATAGCTCTCCGAATAGTACTGCCCGTAACAACGAATGTTCGAAAAGCCTCTTTGAGTCTAGCCAGATTAGAATCGACAAAAGAAAATGTTGGCCCACGGAGAGGATTAATAAAGCCTATGCATTCTGAATGAATGAACGTTCGTCTGTGAAAAAACAAAAGTGAATGGAATACGCTCTGTGGGCGTTTTAATAACACAGCGACCATTATACACTGGTCTATCAATCTCAAACCTTTCATGCGAACCGGGGGTTCTAACTAATTTGGTTGATAGGATACGTGACGAGAAGAACAATTTGAAACGCAACGGTTTCGCGCGTTCGTCGGATCCGTGTTTTTTTAATTTAATTTAGGCGAAGGAATTTGCACTGCGCAATTTTATCTCTTGTTTGCGTTTAATTGGTTGTTTTGGAACGTGCCGATGTAAATTGTCTTGGTAAATGGTTCGATAATATATTTTTTGTAACTAGTTTTTACGTAATTCATTAAATGTGGAATATGGTGTTTTTACTTTATGCTATGCCGTGTTTTTAACGCCATACGTGTATCTTTGAAGGAGCACGTTTTCAGTCGCCTTTTTAAGTTTTATTGAGAGAACAATTTTTAAAAACAACGCAAGATAGGTACGACTTTTCTAATCTGGTAATTTTATAGGGTTATTTTATAAAATGTGTTGTAATTGCTCATGTAGATCGATGAAAATAACTGAAACTATTATTGGCACACAATATATGACTTAAATAATAATATATTTGCGCACTTTTAGTAGTTGCTTATAAATCATTCTAGTCACTGTTATATTTAACGAATATTTTCTATTTTTACGAACTAATATAAAACTAAACAAATACTAGTTTTTAATAACGCTGGCTGGCTACAAAGTAAAACCAATACCGAGACCGAGGTCAACTAAAAATAAACCCTATTCCCTTGAGTAACAGTTGCTTTTAAATCGTAGTGAAGGCTTTACTTCTGAATCAAATCACGTACAGAGCTAGTGAATGGCAAGCCTCGCGATAAATAATATATAATAATAGATTTGCTGTTTGCGTCGGATTTTATACGTCGACAAAGATTTATATCGACGCAATGTGAACTTGATCTTGATATTACATTATAAAATTTAAAAATGTTGTGGCATAATGTGTAAGTAAATGGAGTGATGACCTATAAAGGTCGCGGGAATCCGCTGGATGCCGTTGGCGCAGGACCGGTCAATGTGGCAGCCTTTGAAGGATGCCTTTGTCCAGCAGCGGACGTCTATCAGCTGGATTGATGAATCGATGTGTAAATGTATTTTATTTAAGTATTTTATTTTATTTGTTTAAGGAACAGTTACAACTTACAAACCAAGCATATCTTATCATCACATGCGTTTACACAAAATTCATATTTGCAAGTTAACAACAACTGTCTACATCACTTACAAAAATATCTATTTAAGGCACACGGATATACAATGTGAGATGATATAATACTGTAATACTACTGCTAATATTTTTAAGGTATTGGACTATTAAAAGCTAAAGTATCGTTAGGCTGTATCAGTTAGCCAAATTGGTTACCTATTAAGTTATACGTCTGTTTTTTTAATTATAAATGATTCTTATAACAAATATGAGCATTACAACAACACTCCTGACACATTGCTAATCTTTAATATCAGATCCAGATCACACAGTCGCTGTGACCGAAATCCAGATCACACAGTCGCTGTGACCGAAATCCAGATCACACAGTCGCTGTGACCGAAATCCAGATCACACAGTCGCTGTGACCGAAATCCAGATCACACAGTCGCTGTGACCGAAATCCAGATCACACAGTCGCTGTGACCGAAATCCAGATCACACAGTCGCTGTGACCGAAATCCAGATCACACAGTCGCTGTGACCGAAATCCAGATCACACAGTCGCTGTGACCGAAATCGGTCATGACAGCATCATCATCGTGATCATCATGAGCATTATATATAGCTACCTACTTATTTCATTACATTACATGCACGATACGGGTGTAGTCTTGAAATTTATTATTACTCCAAAAGAAAGAAGGCAAGAAAATATGCCTAGTGACGAAAATCCCATTCAGATATCTCAAAGAATTACGAAGCTACAATCAAAACGGTTGTAGCTTATAATAAAAGAGTGAGAAAACGTAAACAGTTTGTGATGTCACAATCCGCGAGGCTGCCGTAGAGGCGCCGAACACGATGGGGCACGTCACGTTGCCGTCTATTAATTACTTCACTAATTGCGAACGTCATCGTTTCATATGAAGTTGCGTTTTGCGAAAAAGGGACAGAACATACCCCTTTTTAAAACTTTGGACACTTATAACTTTGTGATTATTTAACCTCTTGCATTTTCGAGAAAATACGACAAAATTGATTATTTTATTTAGTGTCTACACCGCTTATACCTACACCTTGATATATTTATTAATTTATCAGGCAGGCAGTTGATGAAGCCTGTATCCAATTAACTTTAAGTATATACCTAATTGTTGAGCTTTAATTTACTTTTTTGTACAAATGGGCTTGTCTAATTTGTTCTTAAGAATTGATTGACATTGAGAGCTGAGACCATATCGTCTGGCAGTTCGTTCCAAGCTTTCACCACCCTGTTGCTCAAGAAGTGTCTATGGGGATTGTTGTGTGACCTGCGAGCGACCAGCTTTAGGTACTTAGATGACTTCTGAGTCGGGTGTTATTGTTCTTATCAAACGTGTTATGGAAAGCTTTGAGATCATAGTGCCCGGTTAGTACCTACCTTGTATGTCTCAATCAGGTCAGCACGTTCCCCGCGCTGCGATATTCTATGTATTTGAGTTACGTGAACTGCAATTCCACGTAATGTTGGCACACTTGCCGGAACAAATAAATTCACCTCAAATTAAATGCATGTTAAATAACACTTGCAATAACAGACCGCTTTTAACTGCAAATGTATCGGAATACCAACCTCTCAGCTTCTATACATCACATGTAAATTCGCAGGCTTCTGAAACTGAAACCTTATAATTTATAATATAATACACAATTCTGGGTTGCTTTTACAATAATCCAATTTAATTTTGTTGAAGACAGCCAAGCGGTCGATACTCGATAAATCGTTTAATTTAAAAGCGCAGCATCAATTTTGTTCAGTGAGCAGCAGTGAATAACGAAACGCAGAACGGTGTATTCAAATTTGGAATATTTATGAATTGCGTTCGCTGAATTATTATTGAACGGTTTTTGTACTGTTGTTGTTTTATGCAGCGCGACGAACTTTGAACCTTTATAATCAATATTTTTGAGGTTGAAAGGAACTGTTGGAACATGCCAAAAAATAATTACTTATATGGCAGCCTTATTTTTGAAATATTTATGAACCCCTATGATTCTCAATATTCATAAAAAAATTGAGGCCCGGATTATGTTAAACTGGTTGGTAACAAACTCGTCGACACATCTTGTTTGACTGAATTAAACGAAATCGCATAATTTGGACACCATACTGTTTCTTTTGGGTTAATTTTCGAGTGTGAATGGCACTGGTAAATGAAATATATTACTTTCAAATATATACATCCCTTCTTAGTCAAATTTCCGCCATTCGCTCTTCGGATGTTTCTAGAATTTTCATTAAGTCTCTTACACGTTCTACTCGCTCAATTTTTTTCCCTATTTTAATTTCTAGAAACAGAAACTAGTTTCGCATTGTGTATACAAAGTTGCATGTTATTCAAGTATGATTTTAAGCTTCCGTACCAAAAAAAATAAAAAAGGAACGCTTATGCCGACTCGGTCTGTCACAAAGTTAAATATCTCACGGAATACTTATGCTATCAATTTGAAATAGTTATTTAACATAAAAACCAAAGTACGTTTATGGAGAGTCGACGGTCCTGAGGCTCTCGTATAAGTTTTACCGAAACAAAACGTTACGATCGCGTTTGCGTTTTACCCTCAATTTGCATGAGATTTGAGAGAGAGAGAGACAGTTTAACGCGAACGCGGTCGTAACGTTTTGTTTCGGTAAAACTTATACTAGAGCCTCTGGCCAGCCAACTCCCGCAGTTGACGTTATACCACGTATGCGGCCATTTTTCCCGTAGATGACAGACATTACATTGTGCGGCAAAACAAGCATCCTATCTCTGTGAGCGCCGGACATGTCCCGGCACAAAGGATGACAGCGACACGGGAAGGGGCGCCATAGAGTCCATAGTTATTGAACGATACTAATGCTTCTGTGTTGTATCAATGCGGTGTGAGACGTGTGGGGTGGCATACAAAGGCTGGGCGTTTTAGTATGTGTTACTAGAACAATATATTACATTAAAGTCTATTATATTCTACGCCTATCGGTTCCTCAATCTTTTATCTCCATTTTTGTCTACCGGATTTTGAAAGAAATAAATACTTAATATTTTGTATGATTCTTTTAAACATTGTCTAAAAAAACACTTATTGGCGTATGGGAGCCCCACGGCTCAACCGATATTTCGATGAAATATTGCACGAATGTAGTTTATAGCCTGGTTTCAATAATAGGATAGTGTTTATCCCGGGTCCACGCTGACGAAGTCGCGGGCGGAAGCTAGTGATAATAAATAAATAAATATTAGGGGTTAGTCTTACACAAATCCACCTAGTCCCAAACTAAGCAAAGCTTGTATAAATGTAATAATGTAATATGGGTATTCGACGACGACAAACATACTTATTACAAGCTTTTATTTACTTTCACCTGTCCCTTTGTCTGTCTGTCTGTCTGTAATCAAATCTTGCAAGTTAAATTTGACCCACTTCCCGGTGACCGATTGAGCTGAAATTTCGGGTATAAGTATAGTTTGGATGACAATTCAATATTATGGTACCATCGAGCTGATCTGATGATGGAGACAGAAGCAGGCCATGGGAATTCAGCACTTAACCGACGTGACCCCGTTGAGTTTGGGCTCGTTAGAGTCGTCTCAATGAGTAGTTGATGATGGTATACAGAAAAATACAGTCGGCAATAAAAACAAAAATGTTTTTTTGCCATAAGCTTGTTTATTGCGAAGACTGGTTAACGTTTTATATGGAGCCGGCCACTGAGACCCCGTAGAGATCTGTCAGACTTCCCATACAATCAAATTTTAACGGACGATTACAGACGGTTTGATGATTAGGGTAGTATTCCACTAACGGTATTGCGTCTCACTCACGCTTTAAGCGAAATTTGAGACCCAAATACACGGTGGACAAAGATCTTGGACAAGTGGAATACTCGTACCATCCTTATCGACAGCGATAAGTGATAAAACAACCATCTCACTCGTAGGCGCTTTTCGCTACAAACGGGTATTAGCTACGAGCGTATAGCGTTACGATACCATTGGCGCTGAATGTATTAACACATCCACTGCCAAGAACCGATACGCTCGTCGCCGGTCGCGTGTTTTTCCCCGTATGTAGCGGAAAGCGACTACAGCGCAGGCGCCCGTTAGGCAGTGAAAGTGTTAGAGTGTTCTATGTTGCTCGTGGCCTGTCGACGATCGATATGGATGCTCAAGTGGGTCACCCTGCACCTGTCCCTCACTCAATGGACGAGGAAACTCGGTTCATATTGATTATTATCATTAGTGTTCGGAGTTTCGGTGGCAAATTTCACAGAGGTAATGGAGTCGCCTAACTATTTTTTTGATTAAACGAATAACGATTAAATGAATCATTTTGCATAATACTGCTTATAAAATATCTTGCGAGCATTACCTACTTATACCACGATAACACAGGACTACTAATAACACAAGTATGTAGGTAAACATTGTTGAATAAATTTATTTATTTTTACTTATTACTTATTACATACGTACAACATGTCACCAAAACAGTCGGGACAGTATAATGTTTGTACCTGCCGCCAATTAATGTCATACTAAATACTTCAGGTAAATGAATAATTTATTTATTAAAATCTTAAAAAGTTAATCACAAAAACGACTCCATTATCCACTGTGTGAAATTTGCCACCGAAACTCCGAACACTAATTATCATATTAGTATTAATATACTCGTACATACCGCCGCAGAATTATTCTGAGAGAACTGTCTGACAATTATCAAACTACGCATACAATCACATTTTAACGGACGCAAGTTATCTAACTGACGATTACCGACGGTTTGATGCTATTTGCTGTCATTTGATTTAATTTAAACACTACATGCAAATGGACCAAATTCATGAATTTTTGACACGAAAATTAACCATATAAATTCTATGATTTTTATTTTTGTGTCACAACGGAACTTTTTGAAATGAAAACTTCTTTAGCGGCACTGTGCACTTTTTGTGATGGGGAAAATTTTTTAAACTCGCCACAGGGCGCGTGACCGTAAGATTCGACAGATTGAAAATTCGTAAGACGGACACGTGACCTGATCGAAAAACTGTTACAATGTCATTGAGTTTTCACTTCTGCCGGCACTCCCGGAGTGAAACCCGGTCGTTTTTCACTTCTTCAGTTTGTATGGCTAACTACCGACTAACCAGGCTAACTACTGGCCAAGAATTTGGTCCTTACCCATTTGCCTGCTAGTATGTAGTACAAATAGCAGAATAAGCTACCTTTTGTGACCTACCGCCTAATGCGCGGGAAGAACCGCGCGATCTCGCCAACTATTGCCTAAACCTTCCAGGTTTCAAATAGTGGCTTTATGTGCAACACAATAAGTATTGTAAAAAAAAAATTGTTAAAAAAAAAAAAAAAAAAAAATGACACCAATGTACCAGTGTACCTACTTATTTTATGCAAATAAATTATATTCTATTCTATTCTAATAATTCTTTCGCTATTATTGGACAAGCGAGCGAAGCCAACGAGGTTCTCCGTTTCAGCTGACTATCATATCCCATTATACTATTTACATAATACTCTTTGCCTGATCTAGACTGTCAAAAAATAGTCAGTCGGGTTTAATAAGCAAATTTTATCTCTTTAGTATGAGCGAAATTCTCACCTAAAATAGGTGTTCTATTTTCATCATTTCCTCAAACAAGAACGATTTTACCATTCGTTCCACTCACCCGGAACAATTGGATGGAAACAAATTCATTGATAGTTCATAAATTTGCGGTTTGCGGGGGCAGCTTTACCGCTTTTCATTTGTTCAACGATAGTGTTCGAACGTTTTCCAATTTTAAAATTGGAATAGGTAGTAGTTAACGGTTTGGATGGTAGCAATTTAATTTGAAGATTTTGAAGTGCAGTTGGATATTGGAAAAAATATTGAAAATCCGAACATGATCATTTCCAGACACCGTAAATGATGTAGCATTGTCGGTGCAGTATGGTTGCGTTAACGGAGTTGTATAGACAATATCAATCAAAAATGTAAATTAAGGTTAATGTTATTAACGCTAATTAAGTATAACGACTTAAATTATATGTTTGTTGTAGGGTCATTTCGCCGGTTAGCGACCACCTAATTTAATGTGCCGGTGGGCGACCACTTAAGCTGAGTTGGTGAACTAAAAGGATATTTTCTCGGTTTTTTAATAGATTTCTATTCTAAAACAACAAAAAATTGCATTTACAAGTAATTGTCTCAATAGGGTGTGTAGAATTGATGTTATCTTCAATATAAAAAACCTTCTCCTTCAGGTGGTCGCTAACCGAAGGTGGTCGCGTAACGAGCGAAATGACCCTACATGGAACGGAACACAACAACAGAACAATTATTACAAGAACATATAACACATGTACAAAGGCGAACTTATCCCTGAGAGGATTTCTTCCAGCTAACCTTTGAGCAATAACACAACAACAAATCAACACAATTACAATTGTTTACACACATTCCGTTTACGCACCGAATGTGCTACAAAAATTACCACGCTTGATAATAACTAAATATCTTCTTAATATTCTAGACTAGACGAACTAATGTCTAACTAACCGATATTTATAAAACCTACTTCTACTATCTATATAGAAACTACATACTATGTTTCTGGATTATCGTAAAGTAAAAATATGTGAATATTCAAACAAAACCATTCAGTCAAGTCAAGTTAAGTCAAGTTCAAGTCCTATTATTATAAACAGGAAACGCACCTGTGAGGTTTGTAATGATGTTGAGGGTAATTAATAACTTCAGAATTTTATTCGATATAAAAAAAAACACCAGTATACAGAATGGATCTACGGGGTGGACGCCATTTTTTTAATACGCGGGCTACATTTTTTTGGTTAAAATATCAATGGATCATTCACGAAAGATTTTGACCGAGCAGTCTCGACGTCATAAAATAAATAATGGTATTGAATGAGCATTAACTTTCTATGACTTTCACGTGCCCGGCCTGAGTAATGTTACGCTAATTTGAACCTTGTGCCCTGTGCATAAGGATTATGTTTTTGATATCTGTCAATGAGATTGGCACGCCTTGTCGAATAGAGCAAGATAATCGTATTACAGGGGGCGGTATTTGACTTTGTATTTTGACAACTCGTGATATGGCCAATCTTTTGATATGGACGTGATATAACGAAATGTTGTTTTATCCTTCCATTTTCGTCTTGGCTGTCTTGTGGAAAAAAAAGGTATTTGAAAAGGTCCTTTTATAGAAAGTTATTATTTAGGTTATGTTATGTTTTAGTTTATTTTACACTAGCTGCCCGACCCGGCTTCGCACGGATTACCCGTTTTCCCGTAGGAATGAAGAACTCGTTTAAATCATAGCTCCATACAAACTTGCATCCGCATATTGACTATCGTATGTCCTTCCACGGGATTCAATCAATCTCCATACCAAATTTCATCTCAATCGGTTTAAGCGTGAAGAGGTCCGACGGACAGACAGACGCACTTTCGCATTTATAATATTAGTATGGCGAAGATGTTGTACAGAGGTAGTGCTAAAATAAAATAAGAAAAAGCGGCCAAGTGCGTGTCGAACCACGCAAAACGAGGGTTCCGTGCCTATTAAAAAGGTATCGTTGCTGAAATCTTATGGCACTTAGATACGTCCTTTTCTTTAAGGAAGGCAGTTTTTCAGAAATATCTCAAAAACCTTTGAACCGATCTTGTTCAAAACAATTTTCGCTGAGATAATTTAATAAGCCCTATGAGCATGATTTTTTTCATATTTTTAAAATTCACGGTTCAAAAATTAGAGGGGGGGGGGACACAATTTTAATGACTTTCGAGGAGATTATCTCAAACTCTTTTCACTTAATCAAAAAAATTGCTGGGAAACCTTATATTTATTTTGAAAGGCCTATCGATTGATGTGCCACACGTGGGTTTGCAATGAAAAAAAAATTTTTGGCTTTCAGTTTTATGTATGGAGTGCACCCATAAAATTTTTTTTTAGGAATTTGATTACAAAACTATGTAGCGGTTAACAAAATACACCTATCCTGAAAATTTTATTCAAATACACCTTATAGTTTTCGAGTAAAATGCCTGTGACATACGGACGGACAGACAGACAGACAGACAGACATGACGAATCTATAAGGGTTCCGTTTTTTGCCATTTGGCTACGGAACCCTAAAAACACTGATTTAACGAATTTGTCAAACTGAGAAAGTTAAATAAATTGTGTGCAATTCACTAAATTGTAGGTAAAGTGCGTCAGAGATTATATCGTGTAGTGAAGTCGTGGCAACCCTATCGGGGAGCTTACGATAATTGTATTGGGCTGAGAACTCGCGAAGCCTTTAATCCACCGTAGTCTTTGGAAATTCGCGCAGGGTTGCCTCGTAGTTACCGATATAGTTATTCGTGTTTTAGTTGAATTTCGTTTGCAGTTGTCAAAACCACCTTTAACCGTAATTTAGTTGACCGTGTTCAGTGTCAAGATATTTTTGAACGTGTTAAGTGCTAAACAAAAAAAAATGCAGTTGACTTATTATTTTCTCTCAAAACTCCCCCTTCACCCGTACAAAACAAAAGAGTAACAAATGTTGCCATGTTACCATGAAGCGCGGCGTCCACACGTTGTCCCCAACCTGTTGTAAAGTCCCGCTTACTCGTGGTCACACTAACGGAGGGTTTTTATTTGCCCCGCTGAAATTGGGAATAGTCCCCTTCGGGGTGCAAGTTAAGAGCGGTGAGCCGTTTAACAACTTTCTTTATTTTCTGAACCGCGGTCCGAATAATCCTCAGCTAACTCAGCTTCATTCGATTGCCCTTAACCCATTTATTGTATTTCATATATTTAAGAGTTATTCTTTTGTCGGTGGAGTATTTTACATTGCTCCCTTTCGTTTTCAAACAATTTATTGCACAATTACATTTACTAGGGGTCGGCACAGCATCCCTTTTTCTTCCATACTTCTGTCAGCCGTCAACAAACAGCTAGTGCTATGGACAAGCAGACCGGTCTATATAAGATAGTTTCCACATAATATGATAAAAGTAGCTAGTAGTCCTCAGCCTGGCAATCGAGATGCGATCGGGCAACGTCCATCGTCATGGAGGCAATAGTTTTTTTTGTGTCATGTTAGTGGTTTTCCTGGACTATCATTAATTTTAATGAAGTCCACCCCTTTCACAGTAACCGCTTCTACAAACGTCCCTGCACCACACACACTAGTACCCACACTAATGCATAAAAATGTAGTTTTTTTTAAATATACTTTTCAGAATACTTAAATTATCAGGATTATTTAGGATGAATGTGCATGTTATTTGACTTATTCCAACTGAAAGTCGACTCAGAAAAATGCCGCAATCTTTTTTAAAATGCATTTTTTTACTCCGCTAAAGTCATAATCGCTCACGCTTCTAATCTATTTCGCCTACGCTTATATTTGGACCATATCTGCTGTCGTCTCACCCCAGGAAGCCCCCGGACGGTTATTGGCTATACTGTTTACACAAAACGTTGTATCGCAGCCGGAAATTCGCTCCAGTTCCGCCGTTCTACGGGAAGCAGCCCGAGGTTCCGTAATCATCTGCTTGTTTGATAATACTGCTGTTACTTGGCTTTATCGGATTGGCGTTTTTGACAAGTGCAGCGAATTTAGATTAGTTTTGGGTTATTACGTCGACACAGTTGCTTACAGATAAGTGTTTATGACATTGACGTATGATTGAAATACAACTTTACGCGAATATAGCGCTGGATCTTTATCTGAACGGAACATTGTGTTTACACAGGATTAGGTTATTGAACTTAATAATTCATAAATTGATTACCCTGACAAAAATTACATGTCTAATGCATCTAATTCTTCGTTGGACAAACAATGTCTAAGCTACATTGTTTAATTGAAACTTTCCTACGATTTATTTTTAACTTGTGAGTACAGCCGTAATACCCCAACCAAAATAGTTGTAACCAAAATAACGGATTTAACTATGTTTATTATAATTATCTGTAAATTATTTTATTTTTAACCCTTTATGCTCACTTATTATTTTTCAATTCAATGTGCTGTTTTAGTGTAAAGCGATATCAAAAAATCGCTGCCGCTTATGCCTCACCCTACCTCGTCCCGGCGGTTATTGGCCGGCCACGCCATAAGACTCCGCAGTCATTTGTTTGACAATGCTCCCTTAAGCCCCGCTCAGTGGATGGGCGTTTATTCAACGCTGTTCTTTATTCAAAATTGCGCGTAATCCTTGATCGTTTTAATGGAATTCGTTCTAATTTTCTACATTTTTAAACCCCGCTTAAACGCAAAAAGAGGGGTGTTATAAGTTTGACGTGTCTGTGCGTTCAGTTTCTTTATTGCCAGTAAAGAATTCCATGCAGTAATAGGTATAAGTAAATATAAAATCATCGTGGCTCCTAAACGAATGGACCGATGTGAATGCGGTTTTTTGTCTGAAATCTGACGTGATAAGGCCGGTTCTTAGCTACGTTTCAACAAAATCGGTTCAGCCGCTTTGCAGATATTGACCTTTGAAATGAAAATGTCGGCGGTTTTTCAACTTGTCTAAGTTATTAATTATTTTATGAGGTTTTATTTAACTTGCACTGATTGTGTAAAATTTAAATCGTGTATGCACCTAGATCAGAACCCAAAATATATGAATGCCTGATGTAAAATAATATGTTTTATCAATTAAATTCTGATTTCTTATGTAACATGCTTTAGCAAATAGATATTTATATTTATTTATGGAATGTCCATGCTTCTTTTGACCAGACCAATGAGTAATGAGATTCCACTTGACCCCCACAAGATAGTCGATAAGAAAGGAAACGTCTGCCTCGCATGCGCATACGCACGGACGCGTGACGTCACGCTCACTGCAGCTTATGTAACGGCTTTTATAATTTCAAATCAGTTTCTTGTTCCACGTTACGGCGGCGGTGCATTGTTTAGAACCGCGGGGTTTTGCGTGAAATGTTTATTGTAGTTTATCACGTCTCTTTCTAAGTCTTCTAATTAGACAGAGACGGAGAGTCTATCTCGCCGCGACTCAGCTCGCGCGCCGTCGTGTGATAACCGTGCCGGTAACTGTGATCTTTGTCCTAACATACTGCGCAATTTGTCAATGGATTTTGAATTTTGTGGTGTATCGGTTAAGGCTGAATTTCATATGGCCTAGATGTATAGAAACGGAATGACATTCGCGAAATCAGTGATATACGAAGTGCTTGATGCAAGCTAGGTTATGGAAAATTGAGATCTGCGATTTGTCGCAGATTTTGGAGAAACACAACCGGTGAGGAAGGGGAATTGATACAGACAGACACTACAAAACAAATATGTATCCATACTAATATTATAAATGCGAAGGTGTGTGTGTTTGTTTGTTTGTTTGTCCGTCTTTCACGGCAAAACTGAGCGACGAATTTACGTGATTTTTTAAGTGGAGATAGTTGAAGGGATGGAGAGTGGCATAGGCTACTTTTGTCTCTTTCTAACCCCCCACTTCCCTTAAATGGGGGGTGAAAGTTTGTATGGAGCTACGATATAAAAGAGCTCCACGCGGACGGAGTCGCGGGCAGAAGCTAGTACAAAATAAAACAAACAGACAAGTACCGAAAAACTAAACTATTAATTTACTAGCACAATTTAAATAAACAATTCCTCACTGTTCAGCATGAGACCATGGCAAGACACATCGAACTGAGGCGCTGATTTACCGACGGATTATTCACACATTTATATATCCAGTATACCGGTATCACTGGAAGAGATGCCTTACCTATTTTGTCTGTATTTTTACCTGTGTCTTGCGTACAATAAAGTATTTACATACATACATACATACACAATAGGTACATGAATAGAGCTTTCCAATCGAGCACATTTTCATCTTATCTAACCCCCAACCTAATAAATAATGTTTTATTTATTTATTTATTTATGCTTAAGGAGTACCAACAGCTGCAAAAACATGATATAAGGCCGGTTGTACACTTGTAAGTTCTTACGTAAGTTCAGTACAAATACTGCTCACGTAAGTCATCTGTAAGCGATATTTGTACTGAACTTACGTAAGTAACTTACAGCAAAGTCACACACAAACACAAAAGTTTTACACAAACTCGTAAAGTAGAACATAGTACGCGACAAGCCGGCTCGCCTGCAGTTACTAGGTTTCCCCTATAAGTACATCTATAGTATATATATATATATATATTATATCGCAGTAGGTATCTCGTTGCATCAGCCACCCTGTATTTTACTGCAGCATAGGGTGTAGCGTTGCAACGTTACTTTATACCTTTACAACGTACTTTGTGTTCAGGTTGGACACCATGTGATTTGCTGCAACTAGCTTTTATAATGGGTCTGGGGTGCTTTGAGAGATTTAGCGCGTGGGTAGCAGTTAAAGAAGCAATAAAAACAATCTAAAAGAAAAGTATCGTAAACTCGGGTTACTTTGACCCGCGTAGAAACCTCACATAGCTATGTGACATAAAAACGTTTCTGTAATTTTTATTATTTTTGGTACAAGGTTTTTATTGGCGACTGTACTTTTCTGTATCCGCTCACTTGCTTTCATATTTTAAAAAAGGTAGCGTAAACTGCTTCTAAATTTTCATTATCAAGGCAAACCATACTTCGATTCAGTTTAGGAGTCTGCGAAATTGGCAACTGTGGTTGCCTACTCATTGAGACGATTCTAACTCAACGGGGTTACGTCTGTTAAGTCCTGAATTCCCATGGGGACCTTCTGTCTCCATCATGTGATGGTACCATAATATTGAATTGTTAATCTTAATCACAAATTTTCAACTCAATCGGTTGAAGATATCTGCTTCAAAATTGAGTTGCAAGATTCCACCTCGAACATTGCAGCTTGTAAAAAGTAACAAAGTGAGCGGTTAGCTCAATCTAGAACAATTTTTTTGGAAATCCTCTTAAATGTTAATTGGGTCAAATTAGCTTATTAGCTAATTTGAACCTGTCCAAATTCATAAAAAAGCGGTGGACAGAGTAATTCGCGAAAGCCAAAGATACCCTCCAGGGCTAAAGTAACCCGCGTTTACGGTATTGTACGGATTCTAAGTTTAAAAAATCCTGTCGGTAACTTGGTACCTAACCCTAATTAACGTTTAAGAGGATTTCAAAAAAAAATACAAGTTACCCATACATTATAACTTATAATAGATAGGTCATTTTCGTGGCGTAGAGAAAAGAGTTAAATGTATTTAAATAATAAAGAATTTCTTAATTTATTTTCTAAAAACGTTATGTTGTATTGAATGTTCGACAATTGTGTACAGGGATGACAGCCTGCCAGCGCCATATTTAAAGTTTACTGGCGTTGCACCGACTTACGATAATGGGCTGTTTACACTTTGATTAGTGATTAGTGCGAGTACACTGCAAGTGCGAGCAGGTTTTGTATTGTCTCGCACTAATCAATGTGTAAACAGAGCTTTACAGACCGATCAACGTTAAGTATGGCGCCGGCAGGGTGTCATTCCATAGGAACTTACCAAACTTTCCATGCATTCAGATTATGACGAATACCGCTTACGACTACATATGGTGTTACCTTTTTATTTCGTGGGAAATGCCTTTGCCCATCCCACCTGGCCCCGTATCATGGTCGGCCTTATCACACGATAAGTGACACGATAGAAGCGAGACGGACGCTCTATCGTGTCACTTATCGTGTGATAAGGTCGACCATGATACGGGGTCTGGCTGAGAAGCCAGGACGGGTGTGACGGACGCCCGGAAACGGCCGAGACTACCGTCTAAAACCCCACGGCGTTCTGCCCTTTGGCGGACCCACGGGAACGCTTGCGCACACTTCCGTAACCTAACCTAATCCAACCTTATCCTCGTATTTGTGTCTTATATTCGACATACATGTTTCAGACCGCGGCGCCGCTCAGGCTCCAGCATCGTGGTCCTCGGCGCCGAGGACGAGAAGCGACCGCCCTCGGATGACGGGAAAGACATGCTTACTATGCTCTCGCTCTCTGCAGACACCGGTCAGTATTTCAAGAAAAAAGAATCAGACATTTATTCGTGACACACAAACACACTGCTGTGTGTTACTTCACAAGACGAAGACAAAAGAAAAATTGAATCTGTGCCGTGTCACGAAGTGACCCAACTTAGCATGATGCTGATTTTGCAGCCAGCGCTGGTCTTCCGTTGGGTTAACACACATAACAATAACAAGGGAACGGAAATAAAACAAGAGCGGTTATACTTGAGATTATTTGAATTGGCCGAATCGAATCAAAGTAGTCCATTCAAAAAGCAACTCTGCCGTCCATGGTAGAAGATTCTATTTCAAATGACAGTTTTATGAAAAGTCGGCACAATTAAATCACACGGTGACTTTTTGCTGAGATCCGAACGCGTGACTGTCACGGAACTCAATAGCCATAGATCACCAGCACGGTTAGCACAAAACGGTGTGCGAGCTGTCTCGCGGCGAGATAGACTCTCCGTCTCTCCGTCTCTCCGCTTGATAGATCGCGCGCCGTCGTGTGCTAACCGAGCTGTATCGATATTTTATCGCGTTTGAATCGCGTTGTAAAAATTCGCCATGAGTAACCGCTCTTAGAGATCATCTACTTGACATTCGTTCTCTTCAGGGAAACGGAAATTGGTAACAGAGATAACTTATGTTCCCTTCTCGCTTCAGCGATCTAGCCGTCATGCTGTAGCCAGGCCTTTAAATAGCGCTATTTTCGTATAGCGCTATCATTTATAACGTTATTATTCCTAAAACCGCTATACTCGAAACCGATATTTGACGCGCTGTATAGCGATATCCATTATAACGTTATAAATCTAAACCATTAATATAAAACCGATACTTTTTTAACCGATATAATAATGTAATAACGTTATAGGCTACCCCTTTCTCGCATTCAGTATAGCCTACTCGTGCAATGTAAGCGATGTGATTACGTAACGTAGGTTGTTTGTTAGAGTGCACGACGTCATAGTAAAATAGAGAATTTTTCGATTTGCTCGGCTTGTCGGCGCAGGTTGTAGCCTGATACGAATATCCTGACTAATAATTTTCTAATCAGATTGTCTTTAGCTACTCTGTGCCTCATTAATCGGAAATGCATCATCCCATAAAAAACATGCCATGTAAAAAAGAGGCCAAGTCTCGAAACTCTTCCACCGTAAAAAGTTGTGAGATATTTCGTAGAGCCAAGTCTCAGGCATTCTTTTATCTTTATTTGCTTGCTAAATAAAATTTTGTGACTTGGCAATCACACAATACTACATAGCTTTAGGTATGCAGAAATCCATTAATGCAGGAAAGTTGTGTGATTGCCAAGTTACAGAATTTTATTTAGCAAGCAAATAAAGATTAAAGAATGCCTAAGACTTGGCTCTACGAAATATCTCACAACTTTTTACGGTGGAAGAGTTTCGAGACTAGGCCTCTTTTTTACATGGAATGTTTTTGCTTGTTAAATAAAATTCTGCAACGTGGCAATCACACAACTTAACTGTATTTATAGATTTTTGCATACTTACCTAAAATTATGTAGTATTGTGTGATTGCCAAGTCACAAAATTTTATTTAGGAATAAATAAATATTAAGGGACAATCTTACACAAATCGACCTAGTCCCATAGTAAGCTCAGTAAGGCTTGTGTTATGGGTACTAGACGACGATATATATAATAGATATAAATACTTAAATACATAGAAAACTTCCATGACTTTACAAATATTCATGCTCATCACACAATTATTTGCCCTTACCGGGATTCGAACCCAGGACCTTCAGCTTCGTAGGCAGCGTCACTACCCACTAGGCTAACCGGTCGTCAAGCAAGCAAATAAAGATTAATAAGAATGCCTGAAACAAGGCTCTACGAAATATCTCACAACTTTTTACGGTGGAAGAGTTTCGAGACTTGGCCTCTTTTTTACATGGAGTGTTTTTTATGGAATCTCACTTCTTTTTGAAGGTTAATGTGTTATCCATACATACAAACTATGAATGCAGGCCCATTCTTGCTTTTGAATTTTCCCATTCACTGCAAATGTAACTTTGTAATCCTATATATTTGTATAGGATTACAAAGTAATGTATACAGTTGGTGTATCTAGAAAACTGGGTTGAAATAGCAATTTTTTATAGTTTTCCCTTTATGTGGCCATTAAACCCTAACTCTGTATCAAATTTCAGCTCTCTGAGTTTATGGGAAGTACTAGTTCTATTTTGATGATCATGAGTGAGTGTCATAAATGCGAAACTTTGCTTTCGCTTAACTTCGGAACTAAATGACCTACAGACTTGACATTTTGGATTTTAAGTATGAGATTATAGCTTACTGGATGACGAAAATTTCTGCATTCTGGTCTTATCCAGAGGTTCTCAAATAGGGGCCTGAAAATGTGGCGAAATGGTTCCAGTAAAGGATGGTACGGCAGTGTTTGCTTCGCGCTCGACTTGGCGGGGGCACTTCCGTGCCCCCAGATATTAATGGCATTGTTATAACATGGTAAATTATTAATAATTTAAATGCCTGCATCAAATGTTTCTGCTTAGCCCGTTGGTTGACTGGTAGAGAATGCCTTATGGCATTAAGTCCACCATATATACTTTTTTTTGTATTGTGTCACAAAGTTTAAATAAATTAAACCGGTTTCATGGCACCAGCACGCACATTACGGATGGATGGTCAGCTAAGATGCTTAAAATGAGGTGGAGAGAATGAGAAATTTGATTTATCTATATATGTAAAAGAAGACTTCCCGACTAATTCATCAACGTTTGTGACTTGGCAATCACACAATACTACATAGCTTTAGGTATGCAGAAATCCATTAATGCAGGAAAGTTGTGTGATTGCCAAGTTACAGAATTTTATTAAGCAAGCAAATAAAGATTAAAGAATGCCTAAGACTTGGCTCTACGAAATATCTCACAACTTTTTACGGTGGAAGAGTTTCGAGACTAGGCCTCTTTTTTACATGGAATGTTTTTGCTTGTTAAATAAAATTCTGCAACGTGGCAATCACACAACTTAACTGTATTTATAGATTTTTGCATACTTACCTAAAATTATGTAGTATTGTGTGATTGCCAAGTCACAAAATTTTATTTAGGAATAAATAAATATTAAGGGACAATCTTACACAAATCGACCTAGTCCCATAGTAAGCTCAGTAAGGCTTGTGTTATGGGTACTAGACGACGATATATATAATAGATATAAATACTTAAATACATAGAAAACTTCCATGACTTTACAAATATTCATGCTCATCACACAATTATTTGCCCTTACCGGGATTCGAACCCAGGACCTTCAGCTTCGTAGGCTGCTCTGAGTTTATGGGAAGTACTAGTTCTATTTTGATGATCATGAGTGAGTGTCATAAATGCGAAACTTTGCTTTCGCTTAACTTCGGAACTAAATGACCTACAGACTTGACATTTTGGATTTTAAGTATGAGATTATAGCTTACTGGATGACGAAAATTTCTGCATTCTGGTCTTATCCAGAGGTTCTCAAATAGGGGCCTGAAAATGTGGCGAAATGGTTCCATTAAAGGATGGTACGGCAGTGTTTGCTTCGCGCTCGACTTGGCGGGGGCACTTCCGTGCCCCCAGATATTAATGGCATTGTTATAACATGGTAAATTATTAATAATTTAAATGCCTGCATCAAATGTTTCTGCTTAGCCCGTTGGTTGACTGGTAGAGAATGCCTTATGGCATTAAGTCCACCATATATACTTTTTTTTGTATTGTGTCACAAAGTTTAAATAAATTAAACCGGTTTCATGGCACCAGCACGCACATTACGGATGGATGGTCAGCTAAGATGCTTAAAATGAGGTGGAGAGAATGAGAAATTTGATTTATCTATATATGTAAAAGAAGACTTCCCGACTAATTCATCAACGCACAGCCGAAACTACTGGGACTAAAAAGAAGGGACAAGATGGAATTTTTGGAAATCCCATCCCTAAGGGGGTTAAATAGGGGTGCAAAGTTTGTATGAGGGAAACTTTTTTTTTAACTAGAGACTTGAAACTTTGTAGGAAGATTACTTATTAAGATGCATAAAAAGTTCTTGCAGCGTTTTAGAAAATTCCACTCCTAAGGGGGTTAAGTAGGGGACAGGGGTGCAATGTTTGTATGGGGGAAACATTATTTTTTGAACTAGAGACTTGAAACTTTGTAGAAAGATTACTTATTAGAATAGAAAAAAGTACTTTCTGTGTTTTAGAAAATTTCATCCCTAAGGCGGTTAAATAGAGGTGCAAAGTTTGTATGGAGGGAACTTTATTTTTTGAGCTAGAAACTTCAAACTTTGTAGAAAGATTACTAAATACAATACAAAAAAGGACTGTCAGCGTTTTAGAAAATTCCACCCCTAAGGAGGTTAAATAGGGGTGAAAGGTTTTTATGAGAAACACTTTTTTTGAGCTTGAGATTTGAAACGTTGTAGAAAGATTACTTATTAGAATAGAAAAACAGTTAGTACTTTTAACGTGTTAGAAAATTCCATCCCTAAGGGGGTTAAAAAGGTACTTATGCAAGATTAGGATGAGAAACATTTTTTTTGAGGTAGAGATGGGCAACTTTGTGGTACGATTACTTATTAGAAAAAAAAAATCCTTTCATCGTCTTGGAAAAATACCACCCCTAAGGGGGTTAAAAGTGTTAAAACGGTATTCAAGGTTTATATGGAGAGCAAGAAAATATAGTAAGATATTTCTAATGTCAGTCTTAGTCTGTATGTTAAAAGACAACAAAACTGATTTCAGAGTTTTTTTTTTAATTCATCCCCTATAGGCGTTAATGGGGCTTCCAAGTTTACATGGAGGGAAAAGTAATTTTTTAAGTAAGATTTTTTAATTTTGGTCTTAAAATAGAGAGAGCAGATTAGTAGATTTTTTTATTCATCACCTAAGAGTGTTTAAAGGGGATTCGAAGGCCGTATAGGGTCAAGACAATTTTAAAGTAAAACATTAGTGTAACTACGATTTTAGACGGTTTGTTTAAAACTAAAAAATACATTTCAATGTTTTTGAAATTCATCCCCCAAGAGGGTTTCTAGGGGGTTCAAAGTTTATACGAAGAGCAAGATATTTTTAAAATAATAGATTTATTACTTAGGTTATGGACCGTTTGTTTAATGATTAGAAAACGATTTCAGCGTTTTTTTTATTAATCCCCTAAGAGAGTTAAAAGGTTTGAAGGTTGTATAGAGAGCAAGACCTTTTTTAAAGTAAGATTTGAACAGTTACCAGAAATGTAGGATAGGTTAGGTTAGAACTGCGATGCTCCCAGAATCGAATAGATTTAATCAACATTGGGTACTTATTATTATAACAGTAATGTAGCTTAGTAGACATATAAAAATATATTTTTCTTTAATACTGTATGAAAACGTCTGTTGATGATTCTTAAGATATTTATGTTTGTAAAAACGAAGTTTTCAATTTAGATTTATCAATTTAAACTAACGAACTCATCGCACTGTTACCTTTTACGTAGGTCTAATCCCTGAACGGATTTAGATGAAATTTCCCGTACAGATAATTTGAGACCCTTGGAAGGATATAGGATAGTTTTTGTATATCTTTAAGATGGTAGAAGTTTGTTTGGGACAGCGATAAATAGCTTGCACCGAACATAATTTAATAGCAATATTTTTTCTAAGACCATAACAAGTTCCACGCGAACGAAGTCGCTGGTTATTTATATAAATATTTAGTGACTAAGGATTAATTAGAAAAGGAGGATGAATCGTAAGAAAAGGAGGATCGAAACATATTTATGTGTACCAACCGTCCTTGGTCTCCCCTATCTATCGCGAGCCTATCTAGACAGATTATGGTGAAGAACCGGAATCGAAAATTCACACATTCTTTGGTTTCATAATCAGATTTTATTTAACTTGTCGTTTTCGGAATGGCTCTAAATCAAAAATAAAATAAAATGTCGGAAACTAAAAGTATATTTTAATTTTATTACGATTAATGAACAAAAGCACATACCAACATACCTATGCATAATTTTTTGCTCACGGCAACACCGTCGGTCGTAGGGCTTGTTTGGAATAGGTCCTAATACTGGGAGTCTGCGATTTAGTGCCGAGACAAACAATTAACATAAAAAATATTGACCCTCTTACATATTGTAATAGTGTTTACCTAGGGGCTATTAAGATTGGCACTCTTTCTTTTTATTTATGAGCAAGTCCACGAATCTGTGGACAGCGTTGCGTTTCCTGCGTCCCATTTTTATTCCGCCATTTATCGTCGCAACCAACCAAATATTCACAATTCACAACCAATTTGCAAATGATCGAGGTAAACAAGCATTAATAAGATTTAGAAGCTAGAACAACATAACGGCAACGTCGCACGTCGCGCTACGGCCCACGTGGTGGCATGTTGGCATTGGCACAGAGCGGCAACGGCGCAGCCGTAGCGCGCGGCTCTCATTTTAAAACGATATTATAACGTTATTATATATCGTTCTGTTATTCATTCTGTTACGGTATTTATATCGTACCACACTCGCTCTGGAGTAAGCCAGGGCTCAATACTGGGCCCTTTTCTGTTCGGCATCATGATAAATGACTTGGCGTCTCTCCCTCGATATGCCCAATGTCTTCTTTATGCTGATGACCTAAAGCTCATTTATGGCTTGCAGCAACTGTCTGACGGTGAATCGCTCCAAGAGGATGTCAACCGTATTTATCAATGGAGTATTGCAAATGGCCTTCTTTTCCACCCTGAGAAGTGCTCTGTAATGTCTTTTACCCGTACTCGTAGTCCCATAACAATAAATTACCTGCTTGGAGCGGAATCTTTAAAACGCGTTGACTCCATCAAAGACTTAGGAGTTACATTTGATGCACGTCTTGATTTTCATGAGCATATGAAAACCCTAGCTACTGACTGCTACCGGAGATTGGGTTTTGTTATCCGGATTGCTCGCGAATTTGATAACACCGTAGCCATTAGGATTGCTTACACCGCATTAGTTAGGAGCAAACTGGAGGCAGCGAGTATTGTATGGAACCCCCACGAAGTTACCTACGC
Organism: Epinotia ramella; assembly: GCA_947578815.1. Classification (NCBI taxonomy): domain Eukaryota; kingdom Metazoa; phylum Arthropoda; class Insecta; order Lepidoptera; family Tortricidae; genus Epinotia; species Epinotia ramella. The sequence continues at coordinate 3,097,541 of OX388214.1, read as the reverse complement.
CTTGCTTCTGGAGAAGATCCAAAAAGCGTTTCTGCGTTTTTTGTATAAAAAAAACTATGGATACTATCCTTTCCTTTACCCGACGAAGTTTTTGCTTGGCACTCTAGGATTCAATTCTTTAGAAGTGAGGCGTAACTATGCACTCGTGACTGGGGCATGCCGAATATTACGTGGGGATTCGGATTGTCCCCAGCTGGTCTCTCAACTGGTTCGACTTCTCGTGCCTTCTGTGTCTCAATTGAATTTTAATTTTAGACCACGTAATCGCGACTTGCTAGCAGTCCCTAAAGCGCGCACTGTGGCGCATAGGAAATCACCATTACTTCGTGCTTTGCAGTATCTGAACGCGCTTCTCAAGTCAACACCTGACTGCGATGTTTTTGCAAGTAGTTGGAAGATGATATGTGATGAGTGTAAGAAGTTATGTGAGGCGATGGATGATCGTCCATCTTCAGTGAAGTATTGATATAGTTTATTTTTTAAATATGTATATGCAATTATTAGTTTTCATTGTTAAATATAATTATTGTACTTATGCATTTCACAGTGCCTTGGTGTCTCACTGTCATACTGTGTAATCTGTTTGGAATAAATAAATAAAATAAAAAAATAAATAAATCGTTATGGAGAATATTGATTTTGTTATAACGTAATTTTCGAACACTAACGGAATGTACCGTTATAATTCCGGTTCATTTTATAACGTTTTAAAGGCCTGGCTGTAGCACTATGTTGAGCTTGATCCCTTTTGCTGGCACACGACTACTTTATCAACAAACTTTTTTCCGTCACGAGCTGCCCTGTTGGAGGACACGTAGGTATCCCCTGTATCTATGTATTTACATAAAATCACAGTTTTAAAAAGGGACCCAGGCGATACCTACGTGTCAAGCAACAGGGCAACTATCGGAAAAAAGTTGGTTCACTCGAATAAACAAGTTTCTATATCATTTAAGAAACACTTAAAAGTCACCACGACACGTCAGCACGTATCTCTCAGATTTTGGTCGACAATCTTGTCTTATCTTATCTTATCGGTATGAGCCCTTTCGGATGCCCTTCGACCCAATGGGATCTTTTGTGCACTTTCCCCCTCCCTCCTAGCGTGGGTTCTCCAAAGCTCTCTCCATAATTTCCACACACCGGATCACGGAGTTCATTCTTTTGGTTTCGAGTAAACGTCAACAATCATAATCGTATACAATACGATATCAATGCATTCCTATCGTAAGTAAAAGGTAATTCCCGAGACTTCCTTATTTTCGTTACACGTACAATGGACCCAAGACTTTCCCATGACTGATCGGACCTTTTACGCAACATGTTGAATGTTTTGTTCATATTTCATATCGTATTCAAGTAGGTACTTTACTTGGCCGTACCTATCTCAATGAGTTCGTAGCTCTTTCATTTGTTATGTGGCCATAGTTTAGGGAAAAAGATGCAAGCCACAAAAACTCACCGATGACTTTTGTTTTAGAAGGATCTTATTTCAAAAAGTACACTCCAAGGTTATATCCATAATGAATGTTTTAACTTTTCTCCATTGTGTAACGAACGTTTGGGTAATTGTCGTTACACAACGGAAAAAAGTTAGCGTAGATTATATTAAGGCTCTTAACTATGTAAGTACCTATATTTTTAATCCTCCCCCTTTTCTTTTTACAGCCTACTATTCTGCCTAAGCAATGTTTTTGTTAGATATTTTTGTCTCTTGTCATGGTGCAATAAAGAGTACCTATTTACTTATATATTATTTTAACGTAGGTACTATTATTAGTAAGTACGTCCATGTCAGAGAGTTTTGAGAACGACCCAAAAAAAAATTGAACCGCGAATTTCGTGAAGATAGCCGTTTCACTAATTACCTAAATGGTTTTGTCAAAGATTTATATAACTTCTTATGGCGCGGTGATATATAGAAGTCTTTTGTTTTCGACACTCTTATATAAATATGTATCATCTCTTGACCTCTCTGTGTACGAAAACCGCGTCACAATTATTTCAAAAACAGCTAAGAACGTGCCGTGCCTAATACACATTCTTCTACTCTCTGTCAGCGTTGTAATTTCAAGCCGGTTCCCGTTGATAAAGAATTCGATTATGATTTTTTTGTGCGTCAACCAATCATTACCTTGCTTGACCTTAGTGAGACAATGGAACAAAAAATTCGGCAGTCGCCTCTGCTTCTTGAAATGTCCTTTCATTCTTGTACCATTTGCTACACTTTTTGTTTGACTCAGTGAGCGGTAAGTTTATTAAGAATTCCTTACCTGCCATTGTAATGATATCAAATTACTATTCAATCGGTATTTTATTTAGTTATTATTGCCCGTTACCTATAAACTGATACAATCTTATTAAATCCAATGTCTAAACTCTGGTTAGGTTCTGTCATTTAAATATTTTTTTGTCAAAATAAAAAATAAAAAAATAACAAAATCATTTATTTGCTTAACAATACCACAGATTAAAGAATACAAGTACAGATACCCAATCTCATAGAGCAAAAGCGTACCGTCCTAATGTAGGCAATTCTGTATACAATTTTAGTCCCGTAGTTACACCAGTAGATGCAGTATCCGAGCTACCACGGCTATGACGCTGTCAGCCTTTAGTAATACATTGAGATATCACCAGATGGCGTTGACTTCCCGGGCAACAAATAGAGTATTTTTGACTTTTTCGATATAAAAGTAGTATTTTAGAGACAATATTACACATCACACAAAAATATACATAACCAAATGCTTAGAGCCTGTGGTTCCATAGAACTTTCGCGACCCGTGATGGCGCCATCTAGTGACAGTACCCAATAATACGTAGCAAGCTTGAAAGCTGACTCGTATAGTACGAGTTACATGGATTTAGTATCAATTTTATTGCATTTACTAAACTTATAAAATATACCTTTATTGTATGTGCGGAAGTATGTTTGTGATATAATTAAGGTACGTTGAATTTATTAAGGTGTAAAAATCATTCTATCTTCACGATTACTGGTTCAAATGTTTCGCTCGGTACCTGTGTCGCCATCTATGAGTTCTTTTTAGTATCAATTATACGTTGTTCTAGTTGGGAGGCCATGACAATACACATGTTTACATATAAAATGAGATGCCTGGCGGACCCCAAACTAGGCTGTTCCTGAATCTTGGGACCCTGGAGTGCAATTCGTAAAACAATATGAAGTTATTCAAGAAATCAGAATGAACTCAAAGGAAGAAAGTAATAACAAGCATTATATTGTAGTGAAGTACACACTTGAAAAGTTAAACATAGTAAAGATAGACGCTAATAGTAGTTCATGAAGACTGGCAATGTAAATAGCTTCACTAAGTGAGGTCTTAATAAGCGTGTATAATACAATAACGTTATATATACATTTTCGCTTCATTAGAAAGGTATAAGGTGTGAACATATCTATGCCGCCGGCCGTATCTACAGTACCAGTGCCGTAACAGTATCTATTCCTACCTGCAAAGCGCGCATAAATATTTGACACGAATCTATTTCTAGAGCCGTTAGGACATGTAGTGTCAGATATTTTTGCCGGCTTTGTTATGGCAGATATGTATGCTGGTGGCTAAAGCTAATAAATGTAATTGTTGCTTGTGAAGATGTGACTCCACTAATACGGCAGCTAGAGAAACTGGCAACACTGATAGTCTTTGTCTTTACAGTTTACTCAGTTCCTGATAATCATCAGAATAAACCCCTATTGCGCTCAAATTATACCTCGCTTTATAGCTATTTAACGTAACATCCTAACACGTATGCTCACACAGTGAGGGGGCGTGGTTTATCGGTCCACTGGTCGCATTGTGCACTAATTGCGCCCGGCCGTCCGGGTAATTTCCCGGCTCATTTGTCGCCACGAGCCCGTACTTCCGATAAGCGGTGTGACATTTATCAACGCTGTTTTTTGAAACGGAATTAATAGATGTAAATGGATTTTGAGCCTTGAAAGATGGATGTTGACAGGTTGAACGAACGTTTTTTGAGTAGCAATGTAACCGGAAATCTTTCGCTTCTAGTGTACAATCAGGATTCCCGCGTGTATGATAGAGGAGACTATCTCAACAATAGTCAATACCCGTCCAATTATTGGCACGTTTAAATTTATTTCAAGGCTGCCACATTTATTATTTTATCTGCTTTTGTTTCCAATGGCAATCAATTGGTGCTTCAACCTATTTCAGTACAAATTGTATAATATATATTTTATTTAACTAAAAACCACCAACTCCTTGCCTTCGTTTTATTCTACCGATACCTTAAATTCCAAAGAGACCGATAAAAATGTAGTGCATTTAAATTAGGTTTACAACACGTTTAGGTATATTAATTCGTGACTCGATAACACGTACTCTGCTTGCAGCCTTGCAGTAGGTAACACTCTTATCATTAAATTAATCATCATTATTATCATCATCACCATCAGGCATTCGCCCATATAGTTTTACTGTAAAGACATCCCCTTAGAGTAAACATGGTATACAGGGCGTCCCAAACTTATGGGACATGAAGGGGAAGTACCTTAAATATCGTAGATAGTAAATTTTGCTCAAAGAAGACTTTATGTTATTTTTAAAATTTTGTAATTCTGCATTCATAGATTTTCTAAAAATTACTTGCTTCGTCTGGGAATCGAACCGACTTAAATGTCAAAAAAAAATCACCCTACTTTTATGATGTCAATCGAAAGAATAGCAAAAAAAATAATAACTCTGCTTAAGTAACATAGTATTCTAAAAGAAAGGAAAAAAAATAAAAAATAAAAATAAAAAAAAGTTGAGTGTTCACCATAAAATGATAAGAAAATCAACAGGCAGCGGGCTCATTAAAAGATTGGAGATTTGCGTAAGACAAGAGGGATCACATTTTGAGCATTTAATTAATTAATTTACATAACTACGGCAGTTTCATGTATGTTTTTAATTTGATTAAAATATTAATTTCACGTTGTTCCTTTCTTTTAAAATACCATGTTACTCAAGCAGAGTTATTATTTTTTAGCTATTCTTTCGATTGGCATCATAAAAGTGGGGTGATTTTTTTTTGACATTTAAGTCGGTTCGATTCCCAGACGAAGCAAGTAATTTTTAGAAAATCTATGAATGCAGAATTACTAACTTTTAAAAATAACATAAAGTCTTCTTTGAGCAAAATTCACTATCTACGATATTTAAGGTACTTCCCCTTCATATCCCATAAGTTTGGGACATCCTGTATAGTCCGACGCTATCCACACGTTCCATACACCTCTGAATTTCTTCGCAGTTGTATGTTTTTCTTGAAGCGACTATTTCTTGGTCGAATTATTATGAACACTGCGAGAGACAACAGTGATTTAGCCATGTCATGACGTCACTAATTCGACAGTTTAAAAAATCAGTTGCCGTGTTCAGCCGATATGACACTCATTCCGTGACAAAGACTGAAGTGACTGTTGATTCTCACAAGATGTCCTAGACCTCGAGACCTAAACTAACTAAATATACCTGGATTCTGGTCTAACAATACCCTTAAATTGATTCCAGGTCCTCACCGCGAGATGGCGGTGGACGTGCCGGACAGCTTCATCGCGCGTAACAAGACGCCTCCCCGCTACCCCCCGCCCCGCCCCCCGCAGGTACGCCTGCGTCCCTCCAGAGACGACGAAACACTCCTCCTCTCCTCCGGATCCGGCACCAGTTTCGGCAGCAAGCACTCCACAGTCCTACAGAGCGCCGTAGACTCCGGCCCGAGCTCAGACGGCTCCAGCTATAAGAACAACAGCACCATGGAACTGCTCTCCGGTCCACAGAGCTCCGAAGGTTCTGGAACCAGCTTCGGAAGCAAAAAATCGAAAGGATCCTCAGAAACAGCTAAATGCGACCTACTTTCCGATAGAGGATCAGTAGCGTCAAACACGACCCACACTTTGAGCGACCACAAGATCCAACTCCTCATATCTAATGGCGACGATTCTTTGATAGATTGTAGAGAAGGTGTATCGTACTCGGCACGAACGGACTCTGTGCTGATTCGAGAGGCTGTATACGCGTCTTACAAGCTGCCTCCTGGCTTCGACACGACCCCTGTGCTGTTGGGGAGGGAAGTGGCCGTGGATGTCCCCGAGACCTTCGTCCAGGTCGTGAAAACGACCCCCAAATACCCGGGTACCGTGGACAGAAAGAGCTTGATGCAGGTAACAGGCACTCCACGCATGGTCATTGGTGATGGTATTATGGGGTGTGGGACTGATGTATTTGTCATCAATGCACATTATGCCTTCGTGTTAATGTTTAAAGTTGAACGAACGGAAGGAGGTCCTTCATTTAAAATCAATATGCTAGAGATCCTTATGATGTGTCGTGGTTTGGAACACTTTGCGAGATATAACAGTGGTATTCTTTTTCGCAGTTTGTCATAAAGGTCTAGTTTTCCCTCTGGGTAGGAAGGTCGGATAGCAGTCGTTTTCGTAAAACTAGTGCCGACGCCAAATCTTGGGATCAGGTGCCGTACAGGCGCTCCTTTAGGGTACAACCGGGAATAACGCTAGGTGAATGATGAAGTTTGTCATATCATAAGCGATTGTCACATCGGCTGATCATTGAATCAGTTAACAGTCCTAGTGTTCTCAAAGATTTTCGCCCAATCTCCATACTCCCTGATATAACAGCCACGTCAGGTCACCATCATATCATTGTTTAATCTCGCTAAGTATTCCAGACCTTCCATAAATTGTGCTAGTAAAGTATGATTCAGATTATACGACATTTAAAGGATAATATAATAAAATTATGCAAAATGTACTCAATGTAATAGACTATCGCAAACGGAATATGCTTGGCGACTAGCCATGGAATTTGGCTTGTTGCAAGAGATTTTATTCAACTTTCAAATACGGTTGCAACCATATTGCTGAAACATTATAGAGCTGACCAATTTTGATTCTTAAGCTGACCATTTAAATCATATCCGTATAAACAATGATATGCACTAGGCCGCTAAGTTAAATGGCTTATTTTTAATATAAGATATTTTATAATTATGATGAGCAGTCATGACAACTTGACAATTGGCTTAGTTTTTGACATTGAGCCTTTAACTTCGTGGATATTTGAAAGGCAAAATGTGCATTCGGTTAATACATACATCAGTTCCAAATTTGGTATAAATTGTAATGATAGTAACTAATCCGGAAGAGTAATAGTAACATTGGTATTATTAAGGTGTCATGCTAACTAATTAACATTGTTGGGAAAGGAATTCATAACTGTATAAATCATCAAAACAGTGAGATATTTTAATTGTGCTCTTGAAATGATTACAATCCGTTTGGGTGTACAATTAGCATATCTTAAAACGTATTTTTAATATTAATATCTCATATCATTTGCACCTACATGAATTATACAAAACTATTATTACCTAAGTGATGTTGTAACTCTTTTTGAATTTTAAGATGGATATCAAAACAGTAACAACATCTCTGGTTATTAAAAGTGATGAAGCAACGGAAAAATTACCGTGCTCTGTAGATTTTGTGAAGACATCATAAACAGTTGAAAACTTTACAATAAGAGAGTGGTTACACACATCACACTTTGCTATGTACGAAAACAAACAGTGTCATCGCCAATTTTGAAGTTATTGTTACCGTGATATTGGTGATATCATAACAAAACGATTACGGTAAGATTTGCATATCATCGTGTATCCGCGGAACACTGATAACAAAACCTTTTACAGCAAATTCAATATGCTTAACAAGCGGCGTTTATTTACTTTTGCGGGAGCAAATAGCTCCATTTAGAGCATCTAAGCCTTTTAGAATACCTAAATACATTGTTGATTGATGACTACTTCACATATACATATAAACTGTGCAACGTCATTAAAAAATATATTTAATCAATTGCATTCAGGAACCGCTGCGCTGGCTGATTTTCCGTCAGAGCCGAGCTAAAATCCGTTGCTTATTTTAATTATTACGGGTGTAGACTCAAAATGTATGATTACTCCAAAAGAAAGAAGGCAAAAAAATATGCCTAGTGACGAAAACCCCATTCAAAGAATTACTAAGCTACAACCGTTTTAATATTGCTTGTTGGAGAGAGAAAACACTAGTAATAACTCACTCCTTCGATTTCATTTTAATCAACTCCAGGCAGCTGTCTCATCTGATAGTATTTTCTTTTCAACAACCGCACAAATTGTGGCTCTTTCGTCCAGTAATCAGTTTATTCTAGTAACTTGTAATTGACTATAGTACATTACTACAGAGGCCGGGAAGTAAGGGGTTGCCGGCCGAGTAGATAATAAAACTTTCATTATGACTTCTGGCCGAAGGGTGTCGTGTTTCGGCGGTTCCGGGGCAACCTGCCGAATCCTACACCGGAGATAACGATGCAACGGGGCCACGCCGTTTCGTCGCCTAAATAGTATTATTTGTTGTTTTTAGTTTCGTGACGCATTGGTTTTTACTGTAATGTCACGTAAATGTATTTGTCAATAAATAAATAAATAAATTATCAAGGCTGAACGCCGTGATCCTCTGCCACAAAATTGTGGAATGGAAATTAAAAAAGACCATCTTGCAGTCTCGCTCCGCCCGAAACGTGAAACTTCGAAGCCCATTATGAAGAACACAAAGTCAATATTTCATTGCATGTTTGAGAAATGTAATTTACTATGCAGATAGTCCTGTCGCGTATACATATCAAATAATTTGTCATTGCTCTAAATTATCTAAAACTGTAGTTTACCACACTTATAACAGCACAATGATTAATAGTTCTACCGTCAATTGATCACTCTCATCTCACGATTGACGTCATCACTAAATTAATTACGAATACATTCAACCAACGTCATCAATCATTATTCATGCTTCACTGCACAGCTCCTCTGTCCGCGGCGTAATTATTGTCATTACAAGTAATGACGATACGAAATTGTGACTAAGAACGGGTCCTGAAGTTATATAAGGGTACTTAGGGTAAACCTCTTTCTCTTTGCGACACTGCTTATTATCGGAACGTTCAACATTCAAGTGTAGTGGCAAAATCAGGTATTTTACCCTAGTACTCAATTCCAACCGACTGGACCGAACCCGGGACCGGTCACTGGCACTCTTTGGGGGAGGCCCATGTCCAGCAGTGGACGTCTTTCGGCTGATATGATGATGATGATGACTCAATTCCAAGAAGTTATATATATCACTGAACTTATTGCGTTTTAGTATGGTTTACGATTTTGTAAATAGTAAAGCCATTGCTAGTAATACGACAATTTTGCTGAAAGTAATGTATTTGGAATGTGAATCATATATTTGCCAAAAAGTGATGTGAAAAACCTAATGGTTTCCATTAAATGGCGTAAATGTTTTATATATTCCTTGTTAAAAATTCTAATGGGTAATGTTACATTCTAATACTAACGGAATATTTCTTTCAGGTATTTTATAATGCGGGTTTATCTAGAAAAATGCATGATATTTTGTTAAGATAAGATTTGTTGTACTATATCTGCTTTCTGAATGTGCAAAATAATGTTACAATTAATTGGGGGACAGCATGTTAAAGAACTAAGAACAAATGTATAACTTGGTACCAATTTTATATGAAAGCGACTAATAGGTAACTTTCTTAAGTTTTAGAAAACACCCTCTTGTATGTAGTTGTGATCTGTTTGAAAAAACATTACGTCATTACATACAGGGTGTATCAAAAATGGGATGTGAACTGATCAAGGGCATGTTCGGTAGCGATTTGCGATTCCAAAAATGCATTTGTTTATTTTTTATAATTTTTAATTGTTTTTGTTTACATTGAAATGTTTGTTTTTGTTTACGTTACGTCTTTGATTTCGTACACAAGCAATGTCAACAAAAACAAACACTGTTCTTTGTTTTCGTTGACACGAAAACGGCGAATGCTCTGTTTTCTTAAATGCTATTTTTTTATTTTATTTTTCTATCAGCACCTTAAAAAAACAAACAATCAAAACAAATGCCCATTCGAATAACCCACAATTGTTTGTGCACTACATACAATGTAGTTATATTATCTTTTCTGAATAGCATTTTCATGTTTTTAATTATTATGAATACAGTCAGCTTCATATAGTTAGTAGCAGCCAAGGTAGCCAAATATTTCGTAACACACCCTTATTCTTACAGTAATAAAGACGTGTACCGAAATATTTGGCTACCTTGGCTGCTACTAACGATATGACGCTGATTGTACTAATTATAATAATAGAGCTTAATAAGATTGTTGCCAGGTTATGCGTCCGTGTAGTTAGTGAAATAATTATGTTTGTGATGAGTTGATGATGTCAACGCTTATTTATATTTTCGTACACACATTTCTATTTCGCTAACGATACTAAGTACGAACTACGAATGTATTACTTCATGCAAATAATTATAGTAAGTATATTAAGGCGCTGTCAACACCAAAATGGCGTTGAGGATTTGGGATAGCGCGCACGCTGTCTATTTGTATCGGAGTAAACGAGAGCGAGTGTCACTGGGCGGCCCGGTCTTTTAAGATAATAGTGCATAAATATTGAAATAAAAAAAAGTGTGGATTATTTGAGAAATGTGACTCGTTAGCGGCTTAGGTATGAATATGTTGACTTCATATTTTTAATTGCAGACCCATACGTCAAAAAATAAAGACAGAACCGTTTAAGATGATTTTAAGACCAATCTTTGCAATTATTTTCTATCGAGCCGATTTAGTCCAATTGTGTATCGAGCCCGCCCACGCTCTTTAAAATATGGTGAATATTAACATATATTTTTTTTGATGTGCTAGAACAAGTAGTTTTCTTAAAAAACTGCTTAAAAACATCAATTTCAACAAAATTAGGTCTTGTCAGCCCCTTAAGCCATAAAATGTATCGATTCATCTTTAAAATAGTCTCTTACCTAAGACAGTTTTTTGAAAAGTTTACTTTTCGAGCATTTCTAGAATAGTTTGTACCAATTAACCAAGTACCTAGTCTTTCGCGATCAATGATTTGCAAAAACTGAAGATGAATTGAAGTCTTTGATTGCGTATGTCTTTAGATACATACATAGGTACTACGTTTGTTTCTGATATATATATTTATATAACTTGTACAATTGAAGATGGGTTGTGGGTCTAGGATACTCAGCGAGGTTTAACAGTGATACATATAACTACTTAATCCTATCATGTTGTCATTAATTAACCAATCGATGTGACAGCCACTTTATGCCAAGGTTATGCACCTAATTGTAGAAACACCATAGTGTTTCATAAATTTAAATGTAATTGTGTTAAACAGTGAATTGTATAATGCAATTTTTCCCATAGATTAAGTTCCAAAACTAAGGCCCATATAAACTGTACAATTTATACATAACATAAGCTATGCAAGAACGAACTATATTCATAACTTAATGACAATAATCATAATATGGTTTTCATTTATCTATACGCGTCTAGTTTGTGTATCATCTAAGTAATATAATATATTATATTGAAATGGGTTCTAAGTTATGACGGCTAAGGTTTGTCCTAATCTTGAGTTATGTTTTATGCCGCCTTGTACAGTCGACTACAAAGAGATCGATACGGCCAAAGTTACAAAAATATGTATACACGACTGTATTGCCTTGACATTAAGGTCGTGTATACATATTTTTGTAACATTGGCCGTATAGATCTCTTTGTAGTCGACTGTACTTGTTTGACAAAAATAATTCAGCTATTGAATGAAATGATGACAAAACTGTAAAGGGTTTAGCTACTTATAATAGTTAAATTATACACAAGTAATCTAACTATTTATTATACTTTTTATAGCGGTTGGTGTACTTAAGTAGGGTAAATCGCCCATTGTTTGGCACCCAAGATATTTTTGGTTGTATTACCTAGACATTGGCCAGTAATTGGGAGGGTGGCAAAAGTAGGGGGGTTTGCCCTAATGATGCAAATATATCTGGGACTGAATATTTAACTAACACATGAATACAATAACCTCGTAAGTCCCTGATTGATTATTGCCATTTTTATTTTAAAATCTTTACTAAAAACCTACTGTTATAGTTCTAAACACAATTTAAATATGCACTTGTTAAGTACGACAGGACTTTCGAGGTTAATTATAAAGCTATTTCTTGGATAAAGATCCGTACTTACTAATATAATAGTACAGCCGATCCTTATATTCAATCGAAGGTTAAGGATCTACCCTGAATGACCAATCAATACAATATGTCTACAGATTGCATTGTCAGCACGTTTGTTAAAACGTCAAAATGACAGATATTTAGATTATTATCGTCAGTATGGCAAAACTAAAGAAAGATTGAACATAGGAAGTGGCTGCTATCTCTCACACAGAGGCGTCTTTACCTATGGTGTGGGTGTGCGTTGCACATGGGCGCAGTGGTCGTAGGGGGCGCCGAGCGCCGCCCGCTACCATTCCATTTTGACCGCGCGCTTACTAGGGGGCGCTAGAGAATTGTTTGCACACGGGCGCGACATGGGCTAGAGAGTCTAGAGACGCCTCTAGTCTCACAGCTTCTAAATAGTTGTCGGCTGCCTATCGCTATCCCACTCGCTCTCGTATGTGATCGTAGACAGGCAATAGCAGAAGTATTAGCTACGCGGATTTTCTTTCTTATTCGTGGAAAACATGCGAAGACTGTTATGTAGTGCTCAAAATGAACTCTCGTGCTGAAGTTTTCCCGAGGGAGTCAACATGAGGTTCTCCAAGGAAGGAGTGTATACTTTTTTCCTGGACGTCCAGAACACCTAAAGGCGTGTGGTCGTGCCAGACAAAAGTCGACGTGTTCGCGGGACTTCCGTACTTGAAAAATGCCAAATGTTCACTAGGCAGAAACGTCAGCCAATTTCGTTGAAAGTGACAAAAACAATAATATTGGCTTAGAGCAATGGACGGATTCCAGAGGTCACGGGTGTATATCCCAATCGTGACGAATAATTTTAAATGTTTTCACTATGATCAAAATTACTGAAAAATGGTGCTCAAAAGGTCAAACGTGGCCTGTGACACCCCTGGAGTTACATGCGTCCATAGGCTACGGTTACAGCTTACATCTTTGCCATCGACATGGTATAAAAAACCTAAACACGAGTCTGTCAAGATAAAAAGGATTATAGTCGATCATATTGAGCGTGTCATTTTGCTTAGCTACTTCTGCTTCTGACTATGTATTTATCGATCGTGTTTCTTTGAGAGACGAAGTTTGCCGATAGCTTTTAAGAAACTGTTGTAGAACATGGTTAAGGTCGAAAATTTGCCGTTTTTTTTAATTTTTAATAGGATGAAAAACGGCCGAAATATGTCAATAAATATAACTTAAAAAATACACGAACAGTATCACAGTAGGTAAGGTAGCAAGGCTAGCACAAATTTTACTAAGTCCCCTTTGTACATAAAAAACATGGCGACTACCAAGCGACAACCGAGAAAGCACGATATATCTATATTATCGACGTTACTCCAACTATTGATACTGTAAATGCGCGTCCGCGACTATGTATATCTAGTATAAAATCTGTAAGAATGAACTTCTGACAGCTGCAATCCCAGTACAATAAACGTCAAAAATGACATATGATGACATAAATTGTCATCCCAGACAGCTGTCAAAAGTTCATTCTTACAGATTTTATACTGCCACTCACTAGGCAATAATTCGGTGTTTAGACGCACAACCTGTGCTAGCCGAGGCATAATTAAACCTTACACCAATGTCCTCACGGTTGTTATTCCCACAGCAGGTGAACGGCACGGCGAAGACCGCCGCACCGGCCATCCCCCCGCGGGAGGTGCTCCGCGACGCACCCCCGCGCCCGCCCGCGCATGACGTCACGAAGGAACAGATGGAATCTATCAAGAAATATCAGGTTAGTGGATACTTAAACTTACACTTCACCGGGATCCAAGTAGTAACGGAACACCACTGGTTCAACGCTAATGACGGATTAATCCGTCATGGAGTGCAGTACGATAGCAACCTACATGCATCGACATAAGATTTAACTTCGCACCAAATGAAATGTTGACGGACTTACACGGGCAATATTGCCCGACCACAGTACGGATGTCTCACTCTAAAGCTGCGTACGGATTGCGCGTACATTGGCACGCGTAGTCGGTTACGCGTGTCCTGGAACACCATGTCCGTACTTGCAGCTACGCGTACACTCTAGGGGAACGCGTGCCGCGCGAACTGGCTCGCGCACGAGCCGCCGGCAGTGGATCGTGGCGGTCCGTTCAGGTATCCAATGTACGCGTAAACACACGCGTAAACACACGCGTAACCGACTACGCGTAGCAGGCTACGGGCTATCCGTACGCGGCTTAAGACTAGAGAAGGAGCGCCCTTCTTAGAGGATGGTAGCATGTGCAGTTTACAGATAAAGTTCGTAAAGTGTGAACAGTATCGTGTAAGCTTAATTTCACTAGAAGTTCTATAGGCCCATATTTTCTTTGGGTTTCGGATGACAGTTATTTTGGATATCAAAAAAGCTACACGTTCGAAGTTATTATCAATCGAATTCGGAGTAACTATGTACCTACTGCTAATAGAAACTGTTCTCCACTCAATTGATCACAAAGGTTAACTGAAAGAGACCCATTACAGGGATAAGGTTGCTTTTATACGGATATAACCAAAATTGTACGCATTTTTACCGGTGTCTTATGAAGAGAGTTATTTCATACTTGTTTACATATACACCGTACCTACTTCTATGAAAAATGATGCTTTGCATTATATGTACATACCTATTTTTGCTATTGATATAATTTCGTGAATTTCGAACCTACATTAGTTAATTTTGAAGTCAGGACAACTGAACGTAGAAAAAGCGTTGTTATAAAATCATATTTACATCAGTACCTACACTTGATTTTTTTAGCAGTTGCCTTCAGGAATTCCGTAGGTACATCAAATTATGATTTTAGACGTTTTCATGTACGTAGCGTAACGTCTAAAATCAAAATCTACGTTTGTATACTTAGTAGTCCACATTTCATATCGTCGTACAAACTGCTTTTTAGCAATTCTGTTATAAATTTGCCTCTTAACTATCTTATATAACTTATAAAACATTTGTATGTGAAAGTTGTTACCCATTATTCGGCTCGAGCTAAGTTTTCTCATCGTTTCAACTCTGAACTTTTAAGAGAGGACGCCTGCATTTTAGTGCTACAATTGAGAGTTATTCAGCATTATCTTTCGGTACTTCTGTTCTGACAATGCAGGACAACAAATGCGATGTATGACTGTATAAACTGTATTGTATAGTCTTCTTCCAACGGTAAACAATATGACGGCCAGCGGGGCTAGCACAACTGACGCCGAGACGCGACGCGAGTCGAGAAAGATCTACCCTCCTCTTTCTAATCTGCATGGTGCGAGTGAGATAAGAGACGCTCAGTCGCGCGGGAAGCGACAGAGCAGCAAGTTGTGTTAGACGTACAGAGGCGTCACTAGCCCATGTAGCGCCCGTGTGCAAGCATTACTCTAGCCGCTAGCGCCCCCTATTTTTTTTGATTGATTTTTTGTTGTTACTCTTTCGAGCTGGGCCTCTGGCTGGGGCGGGACCCCTTTGAGGCTGCATGT
The DNA here is from genome assembly GCA_947578815.1 of Epinotia ramella. NCBI lineage: Eukaryota > Metazoa > Arthropoda > Insecta > Lepidoptera > Tortricidae > Epinotia > Epinotia ramella. The sequence goes on along the minus strand of OX388214.1, from coordinate 3,081,913 downwards.
GTTCTCTACCCATGACGATGGGTAGGTAGTTTTAGGGGACAATTTGTTTGGTCCGCTTCTTGCTTGGTGGTTTTTGTTGGTTCAGGTTTGATTTTGTTTTAGTCTGGTTCTGTGCTATTTGTGGTTAGGAGTTCTCTGGGCAGCGCCATTGATCTTTCCGGTGGTCGTGCGTGGAGGGGCGCTAATCCTTTGAGGTGGGTTATGCTGGTGTTGTCTAGCCTGTCGAATTGGACCCTTGCTAGTCGAGTTATGAATTCGTCTATGCCTGTCCACTGTAGGTCTTTGATGATCGTTGAGTTTCTTACGTATCTCTGTGCGTTTACTATGGTTCTGAGGGTAGAGGTTTCTGTTCTGGACATTTTTGCTTTGTTTATTGGAGCTAGTAGTGCGTACCAGGCCCGTGTAGCGTAGGTTAAACGAGATCTTGTGTATGTTTTATATATATTTACTTTGGTTTTGGTTGGCAGTCTACTGGTTAATACTGGACGGAGTGTGAATCTTGCGTGATTAGCTCTTTTAATTGTCTCGTTGAGGTGTTTTTACATACTCAACGTCCTGTCTATAGTTAGGCCTAGGTACTGCGGTGTTTGCCCAAGAAAGAAAGAAAAAGAAAGAAAGAAAGAAGACATTTATTCACTACGCAAAAGACACACAGAGACAAAGGGAGTACAAATACAATACAATTTACACATAATGTGTGTGTCTTCGCGGCAGTGAATCGGTCGCTGTCTCAGCATTATGATACCAAGGGATACTTTGTTTAATTATTTGTATTCTTGTTGGAAGTATTATATTTGGGCCCACTTGCATTGCTTGGGTTTTGTTTACATTCATGGCCAGTCTCCACCCTATTAAGCGCGCGCGCCGAGTGGGACTCCGTAGCGGGCGGCGCTCGGCGCCCCCTAGGACCGCTGCGCCCGTGTGCAACGCACACCCTGCACCATAGGTAAAGACGCCTCTGATGACGGCATTGAATTGTTTGTTTTGATTATATTAAACAAACGATCTTGACTCCTAAATGGCAGTTGGACTGTATTCATAATCTACAACTAGCTTGATACCATACCCTATTGCCGCTACAACTCTAGAGTTGGCTTTTGAATTACCGCTAAAAACTACCTTTGCTAGCCAAAAAGTTTCCCTCGAGTTTTCTATGAAGATACTTAATACCTACTTACGATCTTTCGTTACGGAACCCTTCATTGCGTGGTCCGTCACGCTCGTCACGCTCTTGGGCGGTTTTCTGTTACGTGGATATCTAAAGTTTACCGGGTATATTCTCGCCCGCAACTGTCACACAAAAACGTCAAAAACATTATCCAGACGGCACGTTTACAGCGCCCAACTGTCAATTTTTTCACAGATTTAAATCGTGATGTTCCATGAAATCTGATTCGGAATAATGTAAAAATGATGATTGGCAAAACTCTTATCTCGGTTAGTTTTGCTATATCAAAACCAACCCTAGTGCGTGAGTTATAAAGTTTATAATGGACACACTGAAAAACTGAAATACGAGGGAGTTTATATTCGTAAAGTTTGATGACTTCAGTAACGGTCGCGCGCTGTATGGAGTTCGATTTGGGAAAACGAGTGAAGCGCGATTTGGCGAACTCTAGAGGATCTTGAAAACATTTCGAGGGCTTTTGCCTTTGATGTTATTTGTCTTTGAATTATATCTGGGTTCTTATAACTCTTAAGTATATAGTGTAGTATTTTGTCTGTTTGAATTGTGTGTCTGAAAAATATATGTACAACTCATCTTTTTAACTAAATGGGTGCTCAGTCAGCATCATATAGTTAGTAGCAGCCACAGTAGCCAAATATATCGGAACACCTTTATTACTGTAAGGGCCTGTTTCACAATCTCCAGTTAAAACATATCCGCAGATAAATGTTGGCAGTCACTTTTATTTTATATGACGGGAGAAAAGGATAGCAATAATTTTAACTGGCAAATAACTTTATCCGGTGATTGTGAAACAACAATTACTAAAAAACCGGCGAAAAGCGTGTCGCCTAAAACAAACTACTCGTAGCCCTTAATTCATGTGTGTTAAGATATATAATAGGCTTCCTAGAGAGATAAAAGATCTTCCACTAAAACAGTTCAAAGGGAAACTATTTGTATGGTTATGCGAGCGGTGTGTGTACTCTCTGAGCGAGTTTTTTGCTATCAAATGTAAAAATAAGTAAATTAAAAGTAACCTAGATTATACATTTAAGTTAATTATAAGTAGCAGATTACGGAAACTCTATTTTGCTCGATCTCAACCGCCAGCATAATCCGAGTTTATCATGTCTTTGCATTAGGGTGTTGCTTATTTGGCAAAAAAAAAAAAACGGAAATATCAAAGTCTCACCCCGCCATTTTGTTCTACTACCCCTGTTAACGTTTGCTATTTTTTTTTTTTTTTTTTTTTTTTTATACTAAGTTTAGGGGTCGCTACCACTCGTTAAAGTTTTTGGAAAAACCAGTTCAAAGAAACAATTATATATTTCGAAATGTTTTATTAAAATCTACAATATTTGTGACAATTTAGCATAAGTTCAAGTAATTAAATGTGTCAGTAGTAGTTTAGGGTTTTTTATGCCACCAAAGTTGATTTTTTCGCATTAGGGTATTTCTTTCTGAAGGCGTTCACAACCAACAAAAGGTACTGTTTTTGCTCTTCATTCACATTAATTAACTTGTTAAATTCTTCCATTAATGCCACGCCTCTTTCTGCTGTATCATTTACGACTCTCATTGAATTGATTACATCTTTAGCAGCTTTATATTCCGGGTCATCTGACCAACATTCTACGTCTTTTTGCAAGAAGCCAGTCGGGAGATTCATGATTTCAAAAAACCGCATCGTGTTGCTTGTCACAAAGTTGTCTAACTCTTTCTCACTGATTAGGTTTATGTCGCTTGACGATAACGTAACTCTCTTAGGTGTGTATTCTAATCCTTCATTTTGTATAGCAGATACCATTTTCTGCTTGGTTTCAAGATGCAAGTGGTCATCAAAAAACCCTAATGCCACCAGTTCTTCTGAGAGATACCAAAGATGTCCCAGAATCTTTTTCAAGGCCACTTTAGCCACGTTTTTGTTAACTCGCTCGTATTCTTTGATGTCTTTCAACAATTGCAAGTCATTTTTAGGTGCTGAACACGCAGACGGAGAGCTGAACCAGTACTTTACGTAGATCGTGACTACAAAAGCACACACTTGCCGCACATTGGCTTCTTCTTTCTTTGTTAATCTGAATTGACCTGCAAACAACATTATTTTCAAGCAGTAGATGCCTTTCGCCATCCATCGAGCCCGATGAAGACCAGCAGGGGCTTTAAATGATATTCCCTTTGAAGGCACGCCTCCTAGGTAGATTATAGTCAGATCTAACAATTCTTTATAGTCATCGCGTGGCTGGTATTTGTTCAGTTGATCTTGAGCGAAATCTAATACACCAGAGGCATCTTGTGTATTGGATAATACACTTGGTTTGGTCAATCTTAGGCCAAGCTACTTTGAATCTTTTGAAAAGACTTATTTCTGGTCCACTTGATGGGCCAAGAGCTTGACTTACTACTGCCTCTAACATAATCTCCATAATGTGGTGGCGGCAAGCCAGCCAAAGCATATCCTTTTGCATTTTTTGTTCCAACAGAATGCAAGCACCATTCCTTAACCCTGTATTTACCGCAGTGGTGTCAAAGCAAAGGCATTTTATTTTATCTTCTATGTGCCACGACGTTACAGCTTCGTAAACAGCTGAAGCACACGCCTCCCCAGTTCCTCGATCAAGCTTGGGCACAGCCAAAAGCTGATCAACTCCTTGACCTGAAACCAAGATTGGTAAACGGTCTACAGTCTCGTGTCCTGTAATATCTTCTATTAATTTCCCATCCCAGTGTACAGTCAGAGGAACGTCAGGCTTAAATTCTTTTCTCAAGTTTGATGCTACAGCTTTACGATGTTTCATTCGCAACCGTTGGATCGATGAATAGTTCACACTGTACTCCATAGGATCTTTTCCCACACTTTTTAGAGTTTTTGTTAACACAATAGCGGCTTTTCTGTGACTCAACTTAGCGGCATCTAGACTCACAGCCAAATCGGTAGAAACTAATTTTTTTCTGCCTCTTTTCGACGGTAGTTTAACAGCTTGTGGCTGCGTTTCCGAACAAGCTGTGTTTAAAATGACTTCAGTAGTTCGATGCACTTGTTGAAGCCGACGATGATAAAACACATTTTTCTTTGAGAGCTTGCATCTCATCTGATTCCTTTTTTTTCATCTGTTGAAGCCTTGATAACCTTTTTTCCTTTCGAACTTCAATCCCAACTCTTGCCTTATCTACTGAACCAATTTGACCAACACGGCTTTCCCGTTGTTTTATCAGGAATTGTCGGTCCTCTTCTTTGGTTATAATTGTCATGGCATCGGCATGGGCGATATCAAAGAGATAAGACAAACTATCTTTCCAACTTCGTTCTCTAGCAATCACAGTCTCCGAACGTTTCGCTTTATTATCGTATCGAGTAAAGGGGATTCCCAGGCGATTGTTCGGGACTTTCCCGTACTTGTTATATCGTGTTACGTTCTAAAAGTAAAATAATTACAAAATTGTGACATGTTGTATAAATGCCTAACTGACGTAAATTTTCTAAACTTTACCAAGCGGTAGCGACCCTTAAAATTCATTAAAAAAAAAAAAAAAAAATAGCATCCGTTAATTTGGGGTACTAGAACAAAATGGCGGGGTGAGACAAAGACTTTTCGAAAGTTGATTTTTAAGCAACACCCTACTTTGCATGCTTGCTAAAGCAGAGTATGGTGGACCATAAAATTATTGTAACTACCTCATGTACCCATATTCCGCAAAATAAACATTTCATTTCATTTCGGGCCACGCTCGTAGGGTTCCGTAGTTTTTTGCAAAAACTATTCAACCTATCAAGTTCAAAATATTTTTCCTAGAAAGTTTTTATAAAGTTCTACTTTTGAGATTTTTTTCATATTTTTAAAATTTATGGTTCAAAAGTTTGAGGGACTTCAGGAGCGATTATCTCCGAAAATATTAACATTATCAAAAAATGATTTTAGCAAACCCCTGTTCATTTTTAAATACCTATCCAACAATATATCACACGTTAGGGTTGAAATGAAAAAAAAAAACACTCCCCACGTTACGTATAGGGGAGGTACCCTAATAATAAATAAAAATCTCTTTTTATTTTACCACTTTGTCGGCGGGATTGATATACATATTAGTACCAAATTTCAGCTTTCTAGTGCTAACGGTTACTGAGATTATCCGCGGACGGACGGACAGACAAAGCGAAACTATAAGGGTTCCTAGTCGACTACGGGACCCTAACAATACGATACTGACTGTACAATCTACATCAAAAATATGCACGTATCGCAAAGGAATAAGGTGCTAAAGTGTATAGTTACTTACCTAGGGCGGTGAAACAAAGAGCGATAAATATGCGCCCTGGGGCTTTCTTTATTGCCGCCCGTGGTAAGTACAAAGTTTCACGTCTCTCCCTGGCCAGGAAGTAGGATTTTATGCACGCATAGTGTGCGGTAATTGCTACTTTATGGCCAGGTATGACGTAATAGTACATTACCGCCCGTGGTGCTTACACAATTTTACGTCTTCTCCTGGGTGTGAAGTGAGATTTGCCGCTGCGCCCGTGGGCCGTAAATCTCACTTACCGCCCAGAGTGACGTAATAGTTATGACAGACATATGCACGGAAAGTGCTCTTTGCGCACTAGTGAGTGTAAAGAGCACTTTTCGTGCATATGTCGAAACTTTAAAGAGCCATATGTACAGTAAAACGTTGTACGATACACGTGCGAATAGGTAATTTGCAACTCGTGTCGATTTAAAACACTCCCTTCGGTCGTGTTTTAATTTATCACCACTCGTTGCGAATTTCCTATTTTCGGCACTTGCATCGTAAATAACTATACCTACGCAGCCCTGATAAGTCATTTTCCTGCGCGCACGCCTATAGCTATTAATCTACCAGTTTTCTTCAAAGCAATCTCGCGTAACTTCCATAAACTTTGGATTAACTTTGGTATTGACAGCGGGATAATTCGCTTTATCGTACACGTGATGGGGAACTTTCTTACCTACTTACCAGTAATACCATTACATACCAGTAATAGGGCATTAAACACGTATCGGAAGTCAAGTCGTGGTAAATTTGATGTCCCAAGAATTAAAAACTATTTTGGAGCTTTGAAAAAAAAGCCGGTCATATACCTATTCTAAACAGCCTCCCCGAGGACATCCGACTTGAACGTAATATACGTATTTTTAAAAGAAAATTAATAGTACATTGTTTAACGAGGGGCGTAAGTCGAATATTCCGAACAAGAGTCTATCAGAAGCCCGACGCCGAAGGCGGAGGGCTTTTGATGACTCGAGTTTGCAATATTCTTACGCCCGTGTTATACACAATGTTTTTCATCACATTAGCGAGGAAACAAATACATTTTAGATGAAATTAATACAAATCGTAATAAAAACTGCAACATGTCAGTCGTCCATTTTGTTGAATTTGACGTGAGACGCGTATGGCAAAGACCCTTCGGTATACAGCCACGATTTGAAAACACTTAAAAACATTTTACATAGACACTAAATAACTACATATTAAATCTGTAAATAATTCAGTTAAGATGTTTAAGTAGTTTTTTAAGTTTAAATTTATTTATAAATACGTTTTCAGACATTGTATTTGATATAAAACCTCTTTGCTTTGTAACTGCCGCATGAGTGACAGATATACAATTTAAGAAAAAAACCATTACGCCCGTGGGCGTAACACAGGCTATTACAGCTCTGTATGTCTGCGCATTATGAAGCCCTTTTCGAGCAAGTGTGATGAAAAAATATATTTATTAGATACACTACCTTAGACCCTAGTATAAGTGTCGAACTAACCTAGTCCTGCAGACAAACTGTATTAAACGGTTTTGCAGGGCTTTTGTTTTGAATGTAACTTTGTAGTTAGCTTAATAAAAAATAAAAAAAGCATATGACGTTGTTTCGGCTGTTTAGGTGCAGTAAACGATTTCACACTCACTTGAACGAGCTACCCGCGTATGGCAAAGACCGCAGGAAAACCTGCGGGTTAAATAGAGCGTACTAGCTGCCGCCCGCGACATCGTCTGCGTGGACCCGGGGTAAAAACTATCGTATATATCTTAACAGAAGCGATTTAATGAACATGGAGTCTCGGCGCTCCCTGCATTTTGCATGCTTACTGTTCGGGATTGTGAAGACTCAAGGACCTCGATACCTCCATGACAAGCTCAGGTGTCTGCAACGCCAGAGAGTATGTACTCTTCTCATGTGCCCCAAACACAAAACCGCAGCATTTCGTGGCAGTTTTAAGTACGCCGCCACGAAATGCTGGAACAATATACCGCCACCTTACAAGCAAGCTACTTCGTTGCAATCTTTTAAAGTTAAACTAAAAAGTTATATTCTCACTAAGCAAAAATTTACTTCTGGGTAACTGGATTCTGGGTAGATCTTTCACTCCGTGTTTTTACATTACTTACTCATACTTGCCAATTATCCCTGAATGATGAAGAATGAATATATATATATTATTATTAAATTTCCCACACTATTCTATTAATTTTCTTATGCAATTTCACTTGCTTCATTTCCGCTTCTTACCTACTGTCGTATTTGTTAGCGCCAGAATTTGTGTGTTTCTGCTAGCAGCTACGCGCAACTGCGCTCCCTCCAGGTGTTCACGGAAGACCAGCGTCATGTGCTCTAGTAGCACCTGGCATTATGCTGAGTGTTCACCTTTTTCAGTATAGGTTAGTAGGGTAAGTGCACCAGTGAATGAACGCTTAAGGATTTTTTTGATTTCAAAAAATGTTTTATGTAAGATAGCTATACTTAATATCGGCCATGACTGTTTGTATAGATCAAACAAGTATTCTAGTTTGGTTAAATTACTTTGCTTTTGCAATAGTTTTCCATAATTTTAAGTTATACGACCTTTTCACCTTTAACGACCTTTAACGACCTTTAACACGGTTTTCTAGTAAATGAACAACTAAAACCAGCGAATGAACTACTGTTATAGTTGTTGTTTATTGGGTTAAATCGTTGTTTATCGATTTTGTTTGGCTTTATATCGATATACCAACAGACGGAATAGCGTTATTGGTTTACTTTTTCTACAACAATTAATAAACTGTAACAAATGAACGTTCATTAACTGGTTCCGAAAAAAATAGTAAAACCAATAAATGAACCAAGTAATTATCGGTTGATGTTCATTCACTGGATATCTGTAAACCAGTGAATGAACTAACTTCATGTTCGAAAATGAGGTTTGTTCCAACACTGGGCCAACGATAGACAAGCCATTACTGGTTATGTTAATAGAAAGTAAATCTTATTAAAATCACTAGAACATAAGATATTGCGAAAACATTAAAACAGTCGTGGCCAGTGAATGAACACTGCAGTTCATTCACTGGATTTGGGCGGTTTTGAATTCTAGTTATAGAACACCGACTAAAAAATGAGAATCTACACTTGAATAACGTAAAACGATGTTTTAGTAGCACAATTTCACTCTTATGATTTCCTAAAACCAAACACCATAAGTCACAAGTTTATAAAACTAGTACAATGGCACATCAAATAAACGGTGACATACTTGTCCCCTTATTACCGGCTCATACAAAACATCCACGCCCGTAGCCCGCGAACTTTAAGCTTCTCTCATTTAGTAATTGTTGCGACTGAGTTGATATAAATGTTACAAACCCCTTACAGTGAATGCTTCTAATCGAGAAAAAAATACCTGGTATGCTAGAAATATACAGAACTCTTAATTTAAGCAAATAAGCAGCGTTTCGTTCATTCACTGGATTCGTTCATTCACTGGAGCACTTACCCTACTTCGTTTACGTTTAGCTGATAAGTTCTACCATTGTTTTAGTTATTTTCTGTAATTGTATTACTGTGTTCCTGTACTTATACTGGAATAAATTATATTCTATTCTATTCTATATTTTAATCCAGGCTATAAACTATCTTCGTGCAAAATTTCATCCAAATCGGTTGAGCCGTTTTGGCGTGATTGTGTAACAAACATCTAAACATCCAAACTTTCGCATTTATAATATTAGTAGGATAACCATCCAGTAAAGTATATTCTACACTCAGATGAAAGATTTTTTTAAAACGGATAAACGGTTTCGGAGATTACTACACACACTTGCATTTTACAAAGCTACATGGCACATACTTTTCCTCTTTATAATATTACTAGCTGTTGCCCGCAACTTCGTCTGCGTAGAACTTGTTATCGTCTTAGAAAAATTATTGCTATTAAATTATGTTAGACGCAAGCCTAATTATCGCTGGCCCAAACACACTATTTTAAGGGCTGATTTCCGAGATAAAAACTATCCTACTTATACACTTCCAAGGGTCTCAAATTATCTGTACGGAAAATGTCATCTAAATCCGTTCAGGGATTAAGCCTAAAAGGTAACAGTGCGATGAGTTCGTTAGTTTAAATTGCTAAATCTAAATTGAAAACACCGTTTTTACAAACATAAATATCTTAAAAATCATCAACCGTCTGTTGCAATGCATTTTATTAATTTTAGACATCATGCTTCATAGAAGCATTTACTGCTTAAGATATACACAATCGATATCTAAATAGAAATAGTGCAAGTTTATTTTTTTCAAAACAACCGTGTTCGATTCCCGAGCTGAGTACAGGTTTTTTTTAAATGTGTCAATGCAGTTTTTTTTCGTATTCAAATCGATGACATGGTTCCTAAGAACAGATCTTCGTATGTCTTGTAGTTTCAGACTTTCCCATACTAACCGATTTGAATGAGACACCCTGTATATGTATATAGATAATCCAGTAACATTCTCGCCTGAAAGTACGGGCTACTTTGCGTCAATACCGGTAGTTCAGAGTTTTGCAGTTGTTTATGATGTTGGCCTAATGAATAATCCAAGTTTCTGACCTCGAGTGCCGAACGCAACTTTGTCAAAAATCGAAAATACCGCGAAGGTTTTTATTATAACCCTAAAGGACTAGTTTTTGATAGTACCTTCTCAGGACGTTTTTAAAGTAGATATATATATATATATATATATATATATATAATCATTTGCTACAATATGAGACTAGAATTGTCTCTGTAGACCCAATAGTTTCCGAGATAAAGCTTTTAGCACCATTTCCGCTGAAAGATTTTTCAGGATATAATACATACTAACCTATTTAGTGACTTAATTATATATAATGATAATAAAATAAATTTGCCAATAAGAGATAATAAATAGGCCGACCTATTTACATAGTCCGTTAAATCATCTGCGTCAAAGTTTTCGTGTAGCGGATATAGGCGTTCAGGTTTCGAAATTTCGGAATTATGATGGTTCTGACGAATTAATCTTTTGAGTTTTTCTGTGTTCTCGCGATTATGATATGTAGCAATAGCATCCTTAAATATATATTACTTTCCCTTAATCCCGTCAAAGGCTTCAAATAACTTTGATCTTTCTATCTAGGAATCCTTTCACCTTCAGGATGCGGCTCTAATATCATTTCCGATCTTTCATGGCTTTTTCATATCCTCAACACTCATTCAATATTCAACCTTAAACGAGTGCTCGGGAAATTCAAAGTCGCGTGATGTTCACTAAAAGCCACTGTATTTTGTGAATTTGTCAATAGTGATCGATCGGAACATCTAAACTATCTATCATGGTGTGGCGAAAGGGGCATGGGTTATATTTGGTTTGTGTAGTTTGGGGTGTTCGGCCACTAAGAGTTGTGTGTACGTGAATCTAGTTTGTTAACGAAATGCCGCATGGGAAATCGACGTTTTTATGAGTTTTATGACTATGAAAACGTTCACTGCCAAAAATCGCTACGCTCGTAGCCGAAACCGTGGTTTCACCCCTAAGCCCTTGTACGCACTAAGCGGCTAGCCGTGTGCGGCTTGCCGTGTGCGGCTTGCCGTGCGGTTGGACAAAACATATGAAACCGCTAACGCAAAACGTCTACGCACGCGGTTGCCCGCAACCGCACGCGGCTAGCCGCTTAGTGCGTACAAGGGCTAAGTAGCGGAAAGCACGGCGGAGGCGTCCACTAATCGGACTCCGGACAGAGAATGTGTCGAGCGATTAAATCTTGATATTTAGAATGTCTGCTCTAGGCGTAATTTTTAAATAGGTAAGGTTCTATTTCTAGAAAAAGAACTAGAGCAATCGAATCAATATTCACGAGATATCCCACCTGTTACCATGAGCTGGGATTTTTTCCCCAGTACGAGTAGCTACTTGTGGAAAAAATATTCCCAGTAGTTACAGTAACATATACCAATTCGCTGTACAAAACACAATGTTACGAGTATTAATATTGTGGTGGTTTTTATATACTGGATACGGCTGGTCTGTCAAATGTATATTAAAGACTGACGAAGTGTCCTACTAGCAAAACTTTCGCGGTAGGTACCTATTTATCATTCTTTGGTCAACTCAGCCCACAACTCACTCAGCCCGCGGGCCGAAACGCCCACTACGAAATTTATAAAAAAAAAAAGCAGCCAGGACCACTTATAAAAAACGTCGTGAATATGGCCTCTGAAAAAATATTAATTACTCGTACTTTGTTCTCGCACAATCCACCGTAGAAATTTCCCTCTGCCAATCTTCCCTGATGTATTCTTTCACTACAGGTATTTTTATTCGTGTGTTAATTAAAAATCCAAGTAGGTATATACGATGAAATTACGCCGGCACGGCAGTTGAGGCGCCTAATTGGAATTTACGTGGGTACAGTCGACGCAGGAAAAGTGGCACAAATCTCAACACAGTCGGATTATTTTTGCTACACGGGACTTCATCGCGTGGAATTAAATGTTGGCAGCTCTTTGAGGTTACTCGACGTTTCGGATGTGTTAATGTCGTGAAACCCTTTTCTTTTGTTCATATATATATTTTCCTTTGGTTTCGAGCAAGTCTTACATAAAGGAAAATACACACACACACACATCACTGCTGGATATTTCACCCTATCGCTGAAATAAAAATAAAATGCCTGGTATCTACTAGCCATTCCTAGAAAAACTACATGATTCTCGGGACGTGAGTCTCATGTGCGCAGACTAGGGTTGCCAGATGGTCGGGATTTGGCGGGATTCTCCCGAATTTTGGTATGGCCTCCCAACTCCCGAAAAAGTAAAAAATCTCCCGAAAAAACACCTTCATTGTATAAAACGAAAATTTGCATATTGTGAAAGAGTATTCAGTTTACTGAATAACCTTTACACAAAAGACAGAAACCGAATGAGTATGGACCTAATAAAAGCTGAATTAATGTTTCAACTTAATTTTAACGAAAACTGTTTTTAAGTTTCAAGTCGTCTTTAAACAGCGAAAAACGTCTTAAATTGCTAACCGCTGTTAATAGTACTTTATTGCCGTGGCCGGGAAGGAGGCAATTGCAGTCCCAGTTTGCGAGTCCGTTTAATTATAATACGAAGCCTGCAATTGCCATTCCGGCTGAGGCTAATATAGTGCTTTTCTCAAAAATGGGGGAATAAAAAATACTAAATTTTTACAACAGAATCGCAAGTGTATTTTTCCACCAAAAACCCCAAACTGTTTGAGACACATACAAAAAAACGTCGTGTTTACAACAGAAAAATACGAGTTGAATTGGCTGAATACGAGCCGTGCCGTCTTTTATATGCCAGTTTCTACTTTTTAAATAATTTGGTACTCGACAAATAAAGGAATTTATATACAACATTCCAGGCGGCCTGCAATTTTTTTTATTTAGATCTGACCTTAAACTATACACTTTACCTTCCAATATGTAGCGAGTTATGTTCACTTTGCGGGCCATTTTTGAGAAAAAGTAATAGTAAATACAAGTGGCAAACCATAAATTTAAGTTTGTATAAAACTGTTGATTTTTTCATAATATTGTTTGGTAATGAGAAAACCATTTTATGTTACTTTTTGTATATAACAATAATTTTCAATGTTGTTGATTTTATTATTTTTAATACAGTCCCTTTAATTTGATTTTATTTTTATTTCTCCCGACCAGTCCCCAAATGCCGAAAAAATATATTTCTTCTCCCGATATTAGGGTCATTCGATCTGGCAAGCCTTTGTGCGCTCGTCTGTTTTTATTATTGTGATGAAGGCGACGACTGTACAGGTACAGTCGGCTGTGTTTTTTCAATTAAAACCATTCCGGCGCCGTAAAAGCCGCAGTTGGCATGGCAACGACACATTGTGCTTGGCTGCGTCGAGAGGTGTGCGCTAACTGGCATTGAATAATCCCATGCCGTTTTCAAAAGTTAGTACAGACAGACACAGTCTCTGGTAAAAGCCAGGATTTAAGGAAACTGGTTAGCGATAGTTATCGGTACTGGGAAAATACCGATAACTATCGCTAACTACTACTAACTACTAACACCGGTTTTATGACGATCTGATCTGATCTGTTGTCCGAAATAAGATCTTTATTTCGGTTATGTCAAAAAAATACTGAGTAAAATTTTTTTCATTTTAAATTCGGTCTAACCCATCTTTAAAACTGGACCTTAGAATACGAAAGTAAAATAACCGAAGTAACTAATAATTTTATCACAAATAGAGAAATGTTCACTTGTGACTGACTGATTAAGCAGTTTTAAATCTCCAGACGAATTTTCTAAGTTAATTCTCTATTTCTATTCAGGGATCCTAGTCGAACAGATGAGATACGTTGTTAGACTATCAGAAATTGGAATAGACTCGCCTCTGAATAAATCAGCCGTCACTCTCGCACTTACGTGCTTGCTAGAAGTGACAGACTTTTACCCTCGGCATAAATTGCATCAGACTCGTTCTAAGCGATATATTCAATTGTCTCCCCACGATACGCCATGTCCATGTGTCAGTATTAATCATGTTTTTCGTTCGATTGCCGTGCGTGGTTTACTCACTTATCTTTTCAATATTTCTCGATAGCTGTCATATTTGCCATCTTTTGTTTCACTTTAGGAGAGTGTAAAGCTCTTTACTTTTCCTCGCTCCCTTTTCTTGAGTCACATTACGAGTGACATGTGAAAGGATTCAATCAAGTTGATATTTATCTACCTTTCTTCTATTTGCGAATGGCGATATGATTTTTGGGCTTCAGTGAGCACGTGTATCTGCGTTTCTTTTATCACTACTAAAGTATTAATGGTCCACGTATTGTGTTTTTTTCACAGTTGGTTTTAATTTTCTAGCAGGCTTGTTCTAAAAAAATCCTAGATGCGGCTCGCGTACTAGAAAATATCTGAACACCGATTTTGTTGTCATTGCAAAATCACAATTAATGTTAAGGGACTGTCCACATATTAGGTAGTCTACGTCACACAAAATTCCGACCTTTTGGACTAATGTCACGCTTTTACCGATACATTTAATACATACCGTCAAGTTTGGAAAAATGGTTTGAAACTATGTTTGTGCAAGAAAGACATTGGCCAAGATTAGACAAGAAATGGGAGACAGAGGAATGACCTAATAGATATGACTTAACCAACTCAATGTTGCCATTCGTATTCATAACTTATTGGGAAACAATTTAGTATAAAACATGAAATGTAGTCATTATTTCTATACAAAACCGACAGCTTCGTTAGCCGACATGCAAAGTAATTTTTTACCCAGTTTTTTAATCATAAATACATCGGTTTAAAACTTTTCCCAGTTTTCACCGGAGCCGCTCCGCTAAGTGTAGGTACGAACGTTAAATACATTACATTGACCGTTGCCCTATTGTTTGGCTTTGTTTGCTCTTCCTGCGCGTTGATTTTTAACTCGGAATTTACCCTTTTATTAACCAAAACTACCGTTAAATCATTACGCATTCCGCCTCTCAACTTTGTATAAATTAATGAGTAAGCTTTGTTCCCAGTTCCGAATTTTTCAAACATCCTGGAAATAAGCAATTTTCCGTTGGAATTTCAGGATATCATTCCCCGTAATGGGTTTCGATCGGTTTAAATCCGATCATCAATATTCCGTATACCAGTAACTGGCATAATTTCTCATTTTTGAAGCAATGGCTGCGTCCCGACGTGAAATTATGTTTTCCCCTAACAACTAAGCGTGAAATGTAGTTAGTGAACTTTATTCGGCCGGAATCCCCAGCGTGTAAAAATCAAAGTTGTTTGTCTGGGTTTGACAGGAGGGAAACAAAAGGTTTGACCAAAAGTCGACTAGCCAGAGTCTCTTGGATTATGTTGGCATTGGTCCGCTGCCTCTTTCCCGTTTTGCGGGATAAGTATGCGCTTATTTATATGCTGGATATTATTCACATAAATCATCTCGCGCCGCGTGGCGTCGTGTCGTAAATGTGGCACCATTTCAGATTTTGCTTACGTTTCTTGGATGGTTGTTTACAGTTTTGTGTTTAGGTGTTTATCATTATTTACGATCTTATCACTTGCTTATTTATGACCTTCTCAATTATCAGTCGCGTAAATGTGCATATAAGTTGGTTGAATTTGCCTCTTAGATGGTGATGTACTGTTGGCGTCCGAAATCCGTCCGAATCACGCTATTAAGATTGTCCTAGGATAATCACCTCTGGCCAGTAGTTGTCGATTTTCTTGTGCGAATTTTATAGAAATATCTGTGCTGTTATTCGTTACATTGTTATATTATTATGGGCCCCTCTGAAAACTCAATTGAAACTCGGACATAGCTCCCATGTAACCAGACACGGTAAATATGTTTTCATCCAACCTGGGACCCCTTCTATGTCTCACATACACATACACCCACACTTAGTCAATAGCCTGCTGTTAATTAGGCCTTCCAAGCGTAGGGAGCGTCAAAGTTTTGCCCGGATTATTTGTTTACGCTCTGTTTACCCCGTAAACATGCGGGCTCTGACATAAACACTGTCGCCGACCATCCTTTTGAATTATGTGACATTGTCTAAGTAAATAAATATACTTTTTCATCTAGCAGGAAAAGGACGTTATATACTCTCAGGTACACCAAACTTATTTCTTCTTAAACTAACTTTACTGGAGCTAGTTAAATATAGATACTACATATACGCATGAAATGGGGTAAACCCAGGCAAATGAGGTGTCATGTGTCTTGCCCTAACCGCAAGAATGGTTTAATGACATCACCCGTGACAATGGACGCAGCTGGTACTATAACCATGTAAGGTGTGTCAAATGTTTGCTTATAAGTAGGTCTCAGCTTGTATATGAGGCAGTGCAACTTGACCGAGTAACACGTAAAGCGTAAAGTTAAATTGTTATTTGTTTACCTATATCCTTGACATGCCCAGTGACCACGTATATCTATATAATATATACATTTATATGTAGCCCAGAATGTCTAGATGTTGTTCTACGTTACTTAAGTAGATTATCTTAGGAACAAACATTAGTTCAGTCCATTTTAAACCGTTTCTTGAAACAGATTTGCCTTGCTGCCACCTGCGTAACATAATTCGCAGCTAAGCCAACGGATAGAAAGTTCTTGTTCTTTCGGCTTACTGAATCAGAATCTCCATTCACTCGTTTTCTGACCTGTCCTTTTTATACAGATACTCAGGATGGGTTTCTACTTTCTATTCAATCTTTGAATTTATTTTGAAGCTTGTCTCCTTCACCGTAGTCTATACATAATGCAACATGCGTCGAGCCTTTGCGTTGCATATTACAGTGTCTGTTTTATAAAACATCGTTCGCCTGTTTCGACCTTCAAGTTATTTATTTATTAAGAGGGGGCGTATCGCCAGGGAAAAATCAGAAATCACCCGCGCGCCCCGTACCTGCCGCGCTGATGCGTCTATTGCTGCCCCGCTCCTTCTCGCATAGTATATGCCCCGACAGTCAGATGAAACATGATGAATACCTATAGATAATTATAATAAGTGGAAAGAAAGACAAAATCTGTAAGTACCTATATTTGAAGATATAATTTTCGCTAGTAGCTAAGTCAGTTTAGAGAGCTGAACTGAAATATGACCTTCCGTTTTTTTACTAAATCACGTAAGGGTTAGCATAATAATGTCTCGTAAAAGGCTAAAGCAAAAAAACAGCTATAATCGAATTTAAACTTTTGTGAGACATATCTAAAATACTACTAATAAATCCACGGTTAAAAAATTAACGTAAATGTCACGGCAGGCGACATGTTTCGAACTCTTCGGGAGTTCTTCTTCAAAACAAACATCGAAAACACTAATCCTGAAGAAGAACTCCCGAAGATAGATAATGTACCACCTTATTATGTATGCATGACATAACAAAAAAAAAAAAAAACAAAAAAAAAGAGCTCGAAACATGTCGCCTGTCGCGTCATTTAATACGTGAATTTATTAGTAGCATTAAAAAAAAACTGTAATTTATTATGAAAACTTCGATCATGTTTCTGAAAGCCAGATTTTCAGGCCACTGTGTGGCGGCCAAATTTTTCAATTCTGACCCCGTGTCATGGTCGGCCTTATCACGCGATAAGTGACAGGATAGAGCGTCCGTCACTGGCTGACACCGTTTGATAGAACGAGACGATGCCCCTATCTTGTCACTTATCGAGTGATAAGGCCGACCATGATACGGGGTCTGATCTCGGATTCGTACTTGGAGACAATGGAGACGCTTTGGCCCTTTAGTTATCAATTTTGAACATACTCGTATTAAAGAAAAACTGCAAAATTGTGTTCACTTTTTTAAATATAAAAATGTCCAACTTCGCAGGCAATAATTCGGGTGCAGACTTGAAAATTATTATAACTCCAAAAGAAAGAAGGCAAAAAAAGATGCATAGTGATGAAAATCCCATTCAGATATCTCAAAGAATTACGAAGCTACAACGGTTTTAATATTGCTTGTTAGAGAGAGAAAACGCAAACGGTGTGTGACGTCACATTACAGGATGCTGCCGGCAGGCCACGTCGACGGCGTCGCCGACCACGATGCGCGCGGCACGTTGCCGTCTTCTGTGACGTCACATTCTTCCAGCGTCATCGTTTCATATGAAGTTGCGTTTTGCGAAAAAGGGACAGAACACATCCCTTCTTAAAACTTTGGACACTTATAACTTCGTGATTATTTAACCTTTTGCGTTGATTTTTTCTCCATTTGACAATTTTTTTTATCCTGCTTCGAGAAAATATCACATTATTTTATTTAGTGTCTACGCCCCTATTGGTGGAATCGAAAAGCGTCACCCGTGATGACTTTAAAAAAAATGTCAATAATTACACGGTTCAACCACGTATTAAACGTCACTACGGGCGACATGTTTCGAACTCTTCGGGAGTTCTTATTCAGGATTGAGTGTTTTCGAGGCGGTGTCGCTTGAATCACGACAAGATTCAATCGACACCGCCGCGAAAACACTCACTTTATAGAGTACAAATTACTTTAATTACCCAAGGAATACCACTACCTACATTTTGTTGCTTAAAAAACCACCGGAGCTATAACTGAAATATGGCCTTCCGTTTTTTTACTAAATCACGTAAGGGTTGTGAGCTAGCATAATAATGGCTAGTAAAAGCCTAAAGCAAAAAAAAGCTATAATCGAATTTAATCTTTTGTGAGACATGTCTAAAATACTACTAACAAATCCACGGTTAAATTCACGCATTAAATGTCACAACAGGCGACATGTTTCGAACTTTTCGGGAGTTCTTCTTCAAAACAAACATCGAAAACACTCATCCTGAAGAAGAACTCCCGAAGTGTTCAAAACATGTCGCCTGTCGTGTCGTTTAATACGTGAATTTAACCGTGAATTTATTAGTAGCATTAAAAAAAAACTATAATATATTATGAAAACTTCGATCATGTCTATGAAAGTCAGATTTTCAGGCCACTACTGTGTGGCGGCCAAATTTTTCAATTCTGATCTCGGATTCGTACTTGGAGACAATGGAGACGCTTTGGCCCTTTAGTTATCAATTTTGAACATATTAAAGAGAAAGTGCATAATTATGTTCACTTTTTTAATATCAAAATGTCCAAGTTCGCAGGCAATAATTGTTGGAATCTGCACTCTCGATAACCCTAAAAGTGACACCCGTGATGACTTTAAAGAAAAACAATGTCAATAATGTCACTACGGGCGACATGTTCCGAACTCTTCGGAAGTTCTTCTTCAGGATGAGTGTTTTCGCGGCGGTGTCGCTTGAATCACGACAAGATTCAAGCGACACCGCCGCGAAAACACTCATCCTTAAGAAGAATTCCCGAAGAGTTCGAAACATGTCGCCCGTAGTGACATTTAATACGTGAGTTGAACCGTGTAATTATTAGTACTGTTTCAACAAGCTCACGAAAGTTTAAATTCGAAAAGCAATGTCCGCCATCTTGGAATTCAAAATGGACATCATTTCTAGAATCTTCACCCTCGAGAAGCCTGCCAATGTATGTTGTTCTTTAAAAAAACGCGCATATTAATTTACAACGAATGTTTCAAAAATTTTAAATAAAGCGACCACTTTTTGAAATATTTTTGACTGTGAATTCGTATTTAGACCTCTCAGACATCGATTTTGAACATAATCGGATTTATTCTCAACTAGCGATCCGCTCCGGCTTCGCACGGATACTATATTATACATATAAACCTTCTTCTTGAATCACTCTATCTATTAAAAAAAACCGCATCAAAATCCGTTGCGTAGTTTTAAAGATCTAAGCATACATAGGGACAGACAGCGGGAAGCGACTTTGTTTTATACTATGTAGTAATAGTGATAGTGATAATCTTTCATAAAGTGAACACACGATCGACAGAAAAATGTTCGTCTAGTTTTGCATGTACTGCACAAATTATTCTAAGAAGCCGGTCACCCGCCGATCGCTGCGTAATCTTATAGTTGTATTTTGAACTTTAAGATCTATATGTTAAGGTCGACTTTTAAATATATTATTTCAAAATGTAGCAAAATATCTACTGGACTGTAATGATACGTTCATTCACTGGACGAATATACTGGGTCACAATATTATTGAAATAATTATGTTCATCGTGCTGTCGTGAGAGCACAGAACGTAGTCCTCTCGTCTCAGCGGAGCGATTACGACTGACTCCGCCCGCGAACGGCAACAAAAGATATACAGAACCGCACGAAACACGCGACGGGAGAAAGGGTATCGCGCTAAATAAAAAAGGCCTATACGCCAAATACGTTTCACCTCAATAAGTCTGAAAAGGGACTACATAAAAATACCCCGCTAGTACTTTCATTAGGTAATGTGAAAAGCTATTATACACTCAACTTTTACTTAATTTATATGCACGGGAACCTCACACTATTGAAATTGAGTAAAAATAAGACATGTTTTGGCGGTTCTTTTCTATCGAGGCAATTTTGGTTTTGTATGGTTTTGTTCAGACGATTCAATTGCAAATATGATGTAGTTTTGGTATGTTCTTTTTCCTGGCATTCGCTTTAGTTTGTCATGGGTAAATATTCAATCTAAGAACCCCGATTTCGCGGAGCGCCCCCTCTTAAACACCACATAGAATGTACTCGGAAATCCTTAGATTGAAAGTTATTATGTAAATAAGGAACAGTCAATTACTAGTTGGCTAATATAATTAATTAACTTTAAAATCCTATCTAAGATCATAAAAAGTAAATACTTAAAGAAAGATCACAGCTACTACTGTCAGATAATGAACTAATATATGAAGGTTAAGGGTTTAATAAACAAAAGGGTACTAAATAAACTCGATAATCCTTTTTAGGGTCACTTTTTACGAAATGAAGAAAACCAACTAGAAATCCATTATTTTATTTTATCAGGATACTTGAATTGTAAAAGGTACACGCTATAATTTAGTATTGGTATTGTACATACCTGGTTTCTAACAATAATGATAAAATACCAATAAGGAGTAACCATGATATTGTACCCAATCAAACATATTCAATTTAACACTTAAACATGGTAGGAAGTAATCAAGTAAACCAGGTATATACTTATTAAAACAACAAGCGAAGCAAGCCATTAAATATCCATCAACACTAAAGCAAATAAGAATACTATCATTTTATTATTAAATATTATTCCATATTTAAACCAACATGATAAAATTATTTTGAAATAAAATATTCTGGTATAAGTACAATAGAGTAATTTAAGTGCCGTCATACCTGCTGTTAGCACGTTGCTAGTCTCCAACTGAATGTGTCTGACAACTGGGCTCCCTCCCTTTTTGTAGCAACAGAACAAAGAACAGGCATGACAGCACCAGTACACTTTCTTTTTAAAATTATATTCCTTAAACTAAATTGCAAATGGATTATTATTATTGTAAAATATAATAGATAATTATTATTTGCATTGGAATAACTTACCGATAACTTAAATATAAACTTTAGGTAAATGTGTTAACAATAAAGATCACTGTGCCTACTAGTCCAACATTAGAAGACATTAAATTAAATATAAGTAGCATGGCAATTATGTATGAAAATATCAAAGTTTTTATTATTTATTTATCCATGACCTTCATAGACTATTATAAATCATTAACATAAAATAGTACGGCTATTGAATGTTGAATTGGATTATTTGTTTACTGTCGGAATTTGTAGGTAGAATGAAACATTACATCAATCAAATCCATGGGTCATGCATTGTATGTAGAAATCACTATATCCTAACACACTCGGTTTTACAACTTCATTGTTATCGAAATTATCACGACAAGGCGGGTCTCCACGCGCGGAATCCTAAAAATGCAAACCGTGTAATGAGATTGAGGAACAATAGCTCAGCGGCGTGCATCTAGGTCACCCATTGGACAATTTAATTCTTTGTCTGTGTAGTTGTAGGCGAAAATTGCATACGCAGAACTGAACAGAATTTTCTTACAAATGCAAACTAAATTCAAACTTTTCATTGTAATTTCACTGCAACGTTATTTTGGTTTCAACCCACTGACAATAGTACTAGTTATAAACGCGTAAAGTCTGTCTTCCGTTATTCTTTTATGCTTAAGCCATCGAACCGATTTAGATATAATTTGGTATAGAGAAAAATCGAGACTCTGGGATGGACGTCTTACCCCGGAAATAATCCCTAAAAAGGTGAAAAAAGTAGTGGAAGTTTCTTTGGGAATGCGATTATGGATGCCTGTGGCAATAGCATATTTATAATCCCTCAGGCGATTAACGAGTATTTGTATAATAGGGAATATGCATGTGATTTAGAAATGGACAAAAAAAATTACGTGTAATCTATATTGCTTAATAAATATACACACATGATTATTTTTTCAAGTTATCATGTTTCTATTGATAAAATAAATTGTTTAAAAGTACTATTTTTCAAATTCCCTCGCAAATTTCCAAAACGCAACGCTATTGGCGGAGCGAAACGTGACGTCACCGTGCAGGTCGTTAGTATGATTATTGAAAGTTATTCGCATTGTTTGGCCGCTGTTTATGATAAATAATCAGTGTTTTTTGGTAATTATTAAGTGAAAAAAGACTCGCCACAATGACTGAAGGCGGTTTTGTCAAGGCACAGTCGGATAATCTGCCTAAAATTGATGTGTTCATGATGACTAAATTTAATACATACTTCGCAAATATTTGTGACTTTACGTCCGCTGAACTAAGAGGAGTAAAAGCTGCAAGGTAAATAAGTTACAGATATTCAATAAATTTTCATATTCCTTGTTTTTATACTCGTGAGATTGGTCAATTAAATAATTATAACCTATTTTGGCGATTCAAATAGCTAGACTTTTAAACTACTTCAAATAGGTGTCTTTGTTAAATAAGTGGAATAAAAAACTAGTAGATATTTATCCATACTATATACTATTTTACTATACTATAACTTTATATATTATATATACTAACTTCTGCCCGCGACTCCGTCCGCGTGGAACTCATTTATATCGTAGCTCCATACAAACTTTCACCCCCACTTCATCCCTTTGGGGGATATGGGGGGAGCTACGATATAAACGAGTTCCACGCGGCCGGAGTCGCGGGCAGAAGCTAGTTATATTATATATTTTATATATACTTACTTAATAATAAATTATAAATGCGAAAGTGTGTCTGTCTGTCTGTTTGTTACCTCTTCACGCTTAAACTGCTGAACCGATTTGGATGAAATTTGGTATCGAGATAGTATAAACGAGTTCCACGCGGACGGAGTCGCGGGCAGAAGCTAGTATTATATAATCAAAGATATGTAGGTACCTATTAGGAATGTTAAATGTTTAGAACATCTTTATGAACTTTAACAAACTAGGTTGTTTTCGTCAAGGCTTATTATAAATAAAACAAATTTGTGTAGGTCACTCAGTAAAAAGGATTAAATTATTTTAACTTTCTTCGATCAACAGTGCAAACAAAGAAACTTAGCTAAAACGTTTCTTGATCAAAATCAACACTCGTAGTCAGCTGTTGATCAACAAAAATCATAATATTTGTAACATTAATAACTAAAAAAATATAAAAATCAGAATAGTTTTATGAATAAGTATATAATACAATTTTGAGGTTAGGTTATTGTTTACCTATATTGTTCGCGAGTCGTAATTAAAAAGATTTTAGGTACATACATATTTAATACTCACGTCGAAATGATCTTCACAACAATATAAACTACTCAAGCACGATACATTATCTCTCCTCATCGCCTTACACCACTTTATCCTTATATTTGCACCTTTGGGCATATGAAAATATTTGCAGTTTTAATGTGATTCTCACACATAGGGACAATACAATATTTATAATAAGCTTTTGTGTGCTCTTCCATTACAATAAGTTGATCTTATAAGCTTTAATCACTCACATTTATTAAAAGTGTGAATCAAACACTTTGTTGTTAATTTGTTTAAGAACCGCCGTGCACTAAGCTGCACGGTGACGTCACAAATGAGCGCGCCAAAATGGTGGCGTTTTGATCGTCCGAAAATGATAGTAATTTTAATTATTTTTTTTTAGCTTATTTAATAATATTGTGAAAGTGTTATATTTTTTTCCGGTTATATAATTACTTATAGAATAGATAAAAAAAATAAAAAAATGTCATGAATATTCCCTATTGTCTGATGTATAATTTTTGCGTATGCCCACACAACCAAATAATAATAATGTAATATATGTACCTTTTGTGGGTAGATCTAAAGTACTATATCATAGAATAGGGTAGGCATGTATCTTGGAAATCAGTCTTCGATTAAACCTCCAACTGATAGTATCTGCGTGTGTTATTCAGACTACCTAGACTTCCTACACTTCCATATTCCTGGATTTCATAGTGGCGACGAGTCGATCTGGACCTTGTATTACGTGTGGCTAACGGTGCGCGGGCGCGCTGATAAGGCGAACTGATTTAATTTTTTTTGCTAGGTTGTGCAGTGTCGAACAATGGCGGTCGGTAAAATACCGGAATTTAAAATTGGAACCGACGACTGGCGGTTGTACGTGGACCGCTTAGAACAATATTTCATAGTTAACGCAATTGATGCAAAAATTCATGTGCCTACGTTAATTACAGTGATGGGAGCAGAGTGTTACGAACTGCTAGTTAATTTATGCACTCCGGATAAGCCGACGACAAAGACATTCGCACAGGTGACGTCGATACTTGAGAGACATTTACAACCTAAACCGAGTGTGTTAGCGGAACGGTTTAAGTTTAGGCACAGACAACAAAGTAAGAATGAATCGATTTCGGAATATGTGGCGGTGTTGAAGCGTATGTCGAAGACTTGTGAATTTGGCGGTTGGCTAGTAGAGAGTTTGCGGGACCAGCTGGTTTGTGGCCTGCATAGTGAAATTATACGCCAACGACTATTTACAGAGGAGACGTTGGACTTCGCAAAAGCGTATAAGTTGGCGGTCAGTATGGAGGCGGCCGAAAAAGACTCGGCTATCGTGGAGAGGCGCGCGGGGCCGTCCAGTGCCGCGGGCACTGTGGAATGTCAGGCTATGGCGTCACGCTGGGCAGGCGGAATGGCGGGCGCGCGAGCGGCCCGGGCGGCGACCCGCGGCGGGCGCGGCGGCGGCGGGCGCGGTTGGCGCGCCGGCTCCGGCGGCGGTGGACCCGGCAGAGACCCAGCGCGCGACATCCAGGAGTGCAGCGCCTGTGGTGGCGCACACGACAAGGCGGGGTGTCAATTTGCACGTTACGTGTGCAGAGTGTGCAATCGCCAGGGGCACTTGAAGCGGATGTGTCCGAGTATGGCGAGCCACCACAGTGTGGAGGTGACTACGGAACCAGACGGGCAGTATGACATGCACGTAAGCACCGTCTTGGACGAAGGAGACCGCTACAGTGAAGACAGTGACGAGGTATTTATTATGACTTTATTATCGGCTATGGCATATAAACCGATTATGATCAAACTGAATGTACAAGGTAAAGACTTAGCGATGCAGTGTGATACGGGCAGTGCAGTGTCCTGTATAAGTGAAGAGTTATATAAACAAATGTTTTGTAATTTAGAGATGAACGAATGCAATCTTAAATTACGATATTACACGGGGGAGTTAGTAAACCCTTTAGGAATAATAAGACCGATAGTTAGGTATAAAAATATGGAAAAATACCTCGATCTAGTAGTCGTCCGGAATGGAAAAACTATATTGTTA
Source organism: Epinotia ramella (assembly GCA_947578815.1). NCBI lineage: Eukaryota > Metazoa > Arthropoda > Insecta > Lepidoptera > Tortricidae > Epinotia > Epinotia ramella. Next base: position 3,056,232 of record OX388214.1, on the reverse strand, counting down.
GGACGACAGTGGTTGTGTGAATTAGGTATACAAATTCCCACGACGAAATATTGCGAAGTTAATAATGTAAAAGATAACCAGTTTAATTATAGTGAATTCAGTTCCAGATTCTCTGATGTGTTTGCGGACGGCCTGGGGAGATATACCGGTGGCCGGGTCGGCATCCACCTGCGCGCGGGTGCGCGCCCCGTGTTCCTGCGCGCGCGGCCGCTGGCGTACGCGCTGCGCGAGCCGGTGGAGCGCGCGCTGGAGCAGCTGGTGCGCGACGGCGTCCTCACCCCCGTCGACCGCTCCGACTGGGCCACGCCCATTGTGCCGGTCGTTAAGAAAGACGGTAACATTCGTATCTGCGCTGATTTCAAACTAACCTTAAACCGAGTTTTGGAAGTCGACCGTTATCCGTTACCCAGGGTGGACGATCTGCTGGCAACTTTACACGGGGGGGAACGATTTAGCAAGATCGATCTTTCACAAGCCTATGCGCAATTTGAGCTGGATGAGTCAAAAAAGTATACAGTAGTAAATACGCATAAAGGATTATTTATGTACAATCGATTGGTCTATGGACTTGCGTCTTCTCCAGGCATTTTCCAAAAACATTTAGAACAGTTATTCGCAGATATTCCGCATGTAGGCGTGTTTTTGGATGATGTTATAATCACGGGTACAGATACACAGACGCACATAAACAACTTACATAAGGTATTTGAGCGATTGCAGGCGTACGGGTTGCGGGTCAGAAAAGATAAATGTGCATTTTTCGAAGATTCAATAAGTTATCTAGGGCACGTCATAAGCAAGGCCGGTGTCCACACGTGTCCGAATAAAATTAGGGCTATTGTGAATACCCCAGCGCCAAGCAACGTGTCGGAAGTTCGGGCGTTTATTGGTATGATAATGTACTACGCAAAGTTTATCAAGGATGTGAGTTCACTACTCACACCGCTATACAATTTGTTGAAAATGGGGGCAAAGTTCATTTGGAGTCCGGACTGTCAAGCGGCGTTCCACAAGGTTAAGCAATTTTTGAGCTCGAGCGAAGTGTTGGTACACTATTCGAGTTCCCTACCTTTAGTACTGACGGCGGATGCGTCAGGAGTGGGGGTAGGCTGTGTGATCTCACATCTAACACCGGAGGGCGAGAGGCCGGTGGCCTATGCGTCGCGTACGCTGACCGAGACCGAGCGGGGGTACGCGCAGATTGATAGGGAAGCTCTGGCTATAGTGTATGGTGTTCGGAAATTCCACCAATATTTATATGGCCGGGAATTCATACTGAGAACTGATCACAAACCGCTTACATATATTCTCGGAGATAAAGTAGGTATTCCAGTAATGGCGGCTTCGCGACTACAACGCTGGGCTATATTGTTATCGGGATATACCTATAAGATTGAGTATGTACCTTCAAAAAAAAACTGTGCAGATGCGCTATCGAGGCTCCCACAAGGTCCACAGGCGAAGCCAGGCCTGAGGCCGCACAGCGAAGTGACGTACCTCAATTTTGTGGAAAACTTCCTACCCGTTACTAACGAACAGATCAAGTCTGCTACGGCTCGTGACGTTACGCTAAGTAGGGTGCTAGTGTATGTACAATCGGGCTGGCCGGTTCCGTGCAGTGATGACGAAATTAAACCGTTCTTGACCCGACGTCACGAGTTGTATGTCGACCGTGGTTGTTTAATGTGGGGGTATCGTGTGGTAGTACCGACCATTTTACGCGAAACGATCCTTAAACAACTACATATAAGTCACATGGGAATAGTGAAGACGAAGGCGCTGGCACGGAGTTACGTGTGGTGGCCAAATATTGACGCAGATGTGGAGGCGCAGTGTCGACAGTGCGAGACCTGCGCCGCGGAGGCGCCGGCGCCGGCGCACGCCCCTCCGAGCCCATGGCCGCATCATGGCCAAGTATGGAGTAGACTGCATATAGACTTTCTAGGCCCCTTCAAGGGAAAAACGTTTTTGGTAGTGATTGACTCGAGTTCCAAGTGGTTAGAAATTTTTGAAATGAGCAGAACGAACGCGACGGCAGTAGTAAGGGAACTTAGGGCCACCTTTGCGCGATTTGGTTTACCACGCGAACTAGTATCAGATCAAGGGCCACCGTTCACGAGCACAGAGTTCAAACAATTCTTGGAGATTAATGGCATACGGCAGTCTTTCTCACCAACATACCATCCAGCATCAAACGGGGCCGCAGAAAATGCTGTAAAGTTATGCAAACGCGCAATTAGGAAGGCTTTTAGAGATCGGACAGACTTGGACGCGGCATTACAGACTTATTTAATGTCGTATAGGAATAGTGTACATAGCACCACTGGGGAAAGTCCGGCGGTATTATTGCAGCGTAGGTCGTTACGGTCCCGGCTGGATATGTTGCGCAGCGGAAGCGCTCTGCAGAACCGGGTGAGTGCCGCGCAGCAGCGGCAGGTCGCGCACGCAGGCGGAACGCACCGGCGCTTCCAGCCCGGAGACACAGTCTGGGCTCGCGACTTTACCGGAACTGACAAATGGGTTAAGGGAACGGTACTAGGTGCCGAAGGTTCCGTAAGATACTCACTGGATGGGGATAACGGTAGACAAATGCTAAGACATGTGGATCAAATCAGACGCAGATCGAGGTTGTCGAGTGTACCTTGCCCGGAGCAGCCCGCTGAGGCAACCGAGCGGTCCCCGGGGGCGGGGGACGTGGCTGCGCACCGGCAGACGGAGGTGGGCGGGGAGAGCGGGGAGCAATTACAGAGGAAGGTGGTCATAAATGAGGAGTCAAATAGTGGTGATGACACATCTGAAGCTCGTGCACCCTCTCCACATCCATCTCCGAAGCCACAGCGGCGGTCGCCGCTAAACCTCAGGCCCTTACCAGGTAGAATTCGTAGGTTAGAGATAGATTAGTTATTAAATCATGTATACATGCATATGTAATAGATTAAGCGGGGAGGTGTAATATATGTACCTTTTGTGGGTAGATCTAAAGTACTATATCATAGAATAGGGTAGGCATGTATCTTGGAAATCAGTCTTCGATTAAACCTCCAACTGATAGTATCTGCGTGTGTTATTCAGACTACCTAGACTTCCTACACTTCCATATTCCTGGATTTCATACGACGTCAGATTCCAGGATCGGGTTCTATGACGCGGTTTGGGTATTGTGGCATGCGTAGCGCATATTCGCGCGCTGTCTACCGTGTTGACAAAAATCGCTCGAATCTCATAATGAACGCTACGAGAGTTCAGCCCCCACACCGTTTTAGGGAACCTTATCCTGGTGCCCAAAGTGTGCTCAGTGCCTACAACTTTCATTTTTCTTTAGAGTCACCAAATTGTTAGTGATATATGAACGCATTTAGTTATCACCTTGACAACTGGTCCAATGTCACTTGACTTAAAGATGAAATGACTGACAGGTGGTGTAGTCATTTGTTTGTCTCGCAATGTTTTGTTTCTACTGACCGTTTATGATGCAAGTATATTGTTGAACGCATTTGAATAGATGTTTAAAAAATAACGGTAAAGTAAACGTTGATTGTTCCGGAGTTGTCAATTATGAAAATATTTATCTAAATATTCTATGACTGTATAATTTTACTTATCTTTTTTAAGAAACCAAATTATTTTATTTAATATTTCTATTTATTCTTTGTATCAAATGATTATTTTATTGTACAAAGTATGCGTCAAATACATGAGGTACTTATAAGGTTGTCCTTTTAACCCCTTGAAGAACACTTAAGGCGCCGTAGGTTCATGGTCTTCTCTCCCTCTCACTGAGCATAAGCGTGAGCGAGATGGAAGTGCGTGCTCGGAAGCGCGGATATCATGTTTTTTAATTTTAATTTTTTGGCCGTTTAAATAAATAAAAATGTAAACACTGATTTCTCTCAAACATGATATTGCCGATTTTTAGAAGCAATTTTAATATTTATAGCTTTTGTGCATAATTTGTTACGAATATTTTAAGTGTATTTTTGTGTGTTTTAGACCTATGTTCGTGATTTTTTCTATAGAGCGAAATTTGCTTAATCATGTTTCGAAGCACTGCTTTCCCTGCAGAAAAGCCTCAAGATTACTATTCGTATTTTTTTGAAACCATATTATAAACAGCCGCATTATATTGTTTCAATAACTCTGTTCGCTTAACTTCGCTGAACCTACGGCGCCTTAAATGTGTTGCGTGTTGTGGCGTAGGCACCTACACTCTCATAGTCACCTTCATGCATTCAACCATCAGTTGTGTCACAGTCCATGTTCACACTCTTATGGAATAATGTATGGATGATCAGTGTCAATCTGTACGTAAATAATGGCTTTTATAAAGTTATGTTTACTTATCACATTTGGTCTTATAAAAACAAATTTACCACACATTCGTATTTGGAAATTTCTGCTGACAGTGCTGTCAATTAAGTTAAGCCTACATTTAGTACGCCCATCGGCTTTGTGTCACCGAACGCGTTAACTGGGGTGTTATTGGTCGTGCCGGAGGCTTCCCCTGGATTTTCCCCAGGCTACCCTCCAACCACGCTATTCGACCGTTACATTGGGTCCGTCCTATTATAGCAACAGTCAGGTACAAAAAAAAAAAAAAGGGTATTATTGGAATCGCGATCTCGGGACCACCCCCCCTCGATCATCGATGATAGTGCTAATATTCAAATGAGACGCTATGAAACAGATAAGGGAAGTTATCTCCAACGTAATAACAAATAAAGGCCGTGTACGGGTGAGGCATTCGTAATTTTTACATTGAAGTAGAATTGTATATACCTACTAGAATAGGCTATAATCTTGGGCTGGGTTGGACCTTTTTTTTTACTGGGAGGAAAAACCTTTATGGATACCTCCGCGCCAAGGGTATAGCGCGGGGGTTATGTCGGACTCGCACCGACTAAAAACCCCCCCATGGTCCCCCTCGACCCATTTCGGACTGCTCTGCCCCCCTAATCTGTAACTTGTTTAAGCTCACCCTCAAATATATCTTGACACCGCAATGCGTAGTAACTAAGCGTAGGTAGAGGTCTAGTTTCGTGACAAGTGACCGGCGGGGTGAGCGAATAACAGCCGGCATCTCCTACGGAACGCACCAGTGTGCCGCCGCCCTAGCGTCATGCCTCTGTGCGTCCTACCTTTTTTTTTATCGATTGCAGCCCCCAACTGAACCGTGTATCACCCCCCTTAGTTTGATGTATTCTTATATTTGACACTTCAGCAGCTATGTTCACCCTTTATCTGTTTAATAAAATGAGCTTTCGTAAAACTATTGCCAATGCCAAATCTTGGGATTAGGTTTCAAAGCGGACCCCAGGCTTCTTTAGGGCACAACCGGGAATAGCGCGAGGATGATTCATTGATTAAGTTTTAAGATCCAAAAGAGGCCAAAAGATACGAAAAAGAACTTCATTAAATCTTTTTTGATTCCAGACATTCTCTTATTCTACAGACAAAACGGCACTTAGGTACTTAAATAAACGCTTCTATGCGTGCAGTGTCGAGGAATCTCCAAAAAAGTACGAGAAAAAAAAGACGGAATCGCGGCGACATAGACCTGACTCTTTCTACGGTTTCTAAGTAAAAGGAGACAGATAGTCTTTCTCGTCGCGACACAGCTAGCGTGCCGGCCTGTGCAGAGTTCCGTTTTGTAGAAACAATACACTTTAGATACTTAAATTACATTCAGTGTTTTTATGAATCATTGTTATCGGATTGCTGTGAAATTTCAATTGAGTTTAGGTATGGAGTATGGATGGAGTTGCGTATGGTTTAGTGTAGAAATTATACATCTGGATTACGATAACATAACGCAAACATTGTTTTTATACTCGTCGACCTTAATGTTTGAATGAAGACTTCGTACACCAAACTTAAATCACATACTTTTTACCATGGAGGCGTGACGCCCTCACGTGGCGCCTTTACTGAACTATAATGTATTTGACCAATAGGACGCCGTCATGAGAAAGTCAAAATGTAATAGACATGAACGCACAAAAAAGAAAAAGCCGTTGGTTGCACTTCGTTTCAGCAGGGCTTAGATTATTCAATAGATACCAAGTTTGTTTAATTAGTTCAGTTGACTCGTAGAAAAAGTAGTGTATACAATAGTTATATAATTAGCCTTTTAAGTCTCGTACCTTAATTAGGCCACTCAGCAAGCTTCGTGGCCTAAACGTGGTGTGCACACACGCGACAGGTACGAGTACGAGACAGTCGAGACTGAAAAAGCATACATTATATAACGATTACATAAAACTACTAAATTATAATGACGAAATCTCTTTAAAAAATTGTAAGATATATATAAATAAGGCACATTACTCGTACATGCTCCGGCGATGCGATGCTACATCATAAAATGGTTTTAATCCTACTCTAATTATAATTTATAATTATAAATGCGATAGTTTGGATGTTTGTTACTCAATCACGCTTAAACGGCTTAACCGATTTGGATGAAATTTTGCACGAAGATAGTTTATAGCCAAGATTAAAATATAGGATAAATTTTATCTTTGTCATTATTTTTGTTTTCATTTTGCAATGTACATATTTAGATTTTTAACTTTTATTTATATTATTGTTATTCTTATACACTGACTATCTTTTTGTGAATTCATGCTTTTAATTTTATAAAAAAATTACATGTTAATTTTAAAAATGAAATAAATGAATCTAATCTAATCTAATCTAATCTATCCCGGGTCCACGCAGACGAAGTCGCGGGCGGAAGCTAGTAATAATAATATATCCTTTATTTAAGACATCTGGGATCCACGGTGGTGTTAATAGTATTAACTTAATACATACTTATCCTTGGTTAGTTATCTTATCTTATACTTTAAATTAAAATACACTGGTTCATTGTATCAATTAAGCAAACGTTTAGTAGATACAATACAAAACGTGTTTTACGGTTGCCACCAAAACTTAAGTTTAAGTTAAAGCCTGTAAATTGTAAAATCATAGTTTTATAGACTGCGTAGAGAAGTGAGCTTGCCATCGAGGATAAAAAGCAGACTTCATTTTAGGGTTACCACACTGCGTTATTGCATCAATTATAGATATTTATAAACTCCATCTGTATTCACTATCGTAAAACGTAACGGCTTACATATGTCTCTATGATGGATCTAGATTAGTTCGCTGTTTCGCGCGTTTACACGCAAATGTTTCAAGGGACCTTGAAGTAGGTCTGTGAACCATTCTCAATAATTTGCGTTAACTGTAGTTTATAATTCACAAGTGTGTTTATAGTTTGCAACTGACATTATTTAACCATTTATACTAATCCATAGGTACTTTTTTTTTTTTTATACAACGACGGTGCCAAACAAGCGTACGCCCCGGCCCGCCTGATGATAAGCGGACACCGCAGCCTATAGACGCATGCAACTCCATACTAATATCATAAAGGAAAACAGTTATGTCAAGTTGTAGCTTTTAGGAGGTAATTTCCTAAATTCTTTCGTAAATCTAGTGCCTACGCCAAATCTTGGGATTAGGTGCTAGTACATTATGTACATAGGTACATTGGGCAAACTGCCTCAAATGGAGTTCGCCAGGCATTACACTCGCGCTCGCTTCGCTCGCTGGCTCCTAAGTAATTTTCTTTAGTTATTGATGGCAACAGGTTTTTACTCACATATTGTACGTCGCCAGGAATTTCCAATGGCGTCAATTCTATTTATCACTTTTCTATTTACCACGAGTCGACGTTTTTCATAATAACCAAATACGCATTAACAATGTTTGCAAATATTTGTGAAATTACCAATAATGGCCCAACATTTTTTTTTCGTTAAATTATCGCAGGTTACGCGCTGTTTTTAAATCGCGATGAAATGTCTAAACAGCCAATACAAAATAAACACAAATTTGTGCAGTGTTATCGAAAGTAAATAGATAGTTTTACTAAATAAAACGTTTCTATATCATATCTAAGAAGAAATAATCTAACACAAAATAGATTTAATTTGTTTAGTCGAGTAAGAATCCATTTGCCGAGAATAAAAATACAACCTGTACTACCCGGTTAGTTAAAGGATGCACTGTATTCATACGTACATCTTGCTGCAAGGTGCCAACGTGTCTTAATCGGGATATAACCATAAAACACGATTGTTACGTTACGAGCAAATGTGTTGAAAAATATATTTCCTAAGTGCTATAAAATCTCCACTTTGCGTTATTTCTGCCCCCCAACATCAAACCCCCACTCCAGAAACCCCGTAACCTCAATCTAACCGCAGCCCTCTAGCTTCACCAAAAGACCTTTTTTACATATTTCCCTTTACACGCTTGCATCTTTTAATCTCTCTCAAAGAGAACCCCACAACTCACAATAAACGCTCTTTGTTTACTTTGAAATGCAATGTGAATTAAAATATTCCAATGAATGCTGGAGAATTAAAGCTATGCGGTATTTTATGCTCCACATTTATCAATTTGAGAATTTGGATGTTTTAAAAGCTTTAGTGCAGTTGCGAAATGGATTCCGATTAAAAGCGTTTTTGTAATTTGAGTTCCATGATTCTGCTGCTAGCTGTTGAATGCTGTAAGCGAGATTCGATTGAACAAGTAATTACTGTAGGTACCGGTAGTGTAATGGTGATGGAAACTGTAAGACATTTATGAGTATGAGCTTGTTGCTGGGCAAACGTCTCTCCACTTTTGCTCCCATTAGACCCGATTCCTAGAAGTCTTTAGTAGGCCATTCTTTTAAAAAGGAGTTTACCCTCGACATCGCCGACGAGGTCTACCCAAACGCCAGGTAGACTTCGGTGACGCGTGGTGCACGTATAAAAAGCGCACGTAAATGGTCCCCTACTTATACTTACTGCCCATTATGTTTGTATTTGCGCATATTCCTGCTCCGCGTAATGCGCTGCTTGTTAAGCGATGCCTAAGATTGTACTCGTAACATCATTGACGTGGAAATTAAACCAGACAAATTGAATAACATAAAAAACTCCAATACTAAAACTTACGCTTATGTTTGTTCCCCTTTTATTTGGCTAAGATATTACTGAAAAGGCATTTTTCACTGTTAGACGTCCGTTCGCCACTAGCCATGCACTTATTGGAAAATGAGACCTCACCCCAATCGTTCACCAGTGCTGACAGGCAATCTTTTAGCTTTTGAGGTTTCATTCCTATTTTAAAATTCAAACGGCGCCTGTCACGGGCAGCGTCACAAAATAGTTTGTCAATCTGGTTTTTGATTGTACAATATTCGATATTTTTATGGAAAATACGGATTATATGATGATGAGTCAGTAAAAACAAACCAAGATTGCCTTCCTTACCTTCAAACCTTTTAATCTGTATTTATTTCGTTAATTATATAATCTAATATTGCGTGAAATGCGGTTCCTCTAGCTATCCGTTTTTCTATTGATTTACTACCTGATGCGGCTTATGGATGGTTATTCAGAATTTACCGCGCAAAACATACCTATAAGCATATATATACGAAAGGCGCATTATCTCTTAAAATAAAAAATTGTAGCTTCGTTAACGGAAATTTTAATTAAAAATAAAACAGGCGTTTTTCTGTAGTCTATAAAATCGAACGACGATTTTTGGGGTTCGCGGTGGCCGTTAACGCTTCGTGGCGCGATGGAGCGCTGAAATAGCCGTCGTCAGCGTTATGTGATCTCGGACGCGAAGACGATTTTAAGCGGTTTTGATGACGCCTATTGTATTAATGTAGCTTTGATGGCGGTTTTGTAATAATTAATGATGAATTAATAAGTCGATTATTATATACTACCCAAAGGTTGTCTGGAAGAGATCGCTTTTTAGCAATAAGCGATTGTTTATGTTTAATTTATCTCTGTTTTTCTATTATGTACTATTTCTGGTGAGCACTAAAGAGTATTTGTATTGTATTGTACGATCCAATCCAGACATGGTTGTCTTAGGAAGTAACTTATTTTATTGATTTACTGTTACTTTACTTTCTTAACTTACTATTGTACTGTTTTGTCGGCGTGATTGATTAATATACCCATGCCGAATTACAGTTTTCTAAGACAGACAGACGGACGGACATGGCGAAACTATAAGGGTTCCTTGTTTTCTACGGAACCCTAAAAAGAGGTAGATACGTTGTCTATAAATAGAAGATATTATAAATAGAAGAGAGTAGAGGCTGCTCGATCCCACAGTCAAACTGTGCAAACGGTTTTGCGGGACCCTGTACTTGTTTATGTTGTATTATTGTTTATTTCTTAATAAATAAATAAATAAATAATACGTGAGTGCTATATATAAGTGAGAACCTGTAATTGGCTCTGTAATTCTGTTGTTATGTATAGTAACATTTCTCGATGTTGGCTCCCCATGCATGTAGAAATAAATAAATACGAAATTCCGTGTTTACAAATGGCCACCACATCTGACAGCATATAGTCCAATCAATGAACTGACAACTCGTATGGAAAAAAAGTCAAATTTGGAAATAATTTATAATAGCTAATTTTTTATGTGTAACGGATATATTATCAATTAAATAGTTACCCAGCGACAAAATCCGCCAAAATTTCAGACATCAAAAAAACGATAAACTAACTAGCTTCTGAAAATATTAATAAATATTTTTGTCTTTATTTTGGTTCATTTACATTTGCTCTATAATATTCAAGATGAATCGTACAAAAAAAGACAATGTATGCTTCATTAAAATCTACATAATTACTTCCGGGTGGAAAGTTTGTCGGATTCTTGAATTAATCATCTTAGAATAACATTTTAAAATGAAATCAAAAAAAAAACGCTATTATAAATTAATGTTATCCAAAACCGTATTTTGCCTGGAGTAATACGTTTCCGACGATCCATTGACGACGCGGAACTGAGTCAAGGTGGTGCAATTGACAAATTTTTAGAGAGTGCTACTTTTGGAGCGCTTAAAATAAGTCTTATAACCTATATCCTCTTTTTTAGGGTTTCGTACCCAAAGGGTAAAAACGGGACCTTATTACTAAGACTACGCTGTCTGTCCGTCCGTCTGTCTGTCACCAGGCTGTATCTCGAGAACCGCGATAGCTAGACAGTTGAAATGTTCACAGATGATGTATTTCTGTTGCCGCTATAATAACAAATACTAAAAAGAAAATAAAATAAATATTTAAGGGGGGCTCCCATACAACAAACGTGATATTTTTTGCAGTTTTTATAGATAATGGTACGGAACCCTCCGTGCGCGAGTCCGTCTCGCACTTGGCCGGTTTTTTTATATTACATCATTGTCTGCCAAGGATAGTAACAAAAACCTGTAAAAAAAAAAAAAAAAACTTGAAGCTTTTAGAAACCCTAGAGAAACTACAGGTCTCTAGACAGTAGAAACACTGAAACAACACTACTTACTACTACTACTACTATTACTAACAGTAGATAATGCAATGAATTAGTGTACTTAACCCATTCGACATCAAACTGCTCCGCAGTTTTGGCGAAATTTTTGTAGTAGTTTTAATTTTTTATTTTATGTGAGCAATAAAAGACATGTCATGTTAAAAAAAAGCGAATGTATCGAAATGTACAAAAGAGATGCTCAAATTAAAATTCAAAATATGGGTTAGGTAGAAAAATATTACGAGTATAAGGTATATTCCCTACGAGTGTGTGAGCACTTACTTTGGAGGTGTCCTCCGGGGAAATACCGACAAATGTGCTCTTTGCAAAGGACTTAATATTGTTTAGGGTCAGAATGGGGACAATATTACAAGTGACAGGACAGACATCAATGTGATAGACCTCAATGTGACCCCACGATCCATTTGGACGGAGAGTCTATTCGACATATGAATAGTCCAGGCAATGAACTGACAACTTGTATGGAAAAAATGTCAATTTTGGAAATAATTTATAATAGCTTAATTTTTATGTATAACGGATATATTATCAATTAAATAGTTACCCAGCGACAAAATCCGGCAAAATTTCAGACATCGAAAAAATGATAAGTTAACTGGCTTCTAAAAAGTCAGTAAAAATATAAATGTTTTTGTCTTTATTTTGGTTCATTTACATTTGCTTTATAATATTCAAGATAAATCGTACAAAAAAAGATAATGCATGCTTCATTTAAATCTACATAATTACTTCCGGGTGGAAAGTTTGTCGGATTCTTGACTAAATCATCTTAGAATAACATTTTCAAATGAAATCAACAAAAAAAACGCTATTATAAATTAATGTTTTTCAAAACCGTATTTTGCCTGGAGTAGAAGGAAAATTTGACGTATGTAGTATTTTTGTCGGGCGTCACTTCCACAAAAGCGATTTCTAACGTGGAAACATGAGGTATGTGTTAAGTAAAATATAAAAATACATAGATTCACGCCTTAATTCCCAGAAGGGGTAGGCAGAGCACATGAAACTTATTTTCCAGTGCCACTTTTAGCATAAATGTGGGTACCTATAAAAGATCGACAAAATGTGATGCCGCAGTGATAGGTCGCTAGCCCATCGCCCACAACACACTTTAACCCTGCTCCCTTAGTCGACTTTTACGACACCCACGGGAAGAAAAGGGGTGGTGAAATTCTGGCCCGACACACAAAAATAAAAGTGAACTTACAAAATATAAAAACATTATGGAAAACAGCGGGGTAGGACCCAGGCTATACCGGTGGTTAGGGCAACAGAGTGAGAAACCTGGCCCCGTATCATGGTCGGCCGTATCACGCGATAAGTGACAAGATAGAGCGTCTATCACTGGCTGACCGTTCGATAGAACGAGACTGACGCTCTATCTTGTCACTTATCGCGTGATAAGGCCGACCATGATACGGGGCCAGCTGACTGCGCTGTGTCGCCATCCAGCCATCGAGCTAGAGTCCCTTAAGTTGTTGGTCGAGTATCATGGCTGACCGTTCGCCGAAACGACTATCGGAACGATGATGGTCGAATCAACATTCCACAGGGCGGTTACCTCGTGAGCCAGGTCCTTGCTGGCTTCGGCCTTAGCGAGGTTCTCGTCATGATGATGTTGACGAGCATTGCCTGGCGTTTCAATCAATCTGTCAACACGATACCAGGCTTATGGCTACAGTAAGCCTGTCCGTGATGACCTGATGACAGATCGATCCCAATAGAGCGTTACCATTAACTTATAATAATAATCTCAAGTGTTTTCTATTCGTTCGTCTTTACCCAAAACATTAAAATGAACTATAAGAACAGTTGTCAACGGAATACAGCTATTGAACTAATGTTCTCTTTAAAGCAGCTTTAGATTAAGTTACAAAGCCTTTTGCACGTGCCTGATAAAAACGCGAGTTATTTAAGAACGAAAGGAAAATCCGATGGAATATTCACGAGATAAAAAAAAAAAAAAAAAAAAAAAAAAATAATTTATTCAGTAGCTAAGATAAGTAACAATATCTGTGCTGGTGCCTCTTTTTAAGTGCACTAGACACTTGTGCTAAGAGAGCACCGCTCTTCCATAGTTATAGCTTGACAATAAATCTTAAGTGTACTAGGAAAGGAGATAACAAATTTAACTTAATACTAAGGTTTACAGTTTAAAATACAGATACAGGAGGCAAATGCCGTCCTGACGTAAGCTCTGTTGTTTGAAGATTGCAAAGTCGCAAATCCGAATATACATTGGCGCTCTAACACGAGAAATACGATGTCCTAAAGTGACTTGAATATTTAAGCTAGAAAGACTCTAGGTTTACTGGAAAATATCCGAATTTCTCATTTTCCTAAACAATTTAGTTGCATCTAAATACTTATAATCTTACGAAAATGCGCAATTAATTCCGTGAAGGAGTTTTGTACTGTATCAGCTGCATGTAAGTAACTTAATTAATATTTCTTAAACGGATGTACCTACATAGTATAGGCCCGTTTACCCCGGCAGAAGATTTGATGTAGACACTGGGATTAAATTAACTGCGCCACTAACAAAGCACTTGCTTAAATGGTTTAACTAAGTAATAAGTTAATCCTGTTACTCTGTGACGTCATTCTATCCCATTTCCATAAATAGATAATAAGCTTTCACGAAAAATCACGCTATTTTTAGATGAAATCAATAGGGACTCTTTATAAAAACGAAAATAGAACGCTGGACACTTTATCGACTATTGTTTAACGAGATTGAAAGTTTTAATTAATTTAATTTGTAAATATGCTCTTGAGTTACATCGGAGTAGTAGAAGGAAAAAAGGTAAGTTTTTAAATTCGTGTTTGACTAGTCGTGTCGACGTCAGTCGCGACCCACTGGCAGTATGCCGCGTTCCATTGCTTCGAACCGACGTGCGCGCGGTTAGTACCGCGAAGTGTCACGTCACAATTTTGCCGCCAATACGAATGTGACATCCAGTGTGTTCTGTTTTTGATTTTGTGCGTTTTGTTATTCAGTAATGGCTGTTGTTGATTAATTTCATTTGACTGCGTGTTGTTGTGTTTGTGCGTTATTTATGATTGTGAAACAAGTATTGTGTCAACGGCGTATTATTCATGTTTGGGTAATGTTGATTTAATGGAATGGGCGATTATCTTTATGCACTAATTATTATCACCATATATGTTCGTAAAAAGCGCTTCGTATTAAATTTAATGCACTGTAAGCATAATTATACAAAAATTGAACAGTAATTTCGGTATTTTTTTCGTGGTATTGCTATTTTCTCCGCGAGGAAATGCGATATTTTTTCAATTGAGTACAAAAAATTTTTTTAAAGTGACGTTCCGAAGAAATATATTCATTTAATGAGGTAGGTACCTACATGTATGTACAAGATCTAAAATTCAGGTTCTAGAGTGAAAAACCACTCATCACATACCGTATTAAATCGAGGAGGTTTCCATTGATGACAATAGAGTGACGAGTCCCTTTGTTCTACATATCACTTGAAATTTGAGAATGCATGAAGTGTTTGTTTATGAAAATACATTTTGCCATGCTATAGACACACACGTATGTATGTATGTAGGTACTTAGAGAATAAAAAACACATGTCAACAGCTTGGTCCTGTACGGTAGACCTCAAAGATACCTATCATGAATATCATGATCCTATAAGATCAATGTATCACTTGTGTTCTTGCATAAAAAAAAATTGAATCTTGAATCATGTTTACATTTTTGTAGCTACCATATCCCATTTTGATAAGGCGAAAAATATATACATAACTTTGACAAAAAAATTAATGTGTAAATGTTTGAATTTGAATTTCGTTTTTTTTTGACGTCGACTGTACAGAGTTAGAGGAAAATCGCTGAGCTCTTGGTAAATAAATGCAAATATCGAATCCCAGTAAACGGGAAACCCATCATTACATTTACATTGTAAAGCTTATCGAATATTCGATATTCATAAGTGTGTAGGGCGAGAGCAATCGGTTTTCTTTTCTCCCTCGTTAGTAAAGTCTTCAGGAAATTGACGCGGAAATACAACAACAACAACAAAAGGTTATCGATATAGTAAGAGTTTATTTTTGAACACTCACGCAAACATATTTAGTTAATCAAATTTATCATATCAGCCGAAAGACGGCCACTGCTGGACATAGGCCTCCCCCAAAGAGTGCCAAAGTGACCGGTTCTACGCCACCCGCATCCAGTGGACTCCCGCGACCTTTACCAGGTCATCAGTCCACCGTGTGGGGGGCCTACCCACGCCGCGCCTTGGCCTATGTGGCCGTGGTCGCCACTCGAGAACCTTTCCGCCCCAATGGCCACCTGTTCTACGTGCTATGTGTGCATAAAAATATGGGTGCATACAACTTACTCATCAATTTGTCCCATCGCTGTTATAATTCATAATTCATTTAAGTCAGCGGATTTAGGTTTCGGTACATATTTATGAGAGGAGTATATATATCGATACAAATATTTTGTACTTGACTGAACATGCACACACATAAATAGCTTTTCAAGACACCTAATCATAAAAGGCATTGCGTATAATATGACGATTTCCTTCAATAACTGCCAAACAACACGTAGAAAATGGTAATAAGTATTCGGAATATATTCCTATACATAAATCAATTCCTATATCCATTGCCAAATTGACTGGGCGAGTTGTTCAACTACTTTTGTTTTAAACTCCTTGATTTATCTATCTAACTGCCCCGTTTCGAATGAATAAAACAATTCCGATATAAAGAACCTTTTTGATTGGAAAAAAGTTTATAAATAGTCTAGTGGGTATTCCATTTTATTGGGAAAGTTTTTTGTTTACCTCGTTTTTTAAATATACATGTGATAAAATATTTTAAAATAACATCAGACTGGCAGTGTTATAGTCATATCATCGGAAATTACTTCAATATCTAATAATCAATTGACTGAACACAAATCTCGTCCTGTTAATCTTCGTGATCATGACACAAAATTAACTAACTATAAAAGATAATTATCATAGTCTTATATTTCATTATAATTAGCAATTTATTGCAAGTCCCACTAACAAGGGAACAATACATTATTTTTAAATGTCCAATTTCCAAATGAACCATAGATTCCAGCGGTTTATTTTGGCGCGTAAATACACCCTCGTCAGTGTTGCCCGCCCCGAAATATCGTCCCAGTGTGACCATTACTCTGAAACGGCCCTGGGCAAAAATATCCATGATTTATTTTGGCTCTTGGATTACTCAAAACGAAAATTACGTTTTAGTTTAATAGGGTTGTAACAGAGTTTGGACTAATAAAAGTACTGTTTTGATGGTAGAAAGTAATTTTTTATTACCTAACAACTATAGCTAGCATTGTTTTGAATTACTAGTTTATTAACATTGATTTTATAACTAACGTCGGCGACAGTAACTTTCCGACGAATTTAAATCGTGGATTGATGGTTTTAAGACAATTTTGTGTTAGTGTTAACAAGCACAACGCTTAATTTTTGCCGACTATCCTGCTGTTGCATTATCATTTATCTTTAAAACTAGCTAAGCCTTCCATTTTGCATTTGACCTCCTTTATGTGTTTAGTAACGACAAAAGGTCACGCCTGCTATGCTTAAGCATTGTAAGCTTTAAATGCCACTTAGCTTTAATGGATACGTAATTAAAATTTGTTCACGAATCTCTTGCATTGTAAGCGTGTTCTCGCTTTCGTGTCGAATCTGAGGTAGCCTTTATCCAGCAACTGTGGAAATAGGAATCCACATATGCACCAGGTCTAAGTATATTGACAATGGCTACCATTGTGGTTTGAATTTACAAAGCAGACAAATCACTAAGCAATTCTGTCCAATATCTCTCATTCAGTAATGATATTAAAATTTAAGTACGGTCTTAACGAGCCAGTTTGCAAAAGGTGTAAGTCACCGGAATTATTCAGTCAGAGGCCCTATTCGACATGATTAAAACATGCCTCATGAAATACCTTCTCGTCCTGTTACTCGTTACTCGAAATTATAACAGTAAACTAGGTATCATAGCAAGTAAACAAACATATTTCGCCCCCTAGCTTCCTTCCCGTTTGTCACACTTGTCACATTTGCCCGTCCAATCGGACGCCAACCTTTTCCCTTTTTCCGATTCACCGCTCTCCTCTTTATCGGTACTAAATTAAGATGATCTTAATGTGCCCTTAGGGTGCCACTTCTTAATTATATTACTTTAATATTCAACCTGTCCCCAGTGACAGATTTTTCGTACAACAAATTCAACACCAACAGCTAAACGGTGGCATATCTCCAATTGTCATCGTCAGGTACAAGAGGACAATTAAAAAACGAACGTGACTTGCCTTTACAACACAAATAAAACCAGGACAAAGGACATTTTGACCGTAAAATTCCTTATTTAATGCTGCTAAAAATTGCTTGGAGCTTCAATTCAACTAACTTTACTCAGTCGAGCATGGTGTGAGAGAATTTAAGAGCTCTGACGCGATTCCGACGAATTTGCGGTCCAAAATGTTGAAGTCTCATTGACAAAATTACCCTCCGACTCCAAGTTACGCCTTCTCATTGCTGCTGAATATTAAAATTTTCTGGAATTCACTTGCCCAATGCAATGACAAAATAAGATGTCATTTCAGGCTTTGCGATGTTTCAACGATGGAACACGTGATGTATACTTAACAGCTTTCTTCTTGCGTTGACCATAGTAAATATTTACTGTACATATAAAGTTTTATGTTAAAGTTGCTACTAAAACGTAATAAATACATCCCCTTATACAAATTAGACGAATAAAATGCTCCTTGGGAACGTTTCCGCTGAATTGGGAGTCAATCGAGTTTGCCCATTACCGCCGGCCGCCGGCAACTAAATTGATCATTTGGATGACGTTTTTCCCTACATTTTTTATAGAGCTGTAGAGTCAGCGTTTTTAGGTTCCGTAGTATTTTGAGACCTCTGTTAATGCCGATTCTTACTTAATTCTTCGTTCCTGCTGATGCATTTCGAATATATTTCTTTCAAGTTTGGATTCTTTAAATATTCATCTTTCCTAGATTTAGTAGACGCAATATCTATCTGTAGGTATTAAGTGGTAGCTAAGTATTTTAATAATTCTTGGTGATCCTCGTTCTTTGGATGGAATCATATTTTATGAATTTATGTTGAAAGGAAACTGTGATTAATAAATACATTATCCTGTTACCTCAAGGAAAATCCACAATTAAACGTTTTAGAAAATACGAGTATCCTGCTGTTTATAATTATTGTTATTACCAATGCGGTATATTTAATTGTTAAAACAGTTGATATTTTTATCACTACCACCGGTGTCCACGTAAAATAACAAACTTGTTAAACTTTCTAAAGGTAATGAAATCACTTAACCCAGGTTACCAGTCAAGTGCGGGTGTTGTAACCAAATTATTTATCCGTTTTTACTGCTTATACAGCTCTTATATGGCCAATAAAGGAGGAGGAATATCTCAGATGGTGGGGGGATGGTGGGGTGATCCTCTGTTACGTAATGGCAGATGTCCTCATTCCTCGGACAGAAATATCCGTCCTCGGCGTGTGTGCGGTCTAAGTGAAGGGTACATCGCGGCTTGTGCAGACAAAAGACAACATTATGTTTTAGCTTAGAATGTTTATGTTTACCATGCTGCTGGGACTCTAGAGGAGTCACAACTGTCACGAGCGAGTTCGCTACCGTTTGTATTGTTATGTTGGTTCATTCAATGTCATATTTTTAGGGTTCCGTAGGCGACTAGGAACCCTTATAGTTTCGCTTTGTCTGTCCGTCCGTCCGCGGATAATCTCAGTAACCGTTAGCACTAGAAAGCTGAAATTTGGTACTAATATGTATATCAATCAAGCCGACAAAGTGGTAAAATAAAAAGTGATTTATTTTATTTTATTAGGGTACCTCCCCTATACGTAAAGTGGGGGTGTTTTTTTTTTTTCATTTCAACCCTAACGTGTGATATATTGTTGGATAGGGATTTAAACATGAATAGTGGTTTGCTAAAATCATTTTTTGATAATATTAATAGTATCGGAGATAATCGCTCCAGAAGTAAAAAAAAATGTGTCCCCCCCCCCTCTAACTTTAGAACCATAAGTTTTAAAAATATTAAAAAAATCTCAAAGTAGAACTTTACACCATACCATCTTTGAGTGTCCCATCACCAAATTTAGCGGGAATTCGGCTGACTTAAAGACTCTCTCGACGGATGCAGTTGCTTACCTTAAATCTAACATCATAAACATTTAATTAAGTAGAGAAATAGTATGCCATACGATAAATAAATAATAACAAAAACTTTCTAGGAAAATTATTTTGAACTTGATAGGTTGAATAGTTTTTGAAAATAATTTGAAAATAATTTCTTGACGAAAAACTACGGAACCCTACACTGAGCGTGGCCCGACACGCTCTTGGCCGGTTTTTTCTTGTATTTATTGTGTTGACAGCTAGTGCTGGTCCCTCACTGTCAACACGGCACATCCTGCATCCTCGGGAACTAGCGATATTTCTCACCTCCTATGACAAAACCAAGGTCATGCATATCCACTCTGCATATAAAAAAAGCCACCTAACACCTAAAATTATAGCGCATAGCCACGAGTGCATGCACCAAAACACTGCGCGTACGTGTGAATGTGAACACCTGGAAATAGTGGATAAGCATACATACCTCGGTTTGGTCATAGATAATACATTCAATTGGGGTCCCCATATTAGCCATATTTGTAACAAATTACGATCCATTTTATGCAAACTATCCCTTTTAAAATATAAATTACCTTTTAATACGCTCAGAATGCTGTACATGTCATTAGCTGAATCCATTGTTAGTTACAGCCTTGGTAGCTACGGCAGAACCTATAAGACTTACCTGGATAACATCTATAAGCTACAATTAAGAATGATGAAAACAATTGTACCTAATTCTATTAGAAACAAGCATAAAGACGACGATAATTACCTATTTCGATACTGTAAAATTATAAACGTGTACGATAAATTTAAGATGATGCTAATCTGTGATGAAATTTCAAATTTACCCAACCTTCATAATCGATGTAGGTCACAAAAATTGAGAAACATAAGTACCTTACCTAAATACGTATTGCCACCGTATAACAATGCATACGGCAAAAGAATGTGTGAGTATTTGTTACCTTATATATTAAACGAATGGCCTAACGATGTTCTCCAGGAACTTATTCATAATCCTAGCAAAGTAAAAGTCATTACAAAAAATATGTACTTGTCAACTACCGATGCGCGCCCAAGCGGTGCACAAATTATGTAATAACTAGTGAATCTACCCTTTTTTCTTATTTAATCTTTAACAACAACTGTAAAACGAGCGACAATAGTGACAGATAAACCGTGCGCGGTTTTCGCTCGCTGTTCGAATGCATATGTAAATAGTTTTTTAAGTATTTTGGATAAAAAAAAAAAAAAAAAAAAAAAGGTACCTACTTCCACGAGGTCTCTTAATATGGTACTTCATTAGTTTGTAAACAGTTTGCCTGCAATCTGCAATATTGTATAAAAACTGTAAATAGTTAGGTATTAGTCTTACGGTCAAGGCAGCATTGGCCTTGCTATGCAGTCTCTTATTGTATAACAAAGTCCTCAATGACTTGAGTAGTAAAAGTATTATTGGTTCGGTGTTAGTGTTTATCATTGAAAGACGTATTCTTATCATAAGTATAAATATAGTTTGTAAACTCTGACGTCACGGTATTGGCGACGTCAAAGATATGTATACAGTTTTCGCCTTATTGCAACGGAATAAGTTGCAGTAATGTAAACATCTTTGATATTGACTGCACACTTTGTATTCTGCAAACATCTGATTATGAAGAAACTTTGAATTTTAACTTTCGTGAGTAATTTTTTATATAATGCTTAATAATTATATGGTTAAACCCACGTGAACAATCACGATGCGCGACATGTTTGAGAACAGTCATCCTGCAGAACGCCCGAAAAGTTCGAAACAGGGGGACATTAAAGTATTGTCGACAGTATGTCTGCCATTTCACCTTTTTACTCAGCTGCTCATAGGTTATTTGGAAGAAATCCCTTAAAGGGACAAGTTCGACTTAATAGTACAAATGACTTTTTTTGTATTTTCTGTAATGCACTTATTCTTTTTTAACCGACTTCAAAAAAAGGAGGTCCTAAATTCGGTTGTAATTTTTTTTTTTCAATGTTTGTTGCCTCAGAACTCCGTCATTGATGAGCCGATTCGAATTTTTTTTTTGTTTGTAAGTATATGCATCCAGGTGGGTCCCATTTTTTTTTTATTCAGTTGGATGATGGGATCCATGAGGAATTGAGAGAACTCCTCAATTATATTAGGCACCCGTGTAGTGATTTTGGTATTTTCTATTATATCTCGTGTATTTACACCTGGAAATCATAAATTTGGTGGAGTGGAATTGATGATGAAGACCAGAGATGACTTATTAATTCCTCAATTATGTACTTAAAGTACAAAAGCACGTCACAGATTCTGATAAGATTCCGTTGAAATAGCAGCTAATGAAGTACCAAAGGTGATCCTTGTGGAATCGACGGAAGTCCTCAAATATTATCGGGTCACATACAGCGATTGGGTTTTTTTCTCTAATAATCAACGCATTTGCTCTCGGAAATCAGTTCTTGTGGTAAATTGGAAAATAAATGTGGAAATGTTCTCGTGGCTTGGCGGAGTACTTAAATTGAAGTCGGTTAAAACTTTGTTTTTAAAGCAAATTATTGTGCAATAAAGTGTTAAACTACGACGACTGCTACTAAAACACGCGAGTTTAACTGTATAATTATTAGTACTATATATTATGAAATTTATGAAGAATCTTCCTCGCGTTCATGCTTTGCACCCAATTAAAGTGCTTATAAGGATCGTTTCGCACTTTCCCGGCTGGCTTCTCGCTTCAATAGCGCTTTGAACAACACGAGCAACGCCGGTCGACATCCGAAACTATCTAAATTCCCAAGATTAACCCTCATATAAGTTAAACTTGGCTCGTAAATTGTTTCCATTCCGTAACTACACGGGAGTGACAAGGAAGGGTGTACGTCTCATGTATCTCATGATGAATTCGCGTCAGTTGCCTAACATAACGTTTAGGAACTTGGCAGTATTCCATAGTTTTGTCGGTCGGATTCACGCCATGTTTTCGTACGAAACGAACTTCATGTTCCGGGCATTGGCTTTGTTCTGGTGCATTCGGGCTTGTTACTAGCTTATCGACTGCCTGGAATATAAAAATAGCATGGATCTTACTTGGAACTAAATTGTTTTAATCATAACTATATGTGTTGGGAGTTTCTTTGCATGATCGCATCAGAAATGAGGCTCTAGTTGCTCGAGTCCGAGCACTATCCCTGTCTCTTATTAGAACACTTAGAACAAGAGGTATAGTGCGAGAAAAATCGAGAGTATGTCGCGGCTGTCCCATGTTAGACGTGCTGGTAAAAGTCGCGGGAGTCCGGTGTAATGCGGGTGGCGCAGGACCGGTCACATTGGCACTCTTTGGGGGAGGCCTATGTCCAGCAGTGGACGTCTTTCGGCTCATATGATGATGATAATGATGATGATGATGATGACTGATACGTATATTTAAACAAAGATAACTCTACACGGGTCTAACGCGATATTTAACATTGTTACTGACGTTTCTGTTACGTCGATCGAACCCGAAAGAGGCTGAACGCCTTTGTACTGTGTCGCTTCAATGCCATGTTTAAACTACCATTCGAAGTAGTCGAACGGGTGAAAGCGACAAGGTATCAGGGTGTTCAGCTGTGCACCTACATACGTATATGTACGGATGGTACACACATGCCCGAAACTTTAGTGTTATAGCAGTATTCGGACTGGATTAAAGTCCAATGCATTAAAACTAGATGGTCACGTATCTTGTACCTACTACTCGTGAGTATGCGAAACTTATTAATTCATAGTTCTTCTTCTCTCTTAACTTAATCCAGGTTGTACGTTCATAGAATAATTCCGGACTCGAATTCCGCTAACAATTTATAGTTTTATAACCCTCCGGCATATTTAACAGTCTTAGCACTTCAAAAAGTAGCATTTCGCATGTCCAGTCGCTCTAATATAACACTCAGCGCAGGCAAAGTACATCTTCCATAAACACGATAAGCAAATGTATCTTAGATAGGTAGACTTTATGTTCAGTGGGCTGCGAGGGTCCTAGAGGGTTTTTGCCTCAATTTGCGGACTGCGGTCTACCTGAGCCTTCCAGACGATTTATAACGCCTTCCTGAATTACAGACCATTGCCCTATTTACTTTAACAGTCTTCCTTAAAACAGTTTAGGGCAGTGGTGGAGTGCGTGAAACCATTTGAAAGTCGTGAGTAATTTAGTTTATGGTGTTTGTTTTGGCTCCCGCGGTCTAAGCTGACACGCCGTTGTTATAAATCCTTTAATCAAAGTAAAAGCATATTTTTTTTAATATTCAGTCTATTGACAAAAAACGATATATTGTTAAAAAACGAAAAACATCATAGTTCTTTAAGAATGTAACATTGATATAATTACCCAAAATAATGTGTTCTACGTACAGGCGTAACAAACCATCAGTGCCAGACAGACCTCGTGATGAGATGGAACGTACCAAGTTCTCTTATTACGTTACCGGATTAGTAGCCACCCTGACCCGTTTGGGAATTCAGCAGGTCCGGAGCGGCACAAATATGTAAACAATTTCTACTTTAATACGGTCAGATAAAGTTGAAAATGCTACACAATACAAATATGCCTACGATACAACACACGGGTCATCCTAAACTTTGCCCATATTTTATCATTTCATTTCCCCAAATTAAATTCCTTTGAGATATTCCTGAAATTAAATCCGTTATTGGAATTTGAAAAGCAAATGTAAAACTTGGAGTCGTCTCTTTTAGTCTTTCGATCTGATGAATGCTAATGAAAGGGACGGCCGATTCGGATTCCGTTTTCGGTATTAGACTTATAAATTTTAATCCGCGTTGAGAATGACTGGATATAACGGCTACCAGCCGAGATTGCTGGATTTAGCTGCCTCGTGTAACTCGGGGATTTAACTCAGTCAATTGGCGAACCAAATGAGCTCAATATCTGCTCTGATTTTATATGAATAAAAGGGATTTGGCCTTTTACCGAAATCGAAGTAGAAATATTTACGTCGTTACCGGACCCCGGGCTCCTTTAGAGCACAACCGGGAATAACGCTAGGAAAATGACGAGGACCGAGGATCCAAACGCAAGTGCAGCATTAGGGAGAATATTTCAAAACTGTAATCCGCCTGCGGAAAACTGACTGAAAAAAGTAACGTCTTTTTTATACAATAGATATTGTCACCCGGTGCGTAAGTACAAGTACGAATCGATTGACATCTCATTTATGATGATGCGTTCAGTATCTTATCTTAAACTCTACGGTGGAACACACGTAAATGCAAACATATACTGCTAAAATCGTAGTCGAGCCATAAGCTCTGGTATATTTCACTGAGCAGCAAGAGTGCTCCATAATATCTAGCGTATCATTGACAATTAGTGTAGAATGTCGCACGCAACGCATTTTTAACGTAGGCACTATGGGGATGCAGTGTAACTCAGGGTAGGTTAAGTATGGGGGTCGGTAACTTGTTCAATATACAGGATGTTAACGGGGTCATGATCCGGAATGACAAAAAGCGAATAAGATGATCATACTGAACATCCTTTCCCATGGGACCAACCACGAAATCGCAAAAAAAAAAGAGCCAATTAAGAGTTAACTGTGAGTTAACTGCGATTTAATTGAGAGTTAATGTATGGAATACCTGGTTTTTTTTTGCGATTTCGTGGTTGGTCCCATGGGAAAGGTTGTTCAGTATGATCATCTTATTCGCTTTTTGTCATTCCGGATCATGACCCCGTTAACATCCTGTATACTTGTGCTTTTTTTATAAGTATGATTCTAATTAACACAATACAGCGTCTGCAACCATACAAGCTTTCTCAATAAACTATTTAAGTTTAAACATAGAAGCCATTCTTTTTGTATGGCCAGCCCGCTAAAACATAGAACCTCTACATTACCGAAGTGGTATACAAATCGTCTTTGGTTCATGCACTTCCTGTTGCGTTAGACATATACATCAGACATTATTAAGATATTTAATAAATAATTTATTCAAAGCTAAACCATCCAAAAAGTTATCCACAGCGCAGGTTTCGTCAAAAATGAGCACAGAGCGAGTATCCGGCACAAACTTCGTCTGAGTTATATTTTTATTTACAACCAATGATCAGCAACATGCTTTGTCAAGACCCATTACAAAACAAACATGGGTAAGAAAAACAATATTATGGTATTGAATTCCAGGCGCGATAAGACATTATTTATTAGTAGGTAATGAAATAGTTACTTACATATCTCGCAGGTCAAATCGCATAGCTAGGTGTGTATGAATACAGAAAACTGATGAAATGAACTGGTCAATTTGAAAGCGCCGGAGCACATGTACCTACCTATCAGCGCTTGCAAAGGGCAGAGATGGAAGTAGGTCTCCATTAATAGGTTCAGTATTGTGGCATCGAGACTAGGTCAGCATTCAGAACCGGTTCGCCCACTCGCTGGGCTCCAGCAGAACTAAAAGGTTCTGTTGGAAAAAGGGTTTAACTTGTTCCAGGTAAAAAAATGCATGTAGCTTTAGACTATTCGAACAGGCATATGTTTTGTTTGTGTTACAAATTTTAACCGACTTCAAAAAAGTATCTTTTATTTTTTATGTAGGTATGTTACCCGATTACTCAAAGACGCGTGGTCCGTTATTGAAAATTATTTTTATGTTAAAAAAAATATCCTTTCCGGGTGGTCATCTATTGATGAGCTCCTGGAGACATCGAGGGAATTCTTCAAATTTCATAGGCACAATGGAAGCGATTTGGGTACTGATTTGAAGTCCGTTAAAACTTTGAACAGGTCACAACCACCTACCTACAGGGGCCTTTCTTTACATAGGTACCTCTATCGTTCAATCCTCGGTAAAGCAGACATTTAATTTTAGTCCAAGCAGTAAAAAGGTGAACTGACTGAATCGAATGAAAATGAGTGTACTACTCGCCAATAAACAGTTATGTTTGGCGAAACAAATGTAAAAACCATTGTACCTACTTTTTGTTTGGAAATAAATTAAAAAAAAAAAAAAAAAAAAAAAAACCCAAAATTCCTAAGCAAATACTGTGACGCGCTGGGAGTGGAACCTGGTACCGTCAAATCTAATTATTATCTTTATGTGAGCAGACTTCGAATTAAGAGATCGTAATGTTCGTGATCGAAGCCTTTCAGTCCAGATTAATATAATATATTATTTAATTGGTCAGAGCTTTGGAAAGTATACTCACATGAAGAAGACACCAGTAAAGAGGTGGCCCCGTTCGTACAAAAATGGCAAATTCGAGTTCCAGACCTCGTTTTCTTCTCCCAACCGACGCGAACCGTTTTTCATAAGTATAATGAAGGTCCATATACATCCCCTTTCCTTTCATAATCATCATCATCATCATCATATCAGCCGAAAGACGTCCACTGCTGGACATAGGCCTCTCCCAAAGAGTGCCAAAGTGACTGGTCCTGCGCCACCCGCATCCTACCCACGCCGCGCCTTCCGGTACGTGGCTCCACCAAGCACCTTTGCTTTATTGAATTTAAATAACCTCATATTTGTCGCTTATTATAAGCTTATTATATTATACTATAATCTGGGCGTCCCATACTACCTTAAGGCGCCGTAGGTTCAGCGAAGTTAAGCGAACAGAGTTTTTGAAATAATATAATGCGTCTGTTTATAATAATATGGTTTAAAAAAAATACGAATAGTAATCTTGAGGCTTTTCTGCAGGGAAATCAGTGCTTTGAAACATGATTTAGTAAATTTCGCTCGATAGAAAAAAATCACGAACATAGGTCTAAAACACACAAAAATACACTTAAAATATTCGCAACAAATTATGCACAAAAGCTATAAATATTAAAATTGCTTCTAAAAATCGGCAATATCTTGTTTGAGGGAAATCAGTGTTTACATTTTTATTTATTTAAACGGCCAAAAAATTAAAATTAAAAAACATCATATCCGCGCTTCCGAGCACGCACTTCCATCTCGCTCACGCTTATGCTCAGTGAGAGGGAAAGAAGACCATGAACCTACGGCGCCTTAAACGGAACCTAACGAAATGCATCTCATGCAACGAGCTAACAGCGAAAAAATACTTTCATGTCATTAAAAGTTTTTCAGCAAAACGTCACATCAGTATTCCACTCAATATGTAAGTCATATAAACCTGTCACTCGTGTGCAGTATAATGACCCCGTTTGTATGGGAGACGCGAAGCTGCGCATGCGACTTCCGTCCTGTGTAACGCAACCAAATCGGAAAGGTACCATGCGCAGTGCAACTACTATCGCATATAAGTCATTTACTTATACGGCGGTATATCGCGCGTGCCCGATACATCTGCGATGCTTTGCTGGATTAAAAAGTCGCGTAAATGTTCTTCCTTCCATTTTTTAATGGTGTTTCTATATAGCGGTGTACTCGTAACAGTGAAAACGAGTGGAATAAGTATCCGAACTGTCTTATTCTTATTGAATGTTGCAGTCGATTTTTTTATAAAGAAAACATTTTGCTAATTTAGAACTCGTACATTGTACTCGTACAGTCACCACCGTAATAACTGCCGTACCAAAAGTATATGTGGCGCGACTCTATATTTCTACATAGGGCGTAAGGATGTGATAGATATAATTGCCCGCTTTGTTACGGCTGATATTTACTGGTGACCGTATGTATAGTCGCTTTTGAAGTACGGTGCTCCTAAAATAGTACATTGTTTAACGAGGGGCGTAAGTGGAATATTGCGAACAAGAGTCTATCAGAAGGGCTTTTGATGACTCGAGTTTGCAATATTCTTACGCCCGTGTTATACACAATGTTTTTCATCACATTTGCGAGGAAACAAACACATTTTAGATGAAATGAATACAAATCATAATAAAAACTGCAACATGTCAGTGGTCCATTTTGTTGAATTTGACGTGAGGCGCGTATGGCAAAGACCCTTCGGTATACAGTCACGATTTGAAAACACTTTAAAGCATTTTACATAGACACTAAATAACTACATACTAAATCTGTAAATAATTCAGTTAAACATGTTTAAGTAGTATTTTAAGTTTAAATTTATTTACGAGTATAAATACGTTTTCAGACATCGTATTTGATATAAAACCTGTATGTCTGCGCATTATGAAGCATTATGAAGGTGATTTCTATCTATTAAATATATCGTCGTCTAGTACCCATAACACAAGCCTTATTGAGCTTACTATGGGACTAGGTCGATTTGTGTAAGATAGAGAGAAGAGAAGACCTCTAATATTTATTTATTTATTTATTTATATTTAATGAAGCACTTTTCGAGCAAGTGTGATGAAAATATACTTACGGTCAGGTCAAAGTATTAAATTATGTTTAAATGTGTTAGTACACTTGAAAGTTATGGCAACTGTACCGTTAACTAGAAAGAAATGAATCCAATAAGGTATAACAAATGCATACCACAATCTACTTACCACATGCTTGGTTCTTTAATTCTAATCTGTTTGTCAGCAATGGCGAGCACCTGTTACCAATAGTACCTATACCACAGGGGGAAAAAAGGTTTACCACTAAAGTGACTCCGTGCGTTGAGATTATTTGAGTTGGCCAAATTGCACTCTATGGTCCACTGTAGAAAATTCCAAATCCAATGACTTTTATAAAAAAGCCGACCACAATAAATAATCACAACCATAGGTACCGTTAACGTACTAGCGGTAACATGAGGCAATAGCCACGATAAGACTTTGAATGGCTTCGTATACAAAATACCACGTGACCGAATAACTTCATTCTTAATGTCCCTATAAATAGGAAAGATGTGGAAAAAACATAAAATAATAGCTACTTCAAAACATTTTTACTTTAGTTTATACTAATTACAAACAATAATTACGATTCAAAGTAATGTGAAACGGAACGTGTTTTAATTCAACAATCAGCGTCTGGTGACGTCACACCTGTCAAAAGTCAAAACTTAGGCAACTCTATGACATCTAGGGACAAACCACGTACAAACGAATATGACGAGTGACACACATGAGTGACGTGACTGGAACTGTAGATCCGTTTAGGCGCGAAAGTTAAATTTGTCAGTTTGTAACAGAAATTTATGAGTATAAATTATGGTATTTTCATTTTTAAATACTTTCGCAATGGACGCAAGGATTGAACCCTACATGCGATTAAGGCAAAATTGAAAATATTGCATCTTCCCTATTGCGAAAATATTCTCAACTATCTCCTATGTCATGATATATGACAGTATGTGTGTACTGTCATTATTTAAGCATGACGTATCTCGGAGATGCCGCGGCCTTTTGTGTGCGCTCTTGAGCTTGCATGCAGGATTTATTTTGTTTATTTCTTGGTTGAATTTTAACTTTTGCGCGCTAGAATGGATTTATGGCAACAGAAGGAAGAAAAGACTGTCTTTTATGTTTTGTTTAATGCATTGTGATTTGGATGACGCAAGCATCAGTCACGTGAGAAAATCGATGATGAAATGTATGCAAGACGATGAATCATGATAATATAATTTACTTTAAAAACAAAGTTTTAACCGACTTCTATTTAGTACTCCGCCAAGCCACGAGAACATTTCCACATTTCTTTTCCAATTTACCACATGAACTGATTTCCGAGAGCAAATGCGTTGATTATAAGAGAAAAAAACCCAATCGCTGTATGTGGCCCGATAATATTTGAGGACTTCCGTCGATTCCACAAGGATCACCTTTGGTACTTCATTAGCTGCTATTTCAACGGAATCTTATCAGAATCTGTGACGTACTTTTGTGTTTTAAGTACATAAATATGACACCGAATTAGTATAGGATCTTTAACTTGTAACTTGACATATCGCTGCTACCACTTTATTATTCATTGACATTAAATAAATATTTACTATAATGAAATGAAATGAAAATAATTTAATCCAGTACTAGTCCATATAAGCAAATACATCAGAATAATTAAATTAAATACAAATGATACAAAATAGATTAAATTATACTTAATTATTACAAAATGTTATTAATATTAATTATATATATATGTATTATAATTAGGCAAATTAACCCAATCGGCCATTATTGTAACGGTGTTTTGTTGACGTTGCTATGTTGGAGTTCCTAAATTAATTCATAAAGGTTATTAAACTACCTACTGATACGTCAATTTATTATATTATCTTACAATTAGACTAGCATTAATAGAATAGAACCGTATTATTGTTTGCCCCTACAGGGTGTCATAAACTGGCCAATGATTGTAACACCTTACTCGTATTACGTATATGACAATGCAATATTGCCTTTATTTAAAAATGTACAATTTTATGCCTCGAACATAAGTGCCAGAATGCGGTTAATTTAATTTAATGCATGTGTGTGTAGTAGTAGCTTTAATTCGCCTAGAAGTAGCTTTAATTTTAAGAAATACTTGCTGTGCCCTAACAGGGTTCATGTGTGAACCCACCCTAATGTAACACCTATTTGTACCACATGGAAACTATGCAATAAATGAATTATGAATTATGAATTATAATTGAGGAATTCCATAAGTCATCTCTGGTCTTCATCATCAGTTCCACTCCACCAAATTTATGATTTCCGTATTTAAATACACGAGATATAATAGAAAATACCAAAATCACTACACGCGTGCCTAATATAATTGAGGAGTTCTCTCAATTCCTCATGGATCCCATCATCCAACTAAATTTAAAAAAAAAATGGGACCTACCTGGATGCATATACTTACAAACAAAATTTTTTTTTTTCCGAATCGGCTCATCAATGACGGAGTTCTGAGGTTACAAACATTGAAAAAAAAAAATACAACCGAATTGAGAACCTCCTCCTTTTTTTTAAAGTCGGTTAAAAAACAAGAGCGACACAGTTAGTCGATTTAAATTCAAGAAATTCTGCCAACTTTGTATACTGTGTACCGCCTGCGTAAATAAGCAGTCATTAATAAATAAATAATAAATAAATATTAGGGGACAATCTTACACAAATCGACCTAGTCCCATAGTAAGCTCATTAAGGCTTGCGTTATGGGTACTAGACGACGATATATATAATAGATATAAATATTTAAATACATGGAAAACTTCCATGACTCAGAAACAAATATTCATGCTCATCAGTCTCATCACACAAATATTTGCCCGTACCGGGATTCGAACCCAGGACCTTCAGCTTCGTAGGCAGCGTCACTACCCACTAGGCTAACTGGTCGTCAATTTCTCAAAGCAATTGCAATGATACTAAAAAGAAGTTGCATTATCTAACAATATTTCAGCAAAACGAAATGGTTTTTTTATACATACTCGTCATTTAAGAGTTGAAACTAATAAAATAGGACCATTTTACCATCTCTAAACGCGCCTTACAAAACGAAAATCATTTTAGTCCCTGACAGTCTAACTAACTTGCCAACTAATCGATTCAACAATCAACTCATTCAACAAACTTTCCTACTAAAAATAGCTCCAACTGTCGCTCAAAGCTAGAGGGAATGGCTAGTTATTGTTCGCAACTGTCCTTATCTCCCCAGAGTTAGTTCCGGTGGGTGGGAGAGGGACAAAGTCAGATTGTATTGTTTTGATACAGTATCCATGGCCACCCGTTTCCTGTTGCATCGAGTATCGATATTGAATGGGAAGAGTAACTTTTACTCCGTTGCATTGTTGTTTGTAGTTATTTTTAACTCATTGTAACTTTGTTTATGACTTTTATGATACACAATAAGGTTCCTTTGAATGGACAGGTATTAGGTTTATTAATAACTGATTTTTCAGGTAGCGTAGGTGTGACAATGAACTTCGTAAATAGTAATACTTATATAGGTACTTAATTCATTTTAAGCTTGCGTATACAACGTAAGTTTAGCGTGTTTGTTGTAAATATAATGAAAAATATTTATTTATCATTCGTAATCTAACCACGCAATGGACTTAAAACATATCTGAAAATCAATTCATTAAATTTTGTGCAAGTATGTTTATAAACTATGTATTCTCTTAACACTAAATCGAATCATTTTGAAAACGTTAACCATAAATTTCAATCATCGAGGATATGAAATACGAAAGCCAGACACAAAGCGGCCAGCATATGAATAATGATGCTGTCTAAAATCAATATCGTGTCCATTATCGCTTCATTAATATACAAACCGATATCTGCAATCAGTATAACGTCCCGATTTCCATAAGAACTAAGACAGTCACATCAACATCGAAACACTTACGTTGGACGCCCAATAGGATTCTTAACGTCTGGAGTTGTCTCGGCTCGTGCGATCCTAATATATCTTGAACCCGAGATTCGTAATAACTGCATTGTTTATACAAAGACAGTGGCAAACAAGCATACATAAAAGTTGCTTGCGGTCTGTGAGAGCTACGTTGAGACGCATGGCCTTTGGTACAATGCGTCAAAGAGCGAGCTTCTGGTATTTAAATCGGGAAATAAAACGCCAAATATAGTCCCTCCGATTACGCTCTGCCAGTCAGAACTGAAACGAGTGGAGAAATTTAGGTACCTGGGGCATTGGCTCAGCGAGGCTCTCACAGATGATGCAGACATGGAGAGGGAGCGCAGGGCGTTTGCGGTGAGGTGCAATATGCTGGTCCGTAGGTTTGCAAGGTGTGAGAAAGCGGTTAAGACGACGCTCTTTAAGACCTTCTGTCAAACGTTTTATACCTGCAGCCTATGGACCAAGTATACCCGAAAAACCTATGACTCCCTGCGCGTCCAGTATAACAATTGGTCCAGGATGTTGTTGGGACTCCCAAGATATTGTAGCGCATCCGGTATGTTCTGCGTGGAGCGCACGGACGGTTTCTGTGCGATAATACGCAAGCGCGTGGCCTCCCTGATGCGCCGCCTTTGTGACAGTCCCAACAGCCTCCTGAGAGCCATTGCTGATAATATCAACAGCACACTATGGAGGCGCTGGAACTCCATTCACTCAATTAATTAACTAAATTTCAATGTTTTATTTATTATTAATTTTAAGTTCATTATTATCTGACATGTTTATTATTGTTTTTATTTTATTCTTAATTAATGGATAAATGATATTGATTAAGTTATATTGTATTATGTTGTATGTTTGTGATGTGATATGGGCAATGCCTGAAATAAATAAATAATAATAAAAATAATAATAATACGGCCTGCCTGATGGGAAGTGGGCAACGCAGACTATGGACGCTCAAACTCCAAAGGAGTCACAAGCGCGTTGCTCTTTAATGCTTAAAGGATTGGCTGTGTGGGCAGTTAGAGACAAAATGCTCCGTCGCTGGCATCATAGCGCTTCATCGGAAGCTCTGGCGATCTGCCACAAGAATCACAATGCCACATACCTGCCTACAAAGCAAGTAGATTATCCCTGCGGTCTTCAGCAATAGAACTGCACCAAATATGCAAATAGCACTACCACCAGTGGCTATCCAAAACACTGATTACGTTACTTCTGTCGATGTCTGTCGATAGCGAATAAACGCGCTTCGAAGAGATTTCGATTGTCATGGTGCCGATGTTCTCCGGCAACACCCACGGAACGTTAGTCGCTAGCGATTACTTTTCGATGCGTAATTTAACGTCGAACTCGTATGTACTACCGCATCTGAGCGAGACGACAAACCGACCACAGTATATCTAATACCTAGTATTCCAAAGCCCTACTTATCTAATCTCTGCAATACTGGTTAGTGGTTCGTCTGACACTAAATCTTTGTGAATACCATCGCCGAACTACCATCAATAAGCGGTAGGTATTGACCAATCTCCATTACTGACGGTCCATCCATCACGCCCCGTCAATATGGGTAAAGCTGGCGGAGAAATTATCACGATTGCCTTGTAATACGTCACGAGAGCTGTGGTACAGATTTCTGACTGAACTCCGGCCAGGCGCATTCAGTATTTAGATGGGGAAAACATATATATATGCGTAACTATGGACAAAAAAAAAGCAACCTAGTGCAATGAAAAAGTGTAAATTGAACGATCTCCAGGAATACTTTAACTCTTTTAAGTTTTTTTTTGTGGAGTTGCCGTGACCGTATACATTTTTTTAATTCCTATTTTAGCAAAAATGACGTTAAAATTCGTTGATTTTTTATCTCCTACTTTGACAATAGCGTTCATAAAAAGGGACAAATCACAATTAATTTTTTAATGTGTCTTATACGTAACACTCATACACTGCTGCTACAAAGCAGTACAGTCGAGTTCGAAAGTACGTGCCCGACTTTGTTTTTAAGGGAATAAGGTTGCTCATATACGTGTATTTATTAACTCAACGTACGTGTGAGTTTGTTTATTTGCTTGTTATTTGTTACGGAATTTTGTACAGTGGATACAGAATGATAAAATATGGCAAAATGTCTGCTTATCAGCGGCACAAATAGCGTCGAAATAAAGTCGAGGTGAAAACTGCGATAATCCATTATTTTCTCGAAACTATCTTGCTGTACGGCACACTCATATGAAACATTATCAGTTCTATTCTAAATTGCCTGTGTCCTGAGGGAACTTTGAACATTGTGTTCATATTATCGAATTTCCACTAGTAATTTTTCCGATTTCCTTTCTTTTGTGAATTTGAGCGTTAGCTTTATGAGGTGATAATGCCCCGGGGGACGGAAATCCACGAAATATCGGTGGAACTCGCAGTGGTAGTTACAAATGTTACAATGCTGTTCAGAGTAATATTGATGTATCGGCTTCACGGACTATGTATATCGTACCGGAAGCAAAACTGCAGACTTATGGGATTGTTTTTTAACGTATTTCAAACACAATACTTGTATTGTTTTATGAATAAATACTATGACCATGACTATGATTCACACACATCATATGACATCTCAGTTTATCCATAACTAGCTGCCGAAGCGCCTTCGCCCGCGTATTTGCAAATAACGCAGTCAAACCCGCGGAATAAAATATAGCTTTAGTATATTATAACCACAGATATAGATATAGGTACACTAGATAACTTAAACACCTCAATCTGTATGAAAACCGACCGTGTCACTTTTTCTACCTACTTTGACGTCACACGGGCGAATTAGTGATCTGAATTCCCTGTTTTTCGCGGAAAATCGATTCTGCAATAAGGTATTTTCTTAATATTCACGGACAACCGGCTACCACAACAGACGCGGACGCGCGCGGAATGTAAGTCGGAGTGCCAACTCGGAGTCCGCATTCTGACACGCGAAGTACATGCATTTGCGTGATCTATGTATATCTATATCTGTGATTATAACCATTCATAAAGTCCATTTTACACGCAGATGAAATAATTTTTGAAATTGGATCAGTAGGTACCGGATATTACCCCCATTGCATACAAACTTATATATAACATACAAAGCTGCGATCTCGCAGACTTTTGGCTAAATCGGTTTCTATTTATAAGCTTTTATGTAAAATACAGTTGGCAATAAAAGCTTGTACCAAAACCTGCCAAACCTGAACTTGCTATGTGTTTAGCCCATTCGAGGCTACGCATCGCTACGTGCGCGCAGCAGCGTTTTTCCGCACTGTATCGGAAATCGCTCGTAGAGGCATGAGTCATACATATGCGAGTCATTTGGCCTTGAATGGGTTAACCTTTCGGATGTTATTAACACCGACGTTGAAGAAGGATTATAAAATCCCTTTTTCATAGAGTCTATTTTCAAAAGCACTGATCACTGATCACACATACGAAGGGTTAAGAATACACTTCGTAACATGTTAGAACGAGTGCGCATGACAAATATAAAACCGATTCCAATTTAATCTGTGAACCTAATCGAAAGGTTCCTTTAATAAAGTAAATAGCCCTTTCTTCGATTTTCTATAAAATCATTTCTGGACCGTCTAGCCCAGAATGCTTTTTATATCTCAGGATTCCGGTTTCGGTGGATCCGCGCAGCTAGATTTACCGGAAGAGATGGGACATAAACTCGAGTCGTTCCATATAAACGTATGAATGTATACATTTGCTCTACTGTGCCGCAGTGGTAACAGAATCAGTACCTTGACTGCTTATTTGTACACGTTTGTCGTCAGTGGGCGTAGATAAGGTATCCGTCACTCTCGCACTTGCGTGTTAGAACGTGACAAATGTCTTATCCGAGTCGATAAATTATAAATTTGGCAACCATCTTAGTAAGTAATTTATTTGCATAAAACAGTGTACACGAAGATGGTCAACAGACACAACTTAGCTGTTTTGCCATTGAGACATGCGAATTTCGCTCGCAGGCAAAAGTTAATAGCTTCTCTCATGGCGTAGTCAACTGTCAAATTTGCCAAGTGGCCTAATATACGTAAGTAAACAAACTTTTGCGTTTCGAGACTGCAAAGCGAAAACTAACTCTATTCTAACATATAATAGAATCCAGGCACAGCTACTATGTATAACCAGTACGTCTAGCACAACTTGCTCCTCTGTCGCTTCCCGCGCGACTGAGCGTCTCTTATCTCCCTCGCACCGCGCAAATTAGAAAGAGGAGGGTAGATCTTTCTCAACTCGCGTCGCGGAGCGGCGTCAGTTGTACTAGCCCCGCTGGAGCCAATTCTCGGGCCCTTTGAGAACATGTCTAATACAGATATCACGAAAAAAATGGCGGAGGTTGCATATTCTCAAAATCTCACACTCATAGGTTTTGGCTTTCTACGACATTTTGGTGAGATATTTCATTAGACGTCATCAGCTGCAATCAAGAGCGGATCCAGGATTTTTTTTCTGGGGGGAGCAGGCGGGTAGAAATAATCAACAACTATTAAAAAAAAACTTGTAGTATTTATTAAAGTAGTAGAAACGCCACAACCGTCAAGGCGGGGCACGTGCCCCTGTGCCCCCCTAAATCCGCCCTTGGCTGCAATAAACATGTTTATTCGAATGGCCCGAGAATTTCCTCCAGCACGGCTATCACAAGACGGTGCGCGAGATTTTTCTCGCACTATACCTCTCTTTCCAAGTTTCCTAATAAGAAAGAGACGGATAGTGCGAGAAAAATCAGAAAGCTCGCGCGCCTCTTGTGATAGCGGGCTAGCATGTTGCTCTTGTCGCCTCAAAGGTCGATATATATATACCCGATCTCGCTCGGAACGAAAATGCGAGCGTACTATGTGGCGAACGCGTGCGAGGGATGCCATGCTTATATAATTTGCTAGCTGTCAATTTTTTTGTTATAAAAACTTCTGTACGTAAATGCTGTTGTTTATTCTGTGGTACAACGATTAGTTTTATTTATTATGTATGACATCAGTATCATCGCTTATGTTATGTCAAGGTAGATTTGTCTATATGTAGGTTAATTGTCATTCGTACGTGCCAATGCTGGACAGTTTAGTCTGCTTCGACTGTTAATTTGAAAAAATATACCTGAGTAGGTATATTTCAATGAAATAAAAAAAAAACATAAAAACTGCAATCAACTTCTACAGCAAAAGTCGACTTTATGTGGTCAAAAGTTAAAGGCTTATACTTATACGTGCATTATAAAATGTTTCTATCGCATAAATTGTGTAAAAGGAGATGCTACTTAAGCTGATTAGATAACGGCGGGTTGCACCAATCCGTCTGTAATCGTAAGCAGTTGTCGTTACGAGTAAAATGTGAATGTTTGGAAAGTTTGACAATTTTCTATGGATTGAGCTGCCGGCGCCTTCAGGGGCTACCCGAGATTTTCATCGATTTTTGACAAGTTTTGAATCGTATCTCCTACTTTTACACTACGGATAGAATTATAAATCAAACGGCTATCGGTTCTTCAATCTTTTATCTCCATTTTCGTCCTCCGGATTTTGAAACAAATGAATACTTAATTTTGTATGATTTTTTTAAACATTGTCTAAAAAAACACTTATTTCGTATCTCTATTGACGTGAAAGATCTAACATATACGAAATCTACATATTTGTGTTCGTCTGTGACGTCTCTAAAAACTGGTCCAGGGTTTTCATTTTAAACCAAATAACACAAAAGTTATGGCCAGAAAACCAGTTTTTTGGCCTAAAATTGTTCAACTTTGATGCCAAATATCTCGAAAACAATGAACTTTGAAGTAAATATAGGATACTATATTCCTTAAAGCCGTTGTTGTTAATATAATAAGCTACAAAAAACATTAGAAAACTAAGGGATTCAGATCGAAGGTCATTGGCGTGGGAGCCCGTTAAAGTATTTCGTAAGTTGGTGCAACTCGTCCTTAAAGTCCAACCAATAATTATGCTTAATTTTGATAGCCCTTAATTTGACAATCAGTGCGCAGCATCCATAAAAAAACGCTAACCTAAATCTCTGTATAGCACATTAAGTGCTGAGATTTCTTGATTGAAGACAGGGTACTGTTCATGCTAATTCCACTGTGCCAGAAGGCTCGGTTGGTATAAAAACGTGTTTTATTTGAATGTACCTACTATAGTTTTTTGTGTGCGGTATGGGTGGTGACGTCATACGGTAATCGAGGCCGGATTTTTAACGCGGACCTCAATGCCAACGTAGGGCCATCAGGCATACTTAACGTCGAAGATATTTTTGCACTTTTCTAAATTCTATCCGAAACAGTAAGAATGAATTCTGTCAAACGAAGCGAAGCAAAAAACGACTTTGTGCTCTGACTATGAGGTAATATTTTTGCTTTCGTTTTTTTGACACGATTACTCTTCCGATCTCTCAATTTTCGGATGTACATAGATACATTTTTCCATTGTAATACGATGACGTCGACGACAAATGTAAACATATATTTGGCCTTGACTTTACTTACATGATTACGAACAGAAAATATTGTACACTAGCTTCCGCCCGCGACTTCGTCTGCGTGGACCCGGAATAAAAACTATCCTTTTTAATCCAAGCTATAAACTATCTTCGTGCAAAATTTCATCCAAATCGGTTGAGCCCTTTAAGCGTGATTGAGTAACAAACATCCAAACATCTAAACATCCAAACATCCAAACTATCATTATCATCATCATCATATCAGCCGAAAGACGTCCACTGCTGGACATAGGCCTCCCCCAAAGAGTGCCACAATGACCGGTCCTGCGCCACCCGCATCCAGCGGACTCCCGCGGCCTTTACCAGGTCATCAGTCCACCTTGCGGGGGGCCTACCCACGCCGCGCCTTCCGGTACGTGGTCGCCACTAGAGAACCTTTCCGCCCCAACGGCCATCGGTTCTACGTGCAATGTGCCCCGCCCACTGCCACTTAAGTTTAGCGAGTAGCGAATCCCTAAACTATCATATTTATAATATTAAGTAGGATTTAGTAAATTAAAACGACTGCCGACCGGTTTACTAGATGGCGTTGTGCCTATTTATAAGCGTAGTTTGTTTCAACGCTATACAAAATACCTATTTGGATCTAACCGGCCCGTTTTCAAAGCAATTGCCTCTCGTGAACGTTCCGGTTGTGAAACGAGCTCTCTGCCTGTTTTTCCGAGAGATTACAGTATGAGGTTTTTACCCCTGGGTTGCAAGCGTCCGTTAGCTACGGTGACTGCTTTCCCTCAGGCCCGTATAATAGTTGCAGTAGACGGCCGTCTTGTGAAATCATATAAGTATCACTTTGCTATAAGCATACTGATATGAGATAGGTAAGTATTGTTTGTCATCTTTGTATAATGTTGTTTATGTTTATTTAACAGTCAGATGGCAGACGCTTGCGCTAAAACGAGTGCCTACACCAATTGGGATTAGAAAGCAAGCGGCCCCCGGACTTCTTTGAAATGCAACCGAGAAAACGCTAAATAACGAAGAGCCCTTAAGAGGAAACACAAAGGCCGAGATAATTGAGAAATAGGTATTTGTAAAATGTATTGCTGTCGCGCAGTGCCTGATTAAGCGAGCGCGAGCGCGATAGAGACAACTGCAGCTTGGACCGATAATACCTATTAAGTAAATGAAATCAACGTTTCGTAGTCAGGGGATTTCTTCTCCAAAACTTGACCTATTTAACTATTTTTTTTATTAATAATTAAAAAAAGGCTGTGGCCGTGTTCCTATGTTTTCCTTCTTTTTAATAATCTAGTCAAAATTGTTTTCTGGATGTTTTAACACAGCGGAAAATCTAGCATTTTTTTAGGTTTTTGAAGGTTAATATCTCTTTTAAGAATACATTTATGAAAAAAAGGAAAACATAGGAACATGTCAATAGTAGCCATAGCTTGATGGAAATAACATATTGCTCTACTGCCATTATCCAGGGAGAAAACAGGGGACTACGTTTATATGGAAAAACGCCCTATGTGTTTCCTCTTAATATCAACTTTATTTCTTTGCCGTCCCAGCGCTCAGCAGTCGCCATAAAACCCGGTTTAGGAATAAACCGGCAGTTAACGCTGGGTAAAAACTCTTAACTGTTATGCCGCTTCTTGTAAAGTTGCAAGGACTTTGCGTTGATATGCCTTTGGGGGTCGTGTGACTATAGAGCGCGGAAGCAGAGGAAATATTTACGATCATTGTATGGTTCATGAATAAAAAGAAAAAAAATGTGGCACCCTCACGTCGCACGTCCATAAGCTACAGTGACCTCTTACCATCAGGGTGGCCGCACATTTGATTGCCACCGAAGTGGTATAAAAATATTTCCCACCGAACGTAAGAAATACTGTGTACACTCCGCTTTTTATACCTACATGACTATACAATAAAGTATGTGTATCATGTATGTATTGCAAGTACTTTATTATATGGCACACTGTAGATCAAAGTACAAAGGAGAACTTATCCCTGTAAGAAATAATATAAAGTTTTGTGAAAATAAAAATAATTTATTTAAATCTAAAAAAAGAAGAAGAAACAAGTCGCCAAAATTACTTCGTCGTCTAGTTTAATAAATAGATATACAACGCTTATACTTGATCAAACGAAAAGCTTTTTTGCACTTTTTTGGCTTTTTTTTTTTGGTAGGCTTTTTTTTCTTTTTTTTTAGCCTATAATTTTTATTTTTATTTTTTTATCGATATTTTTTTGTCTAGTATCCGCACATTTCGTTTGATCAAGTATAAGCAATACACATTGTATAATAATCCTACGAGTATAAGATAAACATTCCCAACCTCGACTAAAATGTGGAAAAATGTTCCGCACAAATGACGTTCATCCTCCCCGTTTCGTTGCGGATTATGTCCCTCCAGAATGACGTTTGTTCGAACGAACGTTTGCCGGCAAAAATGTCCCGCAAGAATAACATTTACGCCAATGTAGTCTAACTGGACTGCGCTGCGGTGGCCTCAAACTAGTTGTCGCGTAACACTTTACTTGTATTCAATTCTTGGATTCTAGAACTAGAGCTTTAGGTTAGGTTAGTATTCTAATTTAGTTCAAGGGTACCAAATACCAATTGGCTTAGAAGCTGGATAAATAAAGGAACACGGAACATATGACACTGGCGAAATTAAAAGAGATGTTTTGATTTTAGCTTGTTATTATACCTACCTTATACCTAAATCGGTCTAATTAATACTTTAATCGATTACTTGAAAGCTACGCTACTTCCTCTCCTATGCATCTTAGTAAATGTACCTATCGTTAGATATTTTTCTCTTAGAATTTCTAACATCTAAAATGGTAATTATGACTTTAACATTTATATAACTAAACCAAATAGAATGCTGCCAAATAGACCGCCTGTTACCGTTATTTATTAAGATTCTTTTTTGTCAGAGGATAATAATAATAAATACTCTTTATTGCACCACTACAAGTCAGAAGCATCTTACAAAAAAATATTATTTATTTAAACTTTATTGCACAAATATAAAAATAAAAGTACAATTGGAGGACTTAATGCCTTAAGGCATTCTCTACCAGTCAGCCATTGGGCTAAACAGAAACTTTAGTGGTGCAGGATTCTAAATACAGAGACTCGAATGGTGATGTTTATTCATTTACTGATTACCACAATCAATAAATAAATATAACGGGAATCATACACAATCCATCATACATAAATGGAACTGGCCCCATACACTCAATGTGTGCTCGTCACGCAATTATTTACCCTTCTGTATTTTGAAGTGACTTAAGATGTATATTTATCAACAAATAATCCTGAATAAACGGAGGGGGGAATCCGCAAAACTCAAAACGGAGACGCGGTAGACCTCGTCGGCGATGGCGTGACAACTTGGACTCCTTTTTAAAAGACTTGCCAGACCGCGATGATTGGAAAAAGAGGGGGGGGGGGCCTTTGCTCAGCAGTGGGACACAGCACCCTCTTGCCCTCCAAAAGTCCGGGACCCCATGGTCCTGAGATATGGAAAAAACATACAAATAATAATAATAATAATCTGAAATGGGCAGGCACTAGTGTCACACCCACTATTCTAAAACGGTGGTGATCAATGATCGTATAAACGTTGCAAACCGTATACCACCAATACCATAACCACCTAACCACCACCACCAACCATACCATGGTATGTAACCATAATAACCTTTGTACCTAGTACGTTTTTCTGACTTTGTGCGACTGCAGTATTCTGCATCATTCTAATCGGTCTTTTGTGCGAATGGTAGTGGAAATCAAAAGTGATTGCAGTACCTAGAGTAATCTTTCAATGTCCCGTTCAATTTCGGGAAGTGGTGCGTTTCTCTCATTCATAGGTCTAGGTCGCAATTTTGATGCAACGCTTTGACTTGAATCTTGGTTAATGTGGTGCCTCTTGCGTCCTCATATTTAGTCCGTTTTTTTTCTGTGTAACGGATAGATCTTATCATCATTTAAGTAATTCGTGAAGACAAAATCCAACAATAACAGAATTCCATAAAATAAGAACTTAATTAGCTCCGGTGTAGTCGGAAAATATATTAATAAACTTTTTAATCCTTAATTTTGAAGATAAATCATACAATTTTTTGA
The DNA here is from genome assembly GCA_947578815.1 of Epinotia ramella. Lineage (NCBI taxonomy): Eukaryota > Metazoa > Arthropoda > Insecta > Lepidoptera > Tortricidae > Epinotia > Epinotia ramella. Next base: position 3,012,775 of record OX388214.1, on the reverse strand, counting down.
TAGGTATCTCTTAAATTGCTTCCGTCCGGATGGAAAGCTTGTATGATTCTTTGATAAATACTCTTTAGTCAAACGTTTTAAAATGATATAAACAAAAATGACACGATATATTCAATGAATGTTTTACAAAACCGTATTTTTACTGGAATAATTGCCAAGTGTGTGTGAGCGATTTTCATATTAAAAATTCTATCTAATTTTGTCAAATCTAATTTTTATTAGAATTATTTTTTCACAGGCTACTAGACTTTATTTCCCCTGCAGTTTCCCTTACGTAGTATTTCATCCTAGTGAATTATGTATATGACTGTCCAAAGGGCAATTCATCCCCAGATTAGATCGAAACGAATTTCAGTGCCCTTTGACCCGAGCATTAACGTAACTTTTCCCTCGTTGGATCGCTTAATGGCAAACGATTACGTATTCAGGTATTCCAATTTAAAAATTCAAAGGTTCTTGATGATTTATTGACTTGTTGCTGTACCCATTGCACGAATATGGTAGCAAGTTGACATTGATAGATTTTTTTAAAGCAATAAACAAAACTGAGCAGTCGTTTTCGCAAAACTAGTGCCTATGCCAAATCTTGGCATTTAGGTGTCAAAGCGGACCCCGGGCTCCTTTAGGGCACAACCGGGAATAACGCTAGGAGAATGAAACAAAACTCACGACAATACTATTACTTCTGCTGCTGACTGTACGTGTTATACTTCGGTGCTATGTGTTTCTGAATGTGTTTCACTAATTTTTATTGGCCTATTTTTCCTGCCAAAACAAATCTAAGTATATTGTATAGGTATTGAAAAAAAATTAAGATTTTTAAACATGCCAAACGTGAAAAAACAACTCTGCATATCGATAGATTTGGAACTCTCTAAAACTGTATCTGCACGTTATCACAAAACGGTGCGCGAGTTTTTCGCGAGTCTCTTTCTAATTAGAACACTTAGAAAGAGGCGGAGAGCTCGCGCGTTTTGTGATAACCGTGCTGATCGATAAAATATTTCCAATTCGTAAATTAGCGAAATCCAATTCCAAAAACAGAATGATAATGTGGAATCAAATATTAAAGCGCTGTTCGCATTACGCCACGTAAATATTGAATGCGCGCGTTACATTGCCGGCTCATTAACTATTAGGCACCTCTCCACAAAACGACCTAAGCGCCGTACATTTCCAAGTCACTTGTAACGTTTTATCCAAGTTTTAGTAGGAGCGCCTCGAGGAGAAATGGAAACCTAAGCGTTAACATAAACTTTATTCCCTGGTCTAAATGGGCTTCTTGGTGCGGGATTGCTTTCTGAATTCTTTAAGGAGTTTGTTATTTCGATGGATTGGGAAGCTTATAGAGGAAATGTTTATATTTATAAACTTGCAATGCCGGTATTTCATCTGTGATGTTTGACAGACCACGCCATCTCTTTCGAGTCACTGTCTTTCAAAATCAGACTGACTGAGACATCAAATTTAGGATATATCTTCCGATTAATTGGATACCAGCCCAGATCGTAACGGCTTCTATGCGGTGGTTGTCAACATTTTTTTTTAACATCAAGGTGTTTGGGGTAACCTCGAAAATGGGGTTAAGTCGAAAATTACAAATATCTACTAAACTAAAAGCAATTTAAACTCTGGCAGCACTTGCCAAGACGCCATGTTTATCTGTCCCCCCGCTTTTGTTCGCCGCTCCGGTCAGTACGAGTAGCTGTGGAAATACGTGTGCGTCGAACAAATAAATTTCCGAGTTTACTCCACTGCGGTGTAGCTTGAGGACTTTTGAAATCACCCCGTGTCATTTAACTCGGGAAGCTAATAAGTTAAACAATTGTCTGATTGTTTTAACATTCAATTGTAATTTTAAACGCTTTCTTGAGTAGAATATCGGTCTAACTGAAGTTTAAAAGAAGCATTTGACTTTACTCTACGGGTAAAATTCGACAATATGTACTTTTTCGAATGTTCATCAGTTAAACACTTCAGTTAGACAGTTATGACTTACTTAACAATGCGTTAAAAATTTCAAGATAACGTTAAAGCAATCAGAAAATGATTTAACATGTCAGGTTCCTGAGTTACACGACATGGGGTAATTTCGAAATATACAATACAATACAATACAAATACTCTTTATTGCACACCTCACACAAACAAAGCAGTTAAAAAGAGAAACAATACAATAACATGTAGGTAGAGGTAGACAACAGGCGGTCTTATCGCTGAAGAGCGATCTCTTCCAGACAACCTTTGGGTATCGGAGAAAGAATAAATAAAAAAAATAATGAAAAATATAAAGATATATTTTTATAACTTATATCAATGAGATATTTTAAAGGGGTAAATGAACAAAAAAGAGGAATTGGTACCCTAGACTGATAATGTGTAAGAACCATATTAACAATACTTCTAAATTACCCCAAGTGTTTTCGTAATTACCCCGCTCCTTAAAAATATTTTATTTTATAAATTACATTTATTTTCCAAACTCAGCAATGTTTTCAAGCAGTATTTGCACCAAGAATTGATCAATATATCCAATGACACAAAAATGCCATCGCTCCTAAGGAATAATTCTTAAATTGTGACTTTCAAGTCCAAACACGAACCACTCTCTCTCTCAACTCGCCCACAAATATACCCCAAAGCACGTTACCTATATTTCGTTAATACTTTCGAGTCTAGTCAGGTAAAGACTAAATAAATGTAATTAAGATTAGGTTAGATTTATTAATCAAAATATTCAATTTTTACACGTAAGTATAATGAAGATCACGGTAGAACATCAAGATTTTCATAAGTTAATTTTGTTTTTCAAATCATTTTTAAAAGTATCACGGAAACAAATTCTATACCCCTTTTTCGGCATGCTTGGCCTGTGTAAGTATGTAATAACTTGGCTCGAATTTAGGATTATCCTAGTACAGAGTAATAAACTCTTACTTTTCGTATTATATATTTATGATCTAATTTTCCCCACGGTAACCTTTCTTCTCTGGTTTCGCGGTAAATTATGATATAATAAAAATACTTTGTTTAAGGCTTCAAATATAATCTGCTGGAGAAACTTATACGAAATAGCTGTTGTGGGCCTTTAAAATTTCGTCCACAATGACCTTTTTTTATTGGGAGGAAAATCCTTTATGGATACCTCCACGACACGGGCATAAAGTCCAGTCAATGAACTGACAACATGTATGAAAAAAAAAAAAAAAATTGAAATAATTTATAATAGCTTATCTTTTTTGTGTAACGGATATATTTAAAGTAAAAAGGAAACAGAGTGATTTAAATGAAATAAATGATGTATTGTCCTCTATAGTTCATTGGTTTACTACTAATAATTTACTTCTCAATGCCATGAAAACTAAATGTGTAAGATTCACTTTGCCTAATGTCCAGCATACGAGTGATGCACGGGTGGTTTTAAAAGACGAATTTTTAGATTTTGAAGACAAAGCTGTTTTTTTAGGCTTAACCTTGGATTCAAAATTACAGTGGGGTACGCACATTTCTACACTGGCAGGTAGACTAAGTTCAGCAGCATACGCAGTTAAAAGAATCCGTCAACTTGCAGATGTTGAGACAGCACGGCTGGTGTATTATGGATATTTCCATAGCGTCATGTCTTACGGCATATTATTATGGGGCAAAGCCGCTGACATTCATTCAATTTTTGTTTTACAGAAACGTGCAATACGTAACATATATAATTTTGGAACACGAGTGTCTCTTAAAGACAAATTTAAAGAAATCAATATTCTCACTGTTGCTTCCCAATATATTTACGAAAATATAATGTATGTGAGGAAAAATATGGACATGTATAAATTGAATAGTGACATACACAATTATAACACAAGAAATAAAAATAAATTGGCGATTCCTAGATTACGTTTAAATAGAGTGAATAATATGTCATTTATGGGGAACAGTGTGCGCTTTTATAATAAGTTACCATCTAATTTAACGAAATTGTCAATGGATAAATTCAGGGCAACTGTGAAACGACAGCTGTTACAGAAAGCTTATTATACTGTAAAGGAATTCGTAGAAGATAAGGATGCATTTATGTTAAAATAGAATATATATATATATAAATATATAGTTATAAGATGACATGTAAAAGAGCTAGCATAAGCCTATTTACAGAATAAATACTTTGATTTGATTTGATTTGATTATCAATTAAATAGTTACCCAGCGACAGAATCCGACCAAATTCCAGACATAAAAAAAATGATAAATTAACTATCTTCTAAAAAGTCAAAAAAAATATTAATAAATATTTTTGTCTTTATTTTGGTTCATTTACATTTGATTTATAATATTCAAGTTAAATCATACAAAAAAGACAATGCATGCTTCAATTAAATCTACATAATTACTTCCGGGAGGAAAGTTTGTCGGATTCTTGAATACAGCATCTTAGAATAACATTTTAAAATGAAATCAACAAAAAAAACGCTATTATACATTAATGGTTTTCAAAACCGTATTTTGCCTGGAGTAATAGCGCGGAGGTTATGTTCGGACTGGCACCGACTAAAAACCCCCCGACGGTCCTCCTCGACGCCTTTCGTGGAACGCACCAGTGCCGCCCTAGCGTCATGCCTCTGTGGGTCCTGTGGTATAAGAATGTGTTGAAGCGCCACATGCGGAGATGTGATATTGAACCATCGCGCTGGGAGATTTTGGCTCAAGATCGGCCAAAGTGGAGGCATGCAGTGAAAGCCTTCGAAGAACGAAGACGAAGTGAACACGACGCTAAGCGCGAGGAGTTAAAGGCTCGACCACCTGCGGCCATTCACTACAATTTTGTCGGAGGGGTGCTGACCTGTAGGGAATGTAGTCGCACATGCAAAGATAGGCTACGTCAGTCACCTGCGAGCTCACGAAGGACGCTCCAGTCAGCCTTTTATTCCAGTCGCCGTGGTCGAAATCGGCCAGGATAGTGATGTGATGATGACGACAAGCAGGGGATACCGTATCTGTATTCTAATGCCCCGGGCATTACAGGGTGCAATGACCTGCTACACAATACACAGCCTTATTTCTGTCGGAAACAGCACAGTTCCAGAGTCTCAGGATTCTTCTCGCCGAAGTTAGTGAACAATGTAAAGGTGAACCGGGCAAAGCGCGCCGGGCATACCGCGCGGAAACTATTCAGGCTATTTAAAGCTTCTTAGCACAATGACGAACAGTTTCAAACACCAGCCCCCCTATTCTGTAACTTGGTTTAAGCTCACCTCAACGCTCACCCGCAAATATATCTTGACACCGCAATGCGTAGTAACTAAGCGGAGGTAGAGGTCTAGCGGGTGGAGGGTGAGCCGCATTAGCGCGTAGCGAAACAGCCCAGGACAATTTGTGTTCGTCGCTTCGTATCACAGTGGCAGCGCGCATGTCTTACCAACAGGATAGCAAGAGCAACGAATGTGCGTGTAATGCAACGTAGACCACTTTGAGTGGTTACTAACTGAGCACGCCCGTGGAAGGAACGTTAAGCCGTTGATCCCGGTTGTCTGTGACTGCGTCAAAGTTTAAAATCGTCAAACTTTAAAATCTAGATTCATATCATTAAATGTACCTATTGAGAACATTATTTATACTGTATCAAATTAACTTAATAAATTGCTTAATTCACGTTAAATGTTTACTATTGGACCTAGGAAATAGCATTAACATAATAAGAATTTTGATTGTAATTACATGAGAATGTTAAATTGATAGAATAAATAAAAATTAACATGGTGCTGTTGATCCATACTAATACTATACAATTATCAATTATTAATGGAACTAAATTAATGTCGGCACTAAACTAAATTAACTTCTAACAGTCGAGTTAGCCACACACTTGACGAAGCTTGGTTTACTTATTAATCTTATTATAGAAAACTTTCTGTAAATCGTGTTAAGTACAGTATTCATTTAATTTATCACCGAGTACTTATACCATAAAATTGATTTCAGTTCCTAAAAATAAACACGGGAAATGCAATTAATTCCAAAATTCGCGACTCATACATATTAGAAAAGTAAAATAACTGATGTTTAATTTTAGAATCTATGTCACAGGAATCACAGTTCTTATACATAATATGTAGTTACTATTGCTAGAATAGTTCGTAACATAGCAACGCATCGTAAATATACGTGGGACTTGTCAGGTGACAGGCAGATGGCCTAGCCCTATACGGGTAGAATAAACAGAATGCCTCATGTGAGACCTAGAACATATTTTAGGTCAAGAGACGTATAAATTACAGACAAAACTCAGTTGTGAATGCATTGTGGTATTTTTACAGTTAAATTTAATGGATCTCAGCTATTGTAAGCTCCACTACGATTACTCGTACTTACTAACTTACTGCTGTGGCGCAACGACCCAAGTGGATCTTGGAGTCTGACGCTAAAGACCGCCAGGCTTCCCTGTCCAATGCCGTTTCTGTCCAATCGACGGCCCGGAGTTCGTTCAAGTCGTTTTGGACATCGTCACCCCACCGGTACCTAGGATGTCCAACAGGTCTTCGACCAGTTGGACGTTCCGAGTACGCTCTCCGAACACCACGGTCGCCACCTATAGCCGGCTGTACACATTGGGCCAACGTTGGCGCGTGAGCAGAATGCGGCTATGCGTTAGAGGAAGAGGGCTTTATTTCGTTCTCATGCGTTTGCATAGCTGCATCCTGCTCATGCGCCAACGTTGGCCCAATGTGTACAACCGGCATATGCGGACTACGTGTCCGAGTCACCACGATTGGCATCCTTATATTCATACTTTAGATAACTGCAACATAAAAAAGTCGAAAAAAACCCGACATTTTCATTTCAAAGCCCAATATCTCAAAAACGGCTGAACAGATTTTCATAACACATGGCTAAGAACACTCGGGATAAAATTATCTATGACCCAAAAAAAACTAAACGAAAATGGGTTAATCCGTTTGGGAGCTACGATACCACAGACATACACAGACAGACTCGTTACTTATAACACCCCTCTCGCGTCGGGGGTTAAAAACACCCTAGACTAGGGAACAAGACGTTCGTGCTACTCCATTGATATCACATTAAGTACATATATTGACTGTTATTGGGATTGTATTGTAACAGGAATTACAATTTAGAGCAACTGGCCATCAAAGTACGTTGTTTTCCGTTTTTATGTTGCTGACCACGCCTATCAAACTTTATTCATATCAACAAATTAAGGGAGCGACCACACCGGTGCGTAACGCTGCGTATACGCGTTGACGTGTCGAATGCGTCACGTATTCTTCATACATTTTGCTGCGTTTACGGTGCGTTAGCGTATTTTGAGCAGCGGTGTGGGCATACCTTAAATAGGACGAACTTAAAAGACAGATAAAAACTTCCCAACTAACTAAAACCTAACATAAGCTACCGGAACTAAAACATATAAGAATCTCATTTCTTTAAGTTAGGATGTAACTTTACAACTGCCGGCCTGAAAAAGGACACTGACACTCACGACTTTGTCAACCAAGATTAGGCAGAGATACACTTTACGTATGTGGATACTTTAGTACCTTAAGTATATATATGTTAGTATCTATTAGTAAGGATCTCTTAAAATAACATTGCAATGTTGTTAGTGTCGCATTTTTCCTTGTTCCTATCATCATATTTAAAAAAGTTACTAAATGATGCCATACTTCCCTTCCCGTGATTTTCGGTCTTCCCTTATTAAAACAACAATACAAACAGCCTCGCGTATTTATGTTATTGTGAGCACTATTTATTTAACCAAAGTTAGCTAATATTATTTATTTAACCAACGGAGGCAAAAGACTTCAGGCGAAACATAATTCAGACAGCTTTACCGCTTCTTCCAAATGTCGTATCACATTAATTGCTTTGTCGCATAAGCTTCTTTGTTTTCACTGAATAAGGTTCACAATTAAAGTAGCGGACGTGATAGTTGAGATATTATGAAAGTGGGTGTCGGATTTTCGCAGCGCAATATTAACGAAACAGCTTTGTTTAATGCATCGCTTGATTATTTAATTATACTTCGGAATGTACCCGCGGTTTTACGTGTGTCGCGTTTTAAATTATTGCGGGTTTTCGACTGGCGAGAAAGGTTTTTGATTGGTTTACAAGCGGCTTACAGCCTAACGAAGTACTTACAGTTCTGGGAGTTTATTGCATTTAATGTATTGAATTGAAATATTATTTGTACCTAAAAACCTCGCGCGAAATGTCTCGTTTCTTATGGTTGTTTGTTAGTATCTTGCACCAACCTTTTGCACATTTCTGTTTGGTCCTTTGATTGAATGGTATGGCTTGAGGCGTTATGTCCGCCTTTTTCGTTAGTGCAATTAATTTTAAGAGGATGCCTTGATTTGAGTCGAACACGCCCCCTAGACAGAGACACGCTGATGCCTTCCGCGCACGAGGAAAAGAGATCTAACAGTCTTCGGGAATGGCTTTTTTGGACAAATTTCGATAAATACCTAACTTAGTGAAGATTTATTTAAATTTCATAAAATGAGATTTTAGATGAGATAAAATACTATAGTATTAACTTGATTGTGTCGTAAAATAATGTATCGTTTGAGTAGGCTGAGTAAAAAAAGGAAAATACAGACCCAACTTTGGATTTTTTTTCTATCGAGGAAATTATAAGCAATCATGTATCGATCAAATCACATGAACAATCATATAGTCAAGAATCATATAACTGAAAATCAGACCTTATTGTTTCTTAATCTAGTCAGAACGGCATTTCAAAGCACGTGATAATTTCCAATGCACCGTCTTAAATAACTCATATACAAAACCCATTCCAATATGGACATTAATATAAATACGACCAGTTTTATTCTTAACAATAGAAAGAAAGGGTATTCGTAAACTACGCACATATGGGAAGAAAAAAACGAAACTTATTTCCACTTTGCATTACGTCTTAAGTAGGTAGTTATTTTTAAACACAAACATTGTGATCGAAACATATGAAAAAAAAACATTTATTTGAAAAATTGTTAAAGTATTTGGTCACCATCATTGTGTTTATAAAAGAAAAGATTCTTACCCCCTAGTAAGTATGTGTCTAATTACCTAGATTATATATACATGTAGTGTGTTAACTTTGTTTAAAGACCAAAGGAATCGAAATAATATCGAGATAGGGAATTATGTCCGAACACTTTGCACTTAAGCAACAAAAAAATAGAGACAGTATACATAAGAATACAAGTACCTAATAATATTCTTATTTTTGATTTAAGAAATAGAAAAAAAAGTTTAATAATTCCAAAACCGTTAATCCATTGTCCAATACGATCATAAATTTAAAATAGCTTTGTTTCGAGAATAAATGACATGAAACTCTGTAGATTGTCATGATGTGGTTGCATCTAAGTTATTATTGTTTCAATTCTTTGTCGTGCTCTTGCGTCAATTAGCATACATAGTCTAATACGCCCCCTGCAATCTGCATCTACACCTATTCAGTATATAGGTACCTACTCGTCATCACAGCACATCAGGCGTTACAATATCTGGCATGGCTAACTCGAGATTACTGATAACACAGTTACAGCACATTTTTCACAACGCCAGCACGCGTGTTCTTTTCTTAAAAATCGAAACGGCGAAACCGGGAATATGTTGCCAGTGTTTTAGTTTTCCTTTAATCATGACCAAGGTTTTTGAGAGTTTGAACGTGTTTCTATTGGAGCCGTCTAGATGTTGCATTAGTGTGGATAGACTGAAACAGTTTTGTTTATGCCGCAAATTAGACAACAATGAGGTAATTTTTACTTTAAATGGTTTATGACAAAGGAAAATTGTTTCTTCCGCGGGAGATAATGAAATTCTGAAACATTGTCGTCCTCAACTATCTCGGTTGGTAAGTGTGTCGTTATTCTGAAAATATCGCTTCGTCTGTTCTTGATAGTATTATCTTTCTTTGTTTCAATTCAGTTTCTGCATTCAATATCTGGAAAATATAAGCAGTTTTCATTGAAACTATATTTTATTGAAGTCGTTTTCGTTATACGAGCTATTCAATTTAGTTACCGTTTCTGCAACTGGCAATTACTAGTTGAGTACTTTATTCTTATATGTACTTGAAGAGATCAGGCCTATTTCTCCAAAGATCCATTATACCATATGCTGGTACGTACCTAGTCCAAATAGTACTAATATTTGATCTCTTACATAGCCTAACGGATCTTTAAAAAACCGAGGTGTAGAACTAGGTCCTCTACTAGGACAACTGTCAATTGGTATGGTTTCTTGTTACGGTGGTGTAAAAACAAGTGCCGATCGCATTCCTATGTGCCCGCGCGCAGCTGACGGCGTGACAGATGAACAGCTGTCATTGTCATCAGATTCGAGCCGGTTTGAACCGCTTCGCTAAACTGGCAATCTCATTTTTTTACACAAATGTTACAATTCCTCAGGTTTCATATGTTTTAAAATGACTTGACTACTTTTTACCCAAAGGGTTTTATTATTGAAAGAGACTTGACCGGTTTTTTTCACCGATTCACGTTTTTTCCAATTTGTTAAAAAAAAAAATTTTTCGTGAGTTCTACAGCTCAAAGAGCTGATGATGATAATGATAATGATGATGATGAGCTGTGAGAGTAATGATATGTTCAACAGATAGCATGCGTTTTCCTAGATTTCCCATTTATTATAGTGATTATATAAAATTCTTCTTCTTAGTCGCGCACTCTTGATAGAGTGGTCGTGCTCATGTCAACTCGTGGGATAATAGTGCAATGGTTTCCCGTTGCCTTCTGCACCAGCACTAGGGTGTCTTTGGTCCCCAAGGTTTCCGGCGCCTCTTCCGTACAAGTTACCCAGTCGGGTGTGTATGGTTACACCGCCATTGCTCGGTCGCCAGAGCCCCGTCGGTTTTCTAGCAGGGAGCACCGCGGCAACCAGTTGGTCGCCGCAGCCATCCGGCGCGTGCAGGTGGGGTTGACAGTAGAGCCGGTGTAGATGGACTTCCGATCTCTCCTATATTTAAAATAACAGTCCCAATTGCTCCCAATTTTCTTCGAAATACCTTTTCTCCTATATTCTCAATCGCCATCCAAATACACAGACCCACCACCGACCAATTGTAAACCTTATTCCCGTACTATAAGGTTTACTTAGCATCTACCGGGCCCATATCGTACGATGCACATCAGGTACTCGATACAACTGATAAGCGGTTATCAGCGTATCGAAAGATAACGGCCGGCAGATTAACCGATATCTAAAGATTCCTCTTATGCGCCGAACTGGGACTTGCTCCAGTTTTACTGCTTTTGGCTGACTAAGGGGATATTTAAGTAGGTATATATATACATTGTAAAGCATTTGATCGGCAAAGTGAGTGACTAGGAAACTACTCTCCATAAAAAGGTAGTTTGGTTCCCATATTAAAACGCCATGTTGGAATAACATGAAACTTTGTATACTTAAGTACCTACATAACGCGCCGCCATATCTAGGTCGAACTATCTTCTCATCATCATCCTAGCGTTATTCCCGGTAGTGCCCCTAAAGGAGCCCGGGGTACGCTTTAACACCTAATCCCAAGATTTGGCATAGGCACAAGTTTTGCGAAAGCGACTGCCATCTGACCTTCCAACCCAGAGGGAAAACTAGACCTTATTGGGATTAAACCGGTTTCCTCACGATGTTTTCCCTCTTGTTCTAAATGTTCTAATAAGAGAGAGACGACGGATAGTGCGAGAAAAATCGAGTGTATGTCGCTGCCGCCTCATGATAGACGTGCTGAACAACTAAGCTACCGTAGCTCTCAAACTAGCTTCCGTTGCTAGAAATTAACAAAGAAAGAAATAGAGAAGTAATCTAGTTTCTTCTTATGGCGGATCCAATTGTGTATACAAGGTGATGACTGATGACACCTTGTATACTTGTACCTTGTATATCATCGACTGATCACTGAGTATGAGTATGAACTCATACTCAGTGATCAGTCGATGATATGTAGTCTTTTATATGTTGTCTTACTTGTGCGCCGGAGACTGGTGCTCGAACTACCCTCAGGTCACCAGGTCAGGTATCCAGCGCTCAGAAATCAATTATACAATATATTTATATTGATTTAAACTTTCACGATACTCACACATTATTTATACTAAACGGGACTTAATCGCGTATAATTAACTTATTTATTTACCTCACTGAGGTCTCCCGACGTTTCGGATGTGTTGCAACATCCATGGTCACGGGACAACTGGCTTGAGCGGGCATCAACATCTTCTTGCTGCGCGGGTTTTCCGAACTACCCGCATTTGGTATTTATTACCTCAGTGAGGTAAATAAGTAAGTTAGTTATACGCGATTAAGTCCCGTTTAGTATAAATAATATACAATATATTTATTTTTTAATTTGAGCTTAGGATATTACTACTTTTGTTATCCTTTTATTAATGATTTTCTTTTATTTATTTTGGCTTTGTTTTAACTTTGATTGCTACTAATTAATCATAATTATTCTTCACATGTGCCTTACCAACTAATGAAGAGCGGTTTATTATTATACTTTGTATTAGAAAAAACAATATGAGAAAGCGTTCATATCATATCAACCGAAAGACGGCCACTGCTGGACATAGGCCTCACCAGATCCTGCGCCACCCGCATCCAGCAGACTCACGCGACCTTTACCAGGTCATCAGTCCACCTTGTGAGAGGTCTACCCACGCTGCGGTCCTTTTAACCTTAAAAAAAATATATAAGTCTGGATCACCTGGAGTGTAGTAGTTGCACGATTCTTGTCCGGTTAACTTACTTCCGTACAAAATTCCACTCATTGAATAATATTTCATAGTCAGTAGACTCAGTAGGGTCACTTCACTGCCAACCAGGTCAAAGCGATCGTCTGGCTATGGTTACCAAGTCATGAGTTACGTTAAAACAATTCAAATAGAACCAATCCAATTTAAGATATCCGACGATACCCAATCAGAATTACACGTCCCCAGCATGTCATAGTTTTTTTACTTCTTTTTTTACTTTCTTCGTCTTTCTAAATCAAAATGACAAAGACATGTAGCAAGAGTCAGAAGAAGCGAGAATCGTAGTACTCCTTTTTTGGTATAGGTACTTCAGCACATTTCAATGCAAGAATGAGAAGGCTTCATTATTTTTCTATTAATAACTAATTACAGTTATTCATTTTTAAAAACATTCAGTACCGGTGCCATTTCTTTTAGTTCTTAATTCAAGCCGGTTTCTTTCATAAACTACTCATAACAGTAATTTAAAAAAATGCGACAACTCCCAGGGAATGAAATCTCCGTCCAATTCCTTTTTATTTTTTTAATTAGACGTGCCAGACGGGCGCGGCAAATGGTGACACGAATTTAGTCTGTGGTTAAGATTTTCTTTTAGATTCTGGCCAACGAGTCGTGTCACTAGAATTTTCCAATTATTTATATGGCAACATCTTTACCTGTGATATAAGCTGTCAGTTTCATGTGCCTACACATTTACGCCGTTATGCATTTCGTGTTACCAGTTTTTTGTTTTCATTTGGAATCTGTCCTTGATTCAACCTTCGTCAAAACACTTGAAGTGTCGGAACGTGTTGATAAACATAATAAGAGTCACCACAATATGCCAGATTGGTCTTTCGTCGGGGATGCGGTCAGCGGTGGACGCCTTGCTTCTCAAGCGGAGCTTCTGACGCTGATTGCATTATTGACGACTGACCAAACTACCGAACAACGTCGCTTTATAAGAAAACTTGACATTGGCGAAATCATCTTCTTAGATGGAAGCCATTTTTTTTTTAAATTGAATTGAATTGATATGCCAGATTAGTAATCATCTAAAATATTTTATTACGTTTCTGACATTAAGTTTTAATCTCAATTAACGTACTTGGAAAAAAATGCCGAGTTGGATTATTTTATGCTGACGTTCACCGTAAAGAGTCCTAGACTTGGACGTTGCACTAGTCTACGACATCGGCACTTTATGTCAAAGCGATGTGGGTTAAATTCGAACTAAGAGGATTTTTCTTCATTCGAATTTAAGTCATGTCACTGTTGGATCCTGTTCCTGATCTCTCTTATTTGAAAACGACAATGCATTTGGGGCAAATCGACCAATAGTCCCAAACTAAGCAATGTTTGTACTGTAGGTACTTGGTACTATTAACAATTTAACACATAATTCGCGGTCATCACACAAATAATCTTACCGGGATTTGAACCCGGGAAGTCCAGCTTCGGGGGCAGGGCCACCAGCAACTAAGTTAAAGTGGTCAAGAGTTGTGGTTATCATAGTATAACTGTGTGTAAATACATAAATTCCGTTTGTTTTACATTCCTAGTGCACCGGAACGAACGGTATTCGATTAATTTAATCGAGAGTTGCTCGTAAAGCACGTCAGAACTGGGTCAACCTTTCGTGTTTTACACCATTAGGCTAAACAAAAAATTATTTTATTTAACAACATGTGCTTGTTGCACGGGGCTAGCATGTATACATTGTATACCAAGATTGCATTGCCAAGTGCAGCGGACTTTTAAAGAATCTCATAGAAAATCTAAAGGAATTTCTGGATAGGAGTCAAGGAATGCAATCAATATTTTAATCGTGATGACGTGTTAGGCTATAGCTATAATAAAAATGGAAATTTCGATGGTGTTTAAAAGGTTGTACAAGTAACATCTAATTAAAAATCTGCCAAGTGTAGCATTTTTTACGCATACAAATTAGAGTGGTAATATTACATGTAACAACTTAATTAATTAAATTAGTTTTTTAGTTAGGTACATTTTATTGAAATATATATTATAGTAACTTGGGAAACTGTATGTGTGTAGAGTCGTACTGTAAAAAATATCCGTTAACAGACGATTTTAATTCGTTTATTGATTAAATATATTTTTTTATGATACCTTTTATCACCGATTCTCTTATAATATGACTGTATTCGTAATATACCTGTCGCAATATCTTAAGTATTACCTCATGTTTACAAACGACTAACCTTGCTAGATCACGTACTGTAGCTGATCATTTATATGCGTAACTGTCAGATGTTACCGCTGACCTTCGGCTGTGTAAGAAATATGGTCAATACCGTGTGTGTAAATAAAAGATGTGCGGTTGATGTGAGATGTAACTTTAACAGTCTCAATAGTATAGCGCTTGAATTAAATTACCAATAAACTAAACTCGAAACACCAAGCTTTATGTATGTGTTACATTTTTGAAATAACGTAACTTTTTGACATTCTAAATAAATTAGAATTAATTTAATCGAATCTAGTTTGAAATTTTTGACGTTTAATGTATTTGTGCATTATAATTAAATGAGTATGAGTATAAATAAAATAAATAAATAAATAAATATTAGGGGACAATCTTACACAAATCGACCTAGTCCCATAGTAAGCTCAATAAGGCTTGTGTTATGGGTACTAGACGACGATATATTTAATAGATAGAAATACTTAAATACATAGAAAACATCCATGACTCAGAAACAAATATTCATGCTCATCACACAAATATTCGCCCTTACCGGGATTCGAACCCAGGACCTTAAGCTTCGTAGGCAGCGTCACTACCCACTCGACTAACCGGTCGTCAAAGTATGTTTGTATGTTTGAGTATGTTTTATTCATTACTGTATCGGCGTGTGGTTCATATACTGTGTCATTTAAAGTAAATCAGATTTATGAAAGGTCCGGCAATTTAATCAATATACAGATTGAATAATTAATTAACCAGAAAAATTTAGTGTAACACCCAATTTGCTGTACCGTTATTTCACACGTATAATAGGTATGAAAACAGGTCGAACGAAAAGTAATTAATAATACATGCATAATAAATAATGAAAACCCGCGCCTTTAGCATAATATATTGCTGCTGGCATATGCTGAGTGGCATCCATTTTAGTGCATTTTAGTTGTATAAACACACGTGTAATTTCCTTGTCACATCAAATAAATATAAGTATTTCTGTCATATCACAGTAAAATAGTAAGAACCATTATCGCTATATTTTAAACTGACGGTTAGCTTTGATTAGTTTATAATCTTAAGCGTAAGATTATAAATGACCCATTCTTATATTTTAGCAATCAAGAGAAAAAAAAACGGGTACTTACCAGCGAACAATAAAACCATAGAGTCTAAGTAGCACCGCAAATGGCCCCACAAAATTGGTGCCATTACCATTATGCGGGGTTGGGGGCGGGGTGTCAAAACGATGCCAGGAAGCGGTTTAGGTCGAATACCGGGTTTCAGGCACGTGTTTGGGTAGAATTTGTAAGGAGCGCATGCAACACATTCTATGATTTTTTCGTTCGCTATGGTACGTACACTTTTATTGAATCATCGTGCAAAGTGTAGGTACTTAACTTACCCATTTTTAGCTCCTGAGTGTATATGCACTAATATAATAATTTCACTGTCAATTATTTTATAGATAAAAGCTATAGATTATTGATTATTCATCGTTACTTACATATGTAGGCATATATGTATGTATGTTATGCCTACCTACGTGCGTAAAACATAATCTCAATACTTACAAACGTGTCAAACGTAAACTCAGTCAACAACAGCCAAACATACTAAACTCACCCACCACAGTGCCAGTGCAACATTATGAAAAAACGATTGTTATGAAATGACATTTCAAAATGGCGCCACATACAAACTGGATAAACCGTTAGCGGTGGATCTATAGATCGTGATCCATAGATCATGGTGTCGTCATCGCCGCGCGCGCAGGCGCGCTCCAAACATGACGTCGACCCAGAAAGAATAAAAGCCTACTCTGTGAGTATTTGTATGGTTAAATTATTCGTATTGTTTGTATTTATTTTTATGCAGCCCGTGAATGGGGAAATGGAACAACTTTCTATAGGTTGTTATGAAAAGTTGTAGCATAATGCAACATGAAAGTTTGTGTTAAATATGACTGGGTTGTTTGCGATGGTCCGCCCCGGATCGTGTTATGAACTGGACTAATGAAGGTAAACTATAAATAGAGCATTATTAAAGCTAACACATTTTGGTGAATGAAATTCACAGCATTGTTGCAAAATGCTGGCGCCACACAAACATAATTGAAGCCGTAATTAACGGTCATCGCCGTTAATAGTGCCTTTGATTACCATGATTTACTTGCATAAATCATAGCTTACTTTTTATTAAAAATGCGGTTTTTAAATAGCCCATTAGGAGTCCCCAGACATCAGGAATCCCTAAGAAAAGCCTCTCCAATGGATGTTCACGGTTCCCTATTGTCATTGCTGAGGAATGTGTCTCAGCCGTCCCGCAATCTGCATCTGGGCCCGGCCTGTCTTCATCGCTCGTAATGATGACCCACTGGGTAGCTTTATTAGCCCACTTATCCGGGTGCATGCGACAGACGTGGACGGCCGTATTCCGAGTAATGTTATAATATTTTATTAACGATTCAAGACGGCAGTGTAACCCCATCCACAATTTTATTAAAGTAGTATGTATCTCGTGTCTGAACTTTTGATTTCAAATCTAAGTCATTTCTCACTTTCAGTTTCGTCACGGTCACTGACCGATCCTTGAATACCTACACATAGTTACATCATAATTGGACATTTTAAATATATATACGAGTATACATTTGTTATTTGGAATGCCGTAATTGAGATTTAAAGCGTTATCTTCTTAACAAAGTGCCACCTTTTTCTAAAAATTTACGAAATCCAAAAGACAATACCGCTTGACAGAACTCTAAAGTGTTTTCGCAAAATGACAATGTGGAAGTTTTGTTATATAAATTCTAATTATGAAACTGTAACTGGATTCCTATTCATCTGATAGACAATGCTGGTGACCAAAATAGTTGATTTACGCTGGCAGACAACATTGGATTACAATAAAAGAGTGTTAGGACCGAAAGTCATGTTACAACTGTTACGAATCTAGTTATTGGTCGTAAAATGCGTAGTCCATCAAAATTATACTTAATGTCAACGCAGTTAGGTTCAAATGGCACAGAATTGATTGCTTAGTTACACGGAATAACTCAATCGAGCCATTTTGTATTAATTTGGTTATAATTATGAGCGTTCTGGTGGGGATGGGAATCGACTGTAATAAGCACAATTTGCCCGTAATAACACTGCCAATTTTATTAATCTTTGTTATATTAGTAACTAGCGACCCGCCCCGGCTTCGCACGGGTATTATATTAATATTATACATATATAAACCTTCCTCTTGAATCACTCTATCTATAAAAAAACCGCATCAATATCCGTTGCGAAGTTTTAAAGATCTAAGCATACATAGGGACAGACAGCGGGAAGCGACTTTGTTTCATACTATGTATGTAGTGATACTATATGTAATTGCTAGTTAAAAGATACTATCCAGTTTACTTGGGAGTAATATTCCAAATCTCTAAACTTGAGTGGGCGGCGGGGCACATTGCACGTAGAACAGATAGGCGTTGGGGCGGAAAGGTTCCCGAATGGCGACCACGTACTGGAAGGCAAGCAAGACAAGGTGGACTGGTGACCTGGTAAAGGTCGCGCGAGTCCGCTGGATGCGGGTGGCGCAGAACCGGGTCATTGTGGCACTCTGTAGGGGAGGCCTATGTCCAGCAGTGGACGTCTTTCGGAGTAAGATGACGATGGTGATCCATTGTCCATGGAAGTAATTATAGTTGTAAATACCAAAACAAGAAACCTGTAAAAGGTCACCTGAAATGTGAATTCGTCTGTTTCATTACTAATATTTCAGCGTTATCTCGACACGAGATGTAAATGGATAAAGTTTTTTTGTGGTTCCTCCATCATAGCGAAATTACAACAGTTTTCTAAAGTTTTCTAATGACGGTTGTGAACGATTTCGAAATAACTTAAATTATAAATAATATATAAATAAATAATATAAATATTATGGGACAATCTTACACAAATCGACCTAGTCCCAAACTAAGCAAAGCTTGTACTATGGGTACTAGACGACGATAAACATACTTATATAGATAAATAAATACTTAAATACATAGAAAACATCCATGACTCAGGAACAAATATTCGTGCTCATCACACAAATAAATGCCCTTACCGGGATTCGAACCCGGGACCTCTTGCTTCGTAAAATATAAAAAATATATTTAAAAAATGCTTGATTGCTATATAATACGATCGTTGCATTGTTACTTATTTCCTATTCATTCCCATACGGTAGCGCGTCAAGCCAAGTTCAAGCTAACAGAACTGGCGGGCAACACCGTGAATTTGTGTCGCAGCGAGAGAGTCTATCCGTTTCTTTCTCAGTGCTCCAATTAGAAGAAGACGAGTAGTCTATCTCGCCGCGACACAGCTCGCGCGCTGTCTTGTGTACCGTGCAGTCTCACAATCCAACGTAAATTGTGCAAGTTATAGTTTGAGCGATTTGTATACCAATTCAATAGTATTTCACACGATTTAAAGCCACTGGCATGTTCCTTCGTTTGGGCTGTTTTTAACCTGTTTCACACAGTTGTGTTAAACAATACTTATAGGTAATAATGGATTGTCTTGTGGCTAACAAGCTTATTGAAACATTACGTGATCCGTGTTGGGCCTGAGAGCGAGAGGTTGTAGTCGATATCTATACTAATACTAGCTTCCGCCCGCGACTCCGTCCGCGTGGAACTCGTTTATATCGTAGCGCCATACAAACTTTCACCCCCCATTTCACCCCCTTGGGGGATGTTTCCCGGGATAAAAACTATCCTATGTCCTTCCCCGGGACTCAGACTATCTCTACACCAAATTGCATCTAAATAGGGTACAATATTTCGAGACTCGTATTTCCCCCATACAAACTTTGCACTCCAATTTAACCCGCTTGAGGTTGGGTTATCCAAAACCCTAAAATTACTTTTCTTGTATTGTACTAAGGAGTCTATACACAAAGTTTAAAGTCTGTCACTTAAAATTTTACTCCATCCCCATACAAACTTTCAACCCCCTTTTTACCCCCTTGAGGATGGAATTTTCAAAAATCCCTTAGTGGGTATTTGCGTTACATAAACTACCTTTTGTGAATAAATCAGCGTTCTAGATTCAATCAGTCAGGACTTTCGTGGAGCTGCGCAGGCAGCTAATATAAATAAAGCTACCTATAGGCCAATGCATGTGCGCAGCGCAGTAAGGGTGAGTTTCCACTAGAGCTGTGCAAGGTACTAGCGGTTTGCGAGAGAAAAATCCACCAATAGCATTGTTAACCTCGCATCACTCGCATGTCTTCCTATCAATGGAATGTTTCGTCGCACCCCGCTCCGCTACAGCACAGCTGGTGGATGCCCGCCCTAAGCCGGCTGTACGGCCACGCAACGTGCTCTAATGTGGTTGCGCAAGCGTTACAACATTACATGCGCTAACATCGGCTGTCGATCCGTGCGCAGGCTTCGGAAGGCCTTGGAAAAAGAGGAACGTATGTTACCTTAGTAACTATGGGGAGTATGAGGTGTTTATTTAGTTTGTGGGCGATTATTTGTAAACTTTTTATATCAATTGCGCCTGCCTACCCATTACATACAAAGTTACAATCTCATAGACTTCTTCTTGCTCCTAATAATACTAGATTAGCATTGATCATCCATTTAAAGATATTTAAGTGGGTCATACACAGAATTAGGTTTCCTGTGGACATTATCAAAGTTAAAGGCTACCTAATTTTTGCTTGGAATCTTAATCCGCATAAACGGCGTCTCCTCTTCTATATTACTATGCGATAAAAACATTATTTATATGCACGTTAGCTCTTAATTATTGACCACAGGAGAGACGAATTTTGTTTTATACACTGTGTACAGTCAGCATCAAAAGTAACTGCGCAATTGAAGTCGTCAAAAGCTCTTATTCCCTTCTAATAAAGACTTTTGAAGTCTTCGTTTGCGCAGTAACTTTTGATGCCGACTGTATTACCCAAGTATATTTTAACTAGTGACTCGGCGTGAGCTGTAAAACTCACGTATCACTTCCAGTTTTCTCGCGAGGACAGCCAAAGAGTGGAACTCGCTTCCGGCAAACCTTTTCCCAGTTACATATAACTTGGATCTTTTCAAGACGAGAGTGAATAGGCACTATCTAGGTATGCATGTAACACCCTCGACCTCATCATCACTTACCATCAGGCGAGTTACGGGTCAAATGCGTACCTATACTTAATAAAATAATAAAAAAATCCTTCTTTTTTCAAAAAATTTTTTTTTCGAAAAAGTGAATCGACAAAAAAAAACTACGTACCGTGCTCAAACAATTTCACGAGAATCGGTTGAGAAATGCGACCTGTAGAGAACAGCGGGACAGACACCGGGCAAACGAATGTCGGTCCAAGCTGAACCTCGCTTCGCTCGCTCGTTCAATAATATTTCGGCTTCAAGCCCAAAGCAGTAGTATACCACCTATTCAGTCAGCTGCTGAAAAAAGTGCCGAACAACTTAGCTTATTTATTTACATTTTTAATCGTATGGCATACATTATTTTGGCCTTTAAAGTTTGTCACTCATTAGTACCACCCAGGGTACACGTGCAGGGTTGTGGTAGGTAGCTCCCGCGGACGCGAGTAACAGTTGTCCCCCCCTTTGACAAGTGAGTGGGCAACTCGACTGTTAGAAGTTCTTAAGCCGCCCGAAGGCCTGTAACTCGGCTTCACGATTACTGTCATAGACAGCAGCTGGGATCAACTGCGTGCCTTCCAAAGCACGGAAGCGCTCATTTATATTAACCACTCAAACATCAGGCGGTCACCCAACTTTGCTGACAACGCAGCACAGTAGTTTTTGTATAAGACGATAATATGAGTTATCTAATTTTACGTCATGTTTTCCTAACACTTGGAAGTTTACAACATCTGTTGCATTTTCGCAGTCAACGCCGCTCATCCTTGGAAAGTGCTCGCTAACTCATAATACATGCAGTTAACTTGCCTTGACTGCAAGTTTACTCACCAGACTCGAGGTTTCTAAGTTCCTGCATTTTACACCCCTCAGGAAACTAAATTTTACAAGTTTTTCTTGATGAATATTATTCAACCGCGATGAGTTTCGGAATGGAATAGCTGTCAGTTTATATAAACTTTGACGGTTTTACCCCCCAAGACAAAAAGAGGGGTGTTATAAGTGTGACGTGTCTGTGTGGCTGTTGTGTCTGGTCAATGGACCGATTATAATGTGATCTTTTTATCGGTTCAGCCGGAGATATTGAACTTTGAAATTAAAATGTCGGGAGTTTTTCAGCTTTTCTAAGTTGATAATAATTATTTGGTCTAGCCAGTCATACCAGAGCTCATAATAGGGCTAATCCATAATTAGTTAAGGTCGCTGTCATCAAAATCGATGAGGGCAATACCTATATGTATTTTTCTGGCTAAACTTCCTATCGCGGTTTGATAATACCATATGACATGAAATGAAAGTTAGTTCTCGTAGGCTGCGAAACACCAGAGATACTAAGGGACTATGTAGGACTGTAAGTAGTACTTTACTGCCATGTAAGACCACTTGTAAAACAGCAAATCAGTGCCCAGGCGTCAGGCGTCCATATAACTCTAGTAAGTATGTCCAACGGGTTGTCTATAAGAAAGTCTACTTTTGAAGAAAAGTAAAACCACTCTTGGGTAAATGGCTTGTCTATATCGAATCATGGCAATGTTGAATCGAACAGGATGCTATTGATTAGTCGAATTTGCCTGACGTCACTGTTTAAACCATTATTAACACAGAAATAAACCCTAGATATAAATAAAACTTGGCTAAATTAGCACAACATGCCCTGCCGAACATCGAAAAAGAACCGTGTAAACCGTACCCTTTTTGAAATAAATACTTTATCCACATAGCCGCAAAATAAAACAGCGCCTCATTTAAATATTAGGGTACTTGTACAGGCAGGGGAACATTTTCGTCCTAATTATGTACATGTGTAATGTCTACACATGTGTGAACGTTCATCAACTTTATGTCAACGGTTCAAGGTGCAAAATTGCATGAGTTTCATGACTCTACTACGCATGGCTTGTTCGCCACGCTTGCGATGACGTCATGTTACTATGACTACCACTGCGCACGCGACTCGTTCGATAAATAATGGACACGGCCAGCATAATTATTAGTATTCATTTGTTTCTAATTGGCACTTGTTTTTGTGAGGATGAGGCATATAATAATTGTGAAGATTATGAATTGTTTAAATACACATATTCGCTGAAGTTTAAATTAGAACTTTATTAAATCCGATTGCAGGTATTGACTTTAATAACTGCCTGGTAGGCAAATAAAACGGGTGGCAAGACGCAAAATTCAACACCACCTTTCTTCCTGCTTATTAAATACAAATCCTATAATGATGATTGTACAAAGAAAAAATATGTAGAAAATAAAAGTTGTCAATAAAAGCTAGCTGAAAAAAAAAGAAGTTAAGTTTTACAGTACTATGTTATCTTAGAAATTAAATTTAAAATATATTCCGGCTTTTGGAATTGGCCCGACACGCACTTGACTGTTTTTTTTTGTATTTCGTGACATGGCCAATGTTGTCAAATTAACAATACGATGTCCACTTACACTCTACACGATACTCTTAATCGTAAGTCAGGCTTGCGAATCTGTCGGTTCGCCAACGGCTTTGTCGCTTGTCATGTTACAAGCTATCATTATAACTAGTCGAATAGCATCTCCGTAAGCCCCTTTTACTTTCCCCATTGCATATTGCTCACCGAGTCCATTAATTTACCTGCAAGTGGACTGGACCCTTTAATGCTATTACCAAAAGGAATTTACTGCTTTTGTATAAACTATTACGCAAATTACTTGATACTAGACTGGCTTTGTGGAACAGCAGGTAGATTACATCAGGTGCAGCGCTGTTGTACAGTCGGGGTTAACAATCTAATAATATACCTGTTTTGTTTTACATTATACCAATTAAGGTACTCCCACAGATAAAACGAAATATCCTAAAAGTGAGAGATAGTGTTTTGTTTTGTCCCCAAAAAGCAGCAATACTGTCATAAATATTATACACATGGACGAAAGTTTCTGTCTAAAATAGCATATTTGACTCGTTCACTACATTATTGCATTACTACATCTACGTGTACTACATCCGTTTTAAATGTGTTTGAAATATATATAAGTTCTACCGAAAATATCACTACGAGGTCGAATGGTCAAACTCATTATCCAGTGGACAAAATCTGATGTTTAGTTCGGCAGATCGGAATTGTCATAGACAATTGACATGCGACGCCGTTTACAAAACTACAGCCGTCAGTGATCTATCATATTCTTCGCCTTCACTCAATCTTTTGATATTATATACAACCATTAAAATGAAAACTAACCCTACTTTCTTCTTTCCAGGAGCAACTCAGACAACGCAAAGAAGCAGAAGAGCGCGCGGCAGCACAGAACGAGTTCTTGCGCACCTCGCTGCGCGGATCCAACAAGTTACAGGCGCTCGAGTCTACGCCGAGCGGGGGCACCGCCTTCGTCAACGATGCCTACGATGCAGGGGACGATGAGTTCGAGGTCGAATCGCAGCTGTATACTGTTGTTGGTGAGTACAGGACACTAGCTGTCTAGCGGCTCTCACTTTACAAACAAACAGGACGAGTTCCTGCGCATTTCGCTGTGCGGATCCAACAAGGTACAGGCGCTTGAGTCTACCCAGAGGGGGCACCGCCTTCGTGAACGATACCTACGATGCGGGGGACGATGAGTTCGAGGGCGAGTCGCAGCTGTATACTGTTGTTGGTGAGTACAGGACACTACCTGTCTAGCGGCTCGCACTTTAGAAACAAACAGGACGAGTTCCTGCGCATTTCGCTGTGCGGATCCAACAAGCTACAGGCGCTTGAGTCTACCTAGAGGGGGCACCGCCTTCGTGAACGATGCCTACGATGCGAGGGCGAGTGTTACCGTACAGAACACTAGCTGTCCCAGCGGCTCTCGTGTATATAAAAGCAAGCACCTCGCTACGTGAATCCGCCAAACTACAGGGTCTACAGGCGCTCGAGTCGACGCCGATGCAGAGGACAACATGTTCGAGGTATGAGGATACACTTTGTACAGATGTAGTGCATAATGTTTTGCATCAATGTAAGTTCGTAATTATATTACTGTCTCAGTTTGTACCCGACCAATACGATGGCTAAACAGTAAACACTTAATAGTGTTCACTACATCTGTAAATTTTTGCTCATTCATTTACATGGTTCAATGAACCCTTATAAGTATTGACCTATATCTGAAACAGTTGTCCACATGAGTGGTTGTCAAAGGCCATCGAATACCTAGGTTGTTCGGCCGTTCATGATGACATCAATAACACTGTAACATGACCAGCTTTAGTTTTACATTTCACATGTTCATACTTTACATATGTGTGAAAATCTTACACAAATCGAACTGACCATTTAAGCTCAATAAGGCTTCTGTTATGGGTAGGTACTAGACGACGGTGAACGCATTTTGGTTCCTGAACAGCGCACTAATCTGCTTATTGGATAAGGTAAACGAGCCAATGCTTGACACCTTCCCAGTACTTAGCACTTGTAAAGTGGCGGATCCATGATTTTGGTTTCATGCTTAGGTATTGTGGTTGTCATCTCAAACACAACAAACCTTACTTTTACCGCTTTTTTAATAATAATGTTCATTTACCATTTATTTCCTTGGAATAATAATGTGTGTCATTAATACTTAACGGTAGACCTAACATTAGAAATCTTATTATCTTATGTTAATGCTAGATTGTGTAGGCGGACTGTTTGGATTGGAGGATGAATTCGCGAACAGAGGGTCCATTGAATTAAAATCAGGTTGTGTGTTTGTTGCTCACATGTCGCATTTACACGCGCCTAGCATCTGAACCACAGAGTATCTACGTACGATCCACAGTCTAATGCTAGCTCGACACAATTAAGCCATCGTGGTCCATTGTACGCGACGCAACGATGCGTTAGACGGAGAAAGACGTACTTCCATAGCATTCCAACGCATAACTACGTCCCTGTCTTGCGCCATGATGGCTCATTGTTTGCAGGAGCCTTGAGAAATCATCAGATGGTGGGGATAACTAATCCGAAGCAGAAACCTTATTCAAATCGCTTAGGGTTCATGTTTTCGAGTCAAACACTAACTTCATCTAACAACATTATTCTTGACATAAAGTCAAATATATTTATAAATCTATAGGTACAGTCTCAACATACCCTGAGAAGGAATACCAACGTAACATGTGAATATCTGAGTCTATAAAAAGCTTAACAAAATAAGTGATTTGTGCGTGAGTTTTATATACGTCAAAGTTATCGTATGTATGTTTTTTTTTATTCGTCCTTTCGGACAGGCTAAGACCATGGGCCATACTGCCTAGTTTTTGTATGAACTGACAGAATATTCCATTCTGAAACTCCTCGCGGTTGAGTACCTAATAACTGCGATATGGTGAATTGTCTTCCTTCATACCCAAAACGGTAACTGGGAGCAGCCTAACAGAACGCGAGCTACACATATCATATATAATCCCCAGAATGACTAACTTCAGACTTGACCAAACATGGCCAATGTTTTTTTTTCCCACGATTTTCAAACCTTGAACTGAGTTAACTGTCATTATCATATAATAGTGCCAATTATGGGACGAGGTCACTAAACTCGTTTACCATAATGTTGTTCCAATGCAATTTCGTTTTTTAATTAGATTCGTGTTGTTTTGTGTGGTTCTGCTATATTTATCTTGGTATATCATTATCATTGAAAGCAAACCTGTCACGAGTCGATTGTTTTCTATGTCACGTTTTTACGTCTATTCTGAGAACGATAATTTGATGTTCACGTTTACTGTAACACGGGGTATGCCTTAGATCAGAGAACGAAAAAACCATATATTATAAGTCTAAGTAGCGCCGCAAAATGGCCCCACAGGATGGGAGCCAGCCATTGTCATTATGCGGGTTTGGGGGCGGGGTGTCAAAACGATGCCAGGCAGCCGTTTAGTTCGAACATACGCATACCGGGTTTTAGGCACGTGTTTGGGTAGACATTTGTAAGGAGCTCGCATTCTAAGGTTCTTTCGTTCGCTGTGGCCTAGGCCGTTTATTGTGACTCGATTTTCTATCATTAGACGCAATTTATCGCCCTAGGCATACTCGTACCTCGACTTAATACGTCTTGGTTATATGGGATCGTCAGGTATGACAGTATCGGGCTATTCACTATTGTCCCCTGGCCTTTACAATATTACCTATAATCGACAGTCTATCAAAATTATAAAATTCGGTGTGGTAATGATCATTATTCCTACTTTGCATTGTATTATGCACACCGTTATATTATAACCGCTGCGCAAATATGTTACAAGCAAGCGTCATGTTTACTAGCTTTGTTAGTGAACAAGCATAATTAGGTCATTAAGTTAAACTACCGAGCTCAGTGGCTGTTTACCTAGTTTTCTTGTTTTAACGAGCCCGAAATACCGCATTGTGCGAGTTTATGACTATTAAAAAATAGGTTTCAGATGTTTACTTAGGATATGTTATTAAACACGCCTCTTTGTCAAGTGTGAGTATAGGTAACACTCGACTATACTGCCGTCTTAAACGACTAAACATATCCATTATAAAACCAATATAAAATGACTCTGAAGAGTGGACAAAATGTAATCATCATATAGGCCTTACAATAAGCTAATGTAGGCCCACTTATTATGTCAGCATCGAATTATTGGAATTTTGAACCTTTTTCCGAGGAAATAATGGTATCCATTTATGATAGAAGTCAAGGAGCAAATCAATGGGTGTTTGTCTCTAACTACGTCATTCCCTCATGACTGAGGATTGTGGCCAGTCATAATGTTCTGCCAAACGACTCTCTGCAGCTCTATGCATGGAACCACACCTTGTGAGGTTGATCCCCTCGTCTCGGGTGCGAGTGCTCTCTACCTGCACGAAAACTACTCAATGGGGAATATATTTTTGGGGGACATATCGTTTTGTTTGGCCGCTTAGCATTGGCAAGCGCAATTTAGACAGTATTGCCTGCAATTATCAGTTCATTGATTACAAACCCTCTTCCAGATTACCAAGAAGTATCGGCAGCGCTCACCCGCGTCCAGAAAGCGCTGGGCACGTTCGGCGAGTCGGCGCTCGCGGCGCGGGTGGCGGGCGCGGCCAGCGCGCTGCTGTGTCCGGAGCTGCGCGCGGCGCTGGGCACGCGCGCCGCCGTGCTGACCGCGCGCCCGGGCCTGGCGCCGCCGGTCACGCACAGGGCCACGGATCGGTTGAAGGAAGTAAGTTCAAACCAGTCCACTGGAGACTGCTAGACGCGTCTGCTAAGCATCACAAAACTTGGCCCTCTGTTTTACGGGTCGACTGAACGAAGTAAGTCGTCGAAATCAGATCACGTTAATCAGCTGGACTTGGGCCAAGCAGCTTAAGGAAGCTTGGCCCTTTTTAATTTGCCAGACCTAAAGTATAGTCTTAAATAGTTCACCCAAATAACGCGTACCGACAGATTATGTTTCTCTGTCATCAGTAGGTATACCTATTAATTAATAAAGCAAAAAAAATATGTTGAGGAATTTAAGGATGGAGTGTGAGTCCCACAAGTAAATAGCAAACTATGGATTGTTAAATTTACGTAAAAGTTATCTTCTTTTACCTAGAAGGAGCGGAACGCATATCTTCGTCCATTGAACTATGTATATCTGTATTCGTCTCATACCGCATTTCGGAAGAACTTCATGCAAGCTATAAAATCTCATCAATTCACATTGTTTCAGTGTATGGACGTTGTGGGCGCGCACACGGCGACCGGTGGCGCGGCGGCCGCGCTGTGCGCCGAGCTGCTCACAGCGCTGGGCGGGCTCGAGCTGGAGTCAGTACTGCAGGCGCACGACCAGGCAGCGGCGCTGCTGGACCCGGCTAGCTTCGTGAGGAGAACTAAGGTGAGCAGGGTAGAGTAAACCGGCTGTTCGCTGCAGACCACTAAGGTCAATGCCAGGGAAACAAGTAAAATACGTATCTAGCGGTCTAGCGGACAGCATGAGCGGTACGAAGCTATCATCACCATCATAACAGCCGAAGGACGTCCACTGCTGGACGTAGGCATCGCCCAAAGCGCCACAATGACCGGTTCTTCTCCACCCAAATCCAGCGGATTTCTGCGACCTTTACTATGTCATCAGTCCACTTTAGAACCCCCACCAAGGTCATGTTCCCTATCTCGCTCCATCTTATAGCTTTGTATCGCTCATAGACCGTCCGCCGCGCTGGATCGGCTAACAGGCATAACGAGTAAATTAACGAAAATTTAGACTTTCAGCGCCGCCTTTCTGGGAGTCGTAAAAATGCACTGCTTGATACTATGTGCCAGTGATGTTGTGTGCAAAGACATGAAGAGGTGATCCAACCAGTACAGTGGGTACAGCACTAAGCAATATAGTCTGTGTATGAGTAGTGAGTGAGTACACAGAGAAGTCTACAAAAAAAAAAATCCGACTATAGTATCCGCAAAACCAAGTGGCGAGTCAGGCAATAAAAGTCAGTACTATTGTTGCACGGCCCGCTCCATAAGGCAGTGCAGGTGCGAAAGAGATATCATGATCCAATGATTTATTACCTGACTCGCCACTTGGTTTTGCGGATACTATAGCTTGACATGAGCATGGAGCAGAGAAATTGTAGATTAAACATTACTGAATCCCGCTTAGTTTTGACAAATTGTAATCTATTAATGTTAATACTCATGGATATTTTTTTTGCAGACTGGCAACAACCTGAATCACAAAGACGACAAAGCTTTAACGGCGCCTGACGACCCCGGCGAGCACATCAAAATCATAAAAATAGAAAAGACTAATGAACCACTTGGTGAGTTAACTTATTGTCTTGTCTAGTCTCTGTTCAGAAGTTGTTACGTTTACTATTAGTCTCAGAGAATCTCGTTTTGTTTCATAATGGTTAACTTTGAATGAAATACTTTCAATTCTAATACGGTATTTGACAAAAGTCAAATCAGCTTCTTTTTATGAAACTTCAAAAACGCTCCGATAGTATGAAAGTTGGGATTACTTGCTTGTGACGTCACAATCAAACAACGTCCGTATTGTTAGTTTTTATGAATTTAAAAATATTAAAATAGCAAAATTAAATGAAAGATTGATAGTTTCCGAGTACTTTCGTAACTAATTATTTTCACTGTTGTCAAATACCCTATTCGTCATGTGGGAGCTAGTATTTTCTCTTGAACTTTTTGAATGCCAATAACGGTTAAAAGCGTTGTGTATTGCCGTGCCCACGGCGCTAAGAACGGCTACTCATTAGTGTATAGCGTACGCTTTCAAAGTCACATAACATGAACCATTGTTAGAGTAAAACGTTTGTATTGCTGTCTCACCAACTACAGCTGCGGCAGCTGTGGGTTGTGTTGATAAATTGCATAGAGAGCCTTTAATACTGTGGTAGTACGCCATTGGCTGCATGGTAAGGCGACAGGCGTCACGTAGTTTCGTCAGGTAACTTCACTGATAATGTTATAGGTACTTAATCAAAAATGAAAATAATTGAATAGAGTCCGGCCAGGGAAAGATGAGCCTTTTTTTTATATGGCAACTTTTTATAATCAGCCATACGATAAATATATATGGCAACAGTAAATCGTTGTAAAATATGTCAAATGTCTTCAAAACCACAAAATACGGCTAAATACGGAGAAAAAAAAAATGTATGACGTCCTAATCTTGATACTTGATACGTAATAACTAGGATACTAAACTGTTCCATAATTAATTGGACTGTTTTTGCTTTTTAAAAGAATAAGCCAAACTGGCTTGCTAATATTATTCACGTTGAAGAATATCATAAAAATATCAATTACAGGATAATTTGAATTTTGGAGAGTGGTTTGATTATTCTTCTTAAATATAAAGTAGAATGAAGTTAAAGAGTTTTATTTCATATAACTTTACTTCCTTCTGCATGATCAGTTGCATTGTGTGAATTGAAGAAAAATAATAATTGTTCAAGTATCATTATCATTTTTATCGCGTTATACAAACAGTGTTGTAAAACGCTGTTTTTTAAAATTAGCCGCTCTTTTCTGGGCTCATCTTTCCCTGGCCAGACTATTTTATATTAAGACGGAGCTATATTGTTTCCAGGTGCTACAGTGAGAAATGAGGGAGAGGCTGTTATTATCGGTAGGATCGTGCGCGGCGGCGCGGCCGAGAAGTCAGGGTTACTGCACGAGGGAGACGAGGTAACTATCATTACTGCACTTGAGCTTTCCATTTTGGTAAGACTTTTTACATTCGTGAATTTCGAGGTTTTCTACTTCTGTCTTTAAGCTCTTGCAATTTGAAGAACATGGTGAAAAAAATAACAAAGAATACTCTTACTTTGTAAGATCATTTCTTAAAAAATGTACAGATTTTTCATTCGTGAGATTCTCGGCTGTTTCCATGCCCGTGAGAAGGTTGTATAAGGATAAAAGATTCTTAGAATTTTCCATAAAAAGTTAACGCTCTACTCGAGTTGAGAAATCACAATGTTACTCAGGTTGCTGAGGCACTTAGTTTTCATGGTGAAGTTGTTTGGGAAGTTTCGGCGTATTCAATAAAATTCACTGTTAATTATGTTGTTCACTTTCAAAGACGTAGGGTCATTTCGCCGGTTAGCGACCACCTAATTTCATGTGCCGGTGGGCGACCACTTAAGCTGAGTTGGTGAACTGAAAGGATATTTTCTCGGTTTTTTAGTAGATTTCTATTCTAAAACAACAAAAAAATGCATGTACAAGTAATTGTCTCAATAGGGTGTGGCAATTGATGTTATATTCAATAGAAAAAATCTTCTCCTTCAGGTGGTCGCGTAACCAGCGAAATGATCCTATTTTAGATATTTATTTATCGCATTGCATTATGAGAAAGGCATGATCAGCATTTATTTAAACCTTTCCTAGGTAAGCTAGAGCGGCCGCATATATGGACGAGTTCTCTCACACACTTTGTACAGCATCGGCGCAAACCGAGCGTTTGTGTGGCCGCGTCTTAGCCACAAGCCCTGGGAGTGACCCGCGCTCGCTACGTGGCTAAGCCTGTCAGAAATGGGTAAGGCCTTCGGTGACGGCCAATTGTATTCTACCACCAAAGCCGCCTGTTTCTGAATCATTGACAGGATTATCATAGTATACAACCGATCGCGCCAGTTTGTGAAAGGCTTAATGTGCTGCAGACTAGTCGCGGTTAGCGCCGGCCACACTAGCCGTCGCGTGCGCTCGCTCAAACGGTCCGTTTCCCGTTCCAGCTTCTAGAAGTGAACGGCGTGGGTATGCGCGGCAAGTCGGTGCACGAGGTGTGCCAGGTGCTGGGCGCGCTGTCGGGCACGCTGGCCGTGGTGGTGGCGGCGCGTGGGGCGGGGGTGGCGCGTGGAGCGGGGGGGGGCGCGCGCGCCCGCGCCCGTGCCGCGCGTGCTGCACGTGCGCGCGCACTTCGACTACGACCCCGAGGACGACGTCTACATACCGTGCCGGGAGCTGGGTGAGCAACTACACTTATAACCCCGTTACAATATCTGTGGCCCTGGTGTCGATGACGTCACGTCGGCGCTCTGGTACGGTGCGGGGCGAGCGCGGGTAAAAGAGAAGGGGGAGCGGCTTCACATTCCAGCGAGGTCCACAGATATTGTAATCGAGTTGTAGAGTACTTTACAGTTTAGCTTGTCGTAGCCAGCGAACGAAAAAATCATAGATGGCGAGCTCCTTACAAATTTCTACCCAAATACGTGCCTAAAACCCGGTATGCGCATTGTCAACTGCGCATCCAATCACAGCTACCCAAAATATCAACCTATTTCTTATTACCCGACACAAATGAATGCGATTTGTCAATTTGCGAATGCATTGCTGTGATTAGCCGTCGTGCATCACGTCGGAAGGCAGCTACATGACAGTGACAACAAAAACGAATAATTGTTAGATTGCAACAAGAAGCTATTAAGTTGTCATAACTTTCGGGAAATATTATTAGTTTAATAAATATATATTTTTATTTTAGCTACCTATTAAAAGTACAAAAAATTACTGCCTTGGTTTCTACGAGGATCGCAACGATGGAGTCAACTAAAAATTATATCCTTTATTGTTAAACCAGTATATTTATTTGTAGGTTATATTTGTAACCATGTTTCTTAAAAACGGCACCAACGATTTCGACGAAATTTGCAATGTAAGAGTTTACGGGGGCGAAAAATGTACCCTATAACTGCTCTATTTTCACCCGAGTGGGGCTCGGTCGCCCAGGTATTAGATAAATAAAAATACCAAATTCAACAATAAAATCAAAATAATATGTTTATCACTGTACTTACTTGTGAAAAGTAATTCCATCTTTTTTGCTGTGCTTGTCCTAATGTTCGAACCAAACGGCTGCCTGGCATCGTTCTGACGCCCCGCCTACCATAGCACCCTTTCTGTGGGGCCATTTTACGGCGTCAGTTAGACTTCTATGTTTTTTTCGTTCGCTGGTCGTAGCCCAAATGGATGGTCTGACCAGGGGGCCTAGACAAGGTTACAATCGACAAGCGCTAACGTCAATAGAAACGAATAAAATGTATGGGAATGACAGATGTTAACGAAAAGTGTTTCGTCGGCATCTGTCATTCCCATACATTTTATACCAACTTACCACAACCCTGCACGTGTCCCCTGGGTGGTACTAAAGAGTGACAAACTTTAAAGGCCAAAATAATATATGCCATACGATTAAATTAAATTAAATACATTTTATTAGTTTCTATTGGCGTTAGCGCTTGTCGATTGTAACCTTGTCTACGGCCCCTGGTCCTTTAAATCTCAATACCAAACGCACTTCCCATCGCCAAGGACGGGAGCAGATGGACCTCGTGATAGAACCGTCTTCCCACCGAGCGGATGTATACTTGACATTATCTTGCATCCTTGTGAACTACGCCTATCCTAAGATGTCAACCGGCATTTCTTTCTCCCAGGTATCAGCTTCCAAAAAGGCGATGTGCTGCACGTGATCAGTCGCGAGGACCCGAACTGGTGGCAGGCATTCCGCGAGGGCGAGGAAGACCAGACCCTCGCCGGCCTCATACCCAGCCAGGCCTTCCAGCACCAGTCAGTATTCTTGACACTTAACATGTTTACTGCCAGGAACCCTCTTTTCGTAGGCGTTACCCTCTATATCAATATTTTTAACCCCCGACGCAAAGAGAGAGGTGTTATAAGTTTGTGGTATCGTAGCTCCCAAACGGATGGACCGATTTGAATGCGGTTTTTATTGTGTCATAGATAATTTTATTACGAGTGTTCTTAGCCATGTTTCATGAAAATCTGTTCAGCCGTTTTTGAGATATTGCACTTTGAAATGAAAATGTCGGGGGTTTTTCAACTTTTCGAAGTTGTAGTTCTCAAACTGTCTTCTAAAGGGGGTCGCGGCTACTTATATTTTTAAAGCCAAATTGCTGTAAGTATTTTGAATAGCGTAGGGTGGGGGGTCGCGAAATACTTTTTTCTGTACTAAAAAGATCGCGGCATGAAAAATATTGAAAAACACTGCTCTACATAATATAAAGGTGTCCACTCCACGCCTACCCAGGAAGCCCAGACGACCTTATAGAGCTGACACCCGACGCTGTGCAATGGATGCAAAACCTGGATGTTGCCTTATAAATCTTATAGTAATAAGGTTTTATATTTTCCTTATTGTAGACTATCGCCATTATACGATTCAATAAATCCTCTAGGTACAGTCGACTACAAAGAGATGTATCCATACGATGTTACAAAAATATGTATACATAGACTTTACTACCATGGTAATAAGATATACATACATAACTTTGTAACATTAAAAAACATACTTATCTTTGTAGTCGACTGTACAAACGCCAACACTGTTCTCTGACCATCCTGTATTTATATTGAACCTTATTACAATGTATATAAAGTGCACGGATGGTCAGTTAACTGTCTTGGCGATGGTACATACTTAGCGGAAAAACTGCGGTATCGGCTACGTGGCTAATAATATGGGTAACTCCATATGTAGTGAAACGCGCCTACGAGCAGAGTGTTCACCTAATAACGACTTGGTACTGAAGAGTTTATTTATAAATATATCTATGGCTCGAGAGAGACGGAGGCGTTTAAAAATACTAAGTATTGCTTGTTTTCCTGTGCACTTTTTGTAGTTACCCTCTAATACCGAATCGCGTAACAGTCGAGTTCATTTGAACCATAGCTCGAGAGGTATAACGGAACGAAATGTTTGACCTTATTCCTATATTTATTACAGACGGGAGTCAATGAAACTGACACTAGCCGGTGAAGTTGCGGCCAGGGACAAGCCCAGAAAAGGTGGTACGCTGCTCTGCGCGAAGAAACCGCCAAGAAAAAAGAAGGGAAAGAAAGCTACCAGCGAAGCGGGGTACCCTCTCTACTCCACGTCGACCGGCGAAGGTGAGGGTGAGGACTAACTTTATTATTTAACTTGTGTTGCATGCAAGTGTTGTGTTTCTATATATATTTTTATGTAACCAGCTTAGGCGTCTCACTGACAATGGACTAAGTACCCTCTTTCCCACTTGCCTTGTTTATTCTCGGCCCTATTGCTTGCATGCTCCCAACCCAAGCAAGGCGCTTCTTAATCGTCCCGCCATTTTGGTCTGCCTCTGATTCTGTGGCTGCTCCACTTCGTAACTACTTATCTTAGTATATCTTTCCGGGCGCATACTGAAGTCAGGTCCAGCCCCTTCCGTATTTATGTACTTACTAGCTTCCGCCCGCGACTTCGTCTGCGTGGACCCGGGATAAAAACTATCTATCTATATAACTTCGTGCTAAATTTCATCCAAATCGGTTGAGCCGTTTAAGCGTGATTCAGTAACAAACATCCAAACTTTCGCATTTATAATATTAAGGGGCTCCACGCGCTTTTTGGCTAGTTTTGACGAGGTTTGAGTGGATATTCCTCCGTCAAAACTATAGATATATTTATGGTAAAAACAGTTATCGGTTCTTCAATTCTTTATCTACATTTGCACGAGAGTTTTCTTGAAAATAATGAATAGTTATTTTTTATGATTTATTCAAACATGGTCCAAAAAAGCTCTCTTTTCGATATTAGTATGTTATTTATGCACTTTTATATATGAAATCTACATATAACTGTTCCTTATTGACTTCTTTAAAAACCTAAGAGAGATATTTATTTTTAACTCATTTTTACAAAAGTTACGTCCAAAAAAGGGTTTTTTGGCCAGAAATTGCCAAAGTTTGGTGCCATATATCCCGAAAACTGTGAGTTTTGATGTAAATATAGGATACTAGTTTGGTAAACCACGTTGTTCTTAATACGATACGCTATAAAAAACACGAAAAAACCGACAGTTACAGATCGAAGGTCATTGGGAGCTAGGAGCCCCTTAAGTAGGATATTAGTAGGATATGTTACCTTTGTATCGTGATGTAGGTATTGTCAAGAAACCACAAGAGAAGGTTAGGTATTGCTGCAAAATACCTTATGTTGCCCTACGTTGACCGTGAACTCAGTTACGAGTCTTCTTAGTTTCGGTTTTTTAAAGATTCGTTAGACCTAATGTCATATCAAATTTCGGTAACTCGGGTTTTTTTTTACATTACTTTGCAAATAAGGTGTAACGGATCTTACTTACGTACAGGTCGATTCAGGCGAGCTGGCGCGGAAAATATATGAAACTTTCATTAATTTCATAGACATTACGCGCCAGCTCTTGTGAATCGACCTGCATTTTACAAGCTTATATTTAGTTTCACCTGTCCCGTTGTCTGTAATCAAATCTTGCAAGTTAAATTTGATCCACTTCCCGGTGACCGATTGAGCTGAAATTTTGGGTATAAGTATAGTTTGGATGACAATGCAATATTATGGTACCATCGAGCTGATCTGACGATGGAGACAAGGTGGCCATAGGAACTCCGTAATAAAACCCCATCGAGTTTGGGCTCGTTTGAATCGTCTCAATCAGTAGTTGATGATGGTATACACAAAAGTACAGTCGGCAATAAAAGCTTGTACCAAAAATGAAATTTTTGACAGAAGCTTGTTTGGTTGATGGTTTGAAGAAATGTAAAGTTGAAGTCCGAATGTCGAAGTTCGGATATCTCTATCTCTATCGCACTTATTTTACTGCTTATTTTTACTTAAGATACCTATGTATTCCTTAAAATATGTTTAGCGTAGGTATTTGTTTTGTGTTGCCTTCCAGGAGGTAACTCATGTAAAGGTTCCGACGGAAGACCAGCGCTGGCCTTACAGGTTAGCACCATGCTGAGTCGGGGCCTTTTCGTGGACCCTGCTACTTTTACGTTACTGCGTTTTGTTTTTTATACCCATTGTTTTGTCCACGAATAAATGTTTTCTTTCTTTCTTTAAAGTAAACACAACGAACTGTTCTCAGATTACGAGCAAGAAGAGATCCTGACGTACGAAGAGGTCGCGCTGTACTACCCGCGCGCGTCGCACAAGAGACCCATCGTGCTGATCGGGCCGCCCAACATCGGCCGCCACGAGCTCCGCCAGCGGCTCATGGAGGACAGCGAGAGATTCGCCGCGGCGGTGCCTCGTGAGTGTTCAATAATCATCATCATCATCAGGGCAGTCAAAACACGTCCCCTGCTGGACATAGGCCACCCAAAGAGTGCCAAAGTGACCAGTCCCGCGCCGATGAAAAAAGTGATGCTTAGAACTAATGCGGAAACTTTACAAAATTTCAAAAATGGAAAGAACTAGTAAGTTTTCAAATGCCCCGAAAAATAATAATGCTTTTTTTTTGATAAAATATTATTTGTTCGAGAAGTTTCTCACATTTTGGAAACTTTCCGCAATGTTTTACATCTCTAGGTATGTGTTTAGAACTATGAGAGAAGCGCTTGCAATGAAAAACTTGTCAAACCCTCCTACTATGCATACAAAAAACTGATCGCCTTTTAATCTCAGCGAGGGTTTGCGAACTCTACACGTGCTCATCAGGCCCATTTGTCACCAATAGGGGTGTAGACTCGAAAATTATTATTACTCCAAAAGAAAGAAGGCAAAAAAATATGCCTAGTGACGAAAATCCCATTCAGATATCTCAAAGAATTACGAAGCTACAACCGTTTTAATATCGCTTATTATAGAGTGAAAACGCAAACAGTGTGTGACGTCACGTTACGGGATGCTGCCGGGGGGCCGCGTCGACGGCGGCGCCGAACACGATGGGGCACGGCACATTGCCGTCTATTAGTGACGTCACAATCTTCAAGCGTCATCGTTTCATATGAAGTTGCGAAAAAGGGACAGAACATACCCCTTCTTAAAACTTTGGACACTCATAACTTCGTGATTATTTAACCGTTTCCGTCGTTTTTTTCTCATTTGACTACATTTTAAATCCTTTTTCGAGAAAATATGACATTATTGATTATTTTAAGTGTCTACACTCCTATTTGACATTCGCGTAGGAAAAGCAGGACAACATTTTGAGAGTTGCCGTCTCAAAACTACCTGTGACGATATTCCAGACACGTCGCGGCCGCGGAAAGACCACGAGGTGCCGGGCCAGGACTACCATTTCATATCGCGCACGCAGTTCGAGGCGGACATACTCAACAGGAAGTTTGTGGAGCACGGGGAATACGAGAAGGCTTATTATGGTGAGGACTACATGTTATATTATCTGTTAGCCTTTATGGGTCATTGCTTGCCTCTTTTCGTTTTACACAAACAGTGCCTAACTCGGACTGCCTAACTGTGGAGCGGGCGCATGGCTCGCCCATTAGAGTGGTGCCAAGGCTGTGAATAAGTATTTCAAGATGACACAGAGAGGGCGCTAGTCTTAGCGGGAATGTTATTGAAAAGTATACAACTTCCATCACTGTCCTCGTAGCTCAGTTGGTAGAGCAGTCTAGCATTAATAGAAAAGTCGCAGGTTCGAATCCTGTCGGGGGCTACAGACGAAGATGGTTTATTTTTCCATTGTATTCTTTCTCTCTGTATCATAATTCATATCGTTTAAAAATTATCGGGGTAACTTCCTCGTTAAAAATAACACGTAATAAAAATATTTAATTAAATAATTTGTTTCGTTATAAAGGCATAGTGCCTAACTCGCTTAGAGTGTACACATTCAACGAATAGGTACGAGTATAACTTAGCTTGATGGGTTCCACACCGCTGAGCTCTATCCGCGGATGAAATACCTGTTTTTCTTCTCCGCTAATGTCTATACTTTATATCAACAGTCGACCAAGTTTAGGAAGCACAATATGTGCTCTCAATATTTACGCTCATTTAAGGTCGGTTGTTTCAAAAGATGAATGTTGTATGGAGAGATTGATAGTATTCCGCGCCCATATTAAACGTTTATAAAGTTTGATCGAGTCTTTTAACTTTTGCTGAATACCCAAGCATTTCCATGCGTACCTAGTAATTGGACGAGCGCTCCAGGACTACAACAGCAAATAGAAACATAACCTACCATCTTCATATTTCAGGCACATCTTTAGAAGCGATCCGCGAGGTGGTGAACTCGGGTAAGATCTGCGTCCTCAACCTGCACCCGCAGTCGCTGAAGATCCTGCGGACCTCGGACCTCAAACCCTACACGGTGTTCGTTGCGCCGCCTAGCCTTGAGAAACTGAGACAAAAGAAGATTAGGAACGGAGAGGCCTTCAAGGTACTTATTTAATATACTTTTGTAAACGTTTTTAGATGTAGTTTCTGTTGGTCTGAATAGTGATGTGTAGTTTTTTAAGAAAAAGGTCCCACTGTTGATGTCTGACATGAGAGGGAAACTTCTAATTTTGTTGTAACGGAAATAGCTCATTCAAGACATCGCCAAAGCGGGTCCTTGCTTGGGAATGAGACAAACAATAATACTGGTTAACTACGTGAAGTTACCGAGGAACAGAAGCAAATAAGCAGTCTAGATTTCAGAAAATCCCAACTTTTATACCTGGTTTTTCGCAGGAGGAGGAACTAAAAGAGATCATAGCGACGGCGCGAGACATGGAGCTCCGCTGGGGCCACCTCTTCGACATGATCATCATCAACAACGACACGCAGCGCGCGTACCAACAGCTCCTCAACGAGATCAACAGCCTGGAGCGAGAGCCGCAGTGGGTGCCCGCGCACTGGCTCAAGCACACCTAGCGCCCGGCCCGCCGCGGCGCGGGGGCTGCCCACATCCGAACTACTGCAGACAGTTGTAGCGGCAGCGATAACGGCACCAACTTCATTGGAGCTAACAGCCCCAAAAGTTCCCAATCAGGCGCGAGTACTATCAGTGAAACCAAGGCGTATAGTGAAAGGGCAATCAGTGGTACCAGTATCGCGAGAGCCAACAACAACCGGGCAATCAATACCTTCAAATTCATCCTCGTACTAGGATTATTAAAGCAAATGGTTTTACATTTGCTTGTGTATTTCCACGACTCGTGGACTCGGCTGCGGCCCGGACGCTCTGGGGATTCTAAAGTAGATAAAGTAGATAATAGTGTGTTCCGTGAGGCTTCAGTTGGCGCGAAGCGGACCCGGTCGTCCCCCGCGTGAGTTTTATTCGTCTTTGCGTTGGTTGGTTGTTGGTTGGTTTCGATTTGGGCACTTTTGTTCAATTGTTTTTAATGTCGTGTATAGAATAAGGTGCAATGCTTATGAATGATAGAAGTTGTATAAAATGTACGAGAGAAATAGAGTCATATTTATTATCAGTAATGATAGTTGACCACGTTTCGTAAGTTTTCATACGAATAGGTTCATTGACATCAATCTACTGGGCAATAATAATCATTATCGTCTGATATTAGGTTAGGTTTGTGCATACGTGATGTATAAATAAGGGATTTGTCTTGACATGACGGGGATTTATTTGAATATTAACAAAATATACTGCCTTACTCAATAAAAAAGTTATGTAATTTTAATATACACGTATGAAGCTCATAATATGTTAGGGTTTGAAATGGCATTCACGCGCCAATTTTTGGCTCCAAAAGTGTTAGAAATAGGTAGGTTATCATAATAAATCATGCGAATTTGATTTTATCATATTTCTCTGTCAGTGGCGCCTTAAGGTGATTGTCTGTTGGACACAGAAGCTTAAAAAAACCTTTTAACAAAATCTAAAAAGGTAACTATTCAAAACCAATGGACTTTTACCTTAATCTTATTGGCTGCCTTCATCTGTATAGGAACGTAGCAAAGAGATAAGTAAGCCTTATGTAATGCCAACGTATGTGTACCATAGCTACTACTGAATTGCCAAGTTGAATCCTTATTGCGACGAAATAAGGCCTTATATAGGCCTATTTAAATCTGTCGTGTGATTTGCTCCATACGGTTTAAGTGAAACGTTTTGCTTCCGAAACAACAGAAAGTTGGCTGTCGGTATATATCCATCTCATTCATACAAGGGATATTTAATATAGATTCGACTACCTCCAAACTACCTACCTACTTATTAAAAGTGCCTGTTATAATTTTGGAGGATCCAGATTAAACCGAATACCTTTTCTATTGTCATTCTGATGCCTTACTTATCTTTTTATTATGTTCTAATATCCGTATTTTTGTAGACTACCTATCGCAGTCTATTATAGTCGCTGGATGATAAGGAGTCTGACTCACTTGAAAAATACTGAACTATCAGTTCAGTAAGTACTTTTTATAACCTAAAAGAAATATTTTGAGGTTATAGATAGATTATACTGAAGTTATAGTACTCGGGGTTGACTTCTTATCCTCTATGTACTATGTGTGCGGTGAATAAGGTGGCATATCACTTTGATATGTGAAAATAAGAGAGAAACCTTTTGCTGTAAGAGTCGTAGTTTATTGTTTAAAACAGGGCGTCTAGTTTAGTCACTTGATACAATAAACCCTTCCACCTGGCTTAGCCAACGTAAATAGCTGGCGTGGTAAAACTTTTTTATAAAACGAATAAAGTCATAGTGAATAAATAGGATGCACACTGTCAATAATATTGATGAGCTCGTTTAAGGCCCTCAGTATTCGACATCAATATTTCGGATAATATTGAGTGACATTTGTAATAATATTGTGCAATATATTAACCCTCGGGGATGTGCGAGAGCCGAGATTAGCCGAAGTGGCAAGAGGTACAGGCCTGCCACGCTCCCGCTTACATTATTTGCAATACGCGGACGGCGCCGCGTCGGCAGCTAGTGTAATATAAAGTGCAATAACAATTCTAAAAACATTCACGCAGTTTATTTGTGACAGAACAACCCACAATCTGTCTGCTTCGCCCGTATGTTGACTGGCAGAGAATAATTACGGCATTAAGTCCGCGTTATGTACAGTCAGCATCGCATAGATGTGTACTCTTCAGGAAGTTCAAAAATATCTGAACATGCACTCTATGGCTTTGACAATAAAGTCGTGTTCAGATGTTTGTGAACACCTTGACCGCTCAGATGTATGTGATGGCGACTGTACGACCAAAATCTTCATTTGAGCAAAGAAGATTAAATAAAGAAAATAAATGAAACGGCCATCATTATTGACAGTGGTTTGCCATCTAATGAAGTAATGAAACGATTTTTGCCAAACTTAAGACTGCTCAGTGCTCACCGGTGTCACTATGCCAAAAACATGTAGGCCAACATCAACTGGGAACTTTCACCATATCGAGATTACTTTTCACTAGGTATATAGTCAATTTTTTTATCTCACCTCATGAATTTGTTGGAAATATTATACAAAAAAAAAGGTTACCGCCACGTAAAATGTTAATTGAATAATTAATTATAGTGGACCCGATTCTACGTGCACGTGGCTTAAATAGCCTAAAACTAAATTTTCTAATTTTTAGACATAATTTAGGCGGCAGATTAAAAACGACATATATAGAATAGCATTTAGGCAGCTAAGTAAGTTGTATAGACCGCCTAAAATAAGAAACGTCAGATTCAAATTAGCGCTGTCATTTGATTAGGACAGCTGCTCATAGAATAGCAAAGTGTTTTAGCGACACCTAAATAAAATTAGGAAGTTTAGAAGCCACTGTAGAATCGGGTCCATTGTCTTATATAATAGATTCAAAAGGAACTAACTACGAGGTAAAATACCACACACAGCGTGCCAGGTATAAACCAGAGAAATGTTTACTTAATTCTTTGTTAGTTTATTGAATCTTTGGCTAGGACGATAGAACAGTTATTTTTTTCAATTAACATTGTATATGGCGTTAACCTTTTTTTGGGCATTGGCACGCGCCGGCAACAAACAATGACCATTCATGAGCTCAGTTTAAAAAAATTGACTATACATGCAGATGGTAAAAGAAGCAAGTGAGCGTTACCAGTTGATAATTTCCTAGTTCTTACAATATTTCTTTGTGTGGTATTTCCATCTAAAATAGACTATTCAGATCATAACATTCAGTCTTAGAGCCTGTCCAGCCGGAGCGTTTTGCGCGCGTAAGCACTCGCGCGTAGACACTCGCGCGTTCCCGAGGTACTAGAGCTACATACATCGCGTCCAGATGCTCTCGCGCGTTTCAAAACTCGCGCGTAAAACGCGTGCCATGCGCCGGACTCTCGACTCGCTCGTTTTACGCGCGAGCGCCGCGCGAGTCGAGATACTCTGGCGCCATTGGAGCGTTCAGTTCAGTAGTACGCGCGTGTCCGTGGTGAGTGGACGTATTTGGTTCAGAATGGAGCGCGACAAATTCGATACGGAATATTTTATTCGGCTAAGTCCCTCCCCTGTAGAAACGCGCGTAAAACGCAGCATCTGGATGCAACATAAATTGAAACGCGCGAGAGCTTACGCGCGCAAAACGCTCCGTCTGGACAGGCTCTTAATGATGCGTCATTTAAATTAAAAATAAGATGTTGTAAGCTGTATACTTTCACAATCCGATTGAAATGTCAGTAGCGTTCATTAGGAGATTTTAAAAAGAAAACTTTTCAAATATCCGTAATAGTAACTAACTCAATCTGTAATCTTATGACGAAATGTTTAATACTATATAGTGAAGGTGGCTGGACAATATCCGTTACAATGGCAATATTGGCAATATGAATACATTATCGTATCTTCACACATGACAGGCGTAAAGCCGCATACACATTGCGTTATCGAAGGCCAACAAACAGGGACGCAACCATCCGTTAGAATAAGATAGTAGTAATAGATTGCTGCGACTTCGTTGGCTTTCTTTGACTCAGTGTGTACGCGGCTAAACATGAAATACTGTCATTATGACTGACAGTGTCTTTCCCCTTTACAAGCTTACTCCTCGTAACGAATAAAAAAAACAATAAGTGAATGGAATTAACTAGTTCGAAATCGTTAGCGCTAATAGAAAACCACGTTAAAATTATACAATAAAATACCTATTTCTCTATTGCCAAATTTGTACGTTAGCTCTTAAATAGGATTTTTGAAAAATTTCTCCAGTAGTCTATTGTGGGTCTTCTCTTAAAGAAATGAATTGGTGGTAGGAAAAATTAATGAAGTCTTTAAAAACAATAAATAAACCAAACACTGCTGTTAGTGGGTAGAAAAGCAATACATTATATCCATGTAACCAATGCCTACTGTACAACGACATATCTGAATTTTATAGTGTCTATTTCAAATATTGTCTCTGTTGGCACTGTTTCTGGAAGCGATGAGACTCGGGACCGTTCGAAAGTTACATCCAAATATTATACAATACACCCAATTATGAGTGTTCCTCGTTGGATGTGGAAATGTATGGCCCTAAAGCCGCATTCACACGGATCTACCTGGTGGACTGCAAGCTGTACGATGGAAAGAGAAAGGGATGAGAATGACTTTGGAATAAATTATATCTAGGTATCTCATTATTGAAACAAATGTCAAACAACT
This sequence comes from Epinotia ramella, assembly GCA_947578815.1. NCBI lineage: Eukaryota > Metazoa > Arthropoda > Insecta > Lepidoptera > Tortricidae > Epinotia > Epinotia ramella. The sequence continues at coordinate 2,967,854 of OX388214.1, read as the reverse complement.
TGGAAAATATATCCACATGAAAATCATGATTGTAAAACATCAAGATTTTCGTAAGCAGAAATGTTTAGCTTAGTATATATCTTTTAATTTGGCAGTGCGCCTCGCAGGACCGTTTGGATGCACCTTATAATGTACGGCCATCCGCATCGAGATCCGTTTTATTCAAACACCTTCAGGAACTCTTGCTTCATGACTTGTCTTACTTGATGTATTTTCAAGTCAAAAGTAAATACATTATTGCATCTGACTGCACCGACGTACATTACTTAGCAGGTATGTGCCGATATTTTGCGTGCCGATGCCGTGATCAAAATAAAATTGAAACACGAAGGAAACTTTTATACTTTATTGACATACTTACTATACAAATACTCACTTGTGTAAGATTGTCCCCACATATTTAATTATTTTTATTAAACCTCAATATATGAAATGAATACAGAACAACAACAACTTAAAAATAAGTGTTCCGTTGGAGCAATTTTGGTACGGAACACTAAAAACATGCGGTTTTATCGCTCTAGAACGATCTCTCCCAGAAAACCTTTGGGTTGTTATAGTGACAAGCGAGAAAAGGTAGAGGTCTACGTGTTTCAGTTTCCTTGACGCAGTATGTTTTCATTAAAGTATCATTTAATAATTACTGGTTTCTGCTTGTGGCAGAATGTTAAAACGATAGTGTTACCATAATACCATTAAAAAGCGAATGGTCCCACAGCCAAAACTTTTAAAAATAGTGCCATGCCACGTTATCCATTCCTTTTAGGCGCGTTTACCACTTTACAAGATGCTAGGGTAGTCGCGTTACTGCGTTATCGCTTTACCGATTCGGAAGTTTTTAAAGTTTATAGTCGTACTTGTACATCACTATTTTAGATGGCGTGAATAAATGCAATACTTAAACTTTATGACACAATATTCTAAATGTCCGAGGTAAATGAGATAAGTAGGTATAAACTTGGAATTATTTTCATTGCAATATATCTTGTAGATAGATTGTGCGTTCCAAATAACTTAGTGCCAAATATTAGGCCGAGATAGGGTCGTTCCACTTTTATAGTAATCACAATTAAATATGTTAATTTAAATATAAAGCTTGTTATACTATTACCATTCCATGTTATCCTGATTTTGAGATCGTGTCATATGTTTTATGGTTCGAGTTATTCATTACATTGTATTAGTTTTAAGTTCATGTTATTCGGACGAGTCGTTTGATAGTTGTCTAAAGTCTGTGTTTCTTTATACTATTTTAATCAAACTTTGAATCTATGTGAACACAACTGTCTAAAGGTTCCACCACACAATAGGCCATCATGGAGCAGGACGCAGTTATGCGGTGGAATGAGATGAAAGTAGGTCTTCAGGTAGGACTGATCATACAAGACATGGCTATGCGTTAAATGGAACCATACAACCTCACCCACACACGCATGGCCACCATGATGACCCATTGCCGACACGAACGAAATAAATTGCGGTACCACAGTCAAGACTAATTTTTCACATCTCGATTTCACAGCTTCCAAACTGTATTTTTCCATGTCTAGTTCTGTTTGGGGATGTGAATAATATTAGAATATATTCACATTGAACTCGCACTCAATAGTTGAATTAAGGCACATCCACATGGTCCAGCGTGGCGGACTGCAATCCTCCTGCAAGTTATATACTAGAAAGAGCAAAATTTGGAGATGACCTTTGGTTTCATCTCCCTATCTCGCTCTCTTATAGCTTGTAAATAGCATTCGGTGTACCATGCGGGACCGTTTGAATGCGCTTCAATTTTTAGTTGTCGTTATGGAACTCCTTTATTCGCACTGGCAACTTTCTCATGACTCGTTCAGGTAACTCTGTAATGGTATTTGAATTTGATTATCGGAGGTAGCCTGCAGGGGTGCTAAGTAAACTAGATCGTCAATATAGCCTCAGTTTCTGTATTTAATCAATTGGCACGGTGCATGCCTGAACTGACATTAAATATTAGGTACATTACAGGCTGTAGTAGTTTACGAACTTACTAGACAAGTTTTGTCATGCATCGTGTCAATAGAATTTGGATTTGTCAGACTTCAAAGTATTGATATTATCTAATTTATAAATAGTCCTGTACATAATTTATTAACAACTGAATAAATGATAAAGAAAATATTATAAATAACATGTTAATAGAGAACAATTTAATGTAAATAATAGAATATTAAATTTAATATCAGATATAATGGTGGTTTTATTTGTCGATTTATTTAGATGCTGAATCAATCAGCATTTATACGTCCTAGCGTAAAACATAGCGTGTTACTAATTATTTTTCAAAATATATTAATTAAACGACTGAGCGAAACGAGCGACGCTCTCCGTGTTTACCGGAAAAACCCAGCGTTTGTATGTATGTGTCTCTGTTAATATGTATGTATGTATGTATGTAGGTAAGCACTTTATTGTACACAATAACAGGTTAAAGAATATACATGTCACACAATAGATCAAAGTACAAAGGCGAACTTATCCCTATAAGGGATCTCTTCCAGCTAACCTTTGAGCAATTGAGAGGAAGGTAGGTAGAACGAGATAGGTAAACTTATACCGTGTACAAAAACAGAGAAAATGAAAACAAAAGCTAATAGGTATTAATCCTAGACAAATAAAAACATGCCAATACATATATAAATATACAATATAAAATATAATACACACTATCATATGCAATATATGTATCGCAAATATACAATAAATAAATTAATAAATACTATATTCAACCAATTTACAAGTCATTAGAAAGCCACAACTTCAAATTCATCTTAAGTGACGCAACAGACCGCGACTGTCTCAGCGACAAAGGCAACTCATTCCACAACTTAACAGCGCGCGCGGTAAAAGATCTAGAGTATGTTCGCGTCTTTTTAGACGGTACAGCAAGAGTAAGGTTAGCACTCAACCGCAAGCGGTGGCCACTGCCGTCTGCCATATAACTAAACCGCTCAGAAAGATAAGGAGGGGAGGTAGGGCTGAACAGTGTGTTGAAAAGTAATGACAGGATATGCACGTCCCTGCGCCGGCGAATCGGTAACCATCGAAGCTTAGAACGGAATTCAGAGATATGATCATACTTGCGTAGACCAAATATATATCTGATACATACATTTTGTAGGCGCTCCAGCTTATCAAGTAGCTCCTCGTTGAGGTCCAGAAACGCAATATTGCCATAGTCCAGAAGAGGAAGCAAAAGAGATTGAGTAAGGGTCAACTTGGTACGAAGAGGAAGGAAATTCTGGAGACGCTTTAGGGAGCGAAGGGATCTGAAGATCCTCTGACTCACCTCCTATATGGGGTGACCAATAAAGCGTCTGGTCCATGGTGATACCCAAATTCCTGACAGTAGAGGAAATAGGAATAGAAAATCCATCAAAAATAATGTCAGGCACCACCACCTCTGAGAGCTTATTTACATAGTAAGGACTACCAATAACAATCGCTTGCGATTTCTTCGCATTAATTTGTAAACCAAACTTACACGCCCAGCAGCGTATAGATTCAAGGTTTCGATTGACTTCCGAGATTAATGAGGAGATATCATTTACAGTAGCCGCTGCATAAATCTGTAGGTCATCTGCATAAAGGTGATATTATATATTAGGGATTCGGTGATACTATTTATAAAAACAGAGAACAGTAATGGAGAAAGCACACCCCCGTGAGGAACGCCAGCGGAGAGTTCGCACCACTCGGACATCTTGTCATCGAACATGACGCGCTGGCGCCTGCTAAAGAGGTAGCTGCGAAACCAGGATAAGGGAGTTTTAGAAATGTTAAGAGAGCGGAGAATACCTAGCAGAGTATCAAAATCTACCGTATTAAAAGCACTGGTAAAATCAAGATGAACAAGGACAGTTAGCTTTTTGGATTCAATATTGAGACGAATGTCATGTTTGTTCGACGATAACTCAAGTAGGTACCATTGATCGGAACCTCTTGAAATTAATAGGCAAATGAGATAATAAAATATGAGCCAGATCTGTCAAACAGTTGCCGAGATACAGGGGGTAGCAATATCACAAGATATATTAATGATAGTATTACTGACTAATACTGTATTACGTAGGTACAGAAGGCTGTTGACAAATCCCCTCTTTAGGGGTATTGCCGAACGAGCCTAAACGTGGCCATCCCTTTCTATCGCATGCAACGCGCTGCGATGGAACGCGTGCGTGCCGTAGTAGCGCTAACATGCCCCCTGGGGCCGGAAGGCATGTACTTGTAGCGACGCGACAAAATCACGGGGTGAGCCGAGCCGCCCGTGAGCCGCCCCTGGCAGTTGAACTCATTGTTTATCTAAACACCACTGGCGCTGAAAAATAAATAATACCATATATCTACTAAGTATTTGATTTTGGGGTCTTGGAATGACAAAAAGTGACGGAGACAGTCAACTTTGCTCATGGGACCAACCACGAAATTGCGAAAAAATAAGAGCCAGTTAAGAGTCAACTGTGAGTTAACTGAGAGTTAATATATGTTATAGCTATTTTTATTTTGCAATCTTCTGAGTGGTGTCAATGTGAATCGCTTCGAGTGGTTACTAACTGAGCGCTCCCGTGTAGTGGAAGACAAGTTACGAGTAACACATTCATTGCCCAGAATCGCTACGCACTACGCTCGTAGCCGATCCCGTGGTTTTCCTCGTATGTAGCGGAAAGCGACTACGGCGGTCTCACGCATATATGTGTCGTCACGGGCCTGGAATGGGTTAAGTCGTTCATTCCGGTTACTGTCTAATGACAGCAGTCGATAAAGCACTCCAGTTAATAACTGACGCCACGCCAGACGTCCGAGCGCCGCGGACGGCCTAGAAAGATGAAAAAAAAGTGTAAGTAAACCCTGGTTTAGCCGGACACCGTGTTTCCAGCATTTATCCAGACGAACCGCAATCTGCAGCCCACTGATTTCGCTCGTGTATCAGCTGCTTACTGGAACAATCCGGCGATTGTATGTTGATTGTTTATGTTAGCATTAAAAAGCTTGCAAAACGATCGGTGCTACCCGTTTAGATTTGATCTACGAATTTTGAAGCTGACAACACTAGAGCACAACATCAAACCTCAATGGCATGAACCTATAATTTAGTATGGACAGGCTATGGTAATAATAATACCACGTGCGAGCGAGCTGGTAGCATACAAATCTCGATAAGTGTGACAGACAGAGATATATCATTCGTTATCCTTGTCATAGTTCCACTTTTTTTCTATTTGGCACAACAGTTGTGGCATACAATGCTGTCAATGCTCGCGCGTGGCTGCATACGAATCCGAAATATTTAATATTATTGTGAATAAAATAGTGTCCTAAAAGTAATTTACGCACGATAAGGTATCTCGTGTTCCGTCTGTGCCAAGAAAATGGTTAATTGTTGCGTGCTTGGCTGTAAAAGCCGGTCGGAACAATGTGATGAAAATATAACCTTTCACACGTAAGTAGAACATCTTTCACTTTTCTGTATACGCAATACGTAAAAATAGCATGGTAAAATTACATTACGCTCAAAATCTTGTAAAATTTGACGATTACAATAGAAATAACATCATTGTTTACATTGTACAAGAAAATATTTCTTGACAAATTATCCGCTGTAGGGTGACGTACCTATAGTTTATAAAGAAAACACAACACAGACACTAGGACACATATGTATTGTCACGAATTTAACAAAACTACACCAGTCACAACAACATATAAACAATAATCTCATGCGTAAGGGCAGAGCGTATCCGTTAACGAAGGCGTATAGTAACCGACTGACTTGACATCAACTATCGCGCGGGCTGTCAACATAGCGCGCGCGCATACCGGCTAACGAATGTAGATCCGCGGCTCAGTCCTTTTGGAAGCGAGCCGGGGGTCTACCTCTATTGGCCCTAGGAGGTAACGTGCGAGAAATAGGGTTGTCCCTGTCACACGCTATAGACTCCCCCTCGAGTTCATGAGGACGCCCACGTCCATGGACTCGCACAACATCCTGATCTCGACAACGTGGACGACCTCTTTTCCTTTTAGGCACTACAGGAGAAGGAACCACGCCATCCCTACCATTAAAACGAACGAGCTGCGAAGCGTGGTACTTGCCCAGCACCTCCTCGGGTGTATTGAGACCAGAGACCAGGTAAGTCGTAGGACTAACTTTCTTAACGACCAGGTAAGGACCATCCCTCTTTGGAATAAACTTGGCCGAAACCCCCTTAGCTGCGTTGCTAAGAACGTGAGACGTAATGAGGACCTTATCCCCGACGTCGAATACATCACCTGGCTGACGAGATTTGTCAGCATATTCTTTACGTTTGTCCTGCTGTGACTCCACGCGATCTCGAACTGCTGACAATGAACTGATAAACGAACGCAGGTATGGCGTGATCTGAGGGACAAAGTTTTCTTTGTCGAGTATGGCTCTTAAATCATAGCTAACCTCTGTTGGAGACCTCATCTCGCGCGCAAACATGAGATATGCAGGAGTAGCTCCGGTGGTACGACACATGGCACTGTTCATGGCAAACCGGATGACAGCAAGCTTAGTTGGCCACGACGAGTGTTCGTTTTCAACTAACCTGGCGAGCTGAGCTTTCAAGTCTCGATTTTTACGCTCCGCCGGATTCGCTTCAGCGTGGTACAACGGCACGAAGCTCTGCTTAACTCCAAGAACAAAGAGACACTGTTGCATGACCGCTCCGACGAACTGCACTCCGTTGTCGGATACCACCCTGCGAGGGAAACCATACCTGAGGAAGTATTCTTCTACGAGCGCACGAGCACATGCTTCAGAACGCATATTCATTATGCATACGCATACGCATACGCATTATTCTCAGCATATTTTTACCCGAGCAGAGCTCTTTATCATTAATCTGTAATAATTTGAATATTTGAATAGTAAATGTTTTTTAATATGGTTGTGTCTCATTTCGGTATTTAGTGTCATTATTTTTCCCGCCTTAAGCCTGCATCGCGGTCAATAGTAAATTTTACAGCTAATGACAAGTTTACCATTGATCGCCGCGGCCAGGCCGCGCCAGTCTGTGAGAGACTTTAAGCCTCTCACAGACAGGCGCGGCCTGCGGTGGCGGTCAATAGTAAATTTGACACTAACTGTCAAGTTTACTATGAACCGCCACCGCAGGCCGCGCCAGTGTGATTCAGGCTTTATAATAATTAAGTAGATCAGCACGGCTATCACAGGACGCCCCGCGAGCTGTGTCGCGGCGAGGTAGACTGTCCGTCTCTTTTTAGTTAGAACGATTAGAAAGAGACGGATAGTCTACCTCGCCGCAACACAGCTCGAGGGCGTCCTGTCATAACTGTGCTGATAAGAAACTACCAGGTAAGCCGTTTGCACAAGGACTATTAATTACCTACATGTCATGTTCTGTTACTAGAATCATATTTCATGTTATTAAGCTGAATATTACTAGTGGTTGCGAACAGAGCGCCTGCTAGGCAGTGAATGTGTGTAAAGCTTCAGTAAAAACTACTTACAATAAAAGCGCATTATTTAAAATAAACATATGGAAGCGATGGGGTAATTTTTAGTTACATGGCCACCCCACGGGAATCATCTACTTTGTTGCCGTCCCTCATTGTGGCGACACTTACGTCGCCTCTGTAGGTATATACTCTAAGCTCAATGGCATTTATTTATTATTTATTTATTTAAACTTTATTGCACAAATATAAAAATAGAAGTACAATTGGCGGACTTAATGCCTTAAGGCATTCTCTACCAGTCAACCATTGGGCTAAACAGAAACTTTAGTGGTGCAGGATCCTAAGTACAGAGACTCGAATGGAAACACAAATCAATTAATTTAATTAATATACATACATACATAATGCATACAATATAAACTTTAACTTTGCATTTTTAAACAGTGGGTATTATCACGCCATATTACAATAGTTAAAATGTAAAGATTTTAAATAACGCTATAATAATTTGTTAAAAAAATATTGCAATTATAGTTTCTGTTGCTGTGTAATCCTTCCCCATGGTCCAAAAAAAAAGGACATGACACTGACAGTTACCTCCATCTTTGACAGTTGACATTGGCAATTTGGCATCTATCTACGATACGAAGGGAGCGAAAACAGCCAAATCACATAAAAATCTGTCCTACTTTCCAAAAACTCTTGCTAACTGCGCATCATCACGTTAACCTGTTCTAAAATGCCGTCAATGAAAGTGGAAGGCGACAGTGATGGGGATGGAGATTTATCTGGTGGGGAAACGGAGAGGTCTGGAGGATCCTCCAGAGGTCCTGACAGGGACTCCAGCGCTGAAGAGGCAGACGAACCTGACTCCGATGACTCCTCAGAGATGGATGAGAGCGAATGCGAGCGGCGGAGAAACGAGTGCCTGGACAATCTAGGTCGGTATTTTGAGGTTATGTTTACTAACAACTGATTATGTTTTGATATAAACAGTGGCGTTTTTAATAGATTGTTGGTATTTGCGCGAAAACCCGTCCTATACTAGATTGATGACTGATCTTTATTTGTTGTTACTTATTCTTCAGTTGATTGTTTCTTTATCTCTTACAAAAAAAGGTTTTTTTGTTGTGAATATTTTTTTGTTCTCTCTTTTGCTTGTTAAGACCCGATGTCTGAGAGTTGGGACCACCTTTAGTCTCTTTAGCTTGCAGTGCTCTATGAACAAGCTGAGTTATTGTTGTTTTCAAATTCCATTGCAGTTTCAAGTGCTTAACCTCAATTCCATTAAACAACCAATTTCTTCTTCTTCTTCAGCATGTATGCGCCCACTGTTGAGCATATGCCTCTCCATGCGTCTATAGGCTGCGGTGTCCGCTTATCATCAGGCGGGCCGTACGCTGGTTTGCCACCGTTGTTGTATTAAAAAAAAAAATGTTCTTCCATTCAGCCCAATTTGCCATAGCTTGCCCCCAGACCAGCGCTGTGATCGTTTTTATGTTGCCTGACCATCTAGCCGGGAGCCTGCCTCATCAAAAGGATAATTGCCAATGTAATTTAGATCAACTGCAATAAGAAATAGAGTACTTTGTTTTGTTTTAAAATCTAGTGAACCAAATAAATTCAAATCTGTTCAAAGGGTCTAGCAGGCTAAGCTAACAAGATTGGCCCCCGCAAGCGATTTGGTTGTAATTTGAGGTGCAGTAGTGGCAGGCTTTAAGAAGACTGTATGCATAATATCAGCCTTCGATCTTCTTTTGTTTTAGACTTATCCACGAAAATGTCAAAATATCAAGGTAATTTTTAAACGGTTATTTCAGCTAAACCAAGCAAGCGAGAGTAACCAAATAAATTCAGAATTAAAGAGCATGAAATGAGGTTCATAATGCATATTTTTAAAGACATTCATATCCTTGAACTTGGATGAAAAAAAAAAATGTTTTTTTTTTCGCTTATATTTTTTGCCACTTCTCGCGGAGGCACAACTACCAAAAAAATTGCTTAATAAGTCACAACTGGCAACTACGTATAAATTTAAAAAGATTTTGAAAAATCATGGTGCGTCATGTCAAAAAAAAACATTTGAATGATATAAATTTCATAGAAGTGGAGGATGCTTTTTAATAGGCCATTGGGCCGCTAGAGGTCATCCTGTAGAGACAGAGAGAGAAGAGATTTAGCTATTTGTTTATATTGGCACTCACTAACTCAGTGTATTATTATTCTGGTAGTGGCTTCCGGACTGTAAGAGCCCTTATATCACTATGACCATTGCTGATCTGTTGTGATTAACTCAGTGTAAAGCCAGGTTTAGACGAAGCCAGTGCTGGCTTGTTATTGTATGCAAAAGTACTGGCGGGAATAATAATAATAAGTGGCGACACCGCAGACCCCTAACCTCCAGAGGGCCCGAGTGATCTGGCCCTCACATCTGTGCTTGCCTTAACCGGCCGGCCAGAGTGGAGTGGCAAGAGCAGAACCTTTGCTCCAGTTGGAAGTGTAAAATGTCATAACGCCGGCGGCCCTTGAATGGATTACCGGGATCTGGTGCACCGCAGACTCACCTCTCGACAACCTCACAGCCGCTCAGACGTGTTGCTCCATTGTCGCACTGCGCGTGCGACTGTTTGTGGGGCCAACTTAACGAGTTGGCGAGTCACCGCCTGCCTTTTCACAATTTTGAGACTTATTGTCACGGCAGGTGTCCGCTAATCTCCTCCCATAACCCATTGCCCAGACCACCCACCATTCAACCCAATAACCCATGACCTTAGTTTCCATCGCAGCACAGTGTTGCACTGCAATAGTCTTTGCACCTGGCGGGGACCATCACCGGGTGAATCATGTTGTGCGCTCGGAGATGGTAACTGCCATGTGTATCCCTCGCTTTATATTATGTTTGTTTTAAAGGGCCTCTGCGCTGTTGGCTTCGGCCCCGCGCATGCCTTCCAAAAGTCCGGGACCCCATGGTCCTGAGATATGGAAAAAACATACATAATAATAATAAATAATATTAATACTTTATATTATATTTGTTTTAAAGGGCCTCTGCGCTGTTGGCTTCGGCCCCACGCATGCCTTCCAAAAGTCCGGGACCCCATGGTCCTGAGATATGGAAAAAACATACATAATAATAATAATAATAATAGGGATTAGGGATTATTTCCTAAACGAGTGTGGGATGCATCGCGACGTAGTAGCAGTAGACGGAAACTTCACCCCGCTCTCCTTGGCAAACGAGAACTGGCGCAGGCTTAAAGTGATGAGCGCCGAGGACCGCAGGGCGGTATGGAGGAGCAAGGAGCTACACGGGCGGTTCTACAAGGCCCTCACAGGGCCCGATGTAGATCTGCTCGCGTCGGTGAACTGGCTACGTTTCGGGGATCTCTTCGGGGAAACCGAAGGTTTTGTCTGTGCAATTGCGGACGAAGTTATCATGACGAACAATTACCGGAGGTATATACTGAAGGACGGTACGGTCGACATTTGTCGGGCATGCCGCCGTCCCGGGGAGTCACTCAGGCATATTATCTCCGGTTGTGGTCATCTTGCTAACGGCGAGTACTTGCACAGACATAACCTTGTAGCCAGAATTATTCACCAGCAACTTGCTCTACTATACGGTCTTGTGGCCTCCGAAGTTCCTTACTATAAGTACACACCTGCACCAGTTCTCGAAAATGGTCGTGCCACGCTCTATTGGGATCGATCTGTGATCACGGACAGGACTATTCTAGCCAATAGGCCTGATATCGTGCTGACAGATCGATCGAAACGCCAGGCAGTGCTCGTCGACATCACCATCCCCCATGACGAGAACCTCTTGAAGGCCGAGAAGGACAAAGCCAGCAAGACCTGGCTCACGAGGTAACCGCCATGTGGGATGTTGATTCGACGATCATCGTCCCGATAGTCGTTTCGGCGAACGGTTTAATAGCAAAGAGTCTCGACCATCACCTCAAGAGACTCGCTAGGCGGCTGGATCAAGGGTCAGATACAGAAGGCGGTACTCCTGGATACTGCGCGTATAGTCAGGAGGTTCCTGTCTCTGTCGCCCTGACCGCCGGTAGCTTAGGCCGCGCCTCGCTGCCGGCTGCACCCTAGGTTAGGTTTTTATAATGATTTTATGTTTTGTATGTATAGTTTTATATTTTACTTTTTAGATATAATTATTGTAAAAACCTAGTCTAAGACGAAATTAAAATAAAGAGTATAATAATAAATATTATGGGACAATCTTACACAAATCGACCTAGTCCCATAGTAAGCTCATTAAGGCTTGTGTTATGGGTACTAGACGACGATATATATAATAGATATAAATACTTAAATACATAGAAAACTTCCATGACTCAGAAAGAAATATTCATGCTTGTCACACAAATATTTGCCCTTACCAAGCCAGTCAGCCAGCACTGGCTTCGTCTAAACCTAGCTTAAGAATATAAGTTTTATGTATTACTAGCTTCTGCCCATGACTGCGTGGAGCTCATTTATTTTGTAGCTCCATTCAGTGGCGGATTTACCAGCAGGCTGAGTAGGCTCGAGCCTAGGGCGGCAGATTTAGGGGGCGGCAAATTTGGGACCGGTTTTCTTTTTACGTCATAGAAATCAAAAAGATTTTTCCATTACGGTTTTCTAACGTCTTACAGGGATGATAGAAGTCTGCAACAAATTTTGCCGATGACTTTCCTTCCTTTCCTCTCTCACTTGTTATTGCACATTCCGAGAGTAGCAAACTTCCATTTCTGGAGTAAACAGCTAGTTCGCCGCCCCTCAACCAGTAATCAGCCTCTGCGCCCTTTGCCCACACTTTGTATTATGAGTGAAAAGAACGAAATTGTACGTGCAATTTCAACGAAATTGTGGCAATGTAAAAATAATGTCGGACATGACAATTGTACAGGCAAGGGCGGTGGCAAAAACTATACAGCCTATACCTTGAAAATTTGTAAATCCGCCACTGGCTCCATTCAAACTTTAATTTCACCACCTTAGAGGATGATTTCTGGGATAAAAACTATCCCAAGTCCTTCCCCCGGATTCAAACTATCTCCATACTAAATTTCATCTCAATTGGTTCAGCAGTTTAAGCATGAAGAGGTAACAGACAGACACTCTTTTGCATTTATAATTTTAGTATGGCTGAAACAAGAGTATCTATGAAAGTAAAACAACAGCCTTGGAAAAGTTAAAGGTATCAACGCAGATAATATAATTTACAGTAACTCAAGAGTTTTCCAGTTTGTAATTTTTTTTTAATTCCCACGGAATATCTGTTTTTTTTTTTTGCAACGACGGTGGCAAGCAAGCATGCAGCCCGCCTGATGGTAAGCGGACACCGCAGCCTATAGACGCATGCAACTCCAAAGGAGTAACATGGGCGATGCCGACCCTTGATATGTTTGAGGATTTGCCGTGTTGACAGCTGAAGGAACATTTGTATGATGCAAGTCCTCTTGGATTTGCAGGCATGCATGGACTACTGTAACTGCTTACTATCAGGTGGACCGTACTCTAGTGTTGTGATTCTCAGCCAAGCCTTGTAAACTCGAGCTGTTAAAGCTAACACTTGCGTTATGTAGTACTAAGAAGACTCATGTTAGTCCTGACGGCTCGAGTCTTTAAGAGTCCGCAGTAAGCTCGATTCTCCATACAAGCGTAGTTACGCTCTCGTTTTAAAACTACATGTTGGATTGTAAGGAAACTTTGCATGTACAATGACATGAGGTATATCCAGGTCTGTAATTAGTTTATGTAGCTTCAGATACCATGGTAAAAAAAATACAGCGAATTTAAATTTTTCATACAAAACTTGCTTTTTCTGTATTTTGTTTGTTTTGTAAACTGCAACCATATAAACTAATTACAGACATAGATATACCTCATGTCATTGTATATGCAAAGTTTCGTCACAATCCAACACGTAGTTTTAAAATGAGAGTGTAACTATATTTGTATGGGAAGGTGAAATTCGGCCGAGCTTACTGCGGACTCTTAAGGCTCAGCCAAGCTGTGACTCGCAAAACTACAATATAATTGTTTGATTCACTTCCCTGTAAGTAATTTTCACATTAATTTAATATTGGTGTACATTATGCATACTACATAATTATCACAATGTAAGTACATATAATCTAAACTGCTGAAGATATGATGCTGAGATTTAGAACATTAATTGCTCATAAGATCCAAGGTGTATCAAAACAGGATTTTCAGAATACCAACCCATGGAGGGTGAAGTTGAGGATAACATTGTACGAATGAAAAAACTGCCAGTGAGCAAACCTCTTGGTTGCATAAGTGTTCCATTGCTGGAATTTACGGAACAATAAAAACTACTCGCAAGTGACTTCTTCACAGCTCCAAGGACGCATTTTTTATTGCATATTGTCAGTGTTCCCTTCATGTTGAGTTTTTCTGTTATGGATAAAAGCCTCCTTTATCCCGTGCCGTTTTTGGCATTCTGTCTGTCTTTGGGGTAGTTTGGTCCTGTGACCTAAGTTATGACATTGGCATTTTCGATTATTTTTAATATGTAACATTTTAATAACAACAAAATGTCTCTTATAACAGTTAACTTACCATTCTGTTAACATTTCAGCAAACCTGGAGCGCCAATTCACCGTTCTCCGGGAGCAACTGTACTCGGAGCGCATGAAGCATGTGGAGTACCAGCTGACGGAGGTGCGCGGCGGGCGCTCGCAGGACTACCTCGCCCCGCTGCGGCAGCTGCAGGACAACATGAGGATGCGGTGGGTACTAGCACAGTAGATATATGACTACAAGCAGTGAAACAATTCACCGTTCTCCGCCAGCAACTGTACTCGGAGCGCATGAAGCATGTGGAGTACCAGCTGACGGAGGTGCGCGGCGGGCGCTCGCAGGACTACCTCGCCCCGCTGCGGCAGCTGCAGGACAACATGAGGATGCGGTGGGTACTAGCACAGTAGATATATGACTACAAGCAGTGAAACAATTCACCGTTCTCCGCCAGCAACTGTACTCGGAGCGCATGAAGCATGTGGAGTACCAGCTGACGGAGGTGCGCGGCGGGCGCTCGCAGGACTACCTCGCCCCGCTGCGGCAGCTGCAGGACAACATGAGGATGCGGTGGGTACTAGCACAGTAGATATATGACTACAAGCAGTGAAACAATTCACCGTTCTCCGGGAGCAACTGTACTCGGAGCGCATGAAGCATGTGGAGTACCAGCTGACGGAGGTGCGCGGCGGGCGCTCGCAGGACTACCTCGCCCCGCTGCGGCAGCTGCAGGACATCATGAGGATGCGGTGGGTACTAGCACAGTAGATATATGACTACAAGCAGTGAAACAATTCACCGTTCTCCGCCAGCAACTGTACTCGGAGCGCATGAAGCATGTGGAGTACCAGCTGACGGAGGTGCGCGGCGGGCGCTCGCAGGACTACCTCGCCCCGCTGCGGCAGCTGCAGGACAACATGAGGATGCGGTGGGTACTAGCACAGTAGATATATGACTACAAGCAGTGAAACAATTCACCGTTCTCCGCCAGCAACTGTACTCGGAGCGCATGAAGCATGTGGAGTACCAGCTGACGGAGGTGCGCGGCGGGCGCTCGCAGGACTACCTCGCCCCGCTGCGGCAGCTGCAGGACAACATGAGGATGCGGTGGGTACTAGCACAGTAGATATATGACTACAAGCAGTGAAACAATTCACCGTTCTCCGGGAGCAACTGTACTCGGAGCGCATGAAGCATGTGGAGTACCAGCTGACGGAGGCGACTGCAGTACAACATGAGGCTGCGGTGGGCACTAGCACATTTTATTTCGGAGCACAAGACTCCATCACTGTTAGTAACATGAAGAAAGAACAAAATAAATTATAAATTATTAATTTTGTATTAAGGCGAAACAAGTCGAATGAAGCTACATACGCGACACTAAAATAACACTAGGCGGTGCAACATTATCGTAATTTTCCCCAGTGACACACACTACTACATTTCACGCACACCATATCACTTTACAGCGCAGGTCACTAACCTTGGTTTTTCTTTGGTGACATTATGAATTGAAATCAGTCGCCGACCTCCATAGAGCAAGCAAAATCGTCAAAACATCTTATTGAAAAATTACAGAAACTTTAACTTAGGGTACATTTTGGTATATGAAATATGTGCTATTATATAAGATAAGTCAATGCCAAATCAATTTATAACTAGGTATATCGCATTCGAAATTTGTATAACCAGCGTAAGCGGGCACCAAAACGCTGGTAAACAATTCGCGACGGAAGCTCACTTCAAACTAGATATGCAAAATTTGCGAGCACGGTACGGAACCCTCGTGCACGAGTCCGGCTCGCACTTGACCAAGGGGCAAGCAGAGTATAAAAGCAGCATAGAATATGTCCGATCTAGTGAATTCCTTAGCTCTATAGTAGGTAGGTTAAGAAAATGAATCAATTACTTGATTTGTATGTTTTATACCACAAGAATGTAATTTTATGTGTAATTACGTCATACAATTGCATCATCAAATATAAAAATTAACCATATCTATTATTTTATTTTTATAGGCTTGTAAATGCACATTTATATTTTATATGCCATGGAATACGTTGCTATTTTAGCTGCATTTATATATTACAACATAAAAAAACTTGAAATAAACCCGGCTCGGTGCCAGCCGTCATGCACCTGCAACTGACCCGACTCCGCGCGTATCGACTTGTCGTTCCCGCGGACCCAGTCGGTGAGGTCGAGAGAGAGGCACAGGTCTTGGGCAACCCTGTGTATCTTCATGTGCGTCTCAGGCGATGCAGGGTCTGTGGAGAGGACACTTCACCCACGTCGGCTTCGCTGCGTGGATTACAACACGTGCAGTAACCAGTTATAAGTCCGATGATATATTACAAATATTTGCTACCTACTTCTTCTTCTTCATTTGACTCTCAAACTCTTACTCGGGTCTGCCAGCATCCCGCCTAGCGGGCCAACACCATAGGCGCTTTCCGCTACATACGGAGGAAAACCACGGGATCCGCTGAAACAATGACTCGTGTCGTATTGAGCGTAGCGCGTAGCAATTCTTGCTAGTGAATCAGTTAAAACATGGAGTTGAAGTGTAGTTATTAGGTATCTTGAAGAACTGTATCCAATCAGGTGACTATATTTCGTCTTGAATTGATCACAACAACACAATCTGCCTCATGCTTGCAGATTCCGAGTTGATATTATAAATATTCTAACAATGTATTTCCACAATATTGAATTCGTTAGCACTGCTGATTTTTGAGGAAGAAAACACGACAATTTCATTGGACGGCTTCATTATTACGGCGGGATCGCAATATATTATCATAATCGCCTTAGTTTGTACAACGATACGATGTTCCTTGTAGTTATACGAGTATTATTTTATTTATTCAACTGCACTTGCAAAATCAATAGTGTCTAAGACAACATAAATGACAAAATGTCACACCTACCTATATGGCAGATGTTATGACATATACACACACGTACACCCATGCACCTACACCGTAAAAGACAATGTGCCCTGTGTGATAAAAAAATATTCCACGTACTAATTAAACGTATTCGAACTTTTTTGATTAATAACGACTCTACGCGGCTCTACGAGGAAAAATATGAAAAACCGGGTTGTAATGAGTAGGGTTTGAATGTAGTATTGGGTTTTATAGTAGCACAAATGACAGAAATTCTATTTTGAACGTTTAACTATCTACATAACCCCCTATGAATTTTCCCTAAAAACGTATTATTTTTAGATTGCTGGTATTAAATTAGCGAATTATAAAATTGTCAAAACGAAAAATTGCGACAGACGTCCTTCCAGTACGAGGCCTTATGGCCATCTGCCTAGTAAAATTGAAAGGAAGTGACTTATGCGTGTCCGATTCGTGCGTGATTTCGTATTTATGAGCTTAATTCTACTGATTTATGTATATTAAAAATAAAAGGAGCCCACTTGCTTGTCACATATATAATAAGGAACAAAAGAATACAAAAATAAATACTAAAAATTTAATAGCAAAAAAATGGTTCAGGTTTTTAGTCTACTCGGGCTACCAAAAAACGCAAAATCAGAGCTAACTTTGCCATCCTAATCTATCGAGGCAAATTAATCAAATCGTGTTTTAGGCCTCATATAATTGTAGCAAATATCTTCAAATATCATTTAAAGAAGAAACTGTCACATTTTATGTAGTTTTCGCGCAATAAAGTAGGAACTTCGAAGCCCCATTTTACACCTTTGTGGTAATTTCCTCAAGATGCTTCACCTTAAGCAGTCATTTAAATTTAACAAGAAGTCTAAGTCTTCTGGTAGATGTCGCTACACGCCTCCCTAAGGCGTTGTAGGACGGAACTGATTGAAAGATTTAGTGGCCGAGACAGATTGTTCCGATAGCTCAGTCGGTTAGTAGCGACGGGCCATGAATGCCTGTGGTCGCCGGTTCGAATCCGGCTCGGAGCATTAAATTTTCCCACGTTTAAACGTCCGCTGCGACATGTACATCTGCCCGCCCGTGCGCCTCATAGAACTGGTTTTGAAACGAGCGCAGAAGTAGAAAGGTTTTAAGTGAGGCTAGTCTAGATACCATTTTAGCTAATTTATTTAAAGCGTGTAAATGTAGAACGCTTAAAGCTCGCGTCGGGAAGTCGGATTCTCCGACGCGTGTCAAAGGGCGATCGTGAAGTAATTAAGTTTAGTAAAATTAAATTAATAGCCCCACCCGAAAGGATGTAAAGAAATGGAGTAGGTAAAAAAGCTCGCGAAAAATAAACGTGGCCTAGTTTTGTGAAATACTTTCACTTTTGTAAAACTAGTGCCTACGCCAAATCTTGGGATTAGGTGCCCGCGCGCGGATCCCGGGCTCCTGCAGGGTAAGACCGTGAAAAACGCTAAAAGATGATCATGGTACAAACGCCAACACAGCTAACTGACCATCCTGTATTTATATTGAACCTTATTACAATGAACATAAAGTGCATACAACATAACATCTACATACAAACGTAGTTACGCTCTCATTTTAAAACTACGTGTTTATTGTAACGAAACTTTGCATGTACCGACATGAGGTATATCCAGGTCTGTAATTAGTTTATGTAGCTTGTAGCTTCAGATACCATAGGAATAAAATACAGCGAATTTAAGTTTTTCATACAAAACTTGTTTTGGCTGTTGTTTTATAAACTGGAACCATATAAGCTAGACAGACCTAGATATACCTCATGTCATTGTATATGCAAAGTTTCGTCATAATCCAACACGTAGTTTTAAAATGAGAACGAAACTCCGTTTGTATGGGAAGGTGAAATTCGGCCGAGCTTACTGCGGACTCTTAACACATTCACTGCCAAGAATCGCTACGCGCTACGCTTGTAGCCGATCCCGTGGGTTTCCTCGTATGTAGCGGAAAGCGACTACGACTCCTGGCAGTGAAAGTGTTAACTGTGTTGGCGATGATACACTGCCAGGAATCCGTAGCTACTTTCCGCTACTTAGCGGGAGTGCCACGGGATCGGCTACGAACGTAGCGCGTAGCGATTGTTGGCAGTGAATGTGTTAAGCAGTAACGTTAATATGCTAACGAAACTTATAATTTTATTATTCCAATAAAGTAGAGCATGGGAGCAAGCAGCGATCTGTTTTGGTTTTTAACCCCCGACGCAAAGAGAGGGGTGTTATAAGTTTAACGTCTGTCTGTGGTATCGTAGCTCACAAACGGATGAACCGATTTTCGTTTAGTTTTTTTGTGTCATAGATAATTTTATCCCGAGTGTTCTTAGCCATGTTTCATGAAAATCTGTTCAGCCGTTTTTGAGATATTGGACTTTGAAATGAAAATGTCGGGGGTTTTCTCAACTTTTGTAAGTTGTAGTTATTATGTGTTTAAGTCTTTAGAATAGCAAAACTACTGATGGCTGAAGAATACTGAAAAAGCTACGGTAGCGTGGGTCGTCGTAGGTTTGAATCCCGACTCTTACCAATGAGTTTTTCGGAACTTATGTAAGGAATTATTATTATTATTATTATCGTATTGACGAGAGACATAATTCTGATCTTGACACGTTTTATTGTTATTGACCCTGTACATCTCTGACAATATAACATTAATGTTCCTTTTTTGTTTTGACGCTTAGAGACCGTATACATCTCTTAGAATATTAGAATAATTATTAATTGTATTTGGACGCTCAGAGACCTTATACATCTCTGGAATACTGAATAATATCATTAACTTCTGTTAATGCTGGATACAGATCTTATATCGAATGTAATGGTCATATTTTGCAATTTTGTTTTGTTACATTAACTTAGTGACATTTAGTTTGTTAACCTTTTATATATCATTTTAAATGATTATTGTGTAAGATTACTATTTTATTGTAAATTATCGTTTGACATGTAAAAGTGCCCTTGTGGCCTATTTGCAGAATAAATAATTGATTGATTGATTGATTGAATATTCACCGTTAGCTTTTCGGTGAAGGCAAACATTGTGAGGAAACCGGTCTGATCCCAATAAGGTCGAGTTTTCCCTCTGGGTTGGAAGGTCAGATAGCAGCTGCTTTCGTAAAACTAGTGCCTATGCCAAAACTGGGGATTAGGTGTCAAAGCTCCCGGGCTCCTTTAGGGTACAACTGGGAATAACGCTAGGAGGATGATGAGAAATTGTAGCTTGATATGTTCCGAGTGTTTTCGTATGTGATGTTGTGAAGGGACGCCTGGCCGGAAGCAGGCGGGCTGTCGATCGGTTTTTGCGTTCATTCAGCCCCATTCCCTAGGGTTGGAGCCTCAGGTTACTGCCCCGGCGGCGTTCCCACTTCAAACTCTTCCATTCTTCTCGTTTTCCTGCAGAACAGAAGGACATCTTTAAGGCTGACATCCCTCAATTCCCTCTCCTCTAACACATCTTTACCGAATCTTTACATAATACATTCCGCTAATACATGCTTACTAGTTTCTTTCTCCCCACAGTGTGGGCAGGAAGCGTCACTGCTGATACCTATCACCTTCAAGTGTCTATTTAGAGTATTGTGACCAGTTAAAAAGTGTGTTTTCGTATGTTTGTTGGTAATGTAAAAATACTGTTGTCATTTACATACAGAGTGTACCAAAAATGGGGTGTGAACCGATCAAGGGCATAACAGGGTATCGTGTTCTGATAAGAAAAAAGAAAAAAAAAAAATTTTACGCTATTTTTTTAAACATGTGTATAGAGCAAGTCGCCCCAGGCGGCCAACGCTCCTCAAAAATGTAAAAAAATCGCGTAAAAAAAATTATTTTGCTTTTTTCTTATCAGAACACGATAACTATAATATGCTCTTAATCGGTTCACAGAGAGACGTCTCTAGTCCATATAGCGCCCGTGTGCAAACATTACTCTAGCGCCCCCCAGTAAGCGCGCGGTCAAAGTACGGCTCGGCGCCCCGTAGGGCCGCTGCGCCCGTGTGCAACGCACACGTTGCACCATAGGTAAGGACGCCCCTGTTCATACTTCATACCCCATTTTTGGTACACTCTGTTTTACTTAGCTTCCTCATGACACGCATTTCTTGTTGGTGCAGGATCGAGGTGGCCGGTATACTGAAACAGATGCGCATAGAGAACTTGAAACACAAGTACGAGGCCGAGGAACAGGCGGCGCAGCAGCATTTCAAGGTAACATTCATTATAACTTAGAGAACACATAAAGGTCACAGCTCATTAGACCAACCCGGCACCCGACCCGCACCGCCCGCCGCCAGCGGTTACTAGTCTTTATATGGATCTGTATGGGCATGCGCTCACTACACCAACTGCGTAGTTAGTAGAGTTCCTCTAATGAGCTGTGGCCTTAAGGCGGGAATCGAACCCGCGCCCTATGTTTCGCCGGAACAGTGCACCGGGCCTTATATCACAAAACTTACAATTACAGTTTACAAATTTGGCATTTTACTGAACCATCAGACCGGCCCAATCATTGGTCTGTCTTTTATAAAATATCTTTTATACAATATTATATTTACGATATTTAGCCTACGATGTAACAATTTTGTAGACATGGTAACATCAGTTTATCGTGGTAACGTTAACGTTAAACTGACCAAATTAAAAAAAAAAATATAATGACTTGATTCGTTTAAACTATAATACCTTAAGAGTATTCAATTGGTCAACTTTTACATTGTCTAAATTCTTGAATGAAGATATCTAAATCGAAATAAATAAGTTTTTGATTAATTTGTCATTTGTTGCTATATATGTATTATTTATTTGCTTTCAATCCATAAAACTTGTTATTGAATGTTTCAATACAAAAATAATATTTAAAACAGAAACTGTACCACTGAGAATCGTTTATTTTTCATAAAAACAAAAACTGACCATATTTAGTTTATTCAACCACTATTAAAATGTTTTTAGAAGAGCTTACAAACGTAATGTATTACATATTAGCATTTGTCCAAAATTCGAAACTTGACTTAGTTTCAAAAAAGACATACCTATAGATTTATCAGAACGAAGAAGTTCAATAAAATACATATTATCAAATTAATACTCTCATAAAATACTTAAGTTATTAGAGTTTTTTTTTACTTTTTGCAACATTTCTCCAAAAATAATTTGGTCATAAGACATATTCGAATCGACGTCCCCGTTAGCATTGAGAATAGTATTCAGGTCTATATTTCTCTCTCGCTCTTATGCGATAAACGATTTAACCTGAACCCGAATACTGTTCTTAGAGCTGTCAGACTTTACACATTTCGAATTAACGACAATCTTCTTTCGGAATTACTTTTAAAACTTCTTTGCTCAACATTTTTTCTGCACCTAAGAGTCAGTACCCCAAATCCAGCGCAACTCTAGAATATAAGCATCTAGCAACAAGTGTGTCTTGAAGGGTCGGCAACGCGCATGTGACAATACTGGAGTTGCAAGCGTCCTTAGCTTTTAAAAAAAAAGCAATCGCGTGCTGAAAGTTTTATAACCAAAAGGTACTTGAGTCGCTCTGGGTCTTAGGTACAGAAAGTTTAAAACAGTTATAAGGTAAGTTGCATGCATTTAGGAGCTGTAGTACGCGTGCCGGTTGAAATACCTTCTCCAAGATTATCCTATCCAATTGATTCCTTAGGTACGCCTTTTTCTGAAAGACATGGATGGTTATTATAAACATATTGACATAGATACTCGTACATAGAACTCGTAAATATAGAGTCTGTTTGCAAATGTACTTTTACGCAAATAACTTTTAAATTCGCTCGGCTGAATTTCACTTTCCCATACAAACGGAGTTTCGTTCTCATTTTAAAACTACGTGTTGGATTGTGACGAAACTTTGCATGTACAATGGCATGAGGTATATCTATGTCTGTAATTAGTTTATATGGTTCCAGTTTATAAATAAACGAAATACAGCAAAAGCAAGTTTTGTATGAAAAACTTCAATTCGCTGTATTTATTTTACTATGGTATCTGAAGCTACATAAACAAATTACAGACCTGGATATACCTCATGTCATTGTACATGCAAAGTTTCGTTACAATCCAACACGTAGTTTTAAAATGAGAGCGTAACTACGTTTGTATGGAGAATCGAGCTTACTGCGGACTCTATCACAAACGACGTATTTTACTTACATAATATACGTCGACTTCATCCCTTAATGTAATCCAAGTTATTGAGTAAGAAACCTATATCAAAAACATCTTATAGACTAATCTAGATGTATTATAAAAGACTTCGTACTTCATACTTAGCTGTGTGTCATTAAATGCACACATTTTTGCATTTTTTAAACATTTCTTGCTGTACTTCAGTCACAGTCGAAAAATGCCGTTGTATAATTAATAATGTCGTTATCACGTCATATGTCATACAACGACAAATATAAGTAAAAAAAAAATACGAATAAAATCTTATAAGTAGGTATACATCTAACATCATATACTCTTCTCTCTTCACTCCTTTCTCTCCCTCTCCCACTATATAACCATTTCAGGTCGACGAGTCTACAAAAGGTAAGTGAATATTTAAGTGACAATGTTACAACATTTTTTTAACTGCGTATTTTAAGGCGCCGTAGGTTCAGCGAAGTTAAGCGAACAGAAGTTTTGAAACAATATAATGCGTCTGTTTATAATAAGATGGTTTCAAAAAAATACGAATAGTAATCTTGAGGCTTTCAAAAAATCACGAACATAGGTCTAAAATACACAAAAATACACTTAAAATATTCGTAAGAAATTATGCACAAAAGTTATAAATATTAAAATTGCTTCTAAAAATCGGCATTATCATGTTCGAAGGATCAGTGATTTTAATTATATTTATTTAACGGTCAAAAAATTAAAATTAAAAAACATTATATCCGCGCTTCCGAGCACGCCCTTCCATCTCGCTCACGCTTATGCTCAGTGAGAGGGAGAGAAGATCATGAACCTACGGCGCCTTAATTGTTTTTAATAATGTTTTTACTATATGATGTAGAAGGTATATAACACAAAGTAGGTACTTACTCTTCTTAAAAATAAAATATTAATGCTGTATCTTAATATTGGTTCACATAGTCTGAGTAAGAATTTAAATAGGGTAAATCGCCAATAACTGACCGCCTTTAAATAACTGGCCTCTTTATACTAAAAATGAACTCTGTTCCCCTACAAACATAATTGAATTTAGTACAAGGTGGCCAGTTATTGAAGGGTGGCCAGTAATTAACACCTTATACTAATAATGAATTCTATTATAGGTGAATAGAGTTCCTTTTTAGTATGTGGTGGCCAGTTATTGAACAGTGGCCAGTTATTGGCGCTTTACCCTATATTGTTTAGAAACACCCTCTTATTATATTTTAAACCTTTACAGTAACTTGAATACGTTACTCTATCTCTATTTTCCGAGACAAAGAAAGCGAGAATTGCGAAATCAACAGTTAAAGCCCAATCGAGCGCTTAAAAAAAACCAAAGTTACAGTCGAGTTCTCCAATATCAACACAGACAATCTTTCAAAAATATCTATACAGAGACTTTATCGTTACTGACATAAGACACATGTGTAGATATTTACGAAAGGTTGTCTGTATAGATATTGGAGAACTTGACTGTACATGAAACGTTAGTATGAACTAATTCTAAATAAGAAGAACCAAAAAAAGATAGAATATTAATAAAATTCATATACATATAGTTTTTTTTTTAACCTTTCAACTGTGTCACATAGACCCCGTTCGATATAATAAGATATCGTGGCGGTTTGAACCATTTCTTGCCTAATACGGCCGAAATCTAACGGTGATTTTGAAATGCTCTGATACTGATTGATAAGATTCAATTGTACTCAGTGTTCATTCTATTTGCTAATCATTAACACAATGCATTGTTTTCCTTGTAAGTACCCCAAAACCCCAATGACGTCACGTCATTATCAATGTCACTCAGCCGGTCACAAACTGACCGGCAGTGCTACGGGCTACGTGCTACGGCCTACGCCGTAGCAACCTAGGCCTATAAGCCGACTAGTTACGATAGTTACCGCGCGCGCTAGCTCCCGCTTTACGTAGTACCAGCGCTCGCCGATAGATGGCGCTAGTGGTATCCAAATGTTGAACTAACCTAAATACGCGGTTGATATCTTAACTTTGTTTGCTATATTTGCTGCCGATATCATTGTTATACACTTTGCGTTTATATTTTGTGGTCTAATCAACTTTAAAGATGTTATTAACGATTTTGTAGCAGTTTTATCGTTGTTGCTATGACCTTTTACTTTTCTCTTTCGTGGCCTCGGATCAGTATATAAGTTTTCACCCGTATTTTATGAAGAAGTTTGATTCAACATTACTTGTTATGTATTTATACGTGAACAAAGTATACATTTGCAACTAAAGTGTGACAAAGAGGCCTTGTTCTAAGAACTACATAGTTTGACGATGAATGTGCAGTCGTTGGCTACCTGCCATGTCTTAAAGTCTGTGCGACTCAGTAATAGGCTTGTATACTGCCCGCAATAATATCTCGACGCACAGCGAAACTTGAAATAACAATATTAATGGCAGAATAATTTGTTCGAGTACCTTTTTCGAGTAATTGGTTTACGTTTTGGGACATCACAATCAATAGATTTTTATTTTTGTTTGCCTGATAGGATTTGTTTCTTTTTTAACCGACTTCAAAAAAAGGAGGAGTTACTCGATATCTCCGAGAACTGTGAACCGATTTTAATTTTAATTTTTTGAATCGTAAGGGTATAACTCCGAGTTGGTCCCGTTGGCACTAAGTCGGGATCTGACGACGGGATCCTGAGGAATCGATGGAACTCCTCAAATCTTAAAGGCACACATATGGTGATTTTTGTGTTTTTATTTGAAGTTGGTTTTATTTTTTGTTAAAAAGTTTTGTAGTTATTAACGCTTATGCTTACTTTAAAAGAGGTATATATGTGAAATGTATGTTTGTTTGTATGGGGTAATATGTGGGACTGCTCATCCGATTTAAACATTCTTTCAGCAGTATTATAGAATAGACTGAGGCAATATTTTATCCCGTGGCTGCGCCTGGGTCCTTTGTTATACGCGGGCGCTAAAGCTAATCCATACTAATATTATAAATGCGAAGGTGTGTCTGTCTGACTGTCGTATATTTACGTCATGTGACAACGGTACGAGACGTGTGGTACCAGTTAGCCGTTTAATCGTAGAGAGAGTAAACCTAAGTCTGTCAGTCCTGAAATGACCGGAAGTACTTAGCTTTGGCACCGTCTGCCAAGTACCTACTTCCCGGCCAATTTTGCGTGCGAAAATCTTTTTATTCTCGCTCAGCACAACTTTCTCGACCTGCTGCCATGCATTTTATCATGTTTTCATGAGCCGTAGGTGTATCGGGGTGGGGTTACGGACTGGACGCCAGTGGCTTATAAGTTATAAATGTTCAAATTATACCTATAATATTATATAGGTCAGTCTTTATTTACAAACGATACATAATGACATCATCAAATACGATACGGAATGACGTCACCGTCACCCTAAATTCGCAATGGCGTCATGCCGAGTAATCCTTATCGATGACGTCACTGAAAATCCTTCTTAATGACGTCATGCCAGCTAACATAAGCCCTGGTTATTGGACAAGCGATACATTGCGCGGGGTATGCAGAAAAAAACATATTTTACATGTTGATGCTGTCTGACCGATTTCGGCCACAGCGACTGTGCGTTCTGGATAGGGAATGCAATAACCGGACATATTTCATTACCGGTTATGGTGGAATAATAACCGAAATACGGTTACGGTTTTTTAATGTCTAATCAAGAAAATTATCGGGTTAACTCTAGAAAATAATTACTATACCATTCTGCCAAATATGGCAACTCAAATACACGCTCTCGTTTATAAATAATAGCAAAAACAGCATAGTTTGAGTCTCATTGTATAGGCACCTCTGGAGTCAAATCACAAATAAGGAGCCAAACACACTGTTTTCGCCTTTTTTAAGCAATTATCAAATAATGGTCCACTAGAACTTAATTACACACGTCTTATTGACATACGTCAACACTACAGATGTAAGAAACTTAATTTATTTTGATAATTTAAGTATGGAAAAGCATCATCATCATATCAGCCAAAAGACGTCCACTGCTGGACATAGGCATCCCCCAAAGAGTGCCAAAGTGACCGGTCCTGCGCCACCTGCATCCAGCGGACTCCCGCGACCTTTTGGTTCTTTCCGTTTTTTTTTTTGGAAAAGTTAACCGAAAAGAATTGTAACCGGTTATTCAAAAATCCAAAACCCAGTTATAAAGTTTTGTCGACATAAACGGTTATATCCGGTTTCTTCGGTTTCGATTAAAACCGGTTTGCATTTTCTAGTTCTGGATTTGGTATCAAAGATTACCAATATGACTGGGGTGCAGTCTCTGGAGCGCTCTCATGTGGCTTGCAGAAGGCCTGCATCACACTAGCGCGGCCTGCGGTGGCGGTCAACAGTAAATTTGACAGCTAATGACAAGTTTACTATTGAGCGCCGCGGCCAGGCCACGCCATCGCCAGTCTGTGAGAGGCCTAACTGACGCAGTTGTGTTTACGTGTTAGAGTGCGCGTTTTCATACACGCTTCACGCGCCGCGGCACGGGTCGTAGGTTCGTAAACGTTCCTAGGCGTAAGTCATGTTGGATTGGACGAAGAACAAGAAAGCTTTAAAAGATATCAACCAAAAGTTTAAAAAAATTGATACTATCTATGTTTACCATTACTGTTTGAGTGGATCTACTATTTTATTTATTTATTTATTGATACATGGAAAACCAACAGCGCAACATATTCTGTCACAAGTTCCCATGGTTAAGTCTCCTGAGTCACTTTTTAGAACTGCGATTTATAGGTCGTAAATCAGTAAATGTGGGGTTTTCTTGTCAAGTTCGACCCCTTTTTGTATGGGCCATCTGCTAGGCACGTTAAAAGCCCGTAGTGTAACATTTTTTCTAAGAAAATCTGTTATTTTGTCTCCTGGCTAACGAGACAGATTAAGAACAAGGAATAGTTTATTGACCCATTTAATGATTGACAATATTTTTGTTGATTTATAGATCATCTGCCTTGCTTTTTTCCCGGTTGTGCCCTAAACGAGCCCGGGGTCCGCTTTGGCGCCTAATCCCAAAATGTGGCGTAGGCACAAAACTAGACTTTATTGGGATCTAACCGGTTTCCGTTCCGGTAAAAAACTAACCTATATCAACTTTCAATTTACCTTGAGTCGAAACTAGAAGGGATATTTTGACACTTCTTTCATGGGACTAAAACATTGTTCACTTTCACGAACGTTGGCCGTTAACCGGGCTAATGTTCACCGTTTTGATAATAACAATACAATACAATGCAAATATTCTTTATTGCACACCTCACAGATTTGAGAAGTTACAAGAGATAACTACAACTTAAAAAAGTTGAAAAACCCCCCACATTTTCATATTAAAGTCCAATATCTCAAAAACGGCGGAACAGATTTTCATGAAACATGGCTAAGAACACTCGGGATAAAATTATCTATGACACAAAAAAACTGCATTCAAATCGGTCCATCCGTTTGGGAGCTACGATACCACAGACAGATACACAGATACACAGACAGACACGTTACACTTATAACACCACTCTCTTTGCGTCGGGGGTTAAAAACACAGAGATAAGGGAGACGGTATAGATAAAACAAAAGGCGGCCTTATCGCTAAAGAGCGGTCTCTACCAGAAAACCTTTGGGTATTGGAGAAAGTAATAGTAAAACTAAGTAGGTAGTGCTAGAAACGAATGCGTGCAAACCTTTTTCATGCCGTTTTCGCAAGTTTCCGTGCGCGGAGAAAGACCACAGCATATCGAGCTAACTTAATTAATTCATTCATTTATTATTACAAACGTATTTTACAGAATGATGTCTTATTAATACTAAAATATTGTATTAAGGGGCTACCCGAGGTTTTCATCGATTTTTGACAAGTTTTGAATCGTATCTACTACTTTTGCACTACAGATAGAATCATAAATCAAACGGCTATCGGTTCATCAATCTTTTATCTCCATTTTGACAGACCGGATTTTGAAACAAATTAATACTTAATTTGACGTGAAAGATCTAACATATACGAAATCTACAAATTTGGGTTCGTCTATGACGTCTCTAAAAACTGGCAGAGGGTTTTAATTTTAAACCAATTAACACAAAAGTTATGGCCAGAAAACCAGTTTTTTGGCCTAAAATTGTTCAACTTTGATGCCAAATATCTCGAAAACAATGAAGTTTGAAGTAAATATGGGATACTATATTGCTTAAAGCCGTTGTTGTTAATATAATAAGCTACAAAAAATATTAGAAAACTAAGGGATTTAGATCGAAGGTCATTGGCGTATGGGAGCCTCTTAAGGGATACATTTTACGAGGGCCTGAACTAGGATACCCTGTGTTTCAGGCAGTAGGAAAGATCAGTATAACTATTTTAAACACACTTGCAAAACATAAAAAATCTACGTTTAAATACAGTACAAAAGTTAACAACTATACAAAGTATTTATTTTATTTACATAAATCAAGATTCATTTTAGAACAATAAATAGGTTCTCTGTGTCTTCGTACGACATATTTTGAAGGGCATCTCGGAGAGTTTTCTTACATTTAGTATAGATGTGAGAGTATACTCATAGGTCTAACTTGGCATTTAACCTGTTGTAAAGGAACGGACCCAAGAACATGTAAAATCTGGAGGAGAATACACATTTCCTATGTGAATTTTGGAGGAGACAATATCTTTTCGTCTTTTTCTACCGTATTCAGCGTTGTATGGGGTTGCGGAGTGCTGTTTTAATAACATACTCGCAAGCGAGCGCGCGAGACAGCATTTTGAGGGTCACAATCGCCTTAATAGTAAAGGTTGGAATAAAACAAACAGCGGAAGCGACTGGCGGCGGCGTTGAAGTCTTTTGCGTGCCAAGGACTTGTTAAGGTCATAGCTGTACTTATTGCCCGACTAAGGAGAGGAGGGTTATTTGCTAATATGCCATGCATCATTGTTTAGATTCTAAACTTTAGAAGAAATGAACTATGATGACTTAGATTGGTGTGTTTTGATTCTTTTCGCATGACTGTCAACTGTCACAATATGAATTGTACCTACTTAAGAAGCTAGGTACTTTAAAGTTGAAAACTGGCTAATTCCAATATTTATTTAGTATTTATATTAATTTCAAACAATGAGTACCTAGTAGGTTTCCTTTTCAGGTTTTACCCGATTTTATGCAGTAGCATTTGCCTTCAGACTATGACTGACTTGACAAACCTTTTTTTTGAGAGGCTGTATAACACGCCTTGCTTGAAAAAACTGCAAATGGCGAAGGTTTTTGCAAACCTACTGCACAGTCGCCCATGTTCTCTTTACTGATAGAAAGAAAGTATAAACAGAATCGTGCGTAAACAAAATAAGAACAGCCATTCACAAAAACTTAGCATATCATTGCTGTGTTTATGTTGCCCAACAAAAGGGTTTATAGCTTAGCTCTACGCTACTGCGTGAAGTTAAGCTATTTACATATGTTTTCGCCAACTGTGTGTGACATCGCTTGCTCGAAAACTCGTTTGAGTAAAAAGTGTAAAAACTTAACATGCCTCCGAACTAACTGCCCTGGGCGTCGTGGGGTGCATAATGTTTACTTTGTACACGGGCAGGTTTTCTTGATACAAGGAAAAATTTAATCATGAAATGACTGCAACTTTTGTTTAAGCACTTATTAATACGCTACAGATGCACGACTTTTAGAGTGTCGGTGCTTATTAAGAATTAGGGTCCGTTAATATATCAAATTAAGTACATGATTTGTTTGTTAAATACACTTTGTCATTGTCAAACACACTTGCCGTCATTTATCTTTATACTTAAATAGTTTCCATGAGTTCTAAATGTTTTAAAAATATCGAAATAATTTAATTGAACGTTGATTTGTCAACAACTCTCTTACGTCATCGTACTCTAGTATTATTTATGGCAACAATATACGGATAACGTCATCACTAAGGCTGCGGACTTTCTAGTCCATATAATACCCTATTCCGTATAAGTGCGATTTCCAGGAAGTCCATATTAAAACGCAATAAAATGTATTGCTATATGTTTGGAAATCACTTAATGTACGAAATAAGTAAAACGAGTACCTACAATGCTTCCCTTTGATATCCTAGATAAACGATGAAAAGTAGACGCTTTGTTGCGAAAAAAATCTAATGTTATACATATATATGGAATGTACGTAGCTCGAGTTGCAACGTTTTACCGTTTACCGTCAGATGCTTAGGAAGTCGGTTGTTCCTATATTGTTTAAATCTGGCCAAGATACAGGCTTGCCTAGTTTGGAGTCTGATGTATATACCCCACATTTATTATGATTCTCTTTTCCGACGCCTATTTATTGTATAGACAAGATCTACTCGGCATTACATAAGTTTGTAATGGCGTATCTAACAGCAACAAGATCGGAGCACATTCCGATGCCGCTACATAACGGTGCAACCGCTCCCCATTTCGCACGGCACCAATAGGGAATATTCATGACATTTTTTTATTTTTTTTATCTATTCTATAAGTAATTATATAACCGGAAAAAAATATAACACTTTCACAATATTATTAAATAAGCTAAAAAAAAATAATTAAAATTACTATAATTTTCGGACGATCAAAACGCCACCATTTTGGCGCGCTCATTTGTGACGTCACCGTGCAGCTTAGTGCACGGCGGTTCTTAAACAAATTAACAACAAAGTGTTTGATTCACACTTTTAATAAATGTGAGTGATTAAAGCTTATAAGATCAACTTATTGTAATGGAAGAGCACACAAAAGCTTATTATAAATATTGTATTGTCCCTATGTGTGAAAATCACATTAAAACTGCAAATATTTTCATATGCCCAAAGGTGCAAATATAAGGATAAAGTGGTGTAAGGCGATGAGGAGAGATAATGTATCGTGCTTGAGT
The DNA here is from genome assembly GCA_947578815.1 of Epinotia ramella. Lineage (NCBI taxonomy): Eukaryota > Metazoa > Arthropoda > Insecta > Lepidoptera > Tortricidae > Epinotia > Epinotia ramella. Next base: position 2,935,860 of record OX388214.1, on the reverse strand, counting down.
AGTTTATATTGTTGTGAAGATCATTTCGACGTGAGTATTAAATATGTATGTACCTAAAATCTTTTTTATTACGACTCGCGAACAATATAGGTAAACAATAAACTAACCTCAAAATTGTATTATATACTTATTCATAAAACTATTCTGATTCCCAATTTTTTTAGTAATTAATGTTACAAATATTATGATTTTTGTTGATCAACAGCTGACTACGAGTGTTGATTTTGATCAAGAAACCTTTTAGCTAAGTTTCTTTGTTTGCACTGTTGATCGAAGAAAGTTAAAAGAATTTAATCCTTTTTACTGAGTGACCTACACAAATTTGTTTTTAGCCTTGACGAAAACAACCTAGTTTGTTAAAGTTCATAAAGATGTTCTCAACATTTAACATTCCTAATAGGTACCTACATATCTTTGATTATATAATACTAGCTTCTGCCCGCGACTCCGTCCGCGTGGAACTCGTTTATACTATCTCTATACCAAATTTCATCCAAATCGGTTCAGCAGTTTAAGCGTGAAGAGGTAACAACAGACAGACAGACACACTTTCGCATTTATAATTTATTATTAAGTAAGTATATATAAAATATATAATATAACTAGCTTCTGCCCGCGACTCCGTCCGCGTGGAACTCGTTTATATCGTAGCTCCCCCCATATCCCCCAAAGGGATGAAGTGGGGGTGAAAGTTTGTATGGAGCTACGATATAAATGAGTTCCACGCGGACGGAGTCGCGGGCAGAAGTTAGTATATATAATATATAAAGTTATAGTATAGTAAAATAGTATATAGTATGGATAAATATCTACTAGTATTTTATTCCACTTATTTAACAAAGACACCTATTTGAAGTAGTTTAAAAGTCTAGCTATTTGAATCGCCAAAATAGGTTATAATTATTTAATTGACCAATCTCACGAGTATAAAAACAAGGAATATGAAAATTTATTGAATATCTGTAACTTATTTACCTTGCAGCTTTTACTCCTCTTAGTTCAGCGGACGTAAAGTCACAAATATTTGCGAAGTATGTATTAAATTTAGTCATCATGAACACATCAATTTTAGGCAGATTATCCGACTGTGCCTTGACAAAACCGCCTTCAGTCATTGTGGCGAGTCTTTTTTCACTTAATAATTACCAAAAAACACTGATTATTTATCATAAACAGCGGCCAAACAATGCGAATAACTTTCAATAATCATACTAACGACCTGCACGGTGACGTCACGTTTCGCTCCGCCAATAGCGTTGCGTTTTGGAAATCTGCGAGGGAATTTGAAAAATAGTACTTTTAAACAATTTATTTTATCAATAGAAACATGATAATTTGAAAAAATAATCATGTGTGTATATTTATTAAGCAATATAGATTACACGTGATTTTTTTTGTCCATTTCTAAATCACATGCATATTCCCTATTTATATTGAATATACTCGCTGCTCGCACCTATATATGGTGAATTTAATGCACTATATTGTACTCCCGCGACGTTTACCCGTATGATGATGATGATGATATTGTACAGTCACCTGCATTAATCATCATCATCATCATCACATCAGCCGAACTACGCCCACTGCTGGACCTCCCTCAAAGAGTGCCAAAGTGACCGGTCCTACGCCACCCGCATCTACTACTCTACTATTTACTAGGTCATCAGTCCACCTTGTGGGGGGCCTACCCACGCCGCGCCTTCCGGTACGTGGTCGCCACTCGGGAACCTTTCCGCCCCAACGGCCATCGGTTCTACGTGCCATGTAACCCGCCCACTGTCACTTAAGTTTAAGGATTCGGAGGGCCACCGGTTATCTTGGTTCTGTTGCGGATAGCGTCATTTATGATGCGATCACGCAGAGAAACTCCCATCATAGCCCTCTCCATTGCACTTTGGGTGACTTTGAGCCTTCTTATGCACCGCATTAATATCTGCCATAATAAAGCGCGCTAAATCCCGCGTGATACATAATCTGGCATGACCATTACTTCTAGGGCCGCTATGACGTTTCAGATATCTTTGCTTTATTATGGCAGATATTAATGCATGTATGCAACCAGCAGGAGAAATACTAATTACATGTACCTTTACATATATACATACATATATATATATTTGTAAGTTGTAAGTTCGATACCTCCTTAAAAAAAAACTAGACGTTTTTAAGTGGTTGAGAGAATTCTGGAATGCTCAATAAAGTATTGTTCATGACTATTTTATTATCTTGCGGGAATTTGGTGATTTGATTAATTAAATAAAAGAATATTAACATCAAAAATATTTTGTAGTTCAGTAATGTAGTCCGAAAAAGGTATCTATGGGAAGTTCTTACTGTTGTTTTTTCTCCGTTAATTTAACTATAATATATATCTTTATGAATTACGAAGCCAGAAAACGTAGTGACAAAAAGAGTATCCCATACCTACTGAATAGTTTGCCTGAAATGATTAGACTTGAAAAAAATAAGAGAAAATTCAAGAAACTATAAAAAAACGCATTACCTAGATGTACTTATGTAACACCAAGACAGTTTAGTATGTATACCTAACTGAATTATGGACAATATATTACACTGTTATTTATAATGTACTAGCGACCCGCCCCGGCTTCGCACGGGTACTATATTATACATATAAACCTTCCTCTTGAATCACACTATCTATTTTAAAAAAAACCGCATCAAAATCCGTCGCGTAGTTTTAAAGATCTAAGCATACATAGGGACAGACAGCGGGAAGCGACTTTGTTTTATACTATGTAGTGATGACTAACCTAGAGACTGCCGTTCTCACAGTCAAACTGTTACTACAGTTTTGTGGGGCTATGTTTTAATTTTTTGTATTAATAAATTGTACTTATTAAATAAATAATATTTAAAAAAAAAACAACTTTTAAAATATCTATTTTACATCAACATGCCGAAAAATAAAGGTAATATGACCCAAGTCATGGTTTTAGATGTCAGGTGTTGCATATGTCAGGTCAATAACTTAATATTTTTTTTTGACTTTACTTAAAACTAACATAATGCATAATAAATAGAGGCCGGACGGGATGACCCTGGTAACACGGAGGATGGGGCATGTGTTGGTTTGGGATGCTACTTGCGTTGACACGCTGGCACCGTCTCATCTTCTCCGAACCTCGACCAGACCCCGTATCACGGTCGGCCTTATCACACGATAAGTGACAAATAGGAGCGTCGTCTCGTTCTATCGAACGGTGTCAGCCAGTGACGGACGCTCTATGTTGTCACTTATCGTGTGATAAGGCTGACCATGATTTCAGGGTGATGGATGAGGGTTCAGGGCTGGTGCGGCAGCAGAGGCGGCTGAAATTATAAAAATGGCAAAGTACCAGTGTCTCGGCCCTCCACCACCACTTTGTGGCATTCGGTGTTGAGACACTGAGGCCGTGGAGTCCAGCGCCGGGACGCTTTTAAAGAACTTTCAAAAAAGCTCGTCGCCACGACTGGTGACCAAAGAGTTGGCAGCTTCCTCGCTCAACGCATAAGTATTGCGAATCAGCGAGGTAATGCTGCCACAATGATTGGCACGATGCCGCGGGGGCCTTTTTTATATGTTTTTTTGTTTTATGGTTTTGTAAATAATTTAAGTCGTTTTTTTTTAATGAAAAGTAACACGAGTCGGTTAGTTCGAAACTAACCAAAGGCACTAATAAACTTATACTGATTTGTTTTTTTTCCAAGCCGCGACGCAAAGAAAGGGTAAACGTTTAACATGTATATCTGTGTGACTGTGGCATTGTAGCTCCGAAACAGATAACCGATGTGATTACGGTTTTTTGTATCGAAAGTCTTGTCTATCGAGATAGTTTCTAGCTATGTTTGTCTTCGAAGGTGTTTCATTTTTTTAATCATGTTAATTGTTGAATGAATCGGATCATAATATGACCTAAGTTAAGCCTAGTCGAAACTTGTTAATAGATAACTTACACTCTTAAACAAATCTCTTTCTTATCTTATTATATAATAAAAATGCCGTCTAATTCTAAAATTCGATAAGGCAATTTAAAATCTTAAAATAATAAGATTAAGCCTGATTGCTAGACATGTAACATAGTTTTTCTAAAGAAATAAACAGTTCAATTTTATTTTATTTTCTTTTTACTAGATAGACTGTAGAACCTCCGTCCTCTATGTCTACTGCAACATGATGCCCAGTCGCGTCGCGTGACTCAGCGACATCTCACTTGCTCCGTGTGAATTAGAAGAGGAGGTTAGATTTTGTCGTCTGCCCGCGAAAGGCAGCAACTTAGAAAAGTCTCCGACATTATCATTTCAAAGTTCAATATCTCAAAGCCGGTTGAACCGAGTTTGTTGAAACGTAGCTAAGAACCATCTCGTCCACGTCAGCTTTCAGACATAAAAACCGCATTAAAATCGGTGCATTCGTTTAGGAGCGACGATGCACAGATACACAGACACGTCAAACTTATAACACCTCTCTTATGCGTCATATTTTTTTCATCACGTATAATCTTTGTTCCAATAGTTCTCTGTTGGCCAGTATCACTATTAAACTTTAAACAAGTCCATACGCCAATTTTATCGTTACTAACGGTCCGCGAGGTCACGCGGGTGAATATTCAGTAGTCGACTCAATTTACATCCGAGCCGAAACTGCGACGCCAACTGCACGATAGATGTCGTCACTGCCAAATATAAGTCGAAACTTGTGAAGTAAATATTAGGGGACAATCGTACTCAAAGCGAACTGTAGCCCCATAGTAAGCTTTAATAAGGATTGTGTCCAGCCACATTCATATCTAATACTCTTTTGGTCACATGACTTTCATCCCTCCGCATTACGTGCCCATATCACGCAAGGCGATTGGCTCTCAATTTATCCTCGTATATTTTCAGGCATCCCCGTACATACACATTGCTTATTCGGTCCATCCTCGTCACGCCACACACCCTTCTTAACATTCTCATCTCCGTAACATGTATCCATGCATGCATGTTTTTTTTCATCCGTCACCTTTAAGGCCCAAAACTCCGATTCATACATGACGACATGTCTCACAATGGTCTTATGGATTTTCAAACTGGGGAGACCGCCGAAATCGCAAAACGTGTTGTTTTTGTCGCCACTTCTTCAGTCTGTTCTGTGTCTCGTATGGGTCTTCACCGACAAGAACAATATCATCGGCAAAGAACATACACCAGGTACTCGATTGTATGCCTTTTCGAGGTTAACAAATACCATTATTATGCAAGTTTTTCTGTGCATTCCTGTATTTTTCGCACAATTGGGGAAGCGAGAAAATGGTGTCTGCTGCCGATCCCGACCCGTATAATATAAACACACACACATACATACATACATTAAACATATTTATAAATAGTAAACACCGAATTGGTTTTGCGTTATACTTATAACACTTTCATCTCTTAGTCGTCTCTCTATCACTTTTCATACTATGTGACATGAGTTTTATTCCTCTTTAATTGTTGCAATCCTGTATACTTATTTATCTCCTTTATTTTAGAAAATGGGCACCAGTAAACTGAGGCAGAATTCGTCAGGGATAGTCTCTCCATGCAACGTTTTATTGAAGAATAAAGTCAGCCTCTTACATCTATCCCCACTTAGAACCCTCAAAACTTCTCCTGGTATATCATCCGGTCCTAGAGACTTACCACTTTTCATACTTATCACAGCTTTTGTTATTTCTTTTTGCTTTTATTATACTTGAATGGATACATAGAAAACATGCCAGAAGGCACAAATATTCATGCTCATCCCCAGGATTCGAATCCAGATCCATCAGTCGAAGGTAAGGTACCATAAGTAGGCCAAAATTATAATGCAACGTTAGTTTAGTTAGATACCTATATAGCGTTGTGTATGTGTTCGGTAAGGTCGCCTGAGAGCACTTGAGGGAACGCTGCGGTGACAGCGGGAGACCGTTATACAAAACATTGCTATTAGGGAACTATGGCAGGTTTTCCAAGTTCTAATAAACAAAGGAATCTATCCTACTAATATTATAAACTAGCGGCCCGCCCCGGCATCGCACGGGTACTATATTATAGATATAAACCTTCCTCTTAAATCACTCTATCTATCAAAAAAAACCGCATCAAAATCCGTTGCGTAATTTTAAAGATCTAAGCATACATAGGAACAGACAGCGGGAAGCGACTTTGTTTTATACTAATGTAGTGATGATGCGAATGTTTGGATGTTTAGATGTTTGTTACTCAATCACGCCTAAGAGCCTTATCACCAGGGGTCGGATTTTTCATCGCATGGTGAGATGAAAGAAAACTGTGGAGTCGATATTAAAGCTAAATTTTAATTCATATTCATACTCATTCATTTAATTAAGAACGAAATTAAATTATAAATAAAATAAGTCATATGAGTAGAAATAAATCATATCGTAAATAAAAAATAAAATAAAATAAAATATTACTTTTATAATATGCTCCTAGTTTCCAATATCCATAAAACTTGTAGATATAGGAATGAGTGCCTCAAAATCTTGACAAGGTATGGCATGTGCATTGTCCATTTCAAAATCACAATTGTAAAACGAGTAAATAATGGCAACTTTTTCCATATTTTCTGGGCGAAAACTGGTTCTATATTGGTTGAAAATCCACTTGTGACTTGAAAAAGATCGTTCTACGTCAACGGAAGTTAGCGTAGCATATTCTAGAACTCGCTCAAATTGTTCAGTACTTGCCAATGTGCCTTAAGTGTATGAAGTCCGGATTTCTGTTGAGTACATTTTCCAATTTATTCTTGGCTGTTTCAGGGCCGAAAATAGTTAAAAATTGTCTTACGTCGTCTAATATTTGAAAACTTTGCTTAATCGACATATTAGTACACTGCAATTTTGTGATTGAATCAACAATGATTTCAAAGTTATCTTTTATATAACTTTTATGCACAAGGGACAAAAGTATTACGGGACTAAGAAAATTGATGAGTATGAGTATGAATATGAATAAAAATTTAGCTTTAATATCGACTCCACAGTTTTCTTTCATCTCACCATGCGATGAAAAATCCGAGGCCTGCTTATCACACTTGCGATTTGCGAGCGTGTTTTCTATACAATTATCAGTCGCGGCGAACACGCTGCGTGATCGCCTTCATACAAAATACGCTTGGAAATCGCAAGTGTGATAAGGCTCTAAACGGCTCAACCGATTTGAATGAAATTTTGCACGAAGCTAATTTAAAGCCTGGATAGGATAGCCTGTATATAGGATAGTTTTTATCCCGTGTGTGGACGAAGCGAATGGATGCCATTCTCAGCTCAGTGCCCCGCCCCCCCGCCGCCCCCTTGCTCGGCCCTTGCGCCCTGGGCAGCCTTATTAGCCTGTGGGTAAATCATACCCTGCCATTTGTTTATATGAAAATAAAATCCTTAAGTAGGTTCCTTAATTTTTTCATTATTTCCGATTTTTGTTCAGTAAATAGAAATTACTTCACTTCCATTTTAAGTTATGTACGAGTATATGAAAGTTGGGGTAGTGAACGTTTTCATAAGATAATAAATAAACAAAATATTAGGAGTCAATCTTACACTATTCCAATAAGTCCCGTGTTTTGGATACTTTAGTGCTTTTCTAATTGCTAGGGTACAGTCACATACGCCACCCCAGTACCCACATTTTATAACCTACATATATATGTATATTGATCTAAACTCCCTCGACTCTCACACATGGACATGTTATTTACATTAATTTGATAACCTCTGTTACGATTTAAGGTTATATAAATCACATTGGGGTGACAGCTAAATGATAGGTGCCACAGTACCCAAGTTATATGAAAAGCACTAGGACGACTAACATGTTAAATATGGCTTGTCCAGTTATGTACTTGTATAGTCGCATTATTCTACCGTAAATATCCGAGAGCGGGAAGCCCCACCAGCGCTGGAAAATCAATACTGCCTAACTTAGTTATGTACTTACTGCGTTTAATATGACACAAGGGCGAAATTATAGCCAGCCTTGCTGGGAGCCTAAATTAAGACGCGGGCATGGAATAAGTGGTTGGACATGGGTATTAAACATGTTTAGAATATAATATAATAAAATAATAATATTTTCTCAAACATGCTCGGAAATGTACGCGTTAATATCACGAAATGAAGACGTGAAGTTTCTTGTTTATGGCTCCCTACATTACTTCTTGGCCTTACGCCAAGAAGTAATGTATGAAAACCCTAAGTAAAACCATTATTGTCCGCTATTCTAACTTTTTAAATTTGCTTATTAATATTAAACTGACAAAGGAAAATTTACATACTGCCAACCACCACTAGACACTGTAAGCATACTTGCTTCATAGAAAAAATAAAAATAATCTATGGTACTGCGCTGCTATGTGCGGTTAAACATGGTGCTCGAACGGCTTGTTCAAATGACATGTTTAAAAAATAAAAAAGGCGCAAATTACCTATTATTTAATTGATTACCTAGTATTTATTTTAATTTTAATATTTCCTCACATCGTTTGAGAAAAGTACTATACAATCCTCGGCCGGAACAGGGATTGCTGGACTCGTTGTATTCGGCCTCGTCTACGACTCGGCCGTCTACCCCAATCTCGTCCAGCAATCCTTCACGGCCTCTGCAATAATCTCCTATTATTATATAAAGGAGTGGAGCAATAGAATTGAATACGTTTATTTTGGAACAACAATAAGAGGATGATACGAGGAAGAATGGAGGTACATCAGTGATGACTGATGATAAGGCTTAATTCTAAAGGAATCTACTGTTGTTTACTATTCGATTCAAATAACGTTTAGGCTTGAACTTGCAACTTCACCAGCCACCTGTCAAATTTAGAATTGTCAGCTATTCTTAAGTAATATTCTGACTATTGTTTTCAAAGTCTACGAATACGTTTTTGCTTACTAAAATGACTGTGCTAACTGGCCATCTGTCAACCTTGTTCGCATAGCCTTTCGTTTTCTACAATATATTTTAATGATGAAAATGTATTTGTATTATCATTATTTATGGACGTATAATGTACTTTATCCATTATAAATAAATGAGTAAGTGTATAAGGTGTGTGTGTGTCATCAATAAATATTCAATAAATATTTCAATGAATAATTTATAATGTCAATGAATTTTTTTTTTTTTGAATATTGTATATCTATTTATAATTAAAACTACCTTGACATGTATAAAACGTATGTACCTACCTACTCTATTTGACATATAAAATGATGTATTTTATGAATAAAAATCTGAATCTGAATCTGAATCTGTGTGTAGTGTGTATAAGGTTAACAGATGATCACTTCAGTGTGTCTTCGATGGTATTATAAATGTATGATTAGGACGCATTTATAACTTTATTAAAACTGATATTACTTACAAACTCAAACTCTAATAATATTTATCCGTAACAAACAATTACACGCAGATGTTAAAATAAATAAATTAAGAGAACACATTAAGCTTTGTCGTATCGCAAAATGTTGACCGTCCTTGAGTGGCATACTACTTATTTAGCCTATTCATTTTTGCGCATACACATTTAAAAGTTCTAAAGTATGTTTATCCTAATATTGATTACTCGAACATCGAATTACCTAAAAAGTATGAGTCCTAATTTTCATTGTCATAGTAATTATTTTGCCTATTATTAAATTAGCTAAAATACACCACCTGTACTATTTTTTTCCTAAATTATATAAACTCTGAGCAGACCCGACCTACATCTAGATAAATAAGATAGGTTTGTTAGTTGCCTTTTGTCCCTCAGAGCAGAAATAGGGTCCCCGCGAAGCGGGGTTCCGTCGAAATGAGGGCGGGTCATAGGTTATTCATGTATTAGGCAATTCTTAGCAGAAACAACCTTCATTTACATCAACTAGATAGGTTCGTTATTTGCTTTTTGTCCCTCAGAGCAGAAATAGACACCCCGCGCAGCGGGGTGGCGTCGACTCGCCGCTCGGCTATCAAACAACACACATAAGCGAACTCTGTTTTAGGTCGGTTAGGTTAGGGTTCACTTGTGTCCCTCAGAGCAGAAATAGAGGCCCCGCGAAGCGGGGTTCCGTCGACATGAGGGCGGGTCATAAGTAATTTAAGTAATAAGCAATTCTGACCAGATCCAACCTGCATTTAGATTCGGACAATAAATATTTAGGACAATCGATATATGCGTAACAAAATGTATGCACAACATTTTTAGAACATTAAATATTAGTATCATCAAAGTTATGCACATCAATCATTCTAAAAAAAAAACTTCGACAATAATCATTCGGACAACAAATATTTAGGACAATCGATATTAGGAACAACAATTTCGGCAAATAAAAAATATGCACAACAATGTTTATGCCATACGTTATTAAAGTTGGTTTGCGACAAAATAGTAGGACCAACAATTTTATGCCACCCGATATAGACCCGTCCTAGCTTTACAGCCAGCGCAGGTCTTTCCATACAATACACTAGCTGCCCGGGCGGCCACGCCCGCGTATTAATTAGAATCAATTCAGCAGGCAGAACCGCGACTAAATACAGTCTATGTCTATCCCAAGTCACGGGCACCTCACTCCGTGATTTCGTCGCCCCGCTACAAGAACAGCGCCTACCGGCTCCAGCCGGTATGTTAGCGCTGCTGCTACGGCACGGGCACGCACGCGCATCTTTCTATCGAAGCGCGTTGCATGCGGTAGAAAGGGATGGCCATGTTTAGCCTCGGTTGGCATATCTAAACAGGGGATTTGTTAACAGAGAACCTTCTGTACGTAGTATTAATATTTAGGTATTCTGTGCCCAAATGTCCATTTTATATCACTACATAGTATAAAACAAAGTCGCTTCCCGCTGTCTGTCCCTATGTATGCTTAGACCTTTAAAACTACGCTACGGATTTTGATGCGGTTTGTTTTAATAGATAAAGTGAATCAAGAGGAAGGTTTATACGCATAATATAGTACCCGTGCGAAGCCGGGGCGGGTCGCTAGTACGAAATAAAGAAATGTTAAAATTGGACGAGTAGTTCCGGAGATTACCCCTTAAACAAAGCTACCTCACAGACCTCCTACTCCTATGAATACGCTACGCTAAATGCAATGAATCCTAACGTGAAGAGAATCTGCTGAATTAGGAAAGTTTTAATTGGATTAGTTACCAGACTGGTTTATTGAGTTTCTCTAATATTCGCAGTCTCGTCGAAAATTTCACTGGAACTGATTCTGTGCTTAAAAAGACGTTTTTCTATGTGATGACGTGTCAGTGACATTTTTAGGGTTCCGTAGCCAAATGGCAAAAAACGGAACCCTTATAGATTCGTCATGTCTGTCTGTCTGTCTGTCTGTGTCTGTCTGTCCGTCCGTATGTCACAGGCATTTTACTCGAAAACTATAAGGTGTATTTGAATAAAGTTTTCAGGATAGGTGTATTTTGTTAACAGCTACATAGTTTTGTAACTAAATTACTAAAAAAATATTTCTTAGGGGTGCACTCCATACATAAAACTGAGTAGTCGTGCCTAGACCAACTCTTTTACTATTACTTCTTATACTCCAGGCAAAATACGGTTTTAAAAAACATTAATTTATAATAGCGTTTTTTTTGTTGATTTCATTTGAAAATGTTATTCTAAGATGATTTAGTCAAGAATCCGACAAACTTTCCACCCGGAAGTAATTATGTAGATTTAAATGAAGCATGCATTATCTTTTTTTGTACCATTTATCTTGAATATTATAGAGCAAATGTAAATGAACCAAAATAAAGACAAAAACATTTATTCATATTTTTACTGACTTTTTAGAAGCCAGTTAACTTATCATTTTTTCGATGTCTGAAATTTTGTCAGATTTTGTCGCTGGGTAACTATTTAATTGATAATATATCCGTTATACATAAAAAATAAGCTATTATAAATTATTTCCAAAATTGACATTTTTTCCATACAAGTTGTCAGTTCATTGCCTGGACTATTATTCTTAGATATTGAAAACTCGTCAATAAAATCGGTGCAATTGCGTCGATGTAAAAACTAGTCTTCATTTCGTCTATCCAAAGTTTTTTTTTATATGTAGAAAAATTAAAACATTTTTAATATATTATATAGGTAAGTAAACTAATAAAGAGTGTATTTAATAATTAGAAATGATATATAACGGATAACTTCTGTTTTTTATGCCGATTATCATTACTTTTGGATCACCCCTCGTAGATGACCCAATCGACCATTTCTTGTTATTATTCTGTTCTCGTACCCAGGGTACAACTTAGCAGCGTTTCTTAGAAAACGTGGACTTCCAACACGCTTGTAACACGATCCATAAAAAAACGGGTTAATAATGTCAACAAAATCCTACTATATATAACCGCAGCTTTAAAAAGTGATCTATGTAGTAACCCATGGCATAGCAAGCGACGGAAAAAAGTTGACCCAAATACAAAAGTAAATGTGTGTTCCCTTTTTACGCTAACTACTGAACTGTGATGAAATTTGGCAAGTTGGTAGCTTATGCCTAAGGGTGTCCCCAGCACGGCTATCACACGACGGCGCGCGAGCCCTCTGGATTTTTCTCGCAGTATACCTCTCTTTCTAAGTGTTGTAATAAGAGACAGACGGATAGTGCGAGAAAAACGAGAGAGCTCGCGCGCTGTCTTGTTTTAGCCGTGCTGGTGGAAGGAAGGGGAATTGGCACAAAACGAACTATATAGTTATTTATTGACAAATATATTTACGTGACATTACAGTCATAACCAATGCGTCACGAAACTAAAAACAACAAATAATACTATTTAGGCGACGAAACGGCGTGGCCCCGTTGCATCATCTCCGGTGTAGGTTATATACCAAACTTTGCTTTCTCCGAATATGGTTGCTTTGCTATATCCGAAAAATCACCTTTAACACCTCCTTAACACCACCGACCTTAACATTTTATATTATGTTCGGATACATTACATATTTTGCAACAAGTACAAAACAAATGCCCATTCGAACAGGTCACACATACAAAAAGGGCTTTACTTAAGTTTATTACCTATACGGGTAAAGTCTACCATTCACCTCCCGTGAAACCGTAAAAGGGGATTAAGTCAGGCCTTTTAATAGTAGTTTATGCAACTGATACATAATCAGAGTCCTTAAAATACGAGTGTGGTTTTATGAAACGAGCGCCAGCGAGTTTCATAATAGGATCACACGAGTGTTTTAAGGCTAAATTATGTACAGTTGCATACACTACTTTATCTACACACATATCATAAGTACTCTAAGATGGGTTCAGAAGCCGTAGGAAAATGACCTGCATTGCTACTATAGTGCTACCTGTAAAATATCTTTGTTGCAATCGTGGTTGCATTTACGATATCCGGCGGAGTGTGCATATCGTTTTCGGAGTCACTACTACTCATATTTTCAACTAAAATGTGAATTACAAACAACTTTTCACAATTCTACTTTCGTAACAGCAAAAACCAACAAAGAAATGACAACAGTAATGGCGGCAATTCGATCCTACGTCAAGACGAATGTTTTTTTTAAATCATAGACAAACGAATGAAGCCCCTATTCTCATGTCACTCTTGATCAAATGTCGTGCGGTTTATATTAAAAAAACATACTGAATTGACGTTTCGCATCGATAACTGTTTTAATATCTATGGATACTAGAATAGAGACCCATTTGAGTTTTGATAGCTGTTCCAAATTTAAACTCATAACCTTACAAAAATCTGTACTGTAATAACATTACAGTACAGATTTTACCTACTACCACAGACAAGAAAGTTCTTATAGTAAAATTGGTTGTAATAATGCTGGTCATTTCCTACGGTTTCTGAACGCATTTTAGAGCACTAATGATATGTGCGTAGATAAAATATTGAATGGCCGAAGGGCCTACCCATTACTGCCATATCGCGCTGTTCCATGCCTATCGAATCTTGTCGAGCAGCTTTTGTAACGTTACCGCCGAATAGTATTCGTATGCTTTGCCTTCATCGGTTTCCAACTTGAGGCCACTGCTGGACATATGCCTCCCCCAAAGAGTGCCACAATAACCGGTCCTGCGCCACCCGCATCCAGGGGACTCCCGCGGCCTTTACCAGGTCATGAATAGGGGGTATTACCGGTTACTTAAATTAGGGGTAAAATCAGTTTCCCAGTAAAGTTTAGGAACCAATACAATAGGGATGATGACTAAGATTTTTTTGTGACGTCATTCGAACCAGTTTTTGTAGAGGAACAAATGTTTGTATGGGAGCAACTACAATTAAATAACATAAATACCAAAAAAATTGAGAAAAAGAATGACCTCGCTGGCGGCAGTGCAAAACGCTTCATACTGTGTGTCTATACAAGTATGACGTCACATTTGTACATTTGAACTAATCGTAATATGGAAAATCAGGTAAATTGTTCTTTCGGTCGCGAAATACTGCGTTTGAGTACATAGTTGGCTTACAATTTTGTTTCTAGAAAAGCGTAAGGATTCTATTGGTAGCTTTTAATTTACTTTTGGACAATGAAAAAAATGCATATTTTTTCTAAACTTTCAAGGTTCATATCTGTTTATGATTTTAATTATGTTTTATAATTTATACTTTATTACGATAATTTGATGGTTTACTATCCATTTAGCATCACTACGTTATCAATTTGAACATGAGGCATCATGCCTATTCCCGGCAAACAACTTGAGCAAATGACCTAGGTATGTATACACCACAAAGTTTCAAAAATATGAAGGCAGACCTTATTTCTGCCACAACAAGGTTGTAGTATACATATTTATGAAACTTTGAGTGATTACATATTGGTGCCCTTGACTGTACGTGCGAGCTGCCCCCCACTTCGTCCCGCATGTTCATGTTGTTTGCCGGGGCCTGTACCTCGCAATAAGTGTTACCAATTATCCGAGCGAATGTTTATCACATGACAAGTGGGTGAAACACAGTTAGAAAAATACTAAAATCGACTGTCCTGTGGTTAGTAGCTAAGAGCTTGTGTATTGGTAGGAAATGATTTTATTACATAGATTTATGTAAAAAGGGATGTCGTTTATGCGGAGTATGAGTTCAACCAAAAATTTGGCTTTGCAGCACATAACTTAGGGTTATGCCCTCAGGAAAGACGCCAACCTAAATCTCTGTATGCTTATTTATACCTTACTAGCTTCTGCCCGCGACTCCGTCCGCGTGGAAATCGTTTATATCGCAGCTCCATACAAACTTCAACCCCCCATTTCATCCCCTTAGGGGGTGATTTCCAGGGTGAGAACTATCCTATGTCCTTCCCCGGGATTCAAACTATCTCCATACCAAATTTCATCGCAATCGGTTCTGCGGTTTAAGCGTGAAGAGGTAACAGACAGACAGACAGACACATCTTCGCATTTATAATATTAGTATGGATGCCTTTCTATTCGTCCCTTTCTATTGTTTTAATTTATTTATTACTACAGTGGAAAGCTTATGGCCTGCCTGCACGTCTATCATGGGACGGCCGCGACATACTCTCGATTTGTCTCGCACTATAGCTCTAATAAGAGAGCGACGGATAGTGCGAGAAAAATCGAGAGTGCTCGCGCGTCGTCGCGTGATAGCCGTAAACTGACATCGTAGCCTAACGCTTGCTACTCCAGAAGAGTGACAAGCGCGTTGCTGACCCACTATGCATCTGAGGATTTGTCTGTAGGCAGATAGAGACAAACGCGCGTCCGTCTGAGTATAACAAAAAATCCATGCGAGATAAAATATAGCTTAGATCCAAGTTGAACGACTATCCATACTAATATTATAAATGCGAAAGTGTATGTGTTTGTTTGTTTGTCCGTCTTTCACGGCAAGACGGAGCGACGAATTGACGTGATTTTTTAAGTGGAGATAGTTGAAGGGATGGAGAGTAACATAGGATAGTTTTTATCCCCGTAATCATCCCCTAAGGGGGTGAATTGGGGGGGTAAAAGTTCGTATGGAGCTGCGATATAAACGAGTTCCACGCGGACGGAGTCGCGGGCAGAAGCTAGTTTTATATACAAGGGATATTTTTCTCGATTTATCAGTTTCATGGATTACCGCTACCATACAAATTTACGACGCTACTTACATTTCACGTACTGGACATTCACTCTTGAAATATTATTTCTTAGTATAGATTAATTAACTTAATTTACACACAAGCGTGGACACTAAAATCTCGTGTTTAACGCATGAAAATCACGTATAACAAAACACCAGCGTCCAACCACTGCATCTGTACCCATAGCAACATTAGACAACATAAAGTCTCATCTAGCTTCAACCTTCGTCGTTAAATACGCTCTTATTCCACTAAACATAAGAGCTATTAAATGTTCCCAAAATTTCCCCAACAATACTTATTAATACCTAGCTACCCCGTCTGCGAGGGTGCCTGGCCGTAATGAATGAGTCATGTAAAGGCGTATGGGCTGGAATTTAGTTGGAACTTGTGCCCTTGCTATTTGATGCGGCTTTTCGGCTGGGGTAGGTTTTTTTAGACGGGGTGACACGTTGCAGTATTGTGAAATGGTAACCTTTGCTGTGATTCTGCGTTCAGTCTGTGGCGGGAATGTTGTTGGTTTCGTATTTTACCAGCTGTCAGATGACTATAGCAAATGTACCCCATTAGAATAACTTTATATGATAATTTTACAAAAAACAATCTCCGCAATGTTTGAAGATGTGTTGAATTTGAAATATTTTATAACATATGCGTGAAACATTTTCGGTGGCTATGCAATAGCATGGTATAGGTTCCATTGACCTGGTCCGATTACGGTGGCCGAAGGTAGCCAAAGGAAGGAAGGAAAATCATAAAACATTAATCAAACCCCATCAAGTTACTGCTTGTTATATTTTTAGGATAAAAAAAAACAAAGTCAAAACTATTATTCGTGACAGCAATCAATTAATACTCGTACAAACACATTTATAACAAAGACAATGGATGATGATTAATTTGATAACTATGCGAATTGTCGTTGCCAACGACTCGTTGGTAATTAAAGGTTGTCTTATAAGTAACGTACTGTGTTTCTAATCCACTTTAGTATTAATGTGAGCATAAAATAATACAGTTTATTTCAAATCAATTCGCTTATTAATCCATACTACTCGTAATATGATAAATGCGAAAGTGTATGTGTGTTTTTGTTTGTCCGTCTTTCACGGCAAAACGGAGCGACGAATTGACGTGATTTTTTAAGAGGAGATAGTTGAAGGGATGGAGAGTAACATAGGATAGTTTTTATCCCCGTAATCATCCCCTAAGGGGGTGAAATGGGGGGGTAAAAGTTTGTATGGAGCTGCGATATAAACGAGTTCCACGCGGACGGAGTCGCGGGCAGAAGCTAGTAAAATATAAATTTAACACGTTATATAATAAAAGTATAAATATATATTTTTTAATTTTCTATAATTTATCGTCTTATGAATGGTTTATTACTTAGTGCTCTCGGAAGACAAAAAATCGTTCGGCGAATAGAAGGCAGCGGAGACTAGTTAAAGCAATGACGCGTAATTTCGGTGTCCGAGAGGCAACCGGATGGCTCGCGGTATTTGAGCTCCAGAAGCGTTGCGGAACTGCCCTGTGCAACCCGAACTGAGCCAATTTGGACTGGAGCGGAAATTGGAGAATGGGGGGTGAAAAAAAAATCGCCGGGTATTCGATTTAGACTAGCATTAATATAATATAATAATAATATAATAAATATTAGGGGACAATCTTACACAAATCGACCTAGTCCCATAGTAAGCTCATTAAGGCTTGTTTTATGGGTACTAGAAGAAGAGAATAGAAGAATATATAATTATAATAGATATAAATACGACAGGCCAAGCTTTTCTAGCACTTGTAAAGTTTCCCTAAAGATTCGATTCACTTTCTCCATTTCAACTCCAGATTTTGATTTAACTTGCTCACACAACAGCATTTTTTCATAATAACTAAATGCAATCTGTCGCTTTCTATTATAATACTTATTTAAGGCGTTATATGCATCAAGGTAACTCTCATCTGATATAGGATAATTCTTGATCAAATCTAGAGCCTTACCTTGAACACTGGTTAGCAAGTAGTGTAGTTTTTCAATGTTTGAAATGTTACGTTTGTGAATTAAATACATAGAAAACTTCCAACACTCGGAAACACATATTCATGCTCATCACACAAATATTTGCCCTTACCGGGATTCGAACCCAGGACCTTCAGCTTCGTAGGCACGTCACTACCCACTAGGCTAACCGGTCGTCAAGCATTCATTATATAAACAGCGTACACACTTTCAGGCAACCGCTGTTTCAAAAGGCTGCCTCGTAACAAAAAAAAAAAATTTCATACATTTTTTCTATTTCCGCCCCAGTTCAATTTGGGTTGCGCAGGGCGGTTCCACAACACTTCGGGAGCTCAAATACCTCGAGCCATCCGGTTGTCTCTCGGACACTCGACTCCGCGTCATTGCTCTGAATAGACTAAGTAGGATTTGAGTTTCGGTGAGAATGAACTGTTGCTTTCAGCGGTCTTATGTCGCCAGGCGTATGCGTGGTGGTCGGAGCTCATTGAGCTGTCTATAATGTTTTTTTTTTTTTTTTTTTTTTTTTTTTTTTTTATACAAGTAAGAAAGTAAGAAGTTAAACAAGAACATAGATTTTGGTTTAGGCACCTACAGCAAAACATAAAATAAAAATAGTGGTACATACGTTCTGTTTAGTCCGTTTACCCATCCAACACATTCGTTTGCTTATTTATTGCAATTTATGGCAATTGGTTTGCTATTACGTATTGAGAGAGTCCCTTTTTGAATGCGTTGAATGAGTTTACATTCTTTATGTCCGAGGGTATGTTATCGTACAGGCGCGCACCTTCAAATGTTATCGTTTTTAGGGTTCCGTAGTCGACTAGGAACCTTTATGGTTTCGCTTTGTCTGTCCGTCCGTCCGCGGATAATCTCAGTAACCGTTAGCACTAGAAAGCTGAAATTTGGTACTAATATGTAATCAATCACGCCGACAAAGTGATAAAATAAAAAGTGTTTTTTTTTTTTTTTTATTAGGGTACGCGTCCCCTATAGGTACGTAACGTGGGGAGTGTTTTTTTTTCATTTCAACCGTAACGTGTAATATATTTTTGAATCGGTATTTAAAAATGAATTTGAAATTGAAATGAAAAGGGGTTTGATAAAATCATGTTTTGATAATGTTAATATTTTAGGAGATAATCGCTCCAGGAGTAAAAGAAAATGTGTCCCCCCTCTCTAACTTTTGAACCATAAGTTTTAAAAATATGAAAAAAATCTCAAAAGTAGAACTTTATAAAAACTTTCTAGGAAAATTATTTTGAACTTGATAGGTTGAATAGTTATTGAAAAAAATTACAAAACCTACGGAACCCCACACTGAGCGTGGCCCGACACGCTCTTGGCTGTTTTTTTTTGCCATAGTTAGTGCGTATTTTAGGCAAGGCAAGGAAACTAGCGCGGCGTTGGTGAGTAGGTTGCAAACATTTTTTCGTTTGGTAAATAATATGTTTGTGTGAATGTCTTTATTTATAGTTTTTCTTATAAAAATACAAGTGTTGATGTACAGTTGTTTGATGTTCATTAATTTTGTTTCAGTGTAAATCTGCTTGGTCGGTGTTATGTTAAGTAAGGATAGTTAAAAAGCATTTTGATGATTTTATTTTGCATTATCTGTAGTTGGGCTAGTCTTGTCTTAACGGCACTTCCCCAAAGCTCGAGATACAATAGGTGCGGTTTTACATAAGCGTTGTATATGGTAAGACGCAGTTGTTTTGTTGTATATTTAGTACTGACCTATGTTGTTCCTTACCCGTTTTGCTACTTCTAGGATGTAAAGGCAAAGTAGTGTTAGGATTCTGTTTTATATGAACAGTTCCTTGGCCGGATGGTCCCATTGCAGCCTCGAGACAACGCGAATAGCGCCCTTCTGCAACTTTATGACCCTTTCACGATCAGCAGCGTCACCCTGAGGGTCTATTCCGTATGATGATTTCCAGACCTTCACGACCTTTGGTCAACTCCTTATTCCTGTTTGAATCTGGTCTTTAAATAATAGAGCCTATTAAAGAGCCTATTATTAAGGGTATAAAGTTCCATTGGCAAACTGTACGGTAATAAATATAAAAAAATATTAAGGGACAATCTTACACAAATCGACCTAGCCCCAAACTAAGCAAAGCTTGTACTATGGGTACTAGACGACGATAAACATACTTATATAGATAAATAAATACTTAAATACATAGAAAAACATCCATGACTCAGGAACAAATATTCGTGCTCATCACACAAATAAATGCCCTTACCAGGATTCGAACCCAGGACCTCTTGCTTCGTAGGCAGGGTCACTACCAACTAGGCTAAAGTGGTCGTCAATAGAACTTTATGAAACAAATATTTCTAGAAAAGTCTGATATCATTTCAAAAGGGTTCACCTAACCTAATTATTTGAAAGTGTCGTAATAGTTAATTAGTTACCTAGGGCGGTAAAAGAAAGCATATCTCAGATCGAAAGTATGTGACGCCCGAGCCGCAGGCAAGGGCGATAAATATGCGATATCAGACATTCTTTATTACCGCCTGTGGTGTGTACAACATTTTACGTCCCTCTCCCCCTGGCCAGGAAGTGGGATTTTCCGCGTGCCGTAATTGCTACTTTATGGCTGGGTATAACGTAAAAAATAGTTTGCCTTGATCTGTCACTTTCACAATTTAGCCAACAGAGGTGGGGTAACTCATTATTCAATATTAACGACTAAAAATATGTTTTTCATGGGGTTTTGAAACAAATGCTACGCCTCAAGCTCTGAATACACCCAAGCGCAGCGGTATTGCGCAGCCGGATAATACAAATATAATATATGTGAAGTCGCGGCGCGTCGCCGCGCACAACGCGCGGGCGCAGGATGTGACGTCACGATCAATGGCGGCGAGTCAACGAACGCTGTCCAAAGGCGACGCTTATCACGGCTTGCCATTTATACCGGGCGCTATTAAAAACTGTTGTTCAGAGTTCAGACATTTGATTGTTATCTTATTTTAATCGTTTAATACATATATTTTCTAAAGTATAGGTATACAAGATGATTATTAAAATGAAATGAATTAAATTAGGTTAAATCTACAAAATGCCCACGAGGTATTGTACCGAGGACGCTGGCGGCATCGGCATTTCCTCGCTGAAATGCAATGCTGATGCGTGGCGCAAGAAAGCCACCAGCTCTCGGTCGCCAGTTACATTAATTAGGTATATTATTAATTATTAAGTATCGTGGGAAGTCTGTATTTTTTAATTAATTTTATGGGAAGCTATGTTCTCTGCCAGTATCTATGCGTTTTGTTATTTAAGCCGATTTAGAAGTAATTTAATGTACTAAATCTTATATGGGAGTAAGTAATTGTATCTATGCATTTTGTTATTCAAGCCGATTTAGAAGTCATTTAATATACTATATCTAATATGGGAGTAAGTAATAGGCATGATGCCTCATGTTCAAATTGATAACGTAGTGATGCTAAATGGATAGTAAACCATCAAATTATTGTAATAAAGTATAAATTATAAAATATAATTAAAATCATAAAAAGATATGTACCTTGAAAGTTTAGAAAAAATATGCATTTTTTTTTTTATCCAAGAGTAAATTAAAAGCTACCAATAGAATCCTTACGCTTTTCTAGAAACAAAATTGTATGACCACTATGTACTTAAACGCAGTATTTCGCGACCGAAACAACAATTTACCTGATTTTCCATACTACGATTAGTACAAATATATACAAATGTGACGTCACACTTGTATAGACACACAGTATGAAGCGTTTCGGGCTGCCGCCAGCGAGGTCAATATCTCAAATTTTTAGGTTTTTATGTTCTTTAATTGTAGTTGCTCCCATACAAACATTTGTTCCTCTCCAAAAACTGGTTCGAATGACGTCACAAAAAAATCTTAGTCATCATCCCTATTGTATCTATGCATTTTGTTATTCAAGCCGATTTAGAAGTAATTGAATGTACTAAATCTAATATGGGAGTAAGTAACTGTATCTATGCATTTTGTTATTTAAGCCGATTTAGAAGTAATTGAGTGTACTATATCTAATATGAGAGTAAGTAACTGTATCTATGCGTTTTGTTATTTAAGCCGATTTAGAAGTAATTTAATGTACTAAATCTAATATGGGAGTAAGTAATTGTATCTATGCATTTTGTTATTCAAGCCGATTTAGAAGTAATTTAATATACTATATCTAATATGGGAGTAAGTAATTGTATCTATGCATTTTTTTATTCAAGCCGATTTAGAAGTAATTGAATGTACTAAATCTAATATGGGAGTAAGTAACTGTATCTACGCATTTTGTTATTTAAGCCGATTTAGAAGTAATTGAGTGTACTAAATCTAATATGAGAGTAAGTAACTGTATTTATGCATTTTGTTATTTAAGCCGATTTAGAAGTAATTGAATGTACTAAATCTAATATGGGAGTAAGTAACTGTATTTTTGCATTTTGTTATTTAAGCCGATTTAGAAGTAATTTAATGTACTGAATCTAATATGAGAGTAAGTAATTGTATCTATGCATTTTGTTATTTAAGCCGATTTAGAAGTAATTTAATGTACTGAATCTAATATGAGAGTAAGTAACTGTATCTATGCATTTTGTTATTTAAACCGATTTAGAAGTAATTGAGTGTACTAAATCTAATATGGGAGTAAGTAACTGTATCTATGCATTTTGTTATTTAAGCCGATTTAGAAGTAATTTAATGTACTAAATCTAATATGGGTAACTCAAATTGTTCACCGAAACTCGAAAATAACATATGTACAGTCAGCATCATATAGTTAGTAGCAGCCAAAGTAGCCAAATATATCGTAACACATCCTTACTCCTAATAGTAATAAAGACGTGTGGCGATATATTTGGCTACTTTGGCTGCTACTAACTGTATGATGCTGACTGTAGCTCCATTGAAAAGTTTAAACTCTCGACAACAAACGTAGCTAAGAATCATGACGACAAATAGTATTTTCGATGAATAAACCGCACTGGAGTCGGTTCAGCTGTTTGGGAGCTACGATGCCACATGTAGACAGACCGACAGATACACAGTCACATGCTTAACTTATCACACCTCTCATTTACGTCGGGGGTTATTTACCGAAGTAAAGTACATATACGGACCCTTAATACGTAGCTGATTCCACCCATTAGGAGATTTAGTTACCTACTAGTAGTACTAGTGTATAATATAAGTGCCTGAGCTATAACCACAAACTTCGAATGTCGATGTTCGGATATATCTATCTCTATCGCACTTACCTTACCTACTCGAGTGACAGGGATGCAAGTACACGAACTTCGAGATTCGATTTTCGTCGTAGCGCCGCTGTACCCGCATGTGTATTCAACAACATTATAATATCTATACAAAACTTACGACAAAAAAATTGTTTCTAAATAAAAAAAAAATAAAAAAATCGTGTATATGTTGGTCATATCACAAAACTAAACGTAGAGTCCTGTGCAGAGATATTTTTGACGTTTTCTTCTGAATCACGTTGTTCATCATTCATGTTGTTCACGTAAAAAGTAGGAATCTCATCCGTACCTCGTTTCTTTACCATGGTGGGCTACCAAATCCCTTGTTGGCGTAGGCACTATTTTAGAACTAAATATTACGATTTCATGCGATCTAGTATCCTTTGATGAATTAACGCGTAAATTGGACGTTTTCATTGGCAATTAATGCTTGAAAAATGATGATCGAAAAAATTGATGATATTGTTTCCATTTTAATAATTATAATATAGGTATATAGTTTTTTTTGCACTTTAAATTATAAAACTTTAAAAAATCCTAGTTGGTAAAGTCTTTTCTATAGTTGATTAATCTGTATTGATGTATTCAATGAAGTAATATAAAAAAGAGGTAGATAAATAAGCGCTCCAAAAGTGGCACACTAAAACTGAGTCAATTTCACCAACTTGCCTCAGTTTCGCGTCGTCAATGGAAACGTGTGCTGTCAGATTTGGTAGCCATTTTTAAACACGGAATTTCGTAGAGACAAATATCTACCTCTTGTTTATATTTCATCATTGGCTGCATTTATATTCAACATCAAGGTTTCAGATTTCAGAGGAAAACCGCGGCGAATTCCGATCAACCGTGCAGTCACTAAAATTCCCAGTACAAAAATACGAAGAGTCGTCACAGGCATGCATTTTAGCCCCTATCACAATGTAGTAAGGTGCAAAATATACATATTTGTTTAATCGACTGAACAAACAACTACCTACGCGCGGATATTCTGAGTGAATCCTGTATTTGTCATTTTCATCGACACCCCTGAATAATTAGATAGTAGATGTTGTGAAGAGACGCCTGGCCGGAAACACGCGGACTGTCGATCGTTTGCTGCGTTCATTCAGCGGATTCAGCCCCATTACCTAAGTGCAAGGCCTGAGTGGACGCCCCGCTAAGAGCGGGGCGTCGAGCGTCCATATAAATTGGATTTGTTTCGTATGGACGCTGCACGCCCCGCTCTGAGCGGGGCGTCCACTCAGGCCTTACACTAAGAGTGGAGCTTAAGAGGCCTTCCGCCTACAGAAGCAGAAGCGGAAGCGTATTTTGCAAAATGCTTCCTTTTTCATTCAAGATTACGACGTAACTATTACTATTTATTCAAAAACTGATAACGTACTTATATAATCATTTCTTAACCTCTTAATAATTACTTAAATAAAAATTGGGGCGCGCGGCGTCGGTGCATCGTGATTTGTACGTCTTTAAAAAAATATAAATTTACGGCAACGTAGGTCCAATAGTTGTGATTATTTTTTATGGCTTAACATCTCTACATATAATAAATGTGAAAGTTCGTTGAGGTTGTCAGTGAGACATAATAAGTAGAGCTTGAAGAAAATTGTATTTATACAACATACATTAACAACTTCAATAGCGCGATGCAGAACTTCACCAATTTCTACGCATTTAAAAGGTCATTCTCCAGATTTTTGTCGGCGTCTGAACTCCAACAAACCATATTAAACGTATAAAAAAGTTTGATTGAGTTACGGTGACCCACAAGCCAAATTTGAGAATATTTGGATAAAGTCGTCTTTACTTTACGCAACAGCGCCATCTATCTGTTTATTAATACGACAGCCCAACGAAAAGGATGTTTGTCCGGGTATCATGGGAAAACTATCATATTAATATGCAACTTTCACTAAAACGTTCAATGGATCTTCGTCCAGCCAATAAGCTATAAAAATTATAAAGATAAGGGTACAAAAGAGTTAAAAAATGGGGTTGAAGTTTGTATGGGAACCCTTTGAATCTATGAGCTAAAGACTTGAAAATTGGCAAGCATATACTTGACTAGAAATTAAAAAGAACCCTATTCAAACTTTCAGCAAAATATAGATAAAACGTGAAAAAACGCGGGATGTAAAATTGTTTATACACTCGCGGTCAAAGAAACCGGGTCAGTACGAAAATCTGTAATATCTCCTAAAATAATAAAGCTAGGACATGAATTAAACTGCATATTTTAGATAATTTTATACTGAATTAAATAACATCAAATGGTGGAATCGTAATTCTTTTGTTTAATAAAATTACATAGGAAACAAAAAATCAACCAATTTTACGTACAAAAATAAGCAGTAGGTACTTCACATACAACACAAAAAATAAAAATGAATACTTCGTATTGCCTCCTCGGGCTCTTCTTACAGCTTCTAGACGATTCGGCATGCTGTTTATTAAGTTATTTATGCGTTCTTGCGGGATATTGTCCCATTCTTCCACTAACGCCTGTTTCAGGTCTCTAGGTGTAGCTGGGGCGGGGTTTCGAGCTCTTACACGCCTCCCAAGCTCGTCCCATACATGCTCAATCGGATTTAAGTCCGGACTCCTCGAGGGCCAGTTCATACAGTTGATACCAACCTCCAAAAAATAATCTCTGACAATTTGAGCTGTGTGCGGCCTGGCGTTGTCATGCATAAACATAGAATTTCCACCCATATTAATTAAGTATGGGCCGACATGCTCATTAAGAATCTCTTCTACATATCTTGCACTCGTTAATGATCCATTTTCTATTAAAACTAACTCCGAGCGACTCTCTGAAGAGATTCCAGCCCAAACCATGACTGACCCACCGCCGAACGCCACTTTTTCCTCAAAACATGCTGGAATAAAACGTTCACCAGGCCGTCTGTAAACTCTTTGCCGCCCGTCATTTGCATAGAGCCATCTGGATTCATCGGAAAACAAAATTCTTGCCCAATCTTCGTCACCCCAGTATCTGTGATCGCGGGCATAAAGTCGTCTTGCTGTTCGATGTATTCTTTCAAGTTTTGGGCCATTGGCCGGCCTATGTGGGGTCAAATTTGCTTCTTTGAGCCGCCGCCTGACAGTCCGCTCGCTGATGCCGTCCCTTCGGGTCTCTAAAAGCTGATTTTTCACTTCAACTGCTGTGAGGTGCCGATTTCGGAGCATGGTTGTAACAATAAATCGATCTTCTCTAGCTGTAGTACATCTTGTTTTGCCGGTTCCTGGTCTTCTAAGGTTCTGCCCAGTTTGTAGGTAACGTTGGAGGACTCGCTGCACTGTAGAAAGTGACACACCTGTTCTTCTCGCTGTATACCTCTGACTTCTTCCTTCTTCTAACATAGTGATGATACGAGTACATTCATCTCGTGTTAGCGGCATGATAGACATTCAAGAATGACCACAAAATAAAACAATGACAGCCTTTTATCATAGTTCTTTGACAGATTGAAAACAATTGCTTAAAAACAAGCAAAAGTAAAACGAACGCAATTTCAAATAAGTGCCTAATTGGTTTTTTTTTTCAATTAAACCTTTTTCCAGTTACTACGTAGAACATTGAAGGTTGGATTTAGAAGGATATTAAATTCTCTATAAAACAGAGTTAGTTTCATGCAGATACGACCAACGATTTACAAAATATTGAGGTTTTCGTCACTGACCCGGTTTCTTTGACCGCGAGTGTATATATTTGTAATCATGTTCTGATAAAATTTGCAGTATAGGGGTTTACGGGGCCGAGAGACCGATCTAGCTTCGTCTTATTTTCGAGAAAATTAGTTTTTTCCGTATTTTCTCGCAAAAGGCAGGCTTACTCTTCGATGACGACCAATGGTTACCCAATGAAATGTTCTGTTTGCGAAGTTACGGAAATATTTAATGGTATTATACTTAGAAACATTTACAGTTATAATTCGTTTTCCTTTCATAATTTTAGAATGAAATAAATGTCATTTAATACGGTTTGGTATGTTATTTTTATTAGTCTAAATAAAATCAAAAACATAATATTTTAAGCGGCATCTATCGAGCTGAAATTGGACTAAACTTAAGCTCGGTAGATGGCGCCAATCGGCAACTAACACCAACGACCTCTATCAAACTGAAATTGTATCAAAATCATGCTCGCTAGATCACTAAACCACACGGGTCCACCAGTAGAGACTTTATCATATCACTTAACCAAACGGGTCCACCAGTAGAGACTTTATCATATCACTAAACCACACGGGTCCACCAGTAGAGACTTTATCATATCACTTAACCACACGGGTCCACCAGTAGATACTTTATCGTATCACTTAACCACACAGGTCCACCAGTAGAGACTTTATCATATCACTTAACCACACGGGTCCACCAGTAGATACTTTATCGTATCACTTAACCACACAGGTCCACCAGTAGAGACTTTATCATATCACTTAACCACACGGGTCCACCAGTAGATACTTTATCGTATCACTTAACTACACAGGTCCACCAGTAGATACTTTATCATATCACTTAACCACACGGGTCCACCAGTAGATACTTTATCGTATCACTTAACCACACAGGTCCACCAGTAGAGACATTATCATATCACTTAACCACACGGGTCCACCAGTAGATACTTTATAGTATCACTTAACCACACAGGTCCACCAATAGAGACTTTATCACATCACTTAACCACACGGGTCCACCAGTAGAGACTATCATACGAGGGCGACACTGAAAGTCTTTAGAACTGGCCACTTGTAATAAATATAATAAAAAAATAAGTTCAAAATTTGAAAATGGAACTCTTTCTTAATATTTTTGTGTACGAATTCCACTCGATTGTCATTTGTTTTACGATTTGGCGGCAAATTGAAAATTGTGTGTACTACGTGAGCATGAATTTAACGCGAGAAAATTTTCGAGCAATGATTTTTTACGACTTTCGATGTAATATAAGTCAACAGGAAAGTTATGATAGACTTCGATTGGCCTTTCACGATGAAGCCCCATCTCGTGCTACTATTTACAACTGGTTTAATGAATTTAAACGTGGCCGCACTAATCTCACTGAGGGCCGGCCTTCTACGGCGACTACTGAAGATAACATCAGTGTTGTGCGGCGTATGATAGAGACTGACAAAAGAGTAACCTATCAGCAGATTCGTACAAGCTTAGCCATTGGTAAGAGTCAAGTCCACAAAATCCTCCATGAACATTTAGCGGTGAGGAAGCTTTGTGCCCGGTGGATACCTCATAATTTGACAGAAGCCCAAAAAGTCCGTCGTGTTGATTGGTGCCGTGAAATGGGTCAAAGATTCATCGGAGGTGACTCAAATGCTGTGTTCGACGTAGTTACGGGTGACGAAAGCTGGATTTACTGTTATGATCCTGAAACTAAAAGACAGTCTGCTGAGTGGGTGTTTCCTTCCGAGGAGTTGCCTACTAAAGTGAAGAGAGGTCGAAGTGTGGGAAAAAAGATGGTGGCCTCGTTCTTCGGAAGGACTGGTCATTACGCAACAATTATTTTAGAGGATCAAAAAACAGTTACTGCGAAGTGGTACACTAACAATTGTTTACCACTTGTCTTGGAAAAAGTTCGAGAAAAACGGCCTCGCAGTAGGATCCTGCTTCACCACGACAACGCCTCATCGCACACCGCCAAGCAAACGATCGACTATTTGGCGACGGCAAACGTGGAATTACTGGGTCACCCACCTTATAGCCCCGACCTGCACCTTGTGATTTTTATTTATTCCCAAAAATTAAAGAAAAACTTCGAGGAAAACGTTTTATGGACGCCGACGAAGCAGTGGCTGCGTTTCAAAAGGCCGTCGAAGAGACCCCTAAGGACGAGTGGGCAAAGTGCTTTTCTCAGTGGTTCTATCGAATGCAGCGATGTATTGATGTGAAGGGAGGCTATTTTGAAAAGATATAATAAAAGTAATAAGTTGCTTGATTGCTCAGTTTTTGATTTTCTAAGAACTTTCAGTTTGACCCTCGTATCACTAAACCACACGGGTCCACCAGTCGAGACTTTATCATATCACTAAACGTGTCTAGTGAAATGATGAAACGAGTTAACTTTGAGAGTTCGTTTCGTAATGATGAAACGAGTTGACTTTGAGAGTTCGTTTCGTCAACTCACCGACGTGTTTCAGGGATTTGATCAAATCACTAAACAAACCTGGAGAGATGAAAAAAAACGAGTTGTTTGTTGGCAGATTTCGTCATTTCATCATCAAATTCATGAAAGGATTTGATCAAATGACTGACTTTTTCTAGACAAATTATAAAATGGATTCGCTATTTTAACATCCTGCGTGATTTGGTCATATCCCTTAGAGATTTGTTCAAATCTCTGTTTTGGCCATTTCCCTGCGACACATATATATGTACATATTTATATATATATACCTATTTAAGTTGCTAAATAAAGACCCATTTGTTGGAGTTTTTTTTTGGCGTGGCTCTCGTACCGTAATACCGTATGCAAATTGCAAATCCTCTAGTTAACTTGGGTAAAAATATATTATTTTTATATTACCAGCTAGCTGCCCACTTCGATCGTACACAAAAGCTTTGTACGAATTCTGCCACGTAGAACTCGCTAGTGGTAGTACAATTTTCAACCATTTTATCTGTAAAGGGATGATTTCCACGTCAAAAAGTATCTTATGTCCTTTTTCGGGACTCAAAGAAGAAGGGGAAGAAATAGTAACCCATACAAAACATTCCATGTAAAAAAGAGGCCAAGTCTCGAAACTCTTTCACCGTAAAAAGTTGTGAGATATTTCGTAGAGCCAAGTCTCAGGCATTCTTATTACGGCGCCGTAGGTTCAGCGAAGTTAAGCGAACAGAGTTTTTGAAACAATATAATGCGTCTGTTTATAATAAAATAATGTGGTTTCAAAAAAATACGAATAGTAATCTTGAGGCGTTTCTGCAGCGAGATCAGCGATTCGAAACATGATTAAGCAAATTTCTTTCGATAGAAAAAAAATACGAACATAGGTCTAAAATACCTACACAAAAATACACTTAAAATATTCGTAAGAAATTATGCACAAAGCTAAAAATATTAAAATTGCTTCTAAAAATCGGCAATATAAATATTAGAGGGAAATCAGTTACATTACATTTTTATTTATTTAAACGGCCAAAAAATTAAAATTAAAAAACATGATATTCTCGCTTCCGAGCACGCACCTCCGATGCTCACGCTTATTCTAAGTGAGAGGGAGAGAAGACTATGAACCTACGGCGCCTTAATCTTTATTTGCTTGCTAAATAAAATTCTGCAACTTGGCAATCACACAACTTTATTGCATTTATGGAAATTTGCATACCTAAAACTATGTAGTATGTACAAAATCCTATATGTTTATATGGGAATACAAAGTTGTGTATCTAGAAAACTGGACTGAAATTGCAATTTTTTTTAGTTTTCCCTTAAGATAGACACTAAACACTAACTGTATGCTAAATTTCAAGCTTTTATGTCTGCTAGAAGTGCCTTAGACTTTTGACGATCGGTGAGTCACTGATGAGTGAGTGACAAAATTAAGAAAATGATTTGACTAGTTATAATGCTTAAACTACTGGTTCAAATTGAATGAAATTTGAAATATATCGTGTTTATACAATGCGTGCTTGGTTACTGAAAATTCAGGCTTCTAATAGTTTTATCCACAACGAAGTTATAGGGGGGTCGAAAATGGCCTGAACTGCTTCAAGAAAAGGATGGCACCGCCGTGCCGCTGTTTTGCTCGACTTGGCCGTGCTCCCAGATAGACTGACTAAGTTCCGCGACCGAATATATAAGTTCATTATGTTCTGAGATGACGCGTTTTATTTTATAATAAACCGACGGAAACATTACTGGGCGACGGGCTAGCACTGCAATCAGCTATCGCATTTTCGTCATTTGACACCTATAAATTTGCCAGAAGTGGCACTGGAAATAAATTTCTTGTGCACTTTTGGGAATAAAGGCGCGAATTTATGTATTACAGGATCTCCGGGGTAATTACCGGAAGCACTCATGCGATTAAATAAAACCTTTCATTCGTATACCTATAGAATGGAGCTTAGGGAAGCACATATATGCTATTAGATACTATTACCCCGCCGCCGCTTTGCTTGCGTTCTTAAGAGGCTCCACGATACGTCAATGACCTTCGATCTGAATCCCTTAGTTCTCTAATGTTTTTTGTAGCTTATATAACTATACTTATATAACAACGGCTTTAAGCAATGTAGTATCCCATATTTACTTCAAAGTTGATTGTTTTCGAGATATTTGGCATCAAAGTTGAGCAATTTTAGGCCAAAAAACTGGTTTTCTGGCCATAACTTTTGTGTTCATTAGTTTAAAATGAAAACCCTAGACAAGATTTTAGAGACGTCATAGACGAAGCCAAATATGTATAGATTTCGTATAAGTATGTTAGAAGATCTGTCACGTCAATAGAAATACGAAATAAGTGTTTTTTAAGCAATGTTTAAAAAAATCATACAAAATTAAGTACCTATTCATTTCTTTCAAAATCCGGTAGACAAAAATGGAGATAAAATATTGAAGAACCGAGGCGCGCGGGCACCTAGTCCTTAACAAAATAAAGTTTACGGACATTTATATAACCAACAAAGAAAAAGCTTTATCTTTCAGAACGCGGCGTGGGTTCGCCGACCCCCCGGCCACTGAACCTCTCTGTTCTCATTCGGTAACGTTCGCGGTGGTGACGCTCGTAATTAATGTTATAACTACTATTATAACTAGTATATAGGGTAATTTGTGTTTTTATGTATTGTAATTACTGGGAGACGTTGGAAAAACATTTATAAGATGATAGGAACGCAACTAATGCTTGTAAATATTGGGTTGATTAATGTGGTAGGTACAATTGTACAAGTAATAAATCCAACCGTGTACTACTTTACTAGGAACGGGAGTTAGAAATATCTGCACGGACAGTATCTATTATCAAAAATATGTGCAAATTAGTTTATTGTTAAGCGTAGCAACCTTGCCGAGATAATATTGAATCTTTGGTTGCTTAGATATATTTATGAATTCGTCTGTAGGTACTTAAGGAACATAATTTATACAGTTAACCACCTATTCCCTTACGAGTCATAAGAAGAAAGGTGGTTTTAAAGTCGTTTTAAGAGCAGAAAAACACTGATGGCATTACTCAATAGTACTAAATACTACTAATAATATGTTAAAAACCATTTGTTAACAAGTACCTAGAACAAACCGTTTATTTAATAGAGATACACCGCACGAAACTAATTCTTTAACCGTAATCTTTTCAGAATTTGTACTTAATACTACAAAACCTGACTTCTAATGCTATGACAATGGCTTTTTAAATAGGCAGGTACTTAATTTTCTTACGCAATCTGATATAGAAAAAACCTTCAGGAGTCTGAAATTTAGAAACGTGTTAAAAACTTCATGTATTACATACATAACCTTTGGCCCGTTTCGCGAAGCTACAAGTTCAAATTTTCCAAGTAACGGCTACAATGAGGTGCTCGACCAATTACGACAGCTATCACAAACGGCGCGCGAGCTCTCTCGATTTTTCTCGACCTTTCCGTTAATCCCTTATTAGAAAACTTAGAAAGAGGTACCTATAGTGCGAGATAAATGCAGCACGGTCAGCACAAGACGGCGCGCTAACTCTCTCGCACTATCCGTATCTTTATAATTTTTCTAATAAGAGAGAGAGAGAGACGGCTAGTGCCAGAGAGCTCGAGAGAGCATTTGCCCAGTTTATACTTGTTCATTTGTATATTGTAGCTTCGTGAAACAGGCCAATGAAAGTAAATATTCCTAATTTCATAATGTATTACACCAAATATACAATTAGTTCCGTGGATGTACAAACTTTACACTTAAGGGGCTCCCGTCAAAAATCAACGAGTTGTTTTCATTTCGACACTCGTCATCGGTTTATTGAAGCTAGCTTTCCAGGTGCAGATATGGGAAAGTTTGATTCCTGTTTAACATTTTTGATATTGAATAACTTGAAAAATGTTAATACAGAATGAATTATCCATTTTTTAAGAAAGGTCTGTAAAAATACAAAACCCGACACTTCATCCTCATTAAAACTTTTATACACCGAAACTGATAAATACTCATACGTACTGATCTTACCTATAATTTTGATATGGGTTTTTATAATCTTACTAATTAACACAAAAATGATGGCCAGCAAACCAGTTTCTTGGTCTAAAATTGTGCACCTTTGATGCCAAATATCTCGAAAACAATGAACTTTGAAGTAACTATGGGATACTATATTGTTTAAAGCCGCCTTTTATTAGAAAACCAAGGGGTTCAGATAGAAGGTCATTGGCGTATGGGAGCCCCTTAACATACGTGGGGCTTAGCACTAAATGAACATTGTGTACAATCAATTTTTCAGAAGAGAAATACACTGACTATAAATGAGCGCTTCCGTGCTTTTCGAAGACACGCTAAGCAGTTGATCCCGGCTGCTGTCTATGACAGTAGTCGTTAAGCCGAGCTAGAGGCCTTCGGGCGGCTTAAGAACTTCTAACAGTCGAGTTGCCCACTCACTTGACAAAGGGGGCCACAACCCTGCACGTGTCACCTGGGTGGTGCTAAAGAGTGACAAACTTTAAAGGCCAAAATAATGTCTGCCATACATATTAAATAAATAAGCCGCCTAAATGATTTCCAGAAAATGTATTAGGGTGTAAACTTTCGCACAGTTCAACGTTGACTAATGTAAACTTCTGCTGAGCAATATAGTTACGCTGAACAGAAGATCATTGTTTACCAATGGTGTTGAAACATTGGTTCATTGTAGTGAATCACTTGACACAAGATGTTGCGGCTGTGTGATGTAAATGAAAGGTATTGGTTTGTATTTTTATGCCTAGTTTTGATTAGTTAAAAACAAAGTCAATAATTGAATGGGGTATTCATTTGTTAACTGAGGAGTTTCATTTAAAGTGGCAGATTAAGGTCAACTATTAACTAAAGTAATTTTTAAGTCACGTCTAACCTGTTGTTTTTGTTGTGATGGGCCATAACTGTCCGTTAAAGGGATATGTAAATGCCCAACTATTTCTTTCTAGCTAGCAAGTAAATCTCAAGCAACAAGGAATATTGTGCTATGTGCGCGGGCGCAGCATTCATATGACATGCGCATTGAAAGAACATTAGATCGTTTAAAATTTAAATGAATACTTGATGATTCCAATTCTGCTTCAATACATTATTCAAAAGGATGCAGTTATTTGTGCCCTGCGATGCTTTGCACCCTGCAAACCTGTTTAACCCTTTTCTTGGCAAATAACAAAAAAAATGTGAGTTCGAGCCTCGTTTGAGCCTTGTAGAGCCAAAAAAATTGTCTGTTACAAAAATACAAAAAGAACAACAAAAATTGTGTATCATATGATACAATGTCAAGAAAAGGGTTAAGGACACATGACACCCACATGGACAAAATCAGTTGACATAAAAGTTGCATTAATATTTTTTTCTACTCCTCTACCGTTATCTGTCATATATATAGGCTCTAGCTCAAATACAATGACACCGATAATATGTCGTCGAAAAACTCTATGCTCTATGGCCCATAAACGCACTGTTTAGTGTACTTTTATGGTTCATACATTTTTCATAAAAGCACTGTTTACCACGATGTCAAATCATCTAACTTTTTTTCAATCGGCCGCCATATTGCAGTGGTACCAACTTCATAAGCAAATTTTTGAAATAAAATGTTTTACTATGAAACATTTGTAGAACATAAATTCATCATCCTCCTAGCGTTATTTCCGGTTGTGCCCCTAAGGGAGCCCGGGGTCCGCTTTGACACCTAAACCCAAGATTTGGCATAGGCACTAGTTTTACGAAAGCGACTGCCATCTGACCTTCCAACCCAGAGGGAAAACTAGACCTTATTGGGATTTGACCGGTTTCCTCACGATGTTTTCCTTCACCGAAAAGCTAACGGTAAATATTCCGTACATAAGTTCCGAAAAACTCATAGGTACGAGCCGGGATTCGAACCCACGACCGCCGCTTAGCAGCCGCATGCCTGAACCACTAGGCTACCGTAGCTCGTAGAACATAAATTATTTAATAAAATAATTGGTAGTAGTTGATACCAATTATTGGTATTATTTATAAATATAAACCGATCCGATTCGGTTCGCATCCGGGTTCAGTTTGGTTCGGATGGCAAGTTCAAGGAAATTAAAAACAAAACAGACCATAAACAAGAGGTGTCAATGTGTCATATATCTAATTTCCCACCAAAGTTCCAATTCACAATTAAAAGACGAAATTGACACTTATTAACTATTCGTTATTAATAACTTATTTTGATTTGATTCGTGTTTGCGAATTGAAGAAAACTGTGTACGTTCCTTTTAAAATGGACGAAGAAGAAAATAACTGCACCGCTGAAGAAATTGCGTGAGTAGTAGAACTAACGGAAAAACTACTGCCGAAAAGTCAAATGCTATTTATTTAGAATTAGTCGTAGAAAAAGTATTGTATGCAACGGTGTATAACTTGGTCTTAAAACGCTCGTGGCGTCTTTAATCGCGATGCTCGCCAAGGCTCGCATCGCAACTCACGCCACTCGCGTTTTAAGACCCTACTTATACAACAGTTGCATAAAATACTATATGCCATAGGAGTAAGCGTGGTGTAGGGTTAGAAAAGCACCGCCCCCTTGGGTTGAGGTGTGTTTTGGGCGATACGCTAGCAAGGTCTCATATTTTTAACCCCTGACGCAAAAGAGGGGTGTTATAAGCTTGACGTGTGTGTGTGTGATATCTGTGGCATCGTAGCTCCTAAATGAATGGACCGATTTTAATGCGGTTCTATTGTCCGAAAGCTGACGTGATCGAGATGGTTCTCAGCCACGTTGCAACAAAATCGGTTTAGCCGG
Source organism: Epinotia ramella (assembly GCA_947578815.1). Taxonomy (NCBI): domain Eukaryota; kingdom Metazoa; phylum Arthropoda; class Insecta; order Lepidoptera; family Tortricidae; genus Epinotia; species Epinotia ramella. The sequence continues at coordinate 2,899,543 of OX388214.1, read as the reverse complement.
TTTTGAGATATTGAACTTTGAAGTGAAAATGTTGGAGAGTGTTATCAACTTTTCTTAGACGTTCATTATCAGTTATCCTATCAATTCCGATAAAAATCATAATGGGCAAGAAGTTATAATTTTGAAAATATTAAATAAAATATAAATATTAGTGGACAATCTTACACAAATCGACCTAGTCCCTAACTAAGCAAAGCTTGTATTATGGGTACTAGACGACGATAGACTTACTTATATATATAAATAAATGCTTAAATACATAGAAAACATCCATGACTCGGGAACAAATATTCGTGTTCATCACACAAATAAATGCCCTTCGTAGGCAGGGTCACTACCAACTAGGCTAAAGCGGTCGTCATAATGGGCAAGAAGTTATAATTTTGAAAATATTGAGGCTGTACCTATCGTTTTCGCAACTTCGCATCTAGGCGACGCGACTGGCATCGTGTCAATCTAATAGCAATTTTGTTGGCGCCGTGCCCGTGCAGTCATGGCTACGAATATATTGTGAACTACTAGTGTATGGCGTTTTATTGGGTCATAAATAAAGTATTATTTTAAACATATCACAAATCCTGTGTAATGTTAGCCCTTTAAATAGTAAAACCTACCTGGGAGAATACAAAATTTCCCAGATATGGGCCCTAGCTCGATTTTTCGCCCACCTAAACCTCTCCTTTGCAGATTTCATCGAATTCGTTTCGAGCCATTGTCGAGAACTATATTATAAATATTGCATATTTTATTAAGTATAGGATTCAGATCAAATTGTTGGTTAATTTTTCCACCTTCTTTCGTCTTCGTCCATTCAATAGGCAAACGATGTTTTAAATGTATGTTTAAGTTTTTTGGACACCTACGAAATGTAAGCTTCTAGGAATTTGTATCTTTGTAAGTTCGTTGGTAGGGAGAGGAATTTGTAGTTTTGTAAGTTCGTTTGTAGGGTAATCTCCGAAAGTACTCGTCCGATTTGAAAGAAATCTTTCACCAAGGGATGGTTTGTCGAATTCAACCCCCTGGCATGTTTCTCACATGTCTCACGGGGTATGAATTAATTGAAAATGTTGCAACACTTGTCGCGAGGCGTGTTGAGTGATCTAAATTCGCTGTGCAACTGGCCTGTATTTTAATGCTGCCAATATTTAGAATTTAAGTACCTACGAAAAACAATGATTTATCGCAATTTCTCCGCTAATTTCTCCATAGGTTGTCGGGAAGAGATCCACTTTAGCGATAAAATCGCCCGTTGTTTACCTCGAATTTCAAATTGTGTCTGTATTAAATAGTTTCATATATTGAGGTGTGCATTAAATAGTATTTCTATGTTATTGTATTTTACTAATGTATTTGTACAATCTTTAATGGTCGACGATTTTAAGGCCTACTCCTTAATAAATTCCATCTCCATCATCAGACCAGTTTTCATTAGACACCCGACTTACACAAGCGTACAAAATATCAACTCATGACATTTTATGTTAGAAACATGGTCAGGAATATTTGTTCTCCCAAGTACCTTGTATATTATTTGAAGTGTGTGTATATCTGTATATCAATAATTGTAATAGGAACATCACTCGTACGATATAATGCCCCTTGTAAGGACCTGGCATTAACATTGCCAACCGCCGTAACCACAAGACTGCATTTGAAACACGTAATTATCTTACGCATTAGTCGATTTAATGTAATTGTCCAAAGTTGCTCAACAATGGCCCTTTGTAACGTGCTGTGTAATGACTTTTAAATGCAACTGTGGATGTGATATTACCTCTCCTTAAAAAAATTGCTAACACCCCCGGTGTCCGCAGAGCTGGCACCTTCCTCGCTCAACGCATCAGTTTCTATACAGCGGGGAAATGCTGCCAGCATCTTCGGCACCATGCCACGGGGGACCCATTATTTTAGATCAATTGCTTATTTTTTCAAGTCGTGATAAATCGGTATTGATCAGTATATTTTTCATTTAATTTACATTTATTTTACGCCTGAGATATACTGTGTTCGAGTGGGCTTTTCTTAAAGTAGGGCAAAACTTTGACTTTGGAGCTTACTTTTACTATTCATGATAAGGTTGAATCAACTTTATTGTCGCTATTAGTTGCCATAGTTTCCTGGGTCACTTCTTAAAACTGTGATTTCATGTGTTTAAATCTACTAATTTCAGGGTTCTGTTGACATTTTTACCCCTTTTTATGGTCCATCTTCAAGATATGTTAGAAGCCCATGTTGTTACATTTTTCTAAGAAACTCTGTCACGTCTCCTGGCTAATGGGACCGAAAAACAATAAGAAATTGTTTATTAAGAATTCGTTTCTTTAACAAAATGCCAGCAATGTACAGCGACGTACATTGACAAGTAACATCCCGTTCACACTGCGTCCGTTTCCGTGTCCGGGAGGCATCCCTCTTTTTCTCGCTTGCGATGTTTCGCCCAAGTGCGAAAGAGACGGATGCCTCCCGAACACGGAAACGGACGCAGTGTGAACGGAGTGTTAGTGCAAGTTACGGCCCTCGATGTTTTGTTTAGGATGGGTTCACGTGGGTTGCACCAAACCGTCTGTAATCGTAACCGCGTGTTCACACTGCGTCCGTTTCCGTGTCCGGGAGGCATCCCTCTTTTTCTCGCTTGCGATGTTTCGCCCGAGTGCGAAAGAGACGGATGCCTCCCGGACACGGAAACGGACGCAGTGTGAACCCGGTAAGCCGTGCTCGTTATAATCGGAATGCATTGATAGTTTGACAAGTTTTTATGAAATGACAGCTGCCGCACCATATTTAACGTTGTTCGGTCTGTAATAGTAAGTTGGTAACCATCACGTAGTACTACTTTGAAAATGCGGATAGGAAATTGGATTGTGCTGTTAACTCGTATAAGAATCAGAGTTAAAAACCGGCCAAGAGCGTGTCGGGCCACGCTCAGGGTAGGGTTCCGTAGTTTTTGTAATTTTTTTCAAAAACTATTCAACCTATCAAGTTCAAAATAATTTTCCTAGAAAGTTTTTATAAAGTTCTACTTTTAAGATTTTTTTCATATTTTTAAAACCTATGGTTCAAAAGTTAGAGGGGGGGGGACACATTTTTTTTAACTTCTGGAGCGATTATCTCCGAAAATATTAACATTACCAAAAAATTAATTTAGCAAATCCCTATTCATTTTTAAATACCTATCCAACAATATATCACACGTTAGGGTTGAAATGAAAAAAAAAAAACACCCCACGTTACGTATAGGGGAGGTACCCTAATAAAAAAATAAAAATCACTTTTTATTTTACCACTTTGTCGGCGTGATTGATATACATATTAGTACCCAATTTCAGTTTTGTAGTGCTAGCGGTTACTGAGATTATCCGCGAACGGACGGACAGACAAAGCGAAACTATAAGGGTTCCTAGTCGACTACGGAACCCTAAAAAGCATGGCCATCTTAACTGTGTATGCCATGCCACAATGTATCTTCCCGAGTTTAGGTCTTCTTCACAAACACAAACTTTTAATTCTTTCATCAGGTAGAATTGTTTTAGAACAAAATTTAATGTGCTCTGCCTGCCTCTTTTGGGAATAAAGGCATGAATCTGTGTATGTAAATTCAACGTTACTCTGTTAAATAAATACCTTGGTTTAAATGTTACGGTCTATTTTTTGTTGCGTTGGAGTGCCCTTATTAATAGAATTAATACGTAATACGAAGCGAAAAATAATAATGGGCCAAATGTGTTCCCTAATGAATTAGAGAAATAAACAGTTAATTTTTTTGCTGTATCCTCTAAGCATAGATTAGACATATTAACATAACTGTAAATCATAGATCACATGTAATATTATGCAATTGAGTTTGTAAAATCGTAAGTAATGAGTTTGCGCTGAATTTTGAATCTATGTCAAAGGTAAATAAATCTGCAAATTCATCTTTTACTAATTAATAAAACTAAAGCAAAGTCAAGAGTTCAAATTCTATTTAGGCATATTACATGCACCTTTGAAGCACCATTCCTTCAATTTAGGCATAAGTATAGGTACTCAGAACGACCGATGTCTACGAAAGTTCCATATCTCTTAGCCGACATCTCAACTGTCTATTTCTAAACTCGGGACCCTAATCGGCGACACGATATAAGAAGACCTGGACACAATTAAATAGTTCTAAAAATAACCACGAGCGCTCCGGCTTACAACCTTGTCGCGTTACCAACTTAGCGGACAGATGGCGGTAGCAGTCGCGAAAATTTATCATGATATCATTTTTCAGGTTACATGTGCTCCATTTATATTTGAATGTATTTATCATTTTAATACATGATTAATGTATGTATTTTATGTATAATAAGGTTTAGACGGGTATTAAGGGAAAATTTATCTATTTAATTGATTTCATGCTACGTATTTTGTCGATTTAAAACGTTCGCTTATCTTATCGTAATAGTCCGTACGTACCTAGATAATTTACTATATGTCACGTTTATTCCTAAATACATTCATATAAAAGCCGTAATGCGCAGTCTCTTTGTTAAGACTGATTACATAATTAGCTAATCTACCTACGCTACGTATGTATATGAGCAAAGAAACAATGATTTTTGCGTTACTTATTGAACTGTAACTATTGATAACCTTCTGCCGTCTTCTATTGCCAAAGGTTATCGGTACAATGTCATCCGATCCATCCAATCTGTCTAAACAACTTTAATACAATTCTAAGTTCATAGTTATCTACACAACTATAAATAAACCTAAATTAATTAAAATAAACTAACTCGAGCAATCAGCATTCAGAACGCCTAAGCCTTAAAAAAAAGGTTTCTAAATCCATCAAAAGGTACAACAAAATGGCGTCCGCGTAGCTCTGAAAGCATCCGTCTACGGAAGTGCGGTCTCGCTCGCGCGTGCCCGCTACGCCGGCGAGTGAGAGGGATGGGCGAATACCCCGTGGGGCCTCGTGTCAAGGCGACGTACCCTCGCACGCACACATAGACAACGTGCGCTCGCGCTCGAGGTTGTTCCAATTTGCGAATCGTTTTATTTGCGACGCGGCCGAACGCTTTTGGGGCTAATTTAATTTATTAATCGAGTTTCATAATATGAGGGCTTGTGGATATGGTTACGTTATTACTATAATAGCGATTTTGGTCCCACAAGTACCTACCTAATTATTATATTAAGCCGGATAGGTCACGAAGATTGATAGATAAATTGCAACCGTAATACCTATTTGTCGTGTAAATATTACTTACAGCGGCGCTACCACGAACTTCGAAAGTCGAAGTTCGGGTATTTCCATCTCTATCGCACTCCCTTAATCGAGTGACAGGGATGCATGTATTACGAACTTCGACTTTCGAAATTCGTGGTAGCGCCGCAGGATAGTCCTTAAATATGAAACACCATATATTCATTTTGCTAAAATTTTGTATACACAGGATTTTAAAGTAAAAGAACTGTAATTAACACAAAACAATAAAAAAAAAAAAAAATTTTTTTAATTTGAACTGTTTATTTCTTTAGAAAAACTATGTTACATTTCTATCGATCAGGCTTAATCTTATTATTATAAGATTTTAAATTGCCTTATCGAATTAGACGGCATTTTTATTATATAGTAAGATAAGATAAGAAAGAGATTTGTTTAAGAGTGTAAGTTATCTATTAACATTTTCTTATATATTTTTACTATAAGTTTATCAGACTCAGGCTTTTTTGGTATCAAGTCATATGGAAGTCTATTTAAAGCGCGTGGCAATGCGTTTGTCCACTCTTTTGCCATATTCATCGTTAGTAGATGGACTTACGAATAGTGAGGGGTATGTTAGCTTACGCATTTTTTTTGGTCTATGTTTGACAGTTAATTCAGGGATTTTCCCACTATATTGGGTCACAACGGCTAGGTCAACCTTGTCATGAATTGGCAATACCCTGCAGTATTTAAATAGACTTTCATAATTATTCTTATACATATATCTTATTTTTAAGGGTACAATATTTTTCAGTAATCTTATTTGCAGATTATGAATGTTATTTAAGTATGTTTTATATGTTCTACCGTAACTGGGCAAGACATAACCAATGATAGAGTCCGCCATGGACAAATACAGCAGCCTCAATGTCCTATAAGGCAGTTTATTTTTAAGTATACACAGTTTAGACAAAATTGATCTGAGTTTATTACATACTTGGTCGACGTGTGGACCCCAGTTAAATCAGGATTAGTCCTCAGTTAGTCAGGAAACTATCTGGCCGTTTTATAAATGAAAATCAGAATGCGGTACTTAAAGAAATATTTTTTCCAAAATAAACATTCGTATTTCTAAAATATGTCAAAATTAAACCTTAAAAAGTTTCGTAATTTTAACCACACAGTTTTATTACAAATTTAGGGTTCGTAATATGGACCATGGCAATTGCGGAATGATCATTATTAAAGTGTTTTCGTTGTAAGTATAGTCTTATTAAAAGGTATTTTGATGGGCGCCATGTCCTTAAACTGATATAATATAGTTAGTAACCATAGATATTTGAAACCACACTATTCAGATATAAACCAGTATGATAAACTAGTTTCTGGCCCGCGACTCCGTCCGTGTGAAACTCGTATATACATAGAAATACAAACAATTTTATTCTACCCCCCATTTCACCCCCGTAGGGGATGATTTCCGGGATAATGACTATCTCTATACCAAATTTCATTTAAATCGGTTCAGCGGCTTAAGCTTGAAGGGATAACAGCCAGACAGACAGACATACACTTTCGCATTTATTATTAATATGGGTAGAGCTACAAAGCTGTTTTAAATATGGGGCTATTATCATAAGTGGGTGTAATTAACGTTATAATAATCATACGAAATATACTGACAAAGTACATCAAATGTAACTGGCGTGGTCATGCACGGTATCTTCTCTGCGATTTCCTGGCAAGAAGCTGACCTTCGATGACATCGATGATCGAAAGCAACCAACTTCACTAGGTACTATAGTAAACATATTTGGCGAAATATGAGTACCTAGGTGTGGCCCATATTATGTACCTGGTCCATGTTTGGGGATTTTCCTCTACCTATTGCTTGAATTATTTTGAGAGTATATTTTTTAAATTTAATAGGTACCTTGGAATTCGTTTCATTATTTTCCTTGAAGTTGATTAGGTAAGGTACATCATACTTTTCGGATTTCCCTGATAACTTAAGTAAGTAATAAAAACATATCCATTCCCTTTAGCGGAATATTTAAAGGATATTGTTCTAGAAACTTATTTATTTCCTTATTCATATGACTAAGTCATAATATATGGTGGATCTATCGATTACTCGATATTTTCTTTCGTAGTTTTGTATCTAGATCCAGTAGAGAGGGCAATAGGGCATACGGTTGCTCAGATATTTTTAGACCTTTGGGAACGTACATGTATTTATCGGAATCGCTAAACTTAAGTGGCAGTGGGTGGGTCACATTGCACGTAGAACCGATGGCCGTTGAGGCGGAAAGGTTCTCGGGTGGCGACCACGTACCGGAAGGCACAGCGTGGGTGGGCCCACAAGGTGTAAAGGTCGCGGGAGTACGCTGGATGCGGGTGGCGCAGGACCGGTCATTGTGGCGCTCTTTGGGGGAGGCCTATGTCCAGCAGTGGACGTCTTACCTTCGATTATATTTGGTAACCGCATAAGCATAAAGCGTGCTAGAATGACAATCCATACGAGTCGATGTTTCCATACAAGTGACACACAGATTCGGAACTCAGCTTGGCAGTTTTGTTTAGGTAATACGTATTAGGTGGGAAAATCACCGTTGAGGATAGAAAGCGTCACGGTGCACTTTTCCTACAAACGCTTTTCAACCGTTAGTAGGAAAAGAAATACGAAACATTTCATCATTTTTGTAGCTGTGAGATGCATAGGTACTAGGTAGTCGGTCATACAGCGACTCAGCTTCCCGTTTCAGTCAAAGTTATTTATTTGCATAAATAAAATAGTGAACAATAAAATAACATACAATATTTGATCAAATGTTTTGCCACATGCAACATGTAAATAATATAGAATTACTTATGATGTATGTGTTATTCCTGTGGACAGAGCCAAAAGTTAATAAGGACTAATAGAACACCGAATTTTTGGTTGACTCATAATTTACGTACACGGGGTCTCCTCATAGATATATAGGACATAGGTACCTACCTACTTAAATCTGTGTGTTACCTAGCTTTATTCCGGAATTTAAAGTTATGTACACAATTTCTAACGCTCTTTTTCGATTTTTTGCGGACACTTTGTTGTGTTCTACGCAAACGAGGCACTCACTTTTCTAATTCGTTTTATTTGCCATGTAAAGGGTTCATTGGTTTTTTATAACTTACATGGTACGAAAGCGGTTAATAAAGGCGGCTTTTGTGCTTTTGACTCTGGACGAACTTGAAATGCAGGATATTTCGTTGTTTTCGAGAATGGTACGTGGTCCTACCCACTATAATCATCGTTTAATGCGTTCCACTCTATAAAAGATAAAGAGCGTAGAAGATTAGAATCAAATTATAGAACATTCATTAAAATAACATTAATCTCTAGCTAAACGTAACTTATATCTGTTACATCTTATGCATTGTTCTAAACAATAATAACAGCTTCATTACAATGTTAACTTATTATTGCTATAAAATATTACCATATTTTAATATTATTCATGTAAAAAACATCACATTGCCGTGCATGGTGTAAATAATGGCAATCTTGAAGAATGTTTTACTATTCTGAGCGGTTAAGCATTGACTACAACCCGAAGAAGACTCGTGACTTACGACGCCATTGGTGTTTAATTAAACGGGTTAAGAATCCAAGACGAAATAATTACGAAAGATTATTACTTAACAATTTTAGAAAACGACATTATACTGAAAATAATGCTATCGCTGACGATGACGTTGTCTTTTGAACAAAATAATCTAGAATTTATTTTCTTAAATTTTCTGTCTTCTTTAACAAAGATGGTGGTAAACAAGTTTAACCTTTTGTATGCCTCTTTCCGGATCCGTCCAGAACTATTTGAAAGATATGTCTAAAACTTCAATGATTTAAGTAACAATTTGACACAAGCATCCCCGTGGTTAAGGCACGCCTATAATAATACTAGACTCCATAGGGATGCATGCAACCTCAGAGTTGTGATTGACCCAATCAAAACAAACCCTTTAAGTCGAATGCAACCCTCTAAACAAAACTCAAATGAGCCTTTTTATGAACCGTCAAAAACGCTCCGTTAGTATGGAATTTGTAGGGATTACTTGCTTGTGACGTCACAATCAAACAACGTCTTTATTTTTTGTTTTTATGAATTTAACAATCTTAAAATAGCAAACTTAAATTAATAATTGATAGTTTTCGAGTATTTTCGTAATTTTTATCTGTTGCTAATGAAATTACAATGAAAAAACAAATTATTTTCACTGTTTCTAATACCTTATGTGCCCAAGCATGTATTTTTTATTTTATTTTATTTATCTTTATCTATATGTAGTCTTCACCTGTTCTTAATATAAACTATCGTACTTTTTTCTTTGCACCTTTTATAAATCTGTGTTTAGCCCAATAATTAGCTGCTACTGCCATTTGGCAGTAAGCTCGCCATTTGTACATTTCTGTATTTTGTACCACAAAGTTAAAATAATTATATAACTTTGGTCTCGCTTTGCGGTCGCTAATGGTAGTTCGATACCGTGCTCTTGGCTCGCTCACAGAAATTCGGGAAAGTCGATACGAGCGGCCTTCAAAATCGGATATTTCTCCCGACCGCCCTCTATCGGATCTAATGTTTTTCTGAATATTTTTTATCGTGAATAGACTAGTGCAACATTCTGTTAACATTGTACATACGTATACGCGTATTTTATTTCCTGGCATCCTATGTTGAACACTGCCAGGAATAAACCCATGAATATGTATAAAGCTATCAGGAAAATGAGACTCGTTTCCTGACACTGTTAGTTTTAATGAAGGAATGTAAATTTTCCTGTTGCTAATAAACGTTCTACAAGCCTATTTTAACTAACATGGCGTTAAAATTCGTTTGTCTTTGTCTGTCACTTTGACATTTGTGTTACTCAGAAAAGGACAAAGCACATTTTATTTAGCAGAGGCATTTCTGAGTTTTATTTATTTATTTAAACTTTATTGCACATAAAAAAACTTATCGCGCAAAAGGCGGACTTAATGCCATATGGCATTCTCTACCAGTCAAGGCAAAGCGGAAAATATTGTGGGCAGTGCAACTAACAACTAAAAAAAAACAACATATTTACAGATGTAACTATATTCAGAAACAGCAAAGAATCGGAAATAAGATTCAAAATCACATATTGCTGATTTATATTGGTTTCGTACGCTCAAAAAAAATTAAAAGATTACTACCGGAAATGAGATTTTTTTAATACCACGGTAGGAAATAAGCATACTGGCACCTACTGGTACCTGCTGGTAAGCAAACACCGTATAGAATCTTGCGACTCCTCAAAAGAGTTCCATTTGTTGTGTTGAGGATTTATTGTGTTGACATACATACTAATGAAAGTTTCTAACTCAACACACCACATTCATCATTCTATTACGGGTGCGTAACGATGGCTATAATTTTTTTTGATATAATATTACTCGCAATAACGCTCATCTGATATAATTCTCGAATTGTATAACAACACTTAGTATATTTTCATATGGTATAATTATCATTTTATATAACGATCATTTGATATAATAATATTTAGTATAACATACATTAAGTATAATGCATATTTGCTATATTAAACATTGGATATAATGCTCATTCCGTCTAATGTACAGTTGATATAATCAAGCCAGGGTAGCCAGAAAAAGGGGGGACGAGGGGGCGAAGCCCACCGCAAAGCGCACAGTAAAAAAAACCACTCGCAACAATTGTACTATTGGTGGGTTAGGTTAGGGTTCACTTGTGTCCCTTAGAGCGGAAATAGGCACATCAAATAAGGGTGACGTCGACACGCTGGCGGTTGGGTGAGGTTTACGTTAGGTTAGAACGGAAAAAAGTAGTTTAGCTTAGGTAAATAAAACGCAATTCGCACATAAAAAGATATATATTTTTACATAAAGTATACGATAGTTTTAATAAAATTATACCGCTTGATAACTATACAATATGAGATGTATATCAAATAAGAATTATACTCTATGATGGTTATAAGAAATAAGCGTTATACCGAATGGTTATACTAAATAAAAATATATATTTTGATATTATACCAAACGTTTATTATACACAATGAATGAATCTACCGTTTGAAATTATATCAAAAATTGTTATATCAAATGAAGTTATATTATTTGTTTTTATACTGATCATTACGTACACCCTCTATTACCACCAGGAACATTGCCACACTCCTATAGCGCAAGTCATCATCATCATTCGCTTGTCCTTATCCCATTTACTTGGGGTCGGCGCAGCATGTTTTATTCTTCCATACCTCTCTATCGCCCGTCAACTCGTCACACACATGTTTCCTGTACATATTGTCTCTCCCGCAGTCCATCCACCTTTTCCTTGGTCGACCTCTACTCTTACATCCCTCTACATTCATACCTATTGCCCTTGTAGTAACATGACTATCATCCCTCCGCATAACATGGTGTTATTATAGCTTCGGTCAGTAAGGTGGAGAAATATTTAGAATAGAATAGAATAGAATAGAAAAACTTTATTCAACATCACATGACAATTCAAGTTACATGGGAACCTTAAAAGTAGACTTAACATATAAATTTAAAATGAGCGATGATTTATGAGCGAGACGAAATTCCACGAACTACCTCTTTCCTAAAATATCGTTTTTCAGCAGGGTTAAGAGCGAAGAATACCTCGTACTCGTCCATACAAAAAGAGAAAATGTTTTTCCACTTCTAAATATTTTCCAATATCAATGATTTTTTAGTATGTTATTGATACAATTCAAGAACAGGTTTAAAGGTTTTCCTTGCAATTGCAATAAATTCAAACTTATAAGCACCTCTCTCGACCATTGCATGTAATTTGTATTTAATTCACGCCTAGTGTCGCGGGTGGGCGAATCTCCGTCTCCGTTTGAACCGCTCGGTTTTAACGTCATTGTCGGCTCAAAACTATTTCATCAGAGGTAAAACGTAGCGCAGAACCTTTTAATCAAAACGGATTCAGTACTGGTATTGTCTAACATCTTCATCAAAAGAAGACTGATACTCCTACCATTTAATAGTATTTGCTGCCTACGACAATGACGAAAAAGAAACGCCTTAAAAACGTTGAATATTCGCCCGGGTGGTGGTTTTTCCACCTTCATTCGTTTTTTTTCTGCATGTGTTTTATTATCTTCAAGGTATTACATGTTAAATACAGGATATAAAGGACCATTCTATCAAGAAATGTTAAATGTTTTATGCTGTTATGAATTTAAATACCTGTATATCTCTCTCTCTCTCTCATCTCTATCTCACGACACATACACAGCGCAAGAGTGAGGGTGATAAAACACGTTTTAATTTGAATGTGATTAAGTGTAACTCAATGTGAGATGTTAGCATGCTAAACACGTGCATCAAGACGTAGGATTAAGCCCAATTTACCGCTGGGACGAGAATTGAACTGAGCGTCTACATATGTATAATCCAAAGTGATAGAACGCTTATTGGGCCAGTATTTTTAGGGTTCCGCTCCTCAAAAGGAACAACGGTATCCTTATACGATCACTTTGTTGCCCGTCTGTGTCTGGCTGTCTGTCAAGGCTCTTTATCTCGGGAACGCGTGGAGGTATCGAGTTGAAATTAAAATCATATACTCAGGTCTACAATCTTACCCTTGAAACTTAAAAAAAACAAACTTCTGAGTTGACTTAAAAAATAATTAATACAGCCGTTTATGCCGAAAAAAACGTATTTTATAGGGTACTTGCGTTGACCTAGAACTATGAAATACGGCAAGTAATATTACGCGCATTAGTATACTAGCGACCCGCCCCGGCTTCGCATGGGTACTATATTATACATAAACCTTTATCTTGAATCACTCTATCTATTAAAAATACCGCATCAATATCCGTTGCGTATTTTTAAAGATCTAAGCATACATAGGGGCAGACAGCGGGAAGCGACTTTGTTTTATACTATGTAGTGAAGTGACAAGTACAAGGAAACGTCTGGTAACTATACATTTCCAATTAGGTACGGAACCCTCGATGGGTTAGTTCGACTCGCTTTTGTCCGGTTTTTATAATACGACGGTGGCAAACTAGGCTTACGGTCTACTAGCACCGTAGCCTATGGAGGGTTGCGGTTATAGAAATCACAGAGGCGTTCCCGACTCTTAGTGATTTGAGGATCCGTTGTGTTGATATCTAGAATCAAACGCACGTTCCTCACTTTCAAGACAGTGTTGTGTTGAGATCCTCCGGAGCTTTTCAATATGAAAACGCATTTTAAGTAAAACGTTCTGACTGTGAAGGTTCGGTATTTCGGTAAAGGAAAACATCGGGAGGAAATCGGTCTGTCTAATCCCAATAAGGTCTAGTTTTCCCCCTGGTTTGGAAGGTCAGGTGGTAGTCGCTTTCGTAAAACTAGTGGCTATGCCAAATCTTGGGATTACGTGTCAAAGTACGCTGGTAGAATGTTGACTTGTAAAAGTGCCATTACGGCCTACTTGCAGAATAATAGTACATTACTACAGAGGCCGGGAAGTAAGAGGTTGCCGGTCGAGTACTGTCAACCCCTTTTCACGCCGAGGTATGTATAGTGCTTTTCTCAAACATGCAATGAAATAAATTAAAAAAAAACTCCAAGAAATCAAACTTTAATTTTCATGGCTGCACGCCGTGATCCTGTGCCACAAATTGTGGAATGGAAATTAAAAAACACCATCTTGCAGGCTGCCTCCAATTTTGTATGAAATGTCATTACGGGTCTCTCGTCTCGCTCCGCCCGAAACGTGACACTTCGAAGCCCATTATGAACAACACAACGTCAATATTTCATTGCATGTTTGAGAAAAAATCAATTTATTTCATTTATTTAAAGCGGACCCCGGGCTCCCCTAGGACACAACCGGGATTAACGCTAGGAGGATGATGATGATGTTCTGATTATGAAGGACTGCTACGAGTGATATGGAAATTATCCTCTTTTATTCACAATACAAACTTTTTTTAGAAAGTACGCATTATTGCATTACTTATTCATATTTGTCTGACGCGACAAAACGATATCGGTGATACATTTATTACTGTTTATATTCACGATCATCTCATGCACTTCTGGCAATCGAGAAGTGGCGCTGAAAACTAAATCGCACCCCTTTTGGGAATATAGACATGAGTTTAAGAAAGAATGAAAGAAAGAAAGAAGACATTTATTCACTACGCAAAAGACACACAGAGACAAAGGGAGTACAAATACAATACAATTTACACATAATGTGTGTGTCTTCGCGGCAGTGAATCGGTCGCTGTCTCAGCATTATGCCGAGGTGTCAGACAGACACCTACAGCGCTGATTTTCAGACAGCACCGTACGTGACCCACGGAACGCAACACAACATACCGCCGATATAAACGTATACACAAAATACATAAATAATTAATATACTAGTAAAATAAGTAACACAAGCACAATGGGATGAGAGACATGTGAAAAACGCGAAACGGTTGGGATGTTTAATAAAACAAAATGGATACAAATTAAATAAAGTGCTGGATGGGTTAGGGTTGGGATTTTTGGAGCGTCAACAAATAGCCCTTAAGCTGGCGCCTAAAGGTATACCTGCTAGACGCTCCTTGGATAGGTGGGGGGAGATCATTCCAACACTTGGACGCCGCGAACCTGAAGCTACCTCGAAACGCCGCGGTCCGATGCTTTGGCACCAGAATCATCGCCTTACACCTACGCGCACTCTTAGGCCATACAAGTCTACTCAGCAAATATGCTGGGACCCCAGATTGAACTATGCCAAAGAGAAGAGTGGCGAGGTGAAGCCGTCTGCGTGCAGGCATGTTCAGCAGACCAGCGGCGTTCAAGTAGGGAGTGATATGGGAGCGGGGTGGGACTCGGAAACAGAAACGAATGCATGCGTTTTGCACTCGTTGTATGAGCTTTTTTGTACGACCAGTAATGCAGCCAGCATAGACAACATCACAATAGTTTAATCTTGACAATATCAGCGATTCACAAAGGTTAACACGCAAATCAACACTTAAGTAATCGCGAACATTGTAAAGAACTTTAAGGCGGTAGAAGCAGTTACTCACAACTTTCAGTACGTGGTTCTCAAAGCGCAGCTTGCCGTCCATGAGGAGGCCAAGGTTAGTTGCTTCTACCACCCTCTCTATTGGTTCGCCCATGATAGCAATCTTACTGGTAGTCAAAGTCTCGAGGTTACTGATGGTATTACGGATTTGATGCTCTGACCCAAATACAACATATTTCGACTTGTTCGGATTAAGGACTAGGCAGTTCTTTTCCGACCAAGTAGAAATACGTTCCAGGTCTGCGTTGATGGTGTTGATCGCAACAGATATGTCCGTGGGTACGCTAGAAAGGTATAACTGGAGGTCGTCAGCGTAAAGATGGTATCTACTGCCTCTTATATTGCAAGTGATGTCAGCACTATACAATATAAAAAGCAGGGGACCCAGTATTGAACCTTGCGGCACACCTCTTTCCACAGGGCAAAGAGCGGACCGCAAAGTGCTACCATCCATCCTACGCAACGCCACCGTCTGCACGCGGCCGGAGAGATAACTATCAAACCACTTCACTGTAGAAACATCAAACCCGTAATATGACATCTTCGATAGAAGTAAGGACACATTTATACAGTCAAAAGCTCTTGAAAAATCCAGAAGAACGAGAATGGTACTCTCCCCAACATCCCGAGCCTGTAGAATATTGTCGACTACATCAAGCAACGCAGTAAGTAGTAACGCACCAAGTAAGTTTAAACATATATGAATTTAGGTTTAGTGGAATATATACCTGATAACCGTTTGATTTGCTAATTCTAAAAAAGGTTTGTTTAATATACTGTACAGTCGTCATCAGATATATCGGAGCGGCCAAAGTGCTCTCAAATATCTGAACACGCCTTTAATGCCTCGATAATAGAGACGTGTTCAGATATTTGTGAGCACTTTGGCCGCTCCGATATATCTGATGGCGGCTGTACAAATGTCCTAATATTTTATAAAAGCTAATTAACTTAAAAGAACTTGGGTGAAAGATGTCCAATATGTCCATACACTATGGACACCAAATGTCTGAAATAAACGATTTTTATTTTTATTTTTAATTTTTTTTTACTATGATTTTCTTGATAATTGAGTCAATAGCCTATTAATTGTTCTTATTATGTCCTGTTAGTGAGGGAGGACACAATATGTTGAGTTGTTTTTCTTATATAAATTGTTATAAAATGGAATTCTATCAAGCTTAGAAGAGGGCTGTATAAAAATGGGTTTAGTCAAAAAAAACCCTATATTTGGTGGATACAATGAATCCATAAAATACTAGTTTTAAAACTCCCCGGGAGACGTAGGTAACTGGCGCTAGAAAAAAGGTGATTCATCCAATTACACCCTCGTTTCCTCGACCTCTTTTAATAATTACTGCGTCTCCACGTGCGTGGATCCTGATAATCATTTCCCCCTACACGGATGTCCCTTTATTGAAATCAAATGTCAAGGAAATGTTTACATTATTCCGTTCCAGCTATCGTGTTGCTTCCTACATGATCATATTTCACGGGCACATTACAAACGAACATATTTTAAGATTTATACAACGGTGCAGATGATTAAAGTGAACATATTTATCAATATTATCAATACCCTAGTGGCCTAGTTCACAATCATATTTCTAGTAAGATTATTTTTATAAAGGAGATTGCTACTTTATAATTTGTGCTAGAATTTGTGTATCGTAATTACGATATACGGCATACCAATGTAATCGCGTGCCATGTCAGACTTAGAACTGGTACGTGCAACATTGATACTATATTGGTATGTGATTTGTCGAGTCAGATTGACTTCCAGTTTGTTTTTTTCGATCTTTTTCTGTAGCACTGGCGTTACTCACTACATGTATGTACTTAAGTATTTTTCTAAAATCAAAAATCATTCCCATACATACCTACATATTACTTTGCGAGATTTTACAGTGGTATACACCTGTCATAACGTGAGTAACATATCGATCTGACACATTATAGATCTGACCCGTTTTTGATCCTATGTATTTTTTCTTTATACTTTGTTTGCTAAATAAATCAATCCTTATTCTTACATTAACCCTTTAAACACCTTCGTCTCATATATCGCACAAAGTGACAGTGTAAATAACACCTTGATTTGTTATGACAGGTGTCACTTGCGAGAGACGATCGGCGTTTAAAAGGTCATCATTAACCAGCCGACGTGGCCGCAATGTAATGACTAGGTTATATCTCTGTTAAATGTTAAGTATATCTACCAAAATGTTCCAAACGCACACCCGATGATAAATTGTGCAAGTGATGTGTTGCATGTTCATATGTGCTTGTAGTTAGAACGAGCACTAAGCAGGCGCGACCATTAGAAAACAGATTTAAATTCCATTTTGTTTACTTAGATCGACCCCATGTCATAAACACGTAGCTTTTAAAATACGTCTTAGTTGAACTGGTTAATTGCATTCCCATACAATTTTTCACCCCCATTCCCCATTTCACACTTGATAAAAAGTATCCTTTTTCCATCGCTAAAACTTAACCAATTGCCTGCTTAATCGAAACCACATCAAAAAATATATTACTTTTGCATTTACGCATAATTATATCTTATTTTTATTTTTATATTGGTAATCCTTTGTCAAGAAAACTATGTATCTAATCACAGATAATACCCGACAGTATTTAAAAAGGCGGTGAAGCTAAAGTTGGAAATTGCTTGATCAAAGCTTTACATACGGTAATTTACTTGTCATAATAATCTGTTGTTTACAGAAAAATCATACTAAACTTAAGAGCGGTTAAGATACAATTTATATCGAACTATATAGCTTCTGCCCGCGACTCCGCGTGAAACTCGTGTATATCGTAGCGCCATACGAACTTTCACCCCCTAAGTATTTCACCTCCATAGGGGAAGAATTTCTGTATGCAGTTTAGCTTCAATTCAACGAAACAAACATAGAGTACCTAATATTCCAAGACTGGTCCGTGCAATTATGACATTTAATATAATATACCTAAGTCCTTGTTTCCGTTCGGTCGAATCCGGCTTAACACTTTCGCAACCGGATCAAAAATCGAAAAATTCACCAGAAACCGACATAATTCGCTGGGCGTATAAGTTCATACTACTGCCCGCCTGGCAGGCTCAGCCGCATCTGAGCAAACATTACGAGTGCCCGCTAGGCGGGTTCTTGGTTGCGAACGTGTTAATGGAAAGCCACTGAGAATTTTCCTTCGAACGTTTTCCGGGCTATGTAGGTAGTTATATACCTAACATGATTACGAAAATATTAATATTAATATTGTTTTGTTTAATCAATAACATCACCTTATTCCATGTACCATTCGAATTTTAACGGACAAATTCATCTAAGTTTTTTGGTTTATCTAGGTTATCAGCAGAGATCGGAAATTCGGGAGCTTTTATACCTAAACCTAGCAAAATCCCGGAAAAAGCGAAGCAAGTATGGAGTCGGCTTCTTCCAAATAATATTTTAATTATTTAAGTTCCGGGATTGTATAAAACATCATGAAAAGCCTACCTTTTTTTTAGGTTATGACTATTTTCAGCGATTTTTGTCAACATACACGTTGGTAAACAGTTTTAACCACAAGGACGGAAATGCAAAAATACCACGTGTGTCGCTGCAGGTTGATTACCTATTCACTTTTGTGTGGCATATGTTTTAATTTATTGATTCAACAGAGTTACTTACGTTTGTACCATTATTTTTAATAAAAGTTACAAAACAATTTTGGTTTGATGTTATCTAACTGTTAGTTAAATGAATATGTGATATAAATAATATTTTGTAAATAGGAACAACTAAAATAGTTTATTTAAATACTTTAATACGTATGTGTTCATGTTATCTTAATTTTCGATATTCCGGGAAATCCCTGGAAATTTATTAGTAAAATTAAATTGAGTCCGCCTCCATGCTATTTAACAACAACGCGGTGTAGGTACTGGGGCCGAAGTTTAGGTATAAAAGCTCCCGAATTTCCGATCTCTAGTTATCAGGGAAGCTTTGTATTAGTTGGACAAATTTCGAGTATTAGGTGCTTTTCAAACATAACAATACTAATGTTGTTGCGTTTCGAAATGGTTTTTCTTGAAACCGCATGACGATTCATCGAATCTTATCTGGAATAGGGAATAATTAACGCAAAATTACAAAAAGGGCACGAATAATATTACTCGGTATGTATGACAATTTTAAAATGTAAAAATAACGTATTCGATTATTTTATGAATTCTGTTAAGTAGATTAGATGATATGATTAAATGAAATAAAAGTAATGTAGTCTGAAAAATACGTTTGTATGTACAATTCTCGCGTCGTGAAGAGTAGGTACTGCGAATAATATTACGTATAAATGTATCCTTGCATGTTAGTGTTGCATTACACAACTCTTAATGCAGATTAATCTTTATTTTATTGGTACGCACAACACTCATTCTTTCTTATTGTGTCTCGAAAATAAATGTGCGGCATTACATAACTCATTAAAGATGCATTTTCACGATATCAGTTAGGTACAATATATATCAGTTAGGTAATTTATGTACGTGGAATATCACCTATGTTCTAAAATTGTTATAATTCGGCCTTATGCGTGTACGCACGCTAGCTGCTGTATTGCAAAGAACAAAGCCAACCCTGCGAGATAGTATATGTCCACCCCGAAAGTAGAGTCTATACACTGGTGAAAGAATTTCTGAAATTTAATATTTGGTTCCGGAGATTACCACGTACTTACAAACTAAAAAAGCTACAATCGCACGGCCTTTTCCCTCTTTATTGTATTCGTTCCTATAGATATGGAAAAACATACCGAAATCAACAAATCACTGTATTTAGCATTTTTAGACTACTCAAAGGCCTTCGATAGTATAAATCACTCATCAATAATATCCGCGTTACGTAACCAAAAAATAGAACCTACGTGTAAACGATATGATACAGAGAAAGAATATAATGGAAAAATAGACCATCTTCGTCTGTAGCCCCCGACAGGATTCGAACCTGCGACCTTTCTATTAACGCTAGACTGCTCTACCAACTGAGCTACGAGGACAGTGACGGAAGTTGTATATTTTCCAACTATATTCCCGCTAAGACTAGCGCCCTCTCTGTATCGTGTTATAGACTTGTTACACAGTCTTGGCAGTCTTGGCTTGGAAATGATCGGGGTAACTTCCTCGTTAAAAATAACACGAAAACAAAAAATATTTAATTAAATAATTTGTTTTGTGATAAGGGTAGAACCTACTGTGTATCCAAATTATTAATAATATTTACAATAACAGTACAGCCGACCTAAAACTACAATCTTCAGGGCCCTATTTCACCACCTTGACAATTGTCACCTAACAATGACAATTCCACGTACATTGGTGGGTCAATAAGCTTTCCAGCAACCAACTTAACCCGTCGACGCTGCCATGTAATGCGAATTGTCATTCTCAAGCGACAGTTGTCGCTTTGGTGAAATAGGGGCCTGGTCAAACATTCCAAACCGAACTGGACGTTAAACAGGGAAACCCGCGCTATCTCTAAAACTTTTTTCCATTGTTCTGCCCCCCTATTCTGTAAATTGTTTTAAGGTCACCTCGACGCTCACCCACAAATATATCATGACACCGCAATGCACAGTAACTAAGTGTAGGTAGAGGTCTAGTTTCGTGACGGGTGACCGGCAGGGTGAGCCGCATTAGCGCGTAGCGAATAACATGGAAGAAATCTTTCAGACCCTAACGGCTCCGTGGGAGAGTAGTGGCATCGGGATGCTGACAAACCTCCGTTTCGCCGACGATGTCGTGCTCTTCTCTCCGACAGAAGATGGCACAATCATATTGACCATATTTCAAGAAATACTTGCAAAAGCTTGTTACTCGATAAAATAGAACCCGAGATTCCTTGTGGGTTAGAATAGCACCACCCTCTTTTTTCTGGTTGGTGTCGTAAGAGTGAGGTATGAGAATAGGGTTGCTATGTATTGTGGACGATGGGCTAACAATATATCATTGCAATTTCATATTCCCTTGTCAAATGGAATATACAGGGTGATTCATCCCTACGGATTCAATAGTTTATAAGCTACTCAGTCGTACCAGCATTGGTAAGATTAACGTGAATTTTTTTTTAGTTGTGTAGGGTGACCATGATTTATTGTGAATGAAACTTTTACACAAAATGTAAAAAAAAACTGTGGGCGTTTAACTTAATTACGATGGTAAAAGATCCATTAACATTAACTGTATGTGTAGGGTTGATCCTGCTCACGTCTCCTGAATCACCCTGTATATTAGGTACAACTGTTACTCGCGTCCGCAGGAGCCACCTACCACAACCCTGCACGTGTCCCCTGGGTGGTGCTAAAGAGTGACAAACTTTAAAGGCGACATAGTTCAAGTATGCCATACGATTAAATATAGATACCTACGTAATAATGTAGCTGTGTACGTAATTAATGTCTGAGAAATGTACCGTTTGTAGCTTTGTAATGGTGTATTAGGGGGTTGTATAGGGTTATTAATCTCCGAAACCTGATTTGATTTAAAACAATCTTCTACCAGTATATTTAATGGACCTGCGTGCCGGATATAGGCTATGTTTTATCCCGTGACTTCGCTTGCGTTCTTTGTAGTACCTACGCGAAAGAGCCAGCGGGCAGGTAGTCTAAAATAAATTATGAATTGCTACTTGAAAGTGTTGCACAACATTTCATGTCAAGAGTTATATTTCAATGATCATCATCATTCTCCTAGCGTTGTTCCCGGTTATGCCCCTAAAGGAGCTCGGGGTCCGCTTTGACACCTAATCCCAAGATTTGGCATAGGCGCCAGTTTTACGAAAACGACTGCCATCTGACCTTCCAACCCAGAGGGAAAACTAGACCTTATTGGGATTAGATCGGTTTCCTCACGATGTTTTCCTTCACCGAAAAGCTAACGGTAAATATTCCGTACATAAGTTCCGAAAAACTCATTGGTACGAGCCGGGATTCGAACCCACGACCGCCGCTTGACAGCCGCATGCCTGCACCACTAGGCTACCGTAGCTATATCCACTAGGCTACCGTAGCTATATCCACTAGGCTACCGTAGCTATATTTCAATGATGAGATCACAAAAAATTGTGTCTAGGTACAACACGATCTATACCGTGAAACATGCCTACTTTGCCCGCTTTTTTCGGAAAAACACGAATATCTCAATCGATATCTTTTTTTGCTTAACGAATCCTTCGTAGTCAAAGTCATACGCACGTGTTCATGAGGAGAAATATTTTTTTTTTTACACCTGTTCAAAAATTTTATCGGTTTTGATCGCGGGTAAAGTTATCTGGACTTTTGCCAACATTGACCATTTCGAATTATTGACGCAACTATTGCTCTTACGATGTTGAGACAAGACTCAGCTAAAAATGTTGGGCAAACATGGCGTTCCCTTTTAACATCTTGGTCTTAACTACGAAAAGTTTTACACAGTACAGTTGGGTAATGTTACCTAGGTATTGTCAACTTTGCCATACAAATCCATACACCTCACATTCCACAATTTGCTGCAAGCTCCTGGCTGAAGTTAAAGACACGTATGACTCAAAGTAAAGTCACAAATATAATCTAGTTTCTACTAAATAGTTGTTTTGTTTGTTTTTAAATATTCTTTATTTCAATTATAATAAGTAAAATGTACAAGGTACTTAACTGTAACACTATAACAATAACAATTAAAAATAGTAAGGTTGCTATAAATATGTTGTGTTTTCGTTCACTACCGCAGATTTGTTTAAAATTAGCTGTTTGGGAAATGGTTTGCCTGGTGGCAAAGTAGGCATGTTTCACGGTACACAATTCTCGATTTTTTTTTTCTCAATTTGCTTGATGTCTACTTCTAACTACATAATAAGTAATTGGATTAAATTGGCAGACACTGATTGTTTAAAACAATCGTCTACATTTTATAGTTCAAATAACTTCCACCCGCGACTTCGTCTGCATGGACCCGCAATAAAAACTATCCCATATTTTAATCGAGGCTATAAACTATCTTCGTGCAAAATTTCATCCAAATCGGTTAAGACGTTTAATTAAACGTGATTGAGTAACAAACATCTGAACATCCCAAGTTTCCCATTAATAGTAATTTTTAAATATTTAAGTACTTAATTCAATTGAAACTATTGAAATTAGAGAGAGATTAAGAGGGTTAGGGCACAGCGGAATTTCATCTCGCTCGCACTTGGAGCGGTCCAATTGGGGAAGTTCCTCCACCTTACAGAGAACCGCAGTCATAATAATACCACTACTTTCATTGTGGGTATATACGTGGTGTTGTGTTCCTGGTGGTGATTAAGGTCGCCAGAGCTCCCGATGATGCGCTGTGTTGAGAGAGGACCTGCACTTGTCTCTAGGCGTCGACGCAACTAATCCTGAAATCAATAAAGAGTCGGCAGCGCGCTGTGATTCTTCTGTTGCGAAAACATCCATAGGCAACGGTGTCTGCTTACCAGGCCGTATGCTTGTTTGGCACCGTCGTAGTATCATAAAAAAACCTCTGACGTTACCATTTAACTCATTTGAGAAAACGATGATAGAGTTTAGTTTATTAACAACAAATTGTGCCACACAGCACAGCACAGCTTAGCAATGAAACCGTTGGTAGCCGAGAGAGGGGGCTACCAGCCACATCCGTGTCGATTTATCGTTGGTCGTATTATGTATTACAATGTATATATGTCAAGTAAATATTCAGTAGCGGGTTCTATAATGTAATCGTTTATTTATATACAATAGTAACAGTGACGTAATATACACAAACTACAAAGTAATGGATGACGTGACAGTAAATTGGATGGAAATCGGTCGCTGAAATTGTTAGATGTTGATCGTTATAACAAAATACAATAGGTTTTTAAAGGCTATAAAACAGTAATTTTATAAAACTTTACCCTACTGAGGGTTTGTTTATGTCTAACTTACACAGTGTAAGTACTTACATTCACTGTTTATAATTTTGAATGTTGTAGCGCAAACTATTACTTTCCTACGACTTATATATATATTTTTTTCATGTTGAAGATTACATTTAAGTACAGGCATTATATCGAAATTGTGTCGAAGTCTAAGATTTGTATTGTGTCGTAGAAGCCTGTGCGAGGATAACAGTTAATGCTGCATATATGGCAATTTTGTTTAGGTAACTCAACTATGCCATGTAAAGTAAAGACAGTCGTCGATATAACTAATCATAAACTAGAGAGGTCCATGTATAACCTAGATAGATAAGCAACTTGGCTGATAACTGATACATAATACCTATATTAGTTTGTGTTTTAGATAATTCTTCAATAAAACGTGGTATGTAGAGTTAGAACACCTACTTTTATAAAATTCTTGTGGGGATAACAATATTTACATGCAACAATATTGTACTTTGAACGATTTTCTACTAATACGAGTTTTATAACACCAAACATCTCTATCTAAAACTGCACCATAAAATTGTCATTGCGATCATTTTATTTATCTTTTGGCGACGTCACCCGCCAACAAAGGCGCGCGCGCGGGTGGCGCGACGTTGCCGCCGCGAGGAATGCGCCTGCGTCGCGCGCCGTTGCCAGCTCGCCGATGTGCCCGGGCGATAATCGAGTGCATTGGGCGGCCGACGCCATCTTTGTTACCTCTATGTAAGCGTACATAGTTTTTCGAAAGCGGCTGTAAGGTCGGCGTTTTCGATGAGGAAACTTGCGTTTTGTTGGTAAATTCTCGTAGGACCTGTTTTATTCATGTTTATCGATTAGCTATTGTATAGAAGAGGTCTGAGATTGCTTAGTTGACTAGCAAATGAGTGATAATCATTGCGAATGAATGTGAAAGTTGAATAGCGTTGGCGTTGTAGCAGAATTGATTGTCTACCCCGACGTAAAAAGATGCTCGAGCTCGCTTGTAGTTAGGGGCTTTATAAAGTTGCCAGACTAGGTTTGTGCGGCTGTACCTATTATGTTTTCTGTATTGCGTAATTTTATATTGAGTGACGTCACTATTTCATCGATTGTTCGTTACTTTAACCGTTGAAAATCTACTCGTTTTTCGTATAGCATTGCTTATTGAGATTGAATGAATCATTATGATGAAACCAGCGTGGATAAGATATTTATAAAGTAGGTATCCATCTAACGTACCTATAATATTTCTAACCGTTACGTGTAGATTAAAGAAAATGTACCTACTTAAGTCACATTATATGTATCGGCAAATCTGCACCATACTGGCAACAGTTCTATTTCTATCCATACTTCCATACTAATATTATAAATGCGAAAGTGTGTCTGTCTGTCTGTCTGTCTGTCTGTTACCTCTTCACGCTTAAACCGCTGAACCGATTTGGATGAAATTTGGTATAGAGATAGTTTGAGTCCTGGGAAAGGATATAGGATAGTTTTTATCCCGGAAATCATCCCCCAAGGGGATGAAGTGGGGGGTGAAAGTTTGTATGGAGCTACGATATAAACGAGTTCCACGTGGACGGAGTCGCGGGCAGAAGCTAGTATAATAATAAATAAACAATTTAGCTTCTTAATATAATGTTCGAGTTCTATTGATTTAAACTTTCGCGATTTTCACACATTATTTTGACTAAACGAGACTATTACGCATTTAGTAAAAATTACGTTGGAGTTTCTTACGAAGCAGGCAAAATTAGGTTATTGATTCATGAATACGCGGATTACACGGAGAAAACCGCAGTGTTTGACGTGGTGTAAGCTTGTGTAATCATTTTACCTGTTAGGCAAATGAGGTTACTTACTATTTTTTATAAGATTGATGAATATAAAAGGTATTTAACCGGTTTCGAAAAACGAGGAGGATCGAAATTCGCCGGAATCTCTTCTTGCGTATGTTCGCCGATTACTCCAAGACGCGTGGACCGTTTTGGAAAATTCTTTTTTTGTTATAAGGGTACCTACCCTTCCCAAGTGGGCTGATGATGGGACCCTTGGGAAATCGAGGGAAGGAATCTTAAAATGTTATAGCCACACTTATACTGAATTAGAGTCGGTTAAAATTCGTTTAAATAAAATAAAATTCGTTGGAGGCAAATGATGGGTATTTTGAAAGAAGCCGGACTAGATTTTAGAGACAGGAGAGTTATTTTTCAATTATACAAGGATCAGGAAGCTTGGGTGGAGATAGGAGATGAAAGCGGGACTGCAAGAATTAGGCAGGGCGTCAGACAAGGGTGTCCACTTTCACCGCTAATCTTTAATATATACATAGAATATGCAATAAGAAAAATCAGAGAAATTGGCAAGGGAGGGATCAAAATTAATGGAGAGAAAATACATTTTATTCGATTTGCAGACGACATCGCAGCATTTGCAGAAACACCAGATCAGTTGACGGAATTAATTTCAATCATGGATGCAACGTTCAACGAATTGGGCTTGAAGATCAATATAAAGAAAACGAAAACGCTGACCACCGCAAAACACAATTCACACCACCCACCAATAGTTGTAAACAATATACCCATACAACGTGTCGATAGTTTTAAATATCTAGGCAGTTTGATAACAAGAGACTCTAGATGCACACCAGACATTGTCGCTCGAGTAGCCATGGCGAAAAAAGCTTTTAACGAAAAGAGACAACTTTTAAGATCCAGTTTGTCATGTAGGAGCAAAAAGTTGCTAATAAAAATGTACATTTGGAGTATTGCCCTTTATGGCAGTGAAACGTGGACAATGACACAAAGGGACCGAGAAAGACTGGAAGCGTTTGAAATGTGGTGTTGGAGACGGATGGAAGGTATAAGCTGGACTGAGAGAGTAACAAATGAGGATGTTTTGAGAAGGGTAAAAGAGAAGAGATCGATCTTGAACACCATCAGCACTCGAAGGGGGAAAATGATTGGTCATTTGATACGGCACGACAACTTCTTTAAAACCATAATGGAAGGAAAGATAGAAGGAAGGAGAGGCAGGGGAAGACCACGACGCAGTTATATGGACCAAATAAAGGAAAAAGCTGGTGTCGTGTCGTATCAGCAAATCAAAGGGCTGGCGTACGACAGAGAGAGATGGAAAATACTCCACCGACAAGAGGATAACTCTTAAGTTAATGATGATGAAAATTCGTTTCTTAAGTAATTTATTTATGTTTCTGAAGTCTTGGCTGTAGGTTTTTCCTGGACCTGATTCTTACCGTACTACGGCAGGATGGTTATGATTTCGATTCCTTTGGCTCGATTTGCAGCTCAAACGGCTTTTTTAACATTGTAATTTTAACATGTAACGTCATTAGATTGCTTTTGGTCGTGGGAGTGACAATAACTATAAATATTTGTATGAAACTGTGGGCTTTTCAAAAGAAAATAATACCACTTGTCTCCGAACTAAAAACTGTGTCAAAATTGAGGTAAACGTAAATAGGATGGTGACACCAAATAAATAATCTATAATCGAAAAAGGATTAAAAATATGGGCACATGGAGAAAAGAGTACCTACCTAACACCAGACAATAAATAATCACAAAGTTATAAGTGTCCAAAGTTTAAAAAGGGTGTATAACTGTCTCTTTTCCTAAAAACACACCTTTACATGAAACGATTGTCATTTACAGGTCGACACAAAGAGCTCTGCGCGCCATATTTAAATGTATGGCCGCCAGAGCTCTTTTTACGTGTGTGAGTGTGTCGACCTGTACTTATGACCAGAGGCCGGAATTATCGGAAGTCGATAAATGAGAAGTCCCTATGACAGCTCGAAAGTGCCACGAGAATTCCAGCCTCTGCTTATGACGCGGCGGACGTCAGGGATCTCAAGCGTTTTCTTTCTCTATCAAGCAATATTAAAACGGTTGTATTTTCGTAATTTAGTGAGATATCTTAATAGGTCTTTCTTTTGGGGGGTGGTAATAAGAGTCCACAACGCTATTAGACGTGACGGAAAGTGATGCCTGGGAGATATCAGTTTGCTTTACTATGGACTTGGGCGCGTTGTTACGTTAATCTGTTTTAAAGTCGTGTTTCGTTGTACCACTAATAATTAAATATGTACATCATTTTACCGGCTTTTGTAGTAAAAATTCTAGTAGTTGTAGTAGTGTAGTTAACACAAAAACACATCTATCTAACAACATAATTCGATCGAGCGAAAAACGGTTTTTGAAATATTTTTGTTGTTAATTGATTGGTTAAAACAGTAGCTTTATTCGCACCGTTCGATTGACAGCTTGTGATACCTATATCCGGTCGGTCCGACATTGCTTTGACGTCAGCAGCGATCTGTTAATACTTTGTGAGGTACATTAACACGTTCGCAACCAAGAACCCGCCTAGCGGGCACTCGTAATGTTTGCTCAGTTGCCGGCAGAGCCCGCTAGGCGGGCAGTAGTATGAACTTACACGCCTAGCGAATTCTGTCGGTTTCTGGTGAATTGTTCCATTTTAGTCCGGTTGCGAGAGTGTTAAGTCAGGGTCAAGATTTATAAACGAACTAGCTTCTGCCCGCGACTCCGTCTGCGTGGAACTCGTTTATATCGTAGCTCCATACCAATTTTCACCCCCATTTCACCCCTTTAGGGTATGATTTCCGGGATGAGAACTATCCTATGTTCTTCCCCGGGATTTAAACTATGTCTATAACAAATTTCATCTAAATCGATTCAGCGGTTTAAGCGTGAAGAGGTAACAGCCAGACAGGCACACTTTCGTATTTATAATATTAGTATGGATATGGATTGGATGTAAATATAGAAAACCTGGAGTCCACTGGATGCGGGCGGCGCAGGACCGGTCATTGTGGCACTCTTTGGGGGTTGGCCTATGTCCAGCAGTGATCCTTTCGACTGATATGGTGTGGTGGATGATGACATTGATGACGGTAAACTTTGTAATTTAATCGGAATCTCACTAGCTATTATTAATTCAGAACTGAATCGATATTGAAGAAAAAAGTACCGTTTTTTTTTAATGTGTTTTCCGTAGTAGGGATACTTACCGATTTTTGAACTTTTTATGCTAGTTTCTGTGTGAAGTCCGGCCCACAAGGCTTATCATTCAGTGGGGTGAGAAATAAGAACAAGTGACGTCACGAGTTTCTATATGGTCAAAAAACGTCCTGCATTTTAATGTGTATTTAAATATACCTTTAAAATAGCAAAAATAAGTCGAAGCGTGTCTTCCTATTATTTTGGTGAGTTCTCTTTAATGGTAGGAATACTTTACTTTTGCTATAGTCCAATACCGCATTGGATGAATCTATCGTGTAACACTTCCATCGCGTGTCTGCTCACATCACTTATACGCACACGCCCTCTTAAGCGCGGGCTCTACACCTGTTGCGGCCGATTTAGCACATTTCGAATACCTAAATACATACTTTAATACTATGTAAGGATAAATATCATCGTCAAAACTGAATTCGGCCAATTTAGCTTGGAACACCTACACTGATACTGGCAAATCTGCCTGTAGCGGGGATAAATATTATCGGAAATAACTGACGTCGACGTTCATAAATTACTCGGTTTTCGAGTTGCCTCTGTACTATTATCTTCTCCAATTAAATTAAGCGGGTGTACCTATAGAGAGAAAGAGCATTTTGAAATGATTGTGTACCCTGCAAAATTTACTCGGAGGCAGTTTTGTGACGTCAATTAAGTGTTCAGTTTTTATGAAAATTAACTTTTTCGTTTCTTCAGGCATAAATACTTTAGCTAAATATGAAACTACCTATATACTTAATTTTAACATAAATTATATGCTTAATTGTCGTCACAAAACTGACACTGAGTAAATGTTTGTTTGACGACTCACGTTAACAAGGTAGGTATACAATAATTTGAAAATGCTCTTTATCATATTATATACTCATGAATGAATGTTTTTTTTTTATAATTATCATTTACTAAGCTACTAAAGTAACGAAAGTCGTTAATAATAAACCCGTTATTATAAAGCAAAACAGAAACCTAATAAAACTCTTAGTAGTTCTATTCATCTTCAATAAAACATAGAATCTGTCTGAGACGGGGAGATAATCGAGAGCCGGAGCTGGAAATCGAAGCACATAACATAACAGTCTAATAGCGAGCTATACGCACGGACGAAACGCTAACTCGTACTACTGACTTATTTTTTTTGATTGACATTGTGGATGTACCATTCCATTCCATTCCCACCCCTAAGCAGCGGCCTGGACAGTGGGGAGCGGGAGTTCATATACTAAACTCTATGAAATGTTTGAACGCCCGCTCGTCGCCTGCTGCTCGCTGGCGCCCAGACCGCAGCCTTAGGTATTATAATCATCATTTATTGCATCCATGGTACATGTACATACATAGGTCTTAAATAACGTTTTTGGATTCACAAAGACCCTGACAGGGTGTAGCAATAGGTAGTCTTAAATCTATTTGAATTAATAATAAATAAATGTTAGCGCGGGTTACCAGTGCAATAAATTAATGAATTAGAGATTCGTTTGATTTTTTAGATAAGTACCTATAGTAAGTAGTGTAAGTAAAAACAATAAAATAATTAATATTACATATATATGTATGTATGCCTGTGCAAACTTAAGTTTCGGATTCATCCCTTTGATACGGCTTCAAACTATGCAATGAATCGGGGTTCCTTTGTTTATTCGATCTTAATGTGTGAATGGTTGAACTGGTTTTGGAAAATCTATATTAATATTATAAAGAGGAAAAGTTTGCACCTGGATAATTGCGAAACCTCTATAATTGCATCCAAATGTCCGGTCCCGGTCCCTTGGTACCTAAAGACCTCTACAATTGAAATTTCGGGACCTCTATAGATAATTGACGTTTAGATTTTAAACTTTTTTCTTAATATGACCTCTGTAAAAGACACACGAGGCGTCAAAGACCTCTATAATTGGAAAGCTTTTAAGTAATTTCTTGTTGTTTTAAATAAGAAGACCTCTGCAATTGACACACGAGTCATCAAAGAGCTCTATATCACATAGTTATTATATTTTTATAAAATAAATGACCTCTGTAATTGAAACGCCGTTAAACTTATTTTTTATTTCAAATGAAATGACTTCTTGAATTGTCGGGAAGCATCAGGCTTAAACTATAGAAAGGCCGTTAAATCACACTGATATTTTTGCCTTTTGGAAGGTAGTTTTAATGTGTTGTACCTATTTATTTATCGTATGGCAAATCTGTGTATTTAGAACCGTGAGATCTTCGAAAAGACAGTACGGTTGCCAGGTACCTACAAATATGATTACTGTATTGCTAAATTATGTTATATAGCGATTTTCATGAAATCATCTCCCGAGTCTACAAATTTTCAAGAAATCAGTTAGTTTATAATAATATGAATATTTTAAACACGATCTGTTTTATGTTTAAAATGAAATTTCTAATAAAAAACATTGACGTAGTAGTTTTTTGTATATCAGAAAAACATTGATATAAATTTTGCGTTTTTGTTATTTTAAACTTACACCTCCATAAAAAAAAATGCAGTATAACGACCTCTGTTATAGATAAACCTCTATAAACGAGACAACATTTTTTTGAACCTTGTTAATTGGTACGACCTGGTTAGATGAAATACCCCTTTAACTGACGCAAAATTCCTGGCCGCTTGAGATGTCAATTACTGTATCAAGAAGCCCGTTGCATGAATAGATGGGTAAGGGCAAGATTTGTGTGATGAACCCGATTTGTTTCAGAGTTTTGGATGATCTATGAGTATATCTATGTTATAAGTATGTATTTCGTCGCTGCGTTATTTATTTATTTATTGATACATGGAAAACCAACAGCGCAACATATATAGACAAAATATTAAAACCATATAGCCAATTACAGGTTCTCACTTATAGAAATAGGTAAACTAACACAAATAAATCTATAGCCAAACTTAAACTTAGCGTACATTACGCACAGTAACCAATCGCGCACCAATAGCAATCATGACAATGGGAACATACAAGTACCTACAAGGTAGTTAATAAATTAGGATATATAAACTCTAGTAACCCGAGCCTACACCTGAAGTATCACACATGAAGAATCTTGTCAGTTTAGATTTTATTGCTTGTATGCTATCACAAAATATGTCTATATCTAATTTAACTGCAACTTTGTTTAAACTCCTGCCTGCTCTGCACATAAAACTATCCCTTCTATATTTAGTGGAAACATGGAACATGCTAATAGGACAAAAATTATTGAGCTTATTGTAGGACTAGATCGATTTGTGTAAGAAATATTGCCCCCTAAATATGTATCCTATAAATAAACGAGCAATATTTGTATAATTTGTCATCGCGTCCAGTCGTTGAGGAATTTAGGTATACGGGGGCGAAAAACCGATTTAGCTAGGTCTTATATCTGGATAAAATCTTTTCTCTAATTTCTACCCAAGCAGAGCTCGGTCACCCAGGTACTATTTATGTAAGTAATGTATTATTTTTACGAATCCTAACACTCGTTCAAGCTATCGTCACGTCTGAATCCAACAACGTTGCATCCATCCACAGACATTATATTTAAGTGGACAACGCATGGACAGTTATCTGTATGAACACCGAGCGTGGCCATCACTGAGTAAAATATTGTCGAACATGCACTTGCCCTTTTGTTACCTCGAAGTATTTTATCGAATCATGGTTTTTTCGATTTGAATATCGAATAAACACGAATCGAGACTAACGAATAGGACAATATATGCAGAAAGATTCATTTCAACTGAATTCTAAAGGAACACTTAACTCAAATTTGGAAGAGGTTTGATTTGAATGAACCGAAAATGTATGGTTTGGGTACATTTAGGTGCTGATGAGTCCTTACTCATTTGCTGATTGCTCAATATACGTTGACGCACCATAAACGCAGGAAAATGCACGAAGAAGACGTGTCGCATACAACACTTCAACGCGTATACGCAGCGTTACGTACCGGTGTGGTCGCTCCCTGGTAATGCCCCAACCCAGCACACAAATCAAAAATCTGAGTTGAAAATTGAGCGTAGCGCACAAAGAATAAAGTTTAGTTTTCGGGATCAAGTTTTGCACAGGATCGTGCGCGTAATAGGTGCGTTTGCGTGATCTACCTGGATATATGTCTGCATCCCACCATCCGTGTGCATTCCGACACGGTCGCGTCGTGTGCGCACAATACCCGAAACTGCTGCTTTGTGACCTTTGCGCTGCGCAAGGGCACGATCTTTGCTAATATTACGAACAGTTATATTATTTAGCAGGTCTACCGCGGACGCCATAGATGTTCGTACAAATCTCTGACCGGATTCTTCAATATTCATAATTTCAGGCATAAAATTGGTTTTCTCTGAAACCGTGAACATTTTCAGGACCATTTAAATACACTATATAGAGTAGATTAACATGATGATTACGACAAACATCTTTAAATCTTAATTTTACATGCCATAGATGTATGGCAAATAAAATTAAGATTTAAATTTCAGACAGAGAGGAGTGTCTGGTCATCCGAAAAATCATCAAATCATGTTGTCTGCAATTGTATGGTTTAACGACACAATTTGTTAACATGGTCATAATCCCCATACTCAGAGTGTCGTCTTGATACACATTTCTGAAGAATCTTTGTTATCGACTAGTATGACACATGTCTCTCCCGGTTATTTTAAATTTACATAAGTTATCAGCTTTTGATAGTCTACTGTACCCATAGTATCGTACCGTACACATGCATAATATAAAAATATGATCTCAGGCCTTATTCCCAAAAGAAACGACCACTTTCTAGCAACTGTTGATTAAAATTTGAAGAAAATGTAGAATCACGGTGATAAGGTCCTCGCCCACAACATAATCTTGCGACATCTACGGGAGGAAATATGCGGGTGGCGCTGTCCTAAAACACATTGGCACGAGGTCACTTAAATACTATTTATATCTCCAATTATGGCCATCTAACATAAAATTTCAGTGACAATGTTAAGGCCCATGAATCACGTGAATGTATGGACTAATTAAGGTACTGATGTCATATAGTGATGTCACATTTTTAATGTCAAATAGACATACATATTATAGTACCTAAGTTGTTCAAGAAAAGTAAGAAAACTCAAGCCATATTTCCAGCATTATTTTGCATATGTTGTGCAGTGGCCATTGTTAGTTAGAACTCGTTTCTATATCGGTAGAAATTAATTGGGGAGACTTGAAGGTAGGTTGCCTTATCGTTTTACTAACTAACAGGGATGTTGACAGAAACTAAAATGTCGTTATTGTAGAAAATAGGTCATTATGTTGTTACTCTTGAACTCTAGAAATTGTGGGTGCATATTTACGCTAATTATCATCATTGGCCTTATACTTCTATAAAAGATGATTTAAGTCGGCATATTAGAACTGCGGCACTTACGTAAGTGTTTTGTAAGGCTGATTTGAAGCGAGAACCACGACCGCATTGACAACTGGATGTTCTGCCCGTAGATGAAAGAGAAGAAACTAAAACTAGCTTTATCATGTTTAATCACCCCGTTGCATAGTCTCCCTCTAATGGTCTCAATCTTGAGAATCTTCTTCCCAGTTTGTGGGGTCGAACTTAAAGGCCGGCGCGGCCGATTAGCGTGCGCTATTTCTCTCAGGAGAGTTTTAGGCATTCCTATCTTAAAATGGACGGTTTGTCACAAAACAGACAGTCAATGTCATCACTTACGTTCCGTCACAAAACTGACAGGTTAGACGTGACTTAATTATAACTTGAGCTAGGCTTAACGGTACATCTTAAAATAGAAATGGCCTTTTCCGTGGCAAGCGAGAATGCTCCTTGCACGTGCCCTATTCAACGTAGGATTCTATGTTTTGTTTGCGACAATGGCTAGTAACTATTAGAGCGGTTATACACGGCGATTTTTTACAAACGCGCGCCTAAACGCTACCCGTAGATCACTTGTCAAAATGAACTGTATCGATACTGTGTCTCGTTTGTAGCGTTCCAAAAAGTCGCTGTCTGTAGCCTCTCTAACTATTAGGGTAGTTAGCCGTGACCTTTAATGTTTGTTTCAGAAGACGCTACTTGGCACGATTGTTCCCTATAGCTAAGCTGATGTAGCCAGTGGTGCAAGGCGTTCCTTACTAAGCTGCCCTATTATGTAGTGCTCTTACAAGGTGAGGTAGCGGAACGGCGAGCGAGGCAGAAATCCATTAATGGGAAGAGCGTGCGGCGAGGCTAGCATTGCCATTGGTGAAAATCTTCCTCTCATACTGCTTCGCTACCTCGCACGGCTCGGATACTAGCTCTTAAGGCGCCGCAGGTCCATGGTTTTCTCTCCCTCTCACTGAGCATAAGCGTGAGCGAGATGGAAGTGCGTGCTCGGAAGCGCGGATATCATGTTTTTTCATTCTAATTTTTTGGCCGTTTAAATAAATAAAAAAGTAATCACTGAGTTCTCTCAAACATGATATTGCCGATTTTTAGAAGCATTTTTAATATTTTTAGCTTTCGTGCATAATTTGTTCGGAATATTTTAAGTGTATTTTAGACCTATGTTCGTGATTTTTTTTTATCGAGCGAATATTGCTTAATAATGTTTCGAATCACTGATCTCGCTGCAGAAAAGCCTCAAGATTACTATTCATATTTTTTGAAACCATATTGTTATAAACAGACGCATTATGTATATTGTTTCAAAATCTCTGTTCGCTTAACTTCGCTGAACCTACGGCGCCTTAAGCTGCTGTCAGTGTTACGTCACGTCATTGAAGTAGCGCAGTATATGTTTTCTTTGTGTGAGGAGCACGGTCTAAACTTCTAATTGGGTTATAAGATACTGATAGAAAGAATACATGAACCAGAATGATGTTTTTTCTTAGGTGATAATTTAAAGTAGGTATTATAATATTTATAATTTAGTTGTCGCTTTAGGTTTCTATTTGTCAGTCTAAGGATGAATCCACCTGGGATGTGCGGAGCTGTGTCTTCATATATTAGCACCTAGCTGTCAAGCATGCGAAGTGTCGGATATATGCAAACACACCTTCACACTTCTTTAGTGGATCTTCACCCTAAGGGGCTACCAGAGCATTGCGAGGCGGTGAGCGAGGAACAATGCATTAAGGGGCTGACAAGACCTAATTTTGTTGAAATTGATGTTTTTAAGCAGTTTTTTAAGAAAAACTACTTGTTCTAGCACATCAAAAAAAATATATGTTAATATTCACCATATTTCAAAGAGCGTGGACGGGCTCGATACATAATTGGACGAAATCGGCTCGATAGAAAATAATTGCAAAGATTGATCTTAAAATCATCTTAAACGGTTCTATGTCTTTATTTTTTTGACGTATGGGTCTGCAATTAAAAATATGAAGTCAACATATTCATACCTAAACCGCTAACGAGTCACATTTCTCAAATAATCCACACTTTTTTTTATTTCAATATTTATTATCTTAAAAAACCGGGCCGCCCAGTGACACTCGCTCTCGTTTACTCCGATACAAATAGACAGTGTGCACGCTATCCCAAATCATCAAGGCCATTTGGTGTTGACAGCGCCTTAACAGAAAGCGATGCGACGCCCCACAAACTGACCTCTAACCATGTTATCAACAAAGATTGAATTGAATTGAATTGATGTGCGAGCGCGCTCGGTAATACTATGTTGGTGGATGTTTCCCTCCCTCATCGCCTCGCAACTTTGCACAGATGCTGGATTCACCCTTTAAATAGCCCTTCCCATAAGGGTTTCTTTCTGGTAAGAATCCAAGTTTACTCAAATCAATACCCCTAGGAAAACCAGCGTTATCGCCAATAGCAACCAACTGCACCGATAGTAAACAATGTGTTTGTCCACATGCAAACATATAATCGTTGCACGTGCCTAATAAATGTAACAATACTGTTTACACAGCTATATCCGTATTACGGCGAACTTGCCAACTAGCGCTTGTACTTAGCTAGTACAGTGTGTTCATATTTGTGGATATATAACGCTATACCTAAATGTAATAAGTTTCTTAATTCGTGAGGGGCACGACGGGAATTCAACTACATAGGGTGGAAACACATACGGCGTCTAGTCTAAGCATTGTCGCGTTTCTTTTAAATATGAGAGTGAGGTCTCTGTCTCTGTACCATTTGTTTCGTATCGCACTTAGACTTCTGCTTAACACATAGGCTACCTTGATTTATTCTATAGATATACACTCACAGATATATCGTTTAGTTTAGTTATATATAGTTTTTACACTGGTTCTTCTTCTCGTGGCTTTAGTTTTATCCAAACCGGTGGTTGTTTATCGGCATACATTGGTGCATGATCAAATAGAATGAAAAATAAATAGATTTGACTTAACCATGTAATCCGCCTGTACGTGTGAGAATTTCGTCAAAAATGGTGCTACGATAAAATTACTTAGAGGCCATCCATAGAGGTATGGTAACTACTTCTCCACTGAACTGGTAAGCTGAAGCCACTGCTTCAACTTACTAACTTTTACTTTACTAGCCTTGGTCGGGTCGGCCATATTAACCGAAGAACCGATAAACGATGGGGTAAACGCGTGCTGGATTGGAGACCGCGTATCGGTAAACGTAGTGTAGAAGATTTAGGGTGAATTTCCACCAGAGATGTGCTTGCTTGTTTCATACATTTGAAACGTAGCTCCACTAATAGCTACGTTTCAAATGTATGAAAACATAGCATAGCATGGCATAGCACATCTCTGGTGGAAAGGCACCCTAAAGCCGCAATTTCACATAAAAAAGGTGGATTGACGTTATATAGGTACGCAGGGTGGATGGGGAAAGCTGGATGTGAGTAGCCACGGGACGTGCTTAGTGGCATGTAATTGGAAAGGCCGATGTCCTATAGCTAATAAAACTATAGCCTTTTAGCATTGTTTTCCGCTATGTAGAGAAACACGACCGTAAACTATCGACGCCCTTGTGCATCATGCATGAGAACAGGTTTAGTTTTATAGTCACCTTTGGTCAACACAACTCGAGAAAGTTATTAATCCAAAAATTATTTGTTCGCAAATCCATACTAAATGCTGACGCACATATGCGTCAGCGGGAGAGGAGCGGATTGCAATCGTCTGTCACGCACTGTTATAAGTCATACACACATTCATTCACGCCTTTATCCCCAAAAGGGGTAGGAAGAGCACATGCAACTGGTGTTCCAGTACCACTTTTAGCATAAATGTGGGTATAAAAGATCGACAAAATGTGTTATAAATCAAGATAAAATTATATTTCAATGGTAATTAGTAGTCGTTCTTATCGCTAAAAACTATCTACATCTGACAACCTTTAGTTTGTAGGTCTTTCCCTGTCAATGTCTGTATTAATTTTGACATATGATTGAATTTCATATGGCTTGTGGAACAGTATACCTGTAGCTCAAAATATTACCTTTTACTTTGCTACGTAGGTAACGATACAATTACATTTGTAAAAGTTGTGTCGAAAAAACGAACATAAATAAGATTAAAACATCAACTACTTATATCTATTCCAGGCAGTCAGCACTTAGCTTAATGAAAGATGACTAGATTATTCCAAATGTTAGATCTAAAAGCATTCCCGACCAGACTATAACCAAGCGTCTAAAAACAACTGGCATTTTTAAAGGTTAAGTCATTAATCAGGCTTTCATCATTCAGCACACAGTAGTTGTTCACACGTACTACATAATAGATTAATAAAATAAATACCAAATCGCTTGTCGTAGTGCAAATATAATGAAATAAACTCTAAGAGCGCAAATCGTAATTCCGAGACTCAACTCTTTTAATGATAGGACATGTCATGGCTGATTTTCTAACACCTACGAGAAGATCATGTTACGAAATTTACCTTAAGTCTAGTAAAACATTTATTTATTTATTTACACAAAAAAATAACACATTAGCATTACAGTTTGCACCAAGGCGCTGGAAAATTCGGATTCAATAACAATACTTTTTAGGAAAATACAATTTCCATTTTGATAACAAAAAAAGAAATAGAAAAAAACAATTCGTCTCCCAAATACTTCAGGCATTTAAAATAAATAAATATAAGGGGACACAATCTTGCACAAATCGACCTAGTCCCATAGTAAGCTCAGTAAGGCTTGTGTTATGGGTACTAGACGACGATATAAATAATAGATTTAAATACTTAAATACATAGAAAACATCTATGACCCAGCAACAAATATTCATGCTCATCACATAAATATTTGCCCTTACCGGGATTCGAACCCAGAACCTTCAGCTTCGTAGGCAGCGTCACTACCCACTAGGCCAACCGGTCGTCAAATTTATGACATCCATCTACTTGCAAAGACGTCACAATCAGGTGCTATCTACAGAAGCGCGTTAAGAATGATGGGTGCTCGAAGAGTGGGAGAGTTTCTATGGGAGACGGTGCGCGCCTGTGGGACAGCCAAGAGACTAGAAATTCGCGGCCTTAGGAGATTCCTAGGCACATGACTTGAAACTACATTTACCACTTCAAATACCAGATAATTATGTACAGATCGACTGTGAAAATAGTCGTATTGTCACCATGTCACGCGATGCAATTAAAACGTGTTAAGTGGAGTTGACGCCTCTTTTCCACTCCCTTTATCAGGAGATTCAGGAGAGACTCACACACCGCGGGAAAGGTGTAAAAATACTTTGCTTTTTTTAGAAATATAAAAGTATCAGACATGTTGCATTGAAGAGGGCCTTTGAACGGCTCCATGTTGTCCTAGCATCGGCAACCATTACTTATATTCGTGTAGCAAGTCAAAAGTCAGATACAAAATCATAAATTAATCTCCAGAGCATTAATCCACTAAGGGCTTCGTCGTTCAAATTGATAACTCCTAGATGTCCTCCGGTATACCTAGTTGACGGGCACTCTTCGATTATGTATGTTGAATGATCTGCTCCACGGCACTACACCCATTAGTGTGGTGTGGTGGTGGTGGTGGTCGTGTGGTACGGCATTAGTGTGATACAGTCAATAGCAAATATAGATGATTATTTTAGTACTTTAGTATTCTCCGAAGTACAAGTCCGACTTTGGAGAGCACACCAAACCAATTCTTCCTCATATAATAAACATCGCCAACATCATGAATTAAATGAAGGCGACATCGTCTGGAAACGTAATTGCACAATTAGTAATGCATCTAAACATTATTCTACTAAACTTGCGCCAGTGTCAGCCTGTAGGGCCGCAGGTGATGGAAGGAGGTGGTGAACAGGGTAACAGAAAAAAGCGGAGACCAGGGCAGTAGTATATTCAAATTTCAAATCCCTATTCCAATTCCACGGCGATTGCGCAGCTTTTTCTGACAGGACAGTTCGATCCAGATTCCTGATCGAGACACTTCTCCAGCATTGTACATTTTAAAATACCAAAATAAGACAGTAATTAGTACAGTCCTAGTACAGTTTCCAAATATTTATTACCATTGTGATTTTTAATACTGTGCACTAAAGTTTACCTCAAGAGTGTTATCCATGTCCTCAGTTCACCCCTATACAAGCACAATAGCAACCTATTGTAAGTTACAGTGTTATAAGTAGTTACCTAATCAAAATCTGTTTATCAGATCGTAGGCTAAGCATTGCCTGTGTTTGTTACAGGTGCCATTTTCTTTCAATCATACTACTGCCCTGGTCTCCGCTTTTTCCTGTTACCCTGTTCACCTCCTTCCATCACCTGCGGCCCTACAGGCTGACAACTACGACAGTTGGGATGCGTCAAAGTAGTGAAAGTGGCAAGGTACTAAAATGATCATCTACTTTTGCTGTTGACTATCCACAACGAAAGCCTTATAGGCCGCAGCGACCATGACAACAGTCTAGCAATCATTACTCAAAGAGTAGATCTGAATGTCTGCCAGTCTAGACCAGCTTGACAGGGCTGTCCTCTGGGAAGCTTGACCTTAACGCTCCAGTTTTCTTTATATTGTCGACCATTGTCTGTATTGATTGTGTAGATCCGGGCCGATACTGACGCAACGCGAACCTTGGACTTTCATTATCAGCACACGAGTAAGATTGTTCAATTACTAATGAGAATATTTTATAGATCTATGCGGCGTTATAGCTTTATGTTAACTTTGTTTTTAGGAATAGAAATAGTTGTCAAGTGACATGTGAAAATAAAAATTTTACTTAAAAAGCTCCATTAAAGAAATATGAATATAACAACTGACTTCTGCAGATCGGATCCATACGTTGCATTAAGAAAAACACACGAATAGTTTCGTTCGCTACTCCGGGAACCAAAAAATAACAAAATAAAATATATGTAAAAAATAAGGAAAAATCTTACTCAAATCTAGCTAGCCCCATGGTTGGCTCAATAAAGCCTTGTTAAGGGTACTAAAAGACGATATATTAAACTGACATAAATAAATAAATAAAC
This sequence comes from Epinotia ramella, assembly GCA_947578815.1. NCBI lineage: Eukaryota > Metazoa > Arthropoda > Insecta > Lepidoptera > Tortricidae > Epinotia > Epinotia ramella. Next base: position 2,857,884 of record OX388214.1, on the reverse strand, counting down.
ATATAGACTCGGAAACAAATCTTCGTGTCCGTCACATAAATATTTCCCCTTATCCGGAATTTTCACCCACAACACATACGTTGCAATTTCATTATATTCATGATTTCGTAGCGCTACGCTCGTAGCCATTAAACATGGGGAAATCCGTATGTAGAGGTAAGCGCCAACCAGCAGAGCGCCCATTTAGAACCCTCCCTGAGACTTTAAGACTTATTCTAATTATCTGATGTTGCAGCTGGTTTAGTTTGTGCCAAAATCGATGCGGAGTTTTAGCGGATGCGGATGTAGTGCAATTCACGACAAGAAAGGAGCCCACGCGGCGCTTACCGTACGCATTTTAGATATTTAAGCCACAAGTAAAAAACACTTCTTTTCGTTTCTGTGACTAAGAGCAAACGCGTTTTTTATTTGCTCGCTACGATTGTAATTTAGTCTCAACGTGTTTGATGATCGCGTGATATTATAGAATCGACGGATGTCAAAAAAATCACATCTGCGGCCTCCTTGGTTTATAGTTTTCAAAAAGCCTTGAAGGGATTTGGGTAATTAGCTAAGCCAAAAGCTTCAACAACATAATTTATTGTGTTTTTTTCTCTTTGACCATTCAGTGTCCCACTGCTGTATAGATGGCTCTCCCTTTAATCTCCACCAGACCCTACTAAGTGCTTAAATATTATTAAATTATAAGCATATATGTTTAAAAAACTAAGTATACCAACAACGGAAAAGGAACTAAAAATAAATTGTTTTTTTAACCTCCGACGGATAGAGAGGGGTGTTATAAGTTTAACGTATCTGTGTATCTGTGTATCTGTCTGTGGTATCGTAACTCCCAAACGGATGGACCGCTTTGAATCCGGTTTTTTTATTCGAAAGCTGATATGATCCTGAGTGTGCGTAGCCATGTGTCATGAAAATCTGTTTAGCCGTTTTTGAGATATTGGACTTTGAAATGAAAATGTTGGAGGTTTCTCAACTTTTCTAAGTTGTAAGTAGTTACTTATACAAACGGTATAGGGAGGTGGCATAGCCCACCCGGAGCATCATTTTGAACCGATTGTTACCTCATTCATTAAAATCGGTTCAGTGTTTTTAACGCTAGAGTGGAACACACGTAAATACAAACATAGACCGCTAAAATCATCATCCTTTCGGCTCTGCCGTAGTCGGGCAAAAATATAGGTCTGCTTCTCCAAACTTTCATCAATATCTCCAATCAGAATATAAAACGACATACATTAACATTTGAAACGCCCCCAACCAGCATAGCTCAGAACCATCTCGACAAACAACACTTTCGATAAAAAAAACAATACTTCAATCGATTCATCCGTCTGGGGGCTACGATGCCACAGACAACCACAGGTATGTCTGGCGCGTATGTGCGTTAGATTTATTTTCGTCTGGGGTTAACCCATCGTATGACATACTCGTAACAACTGCTGTCGAAAATTGACTCTAACAGAAACGATAATGTATAAAATCCAATCAAAGTGAAAGTTCAAGATTAGTTTTTGGAGTTTCTGCTTAGTCAATGTTTACTGAAAAATGTATAATCTTTCAGCGCTGTCAGAGTCAAAGCATCCGAAAGGTTAGAAAAGTTATTAGGTATATGTTCTTGACTGTAGTTTCTTTACTTAATTGAAGGACAATCAACTGTGTTTCATGGAATTCGATGGTGTACGAGGCCAAAATAGCGTGTAAATAGGCCTGAAAGTACTTAGACAGGCCGCCGTCTGTCTAGTGATGTCTAAAGGCCACGATCTCGAGCGGCAGCGGTCGCGGTGTACCGTTACGAGGGAGCGAAAGATAGGAACGCCCTTTCCCTAAAAAAACTACGGGGCCTCATTCATGATCTTTCACATATTAAGAGCATATCTATATGTTTCGCGCACTCTTTCTGACGCGTTTAAGCGTGAGAAACAGATTGAAATGTGATTATTAAGGTTTAATAGGCCATTCGGACGCAGCCCGTTGACCAAACGGATGGAAAGCCAACACGCCATCCGGATGGACCGGTCGTAAATGTCAAAATTCAATATCGGAACACACCACGCCAAGCCAAACGCCTAGTGACCCGTTTTGCGAAATTTTGAACTACAATTTTACCAGTCTAAACCAGCAAACCTGATCAAATGGCCACTAAGGCCAGTCATTATTGGTCGAGCGCCTCGGTGTTGCCAGATTAGGCTTATATAATTGTAACTTCGTGAAACGGGGCCCAGCTTTACGGTTGCGACTGCCAAAAATAGCCTCTGATGTGCTCAAGTCTTCACAATGTTACGTAGGATACACCTACGTGTGCGATAAAGGGGCAGAACATGATGCGTCACGAAATGTGTTTATATGTCGGGCGTGAGTCAGCGCGGCGGAAGCTGCCTTCCCAGCGGGAAAAATCGGCAGAAACGCCTTATACCTAATATCTTTTACGGTATATTTGTGTGCATCTTAATGGATGGCCAGAGACAATGTTGATTTGATCACTTTCGAGCCAGTACCGCTGTTAGCTAGCACTCCACTCTGCTTAGCGTAGGGGCGTATTCCACTGATTTTAAATAGTTTTAATGTTTAGCTTATGTGAAAGTTGTCTGTCACCGGAAAATTTTCACATTTTGCAATTGCATGAGTAGATATTGCGGGCTGCAACACGATTGGCAATATAAAAAAATGACAAATGTGCCCTTTTGATAATTTGATTATATATATTTGATTAGAGGTAAACGTTCTTGAACCAAGAAATTAATTAGAAATGTGTTGATTTTATCTGGATTGAAGTGAAATTATTTACATGCAAGATTTTTTGTCTTGGTTTGAGAGAATCATCTAAATTCAAGATGATTTATATTTCATTAAAGATAATAATTTCTGGTTCATAAAAGATTCTTTGTACTATTTGCCCGTGGGCTAATGTATTCAGTTCAGGCTGAATCATCCTTACTAATATTATAAATGCGAAAGTGTGTGTTTGTATGTTTGTCCTTCTTTCACGTCGCAACGGAGCGTTGTATTGATCAGATTTTTTGTATGGAGATAGTTTAGAAGCTGGAGAGTGACATAGGCTACTTTTTCCAGCGGGAAAACATCTAATTCCCAAGGGAAAATTCAATATGTTAAATTTTCCTATAACCACGCGGGCGAAGCCGCGGGCATCAGCTAGTTTACTATAACTGCGATTTATGTAAAATCATGATATGTTTACTGTCTGATAAAACAGGAACCTACTACTACATTACTAGCATGTACTAACACATTTTCGTGTTTTTACTGTTCCGCGCCAAAAATGTATCCAACGGAACACTTATATGCGGTCAGTCGGTGTCTGGCCGTCTATCACAGGCAGTATTCTCAAAGACCGATTGACATAGAATGCTGAAATTAAGTATAGATATACGAATAATCACATTAGTAATGTCAAAAAGGGGAAAACTCTACTTAAGGGGGCAGTTTGGCATTCTAACTTAAAGTGTGGGGTATCATTCGAAATGTTGTAAAAATACAATTATTGAATTATTTTTTTTCATACAGATAGCCTCTGAAATTACTATCCGTGGGATGAAGCAAAAAATACAAAAATACAAAATTATTTATTTCGTAATTAACAATGTACATTTATAATATAAGGGATGGAGCCGCCCGGTAAGCAAACAATGCCTGTATTGGGAGGCCCAAATTACACTATTAGCATAGGTACTATACGTAATCGTTCATGATGTCACCACTCAGCAGATAAAGTCTACATGACGTCACCACACCATGTAGACTTGAAAGGTTTCGAAGAATACGTCAATAAAATAAAGACATAGAACCGTTTAATGTGATTTACAGACCAATCTTTGTAATTATTTTCTATCAAGCCGATTTCGCCCAATTATGTATCGAGCCCGTCCTTGGTCTTTGAAATATGGTGAACATTAACATATATTTTATTTCATGTGCTAGAACAAATAGTCTTTCTTAAAAAACTGCTTAAATAACATACATTTCACCAAATTAGGTCTTGTCTCTCTCTCTTAACGTTATAAATATTACAGGAACAAGATGTCCTTAAAATAAATTGCGTAAGGCTTCTTTTCTATAGTAGATCTAAGCTATGCTATGTTGTCATGGACGTAAAGCTACGAAGCTATTGAACAACTTGAATGGAAACGTATATTAGATTAGTTCTAATGGAAAATCCGCCTAAGAGTCTCGGAGCGGCGTCATTTGCATATCAAACTTGTTATTTATAGTTAGGCCTTTAAAACGTTATAAAAAAAGCGATATTAAAACGATATAATTTCTTTAGTGTTGAAAAATTACGTTGTAATAAAATCAGTATTCTCCATAACGATATAAATATCGTAACAGAATGAATATCTTAACATTATAAAATACGGTCGAATAACAACAACAAATATTCTTTATTGCTCTGCTCACCAATAGTAGATAAAAGAAAAATAGAGGTAAATTAAACATAGACAATGGTAGACAACAGGCGGTCTTATAGCTAAAAAGCGATCTCTTCCAGACAACCTTTGGGTGGTGGAGACTATGCAAAAAAAGATGATTTGAGCAGGTGAAAACAAAAAGACTAAACAACTTAACTATAAGAAAGACTTACACTTACATAAATACACATATATAAAAACCTACATACACATACAATAACTAAATGTCATAGTAACAGTATCACTTACAGTCGAAAACAAACAGCACACACCAAGTAGGAATGAATAGTTACGGAAGAGAAAAATAGTGATCCTTAAGTCTAGTTTTAAAAATGGGAAGAGACTTAGCACGTAGGTAACAACGTTATAATATCGTTTTAAAATGCGAGCCGCGCGAGTGACATGGCACGAGTAGGCGAAACTGAATGCGAGAAAGGGGTAGCCTATAACGTTATAACGGTGTTTTATCCCTTTTATATACTCTTGGTATTGGTTTAGATTTATAACGTCATAATGGATACCGCTATACAGCGCGTCAAATACCGTTTTAAATATAACGCTTTTTTTTAATAACGTTTTAAGCGATAGCGCTATACGAAAATAGCGGTATTTAAAGGCCCGTTTACAGTTCTGGGATAGCATTTTCCATGCCACACACTTCAGTAGCGAAATAAATAGCCACTGTAGTTGAGCGTAAAGGCATGTTCAATGTGGAGACCGTGGGCCCCCCCGGGCCCCGGCTCGTACCAATGGGTTTTCCAAAACCGTATGTACGAAATGCCATTTGATATAGAACAGTGGCTTGCATTATAGGAGTTATTGGGGAAGGAAAAAATCGTGAGGAAACCGGTTTAGGGTAAAACCCGGGGGTATAAATAAAATAAAATAAAATAAAAAGCGTTTATTTCAGACCCAAAACGATCCATAGTGGGTTAGTATCGACAATATCTTACATACTATGTTAATTAAATAAAACACAGAGCCAAAAAAAATAAAAAATAAAAAACAAACAAATCCAGTAAAATATCTTAAAACTAATTATTACTATTTGGCCCTCCCTATAACAACCTCCATCCAATACTTAGCGAGCGGACAGTCCAATCGCTCTCCCAACTCCGTCAGGAGGCTGTTGCTGCTACTTTGCACTCTCCTTATCAACGAGGCTATTCTTTTACGCCTTATGGCAAAGAAATCGTCTGTGCGCGCCTCCGCGAACATACCCGACGCGCTGCAGTGCCTCGGTAGCCTCAGCAGCGTCCTCAGGGTGTTGTTGTACTGGACGCGTATTGTGTTATAGGCCCTTTGTGTAAAACTTACCCACAGACTGCACGAGTAAAACGTCTGACAATACGCTTTAAATAGCGTCAGCTTTACTTGCGTGTTACACCGTGCAAATCTGCGGGCAAGCATATTGCCTCGTATTGCCATGGCCCTCCTTTCCCTTTCGATGTCCAAATCGTCATTTAATTTATCATTAATTAAATGCCCCAAATATTTGAATTTATCTACCACATTGAGGGGCACGCCTCCCAGCAAGATCCTAGGTACAGCGGACGGATTGTATTTTCGTGCCTTGAACACCATTACCTCGCTTTTAACTGCGTTGTACCTAAGCCCATGCCGCCCAGCGTAGCCCTCACATGTCGCAACAAGTTTCCTGATCGAGTCAACCGAGGGTCCCAGCAACACCATATCGTCAGCATAACTAATATTATTAAAACACGTTCGACCAATGTGACAACCGACACGCATGCTGCTGAGCTCCCCGATTAACTCGTCTACAAAAAGATTAAACAGAATGGGGGAAGAGAGCCCTCCCTGCCTCACACCACACTGAAGCATATACTCATCTGAGTCCACTCCTGCCCACCTCACTCGATTGATCTGGTTGCTATACCAGTACTTCAGGAGCGCGATACACTCTTCCGGCACTCCCGCCTTTTCAAGCTTGCCCCAAAGTATGTCGTACGCAACCAGATCAAACGCTTTCGAAAGATCCAGAAAACACGCATAGATTGGCGTGTTTCTGTCCTTGTAATACCTGACAGCTTGCTTAAGGCACAAAATTGCACTTTCGGTTGACAGACCTGGTCTAAAGCCGAACTGCGCGTCGTGCAACTTTATATGTTTGCAAAGTTGTGCATTAAGCAAACTGTCAAGCACTTTTGCCAGCACCGTTGCAAGCGAGATTGGTCTGTAGTTCCCCTGGTCTGACAAGTCACCTGTCTTATTCTTCACCAACGGAACTACTACGGTTCTTGTAAGTTGCTCGGGCAAGTACGCATGCCTTAGGCATAACGTATAGAACATAGCAAGAATGCGCGGCATGTGTACCCCGGCGTATTTGAGGTGCTCAATACTGAGACCGTCATGCCCCGGCGATTTACCTCTGACCATCTGTTTAATAACTAACTCCACATCCTTAGCCGTAAACTTTATAGTACTCTCGCCCATGATAGTCGCCGCATTGCGCACCTCGGCCGGGTTTGCGTTTAGAAGAGGACACACAGTAAAAGCACTCTTAAAATTATTGGCTATGGTTTTCTTGTCACTGACACCTCCCACACTGACAGGGACGCCCGGTCTAGGGTTAGACTTATTTGTATTCTTCCAGAAGGCTTTAAAATCCTTTGCTGCCCGGTTTGATGCAAGAATGTCGCATTTTATTTGTTCCTGCCTATCCTGGCACCATTTCAGCTTGGATTTAAAAAGCCTTCTGCTTTCACACATCTCGTCATACACTACACCCTGTGACGGCCTATTTGCTGACACCCATACTAAGAATTTCTCCCTTGCATCCTTGTGAACACCGGCAACGTACTTATTCCAACCTGCTAGATGCGCTTTTCGTTTATCACATGTTACTTTACTCGCTCTTTGTGCCGCCGCGGTCAGTGTGGTAATTATGTAATTATACATTCTGTCTAGAAAAATTGTATGGCTAGAATCATTACATAAACGATCCGCACATGACCTTAGTTCATCGGGAAAGTCGAGCAATTTCAATTTATCGTGGCACTCTTCTTGATACTGTTCTACTTGAGATGCCTCCCTTTCCCCCCACACTACACCCACACTACGAGGTTCACTAGGGCTACATTTAATTTGTATTTTATTCAGATCACAGTCGATCACTAGCGGCAGGTGATCAGACCAATACACGTCACATTTTACCTGTATGTCGCGTACAGTAGCGCGCGCTGCTTCCGTGACGATGCAGTGATCTAACCACCTGTTACAACCATGTGAGTCGCTAGTATACGTATATGTTTGTGAGTTTACGCCTAATGTATCCATGTCAACACAATACCAGTTTTGCAACTCACAAAATTGTAGTAATTCTCGACAGAACAACTCGCCTGGATGGGCATTGAAGTCTCCTAGTACATAGACCGCCTCAACATCCGCATTTTCCGCACTTATAGCACTAATTTCGCTTAAACACTCCGTAAAAATCGGCACGTTCTCGGTTGCATTCATTGGCATGTACACACTTGTAACTAGTGCTTTAGCATTCGTCATTCCTACCCTAATGCCTGCCAAGCGCACGTTTTCACTTTTCACTACCGCTACCTCCGTGAACACAGATTTTCTCCATAAGATCGCTACACCCCCGTGAGGCCGCCCGGTCAGTAATCCAGCTCCGCTATCCACCGCCGAGGTGCCCGTGTACGCGAAGTCTTTGTGTATTGTCCCGAGCATTGGTAAATCGTGATCGAAAATCCATGTCTCCTGTAACGCTATAATGTCAGCTCTTTGACATAATTCCCTTATGCCCTCAATTGATCTCTTAAGGGATTTACAGTTAAAACTTATTAATCTACATAATGACTTGTTACTCATTTTGTTTTAATTTCTAAATGCTATAGTTGCCTTGATTGCAATTACTCTAAGTTTCGCGAATGAAACACACATTATTTTATTTATCTATCGAGAGACTTTGCAATTACAACTAAGTTGACCGTGTTGCATGTCTCTTGCGATTGCATGGGACGGCTAGGTGCGATCAAAGTTTTTGCGGAATTAATTTCCTGTTTCTCGACGGGGCATCTATCCTAAACGTAATTTACATGGACTAGGCAACAATCCCCTACATGGGATAGTTGTCCCAAAATGTATAGGTCCGCAAAAATCGCCAATACTCTGGAAATATCAAAGATATTGTTCATTCCTTTCATAAATTTGAAGATAATAAACCAAAGTACCTACCCGTTTTACAAATAAAGAATCTTGCTTTTTGTACAAAGAGATATAAAGTAATTTCAAAAAGTTCGGCATCTATCCTGGTTTTACCCTAAGCCCAATAAGGTCTAGTATTCAATCTGGGATGGAAAATCAGATGGCATCGCTCTCGTTATTACTAGCGCCTATGCCAAATCTTGAGATTAGGTGCCAAAGCGGAACCTGGGCTCCAGGGCATTCCGGGAATAACGTTAGGAAGATGACACTACAGGAGCGAAATCAGCTTCGTATCTGCGTAAGCGTCGGCGAAAGTAGTGATGCTACCATTCAAAGTATCAAAGTTTGTTATCTGGGATGCATTTATAGAAAGTGTAGACACGGCAAACATCGTGATATCGATATGATGGTTATGTCACAAGAATGATGGCTGTGTAACAGATGGAATATTGACGCGTGTGACAACGCGTCATGTTGCAAACATATTGCCTGATATTATGACATGATGATGTGGCTACCTCGGTACCTCGGTGAAATTTGGATACTAGAATTGAATTAAGCCGCATTATTCTACACAAGTTGACTTTTAATCCACTTATTCAACGACATTTCGTGACTAGCCGGACAGTTTACTTTAATATGTAGGTATAGTTAAACCTAACCTAAATTATATTTAAGTCACGTAACCTGACAGTTTTATGACAAAACGTGTTTGACATTGACTGGCTAGATAGGTATATATCGGGCGAACTGGCAAATCTTCTTAATTATTAATGCTTAAGAGGAAATGTGGGCTGGCGCGCTGGAGAAAAAATACCTACCTATTGCTGAATGAGATTATTGGCATATTACTCTCAAGTCGCATGTTGTTCAAATTTAAATTTTATTGACTTGGCAGACTACGTTTACAACCAGTTACTTATATCTACGCATAGTAGTCGTGGTATTTTCAAGACAACGCATTATTTGAGCTGCTATCACGCGTCCGAGTTGCGGTGTTTTGGTGCTTAACATCGGGCTAATGGCCCATTAAGGGTAATGACGTCATCTCATTATGACCGCTGGCTCAAACATGGACGCTACGCTCCGAAACAGTCATAAACTTCACTGATTTGCTGCTGTAACCTACGATGGGTGGAGGTCACGGGAAGTTCTTTTAGCACAAGACTATTTGTTGTTTGGGTTAGAACCAAGTTCTTGGCCATCTTAACTCAATTAATTCACTTTTCTATGAGTTTTCCGTTGTGTGCGGCACGAAAATTAACCATATTTGATTTGATTTGATTTATATACATATAATTCTATGATTAATTTTTGTTTCACAACGGAACCTTGTTCACTTCTTCAGTTTGTATGGCTAACTACCGACTAACCAGGCTAACTACTGGCCAAGAATTTAGTTCTCAACCGTATCATCATCATCAGTCGTTCCCTGAACGCTGAGGATCGTGATATCATGTCCTCTTCTTGTTGACCAGACTTCTCCAAAGGCTCCTATCACCCGCTTTATGTATGGCCTCGTGCAGGCTCCGTATCATGGTCGGTCTTATCACGCGATAAGTGACAGGATAGGAGCGTTGTCTCGTTCTATCGAACGGTGTCAGCCAGTGACGGACGCTCTATCCTGTCACTTATCGCGTGATAACGCCGACAATGATACGGGACCGTGCAGTGATTTGTGTGCTTCATCTAGCGGGTGGTCTGCCTCGAGGCCTCTGGCCCTCAACTTTTCCCGTCATAATAATCCTCTCCAGGCTATCCGAAGAACAACCGTCCACCTAATTTCATATAACATTAGAATTTTCACAGACAAAAAATATTCCTTCCTTTGTTTATTTAGGATATCAAAGGAAAATATTGTAGGAGTTTTACTTATTTCGATGTTCAGGTGCATTTCAAACAAACAATACTAATGTTTTTGCGTTTCAAAATATTTTCCCGAAAATCGCATGTTGATTAACGCACGGTTTTTCTAATCCTATGTGGAATAGGGTATAGATATATTTGGTTTTTAACTCATGGAGCTAATTTTGCAAAGACTTGTAACTTGTAATACACGTAGAAATCTCTATCTGATGAAAGTATAGATTCTGATTTGCAAAAGGCACTTTTACTAAATCTTGAGAAATTATTAAAAAAATATTAATGCCACTGCAAATTTTCTATCTATCAAATATGGATGGTTCAGTAAGAAGCATCAGGATGAAAGATGCACTGCGTATATTTTTTTGTCCCCTGAAATTATGTCAGTTATAACATGGCATCTTTTTTTCCCAAGCCCATTGAGTGCCCACTGACCCAAGGCTACGGGAGAGTAGCTCCCCATATGTGGCGTTCCATGCCTATTTGGTCCTTATGGCCATTGCCATAAGGACCCTTTAGGCATGGAACGCCTATATAAGTCCCTAGTTTGTGCTGCTTACGGCCATTTATAGATAGTAATGTTAGCATGCCCAAAGGGCAATGGAGAGGACCATGTTGGGAGTTTCTCTGCGTGATCGCAGAAATGAGGCTGTCCGCAGCAGAACCAAGGTAACCGATGTGGCCCTCCGGATCGCTAAACTTAAGTGGCAGTGGGCGGGGCACATAGCACGTAGAACCGATGGCCGTTGGGGCGGAAAGGTTCTCGAGTGGCGACCACGTACCGAAAGGTGCGGCGTGGGTAGGCCCCCGACAAGGTGGACTGATGACCTGGTAAAGGTTGCGGGAGTCCGCTGGATGCGGGTGGCGCAGGAGCGGTCGCTTTGGCACTATTTGGGGGAGGGCTATGTCCAGCAGTGGACGTCTTTCGGCTGATATGATGATGAATGTTAGCATACCACCGTGTACACTAATTTTACATGTGAAAGTGTTAAGTTTCGTCTACTTTCGCGCGGCAACCTCAATACCGACTTGCTTTAATAACGGTGACACGTGGTGATCGAGCCGAAGTGGTAATGTCACCGTCTATCTGTCCAATGTCTCATAGAAAATGTATTTTTTATAATAAGACGGTGGCAAACGGGCATACGGCTCGCCTGATGGTAAGGAGACACCGTCGCCTATGCTAGCGACACCGTAATAATCACAAACACGCTGCGGACCCTTTATTGGTTTAAGAAAATGTATGCTATTTTGACTGATCGTGATACCCAAGTATTCTGAAGCGCCATTTGATTTTATAAATCATGTGTGCCCAACATGTCATAGAGATATATTGATTTAAACTTTCACGATTCTCACACATTATTTACCACCGTGACCATGGATGTTGCAACACATCCGGAACGTAGGGAGACCTCAGTGAGGTAAATAAATAAGTTAATTATACGCGATTAAGTCCCGTTTAGTATAAATAATATGCCATAGAGATGTTTCCACTTCACCCATCATCCATTACGACCATCACTCATCATTTATACACAGAACCACTTATTCCATTAGAAATCATTTACCACAAACTAATCGCGGCTTCATTCGACCGTATCCTTCGCGTGGTGTGATTTCTGGTAACGAACAAATTAAAAAAAAACACGTAAATCTCTAAAATTTTCCCACACGCCATGAATTGTGCAAGGTATAGAACAAGAACATTGACATTATGTTACGTGCATTCAAGCCTCGGTTGCGCTATAAAGAGTTCATTATTTTTTGGAAAAAGAAATGCGATAGAAATGTGCTTAAAGATTTCGTTTTGCATAGGGTAAAGCGGCGGATCACTGGTCAGATCACGAGAACGAACATTGAATTCGCACTGCAAAAAGAATTGTCAATCCAAATTTGACTCCTGTAATATGTAGTAGTCGCGTTATTTATTTATTTATTAGAAGAACCAACAGCTATAATCAAACAATATACATTGACAGTGGATACAAAGAACCAATTATATGAACTCATAGGTAGTGACATAGTATTTATGAGCATGAGAAATAAACAAAATTAAAATTATAACCGCACGAGAACGAGAAATAAACGAAACATAAATTATAACAAATTTTAAGGCTTAAGGCTAAGGCTAGTATTAACCAAATGCACAAACTATTAGACACAATAAATAGCAACGAACAAAGAAGCTAATATAAAATAAGAACAAAGATCTAAGAAAAGTAACAATGAATGAAACAGAAAATGGCAGCACGCTCACTTATCTAAAATACCTGTCGAGTCTCGACCAGATTACGCCTCACGCTAGGAATTTTACAGTTGAATATATCTATATCCAGTTCATTTGATAACTTGTTTATGTCACTACTGGCGCGTCTCAAAAAACTATTTTGCCTGTATTTGGAAGATGCATTATTGATTGCTATAGGGGGATGGTATCTCTAGACCGAGTTGCAGTATTGAAATATAGTTTGCTGAGCAACTCAGGACAATCCGTTACGCCACTAGCAAATAGGTAATGTCAGCTATTTCACGGCGTTTATACAGTCGGACAAGTTGATGCTTAAACAATATGATACAGAGAAAGAATATAATGGAAAAATAAACCATCTTCGTCTGTAGCCCCCGACAGGATTCGAACCTGCGGCCTTTCTATTAACGCTAGACTGCTCTACCAACTGAGCTACGAGGACAGTGACGCAAGTTATATATTTTTCCACTATATTCCCGCTAAGACTAGCACCTTCTCTTTATCGAGTTATAGACTCGTTTCACAGTCTAGATGATGGATGGATAAGATAAGATAAGATAAGATAATCTTTATTGGTAGCATACTGATACACGTCAAATAAAATTTGTACAATACACATACAAATTCCAGATTCCAGAGTAGGTAATGTCAGTTATTCTGAATAAAATAAAATAAATTAAACAAATTGTTACATAGTCAGTGGCAATTCCATAATTTCGTTAAAAGTATAAAAGGTTTTTGTGAGTAGCCATGACTCCAAATTACTTTTAAAAGATTGGTGAGATGGTGCATCTCTTATGTTTTCTGGGAGGCGGTTGTATATTGTTGGGATGTGGTAGATGGTTTATTTTTCCATTATATTCTTTCTCTGTATCATATCGTTTATAAAATGATCGGGGTAACTTCCTCGTTAAAAATAACACGAAACAAAAATATTTAATTAAATAATTTGTTTCGTGAAAAGGGTATAAGTTGATGCTTCTTACATATGTTTATGTAGTTGGAAGAATTGTATGGAGATTTTAAATTAGAACAAAGATACCTGATGAATTTTTGCTGAACACGTTCAATTCTGTCAATGTACTCGTATGTACTATAGCAATGTATCACCCAACGTCTGGCCAAGTTATCTCCGATCTATATTCGTGCATTGCGTCAACGCCGACGACACTGGGCGGTGTGGAAAATTCGCAGGGAAAATCAAGTTTGATGACATTTCGCTCGTTCTTCGGTTCTTTCGTTTTTGGACTTTATAGGATTTGTTCTTAGTTGACGTTGTGTCAATCCATTCTAATCTAAAAAACACACCGAGGTAACTACGGCTGAATGGAAATAATTATAATCCCGGAAAAATATTAAAAATATGATGAGATATGAATACCCGGTAACTAAGTATTCAATTTCAGTATGTCAGTTATTGTTTCATATTGTCGTATGAAAAACATACTATACGGTCCCTGATCTGAAGTGATGCAGTTCTACGAATGTAGAAGAAAATTAGTATCCGTTTTTAGGGTTCCGTAGTCAACAAGGAACCCTTATAGTTTCGCCATGTCCGTCTGTCCGTCTGTCCGTGCGTCCGTCTTCGGCTTAGCTCAGTAACCATTACTACTAGAAAACAGTAAGTACAATAAAATCTTAAAAATACTTTTTTTTGCGTACCTACCCCCTAAAGCCACGTTATCCACGTTAATCCCCTAGCCTGATCCCCCAGGGGAATTAGCGGCAATTATTTTATATTCAACTAGGAAAAAATGATAATGTTCGGTTATGGCGCTTCGCCGGACGCTACCGCGTCACGCTCGCTTCGCTCGCTCGGCTCGCGCGCTGTAGGGTCGCAGTTCAACTAACAACCTAACCGTTTTTTTCCCCTGGGGGATCAGGCTAGGGGATTAACGTGGACAACAGCCCTAAAGCGGGGATGTAATTTTTTTTTCTGGTTATACCCATGGTGTGGGGAATCGTTGGATAGCTCGTTCAAAAATATTATGGGTTTCCTAAAACGATTTTTCAAATCAGTGATTCGTTTGCGAGATATTGGGTAATTTTTGTACGTGTCATGTGTCCCCCCCCTGCCGGCTAAAGGGCTACTACTGGGGCTGTGAAAAACTTCGTGGTAGTAGTACATATAATGAATTTAAAAGTTTAACTATCACGGACAAGTAGGCATAAGTAGTTACCGAGTAATAGTCGACCAACTTAATGTGTACTTGGAAAGGCCAATTTTCGTACAAATTCGGCCGACGCAACCGCACCGCACGTCGATGTAAGTAAGACAGACAGGCAACTACGGAACCCGGCACTGCGCGTGGCCCGACACGCACTTGGCCGTTTCTTTTCATAATGTTCACTGAATTTTTATACTAACCTTCAAATTCCTATTTAGTATTACTCTAACTTTACATATGTTGCGTCAGCTAACTTTCTTAAAGCTTCGCTGTGAAGATTTGAAGCCATACTTTTTATTGTTTTTTTTTTTAATTGATAATCTGAATGCTACAAATTTCGTGTGCGAATGCCAATCGTGCATAGCCTATATACTTTTCTTCTACACAAGCTGCAGGATAAAGTCCACATTTGTCCTAAAACTGTGAAAAAAAAACACATTTAACAAAAAAAACGACCTCAAGAGGAGAACAGCTGGACAAACGGACATACGAAAGGTTTTTGGCCCAAACTGAAGCAGAGACCTTCGTTCGCTTCGGTCCCTAGCCAGCCAGGATTCGAGCTCTCTAGATGCCTCGCCACTGATATCTGCCACTTGAAATTTACATCTCCTTTTCCGAATTCCACTATTAGCGTTCCAAGTCACCTTGAAGCTATTCCATACTAAGATTGAATTGCACAAGTATTTTAACATTGGCCAGCTGACTCACTTTACCTTGCCATTTACATTTCTGTCTTTGTTGCCAGTAATTTATACATAGGTCTTGCTTTTGGCGAAGCAAGGATAATGATTTCAGTTGAGAAAATATTAAACGCGCGGGAAAACGGGTCGGTAGTTTTCCTGATATTTTACTTTACCGATGCATGTAAAATAAGCAGTATTATACTGTCAATTTTACTGTGCTTCCTGTAATGTACTTGATATGGGCAGGGAGATAATTAACACCACCAATGCGTTGCTAAGACTGTCTTTATTTTCATCCACCCTACCCTCCTATTACACATGACCAAGCTACCCACAACCCCTTTCTTTTATAAAATTGTCATGCATTAATACTAACACTAACTACACTAGGTAGGTATATTTCATCTTTGCGAAACTTGATATCAAACATGCCTTATCTAATATTTTCAAAATATCAGGGCACTTTAATTTATTGTGAATATATTATTATTATTTTTTTTTTTTTATTTTAACATTTCGAATTATCTCTTAAACTAGTAAAAGTACACACATTACATAAGGAATTTGAAACATTGCTTTCGTTTAGGTATACGTTATTAAACATTCTAAATGATTCATTTGTTTACATTTTCAATAATGCTTTTGCTTACCTAACTAACTATACCTACTATTATTTTACATAGCAGCATCGAAATATTTACAGTTTTGAAACAATGTTCAACGAGCATGCAAGGATAGGCAACTATTCATTTTTAATACTGTTTGTTTACATTAGTGAAGTTGATTATATCGGTACCTAACCTATTTTAATGAATTATTTGTGAAGTGGTCGGACACATTTAGCTCATTCTAGTTATCTTAGAATTCTAGCTACATATTTACCAGTAACTATATAGGTACCTAGGTATACACTTAGTTGTGGAAGTTGCGTTGTGGACGTTGTGGTACTCCGGGCTCAGAGTATCCCCACCGATCAGGACGTCTCACTGTCCTGCCAAAACGTGTCACATAGTTACTATTTGAATTATTATTATTAGACTCTGAGGAGTGGGGGTCCGTGGAGCTGCTGGAAACGTCTGCCTCCGCGTTTATACTGTCCCGAGGATGCGTTACCGGCGAGTTTATCGTTTCGTACGGGAGGGGGTCAGCGTGAATAAGAATATCCACGGGCGGACGACGCGGCGAGTCCCATATCAGCTGACGACGGTTTCGGCGGATCAATCTACCCGTTTCAAGTCGAACCAAATAGGACCTTGGGCTTACAAGACTAACCACCGTAGCGTATTCCCAGTTACCATTGATGCGCGCGTTTATTGGTTGCCCAGGACGCAGTGATTTTAGACTTTTGGTTCCTCTATCATAGTAGTGTTTTTGTTTTGCCTGCCGTATTTTGAATTCCTGTCTAAGTTGTGCGTGACTTATGTACGTCGGTTTCAATAAGTCAGGTGAACAAGGTAAAATGCCCCTTAGCTTTCTATTGTTCAATATTTCTGTAGGAGAAGCTATTTTATCGCTAATCGGCGTGTTCAAAAACTCCAACAATGCCATTCTATAATCTGTGTTATCATGACAAGTTTTCCTCAAAATTGATTTTATTGTCTGGACTGCTTTCTCGACCTGCCCGTTAGATTGGGCGTACCTCGGCGACGATGTTAAGTGATTAAACTTCCAGTCTTTACTAAAGTGATGAAATAAGTTTGATGAAAACTCGGGCCCGTTATCAGAAAAAACTACTTCCGGAACACCTTGTCTGCAAAATATGTCTATCAACCGATCAATAACATGCGATGACGTCATGTTATTTAGCTTACTTACTTCTACAAATTTACTAAAATAATCAATGACAACTAGGTAAGACGATCCTGCGAAATGAAATATATCCGCACCTATTTTTGACCATGGTCTCAATGGAATCTCATGCGACAACATAGGTTCTCTGCTATTCTCTTTGCGATGAGATAGACAAGCCTGGCAGTGAGAAATCATGTCATCAAGCTGAGTATTCATATTGGGCCAGTACATGATTTCTCTAGCTCGCAGTTTACATTTCACTGCTCCTAAATGTCCTATGTGTATTTTTTTAAGCATGGTTTGACGCATGCATTTAGGTATGACTATACGCTGACTCTTCCAAATCATGTCATACGCAACTGTCAATTCGTCTCTGCAATCCCAATACGGTCTTAATGTATTTTCCAGCTGACTCCGATGTACAGGCCAGCCCTTCTTTATTATCTTCTTTAAAGCTTCAATTTCGCTATCTAGTTTTGAACATCTCTGCAATTCCATGAAATGCGAGTCAGTTAAAGGATTGCTAACAGCCACCGCACATGCTTGCGCCTGGAGCTCTAAATGATCGCGGGGCTCATCGGGCGCTGTACCCGCTTCGCCTATCGCCACTGCGCGCGACAGGGCGTCTGCTATGTACAGATATTTGCCCGGCTTGTACACCAATTCAAATGTATATGGTTGCAACCTGAGTAACATACGCTGGAGACGTGCCGGTGCTCCAGCGATAGGCTTTTTAATTATGCTCACCAGAGGCTTGTGATCTGTTTCCACAATAACATCCGAATGTCCATAAATGTAACAGTAAAACTTTTCGCACGCATAAACACAAGCCAGCAACTCTTTTTCAATCTGCGCGTACGCTTGCTCGGCTTTAGTGAGAGAACGCGAGGCATAGCATACCGGCAATCCATTCTGCATCAAACATGCACCAAGACCGTTTTTCGATGCATCTACTGAAAGCGTCACCGGTTTTTCTAAGCTAAAGTATTGTAAGACGGGTGGACTTACTAGGCACTGTTTTAACTCGTTGAAGCATTTTTCATGTCTATCATCCCAGTGCCAGGCGATATCCTTTTTTAGAAGCTCTCTCAGTAAATGGGTTTTTTCCGACAGATGCGGTATGAAGGAACCAACATAGGTTACGAGACCCAAAAATCGTTCCAAATCTTTAGTGTTTTCAGGCTTCGGCATTTTCCTTATAGCTGACGTGTGAGAGTCATCTGGCTGTATTCCCCGGCACGATATCTTGTGCCCTAAGTACTTTAGCTCTGTAAGCCCTACCTTGCACTTATCCTTGTTAAGCCTGATGTTGATTTGCCTGCAACGGTCCAGCACCTGTTGTAGACGCTTGTCATGCACTTCCTTCGTGTCTCCGTACACTAGCAAATCATCGATAAACAGTATTACGCCTTCTATATCATCAAACTGTTCATAAAGCCTTTTATGGAAAACCTCTGAAGCCGACGAAATACCGAACGGCATTCGTAAAAATTTATACCTACCGAACACTGAATTGAATGTACAAAGATCAGTCGATTCCTCGTGCAGTTTTACCTGCCAGAAAGATTGTTTGGCATCAAGGGTGCTAAAATATTTCGCGCCTGATAATTTTGTTGTAATTTCGTCGAGAGTGGGTAATTTAAAATGTTCTCGGCGAATTGCTTTATTCAAGTCCCGAGGATCCAAACAGATGCGAAGGTCTCCATTAGCTTTCTTCACAACAGTCATGCTGTTGACCCAGTCCGTGGGCCCCTCAACCTTCGCGATAACCTGTTGCCGCAACATATCGTCCAGTTTGTCCTTGACCGCGTCCCGCAGCGCCAGTGGCAGCTTGCGCGGCGCGTGCACCACCGGTCGCACGCCCGGTTGCAGCTGTATCCTGTACTCCCCGGGCAGACATCCCATCCCTTGAAATACATCCCCATACTCATCTAATATCCCTAAACTATTATTAGTCTCCTGGGCATTTACGGCCATAACACGCTTTATTAAGTTTAATTCTTCACAGGCCGTTTTACCCAGCAATGGTGGTGACGTAACGTCTGCGATGATAAAACGTACAATAAAGAATGCATCTTTATGCTTCACTTTCAGCTGACATTTACCTACGACCTGAATTTCATTTCCCGCGTATCCGGTCAATTTTACACGAGTTCGTATTAAATCACCTACACTATGACCTATTTCCGATAAGAAACGCAGAGGCAGGACGTTTACATCAGCTCCTGTGTCTAATTTAAAAGTTATACTTGCTCCATTAATTGCAAGGTCTACGTTCCAATGCTTATCTGAAGTAACAGAGTTAATGAGACATACCTGATCCGTGGAGCTCTCCTGCACGGCGTACACCCGGCACACCTTTGCAAAATGATTAGACCTATGACATTTCGCACAGCGTTGACCATAAGCAGGGCATTTAAATTTGTCATGTACCGATCCACAATAGTCACACTGTCTACGGTTGTTTACACGCGACTGTGCATTCTTGCGCGATGACGTCACCGCTGCACCCGGTCTCGGAGGCGGCGCGCGGCCCGGCGGCGGCAGCGCTCGCGCTCCGCAGCGGCACTCGCGGCTAGGTGCCGCGCGATCTGTAGCCGACCGACGTAGCCAGTGTACATCACACAGCTGCTGGTTATCCTCCTTAGCCGTGAGCTCGTAAGCGCTGTGCTCCGCTGAGACTTCCTGTTTTATATGTCCTGCCTGCATGCGAGACATTACGGCTATGCGGCATATATCAATAGCTTTCTGTAGGGTCAAGGTCTCGCTTTCCCGCAGCAAACGTTCTCTTAACGCGTCCTCTCTCAATCCACATATTAATCTATCTCTAATTAGGTCATCCTTTAAGTCTTTAAATTCGCATGTATTGGCTAATTTATTTAATTCAAAAGTATATTGTTCGACGGATTCACCTTCTTGTTGACCTCTCGAGAAGAACTTATGCCGTTCAATAGTTAGGTTTTTTGTCGGTAAGAAATATTTGTCAAATTGTTCCAGCAACACCTTAACTGTAGTTATCTTATCCGTGAACTGTTCGTAGACATCGCGGCACTGCTCCCCTATGACGTGTAGTAAAATGCTCACTTGCACGTCCTCAGTTTTTTTACCAAGCTCGCAAGCTTTTGAATAGATCTCAAAAGATTTCTTCCACTTTAGCCATTGCCTACTTAAATTTCCTGACGTGACACTCGACAAATTGGAGTACAATCTACATATTAGAGTACTATTTTCATAAAGCTTAGTTTTAAGGTTTTGCAACACCCTTCCAGGGTCCATGAGATACTTTTGTGCTATATACATGTAAGAACTGTATTTGTTTTACCATGGTGCAATAAACGCTTGATTGATTGATTGAATTGTTCTCAAAACAAAATGGAGGAGGCGGCCGCAGAACTGTATCCATTTTTGGTTTGCCACAATGCACTTTTCACCACACTCCACTATAAATCCCTCAAGTAAACAATTCCCTTCAATTTTTATTCATTCACTCTTATTTTAAACCGGCTGCGCCATGTAATGTACTTGATATGGGCAGGGAGATAATTAACACCACCAATGCGTTGCTAAGACTGTCTTTATTTTCATCCACCCTACCCTCCTATTACACATGACCAAGCTACCCACAGCTAAGTAATCAATAAAAGAAATAAATAAATAAAGCATTTATTCACGAAAAAACAGTCCTTTTTTACAACACAACTTCCGCCAAACTGTAGAGCAGTTTGTTGGCAGAAATAAACTCTAAACATTTCTGTTTTAAGCTAGCTATTTATAATATAAACAAGTATAACTATCAAATGCTGTAGTAGTGTAAGTTATAAATGTAAGTTTGCTATACGTTATACGTTATAACGTATAGCAAACTTACTTAACTTATAAAGTGGCAGTGGGCGGGGGCACATTGCATGTAGAACCGATGGTCGTTGGAGCGGAAAGGTTCTCGAGGGGTGACCTGGTCAAGGTCTCGGAGTCCTCCACATGCGGGTGGCGCAGGACCAGGCATTGTGGCACTCTTTGGGGGAGGCCTATGTCCAGCAGTTGACGTATTTCGGCTGATTGATGATGATGATGACTGCTTCTCCCTTTTCGGGAGCATTTCCTTGATGAACATATCGACCTGTTGAATGTGTTACATGTAGAACTATGGCTATCACAGGCCAGTAGGCAAGGATAGATTTGCCTGATTTTTTTTTCTGTACCTATGAACTATCCATGTATTTATCTCCTTCTATTATCGCCCAACAGTAACTTTTTTAACGTTTTTAACCAGTAACCATGAGTGCGAGGATTCTCCACCGGCGTTCTATATTCAAAATTTGCTACATAATTACTCGATGCAAGTAGCATTCAATAATCGAATGTTAACTGGCCAGTCATCCCTCGACGCAACTTGAAACGTGCGTCGCCGTTTCATACCGATAGATGGCGCTCCGAGTACCAACCCAGCTCCTTAGTAAATAAACAACCAGCCGAAGCTAAAGTGCACTTAGCTGATCAACAATACCACTGCAATTTGAACTTTAAATCAAATGAGTAAAGTTAAATATTGTACGGGCGGTGTGTAGACTGGATTCTTTCTTGTTTTTATAAATATTTTAGTAGAGTATTGTCTTATATAATTAGTTATGTGCGGCCTAAGGCGATGCGCAAACAGATGACGTGGAACGTTAATTATGTAGCGCTGAACGTGTTGTTTGTGAAAAAGTTCTCATTGTTTTCACTACGCTGCTTATTTGACTTTATTGTTCTATATGCACATTGCTGCATTTTGCCTTTGTTTCATTGCATTTTGTCATTCATTACACGTATCTAAAGGGCACATCGTAATGTCATATCGCTCTTATTTAAACGAATCACCTTACAGAATACCACAACTACTATATAATGTTATAACTTTACCAATAAATTATATGAATGAATATATACTTGCTGTGTAGGTAGGTACTAGGTATGTGCTGTAGTGTTCGTGCAGGTCGATCACGTAACGCATTGTACGTGCGTGAGGTAGATCTAAATGTATTTTTTTAGATAGAAAAATGCCAGTTGGAATGTCCTAGCGCGCGTTGGAAACGTTACGTGACTACCCCTCTGGTGAGGGCCATTCGTTTCTGTCTATCAAAACAACGAATCCTCAAATCAATAAAGGGTCGGCAACGCGCTTGTGATTCTTATGGAATCGCTAGCGTCCATACGCTACGGTGTCTGTTTACCATCAGGCAGACCGTTAGCTTGTATGCCACCGTCTTAGTATAAAAAATACGTTTTTGTCAAAAAAACCATTTTTGGTACAAGCTTTTACTGCCGACTGTATTTTCGGTATACCATCATCAACCAATAATTGAGACGATTCTAACGAACCCAAACTCAACGGGGTTACGT
This sequence comes from Epinotia ramella, assembly GCA_947578815.1. Taxonomy (NCBI): domain Eukaryota; kingdom Metazoa; phylum Arthropoda; class Insecta; order Lepidoptera; family Tortricidae; genus Epinotia; species Epinotia ramella. The sequence continues at coordinate 2,835,143 of OX388214.1, read as the reverse complement.
CGGTTAAGTACTGAATTCCCATGACCAACTTCTGTCTCCATCATCAGATCAGCTCGATGGTACCATAATATTGAATTGTCATCCAAACTATACCTACTTATACCTACCCAAAGTTTCAGCTCAATCGGTCACCGGAAAGTGGGTCAAATTTAACTTGCAAGATTTGTCCCATACTAACAGGGCAAGTTATAAATAAAAGCTAGTAAAAATACTTTTACACTATAGGAGCAGCCACATTATTGCCAGTACCAGGTCTGTACGAGTAGGTGTGTGGTGTTGTTTCTGGCGATGAGGAAGGTCGCCAGAGCTCCCAGGATGTGCTGTTGAGGGAGAGGAACCTGCATTTTCCAGCTGTTAACACAACGAAGGTTCAACGGTTCTCGAGTGGCGACCACGTACCGGAAGGCGCGGCGTGGGTAGGCCCCCCACAAGGTGGACTAATGACCTGGTAAAGGTTGCTGGAGTCCGCTGGATGCGGGTGGCGCAGAACCGCTTACTTTGGCACTCTTTGGGGGAGGCCTATGTCCAGCAGTGGACGTCTTTCGGCTGATATGATGACGATGACGATGACGACGAAACCTCAAATCAATATAGGGTTGGAAACGCGCTTTTGTGTCTCCTGTGGCAAGTCCAAAGACGACGGTGTTTGCTTACTATAAGGCAGGTTGTATGCTAGTTTGCCACCATCGTCTGATAAAATGTACATCGGTGGTTTTGCAATAATAAGTTATACACAGTGATAAGATATCATATTACTTTTTATCAACGGATAGTCATATACAGGGCTATAAATGAATTTTATTCTGCAAGTAGGCCAAAATGGCACTTACAAGTCAAAATTCTACCAGCGTTTCTGAAAAAGAAGACCACTGTTAAGAAGAAACGCCGGAACAAACTCAACAGTCAGGCAAACGACGATACGAAGGCAAATAACGTATGTTTGTAAAAGTAATGGTAGTTGATGGCAATGTTTTGAACCACCTAAAGTAACATGCAAAAGTAACCCTTTATTTTCAATTGCCCTGCTAACTATGGTCATTCTTATTCATTAATTCATATTTTATATTGTGACTCCAAACGTCCATTGTGTTACAAAGAACTTTAAAAAGACGAGTGGTTTCGTCGTAACTTCCAGATACTCGCTACTACGTGAATAAAACAATTAGGTACTACAACTTAGAAAAGTTGAAAAACCCCCGACATTTTCATTTCAAAGTTCAATATCTCAAAAACGGCTGAACAGATTTTCATGAAACATGGTTAAGAACACTTGGAATAAAATTAACTATGACAAAAAAAACCGCATTCAAATCGGTCCATCCGTTGGGAGCTACGATACCAAAGACAGATACACAGACAGACACGTTAAACTTATAACACCCCTCTCTGCGTCGGGGGTTAAAAACACCCCCGATACAACATAAATAACTAAGAACCATCTCGACAGGCAAGACTTTAGATTAAAAAAAAACACACTTCAATCGGTTCATCCCCTTGGGAGCTACGTTGCTACAGACATACGCACACAGATACACACAATACTTCACCCGCTGATACGAATGTTAAACATATAACTCCTCGTTTGCGATAGGGGTTAATAAAATTAACAACTTAAGTACAAAAGTTAAAAACCACCGACATTATGATTTCAAAGTTTAATATCTCAACACCGGATGAACCGATTTTGTTAAAACGTAGCTTAGAACCATCTCGATTACGTCAGTTATCGGACTAAAAAACCACATTAAAATCGGTGCACTCGTTTAGGAGCTACAGACCGATACAGGGCACGTCAAACTTATAACACCCCTTTTTTGCGTGGGGGTTAAAAAAATACCATTAATAAGTCGTTCACTAGTTTATTTATATCCACTAAGCAAATCCTCTCCGTAGCCCCAAACTGGTGTCAAAACAAATAAACTGTAGTTAATTGGTTCCACAATTAACACTGAGTACATAATCTATTAGACTTTGTTCAAATTGAAGGGCTGCTTGAGGATCGAAAGATGGGGATCGAATTACTTTGTTTTGTTTACCGGGCTAGGTACAGTGGGTCACGAAAGCGGCGGAACATTTTGTTAAGCTATCTAATTTTAATGTTAAACAGAAGAAACCAAGATCTCCCGAAAAATAGTGACATACATAACCTTAACACGAGGAACAAAGATAAATGAACAGTGCGTCGATTACGACTAGCAAAAGTAAGGAAATGATTTGTTAGACAGTCGATTCATTTCTACAACAAAATCCCAAGTCACATAATAAACTTATCGGACAATCAATTTAAAAATATTGTTAAAACCAGATTGATTCGGAAATCGTATTATAAAGTGACGGATTATTTGTCAGACAAAAATGTTTGGGATTTAGATTTAAGTATTGTAATGCCTACCTAGTAAATGAATAATTTGTCATTATTAATCTTATTGTACATGTCGGACATAAGTGTATCCAAATTAAAAATTGAAATTGATGAAAGATTTTTGAGAAATTGGATGAGTAGTTCCGGAGATTAGGTACCGTACCGTGTGTGTGTACACGCAAACTTATTTTTAAACTTTACCATCCTTATAATATAAGCATGGATATAATATAAACCTAGCTTCTGTTCGCGACTCCGTTTGCGTGGAACTCTTTTATGGGCTCGTCCAGAAATCATGTGATCGTTTATCGGGGGGGTGGGGGTCAGACAAATATCACAAATTATCACGATAGGGGAGGGGGGGTCACGTGTATTTTTTTTACTCAATAATTTTCTCATATCAAAATAATACGACGTCTGTCCCATCATCACCATCCAGGCAGCCATGGACCTATAATACTCAGGACAAGCTATGGTAATAATAATACCACGTGCGAGCGAGCTGGTAGCATACAAATCTCGATAAGTGTGACAGAAAGGGAAAATTCAATAATTAATTGTCCTAGTCATAGTTCCAGTTTTGTTTATTTGCCACAACTGATTTAGTATGAAGTTGTGGCACATAAACCATTACCCGTCCGTATTAAGTAGGTTGTTTGTTTATGGCAAGTCATCAGCCATTTTAAGACCAGTTCTTCAGGTGGTTCGCTTACCATACAAAACGTTTTTTGACATTCACAGGCTAACGGCGTGATTTTTTAATAAACTTGTGTAACTAACTTTCATAAATTGGCTTTCCATTTGCGCGAAATTCCCCCTTGCCTTGAATAAACTTGTATAAACTAGAAAAATGGTTTTCACAAAGTATGACGTTACAAACTAATATCTCAAATTATTCTAGTTTATACAAGTTTATTCAAGGAAAGGGGGAATTTCGCGCAAATGGAAAGCCAATTCATGAAAGTTAGTTACATAAGTTTCTTAAAAAATCACGCCGTTAGCCTGCGAATGTCATAAAACGTTTTGTATGGTAAGCGAACCACCTTAATTTAGCTGCATAGGAGCCTTTCCGTCCCTCGCTGTGGCAATGGCAACACGTATAGCCCCTGTCCTGAGTATTATAGGTCCATGTCACCATCCAAAACATTTGCGAAAACCCGTGGACCGAGGACGTGATGTAGCGTGAGATGGCTTAAATTAGTGTTAAAACCAATTTTTATAAAAAAAAAAAATTGACTAACAATTCATACTTAGTCACAAAAATACATGTGATCTTGAATGGGGGGGGAGGGGGTAGTGTTATAATCACCAAATATCACCAAAGGGGGAGGGGGGGGGGGGGTCAAAAGTAGGCCAAATATGATCACATGATTTCTGGACGAGCCCTATATCGTAGCTCCATACAAACTTTCATTAATTTTTTCTGTGTATGCACTTTTGTAACAAAGCTAAACTTTCGATCTAAGCAACTCCTTAGCTAGACTCACATAACATTACCATAACTAGATTATCCACGTGACAATGCATTCATTACAATATTTGTATAGTATCGTGGCATGAATATATCAGAATAAATTATAATTCCAGGACATTGTTAAGCTTTAATGAGTACAAGCTGTATGCCGCATCTTGTGTCCCTTACATAAAACTCTATACTCTATAAAACACGATTAGTTAACAAGGGGGCTAATACAACCGGATATTGAATTGGAATCGTTTTCTTATTGTCGTGCGGTCTCGGTCTAACACGTGAGGCTTGGTGTGCGTGAGAAAGAGCGTTACGAATACAAAATAGTTTCCAATTCAGTAATTTTCTAAGAATGCATCCTTAGGCTCGGTGTCTTGAGACAACGTAATATGAAACGACAATATGAAACCTTTTATTACGAATGTGAACTACTCTAAAGCAAAGAAGCGTGTTTTTCTCGTGCTGTCCCCTCAAATACTCCCTTACGCTTCCGGAGATCAGAGTACCGAACATAGACACCGCTGTAGAACCAAAATATACCCTGTTGAGTGGGTACAGAGTTGGATTTTGTTTGGACGATTAGAAAGTAATTTATTGAACCTTTGCTTTGGATTTCGTAACTGGCCTGCTTCTGGCTTGGAAGCCACGAATATGTTGATTAGTTTAGGACTTTGCGGTACAAAAGTTGCCTCTCATCAATAATTTCACTTCACCTTTACAACTGTTCATGACAAGGTTCTGAACATTTCCATTTCTGCTCGCTCGATGCAAAAAAACGACGTTTATGTCCTTTCAATTTATTTGTTTACGAGTCAAATCACGAGTTCAATTTGGGAATCGACTATTTGGGATTGTAAATTCAGGAATAGTTATAAGCTCTTCAAGATAAACTCCGTTTTACCTACATTTCAGGCAATCTTAATGGATAAACTAGTGCATTCGTAGCACGTTATTGTGAGTTATTCCGGTTAAATGAAATCATTTAATATCTGATGATCTGAAAGATCCATGTCATTTGAATAATTTGCATTTATTCCGATTTCTGTGTTAAGGATCAGAAATAAATTCATCGAAATCATCACATCAGCCGAAAGACGTCCACTGCTGGACATATGCCTCCCCAAAAGAGTGCCACAATTATCGGTCGTGAGCCATCCGCATCCAGTGGACTCCCGCGACCTTCACCAGTTTCGTCAGTCCATCCTGTTAAGAAATTAGAATTATTTTACTCTGGTCTGAATAACTCATATTTATATCTAGGCGAAAACAGTATTATACAGGTTTATAGGATTCATATAAATAATATTACTCGTTTTCGTTCCTTTAGTGTAAGGCACTTGTCCCACCGCCGGCGAGTAAGCGAGTGCTACTACGTGCTACTCGCTCAAGCGAGTAAGAATTACTATTAGAGTACTCGCTACTAGCCGGCGGAGGGACAAGTGCCTAAGGCTGAGGATCCACCAGAGCTGTCTAAGGTTTCAAGGTGGCGAGCGAGGAAATAATGCTCCAATAAAAAGCTCTCTCGCACTATCCGTCTCTTTCTAAGTTTTTTAATAAGAGAGAGAGGGATAGCTCGTGAGAGCTCGCGCGCCGTCTTGTGCTAGCCGTGCAGCAAAGCTGGAGTTTTTCCTCGCTCACCGCTCGCTACCTCGCACATCACTGGTGGGTATTCACCGTAAGATATCAACTTCAGCAACGTGGGTGGGTGCGTGCGTGTAAATTATGATTAAGTGAGATACGTGCTTGGCCTAGGTTGGTACTACGTTGAATGAGTTTGTTAAACATAGTTACGATTGTCATGAACGGGCGCGTTAGTGTGATTTAGGAAATCGGGGTTATGGAAATGATAATTTTGTTAGATGGAATTGACTAAGTTGCATAAAGAAATATCATAGAAATGCTGTTCATTAAATACATATTTAGGATCTTAACGTGTTTATTTCCAAAAGTACATTACTCACCTAAGAGGGCGATAAGGGCGAGTGTCCACCAAAGCTATGCGAAATGGTGAGCGAGAAAAAAAGGGGCAATAGGAAGCGATGCGCAGCCCGCCACGCTATTGGTGCAGCGAACGAAAAAACCATACAAGTATTTTAGTAGCGCCACCAAATGGCCCCACAGAATGGGTGCCACCGCCATTATGCGGGGTTTTGGGGCGGGATGTCGAAACGATGCCAGGCAGCCGTTTAGTTCGAAAATACCGTGTTTTAGGCACATGTTTGGAAGAAATTTGTAAGGAGCTCGCATTTTAAGGTTTTTTCCACAGATATAGGAAATAGGAGATCGGACATGCCGCGCGATTTGTGTTGAATATGCCTGTCGCAAGTTCTTGGATTCGTGGTTTTATTTGAAATAAATAGTGTTTATAGTATTTACCTGTGAAAAGTGATCCCATTGGTGTGGAAATTAATCAAATCACTGCTATGTTTGCAAGTAAGTAATTATTGCAAAACTCGGCATTTTGGAAAAAAACGGAACTTTCTCGGTGGACAACGGACGGTTTACTATGGGCGGAGTGTGCCCAATGAGCTAACATGTGCGACACAGCCGCCGGCGGCTTGTCCGCTCTATAGTACCTATTATACGCTCTGAGGTTTTTTCCTTCGCTGTATTTCTTATACCTTTATATATCTTACGTAAAAAGAGTTCAATTGAATGTGAATTATTGACAGACAATAATATTTCAAGACATAAATCATATCGTATGTTCGTAGTATGTTTTGCGTTGATGGTGATCATAAATTGTTGAACTGGCGTATTGCATTGAATAAACAGTTAAACACCCATCCTTTCTGTTGTCTTTTTTATTAAGTAAGTTAACTAATATTTTATGATAAAGATCCAAATTGGGATACACATAATAAGTACCTATGGTATTGAAATTGTACAGTATTATTCATTATTTGACGATCATATCAGCTAAAAGACGTCCTCTGCTGGACATACCTATGCCTTCCCCATAATGCGAACTTTAAATTAAATAGGTAGGAATCAAATTTATAGCTACGCAGATAGTACCTAGTAAGTACCTATAAACCCAAAGTTTATTTTTGTTTGACACTCAAATAATCGTTATTAGGGTACCTAACTAATCGTACTTAAGTACATTAATTTATCTTAAATAGGTATTGGTTTGTCATTCCATTCCATTTAGTTAAGACAGATTTGGGAATATTATGTCTCTCAATTTACCTATTAGAATTCAAAATAAAACCATCATAAAGTCTAAAAATCATCAGTGTGGATTTAATAATTATTTTAATAATACTTATACATATTTAAGTGGTAAGGCCAATTGCCCACATAAAATATAGTCTCCATTCGTGAGACCGATCTCTAAATCGGTTATATTATATGTCCGCCGTGCCACGTTATTTTGTAACGTAGACGGCCCCACGATCTGTGTTAAAGCCAAGCCTGTCGCAACGGCCCGGCCGCCATCTTGTCCGCGTCCATGCGCAGACGCCGAGGGTGCGTTTACTGTGTCTCGATCTTTACACAGTCGCAGACTACGTCGCTAGTCTGATTAGCGTTACGCAAAGCTAAATGACGCTTATGTAAACCACTCTCACATGGTATTGCGTAATAGCGAAAATACATGGGATACCTATGATTTTTTAACTACCTTGTGTCTGCCCGCGATGTATGTGTTTAAATAATGGTGTATGTTATTCTGATATACCACTTAGTACGAGTCAAATAAGGAACTGAAAAGATTGATCAAAATCTGTTTCCTCACTTTTGGCATCATAGCTGCTCATCAGCTGTCAAACTCTTATAAATGTGTTTCACTAAGTAGGTACATGATGTGCAGCTCAGTCCGCGTGGGAAACGGTCTCTGGAAACTAGGTACTCATCGTCACCCAGGGGGTGGATAAAAAAATAGCCTACGTCTACCACTCGGGCTTAGACTTTCTATATGCCAGATTCCATCATGATTGTTTCAGTATTTTAGGCGTGAAAAGGTAACAAACAAACAGAGAGTTACTTCGTATTTATAATAGTGGCATGTACTTATATTGTATGTACCTGAAGCAACATTTGCCGTGTAATATACATTCTTGTTAATGTCAAGCACTCGAAATCTTAGTCCTTTTCGTCAACCTCTTATTAACCCTTTGACTATGACATTTAAATTTGAACCTTAAAGCGGTCAGAATACAGACGTTTTTATTTCATCTATGACGGCAAATATGTTGCCTTTCCCCATTTAAGGGTTAATAGGCATACTCTACCAGTTTTTATATCCTTTCAACATGTTAATTGCAGTAAGAAAAAAACATGAAAAGCATGACACAACTGATGGTAAACGATTACCATGGACTTGCTACTCCTTATTTCATTATTAGCTTGGTTCATCATTCAATACATCGTCAATCGTGACATTTTCATGAACATACCTGGCATTACAATTTAAATGTGTCGGTAATGAATAATGTATGTAAGCACTTTATTGTACACAATAACAGGTTAAAGAATGTACATGTCACACAATAGATCCAAGTACAAAGGCGAACTTATCCCTATAAGGGATCTCTTCCAGCTAACCTTTGAGCAATTGAGAGGAAGGTAGGTAGAACGAGAATCGAGATAGACAAACTTATACCGTGTACAAAAACACAGAGAAAATGTAAACAAAACCTAATAGGTATTAATCCTAGACAAAAAAAAAACATGCCAATACATATATAAATATACAATATAAAATATAATACCCCTTTCAGACCCGGCCAATACAATCGTGCGGGTTGATTACATTTAATTGTCAAATCAAAATCATATGTCAATATACTTCATTTTGCGTTAGCAGGGTGTTGTTTTACGGGTCTGAAAGGGATACACACTATCGAAATAATGATTAAGTAGTTACTTGTTATCCATGGACGTGCCATTTTATAACCTTAAAACACTTTATTACATTACACAGTATAGCCGTAAAACTTTCAAGTCGAGTTTGACTAATAGTTTCTAGTAGTTTATTAACTGGTAGCAAGCCTAATGACGCAATTAAAATATTTCCGCGTAACTTTAATTAACCAGTAACCTTTCATTAGACTCGGTTTCTATTTAAAACTGTTGACCTTTGAGCGACCTGGCCTGTGTTATCCGTACTGTGTACATAGATTATCAAACGCGGCCGAACCTAGTGTCAATGAAAGATAACATAAAACCCATCAAAATGGCCGGGCCGCCCATAAAATCATCGAATATCGTTAACCCGAAGGCTCGCCTTGATATTCTGCCAAGGAGTTTATTTTTGTAGCGAAAGTCTGCGCCAGCGCACGGGGAAAAGAGCCGTTAGCCGAGCGACGACGGAAACTGCCGAGCGCGCCCGAACGCGGCGCCACTACGCGCTCAAAACCACCTATGCGCTCACGTACCACTCGTAATATCCGTGAATTACACTTGAAAATTGAATTCGCGAGCGGTTTTTTTATCATTTTCCGCCGGCAGCGACGCTGCAGTATCTTAATATGGCGAGAGGTACTGAATCGGATCGGTTTGAGCCGGTATTTCCCGGGTTTTAGCGTTTCGCAGCTGCGCCGCACATAAGCGTTATTGCGTTGGCCGGTCTATTTACAATTACGGACGGAAGACGCTAACCCCTCGGCTGTGGAGCGTTTTTACTCTCTTTATTATTATTAACTTGGCTCGCCGCGTTCTGTTGCACACTTATAGCATACAGCTATGTATATGCCACTTAATACTTGGCTTCGCTTTGCTCGTATCGTCGAAGATATTGTGGGCGCGTTAACTTTTGATGGGAAATGTTGTTATGGAATGGTGAAAAAGGAGTTGTTTGTAACAGCTTTGCCCTTTGCTCGTGTCGTGAGGAGAGTATTGATTGAGGCTAGTTACCTACTTGTTATACGTAGGTAAATAAAAACCAACGTTAGCTGTTTTCTTGTAGTGGACTTTAAAAGGAACAGGAGTTTTAGAATCAAATATTATTTCCGAATAATGAGCTATGCTCACAAAGAACTTTATAACTTATAATATACCTACTTACGTAATTTTGCAAGTATCTTTTTGATAAGCGCGTAGGATAGTTGTCAACATAGTATTTTTCACTAGGTACAAAAGTTAGTAATATGTATATATATTAGTGTATATTATTTTGTATAGGTATATGTATGTTTATTTCAGTATGTTTTTGATAGAAGTTTATCTTGTATTAAGTTTTCATTTAAATTTAAATGCCTGCACCAAATGTTTCTGTTTTGCCCAATGGTTGACTGGTAGAGAATGCCTTACGGCATTAAGTCCGCCATTTGTACTTTATCTTATATTGTGCAATAAATAAATAAATATTGAATAAGAAATATTAAAGGATAGGTAGGTATCTTAAACAAATCGACCTAGACCCATAGTAAGCTTAATAAGGCTTGTGTTATGGGTACTATACGACGATATATTTATTTAATAGATATGAACACTGAAACTAAAAAGAGAACATCCAAGACTCAGTAAAAAATATTTCATCACAGAAATATTTGCCCTTACCGGGACTTGAACCTTGAACCCCAGGGCCGCTAGCTTTACAGCCAGTATTAAACCGGTCGTTTAATTGTGCTTTAATGATTTTCACGCAGCTCAATAAACATTTTTTTTACGTGGTTAAGGCTCCGGTTTGGCAGTTATGCGTCAAAAACTCAAAAGTCGTGGAACGTGTCGGCGTGTCTTTTAAGCTTCTTTATAATATAATACTATTAGTTTCTACCCGCGTATTATTATCGTAGCTTCATACAAACTTTCACCAGTCATTTCACTCCCTTAGGGATACAAACTATCCTATGTGCTTCCCCGGGACTCAAAGGCTATCCTATCTTTATACTAAATTTCAACTAAACGGTTCAGCTGTTTAAGCTTGAAGAGGTAACAGAGCGACAGACAGACACTATGCACACTTTCGCATTTATAATGTTAGTATGGATATAATAAAATTTAATTATCATTACTCAATCTATTACACTAATACAAGTAAAGGTAAATAACAGGTGGTGATATCGCTAAAGAGCGATCTCTTCCAGACAACCTTTGGGTAGCGGAGAAATTGCAACAGTTTATTACAAGTAGGTGGCAGAATTAAAGAAATGAATTACATACGAGTATCTAACTTAAAACGTACAAGATCACGTGACTAATCAACACACACAAAAACTTACACAAAAAAACATACATATTTAATAAGTTAAGTTACTGCGGCTTAGATCCGTTGAAACTACCAACTTCATTTTGACACTACAGTCGTCCTTCGTGCAGTGCTTCTACCTGTCTCCCTCGCTCTTATTCAAAATCTCGTAAGCCAGCCGACCCAGAAGCAGCACTTCCTGTAATTGGCGATCTGCGGCTACAGCGAGCTAGTTGAATTCACTCCGAAAACAACTTAACCCTCTCCTCATAACACCTACTCAGGGTTAAAATTGTTTAATCAACTCGTAAGTTGGTGTAGAAATGATTTCAGGAGCTCTCATAATATAATAAATCAGATAAACAATCATATAGTCAAGAATCATATATCTGAACATCAGACCTTATTGTTTCTTAATCTAGTCAGAAAGGCGTTTCAAAGCAAGCGATAATTTCCAATGCACCCCCTTCATTTCGTCATTTTTGATTTATGGGTTGCGTGTCAATAAAGAACTATTATTATTAAGTCCTTGTGCACTTATGTAAGTGTCGCCAGGAGTGCCTGGACGCGTGACTCTCCATACAAACGTTTCTCGTTTTAAAACGACGTATTAGAATGACGACACTTTAGGTATATACACAATGGAATCCGCTATATCTATATCGGAAAATAGTTTATGTTGCTAGAAATTAAAACAGAAACAAATTGAGCGAGTAGAACGTTTGTCATACAAAGTCTCTAATCGGTTATTTTTTTAATTTTATTATAATTTGTAGCAACAAAACGACATCGATTGTGTATAAACAGTTTCGTGTTATTACAGTACTTACGACGTTTTAAAATGAGAACCAAACAATTTTTGTGTGGAGGGTCGATTTTGTGCTGGGGACTCTTAAAACAATCTGCTTGTCAGTATTTTTTTTAAATACCACGTCGGTGGCAAACAGCTTACGGCCCACCTGATGGTAAGTGGTTATCGTGGCATATGGACGCTTTCAACTAAGGGTGTTACCGTGGCGCCTTTCTATACACGTTCTTAAGGCAAAATAAGCGATTTCACTCGACCCCGAATACTGTTCAAAGACTTCACGAACTGTGCGAGGCTATTAAAACTTCCAATTTCGTATGCCAAATTACCCTCACCCACTTGGTCCCAAGATGTCCTAAAAGACTTACAATTTCGAATTATTTTAATCTTCCTTTTAATATAATGCTTATTATACCCTTATCACGAAACAAATTCCGACGACAAGACGACGATGGTTTATTTTTCCATTATATTCTTTCTCTGTATCATATCGATTAATGCTTATTATATTGGGAAAAGATGCGTTAGGTAAGCAATGTAGCGCAAAAGATGTCCAACAGTGTCGTCCCTAACTAGATACATCATTAATTAAATGTAAACTATTTACTTGAATTAAACATGAACTGAAAAATATTAGTTCTTCTTGATTTATTTTATATTCGTACACAACACGGATTCTAGGGTTAAAGTTTCCTGTCGGAATTACAATTCATTATGAAACCTTAGCAAAGGGTGTATATTGCTGTATAACCTGTACAACAATGAAAACAATGTATTTTTAACCTCTTGTTTATAAAACAAGTGCTGGAAAGGGCTAGAAATGTCGGGATGCATCCAATACATATTACACACGTTAAAATCGTTATATTTAATGAGTAATGATCGCGAAACCGAAGACAACATAATTAATAGTCCTGTTAACTAGACTGTGTTTTATCCCTTTTTTACAGACGCAAATGTCAAAATGACAGATAAAGACAAACAAAATCTTACAACATATTAAGCTAAACTAAATTTATTGAACGTGTATGTATAAAGTCATTGTTTACACGTTTGATGCAACGAAACTTGCAGCCTTCCTGCTGGTTGATGGCGTAACGTTTAGTACTAGGTAAATCTAAATGCTGTGTTTTGTATGGGAAAATGTCAGTTATTTTTTGTCTTTACGCTCGTCCAAAATGCGCCATTCGGGGTGTATTTAGTTCATTAATTTGTGTCCGGTCCATGTTGTTCATTAAATTATTTGTGTACATTTGTAGTTGTATTTGTACATTTATAGATGATTTGTACATCCAGAGATGTTCTTACTCGTTGCTCATATAAGATTTGATTCTTCTTTTGTTTTTTTGATATATTTCATACTGTAATATTTTGTATCACAGTATACTGTGCAATGTTATCACTTATCATATAGCGTGTACTGTGTAACATATTATTATACTCAGTTTCTATTTGCGAGTTCCTATAATTGGCTCTGTATTGCTATTTATAAAGTTTAGCGAATATTTCATAGCTGTTGGAATTCCTTGTATAAATAAATAAATAACTTCCGCGCTATCCCCATGGCGCGGAGGGATCCATAGCGGATTTTCCTCTCATAAAAAAGGTAGATCTAATGTCATGTATTGTACGGAAAAATTACAGTTGATTTGTGTTTACGCTCGTTCGAAAAGTTACGTAATTACCTCTTTACATCAACTTCACAATTGTAACCTGACAATGACAATTCTGTGTACATGGTTGGGTCGATAAGGAACGTTAGTAGCCAGAACCAAGTTTACAGCACCACAGCGTCCACAGCCTCAACTAACAGATCATTACAAAATCAGGGTTTATACATAGTTCTAAACGTCCAAGTTTAAAGACGGTCTGGTTGTTTTTTTTATCGCGTATTTGAATAATATAGCGTCATATTTTCCAGTCGCGAGGCACAGAATAACTTTATCACACTACGTGCCTGGTTAGGTCGAGACTTTCCCACGCCAATAAACTGAGTTCCCACCTGTTTTTGTTATACTAAGATCCTTTTCTGAAACGAGGTTGGAATAGTGTGAGGCAATGCGGATAACGATGGCGTCCAAGTTCTTATAATTTTAGTTTAAAAATTGTTTTCACTCACAACAAGCATTTATAGGTAGGTATATATACCTTGTTATTTGTAGATGGTATACCTACTGTGTGTTGAATTTCCATGGTAATAATACACGCCTATTGCTTTTATATGTGAAATAGCAGAATTTAGAATAAAATATCGGCAAAAAATAAAAGGAAAATAAAGACCGTACCGTACCTACTTTGGATTTTTTCCAAATTCGTGTTTTGACTTAATAACAAAAGGCAGCCAAGATACATAAGTTTGAAACATAATTAATTTTCTTTTAAGTGTAGGTACACTGCTAGCTAGTAGACTTGATCGAAGTAGCCACCAAAGATAGTAGAATGAGGGTTTGGGTCGATAACGAGCTAACGGACGAGTTTGCAGGAGTAATATGCCCTTAGGAAAGTGCTTGCACTAGATATCGGGCTGCAACTAAATGGAAAGCATAAGGTGATAGGGTCTGCCGACGATCTAGCCTTGCTTGGGGACACCAGGGCTGTTATTCGCTACGCGCTTATGCGGCTCACCCCGCCGGTCACCCGTCACGAAACTAGACCTCAACCTACGCTTGGTTACTACTCATCGCGGTGTCAAGATATATTTGTGGGTGAGCGTTGAGGTGAGCTTAAAACAAGTTACAGAATAGGGGGGGCAGGAAAGAAGTCGCAGCATCCGCAGCAGTCCTGGAAACCGAGGCGAAGAAGGCATGATAAGTCCGAGTGTCCACATGAAACGCTACAAAAACGCACGCGTTAAGAGGGAAAACCTTCATGTAGGGGATATCGTTTACAAAGAAGTGGCCAAATTTAATAATTAGGCTGCACTGTCACTGACACCAACACTCGGGGGGAGGAAATTAACATCCGCATTCAAAACACCTTGCGATGCAGTGCCGCCCTTCATAAAGTGTTAGCGTCCAAGCTCTTGAGCAGAAACACCAAATTCCGCATCTACAAAACTGGCATTAGACCAATACTCATGTACGCTCAATACTCGTGGACGCTAACCCTCAAAGAAGAAAATAAGCTCTTGGTGGCGGAGAGGAAAATTGTCCGAAAGCTTTAGAATCCGGAAGAACGCCTAATTAGAAAATCTTGTGGCCGCGCCCAACATCGGTAAAACGAAAGCTCACCATCTCCGCTGCGAGTCTCGTCACCGAGCGGTCACGTCGAAAGGATGGGAGGAAGATCGGGGCGCCAGACAGGCATATCTGGGGTGCCCAGCCTGGCAGGCGTCCGGTTGGATGGCCCAGGTATCGTTGGAACGACGTCGTTGAATCAGACCTGCGTGTTCTTCAAGCCACGAACTGGCGCGACAAATGGCGACAACTCGGGTTGGAGGCCAAGACTCGCTTTGGGTCGCTGAACCATTACAGTTAGTTGTAGGTCTATAGTCAGCGTCATATAGTTAGTAGCAGCCAAGGTAGCCAAATATTTCGGTACATGTCTTTATTAATGTAAGAATAAGGGTGTGTTACGAAATATTTGGCTAGTCTGGCTGCTACTAAATATATGACGCTGACTGTACACTGCACGTTCTCAATACTACTCGGAATACCGAAATAAATGTAAGAAAACAACGTAACAGACTTATAAAAGGCTGATTTTTTAAATGATGCACGAGCGATTTAAACGTGTTTCATTACCACAATAAACCACGCATCCATCTTGTATGCACCTACGCGAAAGCCAGATCTCAAACGTCATATTAGTTTCCCAACGCGTAATGGCGGCGCGCATGCGTAGAGTGAGCGGCGCGCGCGCGGAATGTTAACGATAGCGTTCCACTCCGACTCCCCCATCATTTAGACTTATTAAGGAGTTTCGTTTGCTGACGGTTGACTTAGTTTGTACATTTAGAAAAGTTGTATAGAAGATCTGTCACATTATGTATACTGTAGGGTAAGTCCGGGGTGGTTAGCCATTGTCTAGTCTAGTTTTGGAACACTGGTATAATAAAAGGTTACACATTGAGTATGAAACAATTTTTCATTTCTTGTTACATGTTCACGTTGGATTAAATCACCTAGTAAAGAACTGTTATAAAAAAACACGATTGGCCATCTCTCCCACGGTGTCCGGATCTGAAGAGCAGTGATCGGCCATGCCATCGGAAGCATTTTATGTCAATTTGATGACGAAATTATGACATGGACATGACTAATTAATTTCTTGCACAATTTTTTTTCCTACTAAACATGTATGTTTTTTTATTGAGTTACTATCGAGGTTATTATATTATCAGTACGCAAAGCCAAACAACTGATACAAGATGATAACTTTAAAAAAATCTTATATCAAGGAAAATGTTGAAATAATAACCAGAAATATAACATTGTTAGAAAAGCGTGGTTTCTCTACCAGATAATCTTTAGATTTACTAGATGAGGTAAGGCTGTATGTAATGATGACGTCCTCAAATTCATTAAGTAACAAAATGGAATCAGTAATCGACAGAATCTCTGATTACGAGTTTGTAAGGAACTTGAATGATAACAACGAAATATCAGTTTACAACTATGCACCTCTCACATCTGTTGATGTCGAACGGTCGTTCTCTTTATATAAATGGATCCTGAATGTTAAAAGGAATCGATTGACAATATCAAACATAGAAAAAATAATGATTATTTACTAACAAATTAAATTCAGTTAGTTTTTAAGAATGTGTGGTTTTATTTTGAACAACACCGACTTATCCATATTAGTCATTACAATTCATTGGGTAGGACGTCAAAGTGACATAAAATGCTTCCGATAGCCGATCATTGGTGATGGATGACCATACTTTTACAGGAAAGATGGCCATAACTTAACTCTCTCCGTTAGTATGTTTTTCATCTGATGTTTAAATCTTAACCACATATCCTCTCATTCGGTGCAATTCTTATGTAATCCAAAACTGGCATACTGTGCATTAAAACCGTCTTCGAAGAAGTGTCTAATCAGCCGCGGAAGCTTCTTTCGGCTGGATCTATTATGGATCTTTTTTTCTTATTAGGTTTTCTGGATTTTTATGCTCACCTTTGTTATATTCATATCTGCAACACATTATGCATCATACCGACTAAAACTAGCCAATAGCCAGTGGCCGTTACTCCTTTATTTTCAGGAGCGATGACCACACCTAAAATAAAAACAAGTCAAGGCACGGCTTGCCTAACTTTGACCATAACTTAGAGCAATAAAACATACACTTTGCAACAAACACAAACAAAACTATTATTTTAAGAAACTAGCATCATAACCAGGTAAAACATGAGCCCTCCAAAAAACATTGAAACCAGTTAAAACAATCAAAAAAAGGATTTTACTTGCATTTTGCTTTTTTTTTCGCCCCATTGTTAATTATGGCCATATACCCCGGATTACCCTAGATAGACGAACAAAACACAAATATTTTCCACGCTGATTGAACGATCCATCTGCGAGACATCGGGTCGTTTTTAAAACACCGAAGCTCTCAAACGAGTTGATGAATAAAACTAAAAAAATAGTATGTTATCCTTTAATATTTCATTCATAATCATTTCTCGTAGAACATTTACAATTAGGTATGTCAGAAAAAACTTGCGGCTAGGCTGTTTTTAGCTGAAATTCGCTACTGCTTCTAAACCACAGGTGGTGATTCACGATTCTTGCGATAAAAGGAATGGTAAATCCAAAATTTGAATGTTAGATATCCGAAATCATCATTCATTCGTATTGACAGTATAATTTTTTATTCAAATCTCGCAAGTTGACAGGGTGAAGAGCACAGCAGTTGGTGCTAACATTAGCGAACGAGCGAGACGACATTTGGGATTTACAGTCGCCTTTTTTAACCTATATCGTTGTCACGAATTGAAGCCTCAGGGCAGTTTGCAGCAATGCAGTCTGCTGATAGGTTATAAATATGTATTGAAAACGAGGCGAATCTATAAAACATGAAGTTTCAACTTCAGCAATGTTCGCCAGCGAGATAACAAAACATATAATAGACATTGTATGTTCGCAATAAACTTGAATAATACGGAATTTTATACCTTAACTTTCCTAGAAAGGTATTCAAGCCAACTCTATGTCGGAAGCAGTAACCTAATACTCGTATGTAATATACTTCAAGGGGCCAGCCCAACTTGCTGCTAAGTCGACATTTTCGCAGACTAGTGACGTCACCGAGTAAAATTTCAAAAGTTCCATTTTGTAACTTTTCATTGTCACGACGACCGCCGGTTAGCCTAGTGGGTGCTGCCTACGAAGCTGAAGGTCCTGGGTTCGAATCAGGGATGTTGCAGACATTCGCATCCGCATCTGCAACCGCGGACGTCCCACACAAATTTCAACATCAGCATCCGCATGCGCATCCGCCAAAATCGATGCGGAGTTTTTGCGAATGCAGATGTAGTGTAATTCACGACAAGAAAAAAGCCCAAACGGTGCTTACTGCGCGAGTTTTAGATATTTTGCAATATCCGACTAGGGTCCATGAGATGAGACACTTTTATAATATTGTAATAACTTTTATTTTACCATGTAATAAACGATTATGAGTATGATTTTCGCCATTAGTAAAAAAACTTCTTATCGTTTCTGTGACCAAGAGCAGACAGGTTTTTGATTTTTTCGCAACGATTGTAATTTAGTATCAACGTGTTTGATGATTGCGTGATATCATAAAATGGACGTTGTTTATTCACGTTTTTGAGTGTTTGACCAAAAATCCGCATCCGTATCCGCATCCGCGGATGTGGGCCCACAAATATCCGCATCCGCCTTCGCATTCGCGGATGTCAAAAAACTCGCATCCGCGGCATCCCTGGTTCGTATCCCGGTAAGGATAAATATTTGTGTGACGAACATGAATATTTGTTTCTGAGCCTTGGGTGTTTTCTATGTACTTAAGTATATATATTTATTGAATATATTGTCCTCTAGTACCCATAACACAAGCCTTATTAAGCTTACTATGGCGCTAGTTCGATTTATGTAAGATTTAATATTTGTTTATTAATAAAAAATGGACCATTTTTAACTTTTGATTGGTGACGTCATTTCATTATCGATGCGTCAATTCTCGCGAAAATGCTTGAGTCGCGTCGCCGGTGAGTCAACTACTTTGCAGCAGCTTGCCAATCCCTATGTCACTGATATCGTTCTGTGCAAATTATACGCAGAAGACTGCTTGCCAGGCCCGCAATACTAATAGAAATTAAGGTTTAATGTCCTTAATTTTCTTGAACAGAAGAGACAACTTCAGTTTCTCTATGTTTACTTCTATTGGCGTTAAATGGATATAACCGGAATATATACATGTATATATCTACCTATTTTTAGTATGCGTATAAAGTTTAACATAATTGAACTTAAATTCTGCAACACTATCCATACTATCCATATCCATACTTCCATACTAATATTATAAATACGAAAGTGTGTCTGTCTGGCTGTTACCTCTTCACGCTTAAGAGGGGGCGTACCGCCAGGGAAAAATCAGATATCACCCGCGCGCCCCGTACCTGCCGCGCTGATACGTCTATTGCTGCCCCGCTCCTTCTCGCATAGTATATGCCCCGACAGTCAGATGAAACATGATGAATACCTATAGATAGTTATAATAAGTGGAAAGAAAGACAAAATCTGTAAGTACCTATATTTGAAGATATAATTTTCGCTAGTAGCTAAGTCAGTTTCGAGAGCTATAACTGAAATATGACCTTCCGTTTTTTTACTAAATCACGTAAGGGTTGTAATTTAGCATAATAATGTCTCGTAAAAGGCTAAAGCAAAAAAACAGCTATAATCGAATTTAAACTTTTGTGAGACATATCTAAAATACTACTAATAAATCCACGGTTAAAAAATTAACGTAAATGTCACGGCAGGCGACATGTTTCGAACTCTTCGGGAGTTCTTCTTCAAAACAAACATCGAAAACACTAATCCTGAAGAAGAACTCCCGAAGAGTTCGAAACATGTCGCCTGTCGCGTCATTTAATACGTGAATTTATTAGTAGCATTAAAAAAAAACTGTAATTTATTATGAAAACTTCGATCATGTTTATGAAAGCCAGATTTTCAGGCCACTGTGTGGCGGCCAAATTTTTCAATTCTGACCCCGTGTCATGGTCGGCCTTATCACGCGATAAGTGACAGGATAGAGCGTCCGTCACTGGCTGACACCGTTTGATAGAACGAGACGATGCCCCTATCTTGTCACTTATCGAGTGATAAGGCCGACCATGATACGGGGTCTGATCTCGGATTCGTACTTGGAGACAATGGAGACGCTTTGGCCCTTTAGTTATCAATTTTGAACATACTCGTATTAAAGAAAAACTGCAAAATTGTGTTCACTTTTTTTAATATAAAAATGTCCAACTTCGCAGGCAATAATTCGGGTGCAGACTCGAAAATTATTATTACTCCAAAAGAAAGAAGGCAAAAAAATATGCATAGTGATGAAAATCCCATTCAGATATCTCAAAGAATTACGAAGCTACAACCGTTTTAATATTGCTTGTTAGAAAGAGAAAACGCAAATGGTGTGTGACGTCACATTACAGGATGCTGCCGGCAGGCCGCGTCGACGGCGTCGCCGACCACGATGCGCGCGGCACGTTGCCGTCTTCTGTGACGTCACATTCTTCCAGCGTCATCGTTTCATATGATGTTGCGTTTTGCGAAAAAGGGACAGAACACATCCCTTCTTAAAACTTTGGACACTTATAACTTCGTGATTATTTAACCTTTTGCGTTGATTTTTCTCCATTTGACAATTTTTTTTATCCTTCTTCGAGAAAATATCACATTATTTTATTTAGTGTCTACGCCCCTATTGTTGGAATCTAAAAGCGTCACCCGTGATGACTTCAAAGAAAAAAAATGAAAATAATTACACGGTTCACCCACGTATTAAACGTCACTACGGGCGACATGTTTCGAACTCTTCGGGAGTTCTTATTCAGGATTGAGTGTTTTCGCGGCGGTGTCGCTTGAATCACGACAAGATTCAAGCGACACCGCCGCGAAAACACTCACTTTATAGAGTACAAATTACTTTAATTACCCAAGGAATACCACTACCTACATTTTGTTGCTTAAAAAACCACCGGAGCTATAACTGAAATATGGCCTTCCGTTTTTTTACTAAATCACGTAAGGGTTGTGAGCTAGCATAATAATGGCTAGTAAAAGCCTAAAGAAAAAAAAAGCTATAATCGAATTTAAACTTTTGTGAGACATGTCTAAAATACTACTAATAAATCCACGGTTAAATTCACGCATTAAATGTCACAACAGGCGACATGTTTCGAACTTTTCGGGAGTTCTTCTTCAAAACAAACATCGAAAACACTCATCCTGAAGAAGAACTCCCGAAGTGTTCAAAACATGTCGCCTGTCGTGTCGTTTAATACGTGAATTTAACCGTGAATTTATTAGTAGCATTAAATAAAACTATAATATATTATGAAAACTTCGATCATGTCTATGAAAGTCAGATTTTCAGGCCACTACTGTGTGGCGGCCATATTTTTCAATTCTGATCTCGGATTCGTACTTGGAGACAATGGAGACGCTTTGGCCCTTTAGTTATCAATTTTGAACATATTAAAGAAAAAGTGCATAATTATGTTCACTTTTTTAATATCAAAATGTCCAAGTTCGCAGGCAATAATTGTTGGAATCTGCACTCTCGATAACCCTAAAAGCGACACCCGTGATGACTTTAAAGAAAAACAATGTCAATAATGTCACTACGGGCGACATGTTCCGAACTCTTCGGAAGTTCTTCTTCAGGATGAGTGTTTTCGCGGCGGTGTCGCTTGAATCACGACAAGATTCAAGCGACACCGCCGCGAAAACACTCATCCTTAAGAAGAATTCCCGAAGAGTTCGAAACATGTCGCCCGTAGTGACATTTAATACGTGAGTTGAACCGTGTAATTATTAGTACTGTTTCAACACGTCTCACGAAAGTTTAAATTCGAAAAGCAATGTCCGCCATCTTGGAATTCAAAATGGACATCATTTCTAGAATCTTCACCCTCGAGAAGCCTGCCAATGTATGTTGTTCTTTAAAAAAACGCGCATATTAATTTACAACGAATGTTTCAAAAATTTTAAATAATGCGACCACTTTTTGAAATATTTCTGACTATGAATTCGTATTTAGACCTCTCAGACATCGATTTTGAACATAACCGGATTTATTCTCAACTAGCGATCCGCTCCGGCTTCGCACGGATACTATATTATACATATAAACCTTCTTCTTGAATCACTCTATCTATTAAAAAAAACCGCATCAAAATCCGTTGCGTAGTTTTAAAGATCTAAGCATACATAGGGACAGACAGCGGGAAGCGACTTTGTTTTATACTATGTAGTGATAGTGATTGATAATCTTTCATAAAGTAAATACACGATCGACAGAAAAATGTTCGGCTAGTTTTGCAAGTACTGCACAAATTATTCTAAGAAGCCGGTCACCCGCCGATCGCTGCGTAATCTTATAGTTGTATTTTGAACTTTAAGATCTATATGTTAAGGTCGACTTTTAAATATATTATTTCAAAATGTAGCAAAATATCTACTGGAATGTAATGATACGTTCATTCACTGGACGAATATACTGGGTCACAATATTATTGAAATAATTATGTTCATCGTGCTGTCGTGAGAGCACAGAACGTAGTCCTCTCGTCTCAGCGGAGCGATTGCGACTGACTCCGCCCGCTAACGGCAACAGAAGATATACAGAACCGCACGAAACACGCGACGGGAGAAAGGGTACCGTGCTAAATAAAAAAGGCCTATACGCCAAATACGTTTCACCTCAATAAGTCTGAAAAGGGACTACATAAAAATACCCCGCTAGTACTTTCATTAGGTAATGTGAAAAGCTATTATACACTCAACTTTTACTTAATTTATATGCACGGGAACCTCACACTATTGAAATTGAGTAAAAATAAGACATGTTTTGGCGGTTCCTTTCTATCGAGGCAATTTTGGTTTTGTATGGTTTTGTTCAGACGATTCAATTGCAAATATGATGTAGTTTTGGTATGTTCTTTTTCCTGGCATTCGCTTTAGTTTGGCATAGGTAAATATTCAATCAAAGAACCCCGATTTCGCGGAGCGCCCCCTCTTAAACCGCTGAACCGATGTGGATGAAATTTGGTATAGAGATAGTTTGAGTCCTGGGGAAGGTTAGTACGTAGGATAGCTTAATTCCGGAAATCATCCCCCAAGGGGATGACGTGGGGGGTGAAAGTTTGTATGGAGCTACGATATAAACGAGTTCCACGAGGACGGAGTCGCGGGCAGGAGCTAGTAGATAGATATATATATATAGTTTAGTCCTCATCGATCGATGACGGTGGCTAATATGCATCAATTATGGATTTGCCCTGTTGTGAGCTCTGGTATGGGCGGCTAGGCCAAACATGCTCTTAAGCTCTCACATGGAGAGTGTAGAGTTGGCAAGTCATGTTATTCGTGTACACTATGAAGAGTTAAGGCCTCACTTTTAGTAGTTGGCGTTTTGGGGCCAAGGTTAATGGGCAGTTTTCCTTAAAAGATTGGACCTAAATAACGACAGAGTATATACAAAAATAGTTTTTTCAAATGCAAAACAAAAATCTACCTAAAATTAATTCTCCGACGCCCCTTTTGTGTCGTCGACATAGTTCTATGCCCTAACTCTATAATGCCTCGCCGTATCCCAAATCCAATAGGTACCTGCAAACATTATTACGGAATCCCGAAGCAAAATCAAATATTTATTCTGCTAAAAGGGCACCTTTACAAATTAAAGACGTTAGAGAGCCCCGTAGCCCTCGTATGGTCGATCAAAAGCTGGCATTTTTACACAAGCTTCAGTTCCAGAATTTGGCTAAAACAGGAGACAACGTGACAGAGTTTCTTAGAAAAAATGTTAGAACATGAATCTAACATATATATGTATAGTCTTTCTCATCGATTTCGATGACGGCGACCCGTATGCTAAAAACAGACTCACGCCGAGAACCCCCGAGAACACCCGAGAAGCGTGAATGTGATCGCTGTCTCGCCGTCTCGTTCTCTCGTTCTCTCGAGAGAACGAGACGCAAGACTTCTCGCGAGATTCTGTAGCCGGCATAACAAATTATGGATTAGCTCTATTATGAAGCTGTGATGGTATAGGCAGTAAAAAAGGTGTTAAAAGGGGACCAAAGACAAGGGGACATAACCATACGAACTAGAGACGTAAAAAGTTGATTCGCCTAATACGCTCACACCACCCGGATGTCTGATGAAGAATATACTTATACATTATATAATTATACATAGAATATACTTAAGTACATGGTTTTCAAAAATGGGAATGATGGAATACTATGAGGCGGGGGCTCTAGCCATATTCCTATGCATTCCCTACTGTGAACACCTATAATACAATACAATACACTTTATTGAATAGGCACCTCAAAAGATAACACAGCACAGAACATAAAACACAGCACAGCAGATAATCCTTACTAATATACTAATTAGTAATACTAATTACTAATATACTAATACTAATATATTTACTAATTACTAATACTATTCTAATAATATTATAAATGCGAAAGTGTGTGTGTGTTTGTATGTTTGTCCTTCTTTCACGTCGCAACGGAGCGTCGTATTGAGCTGATTTTTTGTATGGAGATAGTGTAGAAGCTGGAGAGTGACATAGGCTACTTTCTCAAGCGGGATAACATCTAATTCCCACGGGAAAATTCAATATGTTACATTTTCCTATAACCACGCGGGCGAAGCCGCGGGCATCAGCTAGTGGAATATATTCATCAATTTGAGTAGATGTGAAACATACATAAATAAATACAATAGCCAAAGAGTTACAAGAGTAGAGAATGAAGAGGAGAAGTTGTAAGTTCTAACACTAGGTTTACACCTTAGGCTTAGGGAGGTATAATATTAAATATCGTCATACCTGGCATTAAGTGACAGTGATGCTGCCTACGAAGCTGAAGGTCCTGGGTTCGAATCCCGGTAAGGGCAAATATTTGTGTGATGAGCATGCATCTATATATTTAAATATTTATATCTATTATATATATCGTCGTCTAGTACCCATAACACAAGCCTTAATGAGCTTACTATGGGACTAGGTCGATTTGTGTAAGATTGTCCCCTAATATTCATTTATTTATTTATTATTTATTAAAGTAGCATTACTTCCTGGCCAGGGAGAGATGTCAAATTTTGTACTCACCTCCGGCTCGAGCGTAAAATACTTGCGATCTAAGACATAATTTTTTTACGGAACATAAGTAATTTTATGAATTTACAACGGAAAATAAAAATAATAACTTATGAATAAGTCGTGTTTTACGTAAAAATGTACTATCAAGTCGAGTTTTAAATGCAGCAAGACTTTTTAGCACGCCTCAGTATTCCAAATCCTTGAAAGTAAAAGAACAATTATTATAAAATTTAAAAGTGGACGGCCGGAACAGTAAGAAGTATTTTTTTAAGGGGATCTAACTCAACGAAGATAGCTGAAACGCGCTTTAAGGTAGTTCTAACGTATCTTTTCCATGGAAAATATCTTGTCTGTTTTCCAGACAACGCGTGAAGGACGCGTTCAGAGCGCGCCCAGCGAGGCTGGCCCCGTGCCCCACTTTCGACTAATTGGTCGGAAGGTCAGGATCTATTTATCGGATAGGTAACGGCGTACCTTGGAAAATGTAGCAACATATAAATAAATCCTTTATAAATATTAGCATAGAGACAAACTTTAAATGGACGTCCATCCCAGTTACACCTGAAACTAAAAGAGGAGTACTTGAAAATCAAACAGTAAAATAAGATTGGATAGATATTCCTTAGAATTCGGTCGAAATTCAGTCGAAAGTTTGCCATATCTATGTCTGTCCGTTACAAAATGATCATTGCCGTTGTCACGAATAAAAATATATCGTCCGCTATTTTTCCGTTTTCCTAACAAATGGTTTCGCAATGTCACCCCTAAGTGAAAGGTAATTTATCATCATGGGCAAGACATGGGGTCTAGTCGCTCTTTTAGTTCGAAATACATACTCGCACGGTGCCTAACAGGCGTTCCCTACATTCAACCTAAAGTAAAAGATAGTCGACAATAGAAAAACAAAAGATAGTCTGAATAGTGTCAGCGACTGTAAGTATAAGGCTTGAGTGGACGCCTCGCTCAGAGTGGGGCGTGGAGCGTCCATATAATATGCATTCATTTCGCATTTATTTATTTATAGTAACATTTAGCATAGTTATATTCTTTTGAGAATAAATGATCTTAAACCTGATATATCGCGACTGTACTGTTTAGGAGTAATATGGCCGCCTGTTTTCAACTTCAGATCTGCTTGGTGGCGCATAAATATGGCGCTGTCATTGACATATCTATAAGTAGTATACCTTATTTCAGCTTAATTTATTTGCGACAAGTGGCTGAATTTGAAAGTTGTAAATTATGGAGACGATCTGTATAGTCAACGTGACTAATCAATTAATCATTTATGAATACGAGTTATGTAAACGTGGTAACATATTAGTAAACGCCTCGGCTGATACATGCACGTGGAACAGTTGGTTGTTCAACGCTCTAGTTGGCGGGCTTAACTAGTTCACATAGTATTTGTATAGCTTTATATTTTATATGCTCTACTTTTCAGGAAATGGATCACGATTTATTAGTCTACTTCGTGTTTTATCCAGTGTACAGATCCGAGTCGAACCTTTGATCGTATTGTTTACATCTGGAAGTCTTCATTGCATCGGACAATGAGTGTTTTTTTTTCATGATGTCATTCGAACTTGTTTCTATAGAGTATCAAATGTCTAGACGAACTACATATAGAGCACAGCAAAAGGCAAAAATGAAATTGAAAATCAGAGATCGCTGACGACCGCAAAAATGGCTCATGCTAATTGGCACCGAATAATGACGCCACAAGTTTATACTCAGTACTAACTGCTGTATAGATAAATGAGTGGTAAATTGCTATTATACCTAATATAAATCCATGGTCGGGGATGATGAGAACGGAATTCATCTGATACTTTGTACGAAATTGATTCTTGTGGAGTTGTTTGTTACGATTGTTACGTTTGTTAATAGTTTATCTAAGTATATTTTAGGCATTCAATATATTCTTTACTCGTATCTATTTTGATAAAATTTTGTGTTTACCATTAATGACAGGAAGAAAAGAGTTCAACGCCATCTTGCACGAATTTTGGTAAACAATCAAAAATATATGAATTTTTACCTAATTTTATATTCGTTACATAATGTCTTTGCTCTATCCCTATTTGGAACCCCAAAGCCCTCCTGACACTCTTCATCCAATCATTACGGTTCTGCGTCATATCCGTTGTCATGCCGTTATGGATGGTGTTTACCCAGGTTGTTGGTGGCGTCCTCTTCTTCTCTTCCCCTCCATGACTTTACTTTTCTGGTCATGTGGTCGATTGGTCATCACTGCGGCGCATTACATGTCCTTACCAGCGCAGGACGAGGACTCAATGAAGCGTTTGGTGGTGCCAGGGAAAGTCGAGGGCAAACGATCTCGTGGGCGCTCTCCAACACGATGGACAGACCTCATCAAAGCGGTCACAGAAGACACAGTCCATGATTGCTCTCACTCCGCCAAAAACAGAGCCACATGGCGACGTATTGCAAAAGCTGCGACGGTGCAAAAACCCACCGTGACATGACCACGACCACTCTGTCAAGAGTGCACGACTAAGTAGGAGACCAGCGCAGGCTGTTTTCGCGCATTTATTCTGCAGGCTTGAACGTTCCACGGACACGTGTACTTATTTCGGATTCTGTTAAGCCTGGTAACGCCACCAGCGTGACATGCATATTGCGTTCGTCACAATTTGTTATGGCCCAACACTCAGAACCATAGGCCAAAGGCAGGTTCTACCGTACCTACGTTGTATACTGTGCCTTTAACTTTTATTGACATCTTCGCGTCGCAGAGAACTCCCGAAAGCGAGTCTTAATTCTGTGGTGTCTGTCTAAGCATTTAAACTCCTCCACTCTATTTAAAGGGGTTCCTCCAATGGTCGGTGTCGCTTCGCTGCAGATGTTATTGAAAAATTTACAGTACATATATTGTTTTCTGAGGCTCACACTTGGTCCCTTGCTTTCTAGGTTTTTTAGGGTTCCTTATCCAAAGGGCAAAAACGGGACCCTATTACTAATACACCGCTGTCCGTCCGTCTGTCCGTCTGTCACCAGGCTGTATCTCATGAGCCTTGATAGTTAGACAGTTGAAATTTTCACAGATAACAACATCAAATACTAAAAAACAGAATAAAATAAATATTTAAGAGGGCTCCCATACAACAAACGTGATTTTTTGCCGTTTTTATATATAATGTGAAAATTTGATATAAAATAACCTTCGTGCGCGAGTCCGACTTGCACATGGCCGGTTTTTGATACTCGTTTAGGTTTTTCTGTAGATCCGGCTGCGAACTTTCGATGAGGATTATAACATCAGCGTTCAGCAGCGTCCATCGGTTTTTGTAGGTATCTGGTGATGTAGTCCATGGTGATGTTGAAAAGCAAGGGCGGAGTTGATCCATGGTGGAGGACACCCACGTTTACTTTCAAACTCTTGCTCGTACCTGCTGGCGAAAGCAATCGAGTAGGTAGGGTAAATCGCTAATCACTGGCCACCCTTTAATAACTGGCCCCCTCATTCTAAAAATTAACTCTGATCCCCTACAAACAGAATTCAATTTAGTATAACGTTGCCATTTATTGACGGGTGGCCAGTAATTAACACCTTATACTAAAAATGAATTATATTATCTGTGAATAGAGTTCATTTTTAGTATGAGGTGGCTTATTGAACGTTGGCCAGTTATTGGCGATATACCTTAGTTAAATACGTTATTATACATTTCATGGATGATACCAAGGTACGCCTCTGATATCAGTTGGGCTTCAAGTACTTGCCAGATAAGCTGACTTGGTATTCCGTTTACGGTCTTACGAGTTAAACCTAACATTTGGTTTTATAGTTCTTAACTTTGGTTATATACGTTATGGAAAAACGGGGACCTGTCTCTGTACGCCCCATAACTTTATTTCAGTATTATTTCTGTAGGTATATTGATTTAAACTTTCACGATTCTCACACATTATTTATACTATACGGGACTTAATCGCGTATAATTAACTTATTTATTTACCTCACTGAGGTCTCCTGACGTTTCGGATGTGTTGCAACATCCATGGTCACGGGACAACTCAAATCCCGTCCCGTGACCATTGGATGTTGCAACACATCCGAAACGTCGGGAGACCTCAGTGAGATAAATAAGTTAATTATACGCGATTAAGTCCCGTCTAGTATAAATAGTATTATTTCTGATAAAGAAAAGAGCTTCACTTGATCCAGGAAATAAACGACTTATTTGAAACATTGTATAGCCGGTGACATAGTGGAAAACTGAAAAATTCTTCGAAAATTAAGGGGAGGTTATTTCTTTTTAAACGCGTCTGTAACGAAAAGAACGCGACATAACATAACCTTTCCTTAGCCGCGATGTTTTCCAAAGTTTAAAACCGCCTTCCCGGAATCATTTGCTTTAGCAAAACTCGCCCAACTTTCGCGTTGAGACTTAATTTGTTGTTTTAGTTTGCAAAGTAGTAATTTACACTGAATTACACCCGTTTATTGCTGTGTTCGCAAGACACAATTTCAAACCTGTAATTTTACCGAATTTGTTAAGGTTGTATTTGTTCCGAAATGAACAGTGAATGAGCAATTTTGTTTTTAAGAAGGAAGAACAGCTCGCGACTGACAATAGGTACTTTTTAGATCAATTTCGGGAGAAAACGGGTTCTTTTTACTAAATCTAAACAAATCACTTTGATTTTGATGTCGATTGCTTCAACATAATATAATCGAGGTTTACGAGTTTCGATTTTTATTTAAAAAAAAATTAGGTGCCTATAAGTTTGAATTTATTGCAAATTAAAAAAAAAAGGAAAACCTATAAAGCTATTATTTTATTGTGTCAATAACGTACTAAAAATCATGGTCGGCGTAAAGGATGGAATGGTTATTTTTTGATTTGGTTATAAAATGCATAATTAAACAAACCATTATTTTAATTACGAAACTGTAAAGGTAAAATACGCGTGCGAAACATGAAAATGTTTTTTTTTTTATATAAAAACTGTATTTAGTGGGTTTTTAGGTTGGTAGCAATTTATTTTGTTGTAAAGTTGTGTTTGCACGCAACATCGTGTTGGTGACTTTAAAGCACAAGTGCTAGACTTTTGTTCAGGACTATTATGTACGTTTTAAACTTGTAGTTGTTGTAAACTTTAAAGGCCGAAATAATGTATGCCATACGATTAAATAAATGTTATATGTGTGATCATGAATATTTTAACGAGAATCAAAAGCATAGAAGTACAAAAAACTGTGACTTTACAGGGTTTAAAACCACTAAATTTGTGTTTTTGTGACAATGGTAACCCAATTTTAACCCACCACAAGGGATGTTTTAAGTTAGATATACGTAAGTAAGTTTAACATGTATCTATAGCTAATATAGCTATCATTTAGTGAATAAGAGCAGCGCGATCGTCGTTGTTATGAATTTAATACATATTCGACATCAGCGCTAGTCGAATAGTGGCCCAAACCCAGAATGTTTATGTGTTAGCTGCCGACAGTTACATAACGTCGGCTAGTCTGTGGCTTTCGACAGCTCCCGAGCCTGTACAGTCGCGTGGAGAATGATATCTGGGGCGTTATTCAGAGACGCCATTTTTTTACAGCCAAGTACAAAAATATGGGAGCATACAACTTACTCAAAAATATGTCCCAAGGCTCTTATGTCAACGAATTAATTCATAACAACAGTATAACTTGCATCATTCGTATCTTCACTCTTCACTCCAACCCAGCTACGGCTTCAACCCAACTTCAAACCCACCTGAATGATATAGAAAAGTGGTTCATGAGATGGAGAATTAAAGCAAACCAAAGCAAGTCTACCCATGTAACTTTCACACTTAGAAGAGAAACCTGCCCACCAGTAAAATTATACAACGAAAACATCCCACAAGAAGAACATGCCAAATATCTGGGCTTACACTTGGATCGAAGACTGACTTGGCAGAAACACATCTGGACAAAGCGAAAACAACTCGATAGTAAGCTCCGAAGTATCTACTGGCTAACAGGTCGTCACTCACACCTAAGCAATGAGAGCAAAATGATGGTATATAAAGCCATAATAAAGCCAATTTGGACATACGGCATCCAACTATGGGGCACCGCAAGCAACAGCAACATCGACATCTTAGAACGATTTCAAAGCAAAACACTAAGAAATATCTTCAACATCCCCCAATGCATCAGCAATAAGTATATGTATCTTGACCTCAAAACACGGACAGTGAAGCAGGAAATAAGCCAGTATAGTCTTAGATACCAGAAAAGACTCGCACACCATACAAATGAGCTGGCATTAGCACTGAGTGGAGACGGAGGACAAAAGCACACTAGACTGAAGAGATGTGACATTCCCAACCTCGGAGGGAGGTTTACCTAGAGAGATGGAGAGTTGAACCACACTGTTGGAAGCTCCCTAAATATAAGAAAAACAAAACTTGACGAACCGTCAGACAAACAAATGGCTTATTGTCTACTGACAGATCGCCATGACGCAGCCAATAGAAAAAAAAAAAAAAAAAAAAAAAAAATCGTATCTTCGGCGTGTTTATTACATGATATCCCCAAGACTTTAGTATTTTCAATAGTTGTATTAAGATTCTATTGTATATTAATGACACTTATGAGTGCAAGCCTGAAATACGCATAAACCACGTCACGCATAAACCTTAAACGGGTTTCTGTACGCGTCTATTATTTTGTATTGTGTTTCTTTTTCTTTTAATATAAATAAATCAAAAAAAAAAAAGTAATATATCCCATAAAAAACATTCCATGTAAAAAAGAGGCCAAGTCTCGAAACTCTTCCAACGTAAAAAGTTGTAAGTATGATATTTCTTAGAGCCAAGTCTCAGGCATTCTTATTAATCTTTATTTGCTTGCTACATTAAACACTAATTGTGTTCTAAATTTGAAGCTTCTATGTCTGCTAGAAGTGCCTTAGAGTTTTGATGATCGGTCAGTCAGTCAGCCAGTCAGTGAGTGAGTGAGTGACAAAATTAAGAAACTTTGACTGGTTATAATTCTTAAACTACTGGTTTAAATTGAATGAAATTTTAAATATACCATGTTTATACAATGACTGCTTGGGTACTGAAAATTCAGGCTTCTAGTTTTATCCACAACGAAGTTATAGGGGGGTCGAAAATGGCCTGAACTGCTTCGAGAAAAGGATGGCACGGCCGTGCCGCTGTTTTACTCGAATGGGCGGGCACTCCCGTCCCTCAGATTTAAATTTGAATTAGGTATTGCGATATCAACAGATAATCGTAATATTTTACTTTTTCCTAAAAGTAAAACAAACTAGGTATAGAGTTTCGATTTCGATAACCGCACCGCAATCTGTTCATCGTTTTGGGAGCTCGATGCCACAGACTGACACACATGTAAAACATGAGAACATCCTCGTTTTCGTCGCTGCCTCAACCTCAAGCCTCAAAAATAACCCCCTCAGTGTAAGGCCTGAGTAGATGCCCCGCTCAGAGCGGGGCGTGGAGCGTCCGTATAAATTGCATTCTCTGAGCGCAATCAGGCCTAAGTGTAAGGCCTGAGTGGATGCCCCGCTCAGAGCGGGGCGTGGAGCGTCCGTATAAATTGCATTCTCTGAGCGCAATCAGGCCTAAGTGTAAGGCCTGAGTGGATGCCCCGCTCAGAGCGGGGCGTGGAGCGTCCGTATAAATTGCATTCTCTGAGCGCAATCAGGCCTAAGTGTAAGGCCTGAGTGGATGCCCCGCTCAGAGCGGGGCGTGGAGCGTCCGTATAAATTGCATTCTCTGAGCGCAATCAGGCCTAAGTGTAAGGCCTGAGTGGATGCCCCGCTCAGAGCGGGGCGTGGAGCGTCCGTGTAAATTGCATTCTCTGAGCGCAATCAGGCCTAAGTGTAAGGCCTGAGTGGATGCCCCGCTCAGAGCGGGGCGTGGAGCGTCCGTATAAATTGCATTCTCTGAGCGCAATCAGGCCTTACACTTACTCATAAAACTTAAGAATCCTCTGTATAAAAACATGTTTCGTTCCATTTTCACAAACACACACATGGATTTTAACCATGGTATAACAACACAGGTACTCTCTTCCGAGAATCGCGAACCACGTGACTGACACAAGCCTACGTCATCAAACGGCATTTAACAGCATGATGACGTAGGCTTGTGTCAGTCACGTGGTTCGCGAATCTCGGAAGAGAGTACCTGGTCTGTGTTGTTATACCATGGATTTTAACGGCATTTTAGCTAAAATAGGTTTGTTGAACGTTTATGAATACGGCCCTAATAGTTCAGTAACATTAAAGGCCTCGGTTATCCTTAATAAAGTATGAATATACTTAATATAAAACTGCGGCTTGGCCCCATTTTGCAATAGTAATCGTTAAAGCAGTTAAACGGCTAACGTAAAACATCCGTGAATCATACAGCTTGATGGCATCATATATCACGCGCCAGCGACGCTCTTCATCCACTTTGTAGCGCACATTTTATATTTAATTTGTCGCAAAACGGCTATACCTGCTCATTGAGTTCTATGCAGGTATAGAGTAGACATCCTTCAGCATAGGTTTCCGCATGACTTTACTTAGTCTGTCGAACCCGTTATGTCCCACTGCTGAGAAAAGCACCCCCTCTTTTTCAATCACAGCGGTCTTGAACAATATCTGGCCAGTCTTTTAAAAAGGAGTCCAAGTCATCCCGCCATTGCCGTCGCGGTCTATCGCGTCTCCGTTTTTAGTTTTGGGGCTTCCAGTCCGTGGTTATCTATCTATACTAATATTAAAAGTCTGTGAGATTGTACATATAATCTCCGGAACCGCTTATCTGAAAACAAACTATATAATTATGGAATCTGTTTACAAATTTTCAAGAGAAGGTCGTGAAATGCGACCTGCGGCGCTACCACGAAAATCGAAGTTCGTATAGGTACATGCATCCCTGTCACTCGAGTAATGTAAGTGCGATAGAGATGGAAATACCCGAACTTTGACTTTCGAAGTTCGTGGTTATAGCTCTGTAGAGAACGGACGAACAGACGCCTAACATACAGAATATTGTTTCCCCATACTGAAATTGGGAAATTCGTCCGCTTTGCTCGCACTTTCGCTTGTACAGTTATTTAAATGATTGTCCTACACGAGTCTAACGCGATATTTATTTACCTTTATTTCCGACGTTTCGACATCACACTTGTCAAACTTTCCATACATTCAGATTTTAACACACACACACACACACACATTGCAGACGCTTCTTGGTGCAACCGAACCTAACATACTCGTATTTCAACGATTTTATGCCGAACTGTACGTTAAGACATGGCAGGAACATAGTCGACGCCACTCGATTACAACGGGGGACGTCAACAATTTGTCGACTATGTAGTCCTTCATAGTATAATTGGACAATCCAATCCAAAATTGCACTTTTAGCTTGTGAACGTAGTTAGGTTAAAGGTACTGTTACACACGCTCATTAGTAGTACGAAAGCATGCTAGTTTCGAGCAAATAGCATGTGTAAATGTTAAGTTGCTAGTAAGTAGCATGCTATTTGCGTATATAATAATTGAGCATGCTCAAACAAGCATGCTACTAAACAGCATGTGTACCAGTACCTTAATGCGGCTGACAATAAACTTGACATTATAAAAAAATATTTTCAGTAATGCGATATGCTACGACTACCTAGTTATATTAAACATTTGTCCATAAAAGCCTTTCCTGTAGTGTTGCATCTCGTTTTTTGTTGCGTGGAAAACATAAACATGTCTCTTACACGGGTGATTTACAAGAATCTAGGTATCCTCTTAATCATAGGACATTATACGCTGAAGGTCCTGGGTTCGAATCCCGGTGAGGGCAAATATTTCAGTGATGAGTCAGAGACTTGTTTCTGAGTCGTGGATGTAAATATTCTATGTAGTTACTTAAGTATTTATTCATACCTATAGGTGGCTACTTATAGGTACGATAACCCTTGGCTTAACCTAAGATAACCAATAAATACCTAGTAAACCCGGTGACTCACCGGGAAAACAGAATATATTTACTTTGTTCACCGCTCGAGCGCGTGGACGACGAAAATGGAACGAATATTTCTGTTCAGTGAGCTATTTTATTCTATATTTACCCTGGTGAGTCCTGTTAAATAGTTGTAGCTACCTTGTTTTACCGACAAATGTTCAACCGAATGTATGTTTGTAATTATCATTCCACGAAAACCATTAAAAAAAAACTTTTCAGTATTGTTATAAAACAAACCTAACCTAGCCTTATGGCTTCTACAGAATTACCTTTTATTTGTCCCTAAAAAGTTAACGGTTTCTGAGTAACAAAACTTCGATGACTTGAAAATTCGGTGAAACGTTTGTCGGTGACATAAGGGGACATCCTCTTAAATACCAACCGTAAAATTATGAGGGCGTTACTTGTTTTTAACTTTTATTTATTCAAAATATAAACTTATGCTACTTACTACATTAACTGTTTTAATATTTCTGGAGCCTCATAAGGCTTATCTGCACGAATCAGTGACTTAATTAGTTTGATATCTAGTACATTTCGTATTTATTAGAACTGATTGCTGATTGGCTTAATAATCCACCGTTTAATTTTTTGGTCCTATTAAAGGCCACACCCGGTATAAAAATCTGATTCAAGTGTAGCTATGCTGGCTCAAAATATAAATAAAGCTGTCACTTGCAATACGATGCCAAAACTTTTCCACTTTACACTGCGCCGTTTGCCGCTGACGCGGTATTTCTCCCGCCTTGTCAGTACTCAATATCTGGGGCACCATTCGACTTTGTTTGTTTACAGCTTGTGATATCTCGAAATTGAGCTTGTTTCCCTTTCGATGTGTAGGAATAACTTAACTTCATATATTATTATTTAACGACCTGTTAGCCTAGGGGTACTGTCGCTGCCTTCGAAGTTGAAGGTCCTGAGTTCGAATCCCGGTAAGGGCAAGTATTTGTGTGACGAGCATGAATATTTGATTCTGGGTTTTGGATGTGTTCTATGTATTTATGTAAGATTGTCTCCTAATATTTATTTATTTACCTATTTAACAAAATGTGCGCTAGGGGTTTTAAAATGGACGTAGCGCATTATAAATTTATAAAAAAAGAACATAATTGTCACGATGTCTTTTACTTTTTATAACGCTTATCCCTAAATTAGAGAAAAGAAAAGGGACTAATGCATGGCGTCACCGTGACGAAGTTTGTTCGTTCCGGGACTTCCGGGTCGCTTTCCATACATACTCAGGTTTGAAAAAAGCTATGCCGTTTTTCGCAAGTTTCCGCGCACGGGCGATAAGCACAGCATATCGAGCTATCACTAGCGAGCGAGCGAGAAAGTTTTGGCCGACGCATTCGCCTTAAACGGCCTTTAACCAGAAAATAATGCAAATCTCGTTCTACAATGGCAGCAATGAATATTTGGCAGTAATAACACCCTGCACGAGCAATATATCGCAAAATAACTAAATAGGCTTTCTACTGTAGTCATGTAATTTTATAATACTGTGATACTGAAATTATATATTGTACACTGTTTTAAATAAATATACCTCGCAGAGTTTTTACGCCTGTTCTTCTCGAGGCAGATGTTTTCATTCCGCACCGGTGGTCGTTTATCGATATTCATAGGTGCGTCTAAATTGAAGAATAAATAACTTCTAACTTTGCCTTTGAAGTGTTTTATCCGAGACCTATAAAGAATGTCATTAGTTTTATTACATGGGTGATACTCGCAGCATTTCACTTCGTTTGCGAGAAAAGGAAGTAGAAATATAAATGTGCTCTTTCATCGGTGTGGGGAGGCGACGTTTGAATGTAAATCTAATGATACAATCAAACCTATTTTAACCCCTAATACACCAGTAGTATAATAGTTCCGTTTCCTCATCGGTGGATAACAACCATTATAGAGTATCTAACTAAATTAACGTAAACGTGAGGCAGTAAATAAAAAATGGTTAATATTGAAAGTATCCATACTTTAGTAGCTATTCTGTATAATCTTGCGAATCCCGTGGCACACGGGGAAGTTGAGGGATATTAAGATTCACTTATTGAACAAATTCGGTAGTATTTTAAGTTCTAACTACTCAGTTGCTCCCAGGGGAACCACGGCGTGCAAAGGTTAAGGGGCTCCTAGCTCCCAATGACCTTCGATCTGTAACTGTCGGTTTTTTCGTATTTTTTTTGGCTTATCGTATGAACAACAACGTGGTTTACCGGAATTGGGACCGTGCGCGACGACAGCGCCACGTGACAGGTGGCCATTATGGACAATATTGTCACAGCTATCAAGCGAGAAGTAAGTAAATATTGTGAAAAAAATTAAAGATACTATATTAGACAATTTTGGACGATGGTAGTCAGTAACATTATTGCCAATAACATTAAAATTGTTGTTTTCGGTGAGAAATGAGCCTATACTGGTGACTAAAACGGGGTTTCGTGCCATCACCCACGAAATCAACCGGAGACGATGAATAAAGGCAAGAAATACATCAGAATAATTAAATTAAATACAAATGATACAAAATAGATTAAATTATACTTAATTATTACAAAATGTTATTAATAATAATTATATATATATGTATAATAATTAGGCAAATTAACCCAATCGGCCATTATTGTAACGGTGTTTTGTTGACGTTGCTATGTTGGAGTTCCTAAATTAATTCATGAAGGTTATTAAACTACCTACTGATACGTCAATTTATTATATTATCTTACAATTAGACTAGCATTAATAGAATAGAACCGTATTATTGTTTGCCCCTACAGGGTGTCATAAACTGGCCAATGATTGTAACACCTTACTCGTATTACGTATATGACAATGCAATATTGCCTTTATTTAAAAATGTACAATTTTATGCCTCGAACATAAGTGCCAGAATGCGGTTAATTTAATTTAATGCATGTGTGTGTAGTAGTAGCTTTAATTCGCCTAGAAGTAGCTTTAATTTTAAGAAATACTTGCTGTGCCCTAACAGGGTTCATGTGTGAACCCACCCTAATGTAACACCTATTTGTACCACATGGAAACTATGCAATAAATGAAGTGAAATGAATGAAATGAAATTGGTGCTAGCTGGGCATGTCCTTGAGGTTGAAGACATTCGCCAGGGAGACATGACCTGTATTATCAAAGCCCGAGTGGTTCGCCAAACTTCTGTCCCGGCAACGGCGTACAAGTTTTAGAGTTCAGGTGACTTATTTTTTTTTTTCTTAAGGCGGTGCATTGGAAATTGTCGCGGGCTTTGAAACGCCGTTCTGACTAGATTAAGGAACAATAAGGTCTGATTTTCAGATATATGATTCTTGACTATATGATTGTTTATCTGATTTTATCGATACACGATTGCTTAAAATTTTCTCGATAGGAAAAAAAATCAAAGTCGGGTCTGTATTTTTCTTTTTTTACTCAGCCTACTCAAATGATTCATTATTTTACGACACTATCAAGTTATTAATAGGTATAGCATTTTATCTCATCTAAAATCTCACTTTATGAAATTTAAATAAAACTTCACTAAGTTAGGTATTTATCGAAATTTGACCAAAAAAGCCATTCCCGACGAGTGTTACATCTCTTTTCCTCGTGCGCGGAAGGCATCAGCGTGTCTCTGTCTAGGGGGCGTGTTCGACTCAAATCAAGGCATCCCCTTAAGGCAATTATCCACTCATTTCTTTGGTCTCGTTTCCGCCACGGTCTTGGAAATTGGTAAAATTTACAGTCGCTATTCTTCTTGTGTTATTACAATTCACAATAACACATATTACTAGGACCATATTAAATTATCTCAAAAACGA
Source organism: Epinotia ramella (assembly GCA_947578815.1). NCBI lineage: Eukaryota > Metazoa > Arthropoda > Insecta > Lepidoptera > Tortricidae > Epinotia > Epinotia ramella. The sequence goes on along the minus strand of OX388214.1, from coordinate 2,796,235 downwards.
TTAGAAAATGTATACTGCAATATGGATTTGACAGCTCAAGTCAGCGACAAAAATGTAAATTTTAGCCGTAGCGAGCGCGTTGATCGTTTACGCTACTCCCTCCACCCGCTTTGCACCCTGCCATTATTTACATCAATTCTCACAGTTTTCGGGATATATTGCACCAAACTTTGGCAATTTCAGGCCAAAAACCGTTTTTAGGACGTAACTTTTGTGAAAATGAGTTAAAAATAAAAATCGATCGTGGGTTTTTAGAGACGTCAATAAGGAACAGTTATATGTAGATTTCATATATAAAAGTGCATAAACAACATACCAATATCGAAAACGGCTTTTTTGGACCATGTTTGAATAAAACATAAAAAAATAATATTAATTATATTTTCAAAAAAACTCTCGTCCAAATAAATGTAGATAAAGGATTGAAGAACCGATAAGTTTGTGCCATAAATATATCAATAGTTTTGACGGAGGAATATCAATACAAAACTCGTCAAAACTAGCCAAAAAGCGCGTGGAGCCCCTTAAGATGAAAAATATTGATAACTCTTGCATGTGGGTTCCTAAAATGTCCACATTGCGAATTTACTTTCTGCCTTGCCAAATGCGCTTTGCGAGTTGAAATTATTTTACAATTCTAAATTTTTTATTTCCGATGATGCTGATCTCAATAATGCTTCTCTTATAAAGTAGACACCTGATTTTGCTTACACCGATGGTAATTATGAAATGAATCCAAGGTTATTCTCCAGGACCTAAAACTGTCTCCACACCAAATTTTATTTGAATTGGTATTAGTACAGCAGTTTAAGACTTTAGAAATTTTCAAACCGAGTTAAAAAAAGGTTCTCAATCTTGTATTTTTTATGTAGGTACTAGCTGATGCCCGCGGCTTCGCCCGCGTGGTTATAGGAAAATGTAACATATTGAATTATCCCGTGGGAATTAGATGTTTTCGCGCTGGAAAAAGTAGCCTATGTCACTCTCCAGCTTCTAAACTATCTCCATACAAAAAATCACATCAATACGACGCTCCGTTGCGACGTGAAAGAAGAACAAACATACAAACACACTCACTTTCGCATTTATAATATTGGTAAGGATGTTCCCTGATTACTCGGAGACGCCTCGCCAGGATCGATTTGGAAAATGTTTTTTTTTTAAAGGTTAATTAATTTTCCTGGTGGTCCCATGTTCACCAGCCCCTCTAGCACACTAGGTTTTATGTCCGACATAAAGCATTTGTTCCTCTTGCACTCGCATATTGGCCAGAATGGGACGAATGCTTTATGTCCGACATAAAACTTAGCGTACTAGCCCCGCCCCTCAGGTCGCGAACTTATAATGGGATTCTGGTGATCTCGAGGGAATTATACAAATGTTATAGGCCCAATTGAAGCGATTTGGGTACTGATTTGAAGTCGGTTAAAGTCATTAGGTACTTCATGTTCATCCTGTTTCGTGTATTTCTCACCCGTTGCTACGAGAACGGATATCGCATCAAACGGATGCAAAGGGCAAACTCATGCATATTGGAACGCTATCGTTGCAACATTGTTGCTTTGACGGATGCACGTTGCAGTTTCGATGTACGCGAACAATGAAATCACGTGCAGTGTGGGTATTTATATCTATAGGAATAACTAAGCGAGTGCATTCTATCTACGCCAATTTATTCAAGAACCTACAGAACTATGTACCTCAACCTTTTCACCGCCAAGACAAAAGACCAAAAAAGGCATTGTCTCGTTGTTACAAGAGAGCAAACGTTATGTGAAAGACTAAAGGATGCTTTCATTACACCTACGAGTATAGGGGTTCTTTGGGCGTTCTTGGCGTTCAAAGGGTTAATAATACAAACGTTATGTGAAAGAGTAAAGGTAGCTTTCATTACATCTACGAGTATTGGGCTCTTGGCGCTGCGGGCACGACGACACACGACACCTTTAGGCGTTCTTAGCGTTCACAGGGTTAAAGGTGACTTGGGGGTGTATTATTGATGCATTATTTGATTAAGGTGTAGAGTGTATTAACTATTTTTACGCCGATACTGGCAGGATGTGCTGAAGTATCATAGATATAATACCCTGAATTTTACCACTTTCACAGAAATAAATAATAATAATAATATAATAATATTTGCGGACAATCTTACCCAAATCGACCCTAGTCCCAAACTAAGCAAAGCTTGTACTATGGGTACTAGACGACGATAAATATACTTATATAGATAAATAAATACTTAAATACATAGAAAACATCCATGACTCAGGAACAAATATTCGTGCTCATCACACAAATAAATGCCCTTACCGGGATTCGAACCCAGGACCTCTTGCTTCGTAGGCAGGGTCACTACTAACTAGGCTAAAGCGGTCGTCGAATAAACGAGTTATTGATTTATTTATTTAACTCTATTTTATTTGGTATAAAATAGAGTTATATAAATAGTTGCGCGCGCTAGTTGTCGCACTAGGCTTGTCGCACGTAGAAGCTAAGGCGGACCATCTAATTTTGATGAGTTCTTGAGCAGGTCTTGTGTTTTTATTTTCATTGGATGTTATTTACGATCACAGTATAGATTATTGTAAATTGACGGTTAATTTATAATGTAATCTTAAATTGTGTCTAAGTAAATCTAAAATCCATGCATACCAACCTGATGCGAAACAATCCAGCCGTGATACAGCTGAAAAGCAGCTTTGTATGATCACACCACATCCTATTATGTAATAATTCAATAAGTGTATGTCGCATTACCCGGAGCCTACTCAGACCCTAATTAAATCTTGCAAGCTGACAGCTATCCTGCGCATTGCGGTTTAGGGATGTTGCAGACATTTGCATACGCAATCAAATCAATTTCAATGTATGTATTCCATAACAATTTTACAACCGCAGTAATCGGTGCGGAGTTTTCGCGGATACGGATGTAGTACAGACAACAAGGGCCAAGTGCGGCGCGGGCCGCGCTGATGTTAGGTATTTTCGCCATTAGCTAAAGTTTCTTCATCTGCCGAATAGCCGAGCTTTCGTTTTGTTTTTTCATTCAATTCAGTCGCAACGTGTTTAATTGCTGCGTGATATCATATGGACCTTTGAATACTTATGTTTTTGAGTGCTTTGTAATTAAATCCGCAACATCCCTTGTAGGTACCTATTATTGCGTAAGTTCATGTGTATTAATATGCTTACATTCTGGAATCTATCTTCGGGGAATAATACTGAACATTGTACAAAATATTTTAGAGTTAACCGTAGTTAAGTGTATCACATTTTATTTCGTCCATAATATACTTAATCAATTTCGTAACGAAAATTAGTCATGCTATATATAGAATGACAATGAGTAACTTTTGTTACACAATGGAATGAATACATTTTGCGCGAATGAAGTCATTGAATATAGGTACGTATATATACTCACTGTATGAATGTCATGCCCTTGCCAGACAAAGAATTAATTACTTTGGTAACGGCTATCCGCAATCAAAGGAATTCAAGGTACTTCCGCTGAGCTGCATCATCCTGTTTGTGGAAATGATGGAGCGAGCTTGGGAGTAGGCATAAAGGAGAGGGAAATGCACAAAAGATCCCATTGGGCCGAAGTGTCGTCCGAAAGGGCCCTCTCCTAGATAAGATAAGACGTATATGAGCTCATGTATTGTTTAAACTCATCTACAAATGGACCATTATGTACATTAAACGATCCAACATCAACCACAATGACAATTACATTTTAAAACGGTCGACCGCCAAACACAAAAAGTAATATAACGTTACAGAATTAAACTAGTTTACGAACGAAACCAAAATATGAGTTAATAAATATCTTATATAACACTCATTAACGTAAATAAGAGGTCATAAAAATTATGCAAAAAAGGTCATCATATCGGCCAAAGAAAGTGCGAACAACCGGTCCTACGCAACCCGCATCCAGCAAAAATATATCTTATAAAAAAAGGGATTTGCAATATTGCACACTACCATTTCATCTTGTTTCTGTACTTAGACTTGCAGATACTATGGTGTTTGCACTACACAAAACACAAATATTATAATTTAGAGTTTTATGTACTGTGCTCATTCCACATAAATCACGTTCTCTCAAGACCAGCGTTATAAGAAATGCATAGAGTATGGGATGACTAAATGTACGAAACATACGAATAAGCTTTAAAGTAGCTGGCAAAATCATAGTAATACTAACTGAATGATCAAAACAAGCAGCAACTCTTACATTATTTGGTCAGAGTATTAACATGTTCCGACTCTGTACGGTTTTAGTGCCGCAAACAAAGTGGCGGGTACATAGCTCCGTACATTATATACCGGCTATGTGCGTCACGAGGGCGCGCATGCGCGGTACGGCGATCGATTCCCGACAGGGTTCGTGACGGCACGCGGGTTTGCTTGGCATATTCGACTTGTTTTAATGACACGTCGTGACATGACGTGGATGCGCGGCGACCAGAAATGGTCTGAAGCTCGGTTGTTCCATACAATTGGACCAAGCTGTAAAACGGTTTCGATTGTATTGAAATGCCGCTTAGCAAATCTCCGGTGGACGCACAGCTTAAGACTGTAAAACGACTGAAGAAGTAATGAAGTCATAGAGAATTAAAATTGAGTGAGCAATTTTGTGATACTACGGCCAACTGACAAAATTTGCGATGGTATCAGCCGTCAAAAAACAAAGTCGAATGTGATGCTGGTCGATTGCGCAAAGTTTTGTATGTCATTTGTGTATGGAAAAACGACAGTTGAGTTCGTTAGAAAAGTTACGTAACTACCCCTCTGAACTTTGTTTCGCTAGAATACATGTACAGTCGAGGAAATTGAATGTTTAGCACTTTTGGACCTTAACGTCATTCTAATAGAGTTGACATGTGCCAAACATTCAATTTCCTCGACCGTACATAACCAAAATAGCACAGCCGCAAAATATACAAATAAATTATACCTATATATTTATTACGTACAACCGGCAACTATATAATTAATTTTCACGTAAGTTGGCAAAAGCATTATTATCGGCTTATAGTTTCCAAGTTTATTGGAACAGACAATCAGACGATGCTGAAGAAAATGCTGTATTATACAGACAATTGAGTAGGTATATAATTTTAAGCAAGGTAGGTGTATGTGTTTTTCCTATATAAAAAGTCCGTGTGGGGTATTAAAAACTGTATCTAATGGAAATGACTTTAATGGCTCTAGTTGCAAACTCTAATAAAAATACTAACTGCAGTTTCGTATAAATAATAACATACCTACCGAATTGTGTTGTTTTGAAGATAAATTCAAAGTTTTCCTGCATGTGTGGATGATAAAAAATGAAGGGATTTAAATTTGTTCTTGGTTGAATTGTACGACTAATTTAAATCTTTTGAATTTCCGTGAATGGATGAATAAGACACATTGGCAAAAAACTAATTGAATGGCGATTACTCCACCGACATGTCGCTGTTAAATATTGTTCGGGAACTCATCGCGGAAGTAATTTAGAAAGCCCGAGTTAGCATATTTATTTCCCTAGGAGAGTAAAGTACATATACGGTTAAAAAATTGGAAGATGATTTACTTTACACACTATGTAACTTAGAATTATGTATTTATGTCAGGGTTAGGCGACGACTAAGCAGCTAACTTTGTATAATAATTTCTTGTTTATTTTCATATGTCATTGTCATTATAGCTGACCTTTTCATATAAACTAGCGACTATTGTGTTGCTGGAGATTTTTCAAATAATAATAATACAACGTTTATTTAATTTGACACCAATCACATGAAGTTGTATATTAAACTAGCTGATGCCCGCGGCTTCGCCCGCGTGGTTATAGGAAAATGTGGGAATTAGATGTTTTCCCGCTGGAAAAAGTAGCCTATGTCACTCTCCAGCTTCTACACTATCTCCATACAAAAAATCAGATCAATACGACGCTCCGTTGCGACGTGAAAGAAGGATAAACATACAAACACACACACTTTCGCATTTATAATATTAGTAAGGAAGTAAGGATTAAGGTGAAACTTTGCGTTTTATAATGAACTAGCAGCTAGTTTATTATAAAACTCGCGGCTCCGTCAGCGAATTACAAAGGAAACCCGCAAAGCCACGGGATAAAATATAGCTCATGCCCATTAGTGTTGGGTTCCTCACTCGTGTGGCACCTCAATGTCATACTCATCTCATTAAATTGACTCGCTCCTCATTCGCTCGATCATCACCTCGCGCTTCATGTATCCCTCAAACCTCAAAGCCTCGCCCCTCGAGCTCCGGACTCGCCACTCGTGCCTAACTTTCCCCCATCTACAATACAATATTGTATATAGTGGAGGTAAGTAAGAGTATTGAACATGAAATGATGTATTGGTGGTCAATTGTACACTACACTTGAAAAAAAACCTTGTTTTTACTGCCGATAGATGCTATTTAATTATTAGATGGTAGGTACCATCTAATACTCCTCATTTGAAGTAGGACATTGTACCACCTCATTTTTGGAAATGAGGTGGTCATACAAACTCATTTTAATTTCCAAAGATGTTTTGACATCAGGTGAGTAGTTTCGCAGATTACCCCGAACATGCGAACTTGTAACCTCACAGACTTTAAGTTTACCTTTTTATAATATTAGTAGAGATTGGATTAGAAGAGTTAGCAAATATTTGTTTCGTAAACAAAACAGTTTATTAAACCAATATCTGCTAACTCTTCTATATTAAACTTGGAATTTTACACACGTTTATCTATATTTAAGTAAGTTTCGGCTGGGCTCGACAGATTTACGAAAGAACCCTCTGACCCTCCAACCCACTCTCAGTTTATCGATGCTTTGGATCACTACTCAAATTTACCTGACGATCATTTATGTGTTTACTATCGCTTGGCTACCTCCCACAGCTCTGGTGGTTACTTGCCTTTAGGATTGATTTAAAAAGAACAGTCAGGGGTATTAATATACGTAATTATCTGTACACGCCTTAATGACATTGACAATAAAGTCGTGTACATATATCAGAGGACTCTTTCTTTACCTATGATGCAGGGTGTGCGTTGCACACGGGCGCAGCGGTCCTAGGGGGCGCCGAGCGCCGCCCGCTACCATTCCATTTTGACCGCGCGCTTACTAGGGGGCGCTAGAGTAATTTTTGCACACAGGCACTACATGGGCTAGAGACGCCTCTGACAGATATTTATGTCCTTATTCGTCCACAGTTTAATTTATTCCATTATGTAACGTTAATAGGGGTGTAGATTCGAAAATTAGTATTACTCTAAAAGAAAGCAGGCAAAAAATTATGCCTACTGACGAAAATCCCATTCAGATATCTTAAGTTTTAATATTGCTTGTTAGAGCGAGAAAACGCAAACGGTGTGTGACGTCACATTACAGGATGCTGCGGGGGGGCCGCGTCGACGGCGGCGCCGACCACGATGCGGCGCAGCACGTTGCGGTCTTCTGTGACGTCACATTCTTCCAGCGTCATCGTTTAATATGAAGTTGCGTTTTGCGAAAAAGGGAAAGAACATACCCCTTCTTAAAACTTTGGACACTTATAACTTCGTGATTATTTAACCTTTTGCGTTGATTTTTTCTCCATTTGTCTACATTTTTTATCCTTTTTCGAGAAAATATGACATTATTGATTATTTTATTTAGTGCATTAAGTACCTAGTTGACGAAATGATGCCTTAGTTTTGTTTACTAACAATTATGAGTGGGTTAAACTAAGCCGTCTGCCATCGCAAGCGGTGTTCGTTAAAATCTGAATGTATGGAAAGTTTGGCAAGTCTCTATGAAATTACGACATCTGTCATGGCGGCGCCATATATATCGTTGATTGGTCTGTAATTGTAAGTTGGTACAATGCACCGTGAATCAGGTGTTTATTTACATTCTTCTTATCAGCTTTTTAACGAAAAAGGTTGCAATATGTCTCGCGGGGCCAGCGAGACATATTGCAACTACACTAGTTTAGAAGATGGGTAATTGTGAAAGGTATGAAAATAAATAGCCTACATATTACATTTCGATGATTTTGAAAATTATTTTCAAGTAATTGATTGGGTCAGACGTTACTTTGCGGAAGTCCCCGATAAGTTACGAGGACAAAATTCCTTTGCTATTCGTTTAAAGAGCAGAATTCTCGTTCTCGTCAAATTATTTTCGATTTAAGGTCTATAAGATATAATTTTATTTAAACTTTATATGAAACGTTAAATCGCTCTGTTATTATGAATTTTGTAGGGAAATAAGAACAAGTGACATCAAAGCTTTCTATGGTGGAACAGCGTAATCTTTTTGATCTTTATTTATTTTTTATTAGCCTATATTGTGTCCCACTGCTGGGCAAAAGCCTCCCCTTTTTTCCGCCACTCGTCTCGGTCCTGTGCTAGTGTTCGCCAATCTGTACAAAACTTATCAAGATCGTCCCGCCATCTCCTTTTCGGTCTGCCTCTACCTCGGAAGCCATTCGGTGGCTAATTTGGCCCATCGCTCCGCGTGCACCCGGCAGACATGTCCAGCCCAATCCCACTTTAGCTTCGCGGTCTTGGCACCCACATCTACGATGCCAGTTTTGGTACGCAGCTCCGTGTTCCTGATCCGATCGATCCTACGAACTCCGAGTATGCTGCGTTCCATTGCTCGCTGGCTAATCTTGAGTCGGACTGACTTTTGGGCTTCTGATAGTGACCAAGTTTGGGCGCCATAGGTTAGGATAGGCAGGATAGACATATCGATCCAAGATGCCACACCGAGCAAGGCGCTATATGTATCGCGCCTGCATTACACCGCCACGGCTGATGATGTGGTGGAGTACGTTCGTCAGAAGACCGGCTTCTCGCTGAGGGTGTTCCAGCTGCGTTCGCGCCACTATGTGCACTTCAGCTCGTTTGTGGTGCGCGTGCCGCGGCCGCTGCAGGAGACCATCGCATGTGCTGACTTCTGGCCGAAGGGTGTCGTGTTTCGACGGTTCCGGGGCAACCTGCCGAATCCTACACCGGAGATGACGATGCAACGGGGCCACGCCGTTTCGTCGCCTAAATAGTATTATTTGTTGTTTTTAGTTTCGTGACGCATTGGTTTTTACTGTAATGTCACGTAAATGTATTTATCAATAAATAAATAAATCGATGCGCTTCAGTGGCAAAGGAAGGTTGCCCTTCATTAGCGCCTTCATGGACCAGAAGCTCTTCCAGGCGTTTGCGACGCGTCGATCGATTTCTTTAGACTGCCTGTTATCGGAGGATGCTGTCTGATCTTTACAATACAATACAATACAAATACTCTTTATTGCACACCGTAAAACACGAAACAAATAGACATAACAACTTATTAAAAAAATTAGATGTTAACATCAGGTGCTCTTATCGCTAAAGAGCGATCTCTTCCAGACAACCTTTAGATAGCAGAGAAATCGCAACAAAAAATTACAAAATAGGTAGGTGGCAAAATTGGAAGTAATCGAACATACAACATACACAAATACATTAATAATAAACATACATAAATTCCTACATAAAGACTTATACATATAGTGTTAACCATAGAGACGGAAAATAAATAAATACAGAAAAATAGTAACTAAGTATGAGGAATCTTTATTTATTTATTTAAAATTTAATTATTGTGTGTTTCGTCAATTGGGAAAAAAAATGTGTTTACTATGTGTATTGTGTGGATTTGTTTCAATATGTAAACGGCAGTAATACTTTTCTAACCTACTTTAAAAGGCATTGTTCAGTGCAAGCTTCACATACATCAATAGTCTACATAAGGCTTCGCTCAACTCTTGCTAACTCACGGAGAGTTTCTATTTACGTAAGGTTTCGTTCACTTGTAGGAAACTATTGTAACATATTTGTTTAAATGTAAACTTTATTGCATAAAACAAATAAGTACAAAAGCCGAACTTAATACCTGAAGGTATTCACTACCAATCAACCGTATGCCAAACAGGGACTTGCAAACTAAAATTGATGTTAAATCTACTTGAAGATGGATTTCAAGTTAGTTTTTATTAATATTTATTTAAATCAAATAGCACCGAATATACGACATACAAATATAATAATTTGTTAACAATTTAATTAATTCAGTTGTGTAACGAAAGCCGTCCATATAATTGTGGTAGCATTTTCTCTCGACTTCATTCACGAGAAGTTTTGTACCAAAATCCACCCCATTTTCCACCCCTTAGGGTTTCATTCCCGGGATAAAAAGTTACCTGTGTTTTAATCCAAGTTATGAATTACCTGTGTACCAAATTTTATCAAAATCCGTGTAGCAGTTTTTGCCTGAATGAGCACACATCAACTTCTAACTTCCTAATTGATATTTTTAAGTTGAATGCATTTTCATTAGACGGTGGAATCAATTAAATTGAAGATAATATTTTTTTTAATGCGTATTATTAATAGAAATCTATACTTAATTCAAAATGTCATTAAACTATTTTTTGACATACTGCCTCCTGTCAACTCTAATATTTTCATATTATCATTATATACTTTTATAAATATAAAATAACACAAAATTATTCTCTGTGACATGTACAAATAATGTATATAATCCAATAAAAATTTAGGTGACAGTAATTTTGGGCCACCGCGTAATAGGTCGTTGACCGCGTAGCGCGTAGCACTCTCGTAGCTGCCCCGGTGCTACGAACCCAGTACATACATGTACTTTGTACATAAATGTACACATGTATTCATAAAGCGGTGTTCTCATTGTACTATATTCATACTTAAGTTGTTATATAGTTATTATTTGTTTAATTATTAGTATTAACTTCATGTTCCTTGTTTACTAGTCGCAATATTTTTAATGTTAATTGCTACTAGAAATACAAATTTAATCTTATTAATAATTATCAGTGCGCTTCTACACACATCAGTCAATGCGCTAACGCAAGAGAGAGCGAATAAACCAAGACGATTCGAATATGATTCCTGACGCCAGAAGCCCGTCTCTGGTATCTGTCCTATATCACATTGATTAAAAAATCTGAACTTGCACTCTAACGCCATAATCATTTGGTCTGAACTTATCCCGGTTTTCACGAGAGAACCTTTAAGCAATTGAGTTCAAAACAGGAAACGAACGAAGAACTGACATCTGTACATGTAGGTATGTACAAGGACGCATATTAGTAATAGTTATATATATCGTACATTGCACGTAGAACCGATGGCCGTTGGGGCGGAAAGGTTCTCGAGTAGTGCCCACGTACCGGAAGGCGCAGTGTGGTTAGGCTCCGAGGTGGACTGATGGACTGGTAAAGGCCGCTGAAGTCCGCTGGATGCGGATGGCGCAGGACTGGTCATTGTGGCACTCTTTGGGTTCCAGCACTGGTCGTCTTACTGGCCTGTGCTATTTAGCTGTTAAGCCTGAAATCTTTTGATGTAAAGTTAGGCCGATAGGCCTTACAAGGTTGGTCCCTCACTGCTGAGGATATCTATATGCATATCTGATCGCATCTTCGCGTTCTGTTTCTAATTTTACATAAAATGACAAAGTAAAATTAATGATGGTATAATATATGATAAAAAACTTTAGTGCTTATGTCATTGGCGCCAACAGTTAACGACTATCTGTAGGTCAAGGTTCCGTCAATTATTATGTCTACATACCTACTTACCCTAAAAAGTACGTAGAAAGACAAATAATTAACAACTTAGAGAAGTTGAAAAACCATACCACATTATCACTTCAAACTTCAATATCTCAAAACCGGCTGAACCAATATTGATGAAACGTAGCTAAGAACCATCTCGATCACGTCAGCTTTTTCGGACAAAAAAATCGCATTATTATCGGTCAATTCGTTTAGGAGCTGCGATGCCACAGACAGACACACAGACACGGCAAACTTATAACCCCTCTTTTAGCGTCGGAGGTAAAAAGACGATCAAAGGTGGACCCTCACTGGTGAAATACAAATTAACCTAGATTATGACGTCACAGCATTATCTTCTTACTATACCTACCGTTGTATGGCCAATTACGTAAATCGTGAAATACTGCATAAGTACATAGTTTGATTATAATTACTTTTTGTTTTAGTGTGAGGATTATCTTTTTATTTTCTCTTGGCCCATAAAAAAATACATACTTTATATTTCAAGTCTCATATATTTTTATGAATTTAATTATATTTTGTATGTATGTAGGTATGCATGTAAATACTTTATTGTACACAAGACACAGGTAAAAATACAGACAAAATAATTAATAATATTTGGTTAATTACACTTTTTTGTAATAATTTGATGGTTTACTATCAATGTACCAACACTGTTATAGTTTTTTACATGACGAAAGTCCCAACCAGCATAAAGACTGTATCATGAATAATATATTAAATTCTTGATATTGTCGTATTCCGACACAGTCCTGACATATAACCAAAATTTCCAACACGTTACGGTAGTATTCGGACATTTTATTCATGTAATAATTTCTGGTAACCTTATTCTCACCTTATCAGTGTCACATTTAACGGGCGCATCAAACAGTAAACTAGCTTTGTATAAGTGTTCGTATGTACATAGTAAAAATGATGTAAGTTTGGCAACGTCGCGTTAGATAAGTGGTATTGACTGACGATGTAGTCGTGTTTACACTACTCCCACGCTATCGCGGAAATACTTCTTAATAATATTGAATTGACGTCTTTGGTGGCCGCTTATTACAAAAAACCCAGGAGGAGCCGCGGGATGGAATATGCCGTATGTCCATCCGGATACCATTTTGGGTTAAAGATTTTATGTAATCGGATTAGGAGTTCCGGTAATAACCCCCTAGATACAAAATTAGAACCTCACGGACTTCGCCCCTTTTTAGGGTTCCGTAGTCAACAAAGAACCCTTATAGTTTCGCCATGTCTGTCTGTCCGTCTGTCTACTGGGGATGTGAAAAAAATCGTGGGAATAGTACAGTAGTATATAATGAATTTAAAAGGAAAACTATCACGGCTTAGTAGGCATAACTAGTTACCGAGTAATAGTCAACCAACTTAAGATGTACTTAGAAAAGCCATTTTTCGTACAAATTCAGCCGACGCAACCGCACCATTTAGTTGGCGCGCGCGTGTCGATGCAATGTAACAAAGACAGAGGGGCAACTACGGAACCCTACATTGCGCGTGGCCCGAGACGCACTTGGCCGGTTTTTTATTAGTAGTATTTGATAGATGGGTCATACAGAATCACAAAATAAAAGTCTGAGTTCCTGTTGTTTGTTGTTTTATGCGGTTAAGGGTCCAATCAATAATTTGACTTAACTTCGGCAATGTCAACAGAAAATAATCTATGTCCCAGATATAAGACCCAGACGTAAAAAATATCAAAAAAAGGAAAACATAGGAACACGGCCAAAGCCTTTCTTTGATTTTTAATTAAAAAAAATAGTTAAATAGGTCAAGTTTTGGAGAAGAAATCAGGAGACTAGGAAACGTTGATTTTATGTACTTTTAATAGGTATTTTCGGTTCAAGCTGCAGTTGTCTCTATCGCGCTCTGCGGGTGAGGCATGAGGTTGGCGCGACAGCAATACATTTTACAAATACATATTTCTCAATTATCTCGCCCTTAGTGTTTCCTCTTAATGGACAAATGGGGATATCACTAGGATAGGAGGATTTATGTCATCATTCTGACTTTACGACATATCATAGGGGTATATCCCAACGTACAGGTAAGCAAATAAAACCTATTCAAAGTATTCAAACACGATTAACCATATCACATTTCTATGTTATATCAGGACCAATATTCAGAGCAATGACGCGTAATTCAATGTCGGAGAGGCAACCGGAGGGTTTTTTTTTTTCTTCGCTCGCTTACTTCGCTCCGGTCGCTTGTCATCCGGTTGCCTCGCAAAAAATGTTTTATTACCACCCCCCTCCTATTTCCGAACCAGTCACAGTTGGCTCATTTCGGGTAGCACAGGGCGGTTCCACATCACTTCGGGAGCTCAAATACTGCGAGCCATCCGGTTGCCTTTCCAACATGAATTACGCGTCATTGCTTTACCTACAAGCTGTTTTCATACGAGTAAAACCCAACTGGGTGTAAAGCTATGTTTTTGGTTAAATGACGGTAAAATTCGTCTGTTCTATCTGTCACATGAACGTTTGTTTGTGAGAAATGCCCGAAACACATTTCAGTTAACAGAGGTTTTTAAGGTTAATGAATAATGCGGATGCAAAGGGAGTATTAATAGGAATTGTGTTAGAGCAGTGTTGTTTAACTATTAAGTGCTTTTTAAATCGACTGATAAATCTAATAAATACGAAAAATAACATCTTCTTTTCGGACATTTGTATAAATAATCCGAACAGAGACCTTTTTATAGACTTGACCGCAGCGGACGAAAAAATCATAGAACTCAAAGTAGCGCCGAAAAATGGCCCCACAGAATGGGTGCCATTGCCATTATGCCGGGTTGGGGGCGGGGGGGGCGGGGTGTCAAAACCATGCCAGGCAGCAGCCGTTTAGTTCGAACACACCGGGTTTTAAGCACGTGTTTGGGTAGAAATTTGTAAGGAGCACGCATTCTATGGTTGTTTCGTTCGCTGCTTGACCGTGCAATAATGCTATGAATCTGTAGTACAGTCGACTACAAAGAGATCTATACGGCCAATGTTACAAAAATATGTATACACGACCTTAATGTCAAGGCAATACAGTCGTGTATAGATATTTTTGTAACTTTGGCCGTATCGATCTCTTTGTAGTCGACTGTACAATTACCATGTAATTTCAAAGCATGTTAATCAACAAGCGTATACGTGTATTTTTACTTTTTATTGCGTGTCGGACATTCCTAAACCAAGGAACAGCTCTAAGAATCCGAACCATAAACAATTTATTGTTTTTACCAGATAAGCGACACGTGAGGTCCGATACGTTATCGCGCCGCCGATAAGGCTTCGCGAGAAAATACGCAGACTGGTTTTTTTCTAGTCTCGTGTCAAGCTTTTCCCTGGTCGTATATAGATGAGATTATTTAATGTGGCCTGCTTTTTATAAAACTGGCATTAGAATTGGAATATTCTATTATGGAAGGTAGAGTTGCTTTTTGAATGGACTATTTTGATGCAATTCGGCGAACCCAAATGATCTCTAGAGTAATGTCGGTGACGGAATTAAGGGGCTCCCATACGCCAATGACCTTCGATCTGAATCCCTTAGTTATTTAATGTTTTTTGTGGCTTATTATATTAACAACAACGGCTTTAAGCAATATAGTATCCCATATTTACTCCAAAGTTCATTGTTTTCGAGATATTTGGCATCAAAGTTGAACAATTTTAGGCCAAACAACTGGTTTTCTGGCCATAACTTTAGTGTTAATTGGTTTAAATGGAAAACCCTGGACCAGTTTTTAGAGACGTCATAGACGAACACAAATATGTAGATTTCGTATATGTTAGATCTTTCACGTCACAATGTTTAAAAAAATCATACAAAATGAATTATTCATTTGTTTCTAAATCCGGTGGACTAAAATGGAGATAAAATATTAAAGAACCTATAGCCGTTTGATTTATAATTCTATCTGTAGTGCAAAAGTAGGAGATACGATTCAAAACTTGTCAAAAATCGATGAAAACCTCGGGTAGGTTCCTACCAAAATTTACCGAATCAGCGCAGCGCCTTATATTATAATAATAATAATAAATCAGCCTATATACGTCCCACTGCTGGGCACAGGCCTCCTCTCATGGATGAGAGAGAACGGGCAGTAGTCCCCACGCTGGCCCAGTGCGGGTTGGGGACTTCACATGCACCGTTGAATTTCTTCGTGGATGTATGCAGGTTTCCTCACGATGTTTTTCCTTCACCGTAAAGCTAGCGGAACTTATGTACGGAATATCATTTGATATGAATGATATTCCGTACATAAGTTCCGAAAAACTCATTGGTGCGAGCCGGGATTCGAACCCACGACCGCCGTTTGATAGCCGCATGCCTGAACCGCTAGGCTACCGTAGCTTCATAATAGGAAAGAAATAATAAATATTTGGGGACAATTTTACACAAATCGACCTAGTCCCAAACTAAGCAAAGCTTGTACTATGGGTACTAGACGACGATAAACGTACTTATATAGATAAATAAATACTTAAATACATAGAACACATCATATTATTCTGACATCCGTCAAAAGTTATGCATATTATAGAATTATCTTAGAAAAGATATCAATAAGTCTACCAGCTAACGTCTGTAACTCATAAGAATGAATACTTTATTCTTATATAAGATTAGAAAAGGGTCAATCGTCCTGTGATTTTAAAGAAAACCATTTCGATACGCAAAGAAAAATGTATTGTTGTTTGGAAAACACATAATGATCGAAATAAGTAAAACTAGTACAATATTTCCTTATGACCTCCTCCCTACATACATAACAAAGCTACAATCTCACAGACTTTTCCTTTTTATAGGTAAATAAAACTTGGCAGAGATGAATTTCGTGAATATTGAACCAGTAAAATAGATTTTCCGGTATTTTGCAGATGTTGGTACTCAAGTATAATCAAATTTACTTAAGTTACTTTTACGTTACACAATGGAATTAATCAAATTGCTGACAAAATTAACGGTCTTATTCGTTAAACAGTGCCTTGGCAAGGCACTGTTTTTAAAAAGTATGAGTTATAAACGTCAAACAAAGCTAATGTGTCCATTCAATCGGCTGTTAACGTCTCGCTAACATGAGTCGAGAACGGTGGAACTTTCTTTAAGCCTATTTTATCTCCGTCTTGACTTTACCAAGGTTTTGGCCGTAATTACAAACCGAAGAACATTACGAAGTTACGAATCGGACGATATACGATTATATACAATTATCACATATAACTTTCGTTTATATCCGGTGATGTTTTTATTATTCGGTCATCGGTGTAATGAGCATTAGAAAAGTTGTCACAGAATTGGCGTGGAGTCAACATAAAATAAGTAAATAAACGTCGAACACAAATTCCTATTTTTCAAAGACTCAGTGTCAAACATGCGTACGCCTGATGGTAAGTAGTCACCGCAGCTTATGGACGCAACCCAGGGGTGTTACATGAGCTGATCCTTTAAAATTGTATTGCTCAATACCCCTTCTGAGTCATGCATCTTGCACAATGGTTACCCAAACCCGGCTGAGTCACCGGCTGTACATTCCTTGTGAATCATTATGTTTTGTTTAATGATACGTCAGGTACTATAATGATATATATATGTATTATACTAGCTTCTGCCCGCGACTCCGTCCGCGTAGAACTCGTTTATGTCGCACCATACAAACTTGCATCCCCAATTTCACCCCCGCCGGGTATGGTTTCCGGGATAAAAACTATCCTATGTCCTTCCTCGGGATCCAAACTATCTTCATACGAAATTTCATCTCAATCGGTTCAGCGGTTTAAGCGTGAAGAGGTAACAGACAGACATACAGACAGACACACTTTCACATTTATAATATTAGTATGGATTTAAGGAACTCGTTAACTCGTACTATCGTTACCGATACGCGTGGTACTATCGGATTTCCTCAAATTTTGCACCAGGAAATAAATAACTAAGTTCCATTTCGGCGAAGTTGATTTCCGGATGTTATCTTACGAATATTTAATTATCTAGACTCTGATGTTAATCTAGAAACTTGTTATGGAAGCTAGCGAACATTTTTTCATTTACATTAATTATTAAAATCGAATTCATTGATTTAAATTCATTTTCAGTAGGTTCTTATTTTGCTATGCCCTATACAGGGTCCACGTTGTTATAATTTTATTATATAAGTTGTAAATTAAAAAAAAAAAATGTCAGCTAATTGGCAATAGCTTTATGCAGCCGGAAATATGTAAAAATATGTACCTGGTACTGTGTTAATCGTCGTTTGCTTGTCGTGGGTGAAAACCCGGGGAAAAGCAGTTTTCCGCGAAGAGAACGGTTTTGCGCCCCCGAAACCGTCGTATTGTCGAATATATATTAACAACTCAATATTTTATGGACTTTCTTGTATACGTTTTTATGTATTTTACGTATGTATATACAAACAAATATCAATGCCCACATAGTTCAATGAGAAAACTGTGCCCTACATTACGACTCTATATTTATGCTCTATATATGTATGTTCGTAAAGAGGCAACACTTGGAACAGTCTTCAATTATGAATACACTAAATAATGAATGTCAGTAACTGCGAGTAGGTTATCCTCGTATGGCCCACTGGCCTATTTAGGACCAATAGTTTTTAGGGTTCCGGACCAATAAGGTAAAAACGGAACCCTTATGGTGCGACTCTGTCTGTCTGTCACAAAGTTAAATATCTCAGGAATTACTAATGCTATCCATTTGAAATTTGAAATAGTTTAAAAAAAAGTTAATCCACGTGTATGGAACATGAAAAATTTTAATATATATTTATAATATCTATCTAAAATTACGGATAAGAGGGGGGGGGGATCTATGAAGGAAAATGTAAAAAAAAACATCCCCCCCCCTTATCTCCGAAGTTATACAAGCGAAAAATTTGAAATTATTACTTGTGATTAAGATAAACGTAATTAATACTGGAAAATTATAACTATTTCTGTATCTAGCGTATTTTTTGTTTTATTTTCAAAAATCATTTCCTAGTTAAGTTTGCAATGAAATTCCTATAAGACTATAATAGAAGTACTCTCTTTCAAATAAAAAAATAATAATCGAGATCGGTTCACGTGATAAGCAATAATCGCTAAAATACCAACATACATACCAAGCTGATTGCCATTGCACGTTAGTACCAAATGGGGCCGATAGATGGCGCTGACCCCTTTCCTACTTCGCGCTGTTCAGATTTTTCTAGGGGGGTTGGGACGGGTATATTTCAATAGCAGGTCTAAAAAAAAGATCGCGATATTCGCGATTCAATTTCTTGGTAGTTCGATGGTCTTGGTGCAAAATTTATTCGTTGTTTGAAATTGAATTCGGTTGTGTTGGGCTAAAATAAGTAATTTAATTTAACAAATATTGGGACATTTACTTTACCTTGAGTTAATTGATAGTTTGTACGGAACCCTCGGTGCGCGAGTCAAACTCGCACTTGACCGGTTTTTTTTGTCAAGAGTTCACGTCAGCAAAAGCGGAAAAGAAAAAAATATATATAAATCTCCTAAAAGTATAATCTAGACTAGTGGCTACTAAAGTGTATTCAAAACTATCAAAAGAAATGTCAGTTTTGATTTAACTAACAGATTGTAAATAGTTTTTTGAACTGTGAAAGTTATTTATATTGTAACATACTACGAATCACACAACAGTTTTTTGAGTTTGTTAGCGAATATAGCGTCACTTTCGGTGCTATACTAACAGAGGCGTCTCTAGCCCATCATGTGGAGTCGAGGTGAGTGGCGCCCTGTGAGTGGAGCTCGGCGCCCCCTAGGACCGTGCGCCCGGGTGCAACGCACCCCCTGCACTATAGGTAAAGCCGCCCCTGTATATTAAGAGGGGGCGCTCCGCGAAATCGGGGTTCTTAGATTGAATATTTACCTATGACAAACTAAAGCGAATGCCAGGAAAAAGAACATACCAAAACTACATCATATTTGCAATTGAACCGTCTGAACAAAACCATACAAAACCAAAATTGCCTCGATAGAAAAGAACCGCCAAAACATGTCTTATTTTTACTCAATTTCAATAGTGTGAGGTTCCCGTGCATATAAATTAAGTAAAAGTTGAGTGTATAATAGCTTTTCACATTACCTAATGAAAGTACTAGCGGGGTATTTTTATGTAGTCCCTTTTCAGACTTATTGAGGTGAAACGTATTTGGCGTATAGGCCTTTTTTATTTAGCGCGATACCCTTTCTCCCGTCGCGTGTTTCGTGCGGTTCTGTATATCTTTTGTTGCCGTTCGCGGGCGGAGTCAGTCGTAATCGCTCCGCTGAGACGAGAGGACTACGTTCTGTGCTCTCACGACAGCACGATGAACATAATTATTTCAATAATATTGTGACCCAGTATATTCGTCCAGTGAATGAACGTATCATTACATTCCAGTAGATATTTTGCTACATTTTGAAATAATATATTTAAAAGTCGACCTTAACATATAGATCTTAAAGTTCAAAATACAACTATAAGATTACGCAGCGATCGGCGGGTGACCGGCTTCTTAGAATAATTTGTGCAGTACATGCAAAACTAGACGAACATTTTTCTGTCGATCGTGTATTTACTTTATGAAAGATTATCACTATCACTATCACTACATAGTATAAAACAAAGTCGCTTCCCGCTGTCTGTCCCTATGTATGCTTAGATCTTTAAAACTACGCAACGGATTTTGATGCGGTTTTTTTTAATAGATAGAGTGATTCAAGAAGAAGGTTTATATGTATAATATAGTATCCGTGCGAAGCCGGAGCGGATCGCTAGTTGAGAATAAATCCGGTTATGTTCAAAATCGATGTCTGAGAGGTCTAAATACGAATTCATAGTCAGAAATATTTCAAAAAGTGGTCGCATTATTTAAAATTTTTGAAACATTCGTTGTAAATTAATATGCGCGTTTTTTTAAAGAACAACATACATTGGCAGGCTTCTCGAGGGTGAAGATTTTAGAAATGATGTCCATTTTGAATTCCAAGATGGCGGACATTGCTTTTCGAATTTAAACTTTCGTGAGACGTGTTGAAACAGTACTAATAATTACACGGTTCAACTCACGTATTAAATGTCACTACGGGCGACATGTTTCGAACTCTTCGGGAATTCTTCTTAAGGATGAGTGTTTTCGCGGCGGTGTCGCTTGAATCTTGTCGTGATTCAAGCGACACCGCCGCGAAAACACTCATCCTGAAGAAGAACTTCCGAAGAGTTCGGAACATGTCGCCCGTAGTGACATTATTGACATTGTTTTTCTTTAAAGTCATCACGGGTGTCGCTTTTAGGGTTATCGAGAGTGCAGATTCCAACAATTATTGCCTGCGAACTTGGACATTTTGATATTAAAAAAGTGAACATAATTATGCACTTTTTCTTTAATATGTTCAAAATTGATAACTAAAGGGCCAAAGCGTCTCCATTGTCTCCAAGTACGAATCCGAGATCAGAATTGAAAAATTTGGCTGCCACACAGTAGTGGCCTGAAAATCTGACTTTCATAGACATGATCGAAGTTTTCATAATTTATTATAGTTTTTTTTTAATGCTACTAATAAATTCACGGTTAAATTCACGTATTAAACGACACGACAGGCGACATGTTTTGAACACTTCGGGAGTTCTTCTTCAGGATGAGTGTTTTCGATGTTTGTTTTGAAGAAGAACTCCCGAAAAGTTCGAAACATGTCGCCTGTTGTGACATTTAATGCGTGAATTTAACCGTGGATTTATTAGTAGTATTTTAGACATGTCTCACAAAAGTTTAAATTCGATTATAGCTTTTTTTTGCTTTAGGCTTTTACTAGCCATTATTATGCTAGCTCACAACCCTTACGTGATTTAGTAAAAAAACGGAAGGCCATTTCAGTTATAGCTCCGGTGGTTTTTTAAGCAACAAAATGTAGGTAGTGGTATTCCTTGGGTAATTAAAGTAATTTGTACTCTATAAAGTGAGTGTTTTCGCGGCGGTGTTCTTGTCGTGATTCAAGCGACACCGCCGCGAAAACACTCAATGCTGAATAAGAACTCCCGAAGAGTTCGAAACATGTCGACCGTAGTGACGTTTAATACGTGGGTAAACCGTGTAATTATTGTCATTTTTTTTCTTTAAAGTCATCACGGGTGACGCTTTTAGATTCCAACAATAGGGGCGTAGACACTAAATAAAATAATGTGATATTTTCTCGAAGAAGGATAAAAAAAATTGTCAAATGGAGAAAAAATCAACGCAAAAGGTTAAATAATCACGAAGTTATAAGTGTCCAAAGTTTTAAGAAGGGATGTGTTCTGTCCCTTTTTCGCAAAACGCAACTTCATATGAAACGATGACGCTGGAAGAATGTGACGTCACAGAAGACGGCAACGTGCCGCTCGCATCGTGGTCGGCGACGCCGTCGACACGGCCTGCCGGCAGCATCCTGTAATGTGACGTCACACACCGTTTGCGTTTTCTCTCTCTAACAAGCAATATTAAAACGGTTGTAGCTTCGTAATTCTTTGAGATATCTGAATGGGATTTTCATCACTATGCATATTTTTTTGCCTTCTTTCTTTTGGAGTAATAATAATTTTCGAGTCTGCACCCGAATTATTGCCTGCGAAGTTGGACATTTTTATATTAAAAAAAGTGAACACAATTTTGCTGTTTTTCTTTAATACGAGTAAGATGTTCAAAATTGATAACTAAAGGGCCAAAGCGTCTCCATTGTCTCCAAGTACGAATCCGAGATCAGACCCCGTATCATGGTCGGCCTTATCACTCGATAAGTGACAAGATAGGGGCATCGTCTCGTTCTATCAAACGGTGTCAGCCAGTGACGGACGCTCTATCCTGTCACTTATCGCGTGATAAGGGCGACCATGACACGGGGTCAGAATTGAAAAATTTGGCCGCCACACAGTGGCTTGAAAATCTGGCTTTCATAAACATGATCGAAGTTTTCATAATAAATTACAGTTTTTTTTTAATGCTACTAATAAATTCACGTATTAAATGACGCGACAGGCGACATGTTTCGAACTCTTCGGGAGTTCTTCTTCAGGATTAGTGTTTTCGATGTTTGTTTTGAAGAAGAACTCCCGAAGAGTTCGAAACATGTCGCCTGCCGTGACATTTACGTTAATTTTTTAACCGTGGATTTATTAGTAGTGTTTTAGATGTCTCACAAAAGTTTAAATTCGATTATAGCTGTTTTTTTGCTTTAGCCTTTTACGAGACATTATTATGCTAAATTACAACCCTTACGTGATTTAGTAAAAAAACGGAAGGTCATATTTCAGTTAAAGCTCTCGAAACTGACTTAGCTACTAGCGAAAATTATATCTTCAAATATAGGTACTTACAGATTTTGTCTTTCTTTCCACTTATTATAATTATCTATAGGTATTCATCATGTTTCATCTGACTGTCGGGGCATATACTATGCGAGAAGGAGCGGGGCAGCAATAGACGCATCAGCGCGGCAGGTACGGGGCGCGCGGGTGATTTCTGATTTTTCCCTGGCGATACGCCCCCTCTTAAGAGGGAACATTAGCTGAGTCCTTTTTCAGTCTAGATCCTTAATTTGTCGCGCTGGCGTGGATGGGAACGTGCGTGAGCGCAATAAAGACAACAGCATTGACTAAAACTTTACGTAAAAATCGAGATTTTGCTCTCGACTGTTTCATCCTCCGATATAACAACAATAATATTTAAAAAAAATGGGAAATTGAATAGGTAGAAGATAGTCAGCGTCCAACTGTTTTGATTTTCGCGCTTATTGTTGACGGATTTTGCATTATAGGCTTATACAGCCCGACAAGTCGTCATAATACATATACAATATGTTAATAATGTACGTATACGTCATGTATAGTCGGGACAGTGTGTATTGGCATTGTGTTCTTTGTTGAATGTAAAAATTATATGCTTTATAATAAATACCTATCCTTCATCCATATCTGGTTCCAAGTACGTATTCGATATTTAAGTATTTTTCAGATTGTGAGTCCGAAGACTCTGACTCTGTGTCGCTTTCAAGACCGCCAACCTCAATTATGAAACGTTCGGTCAGGGATTCGACTAAAGAACATTTTTATATATTTGTCTTCAAGTTTCATTACAATATTTTGATAGGAAAAGAAATTACTAGTCAAATCCAACCAAGCAATACCAGTTCAATCAATACCTACGACCGCACTATAAAATGCCAGTACCGGTCATGTCAACAACCAATTTCAAGACATTGTTATAGAAATACTAGACAATCCGGCATCCTTTTTTGGGGTTCCGTAGTACAAGGAACCCTTATAGTTTCACCATGTCCGTCTGTCTGTCCGTCCGTCCGTCCGTCCGCCCGTCCGTCCGTCTGTCTTCGGCTTAGCTCAGTAACCCTTACTACTAGAAAACTGTAATTCGGCATGGGTGTATAAATCAATCACACCAACAAAACAGTAGATAAAATCTTGAAAACTCTTTTTTGGGGTACCTCTCCTATACCTAAAGTGGGGATGTATTTTTTTTCTCGTTAAACCCATAGTGTGGGGTATCATTGGATAGCTTGTTATGAGTTTCTTAAAACCATTTTGCAACTCGATGATTCGTTTGCGAGATATTCGGTTTTAAAGCCCAAATTTATTAACCCTACACTGCGCGTGGCCGGACACGCACTTGGCCTTTTTTTTTTACTGCAAATATTCAATTATATTCAAAATAAGCTTTCTGACATCGCTATGGATTGCTTTCGCCATATTTCTTGTATTTTATATTACAATCGCGAAGTATTTCGTCTTCCTCGCTGTTTGTTAACAACGGTGACATTCGATGACTTCTAACGTCTGTTGTCAAAGAGTACCTACTCCTAGCCAGTAAAAGAAATTATTTCCATTAAAAATCCGTAACGTAGCTAGGGGAAAAAAAAACTTGTCAGGCTATAGAGCAAAAATAGGCGAGAACGTTTATATGGAAAAATTACTCCTAATGTTTTCTCTTTATGCTAACACCCACGTAGAAATTACTCCAATAACTTCCCTTTGAAATGTAAAGCAAAAATTAGAAGAAAATCTATCCAACGAGCTGAAAATACTTGGAATGCTGAAATAGCGTTGCGCACACGAGAAAATATTTCCATGACTTAAGTCGCAGTCAAAGTTTGCACGCAACCTAGTTTACGTAAAAATATACCTACTGCAGTTTATTTTCATGTGCCATGTGTTTTTGACACATATACGGAAGCAGGGTAGATTTTATTTATTTCAGATTTTTCTTCCGCAATTATCATATCATGTGTTCATATAATCCATTTACAAACTACAACACCCAACCATCAAAGTAAAGATGGGCGAGCGCCCCACAACCGCCCCACGACCTCGCACAACTCAATTGGATACTTACCTTAATAAGAATCTAATTAGCCTCCTTCCTCTTGGCTGCTGCAATACTATACTATCCATGCTATCCATATCCATACTAATATTATAAATGCGAAAGTGTGTCTGTCTGTCTGTCTGTCTGTCTGTTACCTCTTCACGCTTATACCGCTGAACCGATTGCGATGAAATTTGGTATGGAGATAGTTTGAATCCCGGGAAGGACATAGGATAGTTTTCATCCTGGAAATCACCCCCTAAGGGAATGAAATGGGGGGTTGAAGTTTGAATGGAGCTGCGATATAAACGATTTCCACGCGGACGGAGTCGCGGGCAGAAGCTAGTAATATTATAAATGTCAAAGTGTGTCTGTCTGTCTGTCTGTCTGTCTGTCTGTTACCTCTTCACGCTTAAACCGCTGAACCGATTGAGATGAAATTTGGTATGAAGATAGTTTGGATCCCGGGGAAGGATATAGGATAGTTTTTATCCCGGAAAGCATCCCTGGAGAGGGGGTGAAAGTTTGTATGGTGCTACGATATAAACGAGTTCCACGCGGACGTAGTCGCGGGCAGAAGCTAGTACTTAATAATACTTTATTTTCTAAACTAGCTTCTGCCCGCGACTCCGTCCGCGTGGAACTCGTTTATATCGTAGCACCATACAAACTTTCATCCCCTTATGCCCTTCACTGTACCAAAGATGCTGGCAGCATTTCCTCGCTGAATTGCAATGCTGCAACGTTGCGAAAATAAGCAGCCGCGTTCGTCCAATTAATTTGGCACATCATTAATTTTTGCGAAATTTATTCACTACTTTTATGGATACGTATTAATATAATGTGACATTTGACGACCGTGCTTGCTTTCTCGCCGAAAAAACTATTCTAACATTATAGTATGTTTTAGTTTAGATGACGAAAATCGAACGTCTCTCTGTTATCTTTTCCTTTTATATTTAGCAGCAAAAGAAGTTGTAATATCCCGCGTTAAGGTTATTTTCGTCATTATAACTAAAACAAACTGTACCTATAAAATCCAGCTTGTAGCTACCTAATTGTTCATGTCCGAACGATCTTCAACATTAATTATTGCGACCACGACTACCCACTCACGTACCAGTCGGTCCACGATATTCGTTATACATAATTAGTCTGTCTAAAATCTAGACTTGCCGAGCTAGACGAGTGCTGAATACTCATAAGTATGATACGATATGGTCTTGAGAACTATTTCGTTCAAAGCTTCTGATCCCAATCGAACTATTTACGCAGTAAAAAAGTGGAAAGTGGAAAGTTTAGAAGAGGGTACGCCACACAAGATTAAAATAATGTTAAAAAAGCACTGTCTTAATCTTTAAGTTACAAATGCATTTATTATTATATAAATTAAGAAGAAAGATATAAATATAAATAAATACAAGAAAATATATTTATAGATGTAATAAAATTAAGCTTAGCATACAATCTATCACAATGGAGATTAGGCTAAGTATAAGGACAAATCTGTAAGCTTTCTTATTGAAATAAGCAGTTTTTTTTTTTTTTTACGATTATTATTCGCCACTATAACGGGATTTGCAACTCTTTGGGAGAGGCCTATATCTAGCAGTGAAGAAAAAAAGAAAGAAAGAAAAAAAATATGTTTATTGCCTAAAAAAATATCCATTACCAAAAATCTTTTTTTTTTTTATTAAATATCCCAACAAACAAAAATTACGAACACTTTTATAAACAAGTTTATAATGCCAAAAATAATGTTCTTATAAGAGCCGTATTATCGCTAACAAGGGTGCATTTGGGCACAAATTATAAGGGCAAAAAAATGATATTAATAAGTGACGGGTCTATACTTTTTAGCCAAGATATAGAATTTGCTATATGTACCTGTAATTGGCTATATGGTTTTATTATTTTGTCTATAAATATGTTGCGCTGTTGGTTTTCCATGTATCAATAAATAAATAAATAAATAAATAAATTTGTAGATCTGATATCTTTTTCACGCTGAAAGCTACATGAGCTATGGAGTCTTGGAATCACTTTACATGTAATGTTTTTGGTGGGATTTTTTTTACAGCCACGAATTAGAAAAGTGTTCTGCCTATACTCACGTGGCAGGGAATAGAGAGAGGGGGATAGTGTCTTTTGGTTCTAGACGGAATATTGAATGAAAGTTTAGCTAATAAATCAGAGCAGTCTACACTTCCATTTATAATGTTTAAAATATAAGTAATATCCGCTAAGTCCCGACGCGTGGAAAGCGGAAGGTGATGCTTTTTACAGATATGGTTGTATTTAGGTGATTTGTAAGGAGTTTTCAGTTTAAAGCAAATATATTTAACAAACTTTTTTTGGACACGCTCAATTCTGTCAATATATGTCTGATACTGCGTGTTGTATTCTACCTGAATCGAAGTCTGTATTTTCTAAATCTACATGTTGGTAGTGATCTTTTAGTTAAGACCTAAATACACTAAGAATAATGCCTTTATAATTCTTATGCAAGTGGACATGGATTGCTTTAATACTTGTAAAGGCCTTATAAAATGCTATAAACAGTTTGTTGGATAGACATCTTATAAAATGCTATTATGAATCAAAGAGCATTATAGTTACCTTGCGCATTACTTTTATAAGAATAATTGGCCATATTAAAAGCCTTTACACGGCTTTGAATATTACTCAGCTAAAAAGCATTGTAACTAGCCTCTATAAGAAGAAAACATTTTGAACCCTTATAGTAGCCATATAAATAGGATTTATTAACGTTTACATAGCCAAATTATAAGAATAAAGGTAATATTAGCCAAATCTTCTTATAATGGAGCCGTTAAAAGGTACATTGACATAATGAATGCCATTTGAAAACCACTATGAGGGTTTAGTCCTTATAGATTTAATTTTAAAAGGCTAGTTTGTTGGGCATATCCCAACAAACAATATAATTAAATAATAATTTGGTACGCAAAAAAAAAACTAACATAAAAACTACAAAATAAATATGTTAAACAATAATTATTATAAAGGCAAAAGGAGCACATTCAGCAACTGCTGGCGGCCCATAAATGTACCACCAGCGCTGATTTTCAACGTGCCCCCACTCGGTCCAAGATGTTTGACTAAAAGGAAGAAGTGGACGTCTTC
The DNA here is from genome assembly GCA_947578815.1 of Epinotia ramella. Classification (NCBI taxonomy): domain Eukaryota; kingdom Metazoa; phylum Arthropoda; class Insecta; order Lepidoptera; family Tortricidae; genus Epinotia; species Epinotia ramella. The sequence continues at coordinate 2,768,068 of OX388214.1, read as the reverse complement.
GGCTGACGATGATGATGAACTGGATTTAACAAATTTTCTCGTAATTTGTTGCAACACTTACTAGCTCGCTGTGCCCGCGAGTCTTTTTTTATACATATTATTTTGACAAAAAAATATTGAAGTACTTATATATTTATTAATTATTGAACCTGCCCACAAAATTTCACGAAAATGCGACCTGTAGAGAAGAACAGCCGATCATACGAAAGAATGATGGCCCAAGCTGAAACGGAGATATTCGTTCGCTTCGCTCGCTCATTCAATTAAAAGATTACTTAACACGGGTCTAACGAGATGTCGACATGGGTCTCAGATGACTGAAGAATCATTTGTCATCGAAGAGTACACAAATTGCAACCCGTGCAAAGTAATCACTTAAAAACTGAATTGTACTCGCAAAATTTCCTTTCCTTGCCATCTAAGCTATCGTGGGGCTCTTAGCTACAAATTGTTCAATCATATATCCGAAAATTGCTACTCAATATGGTTTTTATTTTACCCGTACTTCTACTATAAGACGATATTACTTGCCAAATTTCATAGTTCTAGGTCAACGGAAATTACCCTATAAATTTCATAGTCAACGGAAATTACCCTATAAATTTCATAGTCAACGGAAATTACCCTATAAATTTCATAGTCAACGGAAATTACCCTATAAATTTCATAGTCAACGGAAATTACCCTATAAATTTCATAGTCAACGGAAATTACCCTATAAATTTTTATTCCATTGAGTCTCGAAATATACATTTTTTGTGGCATAAACGGCCGTATCTTTTTCTTAAGTTAAGTTACAAGTTTTAGTTTTTCACAGCTTCAAGAGACTGCATATAGACCTGCCTGAGTATATGGTTATAAGTTCAACTAGATACCTCACGCATTCCCGGTATAAAGGGTCTTGACAGACGGAAAGACGGACAACATGAACAAAGTAATCGTATAAGGGTTCCGTTTTTTCCTTTTGAGGTACGGAGCCCTCAAAGCAGTTGGGTTTTTTGAAAAGTCTTTCTTTCTAAAGTTTGCGAACTAAGTACTTGTACAGTGTTTCCCAATCTAGTATCAGTCTCCGAGCTAAACACGAGTAAAGGCCGTTGGCGAACCGCGTATTTCCCGTGACATTCTCCAATTAGCAAATGGCCGATTTCCACTTCGCACGCAACGCCGCACGCCGCGCCTTGTATCCTGTTGCTATACTTCGGTATTGGCACTATATTAGCCTGAATATGGACGTTTCATTTCCGACTAAGGACCGGTTACTTGGTAATGTCAAAATTATATGGCAATGCAGGGCCCGTATACTTTTCGTGACAAACCACATTAGGGTGATTTCAAATATTCTAAATTTAAATTAAAGGAAAAAATTAAAAATGTAATGCTCTGGAGCCGGCACGGCCGGGTTCGTTAGCAGCGTTACTGCTTGCTTAATACAAAATTAAGTTGTATGGTCTTTGACTGATATTGTCATTCAGATAAATGATAAAGTCACGTAAACAGTTATAATGGTCTTTGACAGACATTGTCATTCAGACAATAAATGGACGTTGTAGGTAATAATTGTTCAGCTATTGCTCAATTATATGTAGTATAGTATTTATTTTACTTCTGTATAAAAAGTTGCTATGTCATCTTTACAAGAATTTTGTTACGATTTTCCGTTTTTGGGGGTTCGGTAACAAGCTTCATTATTTTATTTATCACAACATCCTGTGTGGAAAACGGGAGCCAATAATGCACGGCCCAATAATGTACAGCCTGATAATCCGCGTCCACTTTTTGTGGACGCGGATTATTGGGTCGTGCATTATCAGGGCGGACAATAATGGCTTGTCATAAGCGATCTCTGTCTTAGGTCGGTTAGGTTAGGGTTCACTTGTGTCCCTCAGACCAGAAATAGACACCCCGCGCAGCGGGGTGGCGTCGACTCGCTGGAGATTATTAGTCCGCACAGATGACCGTCCCAATGTACATGGATTATCAGGCTGTACATTATTGGGCCGTGCATTATCAGCTCGTACAAAATTGGCTTCCAATTATTGCCCCGGACCAAGTTTGCTCAGGGTGATAATGCACGGCCCAATAATGTACAGCCTGATAATCCACGTACAGTATGGACGCGGATTATTGGGCTGTATTATTGTGGCCGTGCATTATTATGGCTGTACATTAACCGGCACCGTGGAAAACCACGTAATCTTTACGTCATCGGCACGGAAAGTACGGACACTGGCAATATGATGGATAAACATTACTCTTGGTTTGTTAAATTGACACAAAAACCAGTTTATTAATTATAACTTTACCTACGGCAAGATATATAAATACAAAGTAAACAGAAAAGCTTGTGGGTTTCTAGTCAAATGCGCAGGCATGTCAAAACCAACAAAAGAGACTAGACCTAGACCTACTAGACCTAGTCCCAAACTAAGCAAAGCTTGTACTATGGGTACTAGACGACGATAAACATACTTATATTATATAGATAAATAAATACTTAAATACATAGAAAACATCCATGACTCATTCATTATATTCTTTTTTCATATTGGGTAAACTAGTGCCTCTGCCAAGTCTTGCGATTAGGTGCCAAAGCGGACCCCGGGCTCCTACAGGGCATAACCGGGAATAACGTTACGAGTGCCAAGTAAATGCTTGCGCAACATGCGCTTGAAGGTTTGTGGGTCAAACGGATATTTACTGTGGACATTGAGAAAATTAAGGTATATAAAGCCTAATTTTTGGTAGGACTCTAAATCCGAATAAGCGGCGTCTTAGCGAGATAGGTTTTCACGCAATATAGATGACTACTAGGTACAAAGCACGAAATAAAACTTAAGACGCTGTCAACACCAAAATGCCCTTGAGGATTTTGGATAGCGCGCACACTGTCTATTTGTATCGGAGTAAACAAGAGCGAGTGTTACTGGGCGGCCCGGTTTTTGAGGATAATAGTACATAAATATTGAAATAAGAAAAAGGGTGAATTATTTGTGAAATATGACTCGCTAGCCGTTTAGGTATGAATATGTTGACTTCATGTTTTTAATTGCAGACCCATACGTCAAAAAAATAAAGACATAGAACCGTTTAATGTGATTTTAAGACCAGACCAATCTTTGCAATTATTTTCTATCGAGCCGATTTCGTCAAATTATGTATCGAGCCCGTCTACGGTCTTTGAAATATGGTGAATATTACATATAAGTATTTTATTTGATGTGCGAGAACAAACAGTTTGTCTTAAAACTGCTTAAATAACATCAATTTCACCAAATTAGGTCTGGTCAGCCTCTTAATTCGTCAAGAACTGAGTGGATTTTATTTAAATATTAGTCCAAACAATTTTTAACGAAGGTTTAAACCGTAGATTATGACTGTAATAAGTAATAACTCTACTCAGTCAGGTTGACACTTAATTCTTCATGATTGTTTTGTTGTTGCCTTGAATTAAACTTTATAGGTAATCAAATAAAATAAATCCGTTTAGCACATATTTGATCAACCTTATACAATTTTCAATACCTATACTCAATTTTTAGGGTTCCGTAGTCAACAAGCAACCCTTATAGTTTCGCCTTGTCTGCCTGTCTGTTTGTCTGTCCGTCTGTCCGTCTTAGGCTTAGCTCAGTAATTATAACTACTAGAAAACTTGAATGGCATGGGTATATAAATGAATCACGCCGACAAAACAGTACAATAAAATATTGAAAAAATTTTTTTTGGGGATTGTCCCCTAAAGCTGAAGCGGGGATGTCATTTTTTTTCTCGTTAAACCCATGTTGTAGGGTATCGTTGGATAGCTCGTTCAACTTCGTTCAATTTTTCAAATCAGCAATTCGTTTGCGAGATATTGGGCTTTAAAGCCTTGTGTCCCCTTCCCCCCCTGCCGGCTAAATGGCTACTAGGTACTGGGGATGTGAAAAAATTCGTGGTAGTAGTACATTATAATTAATTTAAAAGGAAAACTATCACGAACAAGTAGGCATAAGTAGTTACCGAGTAATAGTCGACCAACTTAATGTGTACTTGGAAAGGCCAATTTTCGTACAAATTCGGCCGACGCAACCGCACCGCACATCGATGTAACTAAGACAGACAGACAACTACGGAACCCTACACTGCGCGTGGCCCGACACGCACTTAACCGGTTTTTTTAATATGTTGTTATCGCGTTATTAAACCTATGTAGGAAAAAAACTGTCCAATTAAAAACAAGATGGTGGGTATAACTAACGAAATAATAACATCCTCTCCTAAGATAATATTTATTGGTATGTACCGTATTGGGTTGGTACCGTAAGCGAATCTCTCGAAATGTTATTCATAACTCTTTAACAACAACATTTATTACAGCGCCAAAGCGAAAGTCAAACAAATCAACAATACACCTAAATCGCTCACCGAACAAGCGATCTTTCACTACAACAAACTATAAAATCATTATTTACGTCAGCCGAACCTTAAACCAGCCCACTAAGATCCATATTCGGGGCTAAAAAATAATATGAAGCTTAAGTTTGAAATGCAAGCCTGTAGATGGCGAGGCGCGAGGTCGCGTTTCCCGGAAAGCGGCGGCCGGCGGCCATCTTGAACGGCGCGCGCGCCTCAGCTGCGCAATGCTGTAATCAATTAGGTTGATAAGTCTCGTGAAACGGCGGTTTGTTGCGCATGTTTGTTCACTGATGTTAGGTGGCGTATTTTAACGCTTATTTCACACTTTAAACCCCGAATAAGTTTCAATTATTTAATAAACACATTTAGAATATAATTTACACCATATAAATGATTTACAAAACTACGGTCAAAGGGTCCAGCCGGGGTCGTTTAGGTTTTAACTTGAGAGACAAATCAAAGCACCATGAAAATGTATACAATTAAGTTACCAAGTATGTTAATTTAGTGCATAGGTAGGTTATAGTATTTTTACCATTTGTTAATATTGCTTATTGCCTCCTCAGCTCAAGAATTTGCTATTAAACTGAAATGCGTAGGAAATGTCCATCGATATTAAAAAGTTTCTCGGAATGAGTGAGTAACATTATAGAGAGGAATAATTAATATTGAACTCAATACGACGAAAGTCAATAGTTAGCTCTTTGCGATCAAATATAAATGTAGTAATGTACCTAATTGAATTTTACTCTGGCAAATGGAACAGAACAGCCGACGGTATTTTAACAACAAAAACCAATTTCGAACCTCAGTATGTCACATCCAATTATAATTGAATCAATAAAGAGTTTCGATGAGTTTACTCGTGATTTTTTCAATATGATTGAGTGTGAAATAACTGAAATCCATACTTAATATTATAAATACGAGTGTGTAAGTCTATGTGTTACATCTTCACGCTTGAACCGCTGTACCGAATTAGATGAAATTTGGTATAGAAATAGTTTGAGTCCCGGGGAAGGACATAGGATAGTTTTTATCCCGGAAATCATTCCTTAATGAGGTGAAATGGGGGGTGAAAGTTTGTATAGACCTACGAATAAACAAGTTCCAAGCGGACGGAGTCGCGGGCAGAAGCTAGTAAACAATAAAAACATCGATCATTGTTTTTTCTACTATGATAGAGAGGTAGATAGGCCATAGAAGAATGTAACTGGGGAAGTACCTCCACCTTACAGAAGACGGCAGCCTCAATAACATCAATACGTGTTCTGTGCGTATGTAGTGTGTAAGGTATAAGTATTCATATTCATATTCATTTAATCCATTGTTATCATGTTCATCAGCACATTGGTCTTACATTTTAGTCATAGTAGGTACATGATACCCTGCTAGGGCATACAATATAGGACATATTATACTACTTAATAACTAAATAAAAATTACAATTAAGTACAATAATTATCATGCAGCACTAGGTTAACTAAATTTAAATACAAGAGCAATTTAAAAGGTTGTTTGGTCATGTTAACATAGTTACATGATGTCAAATAATTATTCATAAATTCATTATAATTCAGTATATTATGTCTTGTTAGCTAAAGTACATAAAAAAAAAAATCGTGATTATCTATAGGTTTAATGATGTTTTATGTCTGTGCATGTTTAGGATCCTGCACCATACCCATTTTTTTATCACCTTTTAGCATTTATTTTTGGGAATAATTTCACCCATTAAGCGTGAAAAGGTAACGGAGGGACAGACAGGGTTACTTTTGCATTTATAATATTAGTAAGTACTACTTAACTATAGTACGGAACATTCGAATCTTCATTGAAACCTTTCACTGGGTTTGTTATTGTGTTGAGTTGATCTTATATTATTATTCTGTGTACAATGAGATTTGCACGTAGGTCCCCGGGTTATATTGTCTACAGTTTTACCTGGCTCGTCCCCTGGGGACTCGCTTTTTATACTTGAAGGGTTGTTGTGTTTCCGTAAGCTGGGGCGAATGATACTCATATAACAGACGAATGCGGAGATCTTTAACTATTGGCTTTCTTTGCTTCCTAAAAAGATTTATCAACTAAGTTGTATGTTAGTATAGTATGATAAGAGTGGTTTTGTTTACCCACTTTCTGGTTTTGACCGCTTGTAAGAAGATGTGTGTGTTATCCGATGTCATTGAAGCAGGTTATATTGCGCCGGTTACGCGACCAGCTTCAATTGGTGACCATATGACGGACAGGGTTACGGTTAGGACCTTAAAAATTCAGTGAGCAAGTTAATAGAATAGGCATGATGCCTCATGTTCAAATTGATAACGTAGTGATGCTAAATGGATAGTAAACCATCAAATTATCGTAATAAAGTATAAATTATAAAATATAATTGAAATCATAAAAAGATATGAACCTTGAAAGTTTAGAAAAATATGCAATTTTATTTATCGTCCAAGAGTAAATTAAAAGCTACCAATAGAATCCTTACGCTTTTCTAGACACAAAATTGTATGACAACTATGTACTTAAACGCAGTATTTCGCGACCGAAACAACAATTTACCTGATTTTCCATACTACGATTAGTACAAATGTACAAATGTGACGTCACACTTGTATAGACACACAGTATGAAGCGTTTTGCGCTGCCGCCAGTGAGGTCAATCTTTATCTCAATTTTTTAGGTATTTATGTTCTTTAATTGTTGTTGCTCCCATACAAACATTTGTTCCTCTACAAAAACTGGTTCGAATGAATAATCTTATAGTCATCATCCCTATTCACAAAAAAAAAAACAAAATGTAAGTACTTTCAATTCATCAACTTATTTAAGTGGTCGCAAACTGGCACACTAAATTAGGCAATGGATTTAGAAAATGAGCTATTTTTATACTTCACTCCTCACTAATATCACAATCACATTGAAATATTGTAGGTATATAAATTATGGCTATATTTTAACTTCAGCTGGTTATTTACGATCAGGAGCTTGGGTCATTGTCAGTCAGTAAAACAAAAATCGTCTTTTCAGTGGGCAATAGTTAAGGGCTTATGTTTATATATAGTATGTTTTTATCGCATAGAATTATAAAAGAGGCGACAGCGTTTATGCGGATTTAGAGTTCAACCAAAAATTAGGCTTTAAAGTCCTTAACTTTGGCAATGTCCACCGAAAAGACGCGAACCTAAATCTGACAATGACCCATTTGCCAATTCTTTTATTTCCTATTTATTTCCCTTTTATTATAGTTAGAGCATTTACATACAGTAAGTACTTACTTTTTAGTTATCTTCAAAAAAGAGCTACATAATTATTAATTAATTGTAAAACTAACATAGGTTAAACATTTTAGTAATAAGCTACTAATACAATATGGAAACTTAAATTGCGAAATAAATGATTATTTAATTTAATTTAATTTAATAAATACAAATAATAGTAAAATCATACCTACATTAAGAGGAAACACTAAGGGCGTGATAATTGAGAAATAGGTATTTGTAAAATGTATCGCTGTCGCGCCAACCTCAAGCCTCCCCCCGCAGAGCGCGATAGAGACAACTGCAGCTCGGATCGAAAATACCCATTAAAAATATTTATTTCTTTTCCAAAAGTTGACCTATTTACCTATTTTTTTTATTAAAAATCAAAGAAAGGCTTTGGCCGTGTTCCTGTTTTCCTTTTTTTTAATAATCTAGTCAAAATTGATTTCAGGACGTTTGAACACACCGGAAAATCTGGCATTTTTCTTAGCTTTTTGAAGGTTAATATGTCTTTTAAGAATAAATTTATGAAAACAAGGAAAACATAGGAACATGTCAATAGTAGCCATAGATATATGGAAAAAAAAGATTGCTCTACTGCCATCCAGGGAGAAAACAGGGGACTACGTATCTATGGAAAAACGGCCCTTGTGTTTCCTCTTAATTAACGCACTTGTTAGCAGAGGCGGTAGGCAGAGCACATCCTTACTAATATTATAAATGCGAAAGTGTGTGTGTTTGTATGTTTGTCCTTCTTTCACGTCGCAACGGAGCGTCGTATTGATGTGATTTTTTGTATGGAGATAGTTTAAAAGCTGGAGAGTGACATAGGCTACTTTTTGCAGCGGGAAAACATCAAATTCCCACGGGAAAATTCAATATGTTACATTTTCCTATAACCACGCGGGCGAAGCCGCATCAGCTAGTAAAATATAATTTTCATGTTACTTCTAGCAATTGTGGATTTAAAGAGGAATAAATTGTGATATTGCGTTTGAACAAGAATTGAGATTCAAAGAGAAGACACTGAGACATGATTACAAAACAATACGTAGAGTAACAGTGTATTTGTATATAATAATAATAATAATCATCATTTTATTCAGATTGTCCATACTTGTTAGTAACGTACAGAAAAAACTTAATTCTAGTTGTTAGTGGAGGATTAAAAAACACTTTGAAACTTTTAATGAACGTTTAATTTGTGTAACTTTGTAGTTTAATGCAGAGCTGTACCGTTCGGTACGAGAGTTAGAGAAATGGTGACCGAGTGACCGGAATGTACTTTTACAATTATCATTCAAATGACCCATTGGTGTGTCACTAGTTTAAAAATAATTAATAAATGTTTTCTTTCAGAAACACTAGTGTTCGTAGTTACATACAAATCATTATACAATTAATTTTATTAATTATTTATTTTCTTTATTTTAATTTCGTCTTAGACTAGGTTTTTACAATTATTATATCTAAAAAGTAAAATATAAAACTATACATACAAAACATAAAATCATTATAAAAACCTAACCTAGGGTGCAGCCGGCAGCGAGGCGCGGCCTAAGCTACCGGCGGTCAGGGCGACAGAGACAGGAACCTCCTGACTATACGCGCAGTATCCAGGAGTACCGCCTTCTGTATCTGACCCTTGATCCAGCCGCCTAGCGAGAGTCTCTTGAGGTGATGGTCGAGACTCTTCGCTATTAAACCGTTCGCCGAAACGACTATCGGGACGATGATCGTCGAATCAACATCCCACATGGCGGTTACCTCGTGAGCCAGGTCTAGGTACTTGCTGGCTTTGTCCTTCTCGGCCTTCAAGAGGTTCTCGTCATGGGGGATGGTGATGTCGACGAGCACTGCCTGGCGTTTCGATCGATCTGTCAGCACGATATCAGGCCTATTGGCTAGAATAGTCCTGTCCGTGATCACAGATCGATCCCAATAGAGCGTGGCACGACCATTTTCGAGAACTGGTGCAGGTGTGTACTTATAGTAAGGCACTTCGGAGGCCACAAGACCGTATAGTAGAGCAAGTTGCTGGTGAATTTATTTATTATTATTATTTATTTATTTATAATTATTTATTTTATTATTATTATTATGGGTGCAGACTCATGCAGTTTGCTCCATCGCCTCATGAGTGGACAGTCTATTCTGCAGGTATAAATGCTTATCATCATATCATTGCATATTTACTTATCTGCGGGCCCTATGTATAAATCTAGGATAGAAGGATAGAATAAGCGGAGCGGAATACGCTAAAAACACACGTGTAATCTCGCTACCGGATAAACGTAATTTCAAAACATAAGGTAGCTTCAGTAACGTACTCGTTAGCGCGAAGTACTTATGACGTAGAAATATATTTGACTAAAAATATTTAGTTAATACACGAGTCGGATAACGGAGAAGCTACTGAAGCCTCGTGGTCATGTCATGACGTCTAACAGCGGTTGTGGGTTCGAATCCCGGCTCGTATAAAAACCAAAACCAACCAGTTTATACCAATGAGTTTTTCGGAACTTATGCACGGAATATCATTTGATTTTCGGTGAAGTAAAACCTGCATAGATCTGCAAAGAAATTAAAAGGTTTATGTTAAGTCCCCAATCAGTGTAGGGGCTACTGCCTGTTCCCTCTCATCCGTGAGAGTCGAGTCGAAAAAGATCTACCCTCCTCTTTCTAATTTGCACGGTGCGAGTGAGATAAAGAGACGCCCAGTCGCGCGGGAAGCGACAGAGCAGCAAGTTGAGTGCTAGACGTACAGCAGTGGGACGTATATAGGCTGATCTATTATTATTGTATAATATTAGAGTATTAACACGAATTAACATTCAGACCCGTATTTTTAGATTTTAATAACAGCAACAAGTACCTACCTACTCTTCATGCTTCCCAATTACCGCGTTATTGCTGAGTTCGCATAAACCCGTGTTCATAAGCAGATTATTCGGGAGGCTCGAGCCAGACAGCGTAAAGGCTTTATTTTATCATGACCGCCTACAAACGGATATAAACCTTAACAGAACACTTTAAGTCACGTTTCAGATTGAAGCCTGTTCAGGTAAATGGCTCGACCGGTTAGACCCCATTTATTGCTCCGTGCGCTGTTCTAACGTTATAAGAAAAAGGTTGTAAAAGTGTATGGAGTTGGTAGGATGTTGGTGTGTTTTGGGTTTGGGCGGCGGTGTTGATGAAATGCCGTTTTACGCGTGTTTTTCACGGAAAGCAATATTGGACGGAGGCGTGTCGGATCTGTGTCGCTAAGGTTATCGTTGAGTTTTGATCGTGTGGGCAGTGTGGGATTTTATATCAATAAATGTTGATATCTTTGCGTTATCCCAACTGCATCGTAAACGAGTCTTGAGTCCGCTTATTAACTACCGTAAAGAATTGTCGTAAGAACTAAGTAGTTTTTCTAAATCTTCACACTGTGGGGAACATTCAAGCTTAAAGGTGTGTTCAACTCTTGTGTATGGGCATGAAGTAGGACAAAGCGCTCGAAAGTCGCTATTCTCGGTATCTTTTTTCACATAGTTGTCAGATATTTTAATTATTTATCAGGCATTGAAACAACTGATGATGCCTGTGTCCTATTAACTTTAAGTATATCATTGTTGAGCTAAATTTTTTTTTTTTTGTACAAATAAATAAAACTTAATAAACATTTGCGCCATCTTACACAAATCGACCTAGTCCCAAACTAAGCAAAGCTTGTAATATGGGTACTAGATTAACGATTAACATACTTATATAGATAAATAAATACTTAAATAAAACATCTATGACTCAGGAACAATTAAATATTCGGGCTCATCATACAAATAAATGCCCTTACCGGGTTTCGAACCCAGGACCTCTTGCTTCGTAGGCAGGGTCCCTACCAACTAGCCTAAAGTAGTCGTCAAAAAAAAATGTGCTTGTCTAATTTGTTCTTGAGTTGTTTGACATTAAGAGCTGAAACAACATCGTCTGGCAGTTCGTTCCTAATAGCTTTCACCACCCTGTTGCTTTAGAACTGTCTATAGGGGTTGTGAATGTTGTGATGTGACCTGCAAGCGACCAGGGGACCGATTTTTGACTTTCGAGCGCTCGAAAATCAAATAAAAGCAAATACGTTTCTAGTGTCAAAATGGCAGGCACTTAATTTCTACCAATAGAATTTAATACGAGTGGTCAATACCTACCACTCGTTTTTCATTTTTCTATCGCTATTTTAAAATAGCATTTCATAATTTTTGACAGTTTTCGAGTGAAAGAGTCGAGCACTCGAAAGTCATAAATCGGTCCCCAGACCCCGTATCATGTCAAATCAAATCATTCAAATCAATTATTTATTCTGCAAATAGGCCATAAGGGCACTTTTACATGTCAAACGGTAATTTACAATAAAATAATAATAATCTTACACAATAATAATTTAAAATTGTATATAAAAGGTTAACAAACGAAATGTCATTAAGTTAATGTAAACAAAAAAAAATTGCAAAATATGACCATTACATTCGATATAAGATATGTATCAGCATTAACAGAAGTTAATGATATTAATTCAGTATTCCAGAGATGTATAAGGTCTCTCAGCGTCCAAATACAATTAATAATTATTCTAATATTCTAAGAGATGTATACGATCTCTAAGCGTCAAAACAAAAAGGATCATTAATGTTATATTGTCAGAGATGTACAGGGTCAATAACAATAAAACGTGTCAAGATCAGAATGATGTCTCTCGTCAATACGATAATAATAATAATAACACTAGTATTTAAGTAGTTAACTAGGCCCTTGCAAGCATGAACAGTCCGGACTCCACAAACAGCACCCGATCACGAGTATGACGCATATCTCAGCCATCGCCTCCCTCAACCATATGTTAGGGAAGGTGGTTACCCGATCAACGACGCCACCGTAAGCATAAGCATAAGCGAGCATGACATATTCAAGCCACCGGACATTGATAATAACAAAGATTAAGCAACTTGTTCGGCGAGAAACAGCATTACGTGCTCTCTTCTTACATAAAACGGAACAGTTATTTCAGGTAGGTACTTATAATGATTACATGTATTTAGGTATATTCCTAATAGAATCAGACTACTACTGGCTTAAAGGCATTTTTGTCGTTTAACAAATCGTTGACAGTATAATACGCCTTGCTTAGCAAATTATTCTTAACATGAAACTTAAATTTACTGTACGGTAAATTAACAATTTCAGTGGGTATTTTATTGTAAAAACGTATGCAGTTCCCCACGAACGACGTGCTAACCTTGCGGAGACGACTGGCCTTCACTGCGATCTTGTTTTTACTTCTGGTGTCGGTGGTGGATGGTCGGCCTTATCACACGATAAGTGACAAGATAGAGCGTCCGTCACTGGCTGACACCGTTCCATGGCTCTATCTTGTCACTTATAGCGTGATAAGACCGACCATGATACGGGGCCTGCACGTCTATCATGATACGGCCGCGACATACTCTCGATTTTTCTCGCACTGTACCTCTTGTTCTAAGTGTTCTAATTAGAGAGAGACGGATAGTGTGAGAAAAATCGAGAGAGCTCGCGCGCCGTCGCCTGATAGCTGTACAGCTTTAGGTGATGACCTCTGAGTCGGGTGTTATTGTTCCTTTTAAACATATTATGGAAATCTTTGAGATCATAGTGCCCGGTTAGTATCTTACGGATATTTACGGTACCTATTGAGTATTTTTGTTATAACGTAAAGCTAAAATAATTGTTGATTTGCTATGTTGATATCGCAAGCTTCCATTGTGGTATAAAAAAAATCGTCAGGCACGAAAAGCTCGCCCTTTTACAACAATACAATCAGCTCTGGTCATTTTTACTCATAGTCATACTCCAATATATTTATTGCAAAACCATGGTTACATAAGGTGGTAGAAATCTTAAATGCCAAGTACATGGGAACCCTGCAAGGCCGTAGCAATTTCTTATGGTTAAAGTTAAACTACTGTGCCCCATGCGAACGGATGTGTAAGGCCTGTGGACGCCAGCGGGCAGCGAGGCGATGACCTGCACGTCTAGCACACGACGGCCGCGACATACTCTCGATTTTTATCGCACTATACCTCTTGTTCTATGTGTTCTAATAAGAGAGAGACGGATAGTGCGAGAAAAATCGAGAGAGCTCGCGCGCCGTCGCGTGCTAGCCGTGCTGGCATACCGTGCCGAGCGCCTGATTGGTAGATCGGTTGACGTCTGCGTCCCGCACCGCGTCCACGTCCCGCCGTCGCCCTTGTACACTTTCGGCCAGTGATAAAGGGATTTTCATTTAAGGGGATGCCTTGATTCGAGTCGAACACGCCCCCTAGACAGGGACGCGCTAATGCCTTCCGCGCACGAGAAAAATAGATGTAACACTTCGGGAATGGCTTTTTTGGACAAATTTCGATAAATACCTAACTTAGTGAAGTTTCATCTAAATTTCATGAAGTGAGATTTTAGATAAGAGAAAATACTAAAGTATTAACTTGATTGCGTCGTAAAATAATGTATCGTTTGAGCAGGCTGGGTAAAAAAAAGAAAATACAGACCCAACTTTGGATTTTTTTTCTATGGAGGAAATTTTAAGCAATCATGTATCGATAAAATCAGATAAACAATCATATAGTCAAGAATCATATATCTGAAAATCAGACCTTACTGTTTCTTAATCTAGTCAGAACGGCGTTTCAAAGCACGCGATAATTTCCAATGCACCGCCTGTACCGCCTGTCTGATGGTAAGCGGTTAATTGTAATAATGATTCATTGATTTTTATTGAGGTATTGTATTCTGTTAAATTTGTGAATTGTTTGTTCAGTTTTATTGCGAAAAAAAGACTACCTATGCCACCACAAAGTAACGTACTTGTAAAAAGACAGGCAAGAAAATTGTTCTACGATTTTGCTTTCCAAAGGGAGTAGTAATTAGTTAATACTGACACATACATATTATTACACAAAGAAATGGAATTCCATAAAAAAGGGTCCTCTTTTTGAACATAAGTGTAGGATGCTCAAACTTTCCCCCACCACGTCATCTAATGCTCAAGAAGTTTGCCGGCTACTGTACTCCATCGAATTTTAAATACTGTCGCTCGTCGCCCCTCTGCTCCTTGACGTCCAGACCCACTGCTTAAAGAGTAAGTTCGGGTCCGCATCCCATGGACTCGCGCCCGCAACTGACAAGGGTCGTCGTCGCCGGCTATGGCGTGGACCCTATACACTGGATAGCTTCGTTCAAAAATATTAAGTTACCATACCTACTTAAAAAAACACTCTTATGAAAAAACTGTTGTACTAAAACGAAAATACTGTTGTCCCAGGGTTTATGCTGATGCATGTTATTAATATAGGTAAATATTTTAAAATGGAACGGTCTAAAAAGCTTATACAAGCAACAACAGAGAGATGAGATAAAGTAATTCCTTAGGTAGTTTTAATATCTCATAAGAGGAAATGCGGGGGTAATAGTAGAACTCTTTGTTAACCTATGTTAGAATATGTATTTGTTTACTTATATTGCCAGAGTCCGCTTTCCTACGCGCTTTCCTCCAAATCAAATCAATTAAATCAAATCAATTCTGCTGGATCAAAGCGCATGCTGGAATACCAGGAAACGAGGAGGCGGACAAAGAAGCGAAAATTGCAGCCACCCTTCATAAAGCACCCGACTTCAAACTATACCCCATATCCTATATAAAAAGACTTTGTAAAACTCACACCATGGAATCAAGCAGCAAGTAGGTGAGGTAGGGCACAGCGAAATGTCATCCCGCTCGAATGTGGAGCAGCCCAACTGGGGAAGTACCTCCGCCTTGCAGAAGACCACAGCCATAATAACACTACTACTTGCTCTGTAGTAGTGTTGTGTTCCTGGAGGTGAGCAAGGTCGCCAGAGCTCCCGAGGATGCGTTGTGTTGAGAGCAAGGGAATTTGTTCCTTCAGCTGTCAACACGGCGTATCCTCAAACATATCAAGGGTCGGCAACGCCCATGTTACTCCTTTGGAGTTGCATGCGTCTATAGGCTGCGGTGTCCGCTTATCATCAGGCGGGCCGTACGCTTGTTTGCCAGCGTCGTTGTATAAAATAAAAAAAAAAACTTCTACCAAACATCTACCACTGGATCACAGCTGAAAAACTGGCTTCCGACTTTGCAGCATTATCTCATTCCATCTTACCCAAATTCTCACAGGACACGGCTACCACATATCCTACCTATACCGCTTCAAGATGACCTTTGCCCGTGCGATGGAAGCACCTCACAATCCGTCGACCAACTTTTAAAAGACTGCCCGAAATTCACAAACCCGAGATTTAACCACGAAATCGCCTGTCATAATCTCCATATACATAGAACCATATAACCTGTAGGAAATTCGAAAGAAAGTACAATAGCCTCTTTTTGCAAACTCGCCACCTCCATAGGTAATAAACTGAAAAAGTTCAATGGCACATAGTTCATTCTTCATTTCACCCATCATCCATAACAACCATACTCATCATACATACACAGAATCACTTATTCCATTAGAAACCATTTACCATACAGTAATCGCAGATTCAGTCGCCCGTATCCTTCGCGGGGAACTGCTTTCTGGTATAATCAAAGACAAAAAAAAAATAGGTAACAGGGGCACTTTTACTTTCCACTTTGCGCGATCCAGGCCTTCTTCTTTTGTGAGCCCGTTTTCGCTCATGTCGGCCTCCATGACATCCAGCCATCGCTTCTTAGGTCTGCCGCGGGGTCGAGGGCAGGCCTTAAAATACCGCTATTTTCGCATAGCGCTATCGTTTATAACGATATTATTCCAAAAAAGCGTTATACTCAAAGCGATATTTTACGCGCTGTATAGCGGTATCCATTATAACGTTATGAATCTAAACCAATAGTATATGTAACGATACTTGCTTAAGCGATATTATATCTTAATAATGTTATAGGGCTTATAGTGTGTCTTTTTCGCACTTGTGGTTTCGCCCATTCGACAGCGCGGCTCGTATTTTAATAAGATATTATTACGTTATTCGACCGTATTTTATAATGTTATGATATTCACTCTGTTATGAAATTTATACCGTTATGGGGCATACCGATTTTTATACAACGAAAAATTTCAATACATACGAAATATAACGTTATGTTATCGCTTTTTTTTCATAACGTTTTGAATGTCTGGTCGAGGGCCGTCGAGGACTAGGCCAAGGCATTTAGGCATTGTTTATATTATAGCTCTTAATTTGAAGGAGAAAATAGGGGACTATTGCGGCTCGAAATGCAAGTTTTTGTAGCCTCGCGTCAGCCCGTATATCGTCCTTAATACACGCGACCAATGAACGTATTGAACGAAATATCAATATTTTATACTGTACGCCAACGTTTTCGCAACTGAGCATTGTTCACGTATTATCGGGCGCGTTGACCCGTCACCCCGTGTCGCACATAATCGTGAAGCGACGTATATATTCAATTAGTTACTCCACTGATAGCCGACCTCCATTCGTAGCTATGTATCATTTGTATCACTTTGACGCTCCGGTACATTGTATGTTTTTCAAATCTATGAAATAGGTACTTGTCCTGTATCAACGTCCAATTTTTAATTTGTATCTCTTTGCGGGACGATGTTCGAGATAAAACGTATAATTAACATTTTTTTAATCCTGGTTATAAACTATGATTATGCCAAATTTCATCTAAATCCGTTCAGCCGTTTTTGCGTGAATCAGTAACAAACATACAAACTGTCACTGTAAACTTGCATGCTTCTGAATTTGTATTAGCTATGCCTTATTTTGTACTAGCTTCGCCCGCGACTTCGTCTGCGTGGTCCCTGGATAAAGACTATCCTATATTTTAGTCCAGGCTATAAACTATCGTCGTGTAAAATTGTATCTAAATCGGTTGAGCCCATTAAGCGTAATTTAGTAACAAACATCCAAAAATCCAAACTTTCGCATATTTATTATATTAGTAGGATAACATCCTTGGTACCTAAGATGTACGAAATAAAGGCCCAACACAACATTTTATTAAAACAATACTTATATTAAAAGCACGAAGAAGATAAGAACTCGTGTTTTGGCTTCTGGCCGACGGCAAAATTTATAGTGAAAATACATGTATTCGAAGATTCAGAGTTCAGGTATTTATAACCTTCGACAAATGTCATAGTTTCCCAATGAATCAAAGTATCAATCAATCAAAGTATTTATTCTGTAAATAGGCTTATGCTAGCTCTTTTACATGTCATCTTATAACTATATATTTATATATATATTCTATTTTAACATAAATGCATCCTTATCTTCTACGAATTCCTTTACAGTATAATAAGCTTTCTGTAACAGCTGTCGTTTCACAGTTGCCCTGAATTTATCCATTGACAATTTCGTTAAATTAGATGGTAACTTATTATAAAAGCGCACACTGTTCCCCATAAATGACATATTATTCACTCTATTTAAACGTAATCTCGGAATCGCCAATTTATTTTTATTTCTAGTGTTATAATTGTGTATGTCACTATTAAATTTATACATGTCCATATTTTTCCTTACATACATTATATTTTCGTAAATATATTAGGAAGCAACAGTGAGAGTATTGATTTCATTAAATTTGTCTTTAAGAGACACTCGTGTTCCAAAATTATATATGTTACGTATTGCACGTTTCTGTAAAACAAAAATAGAATTAATGTCAGCAGCTTTGCCCCATAATAATATGCCGTAAGACATGACGCTATGGAAATATCCAAAATACACCAGCCGTGCTGTCTCAACATCTGCAAGGTTACGGATTCTTTTAACTGCGTATGCTGCTGAACTTAGTTTACCTGCCCTGAACCTGAATGAGCCCTTAACTAAAATGGATTAAGTTAGCTCATTTATTTATTTATCTTTTGAAACATAGTAAACTTACTGCGTGTATTTGATTAGAGTTGTTTAGTTTAGTTTTATTTATAAGGTGCATTTTTTATGATGATATTTTAGTTTTTGCTTGTTTCAAAATATTTGTTTTACCGTCATATTAACCGTCCGAAATAAAAGATTTATTATTACTATTATTAAAACATGTTTGTTACGATAAAAAGTTACATCAAGCTAAAGTAAACTTCTCCCTTGTCAACAGAGCGAAAAATGGCTGAGCTACGAGTCCCTAAAAGAAGAGACCCTCGAGAAAATCCGTCGGCTAGAAGAAGAACGTCACACCGTGGACCTCTGGTCGGCCGGACCCGAGTGGGGGCGTAAGCGGCGCCGGCGGCAGGTCGCCGTGTCCCCTCCCTATGTCGTCTACATGCTCCCCGACGCCGACATCATGGAGGACTGGCGACAGATCAGGAAACTCCTCGAGAGGGAGTAGGGGGACCCGGCTAGCACAACTGCCCGTGCGCGCTCGCGACGTAGCCGACTCCGCTCGGTGAGGAAGTGACGCGGTTAGTTGTGCTAGCCCTGTTTGTTAATTCATTGTGTTTGGAGTCCGGACTAGCAAACACGTGTCAAATCATATGACAATGCGTCTTTGGATTTTGACGAAGTATCATTTCAACCTCGATATTTGGGACAAGTGCCATTGTCGTTGGCGCTTACGCCAATATTACGACGTGTATCGAGGCATTTTGTTGCGCATCGTTATTATTGGCATGAGGCGGCGTGACACCGTGTTTCTAAATGTTCCCTAACGCCGACATCATGGGGAACTAGCGACAGATCAGGAAAGTCCTCGAGACGGCTCACGACTCCTCAACTGATTTCGTTTAAGGAAGTGAAGTGACGCGGTTAGTTGTGCTAGCCCTGTTTGTTATTTCATTGTGTTTGGAGTCCGGACTAGCAAACACGTGTATTTCGCGAATCAACTGGCATTGTCTTTGGATTTTGACAAAAAAACATTTTAGCATCATCTCATCATTTGGTGGCACCTAGTTTCAGCACTTAAGTGTACTTTCTTATTTGTATGTCAATCGTTGATCCATTCACTTGTCTCGTCAAATAAGTACTGAAAACAATGCCGGCTGCATAAACGCCCATGAATGTGGTATTTCAGATATGTCTGTATATTATTTAATTTATAAGGACTTTGTAGTACGAGTACATGTAAGTAGTGTTTTAATTTTCTTGTGATGTATGTGTATGTGGCCTAAAGCTACTTACTAGAAGTGGCGCAAACCAGAAGATCTAAAGATCGTCGCGTCCATGTAATTAATCGCCGTTAAAAAACATCTCATTCGTTCAATGTCTTAACTCTCGGAAGGCAGTCATAAACTACATAAAAGTGATGCCATAATCAATATCAATATTCTACAGGTTTTCAAATTTTAACTAATAAAGGCAATAAAGGCCGGTAAATAAAGTACCTGTCTCGGAAAAAAAACAATGCAACGAGAATACAACAGATTTATGAGTACCAAGTTACATATTTATAAAGTGAGTATCCCCATATTTGTTTTCTGGTTAAGGCGCCGTAGGTTCATGGTCTTCTCTCCCTCTCACTGAGCATAAGCGTGAGTGAGATGGAAGTGCGTGCTCGGGAGCGCGGATATCATGTTTTTTAATTTTAATTTTTTGGCCGTTTAAATAAATAAAAATGTAAACACTGATTTCCCTCAAACATGATATTGCCGATTTTTAGAAGCAATTTTAATATTTATAGCTTTTGTGCATAATTTGTTACGAATATTTTAAGTGTATTTTTGTGTGTTTTAGACCTATGTTCGTGATTTTTTTCTATCGAGCGAAATTTGCTTAATCATGTTTCGAAGCACTGATTTCCCTGCAGAAAAGCCTCAAGATTACTATTCGTATTTTTTTGAAACCAAATTATTATAAACAGACGCATTATATTCTTTCAAAAACTCTGTTCGCTTAGCTTCGCTGAACCTACGGCGCCTTAAATCTGCATAAAAGTTGCAGTTACTGTAAGACCTACATTTGCAATGATGCTAAAATAGAAACTAGAAACTACAAATAAATAACGGATGAATCCTCTAAAGAGGAAATGTATTCTGTATCACGAAGCATAACAATGTCTAAAATTCTAAATACGAATTAAAAATACCTGTTAAAAATACCTATTACCAGATTATTTACATCCAAACCGTTCTTTATTGATATTGCTATTGGAAAGAATCCCGTGAACATATTTTGAAACATACTTAATTCAATTTTATGCCGGAGAAAAAAGAGTAACGTAGAATTATCATGTCACTTTTCACAATCAATGACTTTTTGTAACAATGTGACATGTTTTTGTCATGTCGATAGATCCCATAATGTTTATCTTTACTGTGAGTCTGATTTTTCAGAGTTAATTAGATCAGAATAAGGAAATTTATTGCGTGTGCAAAAAGAGGCTGGTAACGTAACGTAAAAGTATGTACCTATGTATTTTGTTTACCGACATTGCTCGTTTTATCAACCATGAACACTTAAGAGGAAACACTAAGGGCGAGTTAATTGAGAAATAGGTATTTGTAAAATGTATTGCTGTCGCGCCAACCTCAAGCCTCCCCCCGCAGAGCGCGATAGAGACAACTGCAGCTTGGACCGAAATACTCATAAATCAACGTTTCGTAGTCCCCTGATTTCTTCTCCAAAACTTGACCTATTTAATTATTTTGTTTATTAAAAATCAAAGAAAGGCTTTGGCCGTGTTCCTATGTTTTCCTTTTTTTAAATAGTCTAATCAAAATTGTTTTGTGGATGTTTGAACACAGCGGAAAATCTGGCATTTTTCTTAGGTTTTTGAAGGTTAACATCTCTTTTAAGAATAAATTTATGAAAAAAAGGTATACATAGAAACATGTCAATAGTAGCCATAGATTTATGGAAAAAAATATATTGCTCTCCTGCCATCATCCAGGGAGAAAACAGGGGACTACGTTTCTATGAAAAAACGGCCCTTGTGTTTCCTCTTAACGATTTCAGCTCATGCTCAATTATTGTAATGGATTGTGTCTTGTATTCAATCTCTGTAGTTTTGCCATATGTACAGTCAGCATCAAAAGTAACTGCGCAATTGACGTCTTCAAAAGCTCTTTTTCCCTTTTAATAAAGACTTCTGATGTCTTCGTTTGCCCAGTTACTTTTGATGCTTTTGGTACTCACGAAAATACACATTCGTTATACACCATGCAAAGACTTATACCGGTATTCATAAAAGTTACTTAATTTGGGCATATTTTTTGGTATTCCAATAATTGTATTTGGGTAATGATCGACGAGTCGGTTTAAAAACAAAAATCTGAAATAATAGGCGATCTTAATCCAAAATTTAATATGGTATTTTTGTATGATAATAATACCGGTATAGGTTTACGGTACCTGACATATAGACATAACTATTTATCCTTCATTTGGACACCCCAATAAACGAATGACAATACAAACGGTAAATAGCTAGTTACCGACTATCTAGGGCTAGCATCTATTCTTCTATATAACATTTAGAATATAGGGAGCAGCTCGGGTGTTAGTGTAATTTAATCAAACATAATTATGTCCATCAATGTTCCCTCGTAGAAGAATATGATGTACCACAGACCACAAAAGATAACTTATTTTTATAAATAGAACTAGGTTAGTAAAATGATAAGAGACCCATGTAACCGCAACGCGACTTCGCGCCGTCTAAATCGGCAATATTTTACAGACTACCATAGTATATACGAGTATATAACTTAAAGCAGTAAAACAGATCCCTACAAACGTCCGATTGAACTCACGGAAATGCGTCACATAAACTTTATAACATTGCAAAAGATTACGTAGCGCATGTACCCGATAACTTGGGGAACTCCTTATGTAGAAGAAAGCGCCTACAGTCAAGCGTTAAAATATGGGTACATACAACCTACTCATAAATATGTCCCATCGCTCTTATATATGTCAGCGGATTAAGGTTTCGGTATATATTTATGAGAGGATTAGGTAAATCGATACATATGTTTGTACGAGCAGAGCGCCCACTAGCGGGTTCTTGGCACTGAAAGTGTTCGGTGGATCAGTCACACATGTGCCACGTAGAACTGGTTTTCAATGGAGCGGAGGTTTCAAAAGTCAAAAGAGACTTTAGTTGAGATATTGCTTTATCTAATATATTTACTGTAACGATAATTTTGAGCATTTACATCCACGTACTGAAATTAGGGGTATATTCGACTGAAGTATTTAATTGCTCGTAGGGTGAGGACCTAATTCTTGACCAGTAGTTAGCCTGGTTAATCCGTAGTAGTTAAAAAGTTCCGTTGTGACACAAAAATTCACCATTGAATTGTATGTTTAAATACCCTTATCACATAACAAATTTTTTTTTATTAAATATTTTGTTTTTCGTGTTGTTTTATTTTTAGACGAAGATGGTTTATTTTTCCATTATATTCTTTCTCTGTATCATATCGATTATTGAATTGTATGATTAATTTTTGTGTCACATCGGAACTTTTGAACTACTACCGATTAACCAGCCTAATTACTGGCCATGAATTTTGTCCTTACCCAGTTCTGAATGCGTGTTGTCGCGTCACGGTTATAACTTCATAAACGACAATATACAGCGTAATACACGTTGTAAGATAGAGCCGAGTGCTTTATCTTGTCGCGATAAACCTTCGTAGACCTGACACATAAGGCTTGTTGGGCGACTGACGCGTTATATCGACAAACACAATTTCCCAATACAGTTCGAACATAACCTCTAGTTTCATCGCCGATTTAACGTCGAAGTCGCGTAGTGGTTTTAAGAGTATTTAAATAGTGTTAATAGTGTTAATAACGCCAATCCTTTTTGAAACCAATCAAGTTTTCCTATGATAATTGTTACCTTTAGTTGAAGGAAATTCTATTGTTTCTTGTAAAATTTGTAAATTAAATTTAGATGTAAAAGAGTTTTGCATTTAATTCTGAATAAATCAATTTGGATTATATTGTTGTTTTATTTATTTGCGCAGGCTCTCACCCAGTTAAAACATAGTATACAGGGAGGAAAGTTAACTCGGGCCCTGGAGGGAAACTACCTTAAATCCTTGAGCTAGCTCATTTTACTTAAAGGAGACATTCCTTTATTTTGAAAAAGAAACAAAACTGCATTCAAAGATTTTCTAAAACTCGCTTGCCTCGCCCGGGACTCAAACCAACTAAAATAAAAATAAAAAACAAACACCCTATTTTATTATACTTATCGATTGTATTAAAGAAAAAAACCAAAGTGATCCAATTCAAACCTTGCCAAAAGGACCCTCTAGATATAAACTTAATCTTGAACAATATAAAAATAGACCAAGTTGAACACTTCAATCTCTTGGGTATAACAGTGGACAGTAGCGTAAATTGGAAGGCTCATATCCAAAAAATTAAAACTAAATTATCGCGGTTCATTTACGCTCTTACAGTGCTCAAGACAAACTCTGACTTCAACACGGCCTTAACTGCCTATTATGCATACGCACATGCTTGGCTTCGGTACGGAGTAGTGTTGTGGGGAGCGAGTACTAACGCGAGCGACTTATTCGTTATGCAGAAAAAATGTATACGTATCCTTGTAAATGCCAAGTACAGAACCAGTTGCAAACCATTTTTTATCCAGCATAAGATACTCACATTTCCCTCAGTATACATTTTAGAAGTAGCCATGTTTGTTCGGAAACATATTGGCTTATTTACATACAAGAAAGATGTATGTAAATTTAATACGCGAACAAAACATAAATTAGTTCCACCAATATCCAAACTAGCCATATTTAAGAATAGCCCTTATTGCAGGTGTATTAAAATTTACAACAAAATACCTTCACAGTTACACGATGAGCGAAAAGACGATGTTTTTATTAGGAAGCTAAAAGACATATTAATTCAAAAATCCTATTATACTATTGAAGAATATTTGACAGATAATAACCTCAAATAAATGTAAAATAATATTGACCGAATGCCATCATTTGGTTTTACAATGTTTTTATTTTATTTTATTCTAATCCTTAAAAAAAAAAAAAATATCGACTGAATAGCAATATTTAAATTTACTTTATTTTTTGAAATATGACATACCTACCGTAATCTAGTTTCATAATAATAATAATTTTTATTTTTGTATACCTAGGCTTAAGTATATTTGTGGTGCCCTTGCAGGGTGTCCATGTGGAACTGACTTAGATTAAGACCTACCATCTGTCTCCATGATATACTTGTATATATGTGCCATATGTGACAACAATGAATAAATGAATATGAATATAATATTCAGGATAAAATTTCTCTAACAATTCTGTTATCTCTCTAACATTCAAAGACTACGAAGTCTTTGAATGTGTCGTTCGCTTCCTCAGGATTCAAAATCAGCACTCGCAGCAAAAACAAACTTTGCTCTCTTGTTACACAAATAACTATTTCGCGGTGTGTCAGTCTGCTACGTATTATTAGCATTGAACCCAAGACATGCAGGAATTTTTATTATGTAAGGTATTCATTTCAACCTGGTAAGTACCTACCTGTACGGTTTCTCGAGGAAAGGGGTATTGAATTGACAGACTGACGCGACGACGAAGTGATCCTATTGACCTACGGAACCCTAAAAACCTACGTCAAATTTCATAAACCTTAAAAACTACTGAACACTTGAATTATGTAAAGAACGTTTATTAAATATATGTACCTACGTACTTCCCAATAAATTAGATTAAAAAAATATTGCCCTTTGAAATAAAGTCGTGAAATGAAATACCGAAATGATTTTTATTCTGCTAGTAAGTCGTAATGGCACTTTTACTAGTACGTAAAGGTGCCATTACGTTACGTAGTAAGTAAGTTACTAAGTAGGACATACGTTTGTACATATTTTTTATTTATTTTTATTGGGGAACAAACAGAAACAAGTGTTCAAGGAACTTATAAACTAGGAACACATGGACGAGCATGCACTTATTTCCTAACTAGCTCTAAGACACATTTGGTTGTTACACATAATTAAAACAACGCTATGGTTACACTTAAGGTGGTACGATTTCTATACATAACGTTATTTGACATTCACTGGCTAACGGCGTGATTTTTTAAGAAACCTATTTAAGTTACTTTCACAAATTAGCTTTCCATTTGCGCGAAATTCCCCCTTTTTTTGAATAAACTTGTATTTAAACTAGAATAATTTGAGCTTTTAGTTTGTGACGTCATACTTTGGGAAAACCGTATTTCTCAAATTATTCGAGTTTATACAAGTTTATTCAAGGAAAGGGAGAATTTAGAATTTATGAAAATTAGTTTCATTTTCGGTGCCGGTTAATGTACAGCCATAATAATGCACGATGTTCCGTACAGGAACACTAATTTTTATTTAATTTTAAAATCGTTAGTTTCTTTGACTGAAGACACAATCTTAAGGGTCAATTTATTTTGTTTCTATTATGTATGGTATCCCTACGAGCTTCTAGCGATTTACTGCTTCTTGTCTTGAAGCCGTCATCCCTGGAGGGATGGCAACACCCGCGCGCTAACAGCGCCACCCGCCGGAAGCGGATATACGAATGGGCAGTGCCACGCACAATGTCAAAATCAGTTCGTTAACTAGCGGCGCCGCGAGACCAACATTTTTCTAATTATTTACCGTGTGTGCGTTGAGGACCTTTCCCCCTTGGAAGAGTGCGCTTACCAGTGACCTAGGAACCTGTGTACGTCATATTTAGCTGGACGATCACCCCTGAACATTCAGCCTAGCCCTTGGGACACGAGGCGGTGGATGGACACAGTAGCGGTGAGTCGTTTGATGCTGTAGGAATATCGTACACACGGCCAAGATAATGTACAGCCCAATAATCCGCGACCATACTGTACATGGATTATCAGGCTGTACATTATTGGACCGTGCATTATCACCCTGAGCAAACTTGGTCCGGGGCAACAATTGGAAGCCAATTTTGTACGAGCTGATAATGCACGGCCCAATAATGTACAGCCTGATAATCCATGTACATTGGGACGGTCATCTGCGCGGACTAATAATCTCCAGCGAGTCGACGCCACCCCACTGCGCGGGGTGTCTATTTCTGGTCTGAGGAACACAAGTGAACCCTAACCTAACCGACCTAAGACAGACAGAGTTCGCTTATGACAAGCCATTTTTATCCGCCCTGATAATGCACGACCCAATAATCCGAGTCCACAAAATGTGGACGCGGATTATCAGGCTGTACATTATTGGGCCGAGCGTTATCGGCTCCCTCTTTTTCTACTCCTGTTCCGTTATCTGTCATTTATATAGGCTTTAGTTCAAATACAATGAGACCGATAATAAGTCGTCGAAAAACTCTATGCTCTATGGATGGCTCATAAACACACTGTTTAGCGTACTTTTATGGTATATACATTTTTCATAAAAGCACTGTTTACTACGATGTCAAATCATGTAACTTTTTTTTATTTGGCCGATGTATTGCAGTGGTACCAACTTCATAAGAAAATTTTTCGTAATAAAAAGTTTTTATTTACGATTTAAAATTTGTATATTATAAATTGTTAATTTACATATTTTATAAATTCTTGGTATTATTTATAAAAATAAACAGTTCGGATTCGGTTCGGGTCTGGATTCGGTTTGGTTCGGATGGCAAGTGCAAACATATTAAAAACAAAACAAACCATAAACAAGAGGTATCATATTTCTGATTTCCCACCAAAATACAAAATACATAAACTATAACTCCTAAACTATTAAGATTTTATTCGTGTTCGTGAAGACAAAAGTGTACGTTCCTTTTAAAATGGTCAAAGGAATTAAAAACTGCACGTCTGAAGAAATTGCGTGAGTAGCAAAAGAACGAATAGAAAATTTGGTCCCTGAAAAGTCTAAATAATGCAATTTATTAAAAATTCGTCGTAGAAAAAGTATTGTATGCAACGGTGTATAACTGGTCTAAAAACGCTCGTGGCGTCTTTAATTGCGATGCTCGCCAAGGCTCGCATCGCAACCCACGACACTCGCGTTTTAAGACCCTTCTTATACTTACTACAGTTGCCTATAATACTATAAAACATCACGCCGTTAGCCCGCGAATGTCAAATAACGTTTTGTATGGAAATCGAACCACCAGAGGGAAGAATATCTTTTGCACTGACAATAGGTACTTTTTTGATTAAATTTCCATTTTGGGAGAAAATGGTCTACACTAACTAAATCTTAAGGCGGTGCATTGGAAATTATCACGTGATTTGAAACGCCGTTCTGACTAGATTAAGAAACAATAAGGTCTGATTTTCAGATATATCATTCTTGATTATATGTTTGTTCATCTGATTTTATGGATACATGATTGCTTAAAATTTCCTGGATAGAAAAAAAATCCAAAGTTGGGTCTGTATTTTCCTTTTTTTACTCAGCCTACTCAAACGATACATTATTTTACGACAAAATCAAGCAAATACTATATAGTATTTTATCTCATCTAAAATCTCACTTTATGAAATTTTAATAAACCTTCACTAAGTTAGGTATTTATCGAAATTTGTCTAAAACAGCGATTGGGAAGAGTCTTACTTACATCTCTTTTTCTCGTGAGCGGAAGGCATCAGCGTCTCTCTGTCTAGAGGGCGTGTACGACTCAAATCAAGGCATCCCCTTAACAAATCTTTTAGATTTGAATGTCGATCTTCAGATATTCTAGGTTTCTTTTTTCATGATTGAGGTGCCTATAAGTTTGAATTATTGCAAATTTTGAAAAAAGGACGTCCTATAAACCTAGTATTTCATTGTGTCAATAACGTAGAGTAACGTTGAGATTGGAAAATATTTAGAAGTGGAAATACATTTTCTGTTTTTGTATTGACAAATACGTAGTATTTTCCCTCTTAAAATTTAGACAGCAATTAAAAGTAACTATTACGAATAAATATTATACTTTTGATCGCTTTGTGCGTGCACATATTTTCGAACTCGACTGTACCTGTTGCTATCAATACCCGTAGACACCCCAATCTGAGTACCTACTGCGCATGTCTAGTGTAATTTGTACCAATTAAGGCGTATTTTAAATGTTTATCATAATCATAATCATTTATTTCGTCATCATGAGTAGGTTATGTACAGGTGGTAGGTATTATAAAATGGAACAACCATGATGTACCTTTCGGCGTATGATAAATTACAGATAAAATGTCAACTTAATAAGCAAGCAGTTAAAACCGAATAAAATTGCGAAATGTCAAGTGTAACAGTATAATTATTGTTATGTCTAATAAGATTTAATTAATACTAAGGTAATCTTGAACATTATAATAACATTTTTCCTCAAGAAATTTAAACAACAAAGATTTAAATTTACTTGGGTTCTTATTTTTTATATCACCTGGTAATTTATTAAATAGCTTATTTATATTTCGTTACCAACATTTTTAGGGTTCCGGACCAATAAGGTAAAAACGGAACCCTTGCGACTCTGTCCGTCTGTCTATCTGTCACAAAGTTAAATATCTCAGGAATGACTAATGCTATCCATTTGAAATTTGGAATAGTTTTGAAGAAAGTTAATCCACGTGCATGGAACATGAAATATGGAAATGGAAAAAAATATGTACAGGGTGTTAACGGGGTCATGATCCGGAATGACAAAAAGCGAATAAGATGATCATACTGAACAACCTTTCCCATGGGACCAACCACGAAATCGCAAAAAAAAACCAGGTATTCCATACATAACTCTCAATTAAATCGCAGTCAACTCACAGTTAACTCTTAATTGGCTCTTTTTTTTTGCGATTTCGTGGTTGGTCCCATGGGAAAGGTTGTTCAGTATGATCATCTTATTCGCTTTTTGTCATTCCGGATCATGACCCCGTTAACACCCTGTATATATATTTTTCATATCTATCTAAAATTACCGATAAGAGCGGGAAAAAAAAGTTTCGTTAGTAGGTCAAGTGGGGTATCATATGAAAGGGCTTGAGTTGGACATTTTAAAACAGTTTTTCGTTTTTTTTTCTATAGTCGTGACGATTTATAAAGGAACTTGTTGAAACCTGTTGGATTCTGAAAGTGCCTTCTTTCAAATAAAAAATAATAATATCTAAATTGGTTCAAAATAATGCAGGGTCGTGACGGGTATATATATAGTGTATGAAAGTTTGTACGGAACCCTCGGCGCGCGAGTCTGACTCGCACTTGCTCGGTTTTTTCTTTATCGGACGAGGGAGTGAAGCGAACGAAGCTCTCTGCTTCAGTTGGGCCAAGTCTAGTGAAATTTTGTGAGCAAGTTCAAAAAAAAATATTTTTTGTTGATTCAGTTTTTCGTATTATTTTTTTTTTTCTGGAAAATACAGGCTCGCGAGTACTACAGCTGACAAAGTGACTAGTAATTATACTCTTTTTACAAAAAAAAACATTTCAAAACGTATTATTATATAATTAAGTATCTACTAAATAATGTGGGAACAAAGTTTTTTTTTTTATTAACGTGGACAACAGCGTTATTGTAGGTATGTCTATTATCTGTTCCATATTGTGTATCGAATTTTGTTTTTTTACGATGTTGTTTCTGTTTCTGTGTGATTGTAGCACACAAATAAACGTTTTATCTGTCTATCTATCTATCTATCAAAGTAGGATAATTAAAGGCATGCCTTAAATTGGAAATCATCCTCTAAGGGGGTGCAAATTTAGGTATATGGAACTACTTAAACCGCTGGACCGATTTAGACGAAATTTGGTATAGAGATAGTTTGAGTGCCAGGGAAGGACATATGACAGTTTTTATCCCGGAAATTATTCCCTAAGAGGGTGAAAGTTTGTATGGAGGTACTCCGCACAGCGTCGTTGTTCGGTCGGTGCGCAGTCTATGGAACTGGCACCATAGCCTTCAGGGTGCTGAGAAGCACTAAGGTTTGCATGCGGGGTCGTAAGTACGCGGGTACATACTAAATTATTATGGCTGCCGACTTCTATAAGGTGGAAGTAGGGTCATTTCGCCGGTTAGCGACCACCTAATTTCATGTGCCGGTTGGCGACCACTTAGCCGAGTTGGTGAACTGAAAGGATATTTTCTCGGTTTTTTAGTAGATTTTCATTCTAAAACAACAAAAGAATGCATGTACAACTAATTGTCTCAATAGGGTCTGTAGAATTGATGTTATCTTCAATAGAAAAAACCTTCTCCTTCAGGTGGTCGCTAACCGAAGGTGGTCGCGTAACCAGCGTAATGACCCGTACTTCTGAAATAAGCGTGATATGACAACATTCCGGTACGGCTACCTTTCTAAAAACACTCGTAAGTACATAACTTCAAAACTTAACACATTCACTGCCAACGATTTCGTAGCGATAATGCTAATAATTACACGGTTCAAGTCACGTAGGTATTAAATGTCACTTCGGGCGACATGTTTCAAGCGACACCGCCGCGAAAACACTCATCTTGAAGAAGAACTCCCAAGGAGTTCGAAACATGTCACCCGTAGTGACATTTAATACACGAACCGTGTAATTATTAGCATTATTTCAACATGTCTCACGAAAGTTTAAATTCGATTGCGACCGCTACGCACGAGAAAACCCGTATGTAGAGGAAAGCTACCACAAGCAGAGCCACCTAGCGGGTTCCAGAGACAGTGAGACTAAGTGTTAGTTTCCGCAAATACAAAGGTAACCCTCATGAGAATAAAAGTACATACTTGACATTGAGTTGCCTTAATTGCATCAAAGTTGTCCATTCAAAAATCCACTCTACGGCCTCAGGTAAAAGAGTCAAATTCCAATGTCAGTTTTATAAAAATTCTGCGATATTTAAACTATACTGAGGCACTGGGTAGGTATTGTGATGGGACGGGCAAAATAGTGTACATTTTAACCCCGCTCGCTACAATGCTACCTACCCTAAGTCTTTTAATTTTATCGTTTTGTCATTCATTACTAACATGCACACCACAGACAGGAGTTAATTTTCGCTCGTTAATATTCGTAACAAATTATGCACAAAAACTAAAAATATTAAAATTGCTTCTAAAAGTCGGCAATATCATGTTTGAGGGAACTCAGTGATACTTTTTTATTTATTTAAACGGCCAAAAAATTTAAATTAAAAAACATGATATCCGCGCATCCGAGCACGCACTTCCATCTCGCTCACGCTTATGCTCAGTGAGAGGGAGAGAAGACCATGAACA
The DNA here is from genome assembly GCA_947578815.1 of Epinotia ramella. Classification (NCBI taxonomy): domain Eukaryota; kingdom Metazoa; phylum Arthropoda; class Insecta; order Lepidoptera; family Tortricidae; genus Epinotia; species Epinotia ramella. The sequence goes on along the minus strand of OX388214.1, from coordinate 2,736,266 downwards.
TAAGGCACCTTAACACTTCCTGCTGGCATTCTATTCTTGCCATGCGGGGCGACTCTTCTGAATCTGTGAACGTCAATATATCGAAGCGAAAACAGTTGCCCAATTGTCGGCTATATTGAAATGTACGTATATGTCTTGAGTTGAACGTTTACTCAACGTTTAAAATGACTTTTGAAATCACATGTTTTTAATTGCCATCGGTATCATTATTATGGGAATGTATTAACTTTCACTTAAGTAGGTACAAATAGCAGTCCATAAAAAACTTAGTCATTAATAGCAATAAGCAAAGTACCTACTGGAGACTATAACAAATAAATCATAAATTAACCTACCTATCGCATTTTGGTAGGTACAGTCAAGTTGTGCATACAACTTAGGTACTCATAAATATGTCCACCTCGCTTTTATGTCAGCCGATTAAGGTTTCGGTACCTACACATCATTATGAGAGGATTAAATACATAGGTGTTTTTGCACCTGACTGTTCCTACAATTCTGAACAAAATTGGTTAAAAGGCCTTTGAGCTATCGCAGATAATTTCGCAGCCCTAATATCATTATATTAACACTGTCACTGCTAGGGACCTCACTTTCCGCTACATACGGGGAAAACCACGGGATCGGCTACGAGCGTAGCACGTAGCGATTCTTATTTATTTAGAGAACAAACAAAGATTAATGTACATAAAGACTTAAAACTTACATAAATACAACTAAACATGCATCACCTCCTCACTATTTCCCACTAAAACATAAAAGAATTATAGGTGTTGCCAGGTTTAAATAAATATCTAGACAATTTTACAACAACCCTAGATATACCATACTTTCTTGAAGTGGTACCCATTACAATACGTACTTGATACCTACTATATTAATTTGTTACGTGTCTTGGTAATGAATGTGTTGAAAAAAACTAGTGCCTACGCCAAGTCTTGGGATTAGGTGGCAAAGCAGACCCCGAGCTCGTTTAGAAAACCGGGAAAAACGCTAGGAGGATGATGAAATATTTTTATATTACCTATATACATGTACAAGTATACATATATATATTTTTTATAGATTCATCTCGTGAAGAGATAATTATTCCATACTAGCTGGACCGCCACACTAGAAGATGTAGCTCGGAAGGCGGCCAAGTTAAAGTGGGACTGGGCTGGTCACGTCTGCCGCATGCCGAATGAGTTGTGGGCCAAAGGGACCACGGAGTGACAACTTGGACTCCTTTTTAAAACACTGGCCAGACATTGCTCAAGACCGTGATGATTGGAAAAAGAGGGGGGGGGGGGGGGGGGGGGGGGGGCTTTGCTCAGCGTTGGACATAGCAGGCTCGATATAATAAGCTGGACCGCGCAGCGTCCGCGCCTAGCAAAAGGGTCCTGTGTGGCCCGGCTTGTAGTTTAGTCAAAAAAAAAAAAAAAAGCGCCGCCCGCGTACATAGAACCCAGGCAAAGCAGCGGGATTAAATATACTTATCTACTCTATGTCCCTCCTCAAGGTTCATTCTAGTACTCAAGTGAAAGAATGTTTGATGAAATCAGATTGTTTCCTGAGATTCCCTAAATACAAACACACAAGCTTACAATCTCATAGGCTTTTCCTTTTTATAATAATACAGATAGAATAGATGGATAGATTATGAAGTATTTCTTAGCAACCATGATGCATATTTTACAGCTGAGAGAAGATAAGATAAGATAAGGTATATTAAAATAAATATATTTGGAGACATTCTTTCTTACACAAATCTACCTAGCCCTAAACTTTAAGTAAACCTTGTGCTGTGGATAATAGACGACGATGTATATAGTACGTGCCTTACGTACGCACTTATACAATAGATAAACTATCTGCCCGCGCGGCAAAAGACTGCTGTACACACTGGGCCAACGTTGGCGCGTGAGTAGAAGGCAGCTATGCGTTACAGAGAGAGGGCTATAATTCGATCTCTTTCGTTTACATAGCTGCCCCCTGCTCACGCGCCAACGTTGGCCCAATGTGTACAGCCGGCAAAAGAAGGCAGGGAAACCCGCGGGATAAACCATAGCCTAGTGGTTCCGGAGAATACCTACCCATTACATACAAACTTACAAAGCTACAATCTCACATACTTATTATATTACTTAGTTATATTAAGTAGTAATAGGTCTATTCATTTATTACGTAATACGATTTGGTGGGAGGAGGTTTGAACATGTCTAACTTTACAAGGAAAATGTTTATCAAATTCATATAAGTAGTTTTTCTTACGCTATAGGTCAGAAGGTGGCTTTTGTATTACGTAATGAATGAATATCCCCTATGGATAAAATACTGACTGCATTCAAACAAAAAGTTGACATATTTTTTTTTGAAAAAAAATGAATATAAATTAAAATCGTATGTCAATTTTTTTATGAATTGAATTGATGCACCCTTTTATTTAGGTCTTTGATAGATTTAGCTGTCAGAACTACAGACTTCTATGAATACGTACCGCACATATAAGATCAAAAAAAACAAAAATATTTATTGGTATCATACTAGGTAAAAGTACATTCGTGGCTGGCGTCTCCCGGTAAGTATAGCAATATACTTGTGTTCGGGGGCTCCGCTCTTCGTTTACATGATTATAATACTTATAATACAGTTTAGTAGATACAATTTATTCATTGATTAAATCAATTAAATACGTACATACACACATAGATATTACATGCCTACACTAACGGCTTTTAACAGGACTCGATTTCTTATTATGTGCAAGGTTTCTTGAGAAACTTTAGGTAGCTTTTCTAAATTCTAAAATCGGCATCATGATTCCTTAAGGGGCTCCCATACGCCAATGACCTTCGATCTGAATCCCTTAGTTTCCTAATGTTTTTTGTAGCCTATTATATTAACAACAACGGCTTTAAGCATATAGTATCCCATATTTACTTCAAAGTTCATTGTTTTCGAGATATTTGGCATCAAAGTTGAACAATTTTAGGCCAAAAAACTGGTTTTCTGACCATAACTTTTGTGATGAAGTGAATGAAAATCAAAACCCTGGACCAGTTTATAGAGACGTCATATACGAACCCAAATATGTAGGTTTCGTATTATGTTAGATCTTTCACGTCAATAGAGATACGCAATAAGTGTTATTTTAGACAATGTTAAAAAAAACATACAAAATTAAGTATTCATTTGGTTCAAAATCCGGTGGACCAAAATGGAGATAAAAGATTGAAGAACCGATAGCTGTTTGATTTATAATTCTATCTGTAGTGCGAAAGGAGATACGATTCAAAACTTGTCAAAAATCGATGAAAACCTCGGGTAGCCCCTATACTTAATTTTGTAGGATTTTTTTAAACATTGTCTAAAGAAACACTTATTTCGTATCTCTACTGACGTGAAAGATCTAACATACGAAATACATATTTGGGTTCGTCTATGACGTCTCTAAAAACATGTCTAGTGTTTTCATTTTAAATTAATTAACACAAAAGTTTTTTGGCCTAAAATTGTTCAACTTTGATGCCAAATATCTCGAAAACCGTAATCCATCATTTTACAGAAAATCGTTTCATCGATTATCGTTTCCTATAACACTATTCGCGGAATGGTACTACCACTTAGGAATCATTTATCGAACTTCGTTAGATCGCTCATACGATTGCTCGAATTACCTTTTACACAAGAATCAACTCATCGAATTTGACTTCATTATTTTATTTGTCCATCGACATAGTCGTTCATCGAATCGCCTTTACTATAATTTTGTTTTAACGTAAGTTTCAGTTCCCAAAATTACTACTACATAGAAAATCGTTTCATTAGTGTTACTATACTTGATAATTCGTTTCAACGACAGTGCATTTTCATAAGTCTTGTTTTGTCGATTCTCATTTTACCTAATCATCACTGTCATAGCCAAATAATCTTTTTACTTAGATTTAACTGTCTAAATAATACTGAATTATCATAATATTTACTTGTTCATCATAATAGTTACTAAAAAGTGTATCAAAAAAAAGTAGGTCACATGCGTCCCTCAGAGCGCAAGTAGACGCCCCGCGTAGCGGGGCGTCGTCGACACGCTGGCGGGTCATCAGACTGTCAAACAGGTACAAAAATGAAAAATATAGATCAATAACAAGCAGGCACCTAACACAGAACGTCAGTGATAGTCAATGTAATATACAATATTGGAGGTAGGTAATTGTGTTATTTACGAATGACCGCAGTCTTTTTTTCTAACTCGCTGCAATAACAAATGCGTCGTTCGATGAAACGTTACTGCGATGAAACATTGTTCGTGGCAATAATAACATATGGAACGTACCATCTGTGAATCACGTTTCGATAAATTAATACTATGACTAACTAATTATTCTATGAAAGGTAAATTCGATGAATAGTTAAGCTACGATTTGACACAAATTCGAAACGATTAACTATGAATAGTTGTTCGATTATTTAAAAAGCAATGAGATGATGATTATGTGATTAGAAAAAAAAATGAAATGTCATTCGTGGAATAGTTTTCGGTGGTATGAAATTTGATGAAAGATATTTCGATAAAGTGATAGCTACCCCTCGAAAACAATTAAATATAATTAATTATTTTTAATCAATTTCCCCTGTGCTTACAACAAAGCTTTTTACGACGAAGAGTTCATAAGAAATCAAAAACCGGCCAAGTGCGTGTCGGGCCACGCTCAGTGTAGGGTTCCGTAGTTTTTCGTCCAGAAATTAGTTTGTATTTTTTTTTTAACTATTCAACCTATCAAGTTGAAAATAATTTTCCTAGAAAGTTTTTATAGTTCTACTTTTGAGATTTTTTTCATATTTTTATAACTTATGGTTCAAAAGTTAGAGGGGGGGACACATTTTTTTTTACTTCTGGAGCGATTATCTCCGAAAATATTAACATTATCAAAAAATGATTTTAGCAAACCCCTATTCATTTTTAAATACCTATCCAACAATATATCACACGTTAGGGTTGAAATGAAAAAAAAAACACTTCCCACGTTACGTATAGGGGAGGTACGGTCGAGGTCATAAATACGTTTACACTTTTGCACCTTATTGCCTTGTAATAAGGTGCAAAAGTGTAAACATATTTATGACCTCGACTGTACCCTAATAAAAATAAAAACACTTGTTATTTTACCGGTTTGTCGGCGTGATTGATATACATATTAGTACCAAATTTCAGCTTTCTAGTGCTAACGGTTACTGAGATTATCCGCGGACGGACGGACAGAGTCGACTACGGAACCCTAAAAACATTCCTTGCCTTTCCGGGACGGGGAACACGTTATCTTTGAATAACGCCTGTCTATTGAATAGAGCCACTGCTACTGACCCGAGGCTATTGTTGTCCAAGTGGTCCTCTTTTTTTTCATAAGTGAACACTAGACAGGGGATTTGAAGAAACGCGTGGACTAGGAATCGGTTTTTAGGGTTCCGTAACCAAAGGGTAAAAACGGGACCCTATTACTAAGACTCCGCTGTCCGTCCGTCTGCCTGTTGTATGTATCTCATAAACCGTGACAGTTAGACAATTGAATTTTTCGCAGAAATGATGTATTTCTGTTGCCGCTATGACAACAAATACTAAAAAACAGAATATTTAAGGGGGCTCCCATATCAAACGTGTTTTTTTTTGCCGTTTTTATAGATAATGGTATGGAACCCTTCGTGCGCGAGTCCGACTCGCACTTGGCCGGTTTTTTTCTTTAAAGCGCACGTGCAAAACATATGTGTCGTTTTAACATGTTTGTATCTCCGCACATATCTTCACCACATTTTAATTGAACGAGCGAGCGAAGCGAATGATCTTCTCTGTTTCAGCTTGGGCCAAAAATTTTTCCTATGATCGGATGGCCAGACATCCCGCTGTCCGGGAACGCGTTGAGGTATCGAGTTGAAATTAAAACCCAGAGGGGTACTCAGAGAGGTAATCACGTTACGTTTAGAAGGCGCATTAGGACAGTTTAAGGCGGTGCATTGGAAATTGTCGCGGGCTTTGAAACGCCGTTCTGACTAGATTAAGGAACAATAAGGTCTGATTTTCAGATGTATGATTCTTGACTATATGATTGTTCATCTGATTTTATCGATACAATCGTGTAGCTTAAAATTTTCTCGATAGGAAAAAAAATCAAATTTGGGTCTGTATTTTTCTTTTTTTACTCAGCCTACTCAAATGATACATTATTTTACGACACTATCAAGTTAATAATATAGCATTTTATCTCATCTAAAATCTCACTTTATGAAAGTTAAATAAAACTTCACTAAGTTAGGTATTTATCGAAATTTGACCAAAAAAGCCATTCCCGAAGAGTGTTACATCTCTTTTCCTCGTGCGCGGAAGGCATCAGCGTGTCTCTGTCTAGGGGGCGTGTTCGACTCAAATCAAGGCATCCCCTTAACTGACATTTTTCCGTATAAAATCTGTCATTTAGATGCATTACAATGCGTTATGTGATCGACCTGCGATCTACAGCCCCTTGAAGCTTTGAAAAAATCTAACTTCTAAGTAAATGTTAAAAAAGATACCGCCGTCTATGCCGCAAAAAACGTAGATATATTTCGATACTCTCAAGGGAATCAAAATTTATAGGGTACTTTCCGGTAACTTAGAACTTGAAAGGACACCGCACATCTAGTGTCCAAAAAAGAAGCTTGGTGAATTTTCTTGTAAAAATCTATTTTACGTATTTAAGTGTATTCTAAAACTAAGTACCCCTCCCCAGCCAACTTATTTCGAATATCTTCAAAGTACAGACTTTCGAGCCTCTTCAGCTTTATTATATTTATTTATAGATAATGAATGGCCACAAGCTTTCTATGTATAGTTTTTGAGAAAAAAATACTTGTGGAAATCCATCCAGAATTGAGTAAATAAAATGAATCGGAAAAAAAGATCAGATTCGAATGAAAAAAAACGAATGTTATAAAAATCGTTATTTCCAACAACTTTTTCAAAGAAACATACTAATAAAAGTTTTTGCTATCCAAGTAATACCACATTTAAAAAAAAGCTAAACCTTTCTTCTGTAAAATACGTTTTACGGCACTCGTGCAAACTTTTTGTTTCATCCGGTAATTGACATGGAAAGAGAGATAGTTTAACCACTTTTTTGCCATGAACAAGTTTAAAATTAAAGCAGTAGTTTTTTCGTAATTATAACACAAATGCATTTTTTTAGCAAATACCGTGTAACAGTATTCTTTTCAAAAACTGGGCCGTGTAAGTTTTTTTATTCTATTGTGTATATAATGTATGAAAAACCTGTCTATGTACATAGTAAATCTCCTTTTCTTAGACATAAAGCCGGATTTTGGTTGAAAAAGGGTTGTGATGTGTTGTGGGTTGTGTCTACGTTTTTTTTTACAGTATCAACTACACTTATATAACAGACAATCACTTTGTTTACCAGTTAACAATGAAATACAATCGCATTGTTTACTGGGCTGCGAGAAGTGAACTCGGTTAAGCTAGAACATGTCTAGAAAAAGAATCCCCACTATACCAAAACGGATTTTTTTAACAGACACTTATTTTAAACACTTTTTGTCCAGGGCTTGAATCTTCGGGCCTATACGTAAACGAGTGTTTTTTTTTACGCGCTGTCGACGCGCGTTCCCCTACTTACCTAGCGGATGGTAGACATAGATGTACGTATGTGGCATTCCAATTTCGACGCTCGCTTCCACACATCTATCTTCAGACGGGCGCAGTACTTCCAAAAATCTACCCAAAAGTTAACTTAACACATTCACTGCCAACGAATTCGTAGCGCTAAGCTCGTAGCCGATGCCGTGGTTTTCCCGCTAAGTAGAGGAAAGGCTCCTACGACGGAGCGCCCGCTAGACCTTGGCCAAGATTTGCATCGAACGACTTAATCTAGTGGGCCGCACAATTATATGCTGTGTAAACGACCTAGTTCTCGACGTTTGCACTAGTGTTTGACACGGGCACTTTATGTCAAAGTAACATGGCTTAAGTTCGAATAAAGAAAAATCCTATAAGTTCGAATTTAACCCATATTGCTTTGATATAAAGTGCCCAACTGCTCATGTCATACACTAGTTCAACTAGCAATAAAATAGAAAAAAACATACCTCAAAGTTCCCTGAACCAACTATCTCGACTATAGTCAAAGGGAATTCTTCAAAGGTGCTGCTGATGCTATGGAAAAAGACTTGAATTTATAGAAATAAATATGAAATGACTAAAATATTTTAAACGCATTCGTAGAACAATCGAATTTCAGCACCGACAATGTTTCGGGACAAAAGCTTATTTCTAGATAAGGTTTTCAGAAATAAAACGAGCACCTAAGTCTTATTCCTTACCGGTTTCTTCAAAGTTAGGAAAATTGGGGATTTTCCTACTCAGAATCTTTACAAAAGTACGTCGTTGTAAGTCACAGACCTCGGTTTACTGGTCTGTGTTGTAAGTAATTTAGTAAATAATAGGGGTGTATTTAAGAAGGACCTGAAAAACAAACTGGTCGTAAGAGCTTATTAGACGCTAGATGAATTCTTTAATGACAAAGTCTGATTGCATGTTTATATAATTTTAGTTCTATTGTCGTGTTAAAATAGAACTCTCTTGACATTTTGAACTTTAATTATTATTATTATTTTTGTAAATCTTTAATTGTCAGATTCCTTATTCTTAATTCTGTATGACATCTACTTACTATTGGTTGATAATATTGATATTTTTAAATCGGTTTAACATATATAGGTATTTAATATAAGAACATGTGCTATGACGTAACTTTTTATTATTGTAATTGTTTACCTATTTTACTTTATTTTTGTACGCCGCAAGGCAGAACATAGAGGACTCCCAACCTAGTTTAAGATCTGCGATGTACCTATGTTTCACAAAATAAATTACTTACACTAAATAAAATAATCAATAATATCATATTTTCTCGAAAAAGGATTAAAAATGTAGTCAAATGGAGAAAAAATCAACGCAAAAGGTTAAATAATCACGTAGTTATTAAGTGTCCAAAGTTTTAAGAAGTGTTCTGTCCCTTTTTCGCAAAACGCAACTTCATATGAAACGATGACGCTTGACGTCACTAGGGTCAGCTCACACCGAGACGCGACGCGACGCGACGCTGCGCGCACATTTTTAATAGGGCGACTCAAAATATACTTTATGTACTACACGAAAAGGTACACATTTCATTGTGAGAATTCAGAGTAAGTTGCGCCACGCAGCGTTGCGCCTCGAGATGCCTCACGGCGTACAGCGGTGCATCGCGACGCAGCGCTGCATCGCCGGCACGCGCGGTGTGCAAGAGCGGCGCTGCGCCTCGCGAAGCCGCGTGACGCAGCGCGACGCCGCGAGGCGCAGCCTGAGGCCACTGTGGTGACCTGTCTCTACTATTTTTCCGTCCAGTCTTTACGTCGTTCTCATACGCTTGCAAATGGTAGACTGCGGGTGGAAGCTGCGGGGCGGGTGTTCGGCTGCACCGCGCGGCGTCTCGCTGCGGAGCGAGGCGTTATGTTGCCAACAATTTTACGATGCGCTTCGAGACGTTGCGATGCGTTTCGCGGCGGCGCGTGGCGCAGCGCGAAATCACTGGCCTCTTTTTGCATCGTCGCGTCGCGTCGCGTTTCGGTGTGAGCTGACCCTAATAGACGGCAAAGTGCCGCGCCCCGTCGTGTTCGGCACCGCCGTCGACGCGGCCCCCCGGCAGCCTCGCTTAACGTGACGTCACACACTGTTTGCGTTTTCTCTCTCTAACAAGCAATATTAAAACGGTTGTAGCTTCGTAATTCTTAGAGATATCTGAATGGGATTTTCGTCACTAGGCTTTTTTTTGCCTTCTTTCTTTTGGAGTAATAATAATTTTCGAGTCTACACCCGTATTCAAAGGTCGGCTACGCGCTTGTGATTCTGGAGTCACAGCTGCCCATACTCCATAGTTACAGGCCCACGCACACATACAGCCGCGCAAGGGCAAATAGTTATACAAGGTGGGCAAGAGGTATGTTTTTTTTGTGACGCAACTTTTTTTGACGGATAAATTCACGATTCTCTTAACGGAATTATTAACTGAAGAGACGGCAAATGTATTATGGAACGTCTTAAATTAAATTTAATGATCATTTATTTCGGAATTTAAGTTTCCATATTGTATTTGTAGTTTATTACTAAAATGATTAACCTATGTTAGTTCTACTATGAATTAATTATGTTATACTTATAAGTAACTTATAGGTGTTGAAGCGCCGCAAATACTCGTCTTTAGTTAAAGACTACGAGTTTGCGGCGCTTGCGGTAGAAACATTGGGTCCCTGGTCAGCTGACATGAAATCATTTATGAGGGCAATGACTGAGCGACTCAGCGGCGCTTCAGGGGACCATAGGGCTGGCGCTTACCTCTCGCAACGTATTTCATTAGCAATACATAGAGGTAACGCCGCCAGCGTTATGGGCTCCATGCCGCAGACGGAACTGCTGGACGGGGTCTTTTTGCTATGACTGGGTTAGGTTAGTTTGTAAGTTATTTTGTAATTCATTTATTGTTTCTTCGTTTATTTTATTGATTATGTTGTTATGTTTATAAATAAATAAATAAAAGTAACTTATTCTATTGCAAGCATGTAGGCTATTCCAATATTGCCAGAAAGCGCCATCTACCCTCTCCGCTAATGTGGCAAGGAGACTGTTGGCGCTGCTGCGCACGCGCCGCGCCAGCGACGCCACCCGCATGCGCATGACAGCGTGGAGCCATCGGTGCGTGCCTCCGCGAACATACCGCTAGCGCTGCAATAACGCGGCAGCCCCACAGCATCCTAAAAGCGTTATTATATTACACGCGTAGGGCGTAATATAATAACGCTTTTTTTGAGTAAAGTTGATCCATAGGCTGCAAGTGTAAAATGTTTGAAAGTACGCCTTAATAGTTTACTTTAAAAACAACATTTTGACCGACTTCAATTTAGTACTCCGCCAAGCCACGAGAAAATTTCCACATTTCTTTTCCAATTTACCACATTAAGTAACTGATTTTCGAGAGCAAATGCGTTGATTATTAGAGAAAAAAACCGAATCGCCGTATGTGGGCTGATAATATTTGAGGACTTCCGTCGAATCCACAAGGATCACCTTTGGCACTTCATTAGTTGCTATTTCAACGTTATCTTATCAGAAGCTGTGATATACTTTTGTACTTTTAAGTACATAATTGAGGAATTCCATAAGTTATCTGTGGTCTTCATCATCAGCCACTCCACCAAATGTATGATTTCCGGGTATACACGAGTTATAATAGAAAATACCAAAATCACTACACGCGTGCCTAATATAATTGAGGAGTACCCTCAATTCCTCATGGATCCCATCATCCAACTGAATTTTTGAAAAAAATGGGACCCACCTGGAAGCATTTACTTACCAACAAAAAAAAAATACTAATCGGCTCATCAATGACGGAGTTCTGAGGTAATAAACATTGAAAAAAAAACCGGCCAAGTGCGAGTCGGACTCGCGCACGAAGGGTTCCGTACCATTATCTATAAAAACAGCTAAAAAAAAAAGTTTGTTCTATGGGAGGCCCCCTTAAATATTTATTTTATTTTGTTTTTAGTATTTGTCGTTATAGCGGCAACAGAAATACATAATGTGAAAATTTCAACTGTCTAGCTATCGCGGTTCTTGAGATACAGATCAACATTACTCCGAATTTAAAAAAAACAAAAAAAAATTAGACACAAGGTGTTACTACAGATGCTCTAAGGAAGCGTCCTTTTAAATATTTGCCCCTGTTACAGGCCACACACTGTATAGTAGTGTAGGTAAGGCTAATGATATATGTAGGTATATAAACAAGTTGTCCACCCTTTTATAAGCATAATTATGTTCGTAGCATACACGAAGGCGGATGCGGGTGGCGCAGAACCGGTCACTTTGGCACTCCTTGGGGGAGGCCTATGTCCAGCAGTGGACGCCTTTCGGCTGATATTGTGATGATGATGATGATACACGAAGGCTGACAAACAATCATTAAAAAGGGTCAGTTTGTGAAGATTCGTTATATTTTAGGTCACCCGTAATATACCCGTAAATAGTTCCTAATATTTAACGCAACATTTTAAAACTCTATGTTATCTACTAACACTAGAATTAAGTTTTTCATATATTTTTAGTAACAACTATGGACATGTTCTGAAATAAAGTATTTGAACTGAATTAAATTGAATTTTCACGCCAATGTTCGGAAATGTGGCAATAGATGGTCTAAAACCAAGCTGGAAAGTAGGCAATAGCTGTAGCACCTGAACAATGTTTCATTGCAGTAGTGGTTGTTTGTTATTGTAGGACAGTTTGAACAGCGCCGGCAGCGCGCGGGCCGGCCCGGCGCGCTGCCCCCCACACGCGCTAAAAGTGTTTCATATTATGATCTTTAATTAGGTACTTCATTTTGAGTTATAATTATAATTATTTGCAATTTCCTCGCAGTAGGCGTGAAAAGCACTATGTAATGTCTCGGCCAAAAGTGCAATAGATGGACTCGTCTCCTTCGAGGTCCTCATCTAGCGGCTCGGACCTCGAACCCACTCGTCCATCTATTGCCTACTTTCTAGCCTTTACAACAATGTACCTACTAATAAACTTATTGATATTTTTTGGCTTTCTGTATTTTTTTTCTTGTTGTAACTTGTGTGTATGTAGCAAACAAATAAATGATTTGTCTATCTATCTATCATTGAACGAGCAAGTGAAGCGAGCGAACATTCTTGAGACGAAATTTCTTACGGATATCCGGATGTCCGGCTGTTCGTTTTTACAGGTCGCATTTTCAACCAGCCTTTGGAAACTCGCTTATAATGAAAAAAATGTCTGTGGACGAAGTCCCATTGCAGCCAACCTAACAAAACACAGAATACATGGACCTAATATATACTCTAATCCATCCATACTCATATTATAAATGGGAAAGTGTATGTGTGTCTTTGTTTGTCCGTCTTTCACGGCAAAACGGAGCGACGAATTGGCGTGATTTTTTAAGTGCAGATAGTTGAAGGGATGGAGAGTGACATAGGCTACTTTTTGTCTCTTTCTAACCCCTTACTTACCTAAAATTGGGGGTGAAAGTTTGTATGGAGCTACGATATAAACGAGTTCTACGCGGACGGAGTCGCGGGCAGAAGCTAGTACAGAATATATTTTACTAGCTGATGCCCGCGGCTTCGCCCGCGTGGTTATAGGAAAATGTAACATATTGAATTTTCCCGTGGGAATTAGATGTTTTCCCGCTGGAAAAAGTAACCTATGTCACCCTCCAACTTCTAAACTATCTCCATAGTCCATACAAAAAATCACATCAATACGACGCTCCGTCGCGACGTGAAAGAAGGACAAACATACACACTTTCGCATTTATAATATTAAGTAAGGATTGGCAATATTTTCTTTACAATGGTAGTAGACACAAGAGAATCTTAAAAAAATCTTAAAACAATGTATGAAGAAGCCTCTTAAACCACTACGTTTTATATTCGCTTTGTTTTCTACCGATTCTCGTGAAGGTTTGTGAGCAAGTTCAGGGACCGATTTTTGACTTTCGAGCGCTCGACTTTTTCACTCGATAACTGACAAAAATTATGAAATGCTACTTTGAAATAGCGATAGAAAAAGTGGCATTGACCACTCGTAATTAATAATATTGGTAGAAAGTAAGTTTGTGCATGCCATTTAGACACTACAAACGTATTTACTTTCATTTGATTTTCGAGCGCTCGAAAGTTAAAAATCGGTTCCCTGTTTTTTTTTTAGTCGTTTCAGTTTTTCAATATAATAATTATTTTGCTTTGAATTAATTGTTTGTATTTATTATTAATTGTGTAATAAATCGGAGTTCAATATTTACTAATATTGAGTCACATTTACACCGAGTAATAATTTATACTAATATATATACAGGGTATCCCAAAAGGCAATGTTAAGCCGCAACAGTCAAATTAAAAAAGCGGCCATGTGCGTGTCGGACCACGCCTATTAAAAAGGTCGTATCGTTTCTAAAATCTCACGGCACTTACGTCCTTTTCTTTAAGGAAGGCAGTTTTTTAGAAATATCTCGAAAACCTCTGGACCGATCTTGTTCAAAACTATTTTCGCTGAAAGAATTTAATAAGCCCTATGTCCATGATTTTTTAAATATTTTAGTTACTTTCGGGGCGATTATCTCCGACTCTATTCACTTAATGAAAAAAAATGCTGAGAAACCTTATATTTATTTTGAAAGGCCTATCGATTGATGTGCAACACGTGGGCTTGCAATGAAAAAAAATTTTTGTCTTTTAGTTTTATGTATGGAGTGCCCCCATAAAAAATTTTTTTTTCGTAATTAAATTACAAACTAGCGGCTAACAAAATACACCTATCCTCAAAATTTTATTCAAATACACCTTATAGTTTTCGAGTAAAATGCCTGTGACATACGGAAGGACAGATCAATCTATAAGGGGTCCGTTTTTTGCCATTTGGCTACGGAACCCTAAAAAAAACCTTGCATAATGAACAACATGCATCCTTTAAAAAAACCACAAGTTTTTCTTAAATAATCTAGTTAAACTTTAGTACTTACCATGTTGAAATTCGGACCAAATACCATATTTAGAAGCTAACTGCAAAAACCTTAACTACGCTCATCTGAGCGTAGTTAAGGTTTTTGCAGTACAGACTGTTACAGTTAGTCCGTTAAAGTACATGTTTGGGAATAAAGTGTTATTTCATTTAGAACGGAGGCCTTTCTAATTAGAACACTTAGAAAGAGACGGTTAGTCTATCTCGCCGCGACACATGTCGCGCGCCCTCTTGTACAAGATATAAGATATTTATTCATAAAAGTCAGTGTTTTACAAGTCAGTCAATAGGTAAATAATAGTTTAATTAATAATATCAGCACGTCTAGCACACGACGGCCGCGACATACTCTCGATTTTTATCGCACTATACCTCTTGTTCTAATTGGTCTAATAAGTGAGAGACGGATAGTGCGAGAAAAATGGATAGAGCTCGCGCGCCGTCGCGTGCTAGCCGTGCTGGATGTCAATGAGGTCGCGTATTGCTTTACATGTCTGAATCTTACAGGAGATTACAATTTAAAAATGAAAAACAATAAAATAAATACAAATTAAACCCGAGTGGGTTGACTTTGACAAAGCTTGTTTCTGCCTATAACTAAACTAAATAATGTAAAATGACATGAAAAATATTTATACTGTATAATTATCCTACTGTAATTTATAATACCTACTAGCTTCCGCCCGCGACTTCGTCTGCGTGGACCCGAGATAAAAACTATCCTATATTTTAATCCTGGCTATAAACTATCTTCGTGCAAAATTTCATCCAAATCGGTTGAGCCGTTTATGCGTGATTGAGTAACAAACATCCAAACATCTAAACATCTAAATATCCAAACCAAACTTTCACATTTATAATATTATAGTAGGATTAGTTGGATTATCCTTTACTTTATGTTTTATCATTTTTTTAATTTAAAAATATTAGTTGCAAATTTCTGATATAAAGTCAAGGTTATGTAGTGTAGGTGCTTCCTGATACTTAGGGCCAGTACACGTGTCGACAAATTCGTCAACGCTGTAGTGTGGCATGCTATGTTGCTTAACATAGTTTTAAGTTTGTTGTCGAACATTTTATCGGTTTTTGATAGTTACCAAGTTATACAATTTTGCGCCTAAGACCCCGAAAGGCTTCCGGGCCTTTACAAGCCTGCACGGCGGGATAATTAAGCGGTTGTTTCTACGAGCCGACGAATGGGTAGCGTATTGGGTTAAGCCTGCTGTACACATTGGGCCAACGTTGGCGCGTGAGCAGGGTGCAACTATGCAAACGCATGAGAACGAACTAAAGCCCTGTTCCTCTAACGCATAGCTGCATTCCGCTCCGCGCCAATGTTGGCCCAGTGTGTACAGCAGGCTACGTGCTGGTGGATGCATGAAAAGATGTAGGTAAAGTTGCAGAACATTCTCGAAAAGGTAGAACCTAATCCTAGCCTTAACCTAACTACTACTACCGAACTTGCTTCTGTGCGCGTCGAATTGGTTCGCATCGTAGCTATACACAAACTTTCATCTCCAAATTTCATCCCCTTAGGGGATGATTTCCGGAATAAAAAGTATCCTATGTCCTTCCTGGGGATTCAACCTATTTCCATACCAAATTTCATTTCAATCGGTTTAGCGGTTTAAGCGTGAAGAGGTAACCACACTTTTGAATAATATTAGTATGGATTTTCTCCCGAACTTAACTCATTCACTGCCAGCAAGCTGTAGGCGCTTTCTGCTACTTAGCGGAAAACCCGCGGGATCTGCTACGAGCGTAGCGCGTAGCGATTCTTGGCAGTAAATGTGTTAAGGCAAGTTTACGTTTAGGCAGTCCTCTGAAAAGACGAAGTACATTAAAATTTGAAAAACCGATAATTATTTCCTTTTTGCATACAGCCAAAAGCAAAAGTATCGATAGCCAATCAGTAGCTTTCGAGTGATGATTTCAGAAATAGCTATTATTGGTTTCATGCGAAAATAATAGTGACAAATTTTCGTGTGTGAATATTTTCTACCGCTCGCTTTTGATTTCGAGCGCTCTAAAGTCAAAAATCGGTCCCCAGGGATGAACGCAACAAATTGTAGTTTTTGAGACATAGTTTTGATTTGCTTCTATTTTTTTCATGTTATTCCTATAGATATTATGCAGACATCGTTTACGCACGTTTTACTACAGAAAAAAATGCGATAGATCCATTGGTTTTATAGAAAAATAGTCTTCAATGAGAGATGGAATTTGTTACTATCATCCCCTGGGGTAGAGTTGATTGTAACAATGCTTAGTAGTAGTAACAATGCCAATTAAAATCGTGATTTTTATTTAGTAAACAACATTATTGGCTCATTGTCAGTCAGTAAAACAAAAATCGTCTTTTCAGTGGGCAATAGTTAAGGGCTTATGTTTATATATAACTAGCTTCTGCCCGCGACTCCGTCCGCGTGGAACTCGTTTATACCGCAGCTCCATACAAACTTTTACCCCCCCATTTCACCCCCTTAGTGGATGATTACGGGGATAAAAACTATCCTATGTTACTCTCCATCCCTTCAACTATCTCCACTTAAAAAATCACGTCAATTCGTCGCTCCGTTTTGCCGTGAAAGACGGACGAACATACACATACACTTTAGCATTTATAGAAACTGAACTTTAGAATTATAGAAGAGGCGACGCCGTTTATGCGGATTTCGAGTTTAACCAAAAATTAGGCTTTAAACTTTGACAATGTCCACCGAAAAGACGCCAACCTAAATCTGACAATGACCCAATTAGTATGTCAGATCCCCCTTAACACTGTTGGCCAGCTATAGACATGATTATGTCAGATCAAGTGTAACTTAATATTATTAATGATGAACCAATGTTTTTAATATAATTGAGAATTCATAGTTATAAGCTGGAAGATGGTCTTTTAATATTTTCTTGCACCAGTTTCTTTTTAAAGATGGTTTATTAAACCATTTGGACTTGGTTTAAAAACGATGTACTTATATCGATATAGGGATAAAAGTAACATCTTGTAACTTTCATCCCTTGGCAACTCATTTCCTAAATGTAACGATTACATGACGTGTAGTTATAACGCATCGTTTTGTTACCCATAACTTGTCATCCGATAATAATGCTACAATATGCTTTTGTGAAAATAATGTAAGAAATATTAGTAAACTAGGTAATGCTCATAATATCTAAGGTAAACGTCCTATAGTCCTCGACGTTACCCAGTGTATGAACGAAATAGGTAAGAGGAGTTTTCTTGATTCGAATTTAAGCCATGTCCCTTTGACATAAGTCCCCCAGGGTTGATGCGTCGATGGGGTAAATTCGTCATTTGAAGATATCTTCGAAACGCAACTTTTTGGAACTATTACAGCCCACGATGCTCAAAGTATAATCACCTAACTTTCAATTTACACAATTGTAATAGTTCTAAAATGTTTAGTTTCGCCGATATCATCAAGAGACGCATTTTCCCCGGTAAAACCCTAACCCTTAAACTGATCATGTCATACACTAGTGCAACTTCGAGGATAAACACGTCTACCATACTTCGTTAATTAGAAAAATGCTAATAAATAAATAACGAATGGCCCAACGAATGAAAAACTAAATAGAGAGACGGTCTACGCACCCGCTCCCGAAAAACTGGGAAAATTTGGTTGTTGATTTCAGCCCCGCTATTCTGTAACTTGTCATTAATTATTATTTAAATTTGTGCGCATGCATGCATGCTGCTGAATGCAAGAACATGTATATTATACCTAAGACCATTTATAAATACTACTGTATTCTGACAAATAAATAAAATTGACGAAACCTGCGTTGTGGAAATGGTTTGTATCACTTCTGTCACATTAAATAAATTATACTTTAGTAAAGAATACATAAATAAAATTGAATTGAATTGTTTAAGCTCACCTCACCGTGCACCCACAAATATATCTTGACACCGCGATGCGTAGATGGAGGTAAACTAGAATAATTTGAGATATTAGTTTGTGACGTCATACTTTGGGAAAACCGTTTTTAGGGTTCCGTAGTCGACTAGGAACCCTTATAGTTTCGCTTTGTCTGTCCGTGCGCGGATAATCTCAGTAACCGTTAGCACTATAAAGCTGAAATTTGGTACTAATATGTATATCAATTACGCCGACAAAGTGGTAAAATAAAAAGTGCGTTTTTATATTTTATTAGGGTACAGCTCCCCTATACGTAACGTGGGGAGTGTTTTTTTTTTCATTTCAACCCTAACGTGTGATATATTGTTGGATAGGTATTTAAAAATGAATAGGGGTTTGCTAAAATATTTTTTTGATAATGTTAATATTTTCGGAGATAATCGCTCCAGAAGTAAAAAAAAAATTGTCCCCCCCCCCCTCTAACTTTTGAACCGTTATAAATATGAAAAAAATCTCAAAAGTAGAATTTTATAAAAACTTTATAGGAAAATTCTTTTGAACTTGATAGGTTGAATAGTTTTAGAAAAAAATTGCAAAATAATTGCTGGACGAAAAATTACGGAACCCTACACTGAGCGTGGCCCGACACGGCTCTTGGCCGGTTTTTCTCAAGTTTATTAAAGGAATTGGGGAATTTCGCGCAAATGGAAAGCCAATTTGTGAAAGTTACTTAAGTACATAGGTTTCTTAAAAAATCACGCCGTTAGCCTGCGATAATGTCAAATAACGTTTTGTATGGAAATTGAACCACCTTAACGAACAAATTGGAAGGTAATTAGTTACCTACGCAAAATCTTGGGCTTAGGTGCCAAAACGGACTCCGGGTTCGTTTAGGGCAACACCGGGAAAAAGTCTAAGAGGATGATAATGTACATACATAGTACATACATATCATCATATCTGGCGAAAGACGTCCACTGCTGGACATAGGCCTCCCCCAAGTGCCAAAGTGGGGAACACCCAAATACTCCGAAATATTTTATTCCGAATTTGCTAATTCCGATTTTCAAAACTCCGAATTTCATAATTCCTAAGACTTATAATTTCGATTACTAAAAACCACGAATTTTAATTCACCGAATTACAAAATCCCGATAGTTTGTTTTTCCGATTTTTATAACTCCGAACAATCAAAAGTGCGAAATGTCATTGGCCCGAAAAACAGTATTCCGATTATCAATTTTCCGAAATTTCATTGCTAATTCGGAAAACTGATATTCGGAATAATGAACTTCGTGAGATATAACAAAATATAATTTCGTATAACATACATAACGTATAACAATTTTAACATATAGTATATTTTCGTATAAGGATTATAATATAGTAGCTTAGGTTAGGGCAGCTGGTAATGGGGGGTTGCAGTAAAAAAACAACAAATAGTCGTAATAACGGTATCATTTGTATGTTAGGTTAGGGTTAGCTTGTGTCCCTTACAGCGGAAATAGGCACCACGCGAAGCGGGGTGACGTCGACACGCTGGCGGTTTAGGTTAGGTTTAGGTTAGGTTAAATAATTATCGTGTGTCCCTCGCCCAACATTTTTTTTTTTTTTAATATTCTTATAATACCTATACACCCAACATTCCAAAAATATGTATATACTATGAATTTTCTGGTTACTCTTTGCTACACCTCACACCTCCAGTAATAACTTTCACCGCATACTTTGTTATCTTAGGTAGGGACTTAATTCGTGTTTGTTAGCTGCGGTAGGGATCTTAAACGTTGGGGGTTGTTTTAATGATTAATTTAATAGTTATTAGTAAAAAAAAATCGTAATTCTTATTTTTCGGATTTTTGTTTAGTCGGATTTATAATTGGTCGGTGTATTGATATTCGGATTATTAAAAATCGGTATTTTAATAATCGGAATTCGTATTTTTGATATTTCGGATTATTATTAAGTCGGACTTCTTATTATTCGGGGAATTGAAATTCGGAATTATGATAATCGGAATTGTAACCGTTAGACCCTTTGAAATTTCGGAATACTTATATTAGGAGTTTTAAAACATTCGGAATTATGAAAATCGGTATTATGAAATTCGTGATTCCGAATATCGGAATTTAGTTTTTCGTATTTATGTAGTGTACCCGCCAAAGTGACCGGTCCCGCGCCACCCGCATCCAGCGGACTCCCGGGACCTTTACCAGGTCATCAGTTCACCTTGTTGGGGGGCCTACCCACGCTGCGCCTTCCGGTACGTGGTCGCCACTCGAGAACCTTTCCGCCCCAATGGCCATCGGCTCTACGTGCTATGTTATATATACATATTTTCACGCCTATTTCCCGGAGGGGTAGGCAGAGATCACGGATTCCCACTTGCTACCATCTTGACAAACCTTTCTTGGTTCATTCACTTTTATTACATTCTGCATACATCTCTTGACCTGACCTTTCTTCAGGATTTCTCCGATTTGGTCGGAAAAAGTTCGACGAGGTCTTCCCTTCCAACTGTACCATCGATGATAACGTTAAGAATCTGTCAAACACTTGTTTTTTTGTCGATTAACGTTAAGTTGGCGTATGGGAGCGCCAATGACCTTCGATCTGAGGTTTTAGTATAAGTTTTACCGAAACAAAACGTTACGACCGCGTTCGCGTTTAGCTGTCAAATCCCATACAAATTGAGGGTAAAACGCAAACGCGATCGTAAAGTTTTGTTTCGGTAAAACTTATACTAGAGCCTCTGAATCCCTTAGTTTTCTAATAATGTTTTTTGTAGCTTATTATAATAACAACAACTGCTTTAAGCAATATACTCGTGGTATCCCATATTTACTTATTTATTTATTTTTATTGTTTGTGCATTAAATTACTTTTTAGGGTTCCGTACCCAAAGGGTAAAAACGGGACCCTATTACTAAGACTTCGCTGTCCGTCTGTCTGTCTGTCACCAGGGTTTACCTCAAGAACCGCGATAGCTAGACAGTTGAAATTCTCACAGATGATGTATTTCTGTTGCCGCTATAACAACAAATACTAAAAACAAAATAAAATAAATATTTAAGAGGGGCTCCCATACAACAAACGTGATTTTTTTGCCGTTTTGACTGTCACCAGGCTGTATCTCAAGAACGGCGATAGCTAGACAGTTGAAATTCTCACAGATGATGTATTTCTGTTGCCGCTATAACAACAAATACTAAAAACAAAATAAAATAAATATTTAAGAAGGGCTCCCATAAAACAAACGTGTTTTTTTTGCCGTTTTATAGATAATGGTACGGAACCCTTCGTGCGCGAGTCCGACTCGCACTTGGCCGGTTTTTACTTTACTTTTGTAGTGCAATTTTTGACCAGTTTTGAATCGTATCTCCTACACGATTCAAAACTGGTCAAAAATCGATGAAAACCTCGGGTAGCCCCTTCACTAGGCCTAATAATTTACGAATAATAAACTAGTAGTTAAAGCAATGACGCGTAGTGTCAGTGTCCGAGAGGCAACCGGATGGCTCGCGGTATTTGAGCTCCCGAAGCGTTGCGGAACCGCCCTGTGCAACCCGAACTAAGCCAACTTGGACTGTGGCGGAAATTGGAGGGCCACCTGCCCAATAAAAAAAATTGTCGCCAGGTATTCGATTCCAGCATCCATACTCATATTATAATCCATACTCATATTATAAATGCGAAAGTGTGTCTGTCTGTCTGTCTGTTACCTCTTCACGCTTAAACCGCTGAACCGATTTGGATGAAATTTGGTATAGAGATAGTTTGAGTCCTGGGGAAGGACATAGGATAGTTTTTATCCCGGAAATCATCCCCCAAGGGGATGAAGTGGGGGTGAAAGTTTGTATGGAGCTACGATATAAACGAGTTCCACGCGGACGGAGTCGCGGGGAGAAGCTAGTATATTTATAAATATCACATACTCATATTATAAATGCGAAAGTGTGTCTGTCTGTCTGTCTGTCTGTCTGTCTGTTACCTCTTCACGCTTAAACCGCTGAACCGATTTAGATGAAATTTGGTATAGAGCTAGTTTGAGTCCTTGGGAAGGAGATAGGATAGTTTTTATCCCGGAAATCATCCCCCAAGGGGATGAAGTGGGGGGTGAAAGTTTGTATGGAGCTACGATATAAACGAGTTCCACGCGGACGGAGTCGCGGGCAGGAGCTAGTTTCATTATATAAACAGCGTACACACTTTCAGGCAACCGCTGTTACAATTTTTTTTTTGTACATTTTTTCTTTATCCGCCCCAGTCCAGAGAATGGACTTTCTGTTATGGTCTATGTTTTATCCCGCGGGCGGAGCCACGAATGCAGTTAGTTATATATATAGTAAACTAGCTTCTGCCCGCGACTCCATCCGCGTGGAAATCGGTTATATCGCAGTTCCATACAAACTTCAACCCCCCATTTAATCCCCTTAGAGGGTGATTTCCAGGATGAAAACTATTATATGTCCTTCCCCGGGATTCAAACTATTTCCATACCAAATTTCATCGCAATCGGTTTAGCGGTTTAAGCGTGAAGAGGTAACAGACAGACAAAGGTACCTATTAATTGTTCCACGAGTGAATAGATTACTTTTGAAGTAATTTGTACATGATTAACATGATTGACGACTAATGATTAAATGGTGAAATGGGGGGGTAAAAGTTTGTACGGAGCTGCGATATAAACGTGTTCCACGCGGACGGAGACGCGGGCAGAAGCTAGTATATGATAAATAATAATAATAATCCAGCGGATTTGCCTGCGTTAGAAATAAGCGGGCGGCGCCGCGCGTGTTGT
The DNA here is from genome assembly GCA_947578815.1 of Epinotia ramella. NCBI lineage: Eukaryota > Metazoa > Arthropoda > Insecta > Lepidoptera > Tortricidae > Epinotia > Epinotia ramella. Next base: position 2,712,970 of record OX388214.1, on the reverse strand, counting down.
TAGTATTATACTACTTAAATGGGGTAGTTTGATATTCAGGCTACGTCGCTTGTTTAGCAAGGTACGGCCTCGGTTTTAATCGATTGTCCTTCATTATAATAAACTTGAGACTTAAAATACCTAGTTAGCGTAGATTCTCAGTGTTCTATGCTACGGTGAGTGGTTTTTATTATACCTAATGTAGGGTTAAAAACATTAGTTACTTAATACAGTCAAGTGCAAAAATATTGAAATCACAAAACAGAAAATGTATTTTAGACTTATGGAATTCCTCAATTATGTACTTAAAGTACAAAAGCACGTCACAGATTCTGATAAGATTCCGTTGAAATAGCAACTAATTAAGTACCAAAGGTGATCCTTGTGGAATCGACGGAAGTCCTCAAATATTATCGGGCCACATACAGCGATTGGGGGTTGGACTAAAGCAAAGGGGGCGCAGGACTTACAAAATTTTTGATGGAGTTGGTGTCATTATAACACCTATTTATTTTTTATCGTAAAGATTACGCTAATATAAGCATGTTTTATAGGAACAATTTTTCTCTAAAATCAAAAATGGCCGAGATATTCGCCCTCAAAGATTGATGGTTTTCAAGGGAGCTGGGATATTATGTATTCAATATTAGGCTGCGAAAGTCCGAATCTAGCTAAAAACGCTACGCTAAAATAAGCATTGCATTATCATAAGACTTGCCACAGAACCGAAGCTGTCAACCCCGATTCCACGTGGTCTTGTCTGCCCTACCCCTAGAGTGTATATAAAAAGCCGGAGCTAAGGCAGTGTCTGACACAATATAAAAAAGACATGAGGAGATAGGGAAAGTCACTATTGACATCAGGTTAGATTAGGTTTTATACATTTTGTTGGCATTTGCGACAACGGCAATCAATGAGCTTAATAGGGCGAATATCTCGGCCATTTTTGATTTTAGAGAAAAAGTTTTTTCAATAAAACATGCTTATTTTAGCGTTTTGAATAAAATTTTCCTAAGTATTTTATGATTCCTATACAATTTTCACTTTGGATCAAACATTTTCTAAGTCCTTACTTTGCGCCCCCTTTGCTTTAGGCGGACCCGATTGGTTGTTTTTCTCTAATAATCAACGCATTTGCTCTCGGAAGTCAGTTCATGTGGTAAATTGGAAAATAAATGTAGAAATGTTCTCGTGGCTTGGCGGAGTACTAAATTGAAGTCGGTTAAAACTTTGTTTTTAAAATAAATTATATTATCTACCTTAATTCGACGACCTAAAAGCCATAGGACATACTTTTGAGTAAGTTGTATGCACCCATATTTTTGCACTTTCACTTTACCTACGAGTTAGTGTATTTCCTGTGAACACGCATTAAAAGTTTATATACCGGTGTCATGCCTGTATTACATGCAAAAGCGACTTTAGACTATTAAATCATTTCCGAAAACTGAACCAACAAAAAAAACAATAGAATTATCGAATAAATTCACGACAATCGGGTGAGTGATGCCCCTATTTCACCAAATCGACAATTGTCGGCTGACAGTAATAATTCGACTTACATGGCTGCGTCGACAGGTTAAGGTGGTTGCTCGGCAGCTTATTGACCCATCAATGTACGTGGAATCAACTCTGTATAGGAGAACAGCCGGATTATCACCAGAACCGGTTAGTACTAGATATTATTTAAACTGTGCCGCAACATAATTAATACATTATAAGTATAAAAGCTTCGGTAATTGTTTTCCCGTACCTATCCATTCCTTCTAAACTTGTTTTTTTTTAAGGCCCATTATGTTTAACACCATAATTCAAATAATTGACATCCTGTTGTTCGCCCATAATATTTATGAACAAGCTATCTAACGATACCCCACACGGTTTAACGAGAATAAAAAATACATACCCACTTTAGGTGCAGGGGAGGTACCCTAAAATAAATTGTTTTCAAGATTTTATTGTACTGTTTAGTTGGCGTGATTGATTTATATACCCATGCCGAATTACAGTTTTTTAGTAGTAAGTGTTACTGAGCTAAGCCGCAGGCGGACATACGGACATGGCGAAAATATAAGGTATCCTAGGTGACTACGGAGCCCAAAAATGAACATAGGTTCGCACATCTCCGATGGATATTCACGCTAACGGGATGTCATTATTGGAATTACGCTGTACAGTTCATTAGTATTTAGCCTCGTAATACCGTAACATGATCTAGATTCTAGAGATTACTTCCTTACTCCTACAGACGAGCGTATTATGCAAAATGCTTCTTTTTTCATTCAAGATTACGGCGTAACTATTAGTATTTATTCAAATACTGATAACGTACTTAAATAATATTTTTTTTAACTCTAATCATTTCTTAAATAAAAATTTCGGCGGAGACTAAGCGCGCGGCGTTGATTTACTTAGGTACCTATACGTTTTAAAAAAAATATAAATTTAGATACGGCAACGTAGGTCCTATAGTTATGTTTTTTTTTAATGGGTTAACATAAAGACCAAATAGTGCTGCAATGACACCCGGTCCTGCGCCACCCGCATCCAATATAAATATTAGAATTTGAATAGTTGCGGATAATTCGTTCGTCTCTTTCGCACATTGTTACCCCCTTATTCACAAAAGTTAACAGACCTTTTGTTAGCTAATATATGTTCTTTTTATAATCACAAATGACACATAACGAGCAAGTTATGTTATTTTAACGGAATTTTAGCTAGACAATAAGTTTCATGGACGATGTCGAATAATTTGGAACAAGGTTGGATGGGCTGAATACGGAGAAAGTGTGTGATGAGTTGACGGGTGATAGAGATTCGAGGTATGGAAGAAAAAAAACACAACTATATAAATGGGATAAGGACAAGCGAATGAACTGCTTCGAGAAAAGGATGGTACAGTCGTGCCGCTGTTTTGCTCGACTTGGCCGTGCCCCCAGATAATCACGATGGATGATTTCGGATAATGGCAGTGATCATGGTGATGATCTCCCGTTGGAGAATAGGGATGATGACGATAGGCAAATCAGAAACTTTTAATGGAACGTCAAAACGATATTTTAGTTGGTCGGTACCTAAAAAATAAAAATAAAAATAAAATAAAATAAAATATCTTTATTTAGGAACATTAAAATTCCATACGATTACAAGTTTATAAGGAATAATTTACTTTAAAAACAAAGTTTTAACCGACTTCAATTTAGTACTCCGCCAAGCCACGAGAACATTTCCACATTTCTTTTCCAATTTACCACATGAACTGATTTCCGAGAGCAAATGCGTTGATTATTAGAGAAAAAAACCGAATCACTGTATGTGGGCCGATAATATTTGAGGACTTCCGTCGATTCCACAAGGATCACCTTTGGCACTTCATTAGTTGCTATTTCAACGGAATCTGATCAGAATCTGTGATAGGTATACCTTTGTACTTTTCAGTACATAATTGAGGAATTCCATAAGTCATCTGTGATCTTCATCATCAATTCCACTCCACCAAATTTATGTAAATACACGAGTTATAATAGAAAATACCAAAATTACTACACGCGTGCCTAATATAATTGAGGAGTTCCCTCAATTCCTCATGGATCCCATCATCCAACTGATTTTTTAAATATAATGGGACCCACGTACAAACACCTACAAATATTTACAAACAAAAAAAAATTGCGAATCGGCTCACTAATGACGGAGTTCTAAGGTAACAAACATTGAAAAAAAAATTATAAAAATGATTAAAAAAAAAAATACAATTGAATTGAGAACCTCCTCCTTTTTTTTGAAGTCGGTTAAAAAGGATCAAGAGACGTCACGATTTTTTGATTTGTATACAATTTCAGAATCACACTACTTACAGTCGCCATCAGATACATCGGAGCGGCCAAAGTGCTCACAATCATCGGAACACGTCTCTAATGCCTCGACAATAGAGGCGTGTTCCGATATTTGTGAGCACCTTGGCCGCTCCGATATATCTGATGGCGACTGTACAAGGTTTTCCGAGTATTGTCGTGGGTTTTGTTTATCGGTAGTTAATGTATTAATTCTTTGTACCGTTGTATTGTCCACAATAAGCGAATAGGTAGGTACGCTACCTACTGCCCGCAACTTTGGGTCTGGGCGCTTGGCAATGGCTAAGGCAATATGCATGATTTATAACTGTGGATACTTTAGATCGATAGCTAACATAGCTATGACGGCGTAGGATATCTAAATCCGTTTTTTCGCGAATACTGTCGAATCAGAAGTATTATTATCTTCTTTATTAAATTTTCTTCTTAAGCTAGGTTTTTACAATAATTATATAAAAAGTAAAATATTAAACTATACATACAAAACATAAAATCATTATAAAAACCTAACCTCGGGCGCAGCCGGCAGCGAGGCCGGGCCTAAGCCACCGGCGGTCAGGGCGACAGAGACAGGAACCTCCTGACTATCCGCGCAGTATCCAGGAGTACCGCCTTCTGTATCTGACCCTTGATCCAGCCATCTAGCGAGAGCCTCTTGAGGTGATGGTCGAGACTCTTCGCTATTAAACCATATTCGCCGAAATGACTATCGGGACGATGATCGTCGAATCAACATCCCACATGGCGGTTACCTCGTGAGCCAGGTCTAGGTACTTGCTGGCTTTGTCCTTCTCGGCCTTCAAGAGGTTCTCGTCATGGGGGATGGTGATGTCGACGAGCACTGCCTGGCGTTTCGATCGATCTGTCAGCACGATATCAGGCCTATTATTATTATTATTATCCTATTTTAGACAGGCAGCTGACGCTGATACGTCTAAATCATAGTATTGCGTAAAAAAGTGACTGACACCCTGTTGCCAAGTAGAATACATCATTCCACTAAACTAAAATACATAGTTGTTTCGCGAAAATGCGGATCAAAACAGAAGGATCGCGTAAAAGTACTCTTTTACGCAAAAAAACTGAAATTTAGCGAAGCCCCTAGTTTTTTCGCGAAAATAGTTAATAGGTACAGATTTTCCTATCCAACGCAGAGAGCCAATTATGATAAAATAATAATTGACGAGGTTTATGCTTTGTTGATATATCTATCGGTACTTGAGCGTACGAATCCCGCCAAAATAACTGCCGCGACAGATAGGTACCTAACGATAAATGGGTCTCGGTACCAGCGGCGCTACCACGAACTTCGAAAGTCGAAGTTCGTAATACATGCATCCCTGTCACTCGAGTAAGGGAGTGCGATAGAGATGGAAATACCCGAACTTCGACTTTCGAAGTTCGTGGTAGCGCCGCAGCTGCAGCGTCGCTGCCGCGGAAATCGAAATTCGATGTTGACATATCTCTCTCTGTCCCTGAAATATGCAAGTGTGATAGAGATAGAGATGTACACACGAACGTTGGTTTCGTAGAATTCGTAGGCTGCCGAAGGCATCTTAATTAACCTGTCCTCCTTAATTAACCAAGCTAGGTATGACCAGGTTATACCACTGGTAAATCTTCCAAAGTGATCCGGACCATCGTAAATTGTGGAAGTCATAGATGTTGTAATTGTAAACGCTCGCGCATCCCCCTGCGGAAATCCTGGATTCATTTTAGCATATTGCATCCGCATGTGCGATGTGTGACTCTTGTAGTGGTGTTATTATTTACTTATTTATTTATTTGTTTATTTGTAGTCATCATAATTTCCTTCTTAAATATTGTCGTAAGCATCAAGTTATATTTTCCTTCAAGTCAGGTAACATTATTAGAAAATTTGTTACTTATAGGGGAGATGCGTTGAGATGAGAACCCATTAAAAATTGCTAGTAAGGACCTTACCTACTTATCTACGAAAACCCCCAAAGGAATCTTTATTAAATTATGAGAGTAAATGTAAATGTTACCACTATTCAACTTATTAAGTACCTAATAACACTAATAACTAAACTGGACAGATAATTCCCTTTTCACGAAACAAATTGTTTAATTAAATATTTTTGTTTCGTGTGTCGGGGGCTATAGACGAAGATGGTTTATTTTTCCATTACCTATATTCTTTCTCTGTATCATATCGTTTGGACAGATAATTGTTAAAACCGTTATATATTTCATTATAATCGAAGCTAATGAATACCTACCTCAACTTTTTGGAGGGCAAACCACTGTCGGACAAAGTTGTACCTACAGTCAGGGAATATACGTAGATAAATAAGGACATACATATCTGTACTGCACGGCTATCATGCACGCGACGGCGCGTGAGCTCTCTCGATTTTTCTCGCACCATCCGTCTCTATCGTATTAGAAAACTTAGAACAAGAGGTACCTATAGTCCGAGAAAAATCGAGAGTATGTCGCGGCCGTCCCATGATAGACGTGCAGCTGTCATAAAGGCGTGTACAGATATGTATCACACGCTTGCTTTCTGGCGACTATGGAAACGCTCACGCCTGTACCGTCAGGAGAAAAAACATGAGTGCATACAACTTGCTCAAAAATATGTCCCATACGTCTTCCCTCCTATTCTGTAACTTGTTTTAAGCTCACCTCAACGCTCACCCACAAATATATATTGACACCGCAATGCGTAGTAACTACGCGTAGGTAGAGGTCTAGTTTCATGACGGGTGACTGGCGGGGTGAACCGCATTAGCGCGTAGCGAATAACAGCCCTTATGTCGGCGTAGATATTAAGGGGCTCCCATACGCCAATGACCTTCGATCTGAATCCCTTAGTTTTCTAATGTTTTTTGTAGCTTATTATATTAACAACAACGGCTTTAAGCAATATAGTATCCCATATTTACTTCAAACTTCATTGTTTTCGAGATATTTGGCATCAAAGTTGAACAATTTTAGGCCAAAAAACTGGTTTTCTGGCCATAACTTTTGTGTTTCTTGGTTTAAAATTAAAACCCTCTGCCAGTTTTTAGAGACGTCATAGACGAACCCAAATTTGTAGATTTCGTATATGTTAGATCTTTCACGTCAATAGAGATGCGAAATAAGTGTTTTTTTGCTGTTGTCCACGTTAATCCCCTATAGCCTGATCCCCCAGGGGAAAAAAACGGTTAGGTTGTTAGGTGAACTGCGACCCTACAGCGCGCGAGCCGAGCGAGCGAAGCGAGCGTGACGCGGTAGCGTCCGGCGAAGCGCCATAACCGAACATTATATTTTTTTCCTAGTTGAATATAAAATAATTGCCGCTAATTCCCCTGGGTGATCGGGGTCAGGTGATTAACGTGGATAACGTGGTTTTTTTAGACAATGTTTAAAAAAATCATACAAAATTAAGTATTAATTTGTTTCAAAATCCGGTCTGTCAAAATGGAGATAAAAGATTGAAGAACCGATAGCCGTTTGATTTATGATTCTATCTGTAGTGCAAAAGTAGTAGATACGATTCAAAACTTGTCAAAAATCGATGAAAACCTCGGGTAGCCCCTTAAGGTTTCCCATAATTATGAGAGGAGGAAATCGTTAGATATTTTTGTACTCAACTGCACATAAACACTCTTATGCAACGCCTGTCTGTATTCAGGAGTTGGTTAGGGGGACTTGGCGCCGTTTGAAGGGGCTTGACCGCGCTGTGATCGAATTTGGTTAGGACTCAGAGGCTGAACCCCTTAGCCCTCCCCTGGTTCCACTAGTGTGCAACGCCATACACTTCTGTTTGAGTAAGTAACTGTCCGTAAGGGTGGAGTGAGGGTTGTGGGGTGGTGGACTAGGAAAAAATCCACCAATATGAAGAGATGCGGGAGAGAGGTTAGCAGTGTCTTTGGGTGATATTTTCCTCGCACACCGCGTTGCTATCTCGCACAGGTCTGGTGGATCACCCTAAACGCGGCCTAAAGTCAGCTAGCAATGCATGGACTACATGCATCCGGAATTGTATTGTTTGTCACGAATAAATGTTTGAATTTGAATATGTATTTGAATTTCCCCGACCGCCCTTGGTGGGTTCCTGGTTAGCGGGGCGGGAGGAGTTGATTCCGGACACAATAGTCCAATAAATCAGGCCCCGTATCATGGTCGGCCTTATCACGCGATAAGTGACAAGATGGAGCGTTCGTCACTGGCTCGATAGAACGAGACTGACGCTCTATCTTGGCACTTATCGCGTGATAAGGCCGACCATGATACGGGGCCTGAACATACGTAATGTCAAACGTCTCTAGATCAATCTTCAGATCTACCGATTTATCCGGTGAACATTTTCCTTGCACACGAATCTACTTATGGGTACCTACCTAACATTAATTATTATTAAAATCAAAAGGAATAATTTAGGTAGGTACCTAGGTACTTCTTAACTTGAAAATAAACCTAAGTTACCGCCTGTATCACCTAAAAGTAGGCAAAACCATTCGTGCCGAGCGGTCAACCACTCACTGAATGAATTATATCATTAAAACAACGCAGCAAGTTTATTTAAATAAGTAGCCTACCTAATTAAAACGAAAACTTTATCAGACAAAATCTTTGACCTTACTTCAAAACCTACGGGTATGAGTAGGTACCTACTTTAAGGTTTAAACATTTTAAACTACGGTTTTAAAATTCAAATACCTACTTAAGTATAAATAATTTAGAAGCATTTATGAATTAAATACTCAGGTACACCGTCCCACCTGAAAATACTTGACCTTGAAATCGACCTAGGTACGTCGTATTAAACTCAGTACATAAATAAATTACATAACACGCTGTACGCCTACATCGATCCCTGATTAGCGTACGACCATAAAGAGACTAACTTTCGAATACTAATTAATCAATCGTATTGCTACTAAACGCGCAATGTCAACTATAAATAAACTTATATTAACCTTAAAAGTATTGTTATAATGTTTTTATAAACGTAGAATGTCTGAAAAGTGAGTTAAAGCGTGAGCAAAGTGAGACAGAAAAGTTGCTTCAACAAAGAGTGGAGTGGGATCGTACAAATCGCGTGGAGAGGCCCATGTCCAATGTGCCCGGATGTTATACGGCTACGTAAACCTTCCGCCGACGCGCGCGCCCCTGGTGGCGTCTGAACGAAGCTAACTTCATGCCGCGTACACCCGGCAACACAGCTGCTGCGAGCGCTTTTGGAATTATATATGCGGCATTTATTTTGTTAGGAATTTCTTATCACTTATTTTTGTGTGAAGTTTGTTTATTTCGTTGATTTTAATGCATTAATTATAACAAAATGTGATTCACGCGTCTTGGTACCAATTTTGAATGACTTTTATAATAACTACATCCACGTATGCTATATTATTATTGCGTCTAATTGCCAAAAAATATGAATAAAAGACAAGTCCAAGAATAAACATTGACTTGTTATTGCCTTTCTCTATATTTTAAGTCAACTTATTTATGTAGGTATTTCGGATATACCTAAGGGAAAAATAAAGTAAGCCACATTACTATCTCATTAAGGCATTTATTCACAGCTAACAATTACAATATAATTAGAATCCCTTGGAATGCGCCCAATCACGTAGGTCATTAACGTAATCACCTTTGACTTCTATGAAGCGGCCTAGCTCGTGCACCCTGGTCTCGACATATCTCTTCAGTTTCTCTTCCAAGAATTCCTTAATGTCTTCGTTCATTAGCCAAATATCGCCATCAATTTTTTTTATCGCAGTTATTTTACGAGAACCTTTAAATGTCAGGTGTAAGTATATTGGCAATAAATGATTCTTGGATCTTGAAATGAAGTAAGGTAATTCTAGTGCTTCTTCTTTGGGAGGCACCCACCCAGACGCGTACTTAGCCTTGGGTTGCACCTCAGGAATGGTTTCGAATGGCAAAAGTCTCTCTACATAAGCCCATTCCGCGGGATTTTTCACTACTTCATATTCATATTGCTCGGTGACCTTGTGTACTAAAGGCGACTCTCTATAATTTGAATAATTTCTGGATACTAAAACCTGAAACAAGGAAAAATGTATTAAATAAATAGATTCTCATATATATTTATTCACCTAATGTACAAAACCAAACGTATACGGTTTGTAAGGTAATTATAAAGCATCAATATCAATAAAAAACTACACACGGCGTCGCTTGTCATCGCTCATCAATCAACGTCATTCTGAAAATAATGCGATGGAAGCGAGGGCGACTTGTGTGCGACATCGTACGCCCATAGTTCTGTCACATGTTGCAGTCAAAGCCACATTACAACGCGACGCGAGTGAAAATATAATTAAAAAATTACCGATAGTGATTCCGGGGCGAGTTTTGCACCAAAATCTGTTGCGTTGTTCAAGATTTGTCCAGTTTTTCCGGTAAAAAGCCGCGCAAATGCGCACTGTGCACGCCACATCGCCGCCATTTTGAATAGCGAATAGAGCGAATTGCTACAAGAGCAATAAGAACTATATTATTCGTTTCGAAGGAAACATTATGGCGGACGCCTGCAGACATTTGGGCTTTTCAAAAATCGTTTTCTAAGTTTAAACGCGTGTTTATATTGAACTTTTTCGCATATTATGGTGCGTTGTGTGTCTAATTAACCTTTTATTGTGGTTTTTGGACGTTTCGTTGGATAAAATGTGAGTATATTGTGAGGACATTGCAGAGGTGCGCCACGGCTAGGGAAATGATTTGGGGCTTTCGTTCGTCCGACGCACACGCACGGTCAGCTGCTAGGTGGCGTTAGGTGTCATTCGCGGCCTAAGGCCACCAAAACATGACTTTTTCATGACTTTCCGGCGCGATTTTCTCCCCAACGAACGATGTAAACAAGTGTTTTAACTTATTTTAAGTACTTCTAAACAATTGTTTGTGAACTAGACCGCTTATTTTACCATGAAATTATACTAATTTGGAGAAATAGTGCGCGAACTTGTTGGATGTTCCGATGCCCCAGCTTTTGTTTACGACGATTTCTCACTTTATTTATTTTACGAAATAAGTTTCCGTGGCCTTTATTTGTTTAATATTATTATAAAGAATGTATTTTAGTGGTCTAATGTGTAAATTCTTAAGAAAATCCCGTTATAATAGTTTGAAACGAACGTCACTTATTTTTATGAGAGAAATGTATCTTGATCCAGTTATATTTTGGATACCACGTAGCATATTGTGCTTGGAGGGTGCTATATTGTGTTTGCTATTGTGTTCCAGGTTGGAAATTCACCCTGTAGAGGCGTATTATGGCTCAATGTCGTTCTAACACAAAGCTGAAGGATTCTTTGCGGCTGAGAAGTGTAACAAACACTGCGAAGGAGGACGGAGGCTGCGACGCGAGCACTGACGAGTCCCTGACAGACTGCAACTTACCGGAGTCAGACGGAGAGGACTTGGGCCCGCACACACCCAACAAGCCTCGCCCCACCTCAACAATCACTCTCAGGTCTAAATCCAGAGCCGACAGCCACTCTCTACCTGATGTCGGAAGTACGGGATCATCTCCCACCACACATTCCAACATGAAAACCAAGCAGGCTAAAGATGAGTTGGACAAGAGTATCGATGAGGAAACTACTATAGAACCCAAGACCCGACAGGCCAAGAAGAAGGCCTCCGATATCAGCGAGGAGAACAAACCCAGCCAAGATGAACCCAAGACATCCAAAGAACCTAAGAAAAATTTAAAACCTAAGGCTGTAGTCAAGAAACGCCCGCTGGGCATCCGTAAAGCCTTGAGGAGCAAGAAAGTTATTAACACAGCTAAGAGCAAACTCAAGAATGTTATAAAACAGACCGTAACTAGGGGCAGAAAGGCTGCGGTCAGAGCTGAACCTGAGAATTCTCAAGACAAGGAGGCCGAACAATTGATACCTGTTTCTGAGATCAAGAAGGAACCTGTTGATGAGACATCTCCTAACTCCAGGTCCTCGAGTCCTAAGACAGCTGGCAGGAAGCAGAGACTCACGTCAGATAAAATCATGATGAAGTCTGTCCTTGCAGATTCTCCCACCAGCCTGGGATCTCGCACCAGCCCTTACTCCATGCGCTCAGAGCGGAGCAACAGCCCTTCCATAGTTGAAAACAAGAACCTCAGGAGAGGTAAGCCTAGGAATGTCAAAAGCAAACTACTGACTGAGGTTGTTATGAAGGAACAGAAGAAGCGACGCAGGCTTCTTTCTGATTCAAAGACTAGTGATACCACAGATGCTTCCGAGGACTGCAAGAAGCTGAAGCGAGGCCGGTCATGCTCCCGGGAGGGCAGCGAGATCTCCAAGTGCTCAGACATCACAGAGTCCGATGTCAGTCTGAGTGAGACACTCATGGATGCTGATAGCAAGGAGCTCAATAAAAAGTTAGAAAAGCCTAAGACTGAACTAGATTTAGATTTTGAAAATAATGTACAGATCTCTATAACGGAAAAAGTGCCTTCTCTTGTTGATCGTAAATCAACAGAAACTCTGAATTCGGAACCTAGCTGTAATACTAACGACAAGAACAAGAGAAACTTGAGCTTAAAAAGAAGTACTTCATTAGACTCCGACAACAATAATAGTAATAGGCTAAAGTTAGACAATTTAAATTCAGAAGACAAGAAAGGGAAGACTGAAAAAGACACGCTTATGGATGCCAGGAGTAGTATACTCAGTAGTATGTCCAAGACTTTTAATACGAAGGAGGTGGCGAAGAATATAAGGAAGGCTCGACGAGGCCGAAAGGTGGCTGCGGCTGCGCGTTCTCACGTGGGCTTCCAGCCGGCCTCGCGCCGGGCCTCCGCCGGCCAGGCCGACGACCCCGACAAACACGAGACGCTCGAGACCCTCTCCAAGGAAATCGACGATCTCATCAACAATCTGGACCAAAACATAGATCGCGACCACGAGATGGCCAACGAGGACGACATGCAGACCAAATCGGTCTCCAAGTTCTATGGTGTCTCGAAGCCGCCGCTCGGAGACAACAACAGCATCATAAATCCGGAGACTCCGGTCAAGGACAAAGACACCGCTTCCGTCACTACTGACAGCACGCCCTCTAAAACTGACGACAGTGAGAACATAAGACTCCATTATGAAGAGGACTCCCTAGAGAAAGCGGCTGACACCACCAAGCCAGAAATCTCCTATAAGGTCAGCTCCGTGGCGAGCATAGACAAGCTGATGGATAGACTGAAAGTTTTTGAGGAATTTGATAAGAAAAGACAGAGACAGGAGTCTGAAACTAGATCGACAGACAGCAAATCGGTTATGGTTACTAACGACGTGGTTTTAATAAATAAATCGGGCGCGGACTTTAAGCCACTGAAAGACGTGCAGTCTGTGAGATCCCCCGAAATACCTATAGAGAAGGAAAATGTACTGAGCTGCTTTGAAAATAACTCCGCGATATCTATAGTCAAAAGGGATCAAGTAAGAAAATCCATTGACATTGATTTGCCTAACTCCGTCACATTAATTAAGAGGAATAGTTTTAGTTCTAGAAAAGAATCTACGAGCTCCAACCACTCTAAAGAATCGGATGCTATCAGCATTTTCGAGAAATCACTGGGCAAAGATGTGACTTTGACTGAAATCAGGAAGTCTGTTGACAAATCGGCGCCGGCAACACAAGTGGATTTACACCAGTTTGCGACCTTACACCCTAACAACCCCGCTGCTAGTCTTAAGGGCGTGGTGTTGGATACTAGCCAGATATCGATAACGCCGCGCGTTTTAGACTCGAGCATTCGTAAGTCGAGAGAATCGCTGTCTCGAAAAACGTCGGAGTCTGCTCTGGAGCTAGAAGAGAAAATGGCTATTATAGAGAAAATAAAATCGCCACCACCACAAATAAAGTCGCCGCCGCCGCCGCCGCCGCTGACGCCGCCGACTCCTGTGGCGCCCATACCCGTCGTGTCAGCACCCGTGGTGCAAACACCCGTGGTGGAAGCACCCGTGGCACCGATAGTGCCACCAGCCGTGGCACCAGCACCCGTGGCACCGATAGTGCCACCAGCCATGGCACCGATGATGCCGCCAGCCGTGGCGGCAGCACCCGTGGCCGTCAAGTCTCCTGAAGTGAAGCCAATGGAGACCGAAGCCCTCGCGCCTCCTTTAGAAAACATCAAGGCAGTTCCTGAAGACATATCTCTGGCCACTGAAACCCCGAAAGTTGTAAGCACAGTGCCCGAAAAACCAGCTGAAGTCATCACTCCAATTGAGCCTGTGATCGCGGCAGAGCCTCAAAAGCCTGAGCCAATAGTTGAAGATGTAGTAGAGAAAGTAGAAGAAAAAGAGGAGAAACCTCAGGAAACAAAAGAAGAAATTAAACAGTCTGATGCCAAAACTGAAGCTCATGTCGAGACCAAACCAGCGTCAGTGGAAAAACTGGAAAACAAGCCAACCGCAACGGAAAGCAAGCTTTCCGAATCCGCCGACCTCGCTAAACCAGGCAAGAGTCCCGGTAAAGCCAACAAATCTGCGCGCAACTCAACTGAAAGCCAACCAGGTCCTAGCACGATGCTTCACGAGACCCCCGAGAGTCAGAAACGTAAGGAAAACGTGCTTAGAACCCTCGGTTTGCTCACTCACAAAGCCGCAAAGGAGGCGAAGATAGAAAAGCTTAAAGAGAAACAGCGTATAGCCAATATGAATATATCGAAGAAGTCTAAAGGCTCAGGGGATTACACAGGGACTTTGAAGACTGTTATAAAACTGAATAGGGGAGGGGAGAGGGATAAGAAGAAATACAGGAGTTCTCTGAAGATGACGTTCCAGAAGAGCAAGCATCGTTCGGGGAAGCCGGTGCCAGAGCCTGGGGACGCCGCGAGCGAGATGGATGCCTATTACACCATTGAACGCCGGGAGGTAAGCATTTTAACTATTCCTTTTTTGCTTTGTCATACCTGATTACGAATATGCAGGTGAATTGTATTTATTAATGGTCTATTTTTAACCCCTGACGCTAAAAGAGGGGTGTTATAAGTTTGACGTGTCTGTGTCTGTGGCATCTTAGCTCCTAAACGAATGGACCGATTTCTAAGCGGTTTTTTATGTCCGAAAGCTGACGCGATCGAGGTGGTTCTGAGTTTTCAACAAAATCGGCTCAGCCGGTTTTGGTGTATAGAATTTGAAATGAAAATGTCGAGGTTTCAACTTTTCTAAGTTCTTAGTTATAATATAAACCAGAGCAATGAAAATGGTAATTATTGTATCCAATTTCTGACTATATTTACCCGTTGAATAAAAATATTTTACCCCTTGTACATGGATCCATGGTAACCATTCGAGCTTATAGTTCTAATCTCAAGTTCATCTTTGGTTAGCTAATTTGATCACCCGCATACGTTGGTTTAACGGATTTAATCGTGTGTATTATTATTAAATACATCTTGAAGTTTACCTTTACGTGGTCAAGCAGGTAGACAGAAAAATATGAAATTTACCCACTTTCTATGCTCTTGAGTATTACATAATTTCGTGTTCTTGTGTGGCCAAGAGAGATAATTTAATATATATTTTGGTTGATTTTTTTCTGTCGTTACCTTAATTGATAATTGCCCGTTTGTTTGTTTCCCCGCTGTTTTTAATGGTTCAAAAATGTTTATTTTAACTTGTTGAATTTAAGGGTTTATTTGTACTGAGTGCTGAAAAAAAAAATTGTCGGTCAATTTTCTGTAGAATTTTATAAGTCTGATACGCTTATAATAATCATAAATCTGGTCCATGGTTCGAATCCCGGTAAGGGAAAATATTCGTGTGATGAGCATGAATATTTGTTGCTTTTCTGATTAGCACGCAGCTACCAAATAACGCGACAAAAGGGGCATTTTCGCATTTTCTCGCTCGTCACTTGTCACGCCGATCTAGTGTTACCGCGCTGAGTGAGAGAGACGCAAGATAAACTAGGTCAACCGACGCTGCTAGCCCTTCTGGCCTACGCCGGGCCCTCTACGTCGGCTCTACGCCGTAGCAAGCTCCAACTTTCCATTCAGTAGTGTTATGTTTATGCCATCATGATCATCATAAACTCAAGAGCCGGGCTCTTGTCTGTGGAGTAATCGGGATTCTGTTCTCTCTGCCACTGTTTTGAGCTCTTGATACGGCGACGAAGGAAAGATAGAAGGAAGGAGTGGCAGGGGAAGACCAAGACGTGCGTTTATGGACCAAGAGACTATGGTACATGTTGCTAGAAATCTGGTGCAGCGTCTTGATGCGCATGCGCGTTGAAAGGGTTAACTTTTGCCGGCGCGCGAGTTGTACGACCACATATACGGTTTCAGTAGTCTATGTGGACATTGTCAGAGTCTATATGCACTACTCTTTTTGGTGATTGTATGCAGCGTGTATATGCAGGTTTCATTTCTATGTTTTGTAAAGCTTCAGCACGGCTATCATGAGCTGTGACATAGACTACCCGACTCTTTCTGACCGTTCTAATTAGAAAGAGACTGATGGTCTATCTCGCCGCGACATAGCTCGCGGGCCGTCTTGTGATAGCCGTGCAGGGTCTCATAAAAAGAGTAGGTACTTTTGTTTTTTTTTTTCTGTTCACAATGTAATTCTTGTTGTGTCAATGACACTCAGTTGTTTGAGGTTTCCATATTGTGATAGCTATACAAATAGTTTATTTCTCATAACATAATCTATTACAATAATACTATATCTTTGTTATTAATTAAGCCCTCTAATAATTACTTACATTGTAAAGCATTCGTTTTCTTTTTTTTTAAATCTGTAGTCAGTCTCTGTAGCCTTGTGGTTCAGGCATGCGGCTGTCAAGCGGCGGTCGTGGTTTCGAATCCCGGCTCGTACCAATGAGTTTTTAGGAACTTATGTGCGGAATATTTACCGTTAGCTTTTCGGTGAAGGAAAACATCGTGAGTAAACCGATCTAATCCCAATATGGTCTAGTTTTCCCTCTGGGTTGGAAGGTCAGATGGCAGTCGCTTGCGTAAAACTAGTGCCTATGCCAAATCCTGGGAATAAGATGTCAAAGCGGACCCCGGGCTCATTTGGGGCACGATCGGGAACATGATGAATGATCAATCAGTCTCCAGGACTATAAGCGGATGTGCTGTAGATGTTGTGGCATGTACAGCAAGTACTCCATCGAGCACCTTCACTCGTAATTAACACTTTCGCAACCGGACTAAAAATGGAACGATACACCAGAAACCGACGGAACTCGCTAGGCGTGTAGGTTCATACTACTGCCCGCCTAGCGGGCTGAGCCGGCATCTGAGCAAACATAACGAGTGCCTACCAGGCGGGTTCTTGGTTGCGAACGTGTTAATAACTCTAGCGCTGGTCTAGTTTTAGGATGTCATGTCTAAACGACCTATTGTAGTCGTGGCTGCACCGGTGTGTTGCCAGCTGTTTTGGTTAGTCTCTTTTTGCACTTGGTGGTAAAGCAGAACGGGGATGTTGCAGACATTCGCAACCGCGGATGTTCCTCATCATTTGACGACCGCTTTATCCTAGTTGGCAGTGACCCTGCCTACGAAGCAAGAGGTCCTGGGTTCGAATCCCGGTGAGGGCATTTATTTGTGTGATGAGCACGAATATTTGTTCCTGAGTCATGGATGATTTCTATGTATTTAAGTATTTATTTATCTATATAAGTATGTTTATCGTCGTCTAGTACCCATAGTACAAGCTTTGCTTAGGTCGATTTGTGTAAGATTGTAAAAAAAAAAAAAAAATATCAGCATCCGGTCCGCTAAAATCGATGCGGAGTATTTGCGTATGCGGATGTAGTCGCGACAAGAGAGGGAGTCGTCCCCTTCGAGTGCCTCGCGCGTGTTACCTAACACGGGCGAGGCACGAGTTTTGGTTATAAGTCAATAAAAATCTTCATTCGTTTCAGAGGCTCTAGTATAAGTTTTACCGAAACAAAACGTTACGACCGCGTTTGCGTTTAGCTGTCAAATCCCATACAATTTGAGGGTAAAACGCAAACGCGATCGTAAAGTTTTGTTTCGGTAAAACTTATACTAGAGCCTCTGTAATCTGATGATTCGCCGCGTTCGCTCAGGTGATGCGTTGGGTTTGCAACGACTGTAAATCAGTTGCAACGTGTATGAGTACATACTGCGTGACCATACGGACGTTGTTTATTTATGTTTTTGAGTACCGTCAAATGCTTCAACTTAGCCAACTCGGTGCAATATTGCCTTTTTAAAACTTCAATTATCTCCCAAACTAATTTTTATTTCTTAGTTGCAATATTCATTTATTTCGTATTAATCATACATTGTCATTCATTACAATAATGGCAGCAAAAGCTCCATTTTACTGGCAACCCGTTTTTGCGGTAACACTAACCATTTTCCAACCAGTCTCGAACCGCAAAAACTGGTAGCCAGTAAAATTGAGCTTTTGCTGCCATTATTGCAAATCCTTATCCTTACTAATATTATAAATGCGAAAGTGTGTGTGTTTGTATGCGTGTCCTTCTTTCTCGTCGCAACGGAGCGTCGTATTGATGTGATTTTTTGTATGGAGATAGTTTAGAAGCTGGAGAGTGACATAGCTACTTTTTCCAGCGGGAAAACATCTAATTTCTACGGGAAAATTCAATGTGTTACATTTTCCTATAACCACGCGGGCGAAGCCGCGGGCATCAGCTAGTAAGAAATAAATGTTAGTTTGGGAGATAATTGAAGTTTAACCTAGTTTGGAAAGTTGCAGCATTTGACGGTATACTCGTATATGTGAGCCTCAAAATATTCGCATCCGCGGATGCCTTAAAATTTGCATCCGCAACATCCCTTAAGCAGAATATACGTGGAAAGTGTGCTAATGTCAGTATTGTTTGTCCACAGGCCTTCGCCAGCGCCGGTTCTGAGGGTGGGCACAGAAAGTCTTACAGTAACCGCCTTAACCACGGTGTGTGGCTCTTACACTCACCCGCTACCACAGGCGAGAGGCAAACATTGATCTCAAATATATTTTTTTATTTTTCTCAATCAGACCAGGAAAGTTTTTATTCTTTGTGTGATTTTTCAGTATCTTTTCTCCAAATTGTCAGACTACTCTTTTTTTCTACATTAAATTGAGATAGTAGGTAGCTTTGCCACTTTGCCTAAATGCTAATGAATTATTTATTTATGTATGGCAAATCAGAGTATTTAGAACCGTGAGTTCTTGAAAAAGACAGTAAGAATGAGACCGTCATAATAAAAAAATACATTTCAGGATTTGGAATGATTCTCATGAAAAATGCAGGAGGAAATCTTTAGCTATTTTGTATAGTGGTCGAAATGTTTGCCTCTCGTCAATCATGTTTTTGTTTATAATACCCAGAAGTTTGATTTATTTTTTAGCGGCAGCATCATGGTTAAAAAAACTAAAAAAAAAAACTGTTTTTTTTTAACTTTCGTTTTTAATGGAAACACTGCATTACTTCTGGTTGTTATCACAATTATATTTTAACTGACTAATATTTTCTTTCGTAATTGTCATGATTAAACGAACTTTAATAACCTGAAAAAAGTACACGGATCGCATGTCAAACTTACACAAAACATCTTATAACAAAGGCAAGTGTAGGCATGTTAAGCTTATTCTACAATTACTACCCTTACTACTTACCCATTCTATAAGTTTCGCAGCCTTTTATGATATAACATCATTACAAAGATGCAATTATGCTACAAATACTAAATTTCAAATATCTATGCGTTTTCCATTGTAGTACTTGTTTGATATAAATCAATAGTAATCATTTCAGAATAATAATTATCCATTCTCGCCTCCTTATTCAGAAAAAATTAAAACGCCTAATTTGTGTGTCCCTTTCTTACGAAAAGAGATGTCAAATTCACGTTTTTGTACGGCATTTCAGCTAATATAGGTTTGTTGATCGTTTATGAATGAAGCCATTAATCTTTGCATACATTTTCTAGTAGGTACCTATTGGGTTTCATCGCCCCAAGAGATGGTGCATTGTCTCATTAAATCACTAACACAATCTACAGTGGAGACGGAAGCTGCCCCGGAGCCCGAAGCCAAAGAGACCCTCAACCTGGTGATCCCAGAGAAGGCCTCATCATTTAGCATCCATCCGGGCCGCCTGTGCCAGGACCAGTGTTTCTACTGCGGTGGGAAGTTCGGGCTCTTCGATACACCCTGCCACATAGCTCAGATGAAGAGTACGGAGAGGCAGAAGAAAGTTCTAGATAGTGAGTAGTTTTTGGATTATGATATTGACTTTGGAACTCCCCCTGAATCGGATACAACATCTTGCCTTTAACTTCTGGCACAAAACCTAGCATTCGAATTAGACACAGCACATAAGATAATACAGGGTATGGAGAGATCCATTGCCATTAAGAGTCCGCAGTAAGCTCGGCCGAATTTCACCTTCCCATACAAACGGAGTTTCGTTTTCATTTTAAAACTACGTGTTGGATTGTGACGAAACTTTGCATATAGGTACAATGACATGAGCAGAGCCCGTAATTTTCATGCCGTTGACATCAATTTAGAAAGAAGACATTTATTCACTACGCAAAAGACACACAGAGTACAAATACAATACAATTTACACATAATGTGTGTGTCTTCGCGGCAGTGAATCGGTCGCTGTCTCAGCATTATGCCGCATGATCCCAAATAGTTTTATTGTAATTATTAATCATTAGCCGTCAATCATTTTAATCGTGTACAAATTACTTCAAAAGTTATCTATTCACACGTGGAACAATTAATAGGTACCTACTTTACCATCTACCTTTATAAGGAAACAAAATACAGCAAAAACAAGTTTTGTATGAAAAACTTAAATTCGCTGTATTTTTTTTACTATGGTATCTGAAGCTACATAAACTAATTACAGACCTGGATGTACCTCATGTCATTGTACATGGAAAGTTTCGTTACAATCCAACACGTAGTTTTAAAATGAGAGCGCAACTACGTTTGTATGGAGAATCGAGCAGCTTAAATCTAACTCTAAGATACTGCATTTTTATGTGATCGTAGATGCGTGGAAACTGTTCCTTACTACCTGCACTACTCATTTCTATTAAAGAGTCCATGTGCCTGGAGAGCCGTGGAGGCCATTTGCCCCATGTGATAAATCTACTAAAAAAAACCCGAGCATTTTTTGTAATTCCAAACCTGCGCGATTTTTGGGGGGGGTATAGTTTCAGATTTTATAATCATTTGGATAATCAATACATCTTGTTTAGTACGGCATTGATTACCTATAGATTTATATATGTATATAAATATATATAGTTAAAGTATGTGTATGCTATTTATTTTTATTTGTACTTGCATGTAGTATACATATATATGTATTAAGATTAATTTCAAGGTAAATACGTCTGTACACGTGTTAGTTTGTCTATATTTTTGTTCCTGATCACAACTCAATTGCTCAAAGGTTAACTGGAAGAGATCCCTTACAGGGATAAGTTCGCCTTTGTACCGATTTATCTTTTTTTTGTCTGTATTTTTACCTGTGCCTTGTGTACAATAAAGTATTTACATACATAAGCTTCGCAGTTCATCAGCATTCATGATTACACAAATACTGGGACAAAAAATAATAATTAAATGGTACATTTTAATGATAGCGCCCACTCTACTTCATCTTTGTATGTTAACCATGACTTGCTTCTCGATCATTTGTCAATTTCACTGTTCCATTTTTGAAGTGAAAACTCTTTAGCGGCGCTTTGCACTTTTTGGGATGGGGAAAAATTGTTAAACTCGCCACAGGTGTAGGAGCGTAGGAGGACACGTGACCGTAAGATTTAGTGTTGCCAGATGCCGCTGCGCTTTCAAAATGCGGATTTTTAAGATTTTTAAATGAAAATACGGATTTGCGGGAGGGGAGTTTTTTTTTTGTTTCAAGTTTTCACTTCTGCCGGCAACCAGGGGCCTATTGCATAACAAAGTACAAGCTAATATTATTAGCGGTTTTGGTTGTAACTTGTACTTTTATGTTGCATAATAAAGTATAAGATACAATGTACAAGTATCTAAATTACAAGCTAATAATATTAGTAACTCGACTTGTAATTTATAATATTTTGTTGCATAATGAAGTAGCAGTAATAAACTACAGGCTTCATAATATTAGTACTAATAACTCATATAATTAGTGAATTTTACTAGTTTATGTTGCAAAATGAAAGCAAAAACACAAATTATTAGAACAAACTTGTAATTATTTCTACGTACGTCAGGGGCACCATATTTTTAAAATATTAGTATTACATTGATGAATTGTTAAACCGTCATATCAAAAATGAACCATTTATTAAATTCATCTGATGACGAAGATGCTGATTTTATCCTACAAATAAGGCGTCAGCCACCAAACATCGCGAATATAGGTCCAATCTTTATTTTCTTTTAAAATACCTAGGCTCTGTGCATATTGTCCAATACTTTTCCAGGCATCACATCTTATTTCTTTTGTAACGGTTGCGGAAAATGGACCAAATAACACGTTCTTCTTTTCGTTAATTTTCGTTGCTGTTGTTCACGTTTTCCCGTCATTTGTTTTATAATATTGAAATACGTTTGTACTCAATTTTATTTTATTAAATAATTGTCGCCGAAAACATTCAGTATTCAAATTGCCGCCTAAATGTTACTTTAAAAAAAACCTTACCTAGGCAAAGGTTTTCCTCATTCAGCCATCAAATTTACTTATAATTTGTATAATTTGCTGATAATATTAGCACCAGTGTTACAAGTTCCAATATAGTAGATTGTACAACAAGTGCATAAAACGCACCATTTTACTCGAGACGTTTATCCATCCGAGCGAGCTTGCGAGCGAGGATAGATATAAAGTCGAGTGTAAAATGGGTTTTATGGACGAGTTGTACACTCTACTTTTCACTTCGATTGCGAGGAAATGAAACAGCAACATGTAAATATAGTAAATGCTAATTTAATTAAAATTGAAAGTTACATTAGAGCAATGAGAAATATTTAAAGTAATCGTTTTTCCTGGCATATTTAATGTTGTATTAGATTGTATTTGTGATGCGATATTTGGCATATTGTCAACTTCAGGTTCTTTTGAAGGAACGGGATTACCATTTAAGCTCTGTTCCAATGGTAAGTTAGCACTAGATGGGCCTGGTTCATTTGGGACTATGTCGATTCTTTCGGTAATCAAGTCGGTAATTTTAGCTTTTTGTTCTATGGATTCCTCAATATAGCCCTCTGCCACTTGGTCAGACTTCCAGCCGCCATGTCGCTTTAATGTTGTGAGATTTGCTCCAGAATCGGCTAACAGCGTAGCTGAAGTTCGTCGAAAGCAATGGCCTGTGTACTTTTCAGGGTTTTCTAATTTGAGAAAGGCTGCTATCTCCTTTGGCATTGCAGCGAATTTATTGCGTCCTATGGGTTGCCGTGTACATTTCCCGTTTTGATAATTAAGGAAAAACCGTTTCGTTGCCACATTTTCTGGACGTAGGGCTTGATACTTTCTAACTATATTTAAGTATTCGCCTTTGACGACGAATGTTCTTTCTTTATTTGTTTTTGTGTCAGGTAAGTTTATAGCCTGCAACTGAGTGTCCGTTTTCACGTCATCCACAGTAATGTTGATAAGTTCTATACCTCGACATGCACCACTGATTCCATATATGAGCGCCACCTACAATTAAAATAGTAATCATTATTACAACGTTGCACACTAATATAAGTACTAGGTAATGAATTATTGTACAATATTAAATTGCTGTTTAACAATGTAGAGTTTTACGTACTTTTGCAGCCAAATATCTTACATCCGGAGCGGTCTTTAAGAATGTTTCGATTTGATTCGCATTGAAAACCCTGGATTTTACACTTTTGTGCCCAGTGGAAAGCCTTTTCAGGTAACATGTGAGCTTCACGTAGGTTTTTATATGCACGTCGTTTTTCATCTGCAGCGTAGTCTTGAGCATAGAATACACACTCCATAGTGTAGACGGCTTAAACTTCTTAGATAATTCGTTGAAATACGTTAAGAAAACGCTCTCTGAGAAACTATTCACTTGTTTTTCCGCCCTCCAACGCATGAAATTTTCATAAGCGGTAAGATAAATTCGCTTAGATTTCGACGGCAATATCTGTTCAACGACGTTTTCCGCGTGCCGCTCCATTAAAGTGTTAGGAGTGAGTGTTATTTCCTCTTCGCTTGACGACATTATTTATCGTTAATCAAAAAACAATTTCAAGTTGTAACACAAATATTACAATGAAAAAATAATTATGGTTCCCGCCAATTAACTTTTTTTTCTTTTTTTTTCTGTAGGGACGTGACACCTGACTTAAGGTCGTTACATACTGCTCAGTTATAAAAACATTTTCTTTTTATAACTATAAGTTGTTGTTATGGCTTAAATACTATACTGATCTACTAAATTGAAAAATAAACAAATATAAAAAATAATAAATGAGACGAAATACAAATTATAAGTTTATTTCATGAAGTTTTATTGTGTACTTTGGCTGTTGATATCTTTGCCTTGGTCTTAGAATACGAACGAAACGAAATAAAATAAAGAGGTTGTTGTATGAAGTTAAAGATGTTTGTGTGGCTGTTGCAGCGATTGCCTTGGTCTTCGACGAAGATTTTACTTTATGCTCTAGAGCATAAAAAGCGACTTTATGTCGCCTACGCACGACATAAAGACGAACTTTTAGAGCATGAGAAGTGAAAAATATATTATGCAACAGAATATATTAGTACTAGTAATTTAAAATCTTGTAACTTATTGTTTAGAAATATTATCAGCAATTTATGCAACAGGAATAATCTTGTATTATTAGTAAAATCATAAATGGTTATGCAACACAAATAAGTACGAGTTGTAAATCGGTGACTTGTAACTAGTATTTTTTCCTAGTATTATTAGGAAACTTATGCAATAGGCCCCAGGTCTTTTTTTTATAATATTGCTTTTATTCCTTGCTGTTTTAGCAAGGTGGATTTGCCAATATCAGTTCAAGTTATTTGACGACACACGAGGAGATTTTTCGGTATAATTTTGACGGTTTTTGGGGAAGGATCAGTCCGGAAACCTAAAACATATAAAATATATGGACATCACAGACAATCACAAATGACATTTACAAACGTTATGAAAAAAGAGCGGGAAAGTGGATGACGAGAGTGGAGTGGTCACTGTTACTTATTCAGGGTTCAAGCAAAATTTGACTCTCCGGTGACAATAATTCCTGGCATCCTTTAAAAGATTGTTAACCAGTGATGGCATCTCCGTTATAGTTGTAATATGCAGATTTTTGCACAAAAGTTTGATAAATTCTAACTTGGAAACGGTCAGAAATATTAACATAGTTAATTTGGAAAGTTGTAAGCACTAACGCTAAATCCTCTTGCGGGAAAGTCCATCGTTCCGTTCCACGCTGTATAGGTTTATTTTCAAGTTAATGTTGTGTTTATTTATTTCATTGCTTACATGTGTTTTACAGGGTGTTAAATTGAGTGAACAGTATCATTTTGGGTATAGCAATATACTTTGTAGTGATTTAACAAATTAAGCAAACAATTTATTACAAATTAATTGAGTTAAAATTTTATACAATTCAAATTATTATTATTTTATTTTACATGACTAGCAATTAATTCCATTTTATAGCATTATGTTAATTTGGTTTTCTATTTTTTATACAACGGCGGTGGCAAACAAGCGTACGGCCCGCCTGATGGTAAGCGCACACCAATGGGCGTTGCCGACCCTTGATATGTTTGAGGATTCGCTGTGTTGAGAGCTGAAGAATACATTTTCGTAACAGTAATGACGTTTGTTCCAGACGAGGAGCGGCTGACGATAGACAGTTGTCTGTGCGACGCGTGCTACCGGCACGTGGACCGGCGCGCCAACTGCCCGTCCTACCGGAAACGCGCGCCCAAGCCGGGGCAGCCTCCGCCCGCGTGAGTATGAGTATACACCAGACGAGGAGCGGCTGTCGATAGACAGTTGTCTGTGCGATGCGTGCTACCGGCACGTGGACCGGCGCGCCAACTGCCCGTCCTACCGGAAACGCGCGCCCAAGCCGGGGCAGCCTCCGCCCGCGTGAGTATGAGTATACACCAGACGAGGAGCGGCTGACGATAGACAGTTGTCTGTGCGATGCGTGCTACCGGCACGTGGACCGGCGCGCCAACTGCCCGTCCTACCGGAAACACGCGCCCAAACCGGGGCAGCCCCCGCCCGCGTCACCAGTCACACTATTACTACGTATAGACTCCGGAGGTCCCGGGTTCGAATCCTGGTAAGGGGATACGTGCAGGGTTGTGGTAGGTAGCTCCTACGGACGCGAGTAACAGTTGTCCCCCCTTTGTCAAGTGAGTGGGCAACTCGACTGTTAGATGTTCTTAAACCGCCCGAAGGCCTCTAACTTGGCTTAACGACTACTGTCATAGACGGCATCAACTGCTTAGCGTGTCTTCCAAAGCACGGATTTAAGTATTTATAAGTATGTATAACGTCGTCTAGTACCCATAGTACAAGCTTTGCTTAATTTGGGACTAGGTCGGTTTGTGTAAGATTGTCCCCAAATATTTATTTATTTTATGTATTACTACAACATTTTTGCCGCCGTCTTCCAGGAATCAGTACAGTAGAGGTGCTCATAGGTCGAGGACCTGTTAGAATATTTACAAGACTTTAAAATAAAGGTGTGCCTTATTAGGCAACGGTACCTTATTAGCTTGCTGGTGAAAAATCGTTAATTTTTTCATGACTGAGTTACTTGATAAAATACCAGCGGGGCAGCGGGTGTTTGTAAATGTCATAGGCATTTAATCACTTGTATGATCTTAATATGATTCCGCCTGCGGTACATTTCATAAAACCACGTGTATTTAAAGACCCTTATTGTATAACACTTGTCGTCATTGCCCTTTAGCATCTATAAAAGATGATTTAGGCAGCGTCTATTTCAGCGTCAATAAATTATTCTATTCTATAAAAGTGCGGCGCTTACGTACGCGGCTTGTGAGGCCAATACGAATAATTTACCAGCCTTTGTCAGCGATACATTTATTTATTTAGTGACGCCCGCATATATGACATGTAAATGTCATACACAGTGCTGTTGGAGTCGCAGCAGCGCGCTGGTGTCTCAATGTTCGTTTGTGGGACAAGAGGCCAAACTAGGCGGTAGCGTGTAGCGTCACGCCTTCATATAGCAAAACTAGCCTCTGCCCGCGACTCCGTCCGCGTGGAAATCGTTTTTATCGAAGCTCCATACAAACTTTCATCCTCTCGGATTGATTTCCGCGATAAAAACTATTCTATGGCCTTCCCTAGGACTCAAACTATCTCTGTACCGAATTTCACCCATATTTTATCCCATATTTAACCCGCTTAGGGGTGGGTTTTTCCAAAACGCTAAAATTACTTTTCTTGTATTGTAATAAGGAGTCCATACACAAAGTTTCAAGTCAGTCACTTAAAAGTGTACTCCATCCCCACACAAACTTTCAACCCCCTTTTTACCCCGTTCCGGATGGAATTTTCAAAAATCCTTTCTTAGTGGATACTTACGTTACATAAAGTACCTATTGTGAAAAAAACAGTTTTCTAGGTTCAACGGTTTGGGCTGGGACGTTGATTTAAGTCAGTCAGTTAGGACTTTTACTAGCCGCCATCTTATGTAGATAGGTACGAACTCTAACCGGGTGAATGAACTTCGCACCGCGCGCCATACAGAATTTTTCAAACCTTTTATTACTAAAAACTTAACTGTTTTTTTTTTTCATGAATGATTACTACGTTTTGGATACATTAAGTGAAGTTCGGCTTTAAGCCGGTTAAAAAAACACGTATATATATACATATACATATAGATAACAGTTGCATAAACGAGTATTCGTTGTCACGTACAGCAGCATCGGCAGCGGCAGCAGCAGCCAGCCGGAGAAGCCGCCGTCGCCGGCCTCCTCGGATTCCGACGCGGCGGCCGGCGCGCGCTGCCACGCCGCGGGCTGCGCCGCCGCCGCCGCGCGCTCCATCCGCCGCAAGTGGCTCATCAAGATGCGGCAGCCCGTCTCCAAGCTGGTCAGTACCACACAACACCCCGGAGGAGCCATGGGCTTTCGTTAGCTCGCGCCACGCCTT
The DNA here is from genome assembly GCA_947578815.1 of Epinotia ramella. Lineage (NCBI taxonomy): Eukaryota > Metazoa > Arthropoda > Insecta > Lepidoptera > Tortricidae > Epinotia > Epinotia ramella. The sequence goes on along the minus strand of OX388214.1, from coordinate 2,685,034 downwards.
CCTGTCCTCAGCCCCGCCTCTGCTCGCTCCAGCTTAGTCCAACGGGTCGCAACCCATTCTTGACGGCTCCATCCGCAACAGGTGGCTCATCAAAATGCATCAGCCCTACTCCAGACTGGTAAGTACCATACAACTCCCGTTGTTGATGGAAAGGGCGTTCGTTAGCTCGCTCCATCCGACGGACATGGCCCATCAAGTTGCGGCAGCCCGTCTCCAAGCTGATCAGTACCATACAACACCCCGGAGGTGCCATGGGCCTTCTTTATCTCGCGCCACGCCTTCCTGTCCTCAGCCACGCCTCTGGCCACGCTCCAGCTTAGTCTAACGGATCGCAACTCATTCTCAACGCCATCATTGTTGGGTGCTATTCGAAAAGAAATGGCCGCGTTGTTTACGCCACCTCATTCAACTCTTGCTTTGTATTTATTTGTTTTGTGGAAGTGGATTGAAGTGTGTTGTATGCGATGGGCTAGCAACCTGTCACTGCGATATCACATTTTGTTGATCTTTTATACCCACATTTACGCTAAAAGTGGTACTAGAGCAGCGAGTTTCATGTGCTCTGCCTACCCCTTTTAGGGATAAGGGCGTGAACGTATGTATGTATTGTAATTTCTTGTAGTGGCAATATGCTGAGTGCCTCCTTTTAGAGTCGTTTGTTGTTATTTTGACGGTTTTGTGTAATCGTGTATTGTGGCGTGAGTAAATAATTATCTTATCTTATGTTATAAATGTGTCTATTCGCAGTTGAAGCTGCAGAACGACTACCCGGGTCTACACACGCTAGGTCTGTGCGCGACGCACTACGCGCTCCTCGCGCCGCTCATGGCGTGCGCGATCTGCCACCGCCGACTCACCAAGCACCACAACGTGCACGTGCTGCAGCAGGTAACATACAGTCTCAAGGCCAACCACCCGGCACCCGACCCGCACCGCCTCGCCTCGGAACTCTACTTGCTACGGAGTTGATGTAGTGACCGCATGCCGATACAAATCCATATAAAGCCCAACCAGGGGAAAAAAATCTTCGCCATATTGCGGAAAAGTATTGGAATGAATTTCTTCAACTAGCAACAGTAACTTTGAAGACGTCATGCCATCTGTCAATTGCTGTCAAAGTGAGGTATCGTTTGCATGTTGTGTATTTCTTGAATATTGTGTGTATTTGTGCGTTAAAAATGTTAAAATGCCGAGAATTATTAAAAGTGACAGAATAGTGATTTACAATATGACTAAGTATTTGTTGGAGAGAAAGTCTGAAGGATTCCTCTAAATAACATCACCGACCTTGTTGTCAACATGACTGGTATTTGAAATGTAAATAGTGAGTGTAGTGTTGTTGCTTATTTAGCACCCCAGAGCAGGTTTTTCATTTTCCTGGTCAGGCTTTAAAGAATACTCGGGGCGAGGCGGTGCGGGTCGGGTGCCGGGTGGATCTAATGAGCTGTGACCTTTACAACCAACACCAGCAACGCTGCGTGTTTCGTCGAGTAGCCCTAGAGGTGACTTTGGGGGAATACCTTGTACCCTGTTAAGTACCTTCACCTAAGGCCTTTTTGTATTTCGAAAAATTGATTATGCTACTTAGTTTCTGTTTACACTCCCACAATATGCTGAAGTTCACGCGAATTTCCACAAGTTGCGGCCACACTGGCCGCCACGTGTTGCTGACGAGTTCTTTCATACCGTCATACTTGCACCCTAAATCTAAGACCGAGATAAAATAGCCCTCCCAACAAGTAACTTACAGTTGAGTAACAACAGCCCCCATATGACAATACGCATTTACAACAGTCTTCCTAAAGAAATAGCTGATGAGGCGAAATACACGAAATTTGTTCACAAGTTAAAATCATATTTAATAGAAAACTGTTTTTATTCACTGAAAGACTTCTTTAATGTAAATAGATACCATAGACATGCTTAGCAAATGATATCCTAGATGTAAAGTAATTTTATCTTAGTTTAATTTCCTTATGTGTACCTACGTTTAAGACGAAGTATTTGCAATACCCTTACAGGGTGTCATGTTGTAACACACTGTAAGATATTTATGACCTGATGTAATGTCTACTTGAGAGCAATAAAGTATTCTATTATATTCTATTGTATAGCATTGGCGCACACTGAGCGGTTTGTGGCCGCGTCCGAGCCACAGCGGTAGTGGCCTGTGCTCGCTAGGAGTGGCCGCGTTAAGTGGCCGTAATGCTGGAGCCACACTTACGAGAAATGCCATTAATTATTAATAATTATAATAGACATTTATTCAACGAGCTTACATACACTATGATCGTTTAACAGAACAATTTAGATTAAACTTAAACAGTAAAAACATACAAACAGTTGAAAAGGAAGATGGTGGATGGAGCTAATGCCTGCGCCAAGTAGCCCTCGAGACGGCGAAGTCTCAGGGACTCTGGCTCAGACGCTGTTATTCTGCCATCCCCGTGGTTAAATCTAGCAAGGTGACACTTGTCAGAATTATAAGATGCACACACATACATACAAGATACACATTAGTCACATTATATGAAAGTTCGAAATCAACAATAGTACAGTAGGTATTCTTAATAGTTAAGCTACACGTCAGTTATACTGTCAGGTACAGACCAATTATTTAAAAGTGAATGTTGTTGCTTTTTGGGAATCCAGTAAACAAGCTTTATATTGTTTTTTAAATCCTGCCAGGGACTTACTTTTAGTTATTGGGGGAGGCAGATTATTCCAGCATTTAGAAGCAGCATAGCGAAAACGCTTGATTATCGCGATAATCGTAGTGTGGCCGTACTTTTAACGTCCATTATCGCGATAATTAATGGCATTTCTCGTTAATGTGGCCCCAGCAGAATGTGCGGCAGAGTCGCCACTTATAGTGGTCTTAATGTGCCGGTCTTAATGTCATTAGAACGTCGTTCAAACCAGGGATGTTGCAGACATCCGCATCCGCAACCGCGGAAGTTCCGCACAAATGTTAACATCAGCATCCGCATCCGCCAAAATTGATGCGGAGTTTATGCGGATGCGGATGTAGTTGCACGACAAGAAAGGAGCCCACGCGGCGCTTACCGTACGCGTTTTAGATATGATTGCCATTAGTAAACAAAAACTTGTTTTCGTTTCTGTGATCAAGAGCAAACGCGTTTTTTATTTGCTCGCTACGATTGTAATTTGGTCTCAACGTGTTTGATGATCGCATGATATTATAAAATTGAAATTGTTTATTCACGTTTTTCAGTGTTTGACCCAAAATCCGCGGACGTGTGCCCCTAAATATCCGCATCCCTGATTCAAACTTCCCATATTAATATTGAACGTGTCCCCAGGGCCACCAGGAGCTGAACCCCATGCTGGCGGCCGCGGGCATCCCGGTGGAGCTGCAGGACAAGCCGGTGCTTTGCAAACTGTGCCGCTACTACACCACGCTGCTGCAGCGCCCGGGGCACAACGACGCGCACGCCAAGTCCTACCGCCGCAGGTACACACACACACACACACACATTCGCAACCAAGAACCCGCCTAGCGGGCACTCGTAATGTTTGCTCAGATGCCGGCTGAGCCCGCTAGGCGGGCAGTAGTATGAGCTTACACGCCTAGCGAATTCTGTCGGTTTCTGGTGAATTGTTCCATTTTTAGTCCAGTTGCGAAAGTGTTAAAGAGAGCCACACACATACATCAGACGAAAGACGTCCACTGCTGGACAGTTCTCCCCCAGTCCACCTTGGGTAATCTACACAATTACCAGGGTTCAATTCCTTGACAGGGTTTTGGCATCAGAGCGCCCGAAAGCGGCACCTAACTCTTATTGTTGCATCTGAACGATGTGAATCTAAATCCGATCGACCTAGTCCTACAGTAAGCTCAGTAAGGCTTGTGTTATGGGTACTAGACGGCGATATATATAATAGATATAAATACTTAAATACATAGAAAAACTTCCATGACTCAGAAACAAATATTCATGCTCATCACAAATATTTGCCCTTACCGGGCAAATATTATTACATATTTTACGTCATTTTAAACCTTGTAAATTAAATCCAATCCTTTCACCCAATTACACTATACATTCTGTATATTTTTCTCTTTAGCCCAATGATTACCTGGTAGAAATTGCCTTATGGCATTAAGTCCGCCATTTGTATTGTGCAGTTTTAAATAATCAATTTCATAGCAAACTATAACGGAGACTTGCGAACTAAGCTAAGGTACAGGATTGCAGCAAATGATCGCGTTTTGTGTTTCTTTTTCCAGACTACTCCAAGTGCACAACATCGAAGTGCCGCCAGAATCGGAAAATGAAGGTGAAGAGAGCATCCAACAACTGGACGAGAGCGGGCGCCGCAAGAAACCGCGCTCCAAGAATAAACGCAAGTCCTCCGACCCCGACGGGGACAGCGAGTCCCCCGAGGGCATGGACAGCCCCGAGAAACCCAACCAACCCAAGACACAACAGGACGAGGAAGACATCGAAAGCCTCATATCCTCCAACAAAATACTCGTGCCTAACGCTAAACCCACAGAAGCCATGCAGAGCGATGGCTCGGAACCTGACGGCTTCGACATGGAACCTATCCTGGACAAGCAAACCGAACTACAGATTCTACTGCAGAAGCAAAACAACCCGGCACAGTTCATGCAGACTAACTTGACACAGAAACAACAGAACATACTAAAAGTGCACCACCTGTCTGGAATACAGAAACCTGGCCTACAGCAGAGGATTAATGATAAAAACGCTAGAAGACTACACAAGCTGGGCCAGATGATTGTGCACAAAGACAAAAAGAAGGACGATTCGGAAATATTCGATCCAGAAAAGTCTAAGGATGTTAATATGAAGAACATGACTATAAACGAGGAATGCACTATTGAAAGTATCCCAAATAAGAAGCCGGCAGATATAAACACGTTGAAAAACAAATGGCAGCAGTCGGAAAGCTTTACACAGGTCAAGAAGAATCTCAGCGAGTTGTCAAAGAAGCTGACTGTGGAAAAAGAGCCTAAACAGAAGTCGGACGCGAAATACTCCAATCCAGTTAAAAGGCTTGAGACGAACCCGTCTATTTCAGTCAGAGAGCTGTTCCCCGGAGAAGAGGAGATGAATCTACAGTGCAACATAGAGTTTAACAACGTCAAGGGAGTAACCCCCGAGGGTTGGGAGAAGTGCAGCACCACCATACAATATGACGCTGAAACGAAAAAGCTGTGGACCGAGCTGCAAAGACCATACGGGAACCAATCAAGCTTCCTAAGACATCTGATTCTTCTAGAGAAATACTTCAGAAGCGGCGACCTAGTTTTGTCCCACAATGCGTCTCCAAACGCGGCTAACTACAGCGACTCCGTCCAGAGTCGATTACGCGCGTATGACAACGTAGTCAACGACGTGCCGCGGCGAAGCGAGCCGGCCATCAGCCTGATAGAATTCAGGAAGAAACCCGCCGTGAACGGCAAGAGCCTGCTGAAAACCAATCAGTGCATCGAAGACAATGATCCCAAGAAGTTCATGCCCCCGCCTCCCGCGCTGCCCAAGCCTAAATCTAAAGAGAAGAAAAACAAGCCGCTGCCTCCGGAGTTGATCGCGATCAACACGCCCAACGCTCAAGGGAGGAAAGCGATCCAAAACGTGCTCCACAATATTCAGCAGCTGGTGAAGGGTGTGTCCGCGTCGGATCCGACGGAGGTGGCGGCGTCGCCGGTTCCGGTGCCGCTGCCGGTTCCGGTTCCGGTTCCGGTGCCGGTGGCCGCGCCGGTGGCTCCTCCGAAGGAGAAGAAGGATAAATCGGACACGCCTAAGAAGCAGAGGACGACTAGCAAGCCGTGGCGGCCGACGCTTATGCCTATCACACCGGTGAGTCCTATTTTGTATATTTTTGGGCTATTTCATAAGTATTTCTCCCCTTTAATCGCCATTGTCTGATATATCATACAAAGAGGCAATGTTAATTACACCATCTCGATTAATTTTGACTTTGAAAATTGCGAGTAACTTATTTGACGTTCGGTGGTTAAAATGTAACGACCTTTACATACAAAACAGCTAGGGAGGCTCGCGGGCCGCAAGTAAGGGGCTAGCGGGCCGCCGGTTGCTGACTCCTGCTATAGATAGTAGGTATACGAGGGCTGCCTTTTAAGTTGTGTCGTTTGGAAAAACTAAAGACAATTTAAGTGTTAAATGGTATTTATTGTTTTTCAAAGTAATCACCGTGATATGTAATACACTTTTTCATTCGATCGAACCAGTTTTCGAAACACTTATTCCAGTCCGAAGTCGGGGTCTCCAAAATGGCCGTTTTGTATGCCTCAACCGCTTCTTCAGGCGTCTGGTACCGTTGACCACGAAGTCGTTGCTTGATTTTTGGAAAAGTAAAAAAATCGTTAGGGCTTAAGTCTGGACTGTACGGCGGGTGTTCCAGAATTTCGACGTTTTGCTCTTTTAAAAACGCAATAGTTTGCCGGGCGGTGTGCGAGCTCGCATTATCGTGGTGCAGTCTTATACGACGTCTTGGGTTATTTTTTCGAAACTCGCCGATGACTTCTGGTAAACAGACAGTGGTATACCAGTCAGCATTAACCGTTTTACGATCCTCGAGCACGATGGTGACAACGTGGCCACTTTTCGCCACAAACGTGGCGACCATTTTTTTCGAAGTGCTCCGTGAGCGTATTACTTTGGTCGGTTTTGGCTCATCTTGGAACACCCAAACAGTCGACTGCTGTTTAGAATCGGGATCGTAGGCATATATCCAAGATTCGTCACCACTGATAATGTCGTAAACATGTTTCGAGTTTCCTCGGTTGAATTGCCGCAGAGTTTTGCGACACCATCGAACGCGAGCCGTTTTTTGGTCTTCACTGAGTAAATGTGGTATCCAGCGTGAGATCAACTTTTTTACGCCTAAGTGATCATGCAAAATACTGTGAACACTGGTCCCTGAAATACTTAAGGAAGCTTCTATCTCACGGTATTTCGCATGGCGATCTTCGATGATCAGTTGCCGTACAGCATCAATGTTCTCCTAGGTTACGGCTGTTTTTGGTCGACCTTCACGATGTCTATCACCAAGACTAGAGCAACCACGTTGAAATTCTAAATACCAGCGTTCCACTGTCCGAAGGCATGGTGCTTTATCATTGAAAACCGTAGTCAACTCTTCGAAGCACTGAAGTCGCGTTAAGCCCCTTTTGAAGTTGTAAAAAATTATCGCACGTAAATTTTCCTTCGAAATTTCCATTTTCACAACTGACTTGTCAACTTTGAACGAACGCTGTACTAAAACGGTTGGGCCGATTTCGAGTCATTCTTTTGTTTTCGAATTCTAAATTCAAATATTTTAACGTGACACTAGTTCTTTTTTATGCAATCACGGGAGGTTTGCAAACGACAGAACTTAAAAGGCAGCCCTCGTATTAATCTATGGCAACACTAATTTGTACCTCTTCCACAGGAGAACCTGGCTCGAGTGGCGCGCGAGCCGATCCAAGTGGCGGTCGACGGTCGCCGCCTGCCTAGCCTGGTCAAGGTCATGTCCTCCGGCAAGCAGTACCACATCACGCTGCAGGACTACAACAAGATGTGCGTCATGCGACGGGAGAAGCTACAGCAGCTCGGGCACGACGACAAACCTAAGAGGACGGAGACCGAGACCCTTGTCACCGAAGTCCAGACGTCCGCTATGCTTGGCAACGGAGGCACGGTCGTCCAAAACATCACAGACTCCGACAAGCTCGACATGACCCACGGCTCCAACGCGGCCACTATACTGAAGAATGTCGGGCTGAAAAACATCACAATAGCTCCCATCACACCCAAGACAGCCACGATAACCTCGCACACTTTCCCGGCACCCATAGTGACGTCCCCGTCACTCCTGGTCACGTCGAGCATGAAACTGCCGCAGCTCGGCCCGGCCGTGTCCATCACTAGTGAACCCGTGCTGCCGAGCCTCCCAATAATGGCGTCTAGTCCGATGCTGATGCCGAAAATACCCAAATCCTTGACAGTGATACCGCAATCGATGAGTGTGCCCTCTAGCGTGGTTGTGACCGCGCCCGAGGCGCGCCCATAACGAAGCCTGATCTTCCTGCTCATGTAGCGAAATCCCGCCCCGCCCGTAACCAGTGGCGGCAAAGTGAGCGGTGACCCGCAGTGAAGTGACCGTTTTAGTGAGAGCCTTGGACGACAGTGGTCGAGGCGTGTGAGACACCGTGAAGCCTTATAATTATACAGTGTATATATAGTTAAGTGGACTCAACTATCGTGTTAAATATATCATATTATTCTTGATTATTAGGCTTTGTTTTTATTTGCGCAAATGATGCGAACCTTATGTCCGACCGACGCTGGTCGATCCTGATTTTGCTGGATGATAATTAGATTAATTTGTCTAATGCATACAGATTAGAAATACATTATCATTAATATCTGGGCCCTATATCACAAAACTTGCAATTACAAATGATACCTATGTTACACATTTGTTGAATTTACTATGGAATGTACACTATATGATACAATTTTGTTGATTTGTATTCTTATAAAGTGTTGTGGGGTAGGGCTGTGGGGAATGTAGGGGCAGGAGCAGTGTGGGATGATAATTCCTTGCTGATTTAATTGCCCTGAGGGCTAAATATTGTCTCTTAATTATTGTGTAAAATTTTCTGAAGTATTTGCTACATTTTTATACGCAAAATTGTTTTTTCTGATTAATCCTAAATCATGTTAGACTGTTCTAAGTGTATCTAAACCTGACTGGTTGGACTAGATATAGATATGACATTTATATTTATTATCGATTTATATGACTGCTATTATAGGGTAAACAGCCCAATGATTGATACTTAAAGTCGAGTTATTGTAAGTTTGTGGGCAATAAAAGTGAACGTTGTAAGAATAGGGTTGTCGACGATATAATGGGGTTGTTTACCTTAATGAATGTTTGAGGCCAACAATGAAGACTTAAATTGTCTAGTCGGCTGGTATTGCATTTATAATTTATTATTTTTTTCCTCAGCCTCGCATCATTTGCGTGATTACGGACTATATTATAACGTAACTATAGATTGAATATCACTCAAGCATATTTTTCCATTGTAATAAATCCTGTTTTATGCAAACTAATTCACATGTATTCATAGTGTAGTATAGCACTAAAAATACCAAAAAAAACGTTATGCTCCACGTATTTATGGTTTCAGTACAGTGTATGAAGGAAACTATATTTTAAAATAATGTTTTATTTTTATCGAATTACATATTTTTAAGGGTGACAATCGTTCATTGGTCCGCTTCGATACATACATAACTTAATTTTATATTAGCTTACAATGAATTAACAAATCGGTTACATTAGGCCGGGTTTGCGGACAAGCGGTGCGAGTGACTCGCTACACATTAGGGCAACGCCAATTATGTCTATCGCTCCGCTCGTTCATAAACCCGGCCTTACACGACGCAGGGCACGTAACCTGCTGTGGTGATGCACGCGTGCCTCTTGTATGATATAACTGTACATTGCCGCACTGTACATACCCACAAGCTCTTGTATGATATAACTGTACATTGCCGCACTGTACATGTATGATATAACTGTACATTGCCGCACTGTACATACCCACAAGATGGATAGTTCCGACAATTTTTATATAAAAAGCTCGTGTTGAGAATAAAATTGTATGTTAAAAATACTTATATATATTGTTGAGAATTAGTAATACATATTTTATTTTTGGTCCATTGACATAGAATAAAGGTCCAATGTTATCGATTAGATGTTGTGCGGAGGCGTCTGCCGGGGTCGGCTATTAATAAATGCTCATGAACATATTCTTGTAAACTCTGACCTGATTATTTCACCTTGACACCTGGCTATTTCACCAATATGACAATTTCAAATTAAAGGGAACTACAACTTAGAAAAGTTGAAAAACCCCCGACATTTCCATTTCAAAGTCCAATATCTCAAAAACGGCTGAACAGATTTTCATGATATTTTTTCATTTCATGGCTAAGAACACTTGAGATAAAATTATCTATGACACAAAAAAACCGCATTCAAATCGGTCCATCCGTTTGGGAGCTACGATACCACAGACAGATACCCAGACACGTTAAACTCATAACACCCTTCTCTTTGCGTCGGGGGTTAAAAATGTATAGCTTCGAGCAAGAATGCGACATGCAAGCATACGCGGCCCGTCGCTCTAACCAACTGAGCGGTCGGAACAATCCTGCTTGGTCGTCAAATCTTTAAAGTAATATCTTTCCTTGACTACTGCTTAATACAAACGACATTCCCACACTTATGCACGGCTATTACAACACGGCGCGCGAGCTCTCTCGATTTGTATCGCACTATGCCTCTCAAGTTTTCTAAGAAGAGAGAGACGGATAGTGCGAGAAAAATCGAGAAGCTCGCGCCGTGCTGAGGGTCTACCGCGAAACGAAAACGAACTTCGTTCCTGTATTTCCCTCCCTGTCGCTCGAACTAGCAAGCGCAACAGAGAGAGAGATACACCAACTTCGTTCTCGTTTCGCGGTAGACCCTATCGGCCGTATTCATGAACGTACTACAAGCCTGTTTTAACTAAAATGGCGTTAAAGTTCGTTTGTCCTTTGTGTCACTTTGACATTTGTGTGCGCATGAACAAAGCACATTTTATTTAGCAGAGGCATTTTAAGTTTTATGAATAAAGGGGTAAGTCTCGACAAATAACGATCGTACTTAGTGGTCATCTTTACTTGTAGCTCAGAAGGGTAAGGCAAATTGTGATTGTCACGTGACAAATTCGTTTAAAACCAACATGACAATTGTTACCTGACTAAATTGTCATCGGTTTCAACCCAAAAAAAGACGAGATATTATATTGTCATGTTGGTGAGACAAAGGCCTGATAATATTTCCTCCGCTTTATTTCGTTTCCACATTTAAATTAATTAATTTAAATCATGCTTAAAGTTTGGTTTTATGTAGGCGTGTATAACATGGAAAAAATATACCTATAGGTACGCTATTTTCACCGGCTCAGCAGCATAAATGAATCCTTACTAATATTATAAATGCGAAAGTGTGTGTGTTTGTATGTTTGTCCTTCTTTCACGTCGCAACGGAGCGTCGTATTGATTTGATTTTTTGTATGGAGATAGTTTAGAAGCTGGAGAGTGACATAGGCTACTTTTTCCAGCGGGAAAACATCTAATTCTCACGGGAAAATTCAATATGTTACATTTTCCTATAACCACGCGGGCGAAGCCGCGGGCATCAGCTAGTAATAAATAATTTAGACTGAATTCGAAGCAGGGGTAGTGTTGGAATTAGGCTGTGATCTTGTAGGTACGTTATTAATACGTAACGCCAGCAGCACTACAACTTAGAAATTGAAAAACCCTCGATATTTTCTTTTCGAAGTCCAATATCTCAAAAACGACTGAACAGATTTTCATGAACCATGACTAAGAACACTCGGGATAAAATAATCTATGACAGAAAAAAAACCGCATTCAAATCAGTCCATCCGTTTGGGAGCTACGATACCACAGACAGATACACAGACACGTTAAACTTATAACACCCCTCTTTGCGTCGGGGGTTAAAAAATAGCTACGCGGGTCATAGGTGCTCAAAATTACCTTCACACGACTAATGAAATGACTAGAGGATACGTACTGTTTAGATCATTTTGAGCGTTATTTTGCGGAGCTATTTCTGCTCCTGACTGTACCTACCATGTTGGATCGCACTACTAGCATTTGTCACAACAACTTGGTACAATTATAATGAATGCATTGCTGTCTCATTCCAACTATGGCAAGTGGTGAGAAATTGATTTGTGTTACACGAAAAATTATAAAAATTATGAACGTATCATCACAGCGTATCATTTAGATTTTAATTATGGCACGTACTTTTGTTTCTCTAACGTAATTTATTGATTAGTCCCTGGGCGACCGAGCTCTGCTCGGGTGAAAGTAGAGAAAATACGAATGAAACGATTTTTCCCGCACATGAGACCTGGCTAGGTGGATATTTCGCCCTACACTCGAAATTTCATCGAAATCGTTAGAGCCGTTACCGAGAACGTGATTTCAAATATATATATATATATACAAATATTGCTCGTGTAATAGTTTAGGATAATGGATGTTCATTCTACAGTAGTAATAATTTGTATACGAAATGCTGAGCTAGGTCCAATTAATTAATGGGGTTTCGATGACTGCCTTAAAAAACAAAAAGATTTGTAAACGATATGATACAGAGACAAATAAAAATTTATTTTAAATTAATTTAACTGTCGGGGGCTACAGACGAAGATGGTTCGTATCGTTTATAAAAATGACCGGGGTAACTTCCTCGTTAAAAATAACACGAAAACAAAAATATTTCATTAAATAATTTGTTTCATGATAGGGGTAAAAAGATTTGTCTATATAAATACAAAAAAACAACCACACTAGGTCATACTCACACTTAGGGCGACATAACTAGACAACACTTGTCGCGCGACACGTCTCCCGTCTGTCTCGCACTGTTATCAATGGAAAGAGACGGATTATATTTGTCGCGTAAGGACTCGCGGGTGTTAGCTCTAAAAAGTTGCAAAACTTAGTGAAAATGCTAATAAGCCACAAGGAAAAACAATTTAAAACATCTTATCTAGATTATTTCTTAGGGCTACCGGATGAAATTGATACTTGTATCACCATGAGCTGTGCTATATGTTTTCTAGATTTCAAACCAACACCTCAACAGACGCATTCCATGTTATGGCGCAACTACAGGAGTCGGTCGGCGTACAATTAACACGTTCCCTGCCAAGAATCGCTACGCTCGTAGCCCGTGGTTTTTCTCGTATGTAGCGGAAAGCGACTACGGCGTAGGCGCCCGCTAGGCGGGCTCCTGATGGCAGTGAAAGTGGCGCGCGTATAGATTACTGACGAGTCACAGAGTTCAAATCAAATAAATGTTAGACTCCTAAAGGTTTCCGACCTCCGACCCACAAGTTAGACAGCTAACACCATCCAAACTATTGAGATATTAATTAGAATCTTCTACATATGACGGTAGAGTTGCTTTTTGAATGGGACTTTGGTGCAATTCAGCCAACTCAAATAATCTCAAGAAGTGTTAAGTTTCAAGTACAGTCTGCGTTACGGTTCGGCCACGGCGCGGCAGCGGTGCGTCATGCGTGGGAGCGAGAGGCCGCGCTCCGACCACTCCCTCCCACTTACCGCCGCCGCTGGAAGTCGTGGTCTAGCCGTTGGTATCCGACATCCTGACAGCTGTAAATACTAAATACAGAATTTGTGAGCGCTATATATCTTTTGTCATATTGACTGGTGGTCAGTGTTTAAAGGTCGGACAAGTGTAAAGATGACCAGCCGACCGGACTAGTGTAATTGCGCCATTATTTTAGTATAGTAAGTATTTGGAAGTTCCGACCGATCCGTTGCTCACAGAAGCCCGCCACGGACGCTCTTCCAAAGATAACGTGGTAGGTTACATTTTGTTTAGATTATTTCGGCTCGGCGCCGGAGGTATGAATTTGTCTAATAAACATATCCTTATCTCATGAATTTTGTGTTTTTTTTACTTATCTAAATCTGACGACGCCTTTGTTAAGCGCCTATAAAGAATAGATTTTAAAATGGCAACATTTCTCGCGCCATTTCGGTACTAGGTACACCATTTTAGAATCTATTTTTTATTGGCGCAGCTTATAGTGATTCCCGAGACGTGAATAAATATGACTACGATGAAAGAATATATTATGAATATATCGTCTGTGGACAACCAAAAGTCACTACTAAAACTGTCACTGCGCTTCAAAACCTCGTATCTCGGTACGTAGTTGACATCGAGATACGACCTTTTATTTAAGTAGGTATTTGTTACTTAGTGAGTTTTGGTTGTCACCTGACGATATATGATATGAGATGTATTGGAAGATATAATAAGTACAAACCCACAATATCTCCGTCTCTATCGCACTTATAGAATTTGAGTGACAGTGACGGGACATATATCGGTGAGATTATTTAATGTAGCCGTCTTTTTATAAATCTGTGATTGGAATTGGAATCTTCTACCTAGGAAGATAGAGTCGCTTTTTGAATGGACTATTTTGAGGCAATTCGGCTAACTCAAATAAACCTACGAATTTCGAGATTCGGTTTCCGTGGTAGCATGGCTGGTCATATCAACGTTATTATATAGGTAAGGTTCGGCATTAACTACATAGCTTTATAATTATTCATTAAAATTATTTCACACAATTTCATCACATCACCCTACACGGCACGACGTTACGTCATACAGAACGATACGTATACAGAATGTCACATATACGTAGGTATGAGGCGCTCACAAGGTTTACATAACGATACCATAGTTCACAATCGTACTAATTACGGGGAAAAAAGTGGTGTAATTAGTACGATAGTGCTCAAATCATAAAGTTACAATTTCAGTGACAAAAAAAATGTAATTAGTACGACTGTGAACTAGGGTATCGATAATTAAAACTGAATTAGGGTAATTTCGCTGGTTACGCGACCACCTTCGGTTAGCGATCACCTGCAGGAGAAGGTTTTTTCCATTGAAGATAACATCAATCCTACACACCCTATTGAGACAATTACTTGTACATGCATTTTTTTGTTGTTTTAGAATAGAAATCTACTAAAAAACCGAGAAAATATCCTTTCAGTTCACCAACTCAGCTTAAGTGGTCGCCCACCGGCACATGAAATTAGGTGGTCGCTAACCGGCGAAATGACCCTAGTCTTTCTTCTTAGTGTACTTCGCTGCACCTTTGGTCCGCTTCCACTTCATTCTTCTATTCTGGAACCACACTTTCACCTGCCAAGCAAAGCGTTAATTTAATGATTGTACATTTTAAACCTTAAAGCCTTTGTCGTAAGGTTCAGATTCGAACTGATAGTTTAACTCTGATACTTGGTGAGCTGTAACCACGAACTTCGAAATTCGAATTTTGGGTATTTCCATTTCTATCGCACTCACATTACTCGAGTGATAGCTGCATGTACACGAATTTCCAGTTTCGATTTTCGTGGTAGCTCCCTAATATTACCTCTCTTTCTAGTATGCGAAGTGCGAAGGAGAGGATTTTTTAACACCACGACGGTGGAAAACCAGTAGACGGCCTGTCTGATGGTAATTTTATTGTTTTGTTTATTGATTTGTGGATTAGTTTGTGTTGACAGCTAGAGATAAATGTAAGTCTCTCTCAACTCAGCGCAAACTTCGTAGATTGTTGGCATTTAGTGCGAAAGAAGGAAGACATGATGGCGTCGTTTATCGCGTGATAGAGATCCGTCTCTATAATCAAGGGTGCCAGCGAGAGACTTTATCATGCGACAAACGCGACCATCATAAAGCTGTGAAGCTTCTCCGATAGTGCTACGAATCGTAGCGGTGCTACGTGTGCTACGCCGTAGCACATGTCAGCGAAATAACGACGCGAGGCCGCCGCTGGTCGGCATCGAAGAACGTCACATACAAATATCAACTGTAATTTAGTGGCCGTAGAGTTGAATTTGTCTTGTTACTTAACATAGTACAAGCAACGACAACTAAGATAACCTGTCGTTCAGAGTTCAGTGACGTACTTACCCACAACATGACTAAAGTCTCGTATCTTTGCTAACGGGTGAAGTAGTTCGTGAACTTAAGGCGAACTGACCTTGCGTGGAGTAGTTAAATATAAATGTAGTTTGAGGTAAGTACCAAATTTGTATGAATGAGGTAACCTGTCGTTCAGTGGGATGCAACGCGATTTGCGATTTCGTATCTTATCACGCTTGCATGCACCGTGTAACGACTTTATAGGTAACATAGTGTGAATGAGGTAACATAGTATCAATGAGGGAGTATAGCGTGATTGCGGTAACATAGCATGAATGAAATAGCTAGTGAGGATGAGGTAATATAGTATGATTGAGGTAACATTATAGTATGAATAAAGCAAGATAGTGTGAATGAGGTAACCTGTCGCTCGGTGAGGTGCAACGCGACTGCGATCTCGTATCTCCGAAGGCGCGTGAGGTAGTTTGCTCGCGCGAACTCTGCCTCAAGGCTCTTCACTTGTGCCTTCGTGAATGCCGTGCGTTCCTTTCGGCTCGGTGAGCGCAGCTCTGAGAAAATATACAAAATAAATAAATAAACTGACTCGGCTGGGCAGCGTTCGGGAAGCTACGGCACATCTTTTCGTCCAATATTCCGCAGTGTCTCAAGACGAGAGTCTTTGACCAGTGTGTGTTGCCAGTGATGACGTATGGCACTGAAACGTGGTCGCTTACTATGGGCCTCATAAGAAGGCACAAAGTCACCCAAAGGGCACCCACATAAATAAATACTTAAATACATAGAAAACATCCATGGCTCAGAAACAAATATTCGTGCTCATCACACAAATAAATGCCCTTACCGGGATTCGAACCCGGGACCTCTTGCTTCGCAGGCAGGGTCACTACCAACTAGGCTAAAGCGGTCGTCAATGTATTATTTTTTCCCACTGTGTAACAAAAGTTACCCATATAAAACATAGACTAAAGGTCGCGACACGGTGCCACGCCGATAAACTTTACCAGCGTGAAATCAGCGTGGCGTAATTTCGTTTTTTGTTCGTGAGTAATGTTCTACATACCTAATCTAAGAGATATAATATATTATACATATATTAATATGTTATGTTGAAATTATAAAAAAACACTTCAATTGATTGCAAAAAAAAAAATAAAGACATTGCTTTGATTCACGACGCAATAAAATAAAAATCAGCAATAGGGATGCGGACTAAGATTTTTTTACGATGCCATTCGAACCAGTTTTTGGAGAGGAACAAATGTTTGTATGGGAGCAACTACAATTAAAGAACATAAATACCCAAAAATTTGAGGCAAAGATTGACGTCGCTGGCGGCAGCGGAAAACGCTTCATACTGATGGCGTACCCTCGTATGACGTCACTTGTACAAAGTACCTACCTCGTTGTATGGAAAATCCGGTAAATTGTTGTTTCGGTCGCGAAATACTGCGTTTAAGTACATAGTTGTCATACAATTTTGTTTCTATAAAAGCGTAAGGATTCTATTGGCAGCTTTAAATTTACTTTTGGACAATAAAAAAAAATGCATGATTTTTATCATTTTAATTACATTTTATAATTTATACTTTATTACGATAATTTGATGATTTACTATCCATTTAGCATCACTACGTTATCAATTTGAACATGAGGCCGCATGCCTATTCAGATGGAAATAAATTAAAGCGCATGTTGTCCAATTGGTCCAGGTAGGTACCTACTAGTTAGTCCGGGTCCATGGACAAGTAACGCAGTGCTGTAAAGCAGATACACTTATGTAGGTATTTACATAAACACTTAATATTTAACGCCATATGTTCTGTCTCGCGTACCGCCCCTGTTGTACATTGATATCTATTATACAGTGTGGAAGTCTAATACAAGCAAATAATTATACGGTGGTTAATAAAGATCCTAAGACGAGTATTTAGTTAGTTTTTATCCTAAATTACGCCAAAAAAAAATTCCATACAAAATTCAGCCCGCAGTGTAAAGCACTCATTACGCAGCATCACTTTACTAAAGCTGATTGACAGGTAGGTACTTGTCAGACTTTTTGACAGTTGTTACGTGGTGTATTAGCTGTGTGCATTACATTGCTGCTTGATATATTTTCAAAAATTATTTACATGCTTTAAATTAAGTCTAACTTAAAAAGTCCTGTTAATTCATGATTACGGTACTTAATCCTATACCTGATTTAATTATTTGCTTATTAGACTTCCACACTGTATATTCAATTATTCACTATGGCTGTGAGCTGTGGAACTCGTGAAAATTTTTTTTTTAAATTTCCAATTACTGAATCCATAAAAATATCTACTTACATAATGATTGAAGGTTGGAAGGTTAAGAAAAGCGATCCGTAGAGGGTAACAGCCGGACAGACATACTCGTACGAAAGAATGTTCGCCCAAGCTGAAATGGAGAGCTTCGTTCGCTTCGGTCGCTCGTTCAATAATCAACATACGTCATACACATTATACCTATACCTACCTAGTTAAGCTTTTATTGCCGACTTTACTTTTCTGGATACCATCATCATTCATCACATACTCGTTGAGACGATTCTAACGAGTCCAAACGATGGGGTTATGTGGTTTTATTACGGAGTTCCTATGGCCACCTTCCAGCTCCATCATCAGATCAGCTCCAAGTCATCATAATATTGCATTGTCACGCGATTTGCATATTCGCAAATTTCAGCTCAATCGGAAACCGGGAAGTGGATCAAATTTAACTTGCAAGATTTGATTACAGACAACGGGACAGGTGAAAGTTCATCAAACTAAATAAAAGCTTGTAAAAACAACGTACATTATCTATCTCGTGTCATAAGATATGATCACAGTGTCGGGGATGACCACTGGTTTTTTCAAACGTAAATAGATGTAGTTACGAAATATCATTTGATATTTATCAGTATGTCTGGTCAAATGTTATTATAATTTAGAGGATTATCTTAATGATACTACTATCCTAATTTAAATCTATTTTAAGTCTGTGTCTTGGTATTAGTGATATGACAATGACATGTATCCATACTATATACTATATACTATAATATTATAAATGCGAAAGTGTGTCTGTCTGTCTGTCTGTCTGTCTGTCTGTCTGTCTGTTACCTCTTCACGCTTAAACCGCTGAACCGATTGCGATGAAATTTGGTATGGAGATAGTTTGAATCCCGGGGAAGGACATAGGATAGTTTTCATCTTGGAAATCTCCCCTTAAGGGGATGAAATGGGGGGTTGAGGTTTGTATGGAGCTGCGATATAAACGATTTCCACGCGGACGGAGTCGCGGGCAGAAGCTAGTATTTCATATTTTTTAAATTCGACATGTAAAACTAGCAATTTGTTCGCCAAAAGGCACATCATGGTTTTGTGACTAACATTGAATTTTAAACGTTGACATCTTAGAATCATATTTTATTATAATTAGCATATTTTCTGACTTTGAATTTTTTAGCAATTATTTATTTTTATTAGAATATTCGTTAATTAGATATGAAACTAGTCATTGTTACTACCTTTATTTAAGACTGTAAACAATTATAATTTAATGCATGCCACTTCTACTACTGAGTGACTGCATGAAAATTCGTATGCCTCCGGGTACGACATAGTGAAACAACACCGCTTTTACCACTATCTGCAATATTATGTCATGTATATTGTATACCTATGATCGACGAATAAAGTATTTGTATTTGTATTTGTATTTGTTTTCGGTGAAGGAAAACATCGTGATGAAACCGGCCTAGCTACAACATGGTTTAGTTTTACATTTGAGTTGGAAGATCAGGTGGCAGTTGCTTTCGTAAAACTAGTGCCTACGCCAAATGTTGGAATTAGGTGCGGACCCCATGGCGGCTACTGTAGGATACAACCGGGAAAAATGTTAGGACGAGTGTATCTATCTTGTGTACCTCTGTAGGTACTTTTGATCCTGACTGTTCAGCATCAAAAGTAGCTACGCAAATGAAGACGTCAAAAGTCTTTATTAAAAGGGAATAAGAGCTATTGCCGTCTTCGATTGCGTAGTTACTTTTAATGCTGACTGTAGGTACTGTATATATTACATTCACTTGTTAATATCGTCGGAGAGATTGCCAAATCGGTTATTGTACATAATTTACGTCAAAGATAGTAAATAATAATAAAATAGTCTAGTAATTACACATAGGTCTCTTAACTCAACCCGTGCACATAACGACGATATAAAGTTTGGCTTCCCAGAACATTTTTGCTGACTTCAAAAAAAAGGAGGAGGTTCTGAATTCATTTTTATTTTTATTTTTTTTTATTGATCGTCTTCCCCAGGCTACCATCTTGGAATATGAGTTAAGGTACTTTCGGGTAATAAGGCCTAGCTAAGGGAGAATTTAAATAAAATGTAAAATAGCATATTTAATTAACATATTTATATATGGATCAGGAATAATCGGGAATAACGCTAGGAGGATGATGATTTATATATGGATCAGTCTTTAATTTCAATTAGTATACAATCAATGTGAAAAATGGCGGTTATTCCCAAAAGGAGACATACAGTGATCGGTTTTTTAAAACCCTACTAATAGGCCTTTATTATAATATGGTGGTATAAAAAGGCCTAAGACCGACTTATTGTCGAGATCAATAATCACAAATGCCTTTATATTATTCTATTGAGATATAATATGGGTCATTGTACGCATATTTAGTACAAAATTACATCAAAATATTCCTCTATATTAACTAGCAATCTAATTAACATGAAATAATCAGTCTCAAACTTTAACCAACACAGAAAATAACAAAAAAAAAAAAAGTTTTTTTTTAGGATTTCTCCTAAAGGCATTATTTAACTGTAGGCCATATTATACTATAGGTAATTGGAACTGCCGACACTAGGGCATCTTCTGACCACAATGCTCGTTTGGGAGGCATCGTGATAGAAACTGAAAATATAACAAATAAGTAAGTATAACTTAAAATAACGCAATTCCATATATGAAGTAGGAGGATAATAAGGCCTAATAGAAATCCCAAGCCATAGAGGGCAATAAGGCCTATAGGTAAATTTTGTAGGCCTTATTCGCCACCGACCACGTGTATAAATAAAATGAAATATAAAATATTGGTTATTGAAACTTGTATCACATTACAAGCGTTAATTAGGGAGAAAAACTGAGTACAAATTGACATTATTAATGTAATATTACAATAGATACTCACGTCTGTTTCGGCCTAAGTTTTGTACCACGTGCCACGTGCCCACCTGCCGAAATGTATGAAGCAATCCTGGCGGTGGGGAGCGGGGAATCGAGCCAGTTCGAACGTGTAGTTCCTTTTGTGTCTGCTTGGCATCAGGGACGTGTAGCCTTGAGCGCGAGCGCCCGTATTTAATACGATTTTGGTTACTTAGGCCTTATTAGCCGACAGGCCTTATTACCCGCAGGTACCTTAGTACCCGCCACAGACTGAGCAAATTAAGATCGACACGTATCAATCTGAAGCCTCTCACAATCTGGCGCGGCCTGCGGTGGCGGACAATAGTAAATTTGACAATAGCTGTCAAGTTTACTATTGACCACCATCCACGGGCGTACCTAGCATTTTTTAAGGGGTGGCGCCGAAGTTATAAAAAATATTTAATTCTGCCTAAAAATCTTAGCTTCGGGTCAGAGAGCCCCACCTTGCCCAGGCGTGGGTATAATATACACCCATGCCGCCACCGCAAGCCACGTCAGTGTGATTCAGGCCTTATTCGCAAACTTGTTAAAATGTGATGGTGATGTGTTCTAGCACATCAAATAAAATATATGTTAATATTCATCATATTTCAAAGACCGTGGGCGGGCTCGATACATAATTGGACGAAATCGGCTCGATAGAAAATAATTGCAAAGATTGGTCTTAAGGCGCCGTAGGTTCAGCGAAGTTAAGCGAACAGAGTTTTTGAAACAATATAATGCGTCTGTTTATAATAATATGGTTTCAAAAAAATATGAATAGTAATCTTGAGGCTTTTCTGCAGGGAAATCAGTGCTTCGAAACATGATTAAGCAAATTTCGCTCGATAGAAAAAAATCACGAACATAGGTCTAAAACACACAAAAATACACTTAAAATATTCGTAACAAATTATGCACAAAAGCTATAAATATTAAAATTGCTTTTAAAAATTGGCAATATCATGTTTGAAGGAAATCAGTGGTTACATTTTTATTTATTTAAACGGCCAAAAAATTAAAATTAAAAAACATGATATCCGCGCTTCCGAGCACGCACTTCCATCTCGCTCACGCTTATGCTCAGTGAGAGGGAGAGAAGACCATGAACCTACGGCGCCTTAACATCACATTAAACGGTTCTATGTCTTTATTTTTTGACGTATGTGTCTGCAATTAAAAACATGAAGTCAACATATTCATACCTAAACCGCTAACGAGTCATATTTCACAAATAATCCACCCTTTTTTTATTTCTATATTTATGTAATATTATCTCCAAAAACCGGGCCGCCCAGTAACACTCGCTCTCGTTTACTCCGATACAAATAGACAGTGTGCGCGCTATCCAAAATCCTCAAGGGCATTGTGGTGTTGCCAGCGTCTTAAGCTAAAGGCTTAATAAGCAAAGGATGTCTAAGCTATACATATAACTCAATGATTTATCTATCATGTATCTTGTATACACGTGGATATGTCTGTTTAAATGAAAGCACCATAAAACTGCGATCGCATTGATTGGCCATGTTTACACCACGTGGCAACCATCGCCTGAGTTGCGCGTTGGAAAAACCTCTACGGAGTCTCAAACTGTTGCAAACAGTAGGCATCAATCAATGAAGACTGTCTAGTTGTGTCAATAACATCTCAATATAGCGTGGTGAAGCTCTTGCCGTGTCTCTCGATATCTCCAAAGCATTCGATAGGGTGTGGCATGCTAGCCTAGTGAGCAAGCTTCCAGCTTATGGGATACCAGCTGGCTTTTGTAACTGGATAGCAGATTTCCTGAACGGGCGATCGTTCCGTGTGGTCTTAGAAGGCTACACATCGGATCAATGGGCTTTAGATGCCGGTGTTCCTCAGGGATCTGTTCTGTCTGCAACCTTATTCCTATTGCATATCAACGACATGTTATTGCCCGGAACCTTTGGGTATGCTGATGATAGCACAGTTGCAGTCAGATATCTGTCCAGTGCAAAGGCCAGCAACGATGAAATTCAATCTTGTCGGCAGGATATGGTTGATCGTTTGGATTTGACTCTTAGGGCAGTCTCCGACTGGGGCGATGCTAATCTAGTCAAGTTCAACGCAACCAAGACGCAGGCGTGTTTGTTCTCTACTAAACGGAGTCCGTTTAACTTGACTCCAACTTTCCGAGGTGTATCCGTACCAATTTCAGACCATCTGCAGCTCCTTGGCATGGACATCAAGTCCAATATGAACTTTGGGCTCTACATTGAATCCTTGGCGCAAACTGCGGCAAAAAAGCTTGGCATCCTCTCTAGGGTGAGGCGGTACTTCACACCCAGGCAGCTTCTTCAGCTTTACCAAGCACAGGTCCGGTCATGTATGGAGTACTGTTGCCACCTCTGGGATGGATCCGCTAAATATCAGCTAGCCACCTTGGATTCGATCGATGGGCGTGCCAGGAAGCTCATTGGAGACCTAAATTTAACCGAGGCTAAAATGCAAAGACTGGAACACCGTAGAAAGGTTGCCTGCTTATCGGTGTTCTACAGGATACATTTCGGAGAGTGTGCGCTAGGATTACACGAATTAATCCCGCCCTCACCATTTCGCCATCTTGGGACTAGGCGCGGTCGCGGGTTCCACCCTTATGTTGTTGACTTACCACTGATTCGCACGAAGCGCTTTGCTTCCAGTTTTCTCGCGAGGACAGCCAAAGAGTGGAACTCGCTTCCGGCAAACCTTTTCCCAGTTACATATAACTTGGATCTTTTCAAGACGAGAGTGAATAGGCACTTTCTAGGTATGCATGTAACACCCTCGACCTCATCATCACTTACCATCAGGCGAGATAGGGGTCAAATGCGTACCTATACTCAATAAAAAAAAAAAAAAAAAAAAAAAATATGCGTTCAGACGATCTTCAACTCGAGGCGGTCGCCATCTTGGCGATAGTCACGTCTATTTGATTTTATAATGGTTTAATTCGTTATTCGTAGTGAATTTATACACTTACTGACTCTGGCAAAGGCCCTCGAGGCTGCCATTTCTCATTTATAATAATAATAATAATCTTCAACTCAAGAACTAAAGTCCATATTCTTTGTAATACTCTCCCGTCAACTACCTACCTACATCTTTAAATCTTGCCTTGCATGTTATAGATATTGCAAGTACTTAGTTATAATTAATAGATAAGTATAAGTATTTTTACACAGTAGATAAGGAAACTTTCACGAGTGCCGTTCGCCAACAAACTGTTGTGCAGTTTGGCGTAAATTTAACTGTTAATTTTGCTGTGTAACCGTCGCTTTGATACAATACAAAAAAATATTTTACATAAATTCAATTTAGTGCTGCAGCCACAGATTTCCTTTCGACTTTACCGCTGCTTTCCACGACAAGACCGAGGAATACCCTAATCGCTATGTGCTATAAGTATGTACGTACATTGTGGGTCCATATAATACAAGGGGTCTCGTCGATTATTCAAGGTTATACAGTTACCTACTTAATTATGCAGAAGCAGATATTTTCGGAATTTATGTATGATGATGATGATGATTGATGATGCTGTCATGACCGATTTTGGCCACAGCGACTGTGTGATCTGGACTTGATATCATCGATTAGCAATATGACTTGAGTGTTGTTGTTCCACTCTCTGGTGCGCTCTCATGTGGCTTGCATATCCTATCTTTTTTGCAAAGGTACGAGCGCAAATTGGACAGGTTAATACCCCGCCCACGAAGTTGTACTGGATAGGCTGAATAGGACTGGTAGGCGAGCCTTCAGCTCGTCTCGCTTTTTATCGAGCTCGTTACGACGCTCAATTTCGAAGGCATTTACTTGTTGATGGATTAGACGTCGCCATTCGGGCCGCCGTGCTGCCTTCTTCTCCCACTCAGAGGGCTCTAAATTGCATTTATTCATGTGTCTTTTCAGAACATACTTATAGCGAAGGTATTGGCCACCACATTTACGCTTACCATTTTGGAGTTCTGAAAAGAAAATGCGCTTCGCCACTCTGTCGTCCGACATTCGCGACACGTGTGGTGGTGTGGACCACCGCAGCTGCCGCCTCATTAGATATACCTCAATGCCTCCGACATTTGTGCGCCTCAGGACATTTGTATTCCTGACACGGTCCATCCACTTGATGTTCATGATGTCTCCACTTGATGGAGACATTTGAGGTGGAATCTATCGAGTATGCGGATGTGTTTACGGTAGAGGACCCATGTTTCGGAAGAGTATAAGAGATTAAGGCAGCACAACAGCCATGTATACGTTAACTTTTGTGGCAAGTTTAAGGTCGTGGGACCAGAAAACCTTTGGTCGTAGCTTGCCGTAAGCCGCAGCTGCAGCACCAATTCGGCCATTGATCTCCGACTCCAGGTCGCACTTGGATGTTCCACTTCAGATAACGCTTCCCCGCCGATGCTCACACCGGTAAAAGGCACGTTGTGAATGACATCCATGGTAGTCATGACTTCTGTCTTTTTCACATTTATCTTAAGGCCAAATATAGGAATTTATGTACCCACGCAATATAATTTGATACTTTTACTGTTTGCAACGAATAAATTCAAAGGTGCATGTGAAGTCCCCAACCCGCACATGAGATGTGCAAAGCAGATATGGGTTGAATTGAACTATGCATGCGACCGTGGTTCCTCGTTGATCGGTGTACTAGCAGTAAACGTAAACAGCGCCGGCGCCTGTTCTGTTTACGCCATGTTTACGGCCGTCCTGTGCAGGTGCTGTGACCACTGTCCACATGACTAGCTACAGGCCTACAGCAACGTATATATAGGTACCTAGTGTCCATGTGTGGGGCGATGGAAGCCGAGTGGTTCAGGGAGTGCGAGTGGCGACCAAAGGGTCATAGGTTCAGCTCCTAGTTAGGTGTAGGCACGGAATTTAATCATAGTAGAATAGTAAATAATAATAAAAAATGGGGACAATCTCACACATATCGACATAGTCCCAAACTAAGCACAGGCACTAGTTTTACGACCTTATTGGGATTAGACCGGTTTCCTCACGATTGTTGTCCTTCACCGAAAAGCTAACGGTAAATACAAAAGATAAACAGGAAAAAGAAGCATAGGATAAAGATACTTATGTAGATAAATAAATACTTAAATACATAGAAAACATCCATGACTCAGGAACAAATATTTCTGCTCATCACTCATCACACAAATAAATGTCCTTACCGGGATTCGAACCCAGGACCTCTGGCTTGGTAGGCACATTCCCGACGATGCACGATGTATCCAAAGAGAATATAACAACTATACTTTCTAGATGTACATATCTTGCGAATACGTCACACAAATGTTGCGTTTGTGCAAAGTTGGCACACAAATGTTGCCTTTGCCTGACATTTTCCATACAGACAAGGAGCTTTGTTAATGCATGATCATATTTAAAAAAATGTTAGCTATATTAACTTTTGTTTTTTTTTCCAATAGGGAAGATACAGCTATAATAATTACGAGTACCATTATTTTGTGATCAAAATGTTGAAAAACATAAAATAATAAGTATCTACTGCAACGTTTTTATTTGAAGTAATGTAAAACGGAACCGTGTTATATCCACCAATAAGCGTCTGGTGACGTCACTCCTGTTATGACAGCTAATTAAAGGTTAAAATTGAAAAGGCAAAACTATGTTTCATTTAAAAAAAAAACAGCAATTTTCGAATAAAAATATTGGTCGTAAATTGTTACTAAGTACTTATAGCTATCTTATATATTAACTTTTTATTTGTGGTGAAAAGATAACTGTAAGTACTTACAATTTGTAGTTCAACGTATAAACATGGATTGAAAGCACGTAAGTTAAGTGAAGTAATAAAATTTAGTTAACACAATTTAAATCATTGTGGCAACACACTTAGGAAATATTTTTTTTATATAACTAGCTGCCGCACGCGACTTCGTCTTGGACCCGGGATAAAAACTATCCTATATTTCAATCCAGGCTATGAACTACATGCATGTATGTTCGTGCAAAATTTCATCCAAATCGGTTGCACATATTCGCTTTCGCATAACATTCGCACCATTTGATGCGAATGCGAATGTTGATGCGAATATTTAAAATGATGCGAACGCGAATATTCGTAACATCCCTAGTAACAAACATCTAAACATCCATACTCTCGCATTTATATTTTTTAGTAGGATAGTATATACCTATACGAGTATACGAGAGCCTATACTCACCCGCACCCGCACCGGCATGCTCCTCAGCCTCCTCCTTGACGGAGACCTGCTGTCCCCACTCGCCCCACTCGCCCCACTCCCACTGCTCCCGGTCACACGCCGGCGCGTAGGGATATTCCTGAAAAAAAAAAAATGTCCTTACCTATGAAATTGGCGTTTTGTATAGAGAATTTTATGAAAACTGTGATTTGTATACACATTGAATTTAGCGGATTATTCAGAAATGTTAAAATCAAACAAAACAAAATTTTGGTAGGAATATAGAAAACTATTAAGCTACGTTACACAATCTTAATTACTTAAACATAGTTCACATCATAAAACTATACGTAATTGAAACACTTGAACCGGCAGCACATGAAAAGGGTGGTTTTCAAGCTTTATGTTGAAACACTGAATGAAGAATGAATACCTATTATTTGTATTTAAAACCTTTGCTACATAGTCTAATATTAAAATTAAAAAATAAATTTGGAAGTTGAAAACAAATTTGGAAAAATAACATCTGGGAAAAAAACGCCAATTTCACAGGTAAGCTAAGGACCTAATATTACAAATCCGATAAAACTCAGGCGGACTCAAACGGTGAATTTGTAACCACCGGCGCGAACGAGGGTTATCGTAAGTTAACGTACCGTTTCTGTGTCTGTCTGTGGCACCGTAGCTCCCAAAAGGATGAACTGCTATGAGTGCGGTTTTTAGTGTTCCGTGTAATCGAAAGTAGAGACGTTGGGTTTATCGACAAAAAAAGCTTTACGCGTAGGGGAGGCTTAACATTTTTTTTTCAAGATTTTATTCTACCGTTTTGTGGCCGTTATTGATTAAACATCCATACACGCATGCCGAATTAGTAGTAGTAGTCCTAGTTGACTACGGAACCCTAAAAAATGGATGCGTGCGAATTCAATCTGATCCGCACAGGAGCACTGATTCCGTGCAAACTTGTAACCAGTCTAGTTCGTCCATTCCATTTTATCAGGAGCAAATAATATGTGTACTTCATAATATTTCTCTAAGATACGTAGTAGTACGAGTTTATAGCCGGGTTCGGAAGATTAAAACGTTATGATTATGTTCAGGTGCCAATGTTCAACATACTGGAAAAATGAATTATTTCGATTTGTTACAGCAATTTTGTACGCACCTTTTTATTTAATTCGTCATGAAAGAACTTGGATTTTTGTTTAGCATAAGTACTATCTTCTGCCCGCGACTCCGTCCGCGTGGAACTCGTTTATATCGTAGCACCATACAAATCTTCACCCCCCATTTCACTCCCTTAGGGGATGATTTCCGGGATAAAAATGATCCTATGTCCTTCCCCGGAACTCAAACTATCTATACCAAATTTCATCTAAATCAGTTCAGCAGTTACAGAGGTAACAGACAGACAACCAGACTCACTTAAGCATTTATAATATAAGTATGGATTGCGCTTAACCGTGTTTAAGTTATTTCCTCACCGCACCGTTAAGATAAGTCCCAGTCGGCTACCCATACAAACGCTTCCTCAGAAAAGAAGTTAGTATGAAAAACTTCTGTGTCTATTTTTTCCTAGCAACAGAAACAGTTTCCGACCTAGGTTCGCCATACCTAGGTCGGACCCTATTTATACCGTTGTGTATCATGCTGGAATACACGCCGTTTTAAGATCCGACGACCGGTTAGCCTAGTGGGTAGTGACGCTGCCTACGAAGCTGAAGGTCCTGGGTTCGAATCCCGGTAAGGGCAAATATCTGTGTGATGAGCATGATTATTTGTTGCTGAGTCATGGAAGTTTTTCTATGTATTTATTTATTTATTTATTTATTTATTTAAGTATTTAAGTATTAATATCTATTATATATCCCTTCAGCTGTGGTCATCCCTCTGTGGGCTTCATATTTTTTCCTGCAGGTTGGTGGAGCCCCCCTCGGAGGGGCGCATTGGCTGTGCTTACTTTCTTAGAAATAAAACCGCCATTCGTGTATTGATCTCGTTTTAATCCATTGAAACGTATAGCCAATGAAGCGAGACAGCTAACAAGCGACAATTTCAATGGCCATTGGAGGAAAATTTTGAATTTGATCGGTAGTCTAAAATTGCCACTTGCGCGTTAACCACGGTCGAGTTTCGCGAGTGAGTTTTAATGGTTTTAGTGCGAATTTTCTGTGCCAGAAGGAGATATCTTGGAGAAAAGTAAATAATCCTTCGTTTTCTGTTAAAAAAATATAGTTTTTAGTTGATTAACGATAATAAACTTGTGGCTAACACAACATACCTACTCATGGTCAAAATTTGCCTACAGGTTTTTTAGCGCTTTTCTACTAATTTGGAATTACTAACAGCTATTAATATTTCCGCTATTTATCGTAAATTTATTTAAAATGTAGGAAATGGACTAACAATCGCCCGAAAGTAGATAAATAGATCGAAATTGGTAACGGTCATAACAGAGCCCTCAGAGGGATGGTGACCGTCAAGGACCTTCCCTCCGAGGGATGCTCACATGAGACCTCGTGACGTCACTTACTCAGCGCACCAGCGCGATTTCATAATATGGATACGCCATGGATTGATTGTCTTGCAAAGTTCGTAATTCGTATCTATTAACGGAAAAGTTGGATCTTGTGTTGTGCTCGCGATTTGTTGCTATTGTCTAGCTTTATGTCGGTGAACTAACATTAGATAAATACTTAGTGCTTGTGTTTGTGCCTAATGTGCTTATCAATATTAATATTAATACATATTCAGGTGTGTCTTTAGTGCTCGTTCGGACTCTTCGGACTAATCAAGTGAGTGAGTGGCGCTTTCGATTGTAAGCACGAATACGATGGTTCATGTGCTATCATAGTTTCAATAAGTGTTAACTGAGCTGTATGCTGTGTTATTTAGGTGCTTGTACAATCTACGAAGAACCATCGTAAGTAAGAACTAATTTCTACACAGACGAGAGACCACTCAGAAATCACCACTATTCCTTCATGTTCATCAGGTTGTACCGCTACTACAAACTCATGGTGTGGGTAAGGGTATATCCATACTAAGCAAACCATTTTTTTTCGAAATGGTCTTGATTTTCATTGTTTTAATGTTCATGTTTTACGTGTTTTTCGTTTAACTGGTATTAATGTTGTAATTTTAATTGAAAGAATATTTAATCAAGATGCTTCCAACCAAATTTGTTTGGTTTAAAGCTCATGGTTGCTGTGATAATTGCAGTCGTTTGGAAGAGGTTATTTTGTGTCAAAGTAGACATACATTTTTCATTTTACTCTCACATTAAACCTGCTGCACCTACAATATAAAAAGCTTCGGTTACACCTAGTTGATGGCCCAAATTTATCGTTTAGGCATGAATTTGATTACATACAGTATAAAACACTTCAGATATAAACATGTAAATCGAAGCCCACACGAGCAACTTCTGAGTGTAGGCATTATATTGGTAGAATATTACAAATGGTCTGATGCAAAAAAAATACTCATGAGCCTCCCATTTTATGTTTTTCGAATAAGTATAACACTAATTTCTTCAAATTAAGCCCATTAAACACCCCAAATATCCAATTAATTATATTTAAAATGACCAAAATATGTCGTAAACTTCGGTGACCTGGTGACGAGGTCAGCTAGATAGCCTTAATACGACTTTAATGTAACGATGATATATCGTTGCAGTTAGATAATTTAATATAGATCGAGTTTCATCCAAAATCTTGGCTGTGATTATGTAAAAAACTAAAGAAAATTTAATTCTACCAAATCACTTCACCCCACAAACCTTGGAGGTGGAGCGTCCCTCAGAGGGTGCCACAGACGTGGGTAAGCGGCCATGTTTTTTCGCCACAGCTGAAGGGATATATCGTCGTCTAGTATACTCATAACACAAGCCTTACTGAGCTTACTATGGGACTAGGTCGATTTGTGTAAGATTGTCCCGTAATATTTATTATACTCTTTATTTTAATTTCGTCTTAGACTAGGTTTTTACAATAATTATATCTAAAAAGTAAAATATAAAACTATACATACAAAACATAAAATCATTATAAAAACCTAACCTAGGGTGCAGCCGGCAGCGAGGCGCGGCCTAAGCTACCGGCGGTCAGGGCGACAGAGACAGGAACCTCCTGACTATACGCGCAGTATCCAGGAGTACCGCCTTCTGTATCTGACCCTTGATCCAGCCGCCTAGCGAGAGTCTCTTGAGGTGATGGTCGAGACTCTTCGCTATTAAACCGTTCGCCGAAACGACTATCGGGACGATGATATTATTATTATTATGTTTTTTTCCATATCTCTGATATGATGGTCCCCGCCAGGTGCAAAGACTATTGCAGTGCAACACTGTGCTGCGATGGAAACTAAGGGTCATGGGTTATTGGGTTGAATGGTGGGTGGTCTGGACAATGGGTTATGGGAGGAGACTAGCGGACACCTGACGTGACAATAAGTCTCAAAATTGTGAAAAGGCAGGCGGTGACTCGCCAACTTGTTAAGTGCACACGCGCAGTGCGACAATGGAGCAATACGTCTGAGCGGCTGTGAGGTTGTCGAGAGGCGAGTCTGCGTTGCGCCAGATTCCGGTAATCCGTTCAAGGGCCGCCGGCGTTATGACATTTTACACTTCCAACCTAGCATAGGTTCCGCTCTTGCGACTCCACTCTGGCCGGCCGGTTAAGGCAAGCACAGAGTCGAGGGCCAGATCACTCGGGCCCTCTGGAGGTTAGGGGTCCGCGGTGTCGCCACTCACCGTCAGCTCGCCACATTATTATTGTTATTATTAAGATGAGAATCAAACTAGGCTTGTATACAGAGTTGAGCTTCCTGGGGCCATGCATTATGAAACTTCTGAAGATTGCTGTTAGATACCTGCTGGCTCCACGTCTCATGTTGCACGGCGTCAAAATGCGGCTGCTCGAAGGTCTGCTGGTATTTGTCCTCTTCTTCCATTAGGAAGTTGGACCGGATGTATTCCATGCTGCCAAGCTTCTTATTTCTTATTTGTTTAATGGTCAACTCAGTAAGTATTAATGTTTTTTCAAACTCCGCGAGTGTAACTTCAATTCCATCGCAGGAAA
Source organism: Epinotia ramella (assembly GCA_947578815.1). Classification (NCBI taxonomy): domain Eukaryota; kingdom Metazoa; phylum Arthropoda; class Insecta; order Lepidoptera; family Tortricidae; genus Epinotia; species Epinotia ramella. The sequence continues at coordinate 2,652,938 of OX388214.1, read as the reverse complement.
GATACTAGTTATTTAGCCTAGTTTAGTAATGTTCATTTAAGTTTCTTATGACACTGTTTTGTCTAGTTTTTTGTAAATATATACCGATACATGTACTTTCCTTGTTATTTAGATTTGGTGTGTAAAATCTTCTTAAAAGATTTCGTATAGAATTTCACAATCTTCGCGCACTGATATCCAAACTTTATTATACTTTCGCAAAGCTTAACTTTACAATTCCATCACTCGCTATTAGTCATTTCACTTACATTCCCTACATTTTTATGGCAGGTTAACAGGTCTTAGTTAACTGACAGCTCTTTAAAGGTAAAAAGCTTAAGAAAGTTTGTAATACAAACAAAACAAAATCCTATTCGAATAGTCGACAACATGCCAGAACAATAATTAAATTTTTCACCATACAATATACAATTGCATCACTTGCATATTCACTTATTATATAGTTCTACATTACGCTACAATCTACTATATAACCGGTCTTAAACGGAAAGTTTCAGGTCCTGAAAGCGCGGGCGACTCTTCACCGACTGAAGTGGTTCGGCGTCGCATGCGCGTGGGCGGGGCGATGGGGCGGGGTTAACGCAGTGGAACTTTTGGGAGACGACTTTCATGTGCAGGATTTGATCTGATTGTTTGAAGCTCGCCGCTGATTCGACCAGCGTTTTTTAAAGTTATGTGAAAAGGTAATACTGTTTTTTGTGACTTGCATTTGTCTCTACTCAATGAAGTAGGTAAGTAAGTTATTATAGCAAATGTTTTAATATAGGACCTACTCCTTCTAGCTAGCGTTATCCCGGCCTTTGCCAGGGTCCGCTTTCCTCCACTTTGCACGATCCTGGGCGTCTTCTTTTGTGAGCCCGTTCACGCTCATGTCTGCCGCGGGGTCGAGGGCCATCGAGGAGGAAGGCATTTGTTCCCTACGAGTACGTAGTCAGATGGCCTCCGAGAGACGTGACCGAACCAACCAAGGCGACATTCCCGGAGCATATATTATGTTTTAGGATAGTACGATACGTTTTAACGCCGTGCCTGGCGTTGCACGGGTTGAGTTACCTTCACAAAGTCGTGTCCTACTTTGCTAGTCGGATGCGAATCCGCCGGCGACGCGCCGCGACGACAAACGACGCGTGTAACCAGGCGGCGCCATTGAACGATGATCGCTCGATAAGCTGCATCCTTCATCACAGAGCTCGTTATATAGTAGTATGTGGTCAGGGGCCGTAGACAAGGTTACAATCGACAAGCGCTAACGCCAATAGAAAATTAATAAAATGTATGGGAATGACAGATGTTAACGAAAAGTTTGCTTGTAATGTAAGCTTGTCGATTGTAACCTTGTCTACGGCCCCAGATATGCGATTGACGATCTGTCTCTACTACTGTAGTTAACTTACTAATACTCCGAGACTTTTTACAGCGATACATAACGCGTGACATTATAGGTCTTGTCCATATATTACGTCCGGGTCACGAGAGTCCGCTGGATGCGGGTGGCGCAGGACCGGTCATTGTGGCACTCTTTGAGGGAGGCCTATGTCCAGCAGTGGACATCTTGCGGCTGATATGCTGATGATGCTGATTACGTCAACGTTTTTGGTCGATTTTTGACCTTCCCCGCCCTATCATCATCCGTTAATGCCTTGAATGGAGCCTCCCCGCCTAATAAATGGTCAGATCCCCCCCCTCCCCATTTTGAAATGACGTAATATATGGACAGCCCCTTAGCCAATGATCACGTGCACGGCTATCACCGGACTGTCGCGGCGACATTAGACTATCGCTAGAGATAATATAATACTACCGGTCTCTTTCTAATTAGAACGCTTAGAAAGAGATGGATAGTATTTATCTCTAGCGACACAGCCCCGCTATTCCGTAACTGGTTTTAACTTCACGTCACCGTTCACCCACGAATATATCTTGACGCCGTGATTCGTAGTAACTAAGCGTATTCAGGGGTCTAGTTTCGCTAGGTGTGACTGGTGAGGTGTGTAGCATTAGCGCGTTCCGACCCCCCCCCCCCCTGCCCCCCTGAGAGCCCTGTGGTCAATATTCCGATTAAGAGCGGCTGAAGTTTGTATCGCTGCAAACAGTCACTGTTTCCAGTGTTCTGTTGTTCCTAGGACACGCGACATTAGCCAATGAACACCAGTACGGCTCTCTCGGTTTTTCTCGCACTACACCTCTCTTTCTAAGTGTTCTAATAAGAGAGAGACGGACAGTGCGAGAAAAATCGAGAGCTCGCGCGCCGTCCTGTGATAGCCGTGCAGCACGTCACGTCTATCATGAGACGGCCGCGACATACTCTCGATTTTTCTCGCACTATACCTCTTGTTCTAAGTGTTCTAATAAGAGAGAGACGGACAGTGCGAGAAAAATCGAGAGCCGTGCTGTATCGATAGCGATACTGTACTTACCGCGTTTGAGTCGCCCTGTGTAACCGCTCTTAGAGTTTCCGTACCTCAAAAGGAAAAAACGGAACCCTTATAGGATCACTTTTTGGTCCGTCTGTCTATCTGTCTGTCTGCCAAGGCCCTTTATCTCGGGAACGCGTGGAGGTACCGAGTTGAAATTGAAATCATTTAGGTACTCAAGTCTACAGTCCCTTGAAAAAATCAAACTTGTAATAAAAACAAAATACGGCCCGGACGTTTATGCCGCAAAAAACATTTATTTTGACACTCAAGGGAATCAAAATTAATATTGTATTGTACCCGGTACCGGAACCCACGGTCGCCGAATCCGAATCGCACTAGACTAGTTTTTTTTATGTCCGCAATGTTGTTTTATTAATTTTTATATTCAATAATACAGTCAACATTTAGTTACCAGGATGGTAAAAAATTGTGTTTTTGTTATTTTTAGTATTTGATATTTTGCATAATTATTTGACTAAATAGTCAATAATATTAATATATTATTAGACAGTATTTGAACGAGCGCGCGAAGCGAACGAAGTTCTCCGTTTCCGCTTTGGCTCTTTCTTGTCAAAACAGTTTCTGAAAACGTAAAAAAAATTTTTTTTGGTTAAATCTCGCGAGGTCGCAGAAAATAGTACAATAAAAAAACATAGAGTCGTACGAATTGACCTACCTTACTTACCCTCAGACCAATAAAAAAAGATCTTTTTTTTTGGTCTGAGACCTTACCTTAATTTACATTGGTCTATTCTTATGGTGGAATTCAAGAAATTATGGAATAACTTCTCCTAAATGGTATTTTTTGTAATATAGTTAAGTCTTTCTGTGGGTCGACATTGATTTGTGTAGGTTTGTCTCTAAACATTTATTTTCGCTCCCAATAGGGAATATGCATGTGATTTAGAAATGGACAAAAAAAATCACGTGTAATCTATATTGCTTAATAAATATACACACATGATTATTTTTTCAAATTATCATGTTTCTATTGATAAAATAAATTGTTTAAAAGTACTATTTTTCAAATTCCCTCGCAAATTTCCAAAACGCAACGCTATTGGCGGAGCGAAACGTGACGTCACCGTGCAGGTCGTTAGTATGATTATTGAAAGTTATTCGCATTGTTTGGCCGCTGTTTATGATAAATAATCAGTGTTTTTTGGTACTTATTAAGTGAAAAAAGACTCGCCACAATGACTGAAGGCGGTTTTGTCAAGGCACAGTCGGATAATCTGCCTAAAATTGATGTGTTCATGATGACTAAATTTAATACATACTTCGCAAATATTTGTGACTTTACGTCCGCTGAACTAAGAGGAGTAAAAGCTGCAAGGTAAATAAGTTACAGATATTCAATAAATTTTCATATTCCTTGTTTTTATACTCGTGAGATTGGTCAATTAAATAATTATAACCTATTTTGGCGATTTAAATAGCTAGACTTTTAAACTACTTCAAATAGGTGTCTTTGTTAAATAAGTGGAATAAAAAACTAGTAGATATTTATCCATACTATATACTATTTTACTATACTATAACTTTATATATTATATATACTAACTTCTGCCCGCGACTCCGTCCGCGTGGAACTCATTTATATCGTAGCTCCATACAAACTTTCACCCCCACTTCATCCCTTTGGGGGATATGGGGGGAGCTACGATATAAACGAGTTCCACGCGGACGGAGTCGCGGGCAGAAGCTAGTTATATTATATATTTTATACAGTGTGTCTCTGACTTAGGGGCTTTAAATGCAAATGTCCATTACGGTCCTGAAACTGAACCACTTTTGTTCCGCAACTTTGTAAAATAACTATTATTTCTATCATTTATTCGTGTTTGAACTTTAACTGTACCATCAATGTATTGCAAACACGGCCTCATTATTTGACATCCATGACACTGACAAGTATGAAAACTAACTAATGGATGATGTACATTGAACATTTTATTTTATTTGTATGGAATAATGAAAATATAAAAAGAACGTATTTTTGAAAAGTTGTAGAGCAAAAGTAGTTCCGTTTAAGGAGCATAATTGACATTTGCATTTATAGCCCCAAAGTCAGAGACACGCTGTATATACTTACTTAATAATAAATTATAAATGCGAAAGTGTGTCTGTCTGTCTGTTTGTTACCTCTTCACGCTTAAACTGCTGAACCGATTTGGATGAAATTTGGTATAGAGATAGTATTTATAAACGAGTTCCACGCGGACGGAGTCGCGGGCAGAAGCTAGTATTATATAATCAAAGATATGTAGGTACCTATTAGGAATGTTAAATGTTGAGAACATCTTTATGAACTTTAACAAACTAGGTTGTTTTCGTCAAGGCTTATAATATAAATAAAACAAATTTGTGTAGGTCACTCAGTAAAAAGGATTAAATTCTTTTAACTTTCTTCGATCAACAGTGCAAACAAAGAAACTTAGCTAAAACGTTTCTTGATCAAAATCAACACTCGTAGTCAGCTGTTGATCAACAAAAATCATAATATTTGTAACATTAATAACTAAAAAAATTGGGAATCAGAATAGTTTTATGAATAAGTATATAATACAATTTTGAGGTTAGGTTATTGTTTACCTATATTGTTCGCGAGTCGTAATAAAAAAGATTTTAGGTACATACATATTTAATACTCACGTCGAAATTATCTTCACAACAATATAAACTATTCAAGCACGATACATTATCTCTCCTCATCGCCTTACACCACTTTATCCTTATATTTGCACCTTTGGGCATATGAAAATATTTGCAGTTTTAATGTGATTTTCACACATAGGGACAATACAATATTTATAATAAGCTTTTGTGTGCTCTTCCATTACAATAAGTTGATCTTATAAGCTTTAATCACTCACATTTATTAAAAGTGTGAATCAAACACTTTGTTGTTAATTTGTTTAAGAACCGCCGTGCACTAAGCTGCACGGTGACGTCACAAATGAGCGCGCCAAAATGGTGGCGTTTTGATCGTCCGAAAATGATAGTAATTTTAATTTTTTTTTTTAGCTTATTTAATAATATTGCGAAAGTGTTATATTTTTTTCCGGTTATATAATTACTTATAGAATAGATAAAAAAAATAAAAAAATGTCATGAATATTCCCTATTAGTATGCGGAATATCGCCAGATGGTATAAATATAATGGGGAACTTGCGAGGATATCCCAGAAACGACATATCTCTATCACAAAAGTCAGTCAGTCAGTTTACAGAAATTCTGACACGATTACGGCACGTGCCTTGCGTCATTCCAAAAAGTTTTACGCAGTCACAACTGATAACTATGATAACAAGGCACTGACCCACGACCCGTGTTTAACGAAAATGCTATTACGGGGTAGGTATGTATAATAAGACTTACCTATAGTTACGCAATCCAATGAGTATTTTGATACTTTTATAATTTTGGTGGCAAACAAGCATATTGCGTGTCTGATGGTAAGCGGCCGCCGTAGCCTATGGACGCTTCTGACTCTAAAAGCTATTATAGCTTCAGGCCCCCTAGCACACTAGGTTTTATGTCCAACATAAAGCATTTGTCCCTCTTGCACTCGCATATTTGCCAGAATGAGACGAATGCTTTATGTCCGACATCAAACTTAGCGTACTAGCCCCTCAGGTTTCATTAAATAATTTCAGCTATAATTATTATAATGTACGGTGTTACGGTAGCCTAGTGGTTCAGGAATGCAGCTGTCAAGCGGCGGTGGGTTCGAATCCCGGCTCGTACCAATGAGTTTTGCGGAACTTATGTACGGAATATTTACTGTTAGCTTTTCGGTGAAGGAAAACATCGTGAGGAAACCGGTCTAACCCTAATAAGGTCTAGTTTTCCCTCTGGGTTAGAATCCGGGGTCTGGGTTTGTATTTCCTTTAATTACAAAACAAATAAGAAGAAACAATGCGAATTTGGGTGTGAAAACTCGAACAACCCAGCCTTATTGGTCAAAACACAAATGTCAAGCAACACTAAAAATGCCACAAAAAACTTCCCTCCTACTGAAACAACTAATTATCTTGATTAATCTGTGAACGCACAACCCAACACCGGAGTCTGGTTAGCGGAGCCCTAGGGACTCCGCCCCTGTTCCCACGCTCGGACCGTACTGATAGCTTTATTACGAAACTTATTAGGAAGTTGAGAAAACATTCTGCGCACCCTATGCTTAATGAAATAGATTAGGTACTAATGTGAGCTGTAAAAGTTGTAAAACTCGCGATCTTGTCTTTTTTAGGGTTCCGTAGTCAACAAGGAACCCTTATAGTTTCGCCATGTCCGTCCGTCTGTCCGTATGCGGCTTAGCTCAGTATCCCTTATTACAAGCTTTATTATTAACTTGACTTGTTCGTATGCAAGTTGTCCGTCAAATCTTGCAAGTTAAATTTGACCCAGTTCCCGGTGAGCAATTGAGCTGAAATTTTGGGTATAAGTATAGTTTGGATGACAGTGCAATATTATGGTACCATCGAGCTGATCTGATGATGCAGACAGAAGGTGAAGGTGATCATAGGAACTCCGTAATAAAACCACATAACCCCATGAGTTTGGGCTCGTTAGAATCGTCTTAATGAGCAGTTGATGACGGTATACAGAAAAGTACAGTCGGCAATAAAAGCTTGTACCAAAAATGAATTTTTTGACAGAAACTTATTTTAGTATAAAAACTGAAACCACAGTAAAAATCTATATAATTATTGAGCCGGCTAACAAAATTTCACGACAATCGAAGAACAGCCGGACGGACAGACAGCCCAGGACTTACAAAATATTTTTTCCCAAGATGAAACAAAGAACTTCGTTTGTTTCGCTCACACTTTCAACTAGGTTCCTAGTTAAGGAATATTGATTTTTCGCTAAATTTAATTTCAGAAGATCGCTGCAGTCGTAATAAACAACCCACATGTTGCTGGTGATGAGTACGACTAGGTACGTTTAAGATTATTTCCAAAAATAAACCGTTTAACATTTCACTCATTTCAAAGCAGTGTCAACCCTAGCGTTGATTGGCCGACACGAGCGGGAAAAGAGCCTAGAGATGCAACGGATAGTGTTTTGGCCGAATACCGGATACCGAATATCCGGCGCTACAGACGGCCGGATATCAGCTATCCGGCCGCCGGATATCTGGCCAATAGTTAAAACACTAAAATGAAACTAATTCGAACGCGACGCTCTGTGCAGGTTGCAACTTGTTAAACTCTGTCATTATATTTTTACTTTTCGAAGATTAAACTGATCTTAATAATTGGTTACTTTGTAGTTTCTTATTTATTTGCCATATTACCTAGTCTTGTTCTCTCCTTACTTGTTCTTCCGTGTTAAAATACTATCCGGTATCCGGCAGGATACTACGCCACTATTCGGTATTCGGCCGGATATAAAAATTGTGGCCGGATAGGCCGGATACCGGATAGTAACCGGATATCCATTGCATCTCTAGAAAAGACCCGCGCGTTCAAGGTCGCTCCATTGATATTTTGTTTAGGCATGGAGAACGATAGGTATTCCCTTTTTATTCAGACTTAAGTATCTGTTCGTCGAACTATTATATAATCTGTGGTAAGACCCCAGAGGATAAACTTTATTGAGACGGTTGACCTGCATTTGTCTTCCTCACAACATAGCCTCCTATCCTGAAATCAACATGGGTTCGGCAACGCGTCTAGTCACAAGCGTCCATAGGCTACGGCGTCCGCTTACCATCACACTAGCGTTGAAAATGTCGGAAAAAATCAAATTATTTTTTCGGGAATTTATGAAATTTTAGTTTTTTTCAGTTTTTTTTGGGATTTTTAACGAAAAAAACCAATAAGTCATTGTGACAACTGAACTAAACTGACACGGATGTCAATGGCAAAGTAAGTCTATAATCATTCACCTACCCACCAGTATTATGAAAAATAACCGATTAAATCCTGTTTAAATCGTTTTTTTCAGAAAAATTGAAGCGGAAAATCACATGGTATTTTTCCGTAAAAATCCGAAAAAAACGAGGCGTTTGGAAAGAAACGGGATTTTTTCCGGAAATTTTCAACGCTACATCAGACTCGCAATATGCTTGTTTGCCACCACCGTGTTTAAAAAAAACGTAGTTATTTGAGTTGGCCGTATTGCATCAAAGTAGTCCATTCAAAAAGCAACTCTACCTTCCTAGGTATAAGATTCCAATTCCAATGCCAGTTTTATAAAGAGGCGGTCACATTCAATAATCTCAATCATAGGTTAACGTGGATTCGCGTCACATGGTGACGGTCAGTTGGTCGATCACGTAACGCACTGTAGGTACGTCAGGTAGACCTACCTTCAATCAATTTGTAATTTGTATATGGAAAAGTTTGACTGTCCTAATCTAACGCGCGTTCGAAACGTTACGTTACCCCTCAGGTCAGACAAATTGTGCTGGGGATTTTATTTCATTGGAGATAACTAGCCGTTTGCTGGAATTAAATCTTAGTCACGGGATATTTCAAGTTTAAAAAAGGTTTTAGGCAGGTAACTACATAAATTTAACTTAACATTTCATCATCTCAAGTTCCACACAACATTTGTAGAGGTTACAATAAATTATAAATGCGAAAGTTTGGATGTTTGGGTGTTTGTATGTTTGCTACTCAATCAGGCTTAAACAGCTCAACCGAATTGGATGAAATTTAGCACGAAGTTAGTTTATAGGCTGGATTAAAATATTGGATAGTTTTTATCCTGGGTCCACTTCACGCAGACGAAGTCGCGGGCGGAAGCTAGTAGGGTAAATGTGTTAGAACAAATGTCAGATAAAATTTTAGTAAAGACTGCAACACACTCGGCGGTCAATAGTAAATTTGACAGCTGATGACAAGTTTACTATGGACCGCCACTGCAGGCCGCGCCAGTCTGTGAGACGCCTAACTCAGTAGGTACGTTTTGTGACATTACTGACCGTCTGTCGGATCTTTATAAAATTAGGGGTTAAACCTAGATCGAAGTAAAACTTATGTAAAAAAATACAGTAACAATATCAAATTGACGACCGCTTTAGCCTAGTTGGTAGTGACCCTGCCTACGAAGCAAGAGGTCCTGGGTTCGAATCCCGGTAAGGGCATTTATTTGTGTGATGAGCATGAATATTTGTTCCTGAGTCATGGATGTTTTCTATGTATTTAAGTATTTATTTATCTATAATTAGTATGTTTATAGTCGTCTAGTACCCATAGTACAAGCTTTGCTTAGTTTGGGACTAGGTCGATTTGTGTAAGATTGTCCCGTAATATTTATTTATTTATTTATTTCATTTCGATCATAGTGGAAAATTGGAAAATTATTCGCCACGAGCGGGATTTGAACCCACAACCTCTGGAATCCGTCCATGATGATGTCTAAGATGATCGAAATTTGAAATTTCGTTAGCGGACATTTGTGCTTAATAAAACATTTAATAGTAACAATATCGTTCCATAGTCGTATCTAGATTTAAAAGAACACGCTCAAAATGATCTAGACACAGACAGACAGTCGTTATCCTCTTGACATGATGACGCGGGTTCAAATCCCGCTCGTAGCAAATAATATTTCAATTTTCCACTTTGATCGAAATGTAGAATTTCGTTAGCGGACGTTTCTGCTTTCTTTCATTTACCGTCATAGTATAAAAAAAAACCGGGCAAGTGCCAAAGAGTATAATAAGTATATTTATGTAAAGAGTGGCAACACCAAGAAATTACTGGTCCCACAGCCGCCTAGTAGGAAGTGGTCGAACTACTCTGACGCACGCATGCGTGCAGCGTGCACGCTTCACATACACACTAACGCACACACACATATTCACGCACCACGCACACACGTAAACAAGTTTTATTCTCTGTTTTGATTGTGAAGCCTACAATGCGACTACCAAAGTTAGGAAGAAAACGTTTTTAAAACATGATATAAATCACATTTTAGTTACCTAAGTACGCTTCCTTTCATACTTTGCTAGTCACATTGTAGGTTTCAAAATAATCCCACAACTAAGTATGAAATGGATCTGAAAAGTGAAACATGCAACATTCATAAAAGTATTTATTCAACTTAACAAATAACAAATTACGTAACAAGAACTTAACAAAGCACAACCTTTTTAACAAAAAACACGAGACAAGGACGAGATTTAGCTTCAAAACATGAGATTAAATCTCCTAGACCAGATTCAACAAATCCACGTACAGCCGATCTACACTGCATATTACACAACCTCAAACTATTGTCTGCACACATAATACCTAGATATTATTTTTATAAATAGATACTGTGGCTAAAACTATTCTTGATTTTATTTAAATATGATTTAAATGTGTTTTCATTCAATGTTTTTAAAGACAATACATTGACATTTATTTACTGACTGACACGTAGGTATGTATACTTCATCTAAAACCACAAAGGCCGAACAACAAACACAATTCCATATTAATGAGATATTTGTCCATGTTCAGTTAAATAAAATGGATACTTAATAAGTTCTATCTCAAAACATAAAAATATATTTTATTTCATTTCAAAATCTTAAAATGTATTGTCGTGGGTCTATAGTACTGACATCTATTTCCATTTTCTGTCAACAACATTAAATACAGCGATCCGCTTCGCCAGAGATGTCACTACTTTCCATACAATAAATCGGCGTGTCGCCTCTTTTCTAAGTTTCCAGCCCCTGGCAAGTGCGTGTCGGGCCACGCGCAGTGTAGGGTTCCGTAGTTGCCTGTCTGCTGTCTTAGTTACATCGACGTGCGGTATTTGTACGTAAATTGGCATTTCCAAGTACACATTAAGTTGGTCGACTATTACACGGTAACTACTTTAGCCTACTTGTCCGTGATAGCTTTCCTTTTAAGAGGGGCTCCCGTCAAAAATCAACGAAATTTAGTAGTTTTCATTTCGACACTCGTCCTCGGTTTATTGAAACTAGCTTTCCAGGTGCAGATATGGGAAAGTTTGATTCCTGTTTAACATTTTTGATATTGAATAACTTGAAAAAAGTTAATACAGAATTAATTATCCATTTTTAAAGAGAGGTCTGTAAAAATACAAAACCCGACACTTCATCCTCATTATAACTTTTATACACCCGAAACTCATACCTACTCATACATACTGAACTTACCTATAAATTTGATATGCGTTTTTATAATCTTACTAATTTACACAAAACTTATGGCCAGAAAACCAGTTTTTTGGTCTAAAATTGTTCAACTTTGATGCCAAATATCTCGAAAACAATGAACTTTGAAGTAAATATGGGATACTATATTGCTTAAAGCCGTTGTTGTTAATATAATTAAAAACAAAAAACATTAGAAAACTAAGGGATTCAGATCGAAGGTCATTGGCGTATGGGAGCCCCTTAAATTCATTATATGTGTATACTAGGTACTACCATGACTCGACCAAAAAATTGGGCTTTAAAGCCCAATATCCCGCAAACGAATCACTAACCCATAATATTTTTGAACGAGCTATCGAGAAAAAAAGTTTCATCCCCGCTTTAGGTGTAGGGGAGGTAGCACCCTAAAAATTTTTTTTTTCCAATATTTTATTATACTGTTTTGTCGGCGTGATTGATTTATATACCCATGCCGAATTACAGTTTTCTAGTAGTAATGGTTACTGAGCTAAGCCAAAGATGGACGGACAGACGGACATGGCAAAACTATAAGGGTTCCTTGTTGACTACGGAACCCTAAAAAGGATTTCATCTGGCTTGTGGACATTATAATTTTAATGATATTCATGAGTATCCTTGTCCTCCTATATCCTTATCGTCCTGTCAGTTGACGTTCAAAACGTAAAATAAAGATACTTACTTTTTGTTCGGTGGCGCGTGCGCGTGCGCATCGTGTTGTGGCAGCTGCGGCCCGGCGCCATTTGTAGAGTTTTTTGTCTTTGCTTTTTATCACCGCGGCGTTGATAGTTTTGTCTTTGGGTGAGAAAGTTATGGCATCTCGTGTTTTGACTTAACATTTGTATCAACAAATTTGTCGTTGAACTTGCAACGAAAATATTTCTATCTCTACTTGCTGTTCTCATACATATTCACAATTTCAGATTCTTGTGCCATAAAGTAAGTACCAAACTATTGAATAGGTACCCATACCCATAGTAGATATTGTCACTGGCCCATTAAGGGGATGCCTTGATTTGAGTCGAACACGCCCCCTAGACAGAGACACGCTGATGCCTTCAGCGCACGAGGAAAAGAGATGTAACACTCTTCGGGAATGGCTTTTTTGGACTTTCGATAAATAAATGCCTAACTTAGTGAAGTTTTATTTTTTCATAAAATGACATTTTAGATGAGATAAAATGAGATTTATTAACTTGATTGTAAAATAATGTATCGTTTGAGTAGGCTGAGTAAAAATCGTCGTAGTAAATATCGTTAAAATCAATCATATAGTCAAGAATCATATGTCTGAAAATCAGACCTTATTGTTTCTTAATCTAGTCAGAACGGCGTTTCAAAGCACGCGATAATTTCAAATGCTCCTCCTTAAAATAATTGACATCGGTTTCGTTTCGTTTTGCCAGTCTGATTTTGAAAGACAAACATGAAGCAATTAAAATATACAGGCATGTCATTAAACAAAAGTGACGCCAAAATAAAATGAAATGAAACGAAAACTATTCGACGCGCAAATATTAAGCCAATTTATGAAAGTGTGTTACATAAGTTTGATAAAATATCACGTCGTTAGCCTGCAAATGTCAAAAGACGTTTTGTATGGTCGTCGAACCATCTTAAGTATAAAGAGATACTTAAACAAGTTCTCTGTTTTGGAATGTGATAGCGTCAGCAACCATTTTGATTGAAACTTTTTAATCCCCGACGCAAAGAGAGGGGTGTTGTTATATATAAGTTTAACGTATCTGTGTATCTGTCTGTGGTTCGTAGCTCCCAAACGGATGGACCGATTTGAATGCGGTTTGTTTTTATTCGAAAGTTGATGTGATCCCAAGTGTTCTTAGCCATGTTTCATGAAAATCTGTTCAGCCGGTTTTGAGATATTGGACTTTAAAATGAAAATGTCGGGGGTTTTTCAACTTTTCTAAGTTGTAGTTATTTAACTTAAATAAAAGGCTTACAGTGTTTTATGCCCAAGTTTTTGCACTAGCTAGGTAAGTACAATGTGCATGAAAACTTGCCCAGGCTAAACCTAACACCGGGATAAGTATCAGGATATATTTCAGATACCATGTAGGGCCGGTCCGGTTACGGTACGGCCTAATAATCCACGTCTAATCACGAAAGTTTGGATGCTTAGTTGTTTAGATGTTTGGATGTTTGTTACTCAACCACGCTTAATCGGCTCAACCAATTTTCACGAAAATAGTTCCCTAGTTAGTAGCCTAGAGGAGAATATAAAATAGTTCCCTGGTTAGTAGCCTGGAGGAGAATATAAAATAGTTCCCTAGTTAGTAGCCTGGAGGAGAATATAAAATAGTTCCCTAGTTAGTAGCCTAGAGGAGAATATAAAATAGTTCCCTAGTTAGTAGCCTAGAGGAGAATATAAAATAGTTCCCTAGTTAGTAGCCTGGAGGAGAATATAAAATAGTTCCCTAGTTAGTAGCCTGGAGGAGAATATAAAATAGTTCCCTAGTTAGTAGCCTGGAGGAGAATATATAATAGATTGTATCCCGGTTCCCCGCAGACGAAGTAACACATAAACTAGAAAACGAATACTACAAATCATAATCATCATCATCCTCCTAGCGTGTCGGGTCCGCTTAAGCTGCTTTTTTTTTTTTGGTGAAAACCTGCGAGCCGTCGGGGGATGATTGGGTTAGGTATGTGGTATTTAATCCACTAAAAACTCCATAAGCGGCCGGCATCTGCGCTCTCATGCGGAGGATTCCAGTATCTCATTCTAAACGCACGGAGCCTCTTCGCGCCTTGCCACATTCGGTTCGTCCTAGTAAGATTCGGCGTGGGTAGTTGGGTACCTACGCAATAAGTTTTACTAAAGAGACTGCCATTTGACCTCCCAAACCTTGTGGGGAACCACGTCATCGTACAATTATTTTATCTGTTTCTAGGAATTGCCAAATATATGACGTTCTATTTGATACGATTTAATGTAAACAAAAATCAGTAAAAGTTCATGATAAGTAGGTAATTTGAAGTAGGTAATAGGTACTTATACATCGCTAGATGGCTCGCCTTTGTGTTAGATTTCACATCGACGAAATATAGTGGGACAGTTTAGTTTTACTATTTTACGCAGTGAGTTGCTAAAGTAGCTACTTAGTAGGTACAACATGACCATTAAATCAGTATAAAACGAGCCTTTTATAAACATTAATTATCAATCGCGTCAATATTAAGAAAGAAAGAGAGATACATTTATTCACAAACACACAGGACACACATATTAATAAAAAAAAATAAAAAAACGGATATAAAATCCGCAACAAACCGCTTCACCACAAGCGAAAGCTAAGCTGGTAGAAAGTTTACTTGTAAAAGTGCCATTACGGCCTACTTGCAGAATAAAATTCATTTATTTATTTAGTATTCGTTTTCTCGTTTATGTGTCACTAGCTTCCGCCCGCGACTTTGTCTGCGTGGAACCGGGATACAATCTTTTATATGTATATTGATATATTCTCCTCCAGGCTACTAACTAGGGAACTATTTTATATTCTCCTCCAGGCTACTAACTAGGGAACTATTTTATATTCTCCTCCAGGCTACTAGTTAGGGAACTATTTTATATTCTCCTCCAGGCTACTAACTAGGGAACTATTTTATATTCTCCTCCAGGCTACTAACTAGGGAACTATTTTATATTCTCTTCCAGGCTACTAACTAGGGAACTATTTTATATTCTCCTCCAGGCTACTAACTAGGAAACTATTTCATATTCTCCTCCAGGCTACTAACTAGGGAACTATTTTATATTCTCCTCCAGGCTACTAACTAGGGAACTATTTTATATTCTCCTCCAGGCTACTAACTAGGGAACTATTTTATATTCTCCTCCAGGCTACTAGTTAGGGAACTATTTTATATTCTCCTCCAGGCTACTAACTAGGGAACTATTTTATATTCTCCTCCAGGCTACTAGTTAGGGAACTATTTTATATTCTCCTCCAGGCTACTAACTAGGGAACTATTTTATATTCTCCTCCAGGCTACTAACTAGGGAACTATTTTATATTCTCTTCCAGGCTACTAACTAGGGAACTATTTTATATTCTCCTCCAGGCTACTAACTAGGAAACTATTTCATATTCTCCTCCAGGCTACTAACTAGGGAACTATTTTATATTCTCCTCCAGGCTACTAACTAGGGAACTATTTTATATTCTCCTCCAGGCTACTAACTAGGGAACTATTTTATATTCTCCTCCAGGCTACTAACTAGGGAACTATTTTATATTCTCCTCCAGGCTACTAACTAGGGAACTATTTTATATTCTCCTCCAGGCTACTAACTAGGGAACTATTTTATATTCTCCTCCAGGCTACTAACTAGGGAACTATTTCATATTCTCCTCCAGGCTACTAACTAGGGAACTATTTTATATTCTCCTCCAGGCTACTAACTAGGGAACTATTTTATATTATCCTCCAGGCTACTAACTAGGGATCTATTTTATATTCTCCTCCAGGCTACTAACTAGGGAACTATTTTATATTCTCCTCCACGCTACTAACTAGGGAACTACTTTATATTCTCCTCCAGGCTACTAACTAGGGAACTATTTTATATTCTCCTCCAGGCTACTAACTAGGGAACTATTTTATATTCTCCTCCAGGCTACTAACTAGGGAACTTTTTTATAATCTCCTCCAGGCTACTAACTAGGGAACTATTTCATATTCTACTCCAGGCTACTAACTAGGGAACTATTTAATATTCTCCTCCTGGCTACTAACTAGGGAACTATTTTATATTATCCTCCAGGCTACTAACTAGGGATCTATTTTATATTCTCCTCCAGGCTACTAACTAGGGAACTATTTTATATTCTCCTCCAGGCTACTAACTAGGGAACTACTTTATATTCTCCTCCAGGCTACTAACTAGGGAACTATTTTATATTCTCCTCCAGGCTACTAACTAGGGAACTATTTTATATTCTCCTCCAGCCTACTAACTAGGGAACTATTTTATATTCTCCTCCAGGCTACTAACTAGGGAACTATTTTAAATTCTCCTCAAAGCTACTAACTAGGGAACTATTTTATATTCTCCTCCAGGCTACTAACTAGGAAACTATTTCATATACTCCTCCAGGCTACTAACTAGGGAACTATTTTATATTCTCCTCCAGGCTACTAACTAGGGAACTATTTTATATTCTCCTCCAGGCTACTAACTAGGGAACTATTTTATATTCTCCTCCAGGCTACTAACTAGGGAACTATTTTATATTCTCCTCCAGGCTACTAGTTAGGGAACTATTTTATATTCTCCTCCAGGCTACTAACTAGGGAACTATTTTATATTCTCCTCCAGGCTACTAACTAGGGAACTATTTTATATTCTCTTCCAGGCTACTAACTAGGGAACTATTTTATATTCTCCTCCAGGCTACTAACTAGGAAACTATTTCATATTCTCCTCCAGGCTACTAACTAGGGAACTATTTTATATTCTCCTCCAGGCTACTAACTAGTGAACTATTTTATATTCTCCTCCAGGCTACTAACTAGGGAACTATTTTATATTCTCCTCCAGGCTACTAACTATGGAACTATTTTATATTCTCCTCCAGGCTACTAACTAGGGAACTATTTTATATTCTCCTCCAGGCTACTAACTAGGGAACTATTTTTTTATTCTCCTCCAGGCTACTAACTAGGGAACTATTTCATATTCTCCTCCAGGCTACTAACTAGGGAACTATTTTATATTCTCCTCCAGGCTACTAACTAGGGAACTATTTTATATTCTCCTCCAGGCTACTAACTAGGGATCTATTTTATATTCTCCTCCAGGCTACTAACTAGGGAACTATTTTATATTCTCCTCCAGGCTACTAACTAGGGAACTACTTTATATTCTCCTCCAGGCTACTAACTAGGGAACTATTTTATATTCTCCTCCAGGCTACTAACTAGGAAACTATTTTATATTCTCCTCCAGGCTACTAACTAGGGAACTATTTTATAATCTCCTCCAGGCTACTAACTAGGGAACTATTTCATATTCTACTCCAGGCTACTAACTAGGGAACTATTTTATATTCTCCTCCTGGCTACTAACTAGGGAACTATTTCATATTCTCCTCCAGGCTACTAACTAGGGAACTATTTTATATTCTCCTCCAGCCTACTAACTAGGGAACTATTTTATATTCTCCTCCAGGCTACTAACTAGGGAACTATTTTATATACTATTTTATATTCTCCTCCAGGCTACTAACTAGGGAACTACTTTATATTCTCCTCCAGGCTACTAACTAGGGAACTATTTTATATTCTCCTCCAGGCTACTAACTAGGGAACTATTTTATATTCTCCTCCAGGCTACTAACTAGGGAACTACTTTATATTCTCCTCCAGGCTACTAACTAGGGAACTATTTTATATTCTCCTCCAGGCTACTAACTAGGGAACTATTTTATATTCTCCTCCAGGCTACTAGTTAGGGAACTATTTTATATTCTCCTCCAGGCTACTAACTAGGGAACTATTTTATATTCTCCTCCAGGCTACTAACTAGGGAACTATTTTATATTCTCTTCCAGGCTACTAACTAGGGAACTATTTTATATTCTCCTCCAGGCTACTAACTAGGAAACTATTTCATATTCTCCTCCAGGCTACTAACTAGGGAACTATTTTATATTCTCCTCCAGGCTACTAACTAGGGAACTATTTTATATTCTCCTCCAGGCTACTAACTAGGGAACTATTTTATATTCTCCTCAAGGCTACTAACTAGGGAACTATTTTATATTCTCCTCCAGGCTACTAACTAGGGAACTATTTTATATTCTCCTCCAGGCTACTAACTAGGGAACTATTTTATATTCTCCTCCAGGCTACTAACTAGGGAACTATTTTATATTCTCCTCCAGGCTACTAACTAGGAAACTATTTCATATTCTCCTCCAGGCTACTAACTAGGGAACTATTTTATATTCTCTCCAGGCTACTAACTAGGGAACTATTTTATATTCTCCTCCAGGCTACTAACTAGGGAACTATTTTATATTCTCCTCCAGGCTACTAACTAGGGAACTATTTTATATTCTCCTCCAGGCTACTAACTAGGGAACTATTTTATATTCTCCTCCAGGCTACTAACTAGGGAACTATTTTATATTCTCCTCCAGGCTACTAACTAGGGAACTATTTTATATTCTCCTCCAGGCTACTAACTAGGGAACTATTTTATATTCTCCTCCAGGCTACTAACTAGGGAACTATTTTATATTCTCCTCCAGGCTACTAACTAGGGAACTATTTTATATTCTCCTCCAGGCTACTATTTAGGGAACTATTTTATATTCTCCTCCAGGCTACTAACTAGGGAACTATTTTATATTCTCCTCCAGGCTACTAACTAGGGAACTATTTTATATTCTCTTCCAGGCTACTAACTAGGGAACTATTTTATATTCTCCTCCAGGCTACTAACTAGGAAACTATTTCATATTCTCCTCCAGGCTACTAACTAGGGAACTATTTTATATTCTCCTCCAGGCTACTAACTAGGGAACTATTTTATATTCTCCTCCAGGCTACTAACTAGGGAACTATTTTATATTCTCCTCCAGGCTACTAACTAGGGAACTATTTTATATTCTCCTCCAGGCTACTTACTAGGGAACTATTTTATATTCTCCTCCAGGCTACTAACTAGGGAACTATTTTATATTCTCCTCCAGGCTACTAACTAGGGAACTATTTCATATTCTCCTCCAGGCTACTAACTAGGGAACTATTTTATATTCTCCTCCAGGCTACTAACTAGGGAACTATTTTATATTCTTCTCCAGGCTACTAACTAGGGATCTATTTTATATTCTCCTCCAGGCTACTAACTAGGGAACTATTTTATATTCTCCTCCAGGCTACTAACTAGGGAACTACTTTATATTCTCCTCCAGGCTACTAACTAGGGAACTATTTTATATTCTCCTCCAGGCTACTAACTAGGGAACTATTTTATATTCTCCTCCAGGCTACTAACTAGGGAACTATTTTATAATCTCCTCCAGGCTACTAACTAGGGAACTATTTCATATTCTACTCCAGGCTACTAACTAGGGAACTATTTTATATTCTCCTCCTGGCTACTTAACTAGGGAACTATTTCATATTCTCCTCCAGGCTACTAACTAGGGAACTATTTTATATTCTCCTCCAGCCTACTAACTAGGGAACTATTTTATATTCTCCTCCAGGCTACTAACTAGGGAACTATTGTATATTCTCCTCAAGGCTACTAACTACGGAACTATTTTATATTCTCCTCCAGGCTACTAACTAGGGAACTACTTTATATTCTCCTCCAGGCTACTAACTAGGGAACTATTTTATATTCTCCTCCAGGCTACTAACTAGGGAACTATTTTATATTCTCCTCCAGGCTACTAACTAGGGAACTACTTTATATTCTCCTCCAGGCTACTAACTAGGGAACTATTTTATATTCTCCTCCAGGCTACTAACTAGGGAACTATTTCATATTCTCCTCCAGGCTACTAACTAGGGAACTATTTTATATTCTCCTCCAGGCTACTAACTAGGGAACTATTTTATATTCTCCTCCAGGCTACTAACTAGGGAACTATTTTCGTGAAAATCGGTTGAGCCGTTTAAGCGTGGTTGAGTAACAAACATCCAAACATCTAAACAACTAAGCATCCAAAATTTCGTGATTAGACGTGGATTATTGGGCCGTACATTAACCGGACCGGCCCTACATGGTATCTGAAATATATCCTGATACTATCCCGGTGGGGGGCCTACCCACGCTGCGCCTTCCGGTACGTGGTCGCCACTCGAGAACCTTTCCGCCCCAACGGCCATCGGTTCTACGTGCAATGTGCCCCGCCCACTGTCACTTAAGGCGCAGCGTGGGTAGGCCCCCCCACAAGGTGGACTGATGACCTGGTAAAGGTCGCGAGAGTCCGCTGGATGCGGGTGGCGCAGGACCGGTCATTGTGGCACTCTTTAGGGGAGGCCTATGTCCAGCAGTGGACGTCTTTCGGCTGATATGATCATGATGATGACTATACCGGTGTTAGGTTTAGCCTGGGCCAGTTTTCATGCACATTGTACTTACCTAGCTAGTGCAAAAACTTGGACATAAAACACTGTAAGGCTGTAAGTTAAAAAAGTTTCTATGAAAATGGTTGCTGACGCTATCACATTCCAAAACAGAGAAGGTGGTTCGACAACCATACAATTTTAGTTATTTTTTATACAAGGGTGTAAAGTTGTATTTTACCCGCGAGTGTGGAATTGAAACACGAGCAAGCTAAAGGGTTGTATGTAAAATATATTGTAAAATATACATAAATGTATTAATTATACAAATAATCTATTATAAGTAATTAATAAGCCAAAATAATTAACTATAATTCAAATTATGTTTTTGTTTACACTATTAACTATTAACTATTACTATTAACATGCATCTCAACCACTCAATAATTTTTTTTTAAATGTTTTTAATGTTCAGGTTTAAATATTCTCATTAAGGAAACTGTAAGTCCATAATTTACTACTTTTTATTGTGTCAAATGTACCTATATGAGACTGTTTGTTTCTTAATAAATAATTAAATAAATAAATAAAATGCGTAATACTTAAACTTTCTCCATTCTTTTTTTTCATAAAACTGCATCGACAAATAAATGTAGGTATGTGGTTATTGCATGCTTACAAAATTTCACGGCAATCACAGGTCGCACTCTCTACAGGTCGCATTTCACAATCGGTTGTGAAATGCGACCTGTAGAGTAGACGTCGGATATACGAAATATTTTTTTCCCCAGCTGAAGCGGAGAAGTTTGTTCGCTTCGCTCGCTCGTCCAATAATCTTCCATAAGTTTCTAATACGTTGGACAGTCAGTCGCTGACGTCGCTCTCAACATTGACCCATGTTGTTTTGGGTTTAACCTCACCGTTCACCCACGAATATATATTGACTCCGCGATTCGTAGGAAAGCAGCGTAATCAACCATGTATAGTATAAACAATAAACTATAATTTCAAGTTCAAGATAAGTAATATTGTATATAATAAGAACTGGTTACATGGCTCGCCAGTGTGTTAGATTTCTCCGCCAGTAATCCACCGAATATTGTGGGACAATTGACCGCCGAATATTTTACAGTGAGTTAAAGTAGACGATCATGGCGGTGAAAACTGTCGTATGTGTTCTGACACTTCTGACCATTATAGCTTATGCTTATGGTGAAGTGGTTATAGAAACAGATAATGGTATGTATTATATTTTAATATTTATTTATTTTAAATACCTAATTAATTGTATACTCTTTGCATTAAAGTCTTGTTTCAACTGTGGGAACCAAGCCGGTTAGGTGCAAATATCTTCGCCGTGAATTCGCGGTCGCGGGAACCGACGGAACAATCTGCTTTTTTTTTTGGGAAATTAGGGGGCCATTTTGGCCGTGAATTCGCGGCGGCGGGGACCGACAGATATCGTCTAGTGGTTCAGGCACGCGGGTTTCATGCGGCGGTCGTGGGTTCGAATCCCAGCTCGTACCAATAAGTTTTTCGGATCTTATGTACGGAATATTTACCGATAGCTTTTCGACGTATTTGCATAGTATAGTAGTTTTTTAGCGCTGTAATACGTATTTGTAACTTTTTATTTGATATTTCCCAGGCTCGGCGAGCAATGAAAGCACCAAACAGACAAACGCTTCGGCCATCCTTCCCAAGAAATATGTTTATGGTGATTACGGGTTTCAATAATTTAATCATACCACGATGGTCCAAGCAAGCGAGCAAGTAGACACCGGTGCTTGCGTCACCGGAATTGTCACAAGCGCGATGCCACTCCTTTTTTTGATTCCCTTTTTTAAAACAAACTTTTATGAGTGGGTTCTTAAAACTCTCTCTCTCTCTCGATAATTTACTCTAGTTTGAGGTTGATTAAATTATAAGTAGTGCACACCTTTCAAAAAAGTAACACTGTGAATTTAATATTTTTGATTTATACACCGAGGCTCCGTCACACAATGAATTGTTATCTACTTATATATATACACGCGGAAACCTATTTTCAACCCCTTTTATAAGAAAGGGCCGGATTCTACTTTAATTTCAAGTTTCAAGTCAATACGCTCACTCCCGTTGCATAATGAATTGTTATCTACCTGTAATACAAGCGGAAAACTCTTTTCAACCCCTTTTATGAGAAAGGGATTCCACTTGAATTTCAAGTTATATGTCAATATGCAACAGGCACTCACATTATCACTCCCGTTGCATAATTAATTATTATAATGCAGTTGCTCTGAAAGTGCGCCTTTATATGGGTCAACATGAACACGGGAAGCCCTCCATACCCGCACGGCGGGGCGGGCCGGGGGAGCCGTGCGGGAATGGATTTCGGGCCAATATTCCCACACACGCGAGAATGAGATTTCATGACAATCCAAATTTCACAACAAACAACAATGTACATAAGAATGTACATTTTTAATTTCCTCGCATGATGCATTGTAAAATGTTGTATGATACACGTGCGGATTGGTAATTCCCAACTCATGTCGATCAAAAACAGGGAGTGTTTTTGGTCATCGTCACTCGTTGGCCTCACCTACTTTCCGAACTTGTATCATAAATATCTATTATCTACCTGTAATACAAGCGGAAAACTCTTTTCAACCGCTTTTATAACAAAGGGATTCCGCTTGAATTTAGGTCTGCGGTTTCTCTATCTTAATTTTTTTTCGTCAGGAGGTGCGGATGCAGAGGTGGGCCTGTATCCGTGGATGGTGCATCTGAAAACTGTGATACCAATGGGAAAATATAATCGCATAACCTTTTGCGGTGGATCTCTAATCAGCGATCGCCACATTCTCACCGCCGCACATTGCATCGTCAATTATATGAAGCAATATAACAAGTAGGTTATTTCTTTATTTATTACATTTTTAACGCACAAAATATAGTACGTTTCGATGCTAGTGCGGAAAGTATGTCATTACGTCACGTGTAGTCCTCGCTTACGGCTCGTGGCAAAACTCGGAACGAGTAAAGAATTACGTTTCCGCACGTGTCTCGAACGACGTTTTTTAATACAGTTGCGAAAAAATAAGAAAAACAACACGTAAGTAATTCGAAATTTTATATTATTAATTTAGTAACATCATTGTAATACAGTTAAAAAATAATGAAGTAGATCAAAAAACATTTTTTTTAACATACAACTTTCGCTGTCGCTGCGGACCATCCAGTAGGTATATCTTATTAGCCATAGGTACTAGGTCAAGTTTGGTATCATTTACGTAAAATTTAGGGATGACGCATTCATTTAGGGATTTAACTTTTTACCTGTTCATACAAAAAAACCTGAAAAAAACGCAAACTTAAAAAAAAAAACAGAAAAAAAGTTGTTTGCTCTTTTTCTGCATTTATTAAATAATATTTACCTGCAATAAAGGGGAGTAGAAAATTATAAATGCGAACTGATGTGCTAAAAAGTGAAAAGATCACAATCATTAACTTATTCATCTTAACGTTTAAATAGGACTTCATATTAGAAGGAGGGCCTTATTGGGCTCTAAATACTAAGGTAAAGGCCCCTAATAAGGCCTACCTTAATTTCAAAGCCTTGCAAATCCTTGACGAGGTCATCGTTTAAATTCCCAAATTGACATGTTTTAGATAACCGTTATAACTCAAAAGTGTATTGTTCGATCGATTCCCCGTCATTCTGATTACGCATAAAAAATCTATGGCTTTCGATTGTTAAATTTTTCGTAGGCAAAAAATATGCATCAAATTTCTCTAATAACGCTTTGCTAGTTGGAAATGTGCCCGTAAATTGCTCATAAACTTCTCGGCACTGTTCTCCAATAACATGCAGTATTATACTAATTTGCACATCTTCAGTCTTTTTGCCCAATTCGCATGCTTTCGAATATGTTTCAAATTACTTCCTCCATTTTGTCCACTGCCTGCTAAGAGTGCCCGTTGTTACACTCGTCAAATCATTCTCAAAACAAAACGGCGCTGGCGGTCTAAGCACTGACTCCATTGTAAATCACTCGCTAACTTACGATAATACTAAACAAATAGTATACTTAATCACGTATTTCATGGTTCAATAGTACATTATGATACAAGTGTGCTATGTTGGTCATTACACTCGAGTCGGTTTTTAAGCCTGAGCCGAAGGCGAAGGCTTAATGGAGACGAGAAGTGTAATGACCAATGCTCACGTGTTTCATACGACGTTTCTCAACACACTTGCGAGGAAAAGTAAATAAAAGTTCACATTTATTTAAAAACTTTAATTATTGAAACAGTTATTAAAAGTACAATTATTGAAATGATATGCTACCGCCTTATGAGGCATTTGTACTGTATGTTTAATTGTATTATTAATTATTTCATTGCTTTGTTCTTGGGTAACTGTAAATGTCGGTGATAATGCAACATTCTGAAAGGAGGTAGAAGAACATTGCGTTTCATCATTAGCAAACGTATGAAATCCCAAATCATCATTGGCATATGAGGTGGAAGGACGCGGTTCAGGGCAGAACTTCTTGGATTGTGGCTCCAAATGGATTGCTTGTGTTATTTTGGCACTTATGTCGGCTTTATTTTGGATGGAGTCCTCAATATATGACTCGGCGACATTATTAGATCGCCATCCCCCATGGCGTTTTAAAGTCAATACTTATATCGGCTCCTGAATTAGCCAGCAATGTAGCTGAAGTCCGCCTAAAACTGTGTCCGGTGTAAGCGTCAGCCTGTGGTAAGCCTAAAAACTTGGCAATTTCTCTAGGCATCGATCCAAATTTGTTCACTCCGATAGGCTGACTCGTGCATTTGCCGTTTTGAAAATTTTGGAAGAACCGGTCAGATTTTCCTTTTGTTGAACGTAAACTTTCATATTTTTTCACTATTTCATAAAATGGTCCGTGAATAGTAAATGACCGAGGAATTTTATTTTTAGTGTTCGGAATTTTGACAAGTAGCATCTCTCCGTGATTCTCTATATCTTTTGTCGTAATGTTGTTTAATTCCTGACGCCTACAGGCACCAGTAATTCCGAATATTAATGCGACCTGAAAATAAATAAAATCATAATTAAGTTATAATAATCGTACTTAGTTCCTATTATATCAACACTCACAATACCGCCTACAAATATTATAATAATGAATACAAAACTAAATAGTGGAACTGACCTTTGTCGCTAGATATTGATTATCCGGTGCTTCTTTAATGAACTTCTCCACTTCATTAGGTGTTAAAACCTTGGATTTTCGACTGTAAAAGCCGTCTGAACGTCTTTTCAAGAATGCAGTTAGATTGGTGTACGCTTTGATGTCAATTGCATTTTTATTCTGCACGGTACTCTTCAACATAGAATATATACACCAAAGCGAACTAGGTTTATACCTCTTCGCCAGTTCACTAAAGTAAGCCATGAACACGTTCTCTGAGAAAGAGCTTGCATTTTTGCTATTTTTCCATTGAATGAAATTTGCGTAGGCTTGCATGTATTTATCTTTTGATTTTGAGGGCAAAAGACTATCACTCGCATTTTGCGCTTCAACTATGATATCTGGAGGCGTACACTCGATAAGTAATTCTTCGTTATCTAAATTCGACATTTTACAAAACAACACTAACGAAATGCAATACTGTGAATAAACTTAACAAACAGAAACACATTTAAAAGATGGCGGCCGTAATTTTATTTTTTCGCGCGCTCAGCGCTGCATGCGCGCGCAAGTCTGAGATAAGGGCACCGGCAAAGTAGCTAATCAGCCACATATTTTTAAATTTTGAAATTGGGTATTTATAGGTAAAAATACACCGTCAAAATATAAATACCAACAAGCTAACAAGCAGTTTCATGAAATTCTTAATTATTTATCACATTTTGAATTGAATTTTATATTTACGCAAATAACTACTTAGCTGTTTTCGAAACATTAATACTTCTTGCTAATATTTAAAAAGATATGTAATGAAAAGGCACTAGTGCGATAATGTAATGTAAAAGGCACGGCATGGGTAATATTCTGCATTATTAGTGTAAATACGCTGTAATAAGACCTACTTTACGAGCAGGTGTATTGAAAAACTTATTTTCCGGCTGCGCCATGTCAGGAAAGATACATATAAACGCCCGTTACCGAGTTCAGACTGTTTTATTATCTCGAACTAGAACTACCCGCATTTCTCATTTCCAAGTATACCCACAAAATTGATAGTTAATTTTTTTTAATATTATCGTTTTGTTTTCATTGTTTTTTTTTCTATTTCCGTCTCTCTTTTGTTTTATTATGTTAGGGACGGTGGCGATCCGTGGACCCGAATGGATCGACATGGGAACTGTATGTTCGATAAGCAGGTGACTAAGCTTGCTTATCCTTAAAAAGATGATATCAAAACCAGATCACACAGTCGCTATGGCCGAAATCGGTCATGACATTAATAATAAAATAATAAAAAATAATACTTAAAAAAAATGAATTATGATGAAAACGACGTTTTCTTAAATCGAAGTCCTAAAGTATCGATCGTAAAGTAAAAATAAATATGACCAATTTTGTAGGAAATTTTATGGAGAAACTCATCTGTAGTAATTATAAGTTATGTATGATGAACAACTACGAAAAAAAGACGTTTTCTTAAATCGATTATTTTTGATCTCTTTGTATACTTTAACGCCCTGTAGCTCCCAATGTATTGATCGTAGAGTAAAAATAATAATGACCAATTTTGTAGGAATTTTTATGTAGAAACTTTTGTTTGAAGTAATTATAACGCTATTCTTACAGATATTCAGATAAGTATGTAAGAAAACCTAAAAAAAGGTACCTTCTACCCCCCCCCCTACACCCTCAGCACAGCTCCCACCCTCGAGGACTTTTAGTATGTTCATCTGGACGCGACAAGGTATAACTGTACCAATTTACAAAACTACACGAGTTATTTCCCCTGATTTTATTAATTTTCTTATAGTCGATGTGCAGCAGATACCCGTGAACCGGATCCAACGGACATTTTTTAATTGTGTTAAATCATAGATTTATTAACTTGTTGCAGTCTTCAAATACGTGTAGGCGAGTATGACACAGGTAGATATCCCAAGGATTGTGCGGGGGCCAAATGCGTTTGGAACAGGCTCGTGTATTCGGACAAGATCTTCGTTCACCCTCACTTCAACACCGGCAAAAACCATAACAACGATATAGCCCTGGTGAGGCTGGAAAAACGGATTCATTTTACACGTAAGTACAAACAGCAACACGGTACTCGTTCTCTGTCCATTTCGTAGTAGAGACCCTGTCTTTTTTCAATGATCTACAAGAAAAACGTGTACAATTGTGCATTGTTACAACCACTTGCCAGAGGAAATCGATGTTAGAAGGAAACACTTTTAAACGCAGTCTAAACTGGCTTTTGGAGGGGTGATTTTATAGCGTAAAGCCGTATCTGGAACATGAATAGTATTAGAATGTTTAGTATTTAGTTATATAATTTTATTCTGCCTCTTTGATGATTATTATGATTATGCCTATATTATGTAAATAATGTATATTCATTCAATTTGACATTGTATAGTTATTTTAATATCTGTTTTATTTTTTTGATAATTTAATTGACTTGTACCAACATATTTGCACGCAAGCTAGATACACATGACCATAATATGTATACAGGGTGGATGTTTTCCATGAACCTCAAAGAAAATATAAGGGCGGTAGAATCGAATAGTACCTAATAATTACACAAATACAGGAAGAAACAAAAAAAAAAACATTTTTAATGATAGCGCTAACTCTAATCCATCTTTGTAACCGTTGATGTTTACCATGACAGACTTGCTTTTCGATCATTTGTCAATTTCACTGTTACTTATTCGGTTCAGGCAAAATTCGACTTTGCGGTAACAGTAATTCCTGTCATCCCTTAAAGGATTGTTTAACAATGATGGCATGGACATTATAATCCGTTAGAGTTGCAATATGCAGATTTTTAACATGTTAATTTGGAAAAATGTGAGCACTTAACTATCCTCCTCTTGCGGGAAAGTCCATCGTTCCGTTCCACGCTGTATTAGGTAGGTACTGTGTCTATGCAAATGTATAATTTAAATTTCAATTTGAGGCTGATTTGCAATTTTGCAGTGGTCTGTTAACTTTGTCGTCTATGGTACAATATTATAGCTGCTTTCTACGGTTGCGGGGTCTATCGCCGTGAAATTAAAAGAATCCGTGACGTTCTGTAGACTTTGCGTCAAATACTTACTTTGAGATTTTTGAATGCGTACGCTAATTTTAGTTGAAATATGTATCTAGGTAGTAATTAACCACTTGTGTGTTTTTCTAAAAGGGCAGGGCAGGGTAGGGTCTTTTTCCACGTATTCTTCATTTTTTGGGTTCTGTATTCCGTATTTTCACAGATGATTTATTTCTGTTGCCACTATTAACAACAAATACTATAAACTAGCTTCTGCCCGCGACTCCGTCCGCGTGGAACTCTTTTATATCGTAGCTCCATACAAACTTTTACCCCCCACTGCATCCCCCAATGATTTCTGGGATAAAAACTATCCTATGTCCTTCCCTAGGACTCAAACTATCTCTATAGCAATTTTCATACAAATCGGTTCAGCGGTTTAAGCGTGAAGAGGTAACAGACAGACAGACAGACACACTCTGCCCGCGACTCCGTCCTCGTGGAACTCGTTTATATCGCAGCTCCATACATACTTTCACCCCCCCCCCCCACCATTTCACCTCCTTAGGGGATGATTTCCGGGATAAAAACTATCCTATGTCCTTCCCCGGGACTCAAACTATCTCTATACCAAAATTCATCTAAATCGGTTCAAGCTTGAAGAGGTAACATACAGACAGACAGATAGACAGACAGACACACTTTCGCATTTATAATATTACTAGCTTCTGCCCGCGACTCCGTCCGCGTGGAACTCGTTTATATCGCGCAGCTCCATACAAACTTTCACCCCCCCCATTTCACCCCCTTAGGGGATGATTTCGGGGATAAAAACTATCCTATGTCCTTCCCCGGGACTCAAACTATCTCGATACCAAATTTCATCGCAATCGGTTCAGCGGTTTAAGCGTGAAGAGGAACAGACAGTCAGACACACTTTCGCATTTATAATATTAGTATGGATATATAATATAGTCATATAGTATATATAGTATATAGTATAGTATATAGTATGTAGTATGGATATTAGTATGGATATATAATATAGTCATATAGTATATATAGTATATAGTATAGTATATAGTATAGTATTATGTATAGTATTATGTATAGTATATAGTATAGTATATATAGTATATAGTATAGTATATAGTATAGTATTATGTATAGTATTATGTATAGTATATAGTATAGTATATATAGTATATAGTATGTAGTATGGATATTAGTATGGATATATAATATAGTCATATAGTATATATAGTATATAGTATAGTATATAGTATAGTATTATGTATAGTATTATGTATAGTATATAGTATAGTATATATAGTATATAGTATGTAGTATGGATATTAGTATGGATATATAATATAGTCATATAGTATATATAGTATATAGTATAGTATATAGTATAGTATTATGTATAGTATTATGTATAGTATATAGTATAGTATATATAGTATATAGTATGTAGTATGGATATTAGTATGGATAGCATCTGCCCGCGACTCCGTACGCGTATAAATTATGATTTAAGTACATGATATTTTTATGTTTATCTTACGTTTAACCATACATCTGACAAATTTGAAAATAAAGATTTCATTTCACCACCACAACACCCTCATGAACTTGTTCGTCAACAATATTATATAGATGCCCAAAGTATAATTTAAGAGAGGGCTCCCTATGCGAGCCTCAGGTCCGAAGGCCCTAGGGCGAGCCCGACGGACACTCACTATCCTCAGGTGTCTTGCAAGTGAGACCTGAGGCCAAAGCTCCAAAGGTGTGCGGCGAGGCAAGCGAGGCCGAAGGCCGAGCTTTTCATTGGAATTAAAGGCCTAAAGCAATCCTTCAGAGAGCGGTCTCAATGCGAGCCCGAGGGCCTAAGGCCCGAGGCCGATCCCCCACGGATACGCGTTATCTCCGAGTAACTTGCAAGCGATACCTGATGAGGGCCGAATTCCTGAAGGTATACGGGGAGGCAAGCGGAGCTTTTCGTAGGAATGAAAGGCCCTAAGTTCGCTTTTAGAGATTGGTCGCAATGCGAGTTCGGGGGCTGAAGGCCAGTGGGTGAGCCCCCACGGACACTGTCCCGCGAAACTGGAGACCAAGTCCCGAAGGTGAGCGGCCAGGCAAGCGAGGCTGAAGGTCGAGCTTTTCGTAACAATCAAAGGTCCAAATCAAGCTCTCTTAAGCGCTCGGGGCTGAAGGCCATTTACTATCCCCAGGTGGCAGCGAGGCCAAAGGCCAAGCTTTACGTTGGTATGAAAGGCCCAAAGCATCCTTTTAGAGAGCGCTCTTAATGCGAGCCTCTACGGACACTCATTATCTTCGGGTGTCTTGCAAGCGAAACCTGGGGCCCAAATTCCCGAAAGTAAAAGGGGAGGTAAGTGAAGCCGAAAGCTGAGCACTATAGCATGCTTTTAGAGAGCGCTCCCTAGGCGAGCTCGAGGGCCGAAGACCCAACGGCAAGCCCCCACGGATACTTACAATCCCTAGGTATCTTGCAAGCGAAACCTGTGGCCAAAGTACCGAAGATGAGCGGCGAGGCAAGCGAGCCCTCACGGACACATACTATCCCGTGTAGGTGAGTTGCGAGGCGAGGTAAGTCCCGTAGGTGAGTGGCAAGGCAAGCGAGGCCAAAGGCCGTGCTTTCGTTGGAATGAAAGACTCGAAGCATTCCTTCAGAAAACGCTCTAAATGCGCCCCATGGACGGATACTCATTATCTCCCTGTGTCTTGGCCCCCACATACATTTACTATGCCCCGGGGTCTTGCAAGCGAAACCCTATGCCAAAGTTCCGACGGTGAGTGGCGAGGCAAGCAAGGCCTTTTCGTTGGAATGAAAGGATTGGGCCCTTCGCAACCCTTTTGATAGCGGTCTCAATGCCAGCAATGACCCCTAACGACACTCATTATCTTCCGATGTCTTGCAAGCGAAACTTGAGGGCCGAAATCCTGAAGGTAAACAGGGAGGCAAGCGAAGAAGAATTGAAGCGAAGGCTGAGGTTTTCGTAGAAAAGAAAGCACCATTAATATATCACAAAGTCACGGGAGTTTTGTACATAAAAAAAACTCAATTCTCCGCGTAAAACAGTTTTGTCCAAATTTTATACCCACATTCTTTGACGTTGGTGAACTATGATAATTCGAGATAATTATTCAACTCAACCTATCAAACAATTTTAGATGACCTATGATTTCATAGCAAATATAATATCTTTTTTGAGGCATTGTAATGCAGTTCCTTTATAAACAACAAAAAAGCATTAATCAAGCAGAGAAAAAAAATAAACCAGTTCTTTATAAAAAAAAAGACCGGGTTGCACTCCGGAGGTGCCGGTAGAAGTGAAAACTTGAATAATTTTAATTTTGCAAAAAAAAATTGGCCCCCCAAATCCCCCCTTTACCCCCCCCCCCCCCCAGACCCCTTCTACTCACATCCCCACCCCCGGGCCGCCGCCGCCCCCAAGCCCCGTACGTCTTACATCAAACAATTTTCCCCTCCGCCCCCAAGCCTCGTCCCGAATCTCTCACGGTGAAAGCCTCGTCCCGAATGTCTATCGAAAGTATCACCATCCTACGGTCACATGACCTCCTTCACATCTAACGTCTCAAAAATCTGTAGCGTGTTTAACAATTTTTCTCTATCCTAAAAAGTGCTCAGCGCCGCTAAAGAATTATTCATTTGAGAAAAAAAATACAAATTCAATTTAAAAATAACCACGCATGAAAAAAGTGATCGCCTCGCTGGGGATCGAACCCAAGTTGTACCCCACCCGGTCAGTTACTTAACTCGACGAAATTAGCTATCGGTACCGAAGCGAACTGACTATAATTTCGCGTCGTATAAAGTCGCGGGCAGAAGCTATATATTTTTTTTTAATTATATTTTATTGTATTACATATTATTATATGTTAAGATCACTATGAGTATTACTACCAGTTCATACGTTACTTATATACTACGTGACTTAAATTGACATAACTTTTTTATTTATAAACCGATTTGAATAAAATAAACACTAAATGTTAAGAGAAGTCTAGCATAATATATAACTGAAAACCGCATCCAAATCGGTTCAGCCGCTTCTGTGATTAGCGTGCACAAACGCACAGACAAACAGACAGGAAATTCAAAAATAATTTTTTTGGGCTCTATTGCGTTTATAAAAGTTTTTTTAATAAATTTGCCATGTACAGACAGCGATCAGTTACGATTTTATTATATGTATTGATGATTATATTTTATTTTATTATTATCTCCTTTATTCAATTTTCTTCTTAGACTAGGTTTTTACAATACATATATAAAAAGTAAAATATAAAACTATACATACAAAACATAAATGATTATAAAAACCTAATCTAGGGTACCGCCGCCAGCGAGGCGGGGCCTAAGCTGCCGGCGGTCAGGGCGACAGAGACAGGAACCTCCTGACTATCCGCGCAGTATCCAGGAGTACCGCCTTCTGTATCTGACCCTTGATCCAACCATCTAGCGAGAGTCTCTTGAGGTGATGGTCGAGACTCTTCGCTATTAAGCCGTTCGCCGAAACGACTATCGGGACGATGATCGTCGAATCAACATCCCACATGGCGGTTACCTCGTGAGCCAGGTCTAGGTACTTGCTGGCTTTGTCCTTTTCGGCCTTCAAGAGGTTCTCGTCATGGGGGATGGTGATGTCAACGAGCACTGCCTGGCGTTTCGATCGATCTGTCAGCACGATATCAGGCCTATTGGCAAGAATAGTCCTGTCCGTGATGACAGATCGATCCCAATAGAGCGTGGCACGACCATTTTCGAGAACTGGCGCAGGTGTGTACTTATAGTAAGGCACGTCGGAGACCACAAGACCGTATAGCAGAGCAAGTTGCTGGTGAATAATTCTGGCTACAAGGTTATGTCTGTGCAAGTACTCGCCGTTAGCAAGATGACCACAACCGGAGATAATATGCCTGAGTGACTCCCCGGGACGGCGGCATGCCCGACAAACCCGCCCGTTCACTAGTAATAATAGGAAATAACTCACACCTGTAAACAATTATACAGGCTGTAATCGTTAAGTGTTTACAGGCCATAATTCCGTAAATACAGCAGATATCAGAAAACTTCTAACTGATATCGAAAGTACGTTACCCAACGAGTAAAATTACACTAATAACGTTTTTGAAATAAAAGCAGAAATATCCCAATTATTAACTTCAAACCCTTCCATACATTTAGTAGGTAACCGTTCATTCAAATATAATATTTTATTCATTTTAATATATTACTTTATCTATTTAGAAAATGTTATTATTGTAATTTTACTCGTTGAATTAAACGAGTAAAATTACAATAATAACATTTTCTAAATAGATAAAGTAATATAATCTCTGAAGTTTTCTGATATCTGCTGTATTTACGGAATTATGGCCTGTAAACACTTAACGATTACACCCTGTATAGAATATATGTAAATTGAGCGCGACGCGCCAACAAACTGGTCACTCCAGTTTGGCGCATTTATTGTACTGTTTTGTAATTGTTTATATGAATAAATTATTAAATAAATAAATAATAATAATAAATAATGTCGACCGTACCGTCCTTCAGGATATACCTCCGGTAATTGTTCGTCATGATAACTTCGTCCGGAATTGCACAGACAAAACCTTCGGTTTCCCCGAAGAGATCCCCGAAACGTAGCCAGTTCACCGACGCGAGCAGATCTACATCGGGCCCTGTGAGGGCCTTGTAGAACCGCCCGTGTAGCTCCTTGCTCCTCCACACCGCCTTGCGGTCCTCGGCGCTCATGACTTTAAGTCTGCGCCAGTTCTCGTTTGCGAAGGAGAGCGGGGTGAAGTTTCCGTCTACTGCTACTACGTCGCGATGCATCCCACACTCGTTGTTTAGGAAATAATCCCTGAGACTGCACACCTCGCGGTTGTGGAGGTCTTTGGCATTTAAAAAGCCGCGACCTCCACACTTCCGCGAGATGTACAGTCTCATAACAGACGAGCGTGGGTGTAGCATGCGATGCGCAGTAAGCAGTACTCGGACTCTTCGGTCCAGGGCATCCAGCTCAGTCTGAGTCCACCTTAGTACGCCAAAGGAGTAAGTAAGCAAGGGTATCACCCAGGCGTTGAAGGCGCGCACCTTGTTGCCGCCCGACAAAAGACTATTAAGTACTTTGGTCAGGCGACAAAAGCAGCACTCCTTCACCGTCCGCTTTACGCCCTCACCCTCAATACCCAATGACTGTGACATACCAAGATACTTATAGGTTTCTGCTTCGGAGATAGATTTGAGGGACATTGTCTCGGAAAGTTGCAAATTGGTTGAATTTACCACTTTCCCCGCTGTACATGCATGACCGCACACTTATCGACACCAAATTCCATTTTGATGGCGCTACTGAAGACTTCTGTTGTTTTCAGTAGTTCCAACAGGTCATTTCCATTCGGTGCAAATAGTTTAAGGTCATCCATGTAGAGCAGATGAGAAATGACCTCACCCCCTCTCCGAAGCCGGCAACCTAGTCCTGAATCCTTCAGCAGGGTGCTAAGCGGATTCAGCGCTAGGCAGAACCACAAAGGACTCAGACTGTCGCCCTGGAAGATCCCACGTTTAATCCTTATAGCGTCCTGCGGACCAGAAGGGCAATCTCCTCCCCCCGGTTGACGAAGGACTGTGGTCCACTGCCCCATGCAAGCGCCTAAGAAGGATCTCAGAACTGCATCAACTTTATACAACTCTAAGATCCTCCTCAGCCATGAATGAGGCACCGAATCGTAGGCCTTCTTGTAGTCAATCCAGGCGGCCGAGATGGCCCCTTTGTTCCGCCGGACTCGTTGGCAAATGGTCATGTCTATGAGGAGGAGCTCTTTAGTACCACGAGACCCAACCCTACATCCATTTTGAGCCGGGGCCAAAACGTTGTTTGCAACGATGTGTGCGTTAATTTTTACTCTCAAAATGGATGTAAGGAGCTTGTACAGCGTAGGCAAGCACGTGATGGGTCTGTAGTTTTTCGCTTCCGTGGTACTACCGGACTTATAGAGCAGGGAGGTGATACCAGTTGTCAAGAAAGATGGCAGGGAACCGACCTCAAGGGCTTGCTGGAACTGCGTTGCCAAACGCAGGTGTGAGCATCGAAACTATTATTATTATTATATGTTTAGATCAGTATGAGTATTACTACCAGTTTATGCGTTACTTATATACTACGTGACTTACATTGACATAACTTTTTTATTTATTAACCGATTTGAATAAAATAAACACTAAATGTTAAGAGAAGTCTAGCATAATATATAACTGAAAACCGCATCCAAATCGGTTCAGCCGCTTCTGTGATTAGCGTGCACAAACGCACAGACAAACAGACAGGAAATTCAAAAATCATTTTTTTGGGCTCTATTGCGTTTATGAAGGCCCCCCATAAAAGTTTTTTTAATAAATTTGCCATGTACAGACAGCGATCAGTTACGATTTTATTATATGTATTGATTGATGAAGATGATGATCATTGAGAAATAGGTATTTGTAAAATGTATTGCATTCGCGCCAACCTCAAGCCTCCCCCCGCAGAGACAAGTGCAGCTTGGACCCAAAATACCTATTAAAAGTACATAAAATGCAACAGTCTATTGTGTGCAGTCGTTGCTTGCGAACATATACATGCCCCTCGTTCTGCCTTACCACTCGGCTTTAAAGCAGCTGTATTCGAAGTAGGTATTCGAACGTGTATTTACGCACTTGCGACTATCCGAACGCACGAAGTGTCAACCAAAGAGAATATAACCACTACGTTTTAAGAGGCGGAACTTCATTGTTTTAAGATTCTGTTGTGTCTACTACCAATGTAACAGCTGGGAGTTTGCAACACCAGTGAAAGTCCAGAAAAACGTTCAAAACTTATATTCTTCTCAATTAAAACGGGAAGTACACATACAAAAAAAATGAGCGCAAGAGACGTGCGGCGGTCGCGAAATCTAAGTCGGCACCAATCGGGCTCGCTCGGAAGCACATAGATGCCCCCGTTCACCCCTCACCTCTCTTGCCTCTTACATCTAGGTGATAACGAGTTCTTTGCGTCGCGAACATACCCCCCCCTAGTGCTGCTTCAGCAGCACTCATCCCCTATCGGAAGGTGAGCGACGCGTGTAGCGGATCTCGTCAGTATTCCAGTTTTGGTCTTAATTCTGACCATTCTGACCCGGCCATCTCTTCCGGGTATGACTTCTTGGATTATGCCTCGTGGCCACACATTGCGAGGTCCATTTGTTTCCACAATAAGTACAAGATCTCCCACTTGCAGGGACCTCTGTTCTACTTGCCATTTCTTTCGTGGCACCAGGTCGGGTAGAACCTCCCTCACCCAACGTCTCCAGTACTGATCAGCTAGCAATTGCGCTATCCGCCACTGTTTTCTAAGAAAGAACTCTGATCCATCAAAGACTCCGATTTGTGGCAGGTTGGATGACGAGCCCATAAGGAAGTGATTAGGCGATAAGGTCTCTTGGCTATTAGGCTCAACTGATACGTGAGTCAGCGGTCGGCTGTTGACTATGTTTTCGACTTCTGCTAGGAGAGTGTTTAGAGTCTCTTCTCTGGGTGCTCGCTCTTTTAGAATAGTTTTCAGGGAAACTTTCACGCTGCGTATAAGCCGTTCCCATGAACCACCCCAGTGGGGACTAGCCGGTGGTATAAAGGTCCACTTCATCCCGTGATTCATGGCCGCACCCTCGAGGGTCTCTTCGTCCAGCTCTAGAACTGACTTCTTAAGCTCTGAGTCGGCCCCTCATAGATTCGTTCCGTTGTCCGAAAACATTTGTTGTGGCCAGCCTCTTCTTGCTGCCATGGAGAGCCATTATGAATGAGTCAGTTGTGAGGGATGCAACTGTTTCGAGGTGGATGGCTCTTACCGTTAAACAGGTAAACAAAACACCATATCTTCTTTCTCTACGTATTCCAATCGTAACCTCCATGGGGCCGAATAGATCAGCGCCACAAAACGTAAAGGGACGCTGATGGTAAGCCATTCTGGCACTCGGCAGATCTCCCATTC
The DNA here is from genome assembly GCA_947578815.1 of Epinotia ramella. Taxonomy (NCBI): domain Eukaryota; kingdom Metazoa; phylum Arthropoda; class Insecta; order Lepidoptera; family Tortricidae; genus Epinotia; species Epinotia ramella. The sequence goes on along the minus strand of OX388214.1, from coordinate 2,615,054 downwards.
TGGGTATCTCCGGTTTACATTTTCTGATTCGGCAGATCATACACTTAGCGGTGATGCCTCTAACGGTAGGTCTCAGTTTTGTTATCCAGTATTTTTGTTTGATATTATTTACAACTGCCTCCTGATATCCGTGTGCAGCGCTGATATGATAAAACTTTACAATCAATCGCGCTACGTAACTTTTACCATCCAGGATTGCAGGTCTCTTTGTTTGAGGTGACACGTCGGTGACGTCATCAATGCGCCCCCCCGCGCGCAGGCCCCGTAGCATGGATGGCGTTATCACGCGATAAGTGACAGGATAGAGCTTCCGTCCCTGGCTGACACCGTTCGATAGAACGAGACGACGCGCCTATCCTATCACTTATCGCGTGATAACGCCATCCATGCTACGGGGCCAGGACTCCATGCTCGTCGAGGAACGGTGACAGAGTAAGTATTTTACTATTTTTCTGTATGTTTTTTCCTTGTTTCAGGTCGCTTACTTCTTGTCCAAAACTTTCAGCTTGCGAGTACCTCAATAATAAATTCTCAGCATTCTCCATGCAGGCGTTCTCCTCGACAGTAAGTTTTCTACATCTGTTCACAAACGTAAGTACCATATGAGTAGTCCTTAGCAAGCGCAGCCACGACGAAAATCGTGAGGGTTCCGGCACAGGTAAGTCAATATCTTTATTTTGTATCATTATTACACATTCCAAATCATTTGTGTTTTTTATTTCAGGGTTCAGTACATCAGTCGGCCATTCACATTCATCACGGCGTAGAAAGGTAGGTCCTTGAAGCCATTCTTTTTCCAGAATGCTGCAGTCGTAGTTTTTTCGCGTGCCTAAATCGGCTATGTTAAGTTTACTGGGTACGTATCTCCATTCAGTAATGAGCGTCATCTCATCAATCTCACCTAATCGATGCGCTATGTACGGTTTATAAGTACGTGCCGCATTCCTTATCCAGTATAGCGTAGTACTTGAATCGCTCCAAAATGTTCTACGTTCGGCTTTTATTGTGTGTTCCTTTGTAATTGTATCAGCCAGCCGAGCCGCCAAAACGGCTGATTGTAATTCTGCCCGTGGAATTGATAAGTTTTTATTAGGCATTACTCGACTTTTACTGGCTACGAATGCAACGTTAATTAGCCCATTAAGTTCCCAACGCCAATACACCACCGCGCACATAGCTTTAGACGAACTGTCGCAATATACATGTAGTTGTAGGTTTGTATAATTAGCATTCTTTTGCAGTGGCGGCGGTGCAGGCGCAGATAACGATAAGGACGGGGCGGGCGCTTCGCCGCGCGGCGACAGCATAGTGGGGACCGGTTCTGTGCGTGATGCGCTGACGCGGCTCAATCCGGCGGCGTCGTTGTAGTATCTAGGCAACCTCACGTTATGTAATGTTTTTAGTAGGTCAGGCGCAGATAACGATAAGGACGGGGCGGGCGCTTCGCCGCGCGGCGACAGCATAGTGGGGACCGGTTCTGTACGTGATGCGCTGACGCGGCTCAATCCGGCGGCGTCGTTGTAGTATCTAGGCAACCTCACGTTATGTAATGTTTTTAGTAGGTCAGGCGCAGATAACGATAAGGACGGGGCGGGCGCTTCGCCGCGCGGCGACAGCATAGTGGGGACCGGTTCTGTGCGTGATGCGCTGACGCGGCTCAATCCGGCGGCGTCGTTGTAGTATCTAGGCAACCTCACGTTATGTAATGTTTTTAGTAGGTCAGGCGCAGATAACGATAAGGACGGGGCGGGCGCTTCGCCGCGCGGCGACAGCATAGTGGGGACCGGTTCTGTGCGTGATGCGCTGACGCGGCTCAATCCGGCGGCGTCGTTGTAGTATCTAGGCAACCTCACGTTATGTAATGTTTTTAGTAGGTCAGGCGCAGACAGGCCTTTAAATAGCGCTATTTTCGTATAGCGCTATCATTTATAACGTTATTATTCCTAAAACCGCTATACTAAAAAACGATATTTGACGCGCTGTATAGCGATATCCATTATAACGTTATAAATCTAAACCTATACTTTTTTAATATAAAACCGATACTTTTTTAACCGATATAATAATGTTATAACGTTATAGGCTACCCCTTTCTCGCATTCAGTATAGCCTACTCGTGCAATGTAAGCGATGTGATTACGTAACTTAGGTTGTTTGTTAGAGTGCACGACGTCATAGTAAAATACAGAATTTTTCGATTTGCTCGGCTTGTCGGCGCAGGTTGTAGCCTGATACGAATATCCTGATTAATAATTTTCAAATCAGATTGTCTTTAGCTACTCTGTGCCTCATTAATCGGAAATGCATCATCCCATAAAAAACATGCCATGTAAAAAAGAGGTCAAGTCTCGAAACTCTTCCACCGTAAAAAGTTGTGAGATATTTCGTAGAGCCAAGTCTCAGGCATTCTTTTACTCGTATCTTTATTTGCTTGCTAAATAAAATTTTGTGACTTGGCAATCACACAATACTACATAGCTTTAGGTATGCAGAAATCCATTCATGCAGGAAAGTTGTGTGATTGCCAAGTTACAGAATTTTATTTAGCAAGCAAATAAAGATTAAAGAATGCCTAAGACTTGGCTCTACGAAATATCTCACAACTTTTTACGGTGGAAGAGTTTCGAGACTTGGCCTCTTTTTTACATGGAATGTTTTTGCTTGCTAAATAAAATTCTGCAACGTGGCAATCACACAACTGTATTTATAGATTTTTGCATACTTACCTAAAATTATGTAGTATTGTGTGATTGCCAAGTCACAAAATTTTATTTAGAAAGCAAATAAAGATCAATAAGAATGCCTGAAACTTGGCTCTACGAAATATCTCACAACTTTTTACGGTGGAAGAGTTTCGAGACTTGGCCTCTTTTTTACATGGAGTGTTTTTTATGGAATCTCACTTCTTTTTGTAGGGTAATGTGTTATCCATACATACAAACTATGAATGCAGGCCCATTCTTGCTTTTGAATTTTCCCATTCACTGCAAATGTAACTTTGTAATCATATATATTTGTATAGGATTACAAAGTAATGTATACAGTTGGTGTATCTAGAAAACTGGGTTAAATAGCAATTTTTTATAGTTTTCCCTTTATGTGGCCATTAAACCCTAACTGTACCAAATTTCAGCTCTTGAGTTTATGGGAAGTACTAGTTCTATTTTGATGATCATGAGTGAGTGAGTGTCATAAATGCGAAACTTTGCTTTCGCTTAACTTCGGAACTAAATGACCTACAGACTTGAAATTTTGGATTTTAAGTATGTGATTATAGCTTACTGGATGACGAAAATTTCTGCATTCTGGTCTTATCCAGAGGTTCTCAAATAGGGGCCTGAAAATGTGGCGAAACGGTTCCAGTAAAGGATGGTACGGCAGTGTTTGCTTCGCGCTCGACTTGGCAGATATTAATGGCATTGTTATAACATGGTAAATTATTTATAATTTAAATGCCAGCATCAAATGTTTCTGACTAATTCATCAACGCACAGCCGAAACTACTGGGACTAAAAAGAAGGGACAAGATGGAATTTTTGGAAATCCCATCCCTAAGGGGGTTAAATAGGGGTGCAAAGTTTGTATGAGGGAAACATTTTTTTTTTACTATTGACTTGAAACTTTAGGAAGATTACTTATTAAGATGCATAAAAAGTTCTTGCAGCGTTTTAGAAAATTCCACTCCTAAGGGGGTTAAGTAGGGGACAGGGGTGCAATGTTTGTATGGGGGAAACATAATTTTTTGAACTAGAGACTTGAAACTTTGTAGAAAGATTACTTATTAGAATAGAAAAAAGTACTTACGTACTAAAATTTCATCCCTAAGGCGGTTAAATAGAGGTGCAAAGTTTGTATGGAGGGAACTTTATTTTTTGAGCTAGAAACTTCAAACTTTGTAGAAAGATTACTAAATACAATACAAAAAATGACTGTCAGCGTTTTAGAAAATTCCACCCCTAAGGGGGTTAAATAGGGATGAAAGGTTTGTATGAGAAACACTTTTTTTGAGCTTGAGATTTGAAACGTTGTAGAAAGATTACTTATTAGAATAGAAAAACAGTTAGTACTTTTAACGTGTTAGAAAATTCCATCCCTAAGGGGGTTAAAAAGGTACTTATGCAAGATTAGGATGAGAAACATTTTTTTTGAGCTAGAGATGGGCAACTTTGTGGTACAATTACTTATTAGAAAAAAAAATCCTTTCATCGTCTTGGAAAAATACCACCCCTAAGGGGGTTAAGTGTTAAAACGGTATTCAAGGTTTATATGGAGAGCAAGAAAATATAGTAAGATATTTCTAATGTCAGTCTTAGTCTGTATGTTAAAAGACAACAAAACTGATTTCAGAGTTTTTTTTTAATTTATCCCCTATAGGCGTTAATGGGGCTTCAAAGTTTATATGGAGGGAAAAGTAATTTTTTAAGTAAGATTTTTTAATTTTGGTCTTAAAATAGAGAGAGCAGATTAGTAGATTTTTTTATTCATCACCTAAGAGTGTTTAATTTAAAGGGGATTCGAAGGCCGTATAGGGTCAAGACAATTTTAAAGTAAAACATTAGTGTAACTACGATTTTAGACGGTTTGTTTAAAACTAAAAAATACATTTCAATGTTTTTGAAATTCATCCCCCAAGAGGGTTTCTAGGGGGTTCAAAGTTTATACGAAGAGCAAGATATTTTTAAAATAATAGATTTATTACTTAGGTTATGGTCCGTTTGTTTAATGATTAGAAAACGATTTCAGCGTTTTTTTTATTCATCTCCTAAGAGAGTTAAAAGGTTTGAAGGTTGTATAGAGAGCAAGACCTTTTTTAAAGTAAGACTTACAGATTTGAACAGTTACCAGAAATGTAGGATAGGTTAGGTTAGAACTGCGATGCTCCCAGAATCGAATAGATTTAATCAACATTGGGTACTTATTATTATAACAGTAATGTAGCTTAGTAGACATATAAAAATATTTTTTTCTTTAATACTGTATGAAAACGTCTGTTGATGATTCTTAAGATATTTATGTTTATAAAAACGAAGTTTTCAATTTAGATTTATCAATTTAAACTAACGAACTCATCGCACTGTTACCTTTTACGTAGGTCTAATCCCTGAACGGATATAGATGAAATTTCCCGTACAGATAATTTGAGACCCTTGGAAGGATATAGGATAGTTTTTGTATATCTTTAAGATGGTAGAAGTGTGTTTGGGACAGCGATAAATAGCTTGCACCGAACATAATTTAATAGCAATATTTTTTCTAAGACCATAACAAGTTCCACGCGAACGAAGTCGCTGGCAACAGCTAGTTATTTACATAAATATTTAGTGACTAAGGATTAATTAGAAAAGGAGGATGAATCGTAAGAAAAGGAGGATCGATACATATTTATGTGTACCAACCGTCCTTGGTCTCCCCTATCTATCGCGAGCCTATCTAGACAGATTATGGCGAAGAACCGAAATCGAAAATTCACACATTCTTTGGTTTCATAATCAGATTTTATTTAACTTGTCGTTTTCGGAATGACTCTAAATCAAAAATAAAATAAAATGTCGGAAACTAAAAGTATATTTTAATTTTATTACGATCAATGAAGAAAAGCACATACCAACATACCTATGCATAATTTTTTGCTCACGGCAACACCGTCGGTCGTAGAGCTTGTTTGGAATAGGTCCTAAAACTAGGAGTCTGCGATTTAGTGCCGAGACAAACAATTAACATAGAAAAATATTGACCCTCTTACATATTGTAATAGTGTATACCTAGGGGCTATTAAGATTGGCACTCTTTCTTTTTATTTATGAGCAAGTCCACGAATCTGTGGACAGCGTTGCGTTTCCTGCGTCCCATTTTTATTCCGCCATTTATCGTCGCAACCAACCAAATATTCACAATTCACAACCAATTTGCAAATGATCGAGGTAAACAAGCATTAATAAGATTTAGAAGCTAGAACAACGTAACGGCAACGTCGCACGTCGCGCTACGGCCCACGTGGTGGCATGTTGGCATTGGCACAGAGCGGCAACGGCGCAGCCGTAGCGCGCGGCTCGCATTTTAAAACGATATTATAACGTTATTATATATCGTTCTGTTATTCATTCTGTTACGGTATTTATATCGTTATGGAGAATATTGGTTTTGTTATAACGTAATTTTCGAACACTAACGGAATATACCGTTATAATTCCGGTTCATTTTATAACGTTTTAAAGGCCTGGGCGCAGATAACGATAAGGACGGGGCGGGCGCTTCGCCGCGCGGCGACAGCATAGTGGGGACCGGTTCTGTACGTGATGCGCTGACGCGGCTCAATCCGGCGGCGTCGTTGTAGTATCTAGGCAACCTCACGTTATGTAATGTTTTTAGTAGGTCCGTCCATTTACACCACTCTTCGTATATATCGTCAGGTACAGGTACGCCCCAAGACAAGTTTAATCTCCATGTGTCTTGAATAATAATCTTTCCAATAATAGTGACCGGCGATAAAAAACCGTAGACATCGAAGATTGACATCACCACTCGTAGCATATCACGCTTTGTTGGTCTTTGCTGGCCGGTAATAATATTTGTAGGTATCTTTTTAAACGAAACGTCGAAGCCCAGAGTATCATCATCGGGACGCCATAAAAGGCCGAGGGTTCTCTCGCCTTCGTACTGCTCGCCGGTTTTGAACCTTACGGCCGTCTCTCCGAGAGTTTCTTTTGCGTCGCGAACAACCAACGTAAAGAAAATATTGCCAATATATTATATTCTGTATTAGAGTGTAATATTAGGTCCATGTATTCTGTGTTTTGTTAGGTTGGCTGCAAAGGGACTTCGTCCCCGTACATTTTTAGGGTTCCGTAGTCAACAAGGAACCCTTATAGTTTCGCCATGTCCGTCCGTCTGTCTGTCTGTCCGTCTTCGGCTTAGCTCAGTATGAAGGTGCAAGAGTTGGTGAAGCGGAGTGGGGTGCTGATGAAAACACTCAGAAGATCTTCAGGATTTATTTCAGATATAATTAGTACATACGTGGAATGCGTTCGGAGGCTCAGCAGAAAGAGAAGAGCATAGAGATCGTGATTTGGGTTTTTAAAGATGTGACCATAGACTGTGTAAGGGTGGACATTCATTGAAACTGATACCCATTCACTATCACTTCCCCTCACACTTCACATTTATGAACACAAAGTACATGACACATATACATAATATGCATTAAAATTAAGGCTCTACTATTTTTAAATTCAAATCATGTACAAAATTAGAATGTTTAAGACCAGACAAAGCTTTAGTTAGAATATCCGCTATCATCTTATCAGTAGGTAAATACTTAGTTAATATATCATATTTCTTAACTATTTCTTTTACATAGTGATACCTCAAATCGATATGCTTTGTCCTCTTGTGACAATATTCACGTAGGTATCTCTAGGAGTCTCAACGCACTTTGGTTGTCGCTATAGAGTGTACAACACAGTTGTTTATCAAAAATTTCATTCATGAAATTCCTGACAAAGCAAAGTTCACGACAGGCATCGCCAAGAGCTAAGTATTCTGCTTCGGTACTGCTGAGTGCAGTGCATCGCTGCTTGCGAGATTCCCAGGTAACGGTTGAGTCACCTATTTTTATTACAAAGCCACTGATCTGCGAATACTGAAATGTTAAAGTTACCACTTTTAACAAATATGAGACAATAATTAATTGTCCCTGACAGATATCGCAGGACCCTTTTCGCTGCTATCCAATGATCTTTTGTAAAACCATTACAAAATTGGCTAAGTTGTGACAAAGCAAAGCTGATGTCAGGCCGACTGCAAGCGGATAAATACATGAGGCACCCAATCAATTCTCTGAATGGATAAACATTTTCTGATAAACCATCTGTATCTTGTTTGGGTCTCTCAAGTTTACAATTACTTGCCATTGGACTAGAAACACTCCTACAATTTGACATGTTAAACTTTAACAATAATTTTCTTATATAGTCTGACTGAGACAAAGCTAATATACCACGCTTCCTATCCCTTGATATCTCAATGCCCAAACAATTTTTCAAAGTTCCTAACTGCTTGGAATTAAATTCAGACTGTAACAGTTTACATAATGTTTCTTTTTCATTCTTATTATTCCAAAAAATATAAAAATCATCCACATAAAGGGCAATCATTATTAAGCTCCGATCTGACCTTTTAATGTATATACAGGGCTCACATTTACTTTGCATGTAACCGTTTTTAATTAACACACTATTTACTTTATGATTCCAAACTCTGCTGGCCTGTTTCAGACCATATATACTCTTGTTTAATAAGCAGAATTTATTTTCATTACAAATATACCCTAATGGTTGTTCCATGTATATTTTCTCAGTTAAATCTCCATGTAGAATGCTGTTGTTATATCTACATGTTCAATTTCCATATCTAATTCATTAGCAATACAAAACAATAAACGCATCGTCGAGTGACGAACTACTGGAGCAAAAGTTTCATCATAATCAATGCCTTGTTTCTGAGAGAAACCACGAGCTACTAATCGCGCCTTATACTTTGCATTACTACTATTTGGACCTGAAGATCCATTCTTTAACTTAAAGTCCCATTTGCATTTTACTACATTACTATTTAAGGGCCTATCTACAAGGGTCCATACATTATTGGAGATTAATGAGTTAAACTCAGATTGCATGGCTGTTTGCCATTCTTGCCTTTGGGGGCTATTCATGGCCTCTTCGTAAGTAAGAGGTTCATTAACAACTAGGCATTTATTGGTGACTAGCAATGACGAGTCTGACAAATTATAATCATTGTACCTGACTGGTTTATTGCAACGCGTGCTGCGCGCGGGATGTTCGCGTCGCTCGCAGCCAGCCGCTGGCTCCGATTCGAGCATAACTTCCCCTCGAACATTCCGCTCGTTGCAGGATGATGCTGATGACGACGCCGAGGGCATGTACGACTCACTGTCAGACACAGGCTCCGGCCCAAGCTCTGTATCTTCCCCTCGAACGGACTGTTCCTCGGGCAATGATGGCAGTGAAGTATCACCTGGCTCATTGTCATCAGCAGCACTGCTCCATGATAAATCGTTATCTGAAACCACATCATTGTTTGCATTAGAATTATTTGTGACATCATTATTTTTATTGTTATCAGACTCATTATTAATTGTAATTTCATCAAGCATTAAAATGTCATTGTTCATTAAAATATTATTTTCATTTGACTGTGTTTGACACAAGTCATCATTCAATAAAATATTAATATTACTAGATTGTGTTTTACACAAATCATGTTGCACAACATTAGTGGGGCTCTGTAAAATATTTTTCATGGTCATATTATAAAATTCATTTTCTAAGAAATAATAACATTTTTGATATTAAAAGGGTCTAATAATTTATAGCCTTTAGAGTGTTCTGCATAACCAACAAAGATGCAATGTTTCGATCTGGCATCTAATTTGTCACGTTTGCTGGCATCTATAAGAGACAATGCTTTACAGCCAAACACTCGCAAATGACTAAGATCAACTTTGTTACCAGACCATACTTCTTCAGGAGTCTTGCCGGGTACACTAGCAGTGGGCGACCTGTTTTTTAAATAAATTGCAGTCGAGACTGCTTCAGCCCAAAAATGCTTACCTAGGCCAGATTCCTGAAGCATGCTTCGAGCTTTTTCAAGAATCGTCCGATTTCCACGCTCGCTGACTCCGTTCTGTTGGGGCGAATATGGAACTGTGGTCTCATGAACGATGCCTTCTTTTTGTAAATAATCTCTGAATTTATGACCACAATACTCCCCACCTCTGTCACTTCTCAGCCTCCTTACGACACAACCTGTTTGCTTCTCAGCGGTAGCTTTAAATAAAATAAATTTGGACATTACCTCAGATTTGTGTTTTATGAAGAAACCAAATGTCTTCTTTGAAAAATCATCTGTGAAGGTCACCATAAATCTTGATCCACCCAAACTGCTCACAGGAAACGGACCGCACACGTCCGAATGCACAAGTTCCAAAAGCTGCTTGGCCCGTGTGGCCTCCCCTTTGGGAAACGCCACAACTTTCTGCTTCCCCTCAGCACATGACACGCAGTTCTGTAATTGTTCATGCTGAGGCTGCTGAAACATCAGACCTGTAACCAAACTTTTTAGGGTGTGCATACCTCTGTAACCTAAATGGCCCAACCTTTTGTGCCACAAATCCATGGGCACCACCCTGGTTGAAGTATTTGCCACCTGTGAATCATAAGATTGACCTACCCCTTCAATGTCCAAATGATAAACCCCATTTACTTTAGTGCCGGATAAAATGGTAGTGTTTTCTCTAAGTACAAGGCATTTTTCTTTTACAAAATTTACAGATATGGTCTTCTCACATAATTTACTTACACTTATTAAATTGGTTGAGAGATCCGGTACAAACATGACATCTGTTAGAGTAACAGTGCCGTACTTGGTTCTAAAAAACACATCTCCTCTACCAACACATGTTAAATTCTGGCCATTAGCTACCGTGACATTCTCAGAAACACTTTTAAAATTTATAAAATTACCTTTAACACAGCTCATATGGGAACTAGCACCCGAATCAACTAGCCACTGATCTTTACAAAAATTGTTACATGTTAGCGCTAAAAGTACATGTTCTTCGCTCTTAGTCTTCCTTTTATCATTTCTTAATTTGTAACATTTTGTTTTTATGTGTCCAATTTTATTGCAATAGTTGCACTTGATATTGCTTCGGCGAGCAGCGAGGGCTGTATCCGTAGATGTGTTCATATGTTGAATCCCGTTGCCATTGCCACGTCGATGCTCTTCTTGCAGGAGCCTGGTGCGCACAAGCTCACTCGTTAGTGACAGGGACACGTTGGCGGATTCCAAACTCGATACATCATCAACATCATACTCTTCTGGCAGCCCGCTGAGAAGCAATTCAGCGACTTCTGCATCTTCAATAGTCTTGCCAATATCGGCAAGTTGTTGGACTAAATCCGTCACGCCTTCGATGTAGGCGCTCATGTCAGGGTAATCGATGTACTGGGAGCGATGAAGTTTACGTAGTAAACATACTCTTCTGTAAAATCCTTTGTCTTCAAATACCTTAGACAGGTTATCCCACGCTTCACGTGCTGTCGTGGCATTTCTCACATATTGAAGACACGTAGGTTTAACGGAAAGACAAATACGAGCTAGTGCTTTTTGGATTTTAGTTGCGTCAGTTTCCACGCCTGAAATACAGTTCCTTAGATTTTCAAGTGTCAGTGCCATCTCCATGTAAAATTTCCATGTGGAATAATTGGAAAATCCTTCCAATTTGGCAAAAGAATAAAGGCGAACTTCATCAGCACTCATTGTGAATTTATATATTTTGAGGTTATATAACGCGGACTCGCCCGAGCCGGGAGGACGATCCACAATATGCAACCACCACTTTCTTGACCGCTTCACATTAAAAATTACAAATCACAGCGGGTATTGCTCTGGGCCCATAACCTGAAGGTGCAAGAGTTGGTGAAGCGGAGTGGGGTGCTGATGAAAACACTCAGAAGATCTTCAGGATTTATTTCAGATATAATTAGTACATACGTGGAATGCGTTCGGAGGCTCAGCAGAAAGAGAAGAGCATAGAGATCGTGATTTGGGTTTTTAAAGATGTGATCATAGACTGTGTAAGGGTGGACATTCATTGAAACTGATACCCATTCACTATCACAGTAACCCTTAAAACTAGAAAACTGCAATTCGGCGTGGGTATATAAACGAATCACGCCGACTAAACAGTACCTATAATAAAACCTTCCCTACATGTAAATTGGTGATGTATTTTTTTTTCTCGTCAAACCTATAGTGTGGGTATCTATGGATAGCTTGTTCAAAAATATTATGGCTCAGTTATGCGTTTGCGAGAAATTGTTCGAGTGTCCCCCCCCCCCCCCCCCCAACTAGTTAACTGGTAAGAAATGCACTTAATTTCGGGTACATATACATCGTCATTGGAATTTGAACCTTACCGTGGACGGTAGAGTTGCTTTCTCACGGCACGGTGCTTCTTGCCCGCGGCGAGCGCGCAAAAGACCTGCCCTGCGACATGCCCCCCCACCCGTAGCAATGCTAAAACTTAGACGGACTTACGGCACGGTGCTTCTTGCGCGCGCGGCTAGTTGTGATGTGCGGCTTGATGCTGTTCGGAGATTTTCGTAATTATTTTACGTATATAACCTGTTGCTGGTAAAAGTTTGCGATCTGCGGTTCGATTAGTTTCAAATGTCATTCTGTGACAGACGGGCAACTACGGAACCCTACCCTGCGCGTGGCCCAACACGCACTTGGCCGCTTTTTTCATTAAAAGCTATTATCAAAGGCTGGTGTCAACGTGACGTGCCGTGCCGCGCCGTGGAATCCCTCTTTACAAGAAGAATTCAGTTCGGATTATGCAAAGTTGAGCGAACTCGAGTGTCATTGGTTCTTATACTGGTGATAATTATCTTGATAATTTCGAACCCTGCTTTAAAGTTATTATTTTTTCAGCGAGTATCCAGCCAATTCCGCTGCTGCCATTCGATGTCGACACGCCGGAGTTTGTGGGTCGTCCACTCGTGGTCGCCGGCTGGGGCTTCATCAATGGCAAAGGTGAACGCCCAAACATCCTGCAGGCTACCGTGATGCAACTGTACTCTAAACGCGAATCTAGGCGTCGGTCCTGCCTTGTACCTCAATCCTCCTTTTGCTTAACTAGTATTGAATCGAATGTGTCCAAAGGTGACTCGGGCGGACCTGCTGTTATGTATTATAGGAATAAATATTATCTGGCAGGCGTGACTAGCGCGGGTCTCCCTTGTGGAACTCCTGGTGCAAGTCTGAGTGCATTTACTAATGTGTTTAGGCATATGAAATGGATTAAGAGCCAAATGGAGTTAGTTTGAAACCTAATTGTCTTCTGATTTGCGGATATTTAATATATTTTCTTATAGTCCGTAGAATTTAATGATATCAAAATAAAACTGAACGATTGTATCTATGAAAACCAACTCCCAATTTCGTAAGCATACGCGACTACGGCCATAAACAATAGTGCATTTCAGTCTAAATTAGAATATTAGAATAGAAACATTTTATTTCGAAAATAACAGTATCTAAGTACATTTTAGATTTACATTTAGATGCTTATAGGCCACAGAAGGCGAAACGACGCTGTTATTATGTGGATCCACATGTGGTCAGCTACAGAACTGTACGTTACATAGTAGGTACTAGGGTTTTATTTATACACACTAACATTTTTGTTAAATGAGTTTCATCTAAAATTACAAAAGATGCATACTCGTACCTACTCGTAGAACTTATATTTGAAAATAAATTGCTAACTAGGTACGAAAATAAACATATTCGTACACCTAAAGAAACTGGAAGGCTATGCTGGATTAATTTGCTGATCTAGTAAATAGATCTGGTTATTAAGTGTTTAATTGTTTAACATCTAATTATAAGTCATCATCATCCTCCAAGCGTTATTCCTGGTTGTGCCCCTAAAGGCGCCCGGGGTCCGACTTGACACCTAACCCAAAGATTTGGCTAAGGCGCAAGTTTTACGAAAGCGACTGCCATGTGATGTTCCAACCCAGAGGGAAACCTAGACCTTATTGGGATTAGACCGGTTTCCTCACTAGGTTTTCCTTCACCGAAAAGCTAACGGTAAATATTCCGTACATAAGTTCCGAAAAACTCATCGGTAGGTACGAGCCGGGATTCGAACCCACGACCGCCGCTTGACAGCCGCCTGCCTGAACCACTAGGCTACCGTAGCTCTTTGAAGTAAAAGTGCCCTAAGACGAGTAAGTTGTGCGCTGTATAATAATATCCATTACTAGAAGTGCGTCAAAAAAGTAATGATTTAAAAGGAACTGATTTATATAAATAATGTGATACAGGCTGATAATAGGTAGGTATGTAATTTTTTTCATTAGAAAGATTGTATCGTGAAAGCTATTTGCGTACTGAAGCAATTTTAATTTTTTTATAGTCTTAGGAAAAGGCACAGGGCAAAATTTTGGAACCTGTTCATTATTTTAGTAAATAGATTTAATTAAAAAGTGAATTATATCATATATGACCGGTTCTAAACGACAGAGTAATGTTCACACATTGATTACACGTACATTATTATTAATTTATAACGGGCCTTATTTATCATCAACATTTTTTTTCTGTTCTTATGCGAAGAACATTGCGTATTTTAAAATATTTTGTTTATAAAATAAGTCATTCGCTTTCGCTGTTCTATGGATGATTTTTCTTCATTAACCTTACGGTTATTATTGTTTTGAAATAAAGCTGGGCCTTATTAGGCGGCTTGGTTTAGTTTTATAGTTATCATTTTATTGAGCGCCGAAATCAGCACTGACCTCATAATGTTATGATATAACTCATACTCAATCTCGGTCTTATTACACACGCAGGGTTGCCACGAAATTGTTATTTTCACTAGAAATTCGAAAACAAGTTTTTTCTAGCCCGTTTTTAGGGAGCAAAACTTGTTTTTGATTGAACCCTCTGCATATTTTTTTCAATCTGTCTTTATTGCCCAAAGGAGTTTATTCAGTTTTGCTGCACACTTGTCATAGACAACATAGAGAAGAAAGCTTTAAAAACATTCATGTGGGCAGAGACAATATGTAATTTCAGTAGCGTGTTTAAGGAGACACTTTCATTGGATCATCACATCACTTTCATTTGGAGGTCATAAAGTTTGCTCCAAAGTGAATAGATTTGTACAGTCGAGGTCATAAATATGTTTACACTTTTGCACCTTATTACAAGGCAATAAGGTGCAAAAGTGTAAACGTATATATGACCTCGACCGTACATGTTTTATGGAGATTGACACGTATAACTGATATAAAAACCGCTTTAATGGCATATACCTAATGCTATTGTGGTATCTAATTTAAGGTATGGTATATTGATTTTGGGGAAATTCGTCACATGCTAGTCGAACCCTGATAATAGCACAAAAGCAATGCATTAGAGCAATATGCAACATAACTGGAAGAACATCATGTTAAACGTTATGTTATTAAACTGAAGTTATTAACGGTGCACTCAATTTATGAGGTTTGTGTATTTGTTAAACAGCACCCCGATATGTTCGTCATGAGAAGTAAAAGTTGTTACGCAATGTGCATTAAATTTTTTAACTGACTGCCTGATGATGATGAGCTTAAAAAAACTACCAATCACGACCTTTAAAAAAAGACTATTCTCTTTTCTTGTTGAAAAGTTTTACTACGCACGTATGGCTTTTTATGTAGTTATTGTCATTTTTCATAATTAAAACGACTTTGTAACAAAATTTATTTATTAATGTTAATTTTTGAAATAATTATGTTCTTATACTTAAGAACTTTATATACTTAAGTTTTAATATAATTTAAATTCGCATGGCTTTTTAAAGTCTAAATGTGTACGGCTCTATAATTTATCATGTAACACCATATGTATACCACATTTAATATAGCAATTAAATATGTCTATTTCTATTGAGCGTTTTTAAATAGTAGTATATTTAGTATTGTTTTGTTAGTTTTAAGGTAGTATCTGTAGTTGTATTTATAGTTTTTAGTTTTAAGTTTGTCCTTTTTATGGTTTGCCGTTTCTTGTATATATTGTTTTTATTTTAAACCACTTATGCTATCTGCATTAGTTGAGGGCCCCTTCGGGGCCCAACTTAGGAAGCTATGTAAGGGAAAAAAAAATTACAATGATGATTTCGGGAGCCAA
The DNA here is from genome assembly GCA_947578815.1 of Epinotia ramella. Taxonomy (NCBI): domain Eukaryota; kingdom Metazoa; phylum Arthropoda; class Insecta; order Lepidoptera; family Tortricidae; genus Epinotia; species Epinotia ramella. The sequence goes on along the minus strand of OX388214.1, from coordinate 2,599,289 downwards.
TAATGCACGGCCCAATAATGTACAGCCTGATAATCCGCGTCCACTTTTTGTAGACTCGGATTATTGGGTCGTGCATTATCAGCCCGGACAAAAGTGGCTTCCAATTATTGCCCCGGACCAAATTTGCTCAGGGTGATAATGCACGGCCCAATAATGTACAGCCTGATAATCCGCGTCCACTTTTTGTGGACGCGGATTATTGGGTCGTGCATTATCAGGGCGGAAAAAATGGCTTGTCATAAGCGAACTCTGTCTTAGGTCGGTTAGGTTAGGGTTCACTTGTGTCCCTCAGACCAGAAATAGACACCCCGCGCAGCGCGGTGGCGTCGACTCGCTGGAGATTATTAGTCCGCACAGATGACCGTCCCAATGTACATGGATTATCAGGCTGTACATTATTGGGCCGTGCATTATCAGCTCGTACAAAATTGGCTTCCAATTATTACCCCGGACCAAGTTTGCTCAGGGTGATAATGCACGGCCCAATAATGTACAGCCTGATAATCCATGTACAGTATGGACGCGGATTATTGGGCTGTACATTATTTTGGCGGTGCATTATTATGGCTGTACATTAACCGGCACCAAAAATGTCATTAACAATGTCAAAAAGCAAAGCAAAATATTTGAACGCCTAATATGAAACCGCCTGCACGCACGTCTATCACAAGACGGTGCGCGAGCTCTCTCGATTTTTCTCGCATTATCCATCTCTCTCTTATGAGGAAGAAGGAGAGGAATAGTGCGAGAAAAATTGAGAGCTCGCGCGCCGTCTTGTGATAGCCGTGCTGGAAGAATAGTAGGTAAAGCTGCAATATCGTTTTCAAGAACTATTTGAAATATAAGCAGCCTTCTAATCTTTGGACTCTTCGGAGTATTTATATTCAACTCTTAACGTGAGAGTCAGCATGAACATTCAAATAAATACCTACTTAGGCGCCTAATCACAGTTTTCTCGCCGTAACAGTACCCAAATAAATACCTACCGATAGATTTAAATCCATTTAGTTGTAATGGTTTGCTCTTCCTGAAGGTTCCGTAGTCTAACTATTCCGTACTACGGAATAGTTAGACTACGGAACCTTCAGGAAGGACTGTATAAGGGTTCCTTAATAAGGAACCCTTATACAGTTGTTATACAGTGTGTTTGACCAGAGCGTGACCTGTACATATACAGGGTGCAATCTTTTACGTGATACAAAATAGCAAAATGTGAATCTATCCATGATTCTGAGCAACTTTTATTACGGGACCAACTTTGTGTTATGCCAAAAAAAACACACCTGTTCATACATTCTTGTCAGTCTAAAATGAGCAGAGTTAATGAAATAGTTGGATTTTTTTGGCATAACACAAAGTTGGTCCCATAATAAAAGTTGCTCAGAATCATGGATAGATTCACATTTTGCTATTTTGTATCACGTAAAAGATTGCACCCTGTATAACTTTTAAGAATATGGCATAGAAAAAAGTTACTGGCAGAATAGAATGTTTACTTGGCTGCAAGGCTACATAAAAAAAGAAAAAAAAAACAATTGACAGTTTGCCGCCCAAAGATCATATTCAAAAATGAGTGCCGCTTACGCTTCACGTTATGAGGCAGTATTCCTTTGTACACACCCAAAAGGACCCAAAATGTCACGAAATCAAGCTGCTGTATATGAATAAATCGAAGGCGTTTGTAACTAAGTGGGTGAGGCGATATACGGAGTTTAAAAAGGTTGACTACTTACCAGAACGCGGGAAAACAAAAAAGACCTGCTTCCTCTGCAGAGGACAAACGGGTCTTGCAGATGTTTTCAATAAATCCACTTCTTTCTTTGCGTTCTGGACAAGAAAAATTGAAGACGGAAAGTTTGAAGGTATCTTTAATCAGAAGGAGTTTGAATGAAAATGGTTTGAAATATCGCAGTACAGTGAAAAAACCACTCCTTACTGAAAAACACATGGAAAAAAGACTATCGTGGGCGAGACAAAACAAAAACCGAGATTGGAATAAGTAATTTTTTTTTTCCGACGAAGCTTATTTTTGTGTAGTTGCTCGACTCCGGCTTGGTCTACGGCAGATAATAGAGTTCTCGTGCGAACCGTTAAATACCCGGTAAAGGTACATGTTTGGGGATGCTTCTTGAACCAGGGTTTCGGCCATTTGCACTTGTTCACCGGTACACTGGACGCCCTTAAAATGGCCAAAATGTATACGAGCCCCAATGCATAATAGTTCGTCTAGTTGTACTTCAAATTACGATATTTATTTCAAAGACTAGTATTTAAACACTGATTGCATTTGATGATATATAGAATACGCTACATAAAGAGTCGTTAAACCTAGATTAATCTTATGTTGTACAAAGTTCAATACTGTTGTGTCGTTGTTTATAATTAAATCATAAAATGGACATCTCACGAGCAAAAAATTACGTCTAGTTCAGTTTTGAGGCAAAATAGTTCGTCTATGTAAGATAAAAACTGCTTTTAGGTGGCTTAAATACAAAATTCAATTTTAAATTGAATAAAGAATGTTCTCTGTCATTATATTATGACAGAGGGCTATATAAAAAGGGACATTCAGAGTAAATTTTCATTACTTTATAATCATTATTCTATCGAAATGGCAAGAGGCAAACCAGTGACCCAAGATGTGCGGAAACTTATAATTACCAGTAACAAGAACGGCAAATCTGCGTACCAAATAGCCAAGGATCTTTCGTTGCCAAGATCTACAATTCAAACTATCATCGAGCATCACCGAAAACACGGTACAGTCTCCTGTTTGAAGAAAACCGGCCGTTCACACATAACCAGCAAGGCAGAAAACAGGATTTTGAGGAGGATTACTTATCAAGAAAAATCGCCGTGCAAGAGCAGGAGAACTTACCGTACTATGGCGTGACGCGATCAAAAAGAACATTTCAGTCGATACATGCAAGAGAGTGATGAAGAGAATGGGCTACAGTTTTTACACAGCAAAAGAAAAGCCGCTACTCACTCAAAAGCAGAAAACCAACAGGTTTAAGTTCGCTCAAAAACACATAAAGTGGACTGCCGATAAGTGGCGAAGAGTAATATGGAGTGACGAATCAAAATTTGAAGTCACAGTTGGCGATCAACGAAGTAAAGTTATTCGAGAAAAAGGAGAGGCATTTCAAAAAGACTGTCTTAAACAAAAGGTGAAGTTTCCTGCTTCTTTAATGATTTGGGGCTGTATGTCGGCACAGGGTGTAGGCTGCCTGCAATTTATAGATGGAACCGTCAATGCCGAGAAATATAAAAGTATCTTGGAAGAGAGTTTGCGGCCGTCTATACCAAAGTTAAAGTATAAGAATGCATTTACTTTCCAACAAGACGGTGCCTCATGCCACACAGCAAAGACAACGATGGCTTGGCTGAAGTCCAAAAAAATCCCTACCACGACATGGCCGTCCAGCAGCCCGGACCTCTCTCCCATAGAATCTTTGTGGTGGAAAATGAAAAAAAAGTTACGAAAGGATCCTTCTAGATCAAAGGCTGATCTTAGGGAGAAACTGACCAGTGTATGGAATGGAATAACCCTTGAAGAGTGTAGAGCACTGGTAGATTCAATGCCACTCAGAATCAAAGCCGTTTTGGATGCAAAAGGTGGCACCACCAAGTGGTAGACGTACTATTCTGCTTCGACTACACCGTAGACGAAGTTTTTTGCGTATGTTGGATTTGAAGACAAAAAGGTTTTTTTGACGAACTGTGAGTTATTTTTTAGTTTTGTCATTTAATAAATAAAATATTCTTTCTAATCTATACTGTGTTTATTTTAAATGTTCGATTAAACATCATAGTCATTCTGAATTTTTAGATTAAAGTTAGGTTAAAACATTTATTTCCTGTTAGACGAACTCTTTTGCATTGGGGCTCGTAAAAAGGCCTTGTTGCCTTCCGCTAAAAAAATGTTCCCAAAGCATACAACGCGTCTTGGATTCTGCAAGAGGATAATGACCCTATACCTAAATACCGAAGTCACCCCGTGCGGCGCTGTGTTGTCGGAACGAGCATATATAATAATGTTCCCCTAAACATTTTAATCCAGGCTATAAACTATCTTTGTACAAAATTTCATCAAAATCGGTTGGGCCGTTTAACCGTGATTGAGTAACAAACATCTAAACATCCAAACATCCAAACATCTAAGCTTTCGCATTTATAATATTAATACACTCAGAGGCAATGAAAACGGGTCACTTTGTAAAGTAATCCATGGGAAGTGACCCGTTTTCATTGCCTCTGAGTGTATTAATATTATAAATGCGAAAGCTTAGATGTTTGGATGTTTAGATGTTTGTTACTCAATCACGGTTAAACGGCCCAACCGATTTTGATGAAATTTTGTACAAAGATATAAGTAGCCTGCGAATGTCAAAAGACAAGACAATGTTTTGTAGGGTAGTCGAACGGGTTGGGACTGACAATAGGGTACTATTTATATGAAATTTCCATTTCTATTCGTGAGAAAACGTTTTCCACTAACTAAATCTTAAAAAATCACTTTGATTTTGATTTCGATCGCTTCAGCATCAACTAATTTATAAATAAATAAATACATATTTGGGGACATTCTTACACAAATCGACCTAGTCCCAAACGAAGCAAAGCTTGTACAATGGGTACTAGACGACGATATACATACTTATACAGATAAATAAATGGTGTAGGTACCTATACCACACTTAAAATGAAATAAAAAAAAACCTTTTTATCATAAATTCCTATGCACTTTACGTCAGTTTTTTCAATGCAATCACATTTTGATGTCTTTTTGGTGCAATAATGACGGCTCACCCTTTATTGTCGCTACTGAGTCGACAACCCTACCGAACGTGCGCAAGCGCATGATGAGCCGCACAGACATCGTAACCGGCCGCTCTTCATCACACACTCCATTATTCCTTTCGGAACATTTCATGTCTCAATTGTTTCGTCATCATACTAAACTTGAATTCATGTGCATCTGAGCTACTTTAGTTACAGTCTAGCTATCAACGAGTTGTAACAAATAAATACTGCAGTTATATAGATAAAATGCATGCTGATTTTCTTACGAACATGTTAAGATAGAGCGTCAGTCTCGTTCTATCGAACGATGTCAGCCAGTGACGGACGCTCTATCTTGTCAGTTATCGCGTGATAAGGCTGACCATGATACGGGGCCTGAATCGGTAATTTGAGTAAATAAGTGGGCAAATCACGTGACTTATCAATTATCATTTGTCATGACGTGATAAGTGATAAAATGTGAGCCATGCTGCGCCCGCTGGTAACACGAAATGCATGGCGGCGTAAGGCCTGAATCACACTGGCGCGGCCTGCGGTGGCGGGCGGTCGATAGTAAATTTGATAATAGCTGTCAAAAGAATTGAGCACTCCATTGAAAGACTGGTGGTGCAGGGAGGGCCTTGTAGAGGGCAAACGATCTAGAGGCTGATCACCCACCCGATGGACAGACTAATAAGTAATTAAATCATCCACGAAAACTACCATAGCAGAAACCTCTCGCAACGCAGCAAACCGGCGAAAATGGAAAGACGTAGCCAGGAAAGCAGTTCAAGCTGAAATGACCTACGAAGATTAACCATATAAGCGTAAGTACCCTTAACCTCGTACGTCATTGGAACAACGAACCACGACCACTCACTCTGTCAAGAGATGGTCAAGAGTGTCCGACTGAGGAGGAGGTCAAGAGAATAAGGTGTTTGACAGCAGTGAAAATAAATAGTTTTTTCACTAGCTACAGATAAACATTACGAAAATACTCGGAAAGCATAAATATTTCATTTATTTTTCCTATATATTGTAAGGGATTGACAGGATTCGCTTTGGTATGCCTCGAGAAAGGCCAAGGTTTGGTCGTTTGACCATAATGCACTCATGGTCGATACGCGGTTACATAAAAGCCATATAAATAAGGCGAGCGACACTAAACACGCGCCAACGTGTAAATGCGTTGCAAGCGCTTACCCAAGCTTCCTTTAGTCCGGATCGGGCCAAGCTCACGCAAGCCAAGCCAAACACCCCCGTTTACACGCTTGCGCTTGTGGAGGCTTGCCAAGCCACCGCAAACGTGTAAATGCAGCATTAGATACTTATAACTAACGGATAGCGGATTTCAAAATTTCCGGATACTCGTACTGCAGTATACCTATTGACAGTCCTGTGATACACGTCAATATGCATGTGATCCAGATTGTGATATGGGTGGATCATCAGTATTTACTCACCGTGTATTTGGCCGCCTATAGCTTCATTCATACGTAAATTTGTTGCCATATAAAGGATAAAAAAAATCATGACACGATTCGCTCGACCCCTGTACTAACTTTACTTGGTTCACTCTCCCTCAGCCTTTGACTTGTAGGATACAATTCTATTGATTAAAAAACACATCATTCGTACAACAGTTTATTTAAAATAATATTCATACTAAACAAATCGAGATCCATTGAATTGTCACAAAAGCAGCACTATGTAGGGTAAAGCTACATATTGTCGGCACCGCTCTAATTATTGGCTCGTTTTATGCTTCAAGGCAATAGTGGATAATACTGTTATTAAAACTGTGTCGACTGTAATTTTGGTGCCCAACAATAGGAGTTTTACCCTAACCACACAAGAACAAACTTATAATCAAATGTAAGTTCTTTTTCGATTCTTGCGTGATTTTACAGTTTATTCTTAAAGCGATACGTAATAAATCTTACTGATATTTAAATAATTATGTGTTTTATTTAAAAAACTATAAAGTTATCCTTATTATCTATTTGATCGTAGCAACTGAATTGTTGGGGATTTTTACACAAAATACTTTATTATTTACTGTTAATATAGATAGAAAATAATTATATCATGTCAAAGAAAAATAAGCAGTTTCACTTGATGACGTTACCTGCCCTAGTGCCACACGCCTTAGTTAGTTATACATATGTATATGCGATTGGTACTAGGATCACATAATATTAGGTAGCATACAGATAGGCCCACTAACCCCATATAGAGAAACTGTTATATTACCTACCTACTGCAAAACGGCATTCTTTCTAATTTATAGATTTGATAGGTAATGCAGTTGTAGGTGACACAACGAAAGGCAAATATTTGAACTCGTTAAAGAATGGGTCTAAACTAAAACAACGGCACACGTTCGCTGCCAATACCTACTCCAGGGAAAATACGGTTTTGAAAAACATTAATTTATAATAGCGTTTTTTTTGTTGATTTCATTTTAAAATGTTATTCTAAGATGATTACGAGTAATTCAAGAATCCGACAAACTTTCCACGGAAGTAATAATGTAGATTTAAATGAAGCATGCATTGTCTTTTTTTGTACGATTTATCTTGAATATTATAGAGCAAATGTTAATGAACCAAAATAAAGACAAGAATATTTATTAATATTTTTTCTGACTTTTCAGAAGCTAGTTAGTTTATCGTTTTTTTTTATGTCTGAAATTTTGTCGGATTTTGTCGCTGGGTAACTATTTAATTGATAATATATCCGTTACACATTAAAAATAAGCTATTATAAATTATTTCCAAATTTGACTTTTTTTCCATACGAGTTGTCAGTTCATTGACTGGACTACAATGAATTCGTAGTGCTACGCACAAGTACTCGTCGGCTGACTCTCTAAGTCGCCTACGACCAGAGGGCCTACCGCCAGCGGCATTCGAAATTTTAAAATTTTCGTCTCTGTCGCACTTACGTACGAACTCGCAAGTCCGACAGAGAGGAAAAACTTCAAATGGCTTTCGCGGTAAGACCCCAGGGCGCCCACTTGGCGGGTCCTGGCAGTGAATGTGTTGATAATATACCTACGCCAGAGGGGCTAGCACACTAGTTTTTATGTCCAACATAAAGCATTCGTCCCATTCTGGCCAATATGCGAGTGCAAGAGTGACAATTGCTTTATGTCGGACATAAAACCTAGTGTGCTAGCCCCTCAGGCTCTCATACCAGCTTATGCCTGTACCATGGTCCTTCGAATCTTTTTTTTTACTCACTCTTTATCGGATTCATATTTATTTGCCATTGAATACGTTACAATACAAACTGTAAGTAGAGTCGTTAGCCGCCACGTTATTATGTGTGCCGGTTTGCGGCCATTAATAATTGCATACGGTTTACTGTCTATTTAAGGTCCATAGGTGGTCGCTATCTGAAGCTGGATGCGTAACCGGCGAAATGATGATCATTTATTAGATCATCATTTTTTTTACCCAAGCAGAGAATCTCGCATGCTGTGGCTTTTGAATAATCGTAATTTTAGGATAGTTTAAAGCATTCATTTTAACCCAATATCTAAGGTCTACTAAAGCAGCTAAGTTTACTTAAATCTATACGGAACGATACCAACACAACTCGTCAACATTGGGTGAACAATATTACTACACTCCTAAAAGCTTTGCGAGGGAACAAAAAAAATAGTTGATGACGTAAGCAACCCTAACATTCTACTTACGTTCACACCAGACGAACCATCCTATTTTGACCGTAAACTCGGAGCAATGCCTCGTAATCGGAGGTCTAGCACGCTGGTTTATTGTTGAGATTATTGAATGTGGCCTAATTTTTATAAAACTGACATTGGAATTTGAATATTCTATCTAGGGTAGTAGAGTTGCTTTTTGAATGGACTGGGTTCTTTTGGGGTTAGTATAAAATGGTTCGCTACTGGCATTACGACTAATACTCTCAAAATATATGAAGAATACTTCCGAGCTGGGAATATTTATCAGTCATCATAGAAATTAAAAGGCGAGATAGTTTTTATGATAGCTATAAAATATTGTACATGATCATTCAAATCTAGAGCACCATAAGGCAGTTACGCTATTTTTAACAGGACTTAGTGCAAGGTACACAAGGTTGCTCCTTTTCCCAAAGAACGACACCGGGTCATTGCGCCGGTTTATGGCCGCTTAAAAGTAGAGGGGTTAGTAAACTGGAAGGATATTTTCTCGTATTTTTCGTAAGCATACTTCTTAAATTACTACAAAAAAAAAAATGCATCGCTCTATTAGTTTAGGGTTTTGTATTACGGATATGATTTGTCCTTCAGGCGGTCAGTAACTGAAACTGGGCGCATAACCGGCAAAGTGACGCTAATCTTGAAACTAATACAGTAATTAATGTAATTTTTCGTGGAACAGCACTTGCACTTTGACAGTAAGATCCAGCTTAAATAGGAACTGCTGGTAAGGTCCTTTTAGACATGAACGACCACATTTATTACATTCTAACTACTTATATCTCTCATGTTTGCACTTCACTTGAGTTGTATCGCATTGTTTTAAAGCTTACGCCACAAACTTGTCAAACGATTTTAATCCTTAGTGCAAGATACAACTGCACTTAACTTGATTTGGAAAATACCAAGACGTTCAAGTTTTAGCACTTGGAAACAAGATTATGGTTTAAAATCGTTTTTCAAAAGCGGAATGTACCTATTGTATCAAGCGTGATTATTTATTTAGACAACTAACTAGGTATTAATTAGTCTGGACTGGAATTTGCTTTCTGAAACTGACTATTAATAATTTAGAATGATCAAGTAAAATTATTCTTTGTTTTATTAAACAAAGTTGAAGAAATCTTAATCATCATTTATTTCTGGCAGTAGGAATAGCTTGCAGTATCAAAACGCAAATTCCCGCTAAATTTTGACAGTTTATATTTTTAATTGGGCGCGACTAGGGTCACGACTTTAGTGCCAAGATCCTCACGAACGTGAGTGTGGTGTAGCTGACGATGCTTCGAAGTTTGCTCGCTTGCTACCGTTGCTCTTGTGCTGGCCCTGGCGAGTTACTGAGCGCGGATAGGGAGCTTGCGCGCTTCATGCTGTGGAAAATGTTACTTTACAACTAAATCTGTAGCGTGAGTTTAGGAATTACATTCAATTGTTTGAATAGGCTGAGCAGCTAAGCGCGTCAGTAACAAGGTAGCTGAAAACATTCACGTTCCAATGTGAATGACTTCATTGCATGCTTATTACGGACGCGGTCCCCAGGCCTAAGTATGTCATAAAAAAGTAAAAGAAAACTTACTTTTGTGTTGAAAGAAAAATAGCTACCAAAAACTAATATCATTTTAGGTAATTTTTGAAATATTGTGAGCGTAAGCCATGCTTAACGCTGATTATGCGGTAAGCTTACGCGTATCGAAGTTTTTGTTTTAATTGCAGATAGGTATCAATTGTTTTGATATCAACAGAATTAACAGTTCCGTCCCAGTTAAGCCACAGTGCATATATATATTAGCTAAAACAGTATCTCAACTAGTCTAGTCCGCTTAAGAGGAAACACAAGGGCCGTTTTTCCATAGAAACGTAGTCCCCTGTTTTCTCCCTGGGTAATGGCAGTAGAGCAATATTTTTTTTCCCATAAATCTATGGCTACTATTGACATGTAGCCATAGATTTATGACACTTAAAAAACTAAGAAAAATACCAGATTTTCCGCTGTGTTCAAACTTCAAACATCCAGAAAACAATTTTGATTAGCTTTTAAAAAAAGGAAAACATAGGAACACGGCTAAAGCCTTGCCTTGATTTTTAATAAAAAAAATAGTTAATTAGGTTAAGTTTTGGAGAAGAAATCAGAGGACTACGAAACGTTGATTTTATGTAGGTACTTTTAATAGGTATTTTCGGTCCAAGTTGCAGTTGTCTCTATCGCGCTCTGCGGTGGGAGGCTTGAGGTTGGCGCGACAGCAATACATTTTATCAATTATCTCGCCCTTAGTGTTTCCTCTTAAGTAGGTACTTACATTGCATGTCTCTGAGTAAGTGCGTCAAATCGATCATTTGTAAGGATTTTTCTGGTTTAAACTATTAATATATCTCTGTGGTTTAGTCTGTAGCGTAGGTAAGTGGGCCACGTCTTGGTAGCCCACTTGGTCTCGAACCATGTAACGCTATCACAATGACTATAACTCGCACAATGTATGGGTCGCGGGTTTGGTACACTTTGGGAGATTCAACAGTGGTATAACCTTCGCATAATGGCGTGAAGAGTTGATTGATGTGTCCAATCGATATAGGACATGTGCAGACTGCTTTTTAAGCGCGCTGTGGCCGCGCGTTTGTGTTTTTGTGTCAATTTAATTATGAGGGAAGTATGCCTTTGGAACTACTCGTCCATACCAGAAGAGAAAACGTTTTTCCACTTCTAAATATTTTCCAGTCTCAATGATTTTTTAGTACGTTATTGACACAATGAAAGACTAGGTTAATAGGTTTTCCTTTTCTCTAAATTTACATACATAGGGTCATTACGCTGGTTACGCGACCACCTTCGGTTAGCGACCACCTGAAGGAGAAGGTTTTTTATATTGAAGATACCATCAATTCTACAGACCCTATTGAGACAATTAGTTGTATGTACATGCATTTTTTTGTTGTTTTAGAAGAGAAATCTACTAAAAAACCGAGAAAATATCCTTTCAGTTCACCAACTCAGCTAAGTGGTCGCCAACCGGCACTTAATTAGGACGCGCATTCCACGGACCGGCAAACTTCGCGGACGGGTTGTATTGTCAATTTGTCAGTCGCGGGCTGCTAGCTATACTTTCCTCTTATGATTTGACATAAACGCGCGTCAACGGCGCGGTTAAAAAACGCAGCCTGCATAGGCCCTAAGAGCATTTCTAGAAAAGTTTGGCCGTTTTTTAATAATTAAGTATATATAAACTTTATTACTGTTGTTGGATAATTAAAGGTCTGTTATAGGTATAAGTAGGTACCTGCTTTCTTAATTCTGAATAATCTCAAAACATAGCATCAGCAGTTACAAAGAAAATAGTAACATGGGAGGAAAAATAAAATTATTTAGTTTAATTGTAGCAGGTACTTTATCGGTACAAAATTTTCTAGAAATGCTCTTAATCACTGTAGGGTATTTACCCTACACTGGTGATTTCACCAATAACTGCCACCGTTCAATACCTGGACACCTCAACCTAAAAATGAACTCTATTCAATAATAATAGAATACATTTTTAGTAAAGGTTTTAATTACTGGCCACGTTATTAGGGGAATAGAGTTCATTATTAGTATGAGGGGAACAGTTATTGAAGGGTGGCCAGTTATTGGAGATTTACCCTATAATCTCGCAAAATACCTACAAGTACCCAGAATGACGACCCATCGTAAATGGATGGAGCCGTCAAAATTATCACTTTGTTACCAAGTTTTTACGTTGTAACACTTGTATTGCAACCTTATATATTGTCTATAAAATATGCTTCTGTGAATACTTTTGTGTAAACCATAACTAGGCTTGCGTCTTTTGGTAGCATACCGTGGTTATAGAATCCATGGAGTCGTCATGTTAAAATATTTTCGAAGTTAAAATTTGTTAAATTTTGTTGTTACATCGTTAATAAGCAAATTATAAATTATGTGTTTTTTTTTCTTATTTTAAAACCCAGTCCCTCAGATATTTAGAAGTATAGCGACTAATACACAATTGAAAATTTGTAATACTTTGACTTTGACAATCAAATATTTTAACATAAGGCGACTCCTTAGACTAGAACCACGGCACGCTACCAAAATTCCCAAGCCACCACATTAATTGTATTAAAAGCAGAATAAAATGTAATACAAGCTGATTCTGGTAAAAGTAACAATTTCGCCGGCCTCACCCAAATTGTGCAAGTTAGTACTTTACCTTTCTGGATCAGTGAAGTCTACGTCCGGCGGCAGGCAGGCCGAGTGGCGGCCGGCGAGGCGGTTCAGCAGCCGGACGGACCCGCGCCGCAGCGAGTCCCGTAATTTAGAGAAACTCGCGCTCCGGCTCACTGCCCGCTCCTGCCGCGCCGGTGTTATGCAATTTACACTCCATTTTGTTTCAACTAAAAATTCGTATTTTAGGTTATGATTACAATTTCGAAGATTTTTTCAGTAGGTCTGTGGCAGACGATATTTAACTGGCACTTTCTTACGCAGTTTCTTGGTCAATATATAATGAGTCTTCAACTCTTCAGTATAGGAGACTCTGGGATTAATCAGTTTTAGGCACTTGTCCCACCGCCGGCGAGTAGCGAGTACTCTCATAGTAATTCTTACTCGCTTTTACTCGCGCGAGTAAGAATTACTATGAGAGTACTCGCTACTCGCCGGCGGTGGGACAAGTGCCTTAGGCTTGTAAAGAGATTTAGGGCGAATATCCACCAGATGTGCGAAGAAATGTTTTCATAATACTTCTATCTAATATAAGCTACCAGGGTTAATGCGTCAATGGGGTAAATCGATGTTCAAAGTATGGTTACTAAACTTTCAATTAAGACGATTTGAATAGTTGTAAAATGTCCCGTTTCGGAGATATCATCAAGAGGCGCATTTGCCCCAGTTGACCTTAGTCGTCTAGTACTCATAACACAAGCCTTATTGAGCTTGCTACCTATACAGCGAACGAAAGAACCATAGAGGTTTAGTAGCGCCGCAAAATGGCCCCACAGAATGAGTGCCACTGCTATTATGCGGGGTTGGGGGTGGGTGTCAAAACGATGCCAGGCAGCTGTTTAGTTCGAACATACGCAGACCGGGTTTTAGCCACGTTTGGGTAGAAATTTGTAAGGAGCTCGGATTCTATGGTTTTTTTGTTCGCTGTTGCTATGGGACTAGGTCGATTTGTGTAAGTTTGTCCCCTAATACTTGTTCATATGAAAACACAGCTTCGCGTCTACCTTGTAAACATTACCAAAATTGCGGGCATTAAAGCTTACTTTTTGGTTGGACTCCTGAGAAATAATCAGTCTTCTTATAGACAAATGTATGCACTAAACTTTACATTATTACATTACACTATTAATCAGTGCATTATTCCACCCCTTAAGCTGCAAACGCACAGAGAGCGGTGGCGGGGCGGCGCGGTGCGGCGCGGAGGCGGTACCGGTTGTAATGTTCGAGCTAATATGAAAGGATCCGCACAGAAAACCGCGCCGCGCCGCGCCGCTCTGTGCGGATCCTTTCATATTAGCTCGAACATTACAACCGGTACCGCCTCCGCGCCGCACCGCGCCGCTCCGCCACCGCTGTCAGTGCGTTTCGGCCTTTAACGGGCGTGACTAACATTAGTGGACATCTTCTTCAACTTACTAAACCAAACGAAGTGTCACGGCATAACATTATTCCGGGGCGACCTACCGATTTCTACGCCGGACTTGACGCAACGGAGCCACGCTGTTTCGTCGCCTAAATTAGTATTTTAGTTTTAATTTTATAATAAATAGGTATATGTATTATATGTATGTTAGGCTTTAAGGTATTTGTTGCTATGGTCCTTAGATGCCTGAAATTAATGGTTTATTATTATTATTATTTTTGGTAGTGTTGCAAACTCATGAGATTGACCAAGCCATAAGAAAGGGATGGCTGAATATCGTCCGCTACTACGTACTGCCCAGACTCGAGGGCTTCGAAATTGATAGAGAAATGTTGGGAATCTAGAAGGCACGCCATACTCATGCTTTAATTCTATTAGATTAGATCGATTCGATTCGAGGGAAATATTGATTTGGAAAATAATTTGAAGGAAACCCAATTAGAAAACAACACCAATGTTCCAAACTACGTGACGTCGATATAAAGTAAAATAGCACTACATTAGGCCCGAAGGCCTGATGTACTTGTGTGATGTTGGTATGAAGTCATGGAATCTATCTAGTGAAGGAAATGATTGAATGATGCCTACATGCTTCTAAGTCTAACAGCGAAAGCCGCCAGCTTGAGTAGTGACTAAATATGTTTCTACGGTTTGTCGTGTATTAAAAATATATTTTTGTTCGTTCGTGGGCTATAAATTGCATAACACTGTAGACTCACCTTTGCGATTTACATTAAAACGAAAGAAAAAAAAAACAAAACAAAATGTTACATAAATATTTATTAACAGTTTAAAAAATACCAAAATTAAGATCGATGTGATATCGAGACATTTAAAAGAAACCAATAATTTAAATTATTGTGACAGCGCCAAAATACTAGAGATTCGTGGCATTAAGAATTGCTTAACACCTGCGCGATACCGGCGTCTCTTGTAAAATATATCTAGTGTACAGTATACATAGAGTAAAAAATTGCATTCACAAGCACCCACATACAAATAGAAACATTTCAATGTATATAAAAATATTATACTATATCACTTACTCTCACATAAAGCTTAGACCGATACACACTAACATTGGAATGACATTATGTAAGCATTATTTATTAAAACTGATAATTTATTGATTTTGATTCTGCATTGCAAACAATAAAATAAATTAAAACGTTCACAAACTAACACGTCATGCGTTCTTCCTTAAAGAGCACTGCATTAAATATCAGCAATTAAAATTGAAACGAGTGAATAAAAATAAAATCGTTGTTAATTATAATATTGATTTTTCCACACCACAATTAAATAAATGCAATTTCAACTTAATTATGTAGGTAAAATGCGGTTCCCGAAACTCACGATAAAATAAAAATTTGGGTAAGTCTAGTCAAACCGCGACTATTATAGTCATTATTATAAAATTTGTTAAAATCCGCACCGTTACTCTAATATAAATAATAAATTTGCAATACTCCGGACGGTTCACCTTCGATAAAATCTCTCTTGTTACATTTTTTTTATATTTTCTCGATTTATTTGATAAAATTATTCTTAAGCATGCTAACATAAATAAATCTAAGCTACTTAACGTGCTAGCACAGTTTGCTTTGTAACTCTCGGCGTGGCGGCTGGCCGGGCATGCTTGCCGCGCGCGACAAACCAACGCGTGAAGCGACAACATCGACGCGGGCGGCCGCTTTATTTAAATAATGAGCGAGTACGTTTACAGCTTCGGTGTAAGTACAATTTGAACAAAACGTAAGTATACAACAGACTAGTAACAAACATTTGTAGTTACCGTCACATTTAAAATTAAACAGTTTTAGACTTTGTTTGCTACTAAAAAGCACTTTCGAGACCAACAATCGCTTGTAGTGTACCTTTCACACAGTAGCTGTTCTATCTTGGAATAAAATCACTATTAATTGGCGCCAAAATTCAGTTACAAGCAATTTCCATAGCAGATCGACCCGACCGACAGCCAAGGTAGTCACTAATATCAGAACATGTCTTAATGCCTGTCGCATTAGAGTAGAGTTTAGATTGGCCGATATGGCCTTAAGTTACACTACGACCCTGTCAGGCCGACCGAACGTTAGTACTTACACCGAGCTAAGCGCGCCGCCCGCGCCCAAGCGTGACTTACACTAACTTAGACTAACTAACTAACTACTGCTGCGCGGTGTTGATGCCTAGCGCATTGAACAGCTTCGACTTAAGGTTCATGCGCGGCTCGCTCGTCGGGTTCGCACCCTACACCAAACAAAAAAAGTTAACGCAAATTAAAAAGTGGAAGCGTGACGAAAAGGTTTCAAATATACATGTGTGTGCGTGGACTGTGCGAAAGTAAAGAAAGCAGTTATCAATGTTGATAAGTAAATTGTATAGCGAGTCATCTGAGACACTGGGAGATTCAACGGAGGTACAGTCGCAATCAGATATATCGGAGCGGCCAAAGTGCTTACAAATATCTAAACAAGACTCTAATGCCTCGACAATACAGACGTGTTCAGATATTTGAGAGCTTTGGCTGCTCCTATATATCTGATGGCGACTGTACAACCTTGTCACGTTTGTGTCATGTTGATTGCACACATTAATATGTGGTCTCACACGCCTAGTAAAATTTCTAAAATGAAAACGAAGTCAAAATTCGAATGCAATTTTTGTTAAAATTCTACAGAAATTTTGGTTTTGCGTTCCGTTTCCAGAAAGTTCATTTTCAAAGATATCTTTGCTGTACGCGGGTGTTGCCGACGGTGGTAAGTGACAGGGCCTGAGGCTCTAGTATAAGTTTTACCGAAATAAAACTTTACGATCGCGTTTGCGTTTTACTCTCAATTTGTATGGGATTTGACAGCTAAACGCGAACGCGGTCGTAACGTTTGGTTTCGGTAAAACTTATACTAGAGCCTCTGGTTATATTAAACGTGACAGACACATCACGATGAGGTTATATGTTTTGAATCTTCCAGTGACAACATTTCGCACAGTCAGATTTTTAAGTTAGATAAATAAACTTACATTAGAATAATACAAATAAAAATCATTACTATAGAACATACATAAAAAGCATGATATTAAGTACACATAGCCTAGCGGTGTAGTGAGCATGGTTTGTGAGAGAGCTCCTGTGATGGGTGACACGAATGTTTTCATGACGCAAGACAGAGACGGTGGGCCCCACGGTGCTTGGAACGAGAGAGATGGGACGATGTGCAATGAGTCAGTTAGCCGTTCGCTTTGATTCTGTTATTTAGTACATTTTTATTAGTAGAAGTGAAGTTTTAGTGAAATTTGTAAGTGCAACCTCTTCGCTAATGTGCGGTCATGCGTATTAACATCCCAATGTTTCTGTTCATCACACACAATTATTATATATATTTTTACAAATCACATGAAAAAAGAAGTGTTACATCCTTGAGTTTTGCACTTGTGCGTGACTAAGGTATACTGCATCTCTCTCTATGTCATGTAAAACAAGAGATGCAGAGAGAATTGAAAAATACCGAGCCAAGTGAAGTGCCCTGTCACTAGGTCGTTTATTTAGTATTAACCCTTTCACTGCGCATGACGCAGAATGGCGGCAAAGCGCTACGCCGATATGTTACAGAGCGGTACAGATGTAGTGCATAATTATTTTCCATCGTATTTCCACGGAAACGTACGAACGTGTCTTGCTATTTGTTGACTGAAATAGCATGACAAATACGATTTTTTCCGAGAAAATACGATGGAAAACAATTATACACTACATCTGCAATACCTGCCAGCTACGCTACAGCTTCACGAACCACAGAATGAGAAAGAGTTATATATGCCCCTATTCATAAACGATCATCAAAACCATTTTAGGTAAAATGCCGTTAAAATTAATTTGTTTTATCTGTCACATTATCTTTTGTGATGAATAGGGGAAAAACATAGCAGGTTTTTTAAGATTTATGAATATGGGGCTAGTCGCACACAAACGCAGAACTCTTATTATTTGTGCCAATATGGATAGTGACAGAATAAAAGCGAACACCGCACAAACAAGCCGGCAACGAACACAAGACGCGACAGATCCTTTAACCGGCAACACAACATCATACCAACATGAACTTAACACTGCACTTCACTCCACCTAGTTATATATATATAACCTCTAGCGACCCCCCATACAAGAAAAAAATACTAGAAAATCAACTATAATACAAAACAAATGCATCCCTACTCCAATTCAAAATGGCATAAATTCCATTGAAAAGGAGTAGGCCATTATATTGAAGAGGAAAAGGCATTTAATAGGCGTTTGGGTGGCTTGACGACATGGAACACTACTGAGAGAGAACTCATGGCAGTCGTTTATGCAACACGATCGTCGACACAGTTGGAGTGAAGTTTGTGCCACTAACAGTTCGTTACACTCAGGACTCGTTTCCAGAAACATGTTGGCATATGTTGCGTGTGCGGTAAAGGCGGTTTACTCGCGAACCTCGTCGTGGTCTGGCGGCGCGTCCTCGCGGCCGTGTCGCCCGCGACGCGACTGCTTGACGATGTCCAACGCCTATCGGGAAACAACCCTACTGTTATCAAACCGCAATTATAATGGGATCGGTGACAGTGTTGACATATATGTAAAAGTTTATATGAACTGACCGCTATTCCATTAACAAAGGTCTCGCGGTCGCATAATACACGAGTGACAGAAACAATCCTGACCTAGTAGACACTTGATAATTAGAGTCTTTTTAATTGTGTCCCATTAGCAGATGTTTCGTAATGGAATGCATATCAAAAAAAGTGTATAGAGATTTGGGTTCGAGCCTTTCCTGTGGAGATTGCCAAAGTTACGGACTATAACGCCTTATTTTTGTTGAATTTAAAATCCGCCTAAACGGTGTCTAATCAATCCGATCATAGATCTGTGTAATTCAATCATAACTTACATGTACTAAATTTGTTATCTGTTGAGCACAGGATCCGCTCTGCCCCATACACCCAACAACAACGAAAGCAGGTCAATAGGGTAGTTGACTCGAATGTTATTATTTATTCCAAAAGTTTATTTATTATCACTCGATAACATTCATAATTAGATTTTTTATTGTTTGCCAAAAAATAATTTGTACGTATTTCTGATACAAAATGTACCCTTCTACCATTACTCCAAATTGACTGGTGTACGTGTAGAGAAGTTTCGTCGGACAATGAGTTAATTGCAGACGAATAAAGTCCTTTAATGTACAAATTTATTGAAATCCATCCATTACGAAAGTTACAATTACGGCACAAAATAAAACAAAACTAGAAGAACACATATCTACAAGGGCTATCCCTTAAATAAAATGACAGATAAAAGATTTTAGCTAGATAACAATCAAAGATGTAGTTTACTACAACTGAATGAAGATCTTCGAAATCTGATATTATCAGGGCACAATTTACACGTAATGAAATCGAAAATTCAATATATAATCTAGCCTTGTATTACCCTAAAAATAATAATCAAACAACAAAATGTGATAGACATTTAAAAACTCTTATCTACATGGTACAGTCACCTGCATTAATATTTGCCAGAACAAAGCGGTCAAAAATATCTGACGCGTCCTAACGGTCCTAGACATAGAGTCGTGTCAGATATTTATGCGTGCTCTGGTGTAGTATATGTTAATGCTGGGGACTGTACCATGGTTTTTTTTTTAATCTATGTTTGTAGCTATCGTACGCTAGCTTTTGATATAGCAAATATTGATATGTTTAGCTCTTTCACAAAACTTACTTGTTGTACCCGTGCCACTTGCTGGCAGCGAAACATAACATTATATCGTGTCAAACGGTGCCCCGTGTCAAGAACTATATAATATATATATATAAAGAAATAATAAGATATAATGCGTGTTTGTTGTGAAGCATAAATAAAATGTTTACTTAGATCTGAAATATAAATGTCAAAAAAGTTGTGCAATATTACAAATTCAACTTAACGTGTAACTTATTGGTAAAGTTGACGCCAGACACAGTTTATTTCTGCTAATTCACAGAAATTGTGTGATTGGGGAGTCTGGATCCAAGTTTGCAATTGCGGAGCACTTTTTAAATCTGTAATTTTATGGTTTCACATCCATCAAATGAAGGGTTTTCTTGACATTGTAATTCCTTTTTTATGTCCCATGCTAGTTATTTCCGAAGAAACTCTTGTCATTTTGTCTCTTGGCTATAAACCACAAGAAATAAAATTGTGTCTGGCGCCCACATGAGGTTTGATACTTCACTGTAAGTCTTCATATGAGACATATTTTTATGTCTATGAACGGATATGGGGTGAAGAAAATATGTAAAGCCCCTCTTGCATAGTTGCGGACTGTCCGAATAAGCTTGTTTTGGTTGTGTTACAATTTTTAATATATGTATAATGTATTCCACGTCACAACATACAAAAGAGGACTTCCTTAACACTTTCGCAACCGGACTAAAAATGGAAGAATGCACCAGAAACCGACAGAATTCGCTAGGCGTGTAGGTTCATACTACTGCCCGCCTAGCGGGCTCAGGCGGCATCTGAGCAAACATTACGAGTGCCCGCTAGGCGGGTTCTTGGTTGCGAACGTGTTACACCCTTAATTCGACACGGTCCACGGTTTTTTTTGACCAGAAATGTTCTATTCCGCGTCACCGAAGCATGAACTGGACATTCGCTCATTCTTGTCAAATTAAGGATTATGTTTTGAAACCTACACCCAAGTGAAGTACCGCCCTTATGCCGGCTGTACACTCTCGGCGAGACACCCCGAGACAGACCGAGATCGAGAGTGTACATGATGCTCTCGCCTTGTCTCGCCCGCTCGGCTCTCGCCTCGGTACGTCTCGGTCGCGTGTCGATTTTTGCGGCCGAGTCAAAGGGTTGTTCCGCTGTTCAAATGACGCAACGAGAGTGTACATGGTGTGCTCTCGTCGAGAACTTCTCCCCCGAGACCTCTCGCCGAGAGTGAGTGGGAGAGTACAGCCGGCATTACATAAAGCCTGTGCTCACGGCTGTACCTCTTTCCTGCTGCGCAGCGCGCAGTCCTCGAGGGTCTCCGCGGCCTCGTACTTGCCCTGGCGCCGGTACAGCGCGCCCAGGTTCTTGAGGGTGGTCGTCACTGTCGGCGAGTCCACCTGGACGGGAGAGGCGATGTTGAGATCACTCTGACAGTGTATGAACGCCGACACGGTTAACTGACCTTTCGTGATCGTGATTACTGTTGCACATAAAGTGCACGGATGGTCAGAGGCTCTCGTAGTTTTAACGAAACAAAACTTTACGGTCGCGTTTACGTTTTACCCTCAATTTGTATGGGATTTGACAGCTAAACACAAACGCGGTCCTAACGTTTCGTTTCGGTAAAACTTATACTAGAGCCTCAGTTAACTGTGTTGGCGATGGTACAATTAGTAACACGCAAAAATATGTACCTATAGAATTAATCCTTTCATAAAATTTCCCATCAAAATAAAAATTATTCGCAACGAGCGGGATTAAAACCCGCGCGCATTCCGTGCATTGCTCTGAATCGACTGAGCTATCGTAGCTCCACCCATGGTGACGGATCTTTCAATCCCTTTTGATTACACCTTAGGGAGGCTTACTACAACTTCTTTATCGGCAGTAAAGTAATTTTAGTAACCTAAATTTGCCGTTATTATGATAATTGTATGCACGTGTATTGTTTCACTTGACTATACAACTTTTAACACGGAAAAATGAAGTTTGGATGATTGTTACTCACGGGAAGCTATGAATGAATTTAGATGAAATATGGGAAAGTGATAACTGATAATAAATGAGATACTTTTTACAGGGAGGCCAATGAGACAAGATTGACGATCGAAAAGAAACCATGGACGATCAAGTATTTTGCGCAATAATAGAAACCCTTTTTACTCATATTTGTTGACCTAAAAATAAACAAGTTTTTCACATAATATCTAGATAAACTTTTATTGCAGACTTATTCCATGATATATAAAAAAAAAAAAAAAATCGCAGCCGACCACTTTTCTTCATCACCATTGTAACGATATCACGTTATGGCGTGCTTTTGGCTTTAGTTTTCTTAATATTGAGACCAGTGGTGACAAAACTTTAGTAATCAGTTACAGCGTTGGACAACAAATATTATAAAGAGGAAAGATTTGATTGTTTGTTTGTATTGAATAGGCTCCGAAACTACTGGACCAATTTGAAAAATTCTTTTACCATTAGAAGCCGACATTATCCCTGATGAACATGGGCTACTTTTTACCGCGGGAAAATGCTTCATTCCTACGGGATAACGGGTAATCCGTGCGAAGCCGGGCCGGGCAGCTAGTTATTAATATTCTCATTTGTACTTATTAAATCGCCGCCAAACTAAAAATAAATAGAGTACCTACTTGCGCGATCCGTAATATACTAATAGAATAGAGAATTTTACTTGACCGTCCACAGACTAGACACAGACACAAAACTAGCCACTAATAAAGGTATAAAAGTAATATGTACATGTATGAATACCTTGGCAGCTTTGTGCCAGCCGCCATATTCCCCGTATGGTGCGTTCTCTTTCTGCAGGTGTTTGTTCTCCTCCCTCTCTTCGGCCACCTGCCAGATCGGCTTGTTGTCACCTGGAATGGGTTATAAGGGGTTAAAGATGTGTTGATTGGGGTAGGTAGTCCGATCATATAAAGATGTGGGAGGGACACGTTTTTAGCGATGTGTCGTTCCAAAGATATCGCTTTGTGGGTTGTCAACGACTATCGACATCGTTATCAATGACTGTTTGCCCGGCAACGGCACAGAGGAGTATAAACACTGTCTTAGTGATCGGACTATGGATAACGTATTTAAGTAATTTAATCATCGTGACTGTGGAAAAAAGCAACTAGTATGAAAATAAAATAAATTTCCGCGAGTTAATAATGAGACGTACCGAGCTGCCGTGGTCAGATACCAAAAATTGACATAGTGACAAAATAATCTTCATGCTTTCTAGTAAGGACGAGTTTACACTTATGTGGCAAAGTTGACGTGGTTAACAAATCTCAGTAAAAACGACATTTGAACATATTCCATACAAGTTATTTTTCTCACAGTCAAATATGTATTAAGAATGTGACACAAGTCGGGAAGGTGTGACACAGTTAGACGTACAAAATAATAAAGAAAAAAAAAAAGAAAACAGTTATATAAACGTTTGAAAGTATCATGGCCTTTCCTACCTGTGCCACACGAAATCCAAACTTGTGTCACTTACCTAAAGCACATTTTTAAACAACCACCGGATCAGTCGTTCGTTCATCGGGTTGTTTCAAAATGAAAATAAATTGTGTGTACGACCTCTGTTTAATGACCAGAACGGATAAAATAAAAAATCAACTATTAAAATAAAATAAATTGCTATGTCATATCCATATACAATTTCAACGGCTGGCTGTGTTGGGTTGGGGACGATTTGCGAATTGTGAGAAAAAAAACACGTAGAATATGTTTAACCCACTGAAAACGAACGTACAGTAAATGAATTCAAATCAAGCTTTTTATTGATATGGCATCTCTTTTTCATTGACCAAATTGTATGAAACAAATATTACTCCTTGAAGTTTGTACACTATATAAGCTCATATTATTGCTTAATTAAGGTATCCGGATGTCCACTTTCCTACAACTTTTTAAGTTGTGTCTCAATATGGAAGTAATTTATCAAAAATTTACAAAATCCCCGTGTGGTGTCGGGTTAGAATAGCACCACCCCCTTTCTTCCTGTGGGTGTCGTAAGAGTCGACTAAGGGAACAGGGTTGAAGTGTGTTGTGGGCGATGGGCTAGCAACCTATCACTGCGATATCACATTTTGTCGATCCTTTATACCCACATTTATGCTAAAAGTGGCACTGGACACAAGTTTCATGTGCTCTGCCTATCCCTTTTAGGGATAAAGGCGTGTATGATTTACAAAATGGAGGCAATGTTAAATAAGATAGCAGGTTCACATCGCTGAAGTAGAACCACGTATAACGATATCATTTATACTGCTCGGTTTTCTCGAGAAAAACATTTAATTTCAAGACCCATAAACATCAACCAAGAAAGGCTCTTTACCAAAAAAGCTAATTTAACAAGTCGATCCCAACTCAACCCTACGAACAACATCTATATTGAAAACAGCAACATATCAGACATTTGTATCGCCATCGTTACTAGGAACCCTGTGTACAATATTTATAAAAGGCACTTTCAAAACCACAATACTTCTACTTATATCTACATTGGCAACATTCATTGGACTATTTTCATTATATTACAACCGTACTGCTTTCCTTTTAAACCAGAAAAGGCAACAGAGATTGTATTTTTTAAGATTTTACTTGATTCTATGAACCTTAGTTCAAAGTCAAGTTTAATACTATTTTAATAAAAACAAGAAGCTTAGAGACTACCACTAAAAATTTCAGCAAGAACACTTGAAAGTTGGGCCACGTAATTGTATGTATTATTGAGCATAATCATAGCCCGTAAAGTGCTACATATTACATTTGACTGTTTGAAAACCAATAAGTAACGCTTATAGTGGACTTACGAAAACTGACTATTAATCACTCTAACTACATCAAGTCATCATCTGCTGGACATAGGCCTGGCCTAGGTGGCAAGGGTGCCACAATGACCGGTCCTGCGCCACCCGCATCCAGCGGACTCCAGCAACCTTTACCAGGTCATCAGTCCACATTGTGGGGGCCTACCCACGCTGCGCCTTCCGGTACGTGGTCGCCACTCGAGAACCTTTCCGCCCCATCGGTTCTACTTCATCAAGTACTGAGAGCAAAAGGGACGAATGCTTCATGTCTGACATAAATATCATGTACCGCTGGGTGAGCTCTGCTTGTAAAAGCTATCCACACACCCGTTTTTATGTTATGGGTGAACGAATGTGTTAAAATACACCGTTCGAAAGGTGAAGGCAGAAATGAAGGCACAATAATACATACGAGACGTGGCCACAACGTATTATGTCATACCGCTTCAGCCTACAAAAACAGTAAAGGTATTTAATACAGATGTAGGAAAAAAAAAATAAACCGCGAGACTTTTAACTAATTCCGAACTCCGCGATCATACAAATTTACCCAAAGTTGAAGACAATAGTCAGAAAACTACATCAGTGGCTGGCACTTTTAAAACTGTCAGATAACTAGTGGAGTTGTCTGCAAGTTCTATCCTAATGCTATAATTGGCTCGCATAGAATTGCGATATTTAAAAAAGACAGCTACCTACACCTAGGCCGTATTAACAATGTGCACTAAGTACAGTCAGCGTCATATAGTTAGTAGCAGCCAAATTAGCCAAATATTTCGGTACAAGTCTTTATTACTGTAAGAACAAGAGTGTGTTACCATATATTCGGCTACTCTGGCTGCTACTAACTATACAATGCTGACTGTACCATCTTATTCAAGTCGAGTAAAGAGAAATAGCTACTCGAGCAGTATCAGACTTAAGCACTATATCAAAACGGGCAATTAATTGTCTAATTTCGTTAGCGGACGTTTCTGCTTAATAAAACATTTAAATTAATTGTCTATCTGTAACTGGCACAATTTATATGAGTTGTCGGTTTAAAACACTTTGGGAGATTTAACAATAATTAAATATAACCTTATCATAACGAGGCTGGACCAACGTATTGTTGTTGTTTATTAACCAATATTTCAGAATAGATTTTAATCAATGAAAAGTCTTCCCATCACGATTTTTTATGTATTAGCAGCAAACGAAAAAACCATGGAATGCGAGCTCCTTACAAATTTCTACCCAAACACGTGGCTAAAACCTGGTATGCACATGTTCGATCGAACTAAACGGCTGGCATCGTTTCGACACCCCGCATAATGGCGATGGCACCCATTCTGTGGGGCCATTTTGCGGCGCTATAAGTAACTTCTAAGGTTTTTTTCGTTCGCTGTATTATAGTGGTTGTTTCAACATATTAGTATTTGGTTTTGTGTCCTGAGGCTCTAGTATAAGTTTTACCGTAACAAATCGCGTTTGCGTTTAACCCTCAATTTTGTATGGGCTTTGACAGCTAAACGCGAACGCGGTCGTAACGTTTTGTTTCGGTAAAACTCATACTAGAGCCTCTGGTCAGAGTTCCCGAGGGTATGCTGTGTTGAGACATAACAGCATAACATTTGCAACACAACGAATCCTCAAATCAATAAAGGGTCGGCAACGCGCTTGTGATTCCTCTGGTGTCCATAGGTGATGATCATTGATATCGTCGTTTTATAAAAAAAGGTATGTGGCCAATCGATATGACAAGTCACATGACACGATCATATCATATCACTGTTATTTCGCAAAGTATCACAGATCCACGAACATATATAAATTGTGCAAATTATATTAAAATAAAATAATCTAAAAACTCTAATGGCAAGATAAAAACCTAAATTATATTATAATTACTAAAAGCCACCAACATTCGAGACAAAATGCATCAAGAGATCTAATACAAGATATTGAAAAACATTGCACAAAAACATATTAAATTAAAACGTACTATGCGCTGAAAAAACACTGAACTGATCATTATGCTTAAACTAATCACAAATTCCAATTAAAATAAACATATAAATTCAAATTATATCATCAATTTTGCACCAAATTTCGTCCCTATTTACAGCCATTAATCAAATTTAACAATAATTCGCACTAACCACAGTTAACTAATCCGAATTCATGCAAATGTTTTTTTCCTTTTATATTTTTTATATAATTCTACTATATATACAACAAATCATTAGTCATGTCTAGTTACAGCCTCTATGATATTCGCGCAAAATCCGAGTAGCAAAAATAAAATGTAATACAATAAAATAAAAGCGATTCATAATAATAAAAACCATGCTATTGGGATTTTGAGCTCCGTTATTCTGTAATTTAGTATTAAAATAACCTCCACCGCAGGCAAATTCAATTGCAAATAGAATTAAACTAGGTATCTTATGAGTCCGCAGTAAGCTCGGCCGAATTTAACCTTCCCATACAAACGGAGTTTCGTTCTCATTTTAAAACTACGTGTTGGATTGTGACGAAACTTTGCATATACAATGACATGAGGTCTATATATGTCTGTAATTAGTTTATATGGCTCCAGTTTATAAAACAAACAAAATGCAGCAAAAACTAGTTTTGTATGAAAAACTTAAATTCGCTGTATTTTTTTTAGTATGGTAAGCTACATAAACTAATTACAGACATAGATATACCTCATGTCATTGTATATGCAAAGTTTTGTTACAATCCAACACATAGTTTTAAAATGAGAGCGTAACTACGTTTGTATGGAGAATCGAGCTTACTGCGGACTCTTAAAGGCCTTATTTGTGTAGACGCAGCGCGTTTCGTAACGGGATTCGCTCTATTATTCGACGTGTCGCGATTTAAAAGCGCGTTTGTTTATAAGAGTGCCTCATCAGAGAGCGCGACGCGCCACGTCTACAAAAACGAGGTCAGCGCAAGCGTCAACCGGCTAGAAAAGATTTTCAACAAATTATGTCCAAACAGTCGCAAAATGTTAATTAGCTTCACATTACTATAGTTATCTTACCAGCCTACCCATGTAACTAGAAAATGGCGGAACATAAAAATAATCTAGGTGGCTTTAAACAAAGGAACTGAGGAAATTGATCATCTATTTTTTAAACGACACAGTAAAACCATAAGTGTATGCTATTTTTAACCCCCGACGCAAAGAGACCCCTCTCTTTGCGTCGGGGGTTAAAAATAGCATTATAAGTTTAACGTGTCTGTGTATCTGTCTGTGGTATCGTTGCTCGCAAACGGATAGACCGATTTTAATGCGGTTTTTCTTGTGTCATAGATAATTTTATCCCGAGTGTTCTTAGCCATGTTTCATGAAAATCAGTTCAGCTGTTTTTGAGAAACTGGGCTTTGAAATGAAAATGTCGGGGGTTTTTCAAATTTTCTAAGTTGTAGTTATATACATACTAATCAAACAAATATTGACATTAATATTATACTGCAAGATATATGTAAAGATTGCAGCTTATTGGACGGTAAACTCGGACAGAGCTATCAAAAATAAAATTCAGTTTGTTGGAACTGTAAACTCTTACCTAACTGGTTAACGTTACTCATACTAATCAATAACTTAAAGGCTCACACAATGGGCCATCTTGGCCCATCATACAGGAAGCAACTATGCGTTAAAGGGCCTACTTTCATCTCATTCCGCCGTTTAACTGCGTCCTGTCCTCCATGATGGCCCATTGTAAAGGAGCCTTGGTGACCTGCCTATCGTATTTCGAGACAGCGCCTCGGACAGTTATACAAGCATTCAATATTATTCTTATTATGCATTAGGAATGTTCGGCCGCGCCTCCTTACGTTAATATAGCTCGGGTTATTTTTTTACTTTTGTATTTAAGGACGCTATGTACTCTGAAATAGTAAAAATAAACATTAAAAATAAGCGACAACATAATATAAGCGTAATTAAAAGTTAAGCACTAAGATCAGGTGGGTAGACGGTAATTCTACAAGGTTAAACTACTGTAAAACTTTATTTTGCTGTACGTACATAAAGCTTAATCTGTGACAACGCTGTGTGTGGAAGAAGAGTGGCGAAAATCAGGGATCTTCGATTTGCATTAAATCATCACATCAGATTAATACACCGGTAGCACTGCAATCCCAAATCCACCAATAATGTATCATCATTCAGTTGATTAGTAGATTTTCTGTCGTTCTCAAAAAGACGTGTCGTCTTAGTGTAGTGTGTGTGTGTGTGTGTATCTATGACGACACACGGCCCCGCATTCCGTAAAGCTACAACACTGGAGCGCTGGACCAAAACCGACTGGCCTTTTGACGCAGTGTTACCGGTATAGGCTCGTAAAATTGTATCTTGTAAATTCGCGAAAATGCCCAGCTGACGCCGTGAATTGTGAAAAATCCTCACTGGTTTCCATCAATGTTATAATACGGAATATTAATCATGTAACGTTCAGAGTTTCAGTTAATTCTCCCGCCCACCTGACCTTTGTTAAATAAAATGATAAACATAATTGAATAAAATTAAATATTTTAATAGAATGATAAAGATAATCGAGAACTACTTACTCTGCAAGTATTATATGGGTCTCTTCCCTATAGTACCGTAAGGTATCTACAAAGCTATTTAAGGATGTGTTTAAGAGACTCACCGTCGATGGTTCCGAATTCCCGTTCGTGCGCCCTGGTCAGCACTTGTTTGTATAGCGTCTCGGCCTCTTTGTATTTGCCCTGTGGACACATAAGATGTAATATTATTAGTTGCCCGCATTACATTTTGATACCATAGTTCACAATCGTACTAATTACGGGGAAAAAAGTAGTGTAATGAGTATGAGGGTGCTCAAATCATAAAGTTACAATTTCAGTGACAAATAAAATGTAATTAGTACGACTGTGAACTAGAGGGTATCGAATTTCACACGTATAGTAGACTTATATACTTAACACTTTATACGGATGATGATTACGATCAAACGTTTAGGATGTATAGCTGCCTAAATCTCTGTATGATGAAGTACATTGCAGCAATAGTGGGCTAAATATAAAATTAAAGGGCTAAATATAATTATAAAATACATGGCCCATCGCTACTAACAAACTGATATATCGGAACAATCAGTCTCGGTGACTAATGGCCGGTTCCAATAATCAATCCACCGATAGTTTTCCTTACCAACATTTTGACACATTTTCTATGGGTAATCTGTCAAAATCTAACTGCCGGTAAGGAAAACTATCGGTGGATTGATTATTGGAACCGGCCATTAATCTTTCAATCAGTTCCTTCTTACAACGCCTTAAGGCGTAGATCTAGACGCATTCTTTTAACTTCAAGCTGAGGTACTTGCATACAACGAGAAAACCTTCACTCCTCAATCCCGTCCGGAAATGCGGTGCGGTGTGACAACCGCCTTAATCATATGTCAAACCGATTTCACATACATATTCTTTCGATTCCTGTACAACATAACATGACTGTCAACCTTATCTAGATGAGGGCCCTTTCGGATGCTCTTCAACCTAGATGGATTTTTTTGTGCAGTTGCCCTTTCCTTTATAAGCCTCGTTCCATCATTTCCACAAACCGAATGAACCTTGTGTGTGTCCAGTGGGTCTCAAATGAAAGTCAGTGAATGTACCCAGTGCCGGTTTTAGCACTACCAGCGCCCTGGGCGAGATTTCTAGGGCGCCCCCTAACTCAATCAGCGAGAGGACATAAAGGGGCGCCGGTGCCCCTTGTCCGGCGCCCTGGGCGGTGGCCCACCGCGCCCTACCCTAACGCCGCTGCTGAATGTACCTGTTTGAGGTAGCAGGAGGCAAGGTTGTTCTTGGTCTTGGCCACGTTGGGGTCGTCGGGGCCGAGCTTGGTCTCGTAGATCTCCAGGGCGCGTTGGTAGTACTGCTCCACTTCTTCATACTTGTTCTGGAAACAAATACACATATATTCAGCATTGCTCAGACGCTTTCCATACAATCTCGCCGGCATTTGGTGAGGCCGATCAAGTCGCAATTGCAATATAATAATAATATTTTCTCAAACCTCTCCCCATGTGACATTTTGGGAATACTATTTATCTCAAAATATTCTAGTACAGTATATTCCAGTATAGTAGTTTTTCGTACATACGTAAAAAAGTTGTCGCGTTTTGTGTCACCGTCCGGCGCTATCAAGCCCATCGGGTGCATTTGTACCTCGGAAGTGTGCGGAAGCCGAGTTTAGCCAAAGGGACAGGCCTGATCATCCATCCACCATCATAAAAAGTTTGCGAGTAGTCAAATAACGTATAATGATGTACATAGAAACCACTAATAGATTTAAATACACTATAGACATTGTTAATAAGGAAATGCTATTATAGTTTAAATGAGTATTTTAACGACGTTGACATATGATTAAAAAAAACTTGATTATGACATTATGAGATATTTTATTCCTACCTTTCTTGATTACTATATATATAAGATTGACATTTGTTAGTTATTTCAATGCCTCTCTATAACATTTCTATTTTATTTAATGCCTCATTGTTTCGTTTTTACCATTTATTAACTTATTGACATTTTTTACTGTATTTGACATTATACTAACAATTACACGGTTCAACTCACGTATTCAATGTCACTACGGGCGACATGTTTCGAACTCTTCGGGAGTTCTTCTTCAGGATGAGTGTTTAATGAGTGAGAACTCCCGAAGAGTTCGAAACATATCGCCCGTAGTGACATTGAATACGTGAGTTGAACCGTGTAATTGTTAGTATTATTTCAACATGTCTCGCGAAAGTTTAAATTCGAGTATTTGACATTATTTATTGTAATTCTTTGAATCAAGAACCATTAATTAGCACGCTTGCAAATTATGTAGGCTGGGAGTCGGAGGATTCGAGAGAAACCAAAGAATGCGAAATTAAATTCCTTTAATGACGGAATTACAAAAAGATTAAAATAAATCAATTAAAATTAATTATATTTAACAGGTGCCTAATGGTCGATGTGAGAACCAAGAGTGACGAACACTAGTCTTTTGGGAAACGGGGCACGGTGTTGCGAAATGCAGAGTCGGCACCACCTGCATGGCCACTTGGGCGGTCGCTGGTTATGCAAGCATGTAACACCTCCATCCTCAGCTAGGCAACTATTCGAGATTCTTCGAGAATATTGCCGAGCCATGATTCACTTCTATGTTTCTGGGGTGCAGCTTTGGTTTATCTGGTGTCTGGTCGATGCCTTGTGGAGTGTCAGTTTTGATGGTTTCCAATGTATTTGATCGGCATCGTTTCATGAATAGGCGACGACCGGTTATACCGGCAGCAACTGTGCATGCGCAGAGTATGAGTAGGTAGACTGGTATAGTAGTATGATACAGGCTTAAGTGGTCGATCTGGCGTATATTCACGGGTAGTTGCGAGGATATCTTTTTATCGCTGGCGTGTAGGTTTTCCAGATTAATAGAGTTCAGGGTCACTGAAGGGGATGGCTCCTGAGCTCGCAATTCATCTATCGAAGTAATGTCTGGTAGTTCCATGATTTTTAATACATGCCCCTCAACCTGGTCGTTAGAGTTGGTAATGGTGTAATCTGGGGTTTTCAGGACGCATTTGTGCGGGATTTCAACAAGGTAGCTTCCCTGGATCGTTTTGAACTGTTCTTGGCCACAGGAGGTTTGTATTTTAGTCGGCTCTGGTAGACTTATAACGTATTGTCTGCTGTCGAGTTGTTGTACTGCTGGTCTAGTCAGGAACACTCTCGTGTGTTGGCAGGACGGGTTGAGCTGCTGCGAAGTGATGAGCTGGTACGTGCAGTCAAGTTGATTTTGTATCTTCTGATTGAGTGGTTCTTCGCAGAGATGCCATGATTTGACCTTCGGACATTCTGTCTCCATGTACATAGAATCCTGTTCATGAACCGCTATGTAGGGAGAGGGAGGTATTAGAACCTGATGATTTCTATTAGGTATTACTGCTAGTTTGTATAAATCATAGACTCTATCTACTGCAATCGGCACCTTAAAAACTAAAACTACTTGCTTATCGATATAGTATGATCCAACTTTAATTAGGTCATAATATTCCCTAAGATCTACTTCAAGGATCTCTCCCTTAGGGTAGAGAACCTTTACCTTATCTAACATGCTTTTAAGAGCATTAAAACTAAGTATCGCGTGCGGTATACTCGACGCCCGAATAAGAGCTAACGCATTTCCTAGCTTGTCCAGTTCTTCAGACAAGTTTTCTACATTATCATTCAGGATGACCAAGTATTGTGCCAAGTGTGCAAATCTAATTAATTCTGTCTCACCGTTCTTTTCGCTCTGAATGGCTAGCGTAACGGCCTGGGCAATTTTTTCTTGATTTTTAACTAAGTTATCTAATATCTTGGAGTGTTCCAGCATCCATTCTTTAGATAAACTGATATGATTATTAAATTCAGACTGTAATTTGTTTTCATTATTTTGAAGGGTTTTAATTGCAGAATTATATTTTATGGCGTCTGTGTAATCTAGATTTCCGGAAATACTTTTAATTATCGAGCCGAGACCATCTATGAGTCCTCTTTTTACACGGTCGGGTTCAAAAGTCCTCACCTGTTCTGAAACCCTTTCGAGCTTTGCGCTGAGAAATGATATGTGCGGTTCATATAGGGAAAAAGTCTTATTATTAAGTTGAGGTCCGAGGTTGAGTAACTGTGTTCGTACTATGTCAATTTTATGGTCAATGTCATTTAGGTCTACATGTTGTAAAAAGGCGTGGTAGTGGGAGACGAGTTTCGTCGGTCCAAGTTTGAAAGGGAGTAGTCCTGGTCCATTGTCAAGGCTTTCAAGTGTTACTTCTTCCGCCAGAGTCATTTGTAGAAGGTACGTCAGCAGTATTCTGTAACAATTTTGAATCGTTAGGGACTCTCTTAAGACGCGACTTTGCTACGGCACCTCTTTGTTTTTTGGTGTAAATATGGATAGGGAGGTCGGCCATTACAATGTCTTGAGTATATCGAGGAGCTAATTTTTGCCTACTGGCCATGGGGTTCCTGATAAAAACATGTTGATCGGGAGAATACTCTATTTCAGGGTCACGGTCCTTATTCCTTGCATCTGTGAGTTCGGTTCGGTGTTGTAAGGACGCTTCGTTGATGAGGTCGTAAACTTTTGTCATTCCTTGTCGATGGTCGCGTATGTACTGTTGTAATAAATGCTGAGATAAATCTATGTCAAAAGGATCGCGTGGGTCGAAATGTCCTGTTAATATATCCAATGGCCTACATTTAGTGAAACTATGAATGGAACTATTATACCCTAATAGAGCATAAGGCATAAGGTGTGAAGTCGGCTCCTTTGGTCGTTCTAACTTCAAAATTCGCAAGTGTTCGAGAATAGTTAAGTGGAATCGCTCTACGATCCCGTTATCATTAGGGGAGTGTGCAAGGACTTTATGGTGCTGAATTTTATGCAGTTTTGTGAATTCTGTGAAGAGTTGGTTCGAGAATTCGGGACCTTGGTCTGAGACTACGGTGAGTGGGACGCGATGGTGAGTAAAGTAAATCATAAGTGCTTGGATAACACTGATAGCAGTGCCATCTTTCAGAGGATATGCCTGCGCGTATTTAGAAAAAGCATCTACCAGGGTAAGATATTTTTCATTTTGTACTGTAAATAGGTCTATATGAACAACTTCGAATGGCTTGGTAGGTGGTGGGACGATGCAAAACTGTTGCCTAACAGGATTCCGGTCATACTTTGCTTGACCGCAAATGCCGCATTGAGTAATAAATTTGGTTACGTGTTCCTTCATCTTTGGCCAGAAGTACCTGTGGGACAAGGCCAGGTAACATTCGTTAATGCCACGGTGATTAGTTTTCCCAATATGGTAATTCTGAATGATTTCCTGCTGTTTCAAATAGTCCTTTACGTTCTCAACTTCTTTCTTGGTTAAATATATATTCATAGACGAGTTTCTAAACCGGTCTTGTAAGATGGGGACAATTTTGTACATAGCTAAAGGGGGGTAAACTATTATTCCGGTTTTGACTTTAGGGTTAATATGCTCGTTTACAGCGTTGACCAAATCTTCTTCGAGATTACGCTCGGATATCTGGATTGTGGTAAGGGTATGAGTGTCGAAAGGTTTTGTAACTACTGCTCGTTTCTTAATGTCACCTACGATCGTTAGCCGGATTTGCCTATTGAATTTATTCAAGGGATCATCTGTAATTGGTATTTCTAATATTGGATTTTCCGCGCTTGTGTGGGCAGTCAGGGTGGATGATCCTGCTTCAGACGGGGTTGTGCGGGCAGTGAGGGTAGATGATCCGGATTCGGATGGAGTTTTTTCTGAGTGATTCACTATCATAGAGCAAAGGGAACAGGTCTCTTCATTATGAATTTCTACCCGTGATAGTGCGTCAGCATTCTGATTATATTTACCTTTCTTATAGATTACGTTATAGGTATACTCACTCAACTTCAATCTCCAGCGAGTAAGTCTGGAGTTAAGATCTTTTAGATTTACTAACCACTGTAAGGGTTTATGGTCGGTGACAATCGTAAATTTGCGTCCGAAAAGGTACGGGCGGAAATACTTCGTTGCCCAGACGATTGCCAAAAGCTCTTTTTCTATCGTACTATAGTGGATTTCACTATCATTTAATGTTCTCGAAGCGAAAGCAATCGGCCTATCGGATCCTATGGGCCCTTGAGAGAGCACCGCTCCAATAGCAACATTGGAAGCATCAGTAGTCAAAATAAATTGCTTATTGAAATCGGGGTACTGTAATATTGGATCATTTACAAGTAGAGTCTTACATCTCTCAAAGCAATTAATATAATCAGGGTTTTCATAAGTTATTTTTGATCCCTTTTTGAGGCATTGTGTCATCGGTTTGGTAATACGAGCAAAATCTGGGATGAACTTCCTGTAATACCCTACCAAACCAAGAAATCGTTTTATTTCGGTTTGGGTTTTAGGCATTGGAAATTTCTGAATGGCGACAATTTTATCAGGGTTTGGTTTGATCCCATCTTTGCTGATTACGTGACCCAAATACGCGGTTTCTAATTTTAAAAATTCTGATTTGTCCATCTGTATTTTAAAGTTAGACTCACGGAGACGTTTAAACACCTTTTCTAAATTGACTATATGTTCCTGAAGGGAAGTACTGAAAACTATAATGTCATCTAAATACACGAGACAGACCGTGTTTTGTAAATCTCTTAAAACGTTGTCCATGACGCGCTGGAGGGTCGAGGGGGAGTTCTTGAGACCCATTGGCATTCTAAGGAACTCAAAATGGCCATGTTCTACATTGAACGCTGTCTTGGCTATATCCTTGGGATCCATCTCCACCTGATAAAATCCACTGGCAAGATCAAGCGTCGTAAAATATTGACAGTTACCAAGTTTGTCAAGTACATCTGTTATGTTGGGGATCGGATATTTATCGTCTAAGGTTTTCTCATTCAGTTTTCTAAAATCCACAACTATCCGCCATTTTTTCTTACCTGATGCATCAACTTTCTTCGGAACTACCCAAATGGGGGAGCTCCAGGCAGATTCGGATGGACGTATGATATTTTGTTCTAGCATCTTGGTAATCTGTTCCTTTACCTCATTACGGTGTATGAAGGGATAGCGATAGCTTTTACTATAAACCGGTAATTCATCTGTGGTATTTATCCTATGTCTTATCTTATTAGTGAAACTAAGTGGCTCGCCTTCTATGTAAAATACGTCAGCATATTGTGAGCATAGTGCTTCTAAATTAGCGCGTTCCTCGAGGTTCAAATGATCGGTGCGCAAGCGCGATAATACGTTGCGAGCGCGATCTGATCTTGGCTGTTTAGTGCGGCTGCACTCAACGTTTAATATTTCAGCCTGCACGGGACGATTCAAGGAAAAGATTACGTCATTCGGGGTTGGGTTTACAACTTCTAGTATGCCCTCGTTGTTATGTATCGTAGTAAAACATTCCGCTATAAAACAATCTGATACTGATTGACGCGGAATAAGCGCGTCTCCCTCCCGGCCGTTAATCGGGACTTTAATGAGTCGTGAAGAATTCGCAAGTATTACAACTTCGTATAAATTACAGTTCCTAGAATTATACATTCTTATAGGAATAGTCACACTTTTTGTAACTAGGACGTTATTTTTTAAATCAATATTGGATTCCCATTCGTTAAGTAAGTCTAGACCAATTAAACCATCGAAATAATTGTGAAATTTATACACGAAGAAAGTTACGTTGTTATCACTTTTAAACTCAGGGAAGCACGGTAATGTTACGGAATAATCGTTACGGCTGGTAGCATGCACATTCGTCACCTCGAACGGATCATATTTCCATTGTACGCTGGGGAAATATTTCGTAACCGAGTCGGGATTGATAAAAGACTGATTAGCGCCGGTATCTATAAGAAATTTCAGCGGCGGGTTAGCTATTTTTATATACGGTAATTGTCGTTGTGTCTGTAAGTTGAGTTCTATTTTTGTCTTCCTAACTCTGGATTTCTCCGAAAATCCTCATGCTGAATAGTGGGTTCTTCTTTTTTATAAGCTTCGCCTGCGGGGTTCGGATACGAAATCTCTGGATAATGAGGTTGGATCGCGGACTCGTCATAGTAAGTATCGTCAGTAGGGTACACGTCACAGTAGTTGTCCTGATAATATTCATTATAATAGTCGGTATAAGGTTCATAGTCCAGTGTATAGTCGTTGCACTCGGTAAAATTAACATCTCTAGATCTGAAATAATTATTCGGTTGCGGGTTCCTGAAATTGGACCAATTCTGAGTAGGTGGCAATGGCCTGGCTACGTAATGACTGACACCGCTCATAGGGCGCACGGTATTATTTCCATTGCTTTGGAAATTATTTCTAGGCCTGAATGAGTTTTCTTGTGGATTATAGTTAGGTGGTCGTGCTCCAAATATTTGCTGAGTACGGGTAAGGCCTTGAGGAGGCTGATTTAAATTTGGTGTCCATATTGGTCGGGATTGTTGAGGCAAAAACCTAGGGTTTGGTCGGGATGGACCCGGCAAATTAAACGCAGACTGTCTGAATGGTGGTACAACAAAACCTGGTGGTATTGGACCAATAGATATTTTGGATGGCTGAAAATCAGCTGGTTTCTTATCCAGCCGATCATTACGTTGCTGTAAATATAATGTATTCATTTCTTCGTGAACAAATTCTAGAGCCTTTTCTATAGTTTCGGGCCGCATACAACGAATGCGTGAGCCTACGGGGTCCTTAAGGCCTCGGACATACGCTTGAAGGGTCAACTTTTTATATAAATCGCGTTTAGAATCAATTGTAGACTGCACAGTTTCATGTAAAGTTACGTATGTCATAAGGGTACTGAACAGGTTTTGACATTTTTCATAGAACTCCTGAGGGGTGGTGTTCCCCTGGGATAAAAGCGCGAGATCGTTATACAAAGAGGTCTCATCGCGCTGGTCCGCAAAATTATTAATAAGTGCGTTGCGAATACCAGCCCAGCTTTCTGGGACTCCGTTCGCATTGATTAAGCGGGCGGCGGGCCCGGTAACTTTATTAAGTATACCATTTATAAGTGCGTAATTAGCCAATGCTTGATCGGGGCGAACAAACTCATCTACTAATTGATCACATAATTTAATAAATCTCGTGAGTACGTTAGGGTTCCCGTCAAACTCGGGTAACAAGCGCAGGGCTTTAAAAATTGAATCTAGGTCTGCCATACTAACTACTTCAGGTTCCGAGTCCGATTCAGAACTTAAATCAAAATTAATATTCCTAAGACCGTCTAGTAAAACGAATCTATTATTACTGCCTAGCCTAGGAGTGCTCGATTGCCGTGGATGGAAAATCTTTGAGCTTTAAAATAATTACCACTATGAAAGTACCTCCTTTCCTAACATAAGCAACTCTAGAACGATTCTAAAGTACTTACATGCACATTTCTGGCTCTCTGCGGTATCGAAGTTTGGATACTCCTCCGCCCACAGCTCGTAGGTTCCGCCCTCGACGTGATGACCGGATAGCTGCCCGGGCGCTAAGCGAGCGCGAAGTTTCGATTTTGGAAATTCGGTGACCGCTCGCGAACCGGCCCGCGAGGTACGTCTCTCGACTGCGCCAATTATGTAGGCTGGGAGTCGGAGGATTCGAGAGAAACCAAAGAATGCGAAATTAAATTCCTTTAATGACGGAATTACAAAAAGATTAAAATAAATCAATTAAAATTAATTATATTTAACAGGTGCCTAATGGTCGATGTGAGAACCAAGAGTGACGAACACTAGTCTTTTGGGAAACGGGGCACGGTGTTGCGAAATGCAGAGTCGGCACCACCTGCATGGCCACTTGGGCGGTCGCTGGTTATGCAAGCATGTAACATGCATGCAGGCTGGATACACCTTATTTCAAAATATTGTACACCTTTATAAACTGTATTCAGCAATTAACGATTTGTTGTAAGTATTGTATTTGTATTTGCATAGTGTACCTGGTTCTGGCACAGCAGCGCGAGGTTGTTGAGCTGCTTCGCCACGTCGGGATGGTCGCGCCCGAGCACGGCCTCGCGGATGCAGAGCGCGCGCTTGCACAGCGGCTCCGCCTCGCGGTACTTGCCTGGGGACAAACATACATTCTATTTACACTGATTGACACTTCACCTAAAGGTGTTTACGATTTCGAGCAGCCTCGGGTTGAGGCACGCACGGCTCACCCATTTTGCTGCCCAGCGTCGGTCTTTTGCCCGCGCTCAAAGGCGCCTCAAAAGGCACGAGGCACAAACGCGAGGCACGCACAGTGCCTCGCGTCATTTGGACGAGTATCCGAGCGTGCCGCGGACAGAACTACAAATTAGAACTTGTTTGTGGGCGAGGCGCGAATTTGAGCAAGTGGCTGAGCCGTGCGTCTGTAATAAAGTTTGTTCGTATATTTTCAAATGTAATTTGATGAAGTAAATGTGCACCACATGAATTACGATTTTTGTACAACTGCTTCAATTCATCCACCACCGAGGCGGTTTTTCCTTCTTTTTGTTAATAATTCGTTGAATTGTTATAAATGCAGCCGCGGCTGTCATCGTGTCTGCCGCCATATTGAAGGACGCACAATGTCGGCTCGCCGCGAGCACGCTGCCTCGCCCGCGCATGTTTATGCGCAACAATTTGGCTCGCGAGCATGCCTCAGGCTGAGCCGCTCAAATTTGTACGCACCTTAATAAAGATTTGCACGGTCGAAATTTCAACTTATTTTTGTGAACGAATGAATAAATAAATAAATATTAGGGGACAATCTTACACAAATCGACCTAGTCCCATAGTAAGCTCAATAAGGCTTGTGTTATGGGTACTAGACGACGATATATATAATAGATATAAATCCTTAAATACATAAAAAACATCCATGACTCAGGAACAAATATTCATGCTCATCACACAAATAAATGCCCTTACCGGGATTCGAACCCGGGACCTCCGGCTTCGTAGGCAGGGTCACTACCAACTAGGCTACAGAGGTCGTCAAATTAATAGATCGTGAGATCTATTAAGGGGATGCCTTGAATTGAATCGTACACGCCCCCTAGACAGAGACACGCTGATGCTTTCCGCCCACGAGAAAAAGAGATGTAACACTCTTCGGGAATCGCTGTTTTGGACAGATTTCGATAAATACCTAACTTAGTGAAGGTTTATTAAAAATTCATAAAGTGAGATTTTAGATGAGATAAAATACTATAGTATTTACTTGATTTTGTCGTAAAATAATGTATCGTTAGAGTAGGCTGAGTGAAAAAAGGAAAATACAGACCCAACTTTGGATTTTTTTTCTATCGAGGAAATTTTAAGCAATCATGTATCCATAAAATCAGATAGACAATCATATAGTCAAGAATCAAATGTCTGAAAATCAGACCTTATTGTTTCTTAATCTAGTCAGAACGGCGTTTCAAAGCACGCGATAATTTCCAATGCACCGCCTTAATTAGTTCATGTTTCACGTTCTGACAAGTATGCGAGTGCGAGAGTGACGAATGTCTTATCCACAACGATAAGTGATAAAATGTCAACCATGCTACGCCCGCTGGCTTGTATTTTACAAGCTTTTGTTTAGTTTCACCTGTCCGGTTGTCTGTCTGTAATCAAATCTTGCAAGTTAAATTTGACCCACTTTCCGGTGACCGATTGAGCTGAAATTTTGGGTATAAGTATAGTTTGGATGACAATTCAATATTATGGTACCATCAAGCTGATCTGATGATGGAGACAGAAGGTGGCCATGGGAATTCAGTACTCAACCGATGTAACCCCGTTTGGGCTCGTTAGAATCGTCTCAATGTGTAGTTGATGACGGTATACAGAAAAGTACAGTCGGCAATAAAAGCTTGTACCTAAAATGAATTTTTTGACAAAGCTTGTTTATCTTAACGCACAACAAGGAAAGCTTGAAGACATTTTGCAGTAAACAAGAATCGTTAGTATACATGAATGATTACAATTCATATCACCAAATCTTTTACGAGGGGCTGACATGATTGAAAATCAAAGATTCATTTTAAAAAGTTGATAAAATGCCTTCCGAGTTGTCTTAGGACCTACGATGCCGTATATGTATGTTTTTTTAAAAGACGTATAAATCACGCTGCACAGACGCCGCGCGCCGAAATTATTATATTGGGGATCACGCATCATTACACCGAAAGGTCAGCAGCTACTTAAGGCTATCGAAAATCTGAACCTAATCGTCATCTCGTCCGGTGAACCAACATACCGGCCAACTGATGTGAAAAAAATACCAGACTTGATCGACTTCTGCATTGTTAAGGGAATAGTTAACACATACTTCACATGCAAATCATTATTCGATCTCTCATCCGATCATTTGCCCGTCGAAATAATGTTAAAGAGGAATATCACAAGATCCACAAAGCCATGCCAACTACACATCAGGAAAACAGACTGGGGACAGTTCCGCGAGGCCGTAGCGGCGTCATTAAACATGGAGCTCTCACTTAAATCAGATGAGGAAATAGAGGAAGCTGTAGAACACTTCAACCACTGTGTACAGCTATCAGCCTGGCTTGCGACACCTGAAATTACAAATAATACTCACAATGAAAATAAGTACCCCACCAAAATCAGGGAGTTATTAGCTTTGAAACGTAAAACACGAAAAAGATGGCAGCAAACACGATACCCACCTGATAAAACCACACTGAACTATCTAACGTCCCGTCTAAGAGACCTGTTAGGTGAAAATCGAAATCAAAATGTTCAAAGATATCTAAAAGGTTTAGACACCACTGCAGCGTCCGACTACTCCCTGTGGAAGGCCACGAAATATCTGAAGCGTCCAATAGCATCTCAACCTCCTATACGTAAAGCTGATAACAGTTGGGCCGTGAATTCAAGTGACATTTGCTGAACATTTGAAAACGGTGTTCACGCCGAACCCAGACCAGGAATCCATACGAATGGAAGAAGTAAATGACTTTTACGTCACACCTGGCCATAATGCGAGTTATACCGAACGCTGCGAGATCGCAGGTGTTTGTGACCCGAACCGAAGAAGAATTCACCGCCCTAGGTACGAAATGTACTGTTTGCAACAAATAGACCAGTTGGATCCTCCAATACAGACATTCTCTAAACAAAAAGTAATCCAAGCAATAAAAAAGCTCGACCAAAAAAAGCACCTGGCTATTACTTGATTACAGCTAAAATCCTACACCTATTATACTAACATGAAACGCAATAAATTATGATTATGATTATGATTATGATCCTGCGAGAATTACCAAATGAAGGCATATTATTTCTGACCTACATTTATAACTCAATTCTTACAAAAGCAGCTGTACCACAGCAGTGGAAGGTGGCTCAAATAATTATGGTGCAAAACCAGGAAAATGCCTTGAGCAGGTAAAATCTTACAGGCCCATCAGTCTACTGCCAATTACGTCAAAAATAATGGAGATCCTATTCCTGAACAGACTTCAGCCAATAATAAAGGAAAAGGAGTTGATCCCCGACCATCAGTTTGGTTTCCGCCAAAAACATGGCACTATAGAGCAAATCTATAGACTTGTAGAAAATGTGAATTCTGCCTTTGAAAAGAAACAATACTATACAGGCGCCTTCTTGGACATCTCGCAAGCTTTTGATCGGGTTTGGCACGACGGCCTCCTGTTCAAAATTAAAAAGACCCTTCCAGTGAATTATTACAAATTCATCAAATCATATCTCGAAAATAGATACTTCTTTGTGAAGCAAGGTGAGAACGTAACGCCCTTGTACGTAATACATGCAGGAGTGCCACAGGGTAGCGTTATGGGACCAACATTATATCTCCTGTATACAGCTGATCTTCCATCTATAAAAGGGGTTATTACTGGAACCTTCGCTGATGACACCGCTATACTGTCCCTGGATGAATCCCCTGAGATAGCATCACTGAAGCTACAAAATAGTCTAAATGCAATCTCAGTCTGGCTTAAAGACTGCGCCAGTCTTAAGGCTAACGAGACCAAGTCTATTCAGGTCACTTTCACTACTCGTAAAGACACATGCCCACCAGTTACACTAAACGGAGTACAAGTACCCCAAGCCGATGAAGCGAAATACCTGGGAATGTACCTTGATCAATGACTGACATGGAGAAAACATTTATTCACCAAACGTCTTGCAATGGGACAACAAGTTCGCAAAATGTACTGGATGATTAGAAGCCCCCAGCTTTCCCTGGAAAACAAATT
Organism: Epinotia ramella; assembly: GCA_947578815.1. Classification (NCBI taxonomy): domain Eukaryota; kingdom Metazoa; phylum Arthropoda; class Insecta; order Lepidoptera; family Tortricidae; genus Epinotia; species Epinotia ramella. The sequence goes on along the minus strand of OX388214.1, from coordinate 2,555,843 downwards.
GCTGCTTTATACGTATAATAAAGCCAGTCTGGACTTATGGCCTGCAACTGTGGGAGACCGCAACAAAATCAAACATAGAAATTCTACAAAGATTTCAATCAAAAATACTACGTATAGTAACCGACGCACCATGGTACATGACAAATGATAGGCTGCATCACGATCTCAACATTAACAATGTTAAGCAAGAAATCAAAGACAGTGTAGAAACATACAAAACAAGAATATTGCAACATAAGTGTATAATAAAGCCAGTCTGGACTTATGGCCTGCAACTGTGGGAGACCGCAACAAAATCAAACATAGAAATTCTACAAAGATTTCAATCAAAAATACTACGTATAGTAACCGACGCACCATGGTACATGACAAATGATAGGCTGCATCACGATCTCAACATTAACAATGTTAAGCAAGAAATCAAAGACAGTGTAGAAACATACAAAACAAGAATATTGCAACATAAGTGTATAATAAAGCCAGTCTGGACTTATGGCCTGCAACTGTGGGGGACCGCAACAAAATCAAACATAGAAATTCTACAAAGATTGCAATCAAAAATACTACGTATAGTAACCGACGCACCATGGTACATGACATGACAAATGATAGGCTGCATCACGATCTCAACATTAACACTGTTAAGCAAGAAATCAAAGACAGTGTAGAGACATACAAAACAGGAATATTGCAACATCCAAACACACTGGCGAAGCACTTAATGAGTGAATTAACTCTACCCCGGAGATTGAAAAGAAGAATACCACAAGACCTATTAATTAGATAAATTATTATGAAAAGCAGACATGCCAGTGGACGCGACACGCCCTCAAGAAGAAAATACTCATAACCAATTGCTGAATGTCCGCGAGACAGATTGCAAGAAAATTATCAAAAAAAAAAGAAAAAGTATAAATTGTATAAAATCATTAAATATATCCCTTATTACTTTTTTTGGGTCACTGTCGTAGAAACGCACCACGTGGACCAACGGTTTTTTTACTGGCCATAATTTCTCGTATATTTGACGACTGAAGTTGAGGTTGGCACCAGTGTGTCGCTAATTTCGTCATGAGAAATCACCCAATTGAATATAAAACGTTTGTTGTACAATAAAGCTTTTTTTCATAATATAGGGTACATTTTCGCCGTCGGCTATTTACGTTCGCGGCAAACAACGCACCAATCTATGCGATTTTTTTGGCAAATGCGGCAATGCGTACAGGCGTTCCTGGTAAAGGCAGGTTAATTAATTCATTCAATATTAAAAAAATATTGACCAGTTCACTTTCAGTGGTATACTTTCACGCGTAGATTTGATATAACTTTTTAAACAATTAGTTAAATTTTTATTCGTAATTCCCGCGTGTGCCCTAAAGGAGCCCGGGCTCCGCTTTAACACCTAATCCCAATATTTGGCATAGGCACTAGTTTTAAGCAAGCGACTGCCATCTGACCTTCCAACCCAGAGGGAAAACCAGACCTTATAGGGATTAAACCGGTTTCCTCACGATGTTTTCCTTCACCGAAAAGCTAACGGTAAATAGTCCGTATATAAGTTCCGATAAACTCATTGGTACGAGCCGGGATAGCTATCATACTCCAATACCCAGGAAAATACATGGCTGTAGTCGATGAGGGAAAACGGGTGCAGCAATAAACAATCCCTGAAGAAGAACATTAAAAAGATGGGAAGATGACCTGCCAAAAGGATGGAGTAGCAGTGCACGAGATCGAGATCTCCGGCGCTCATTTTCATCATTAGAAGTGGCCTATGTCCGAGGGGACATCCCAAACCAGAAGATAGTTAATAATTAAACCTAGTTATTATGTTTGGCGAATAAAGGCTATTTTTATTTTACCTCGTTTCCCATAGAGCACAGCCAGGTTGTTGAGCGTGGCGGCGACCGCGGGGTGGTTCTCGCCGAGAGTCTTCTCGCGGATGGACAGCGCGTCGTTCAGCAGATTCGCCGCCTCCTTGTACTTGTTCTGGTCCCTGGGTGCAATAACGTAATTGTTACAACACCAGTCAACAACAACAACAACAACAACAGTGTCCTGCAAATGGTCGCCGATAGGCTAGACTCTGGCATCTTGGCGCGCTTCATGGACCTGCACGTCAATAGGGATATATGAGGCGCGGGAGGAGCCCTGTTAGTTTTATTGTTGTTTATTGTTTGATTTTTATTTATTTGTGTGTCTAACATAGTTTTTAAGACAATTTTACTAACAAATTTATGGAACCATGAATTCTGAAATGAGTGTTTTATTTTTTATTAAGTAGTTCATCGCTATCCACAACCTCTAGCTACCTGCCTTAAAAAAACTGCCAATGAAATGAGAACTACAACTGTAATAGAAAATGGAGTTTGCTTTATTGTCAAATCGATCAAAACAAATGCCAATTTGCAATGATACAAATTCCATTGAAAGAAAGACAGAAGAACAGGTCTGATACGTTTGTATGTCGCTCACATAGCACCACCAAGTCTTCGCACCATGATCAAGATGGTAATGGACTGACTTCTTCTCAAAGTTCTCAAGGACTTACTGGCTCAATGGTACAGCCACCTCATAGGGGTCCTGGCTCGCGTATTGAATGACTACACTGACCTCCGCAGGTGAACTAAGGTAACCAATGTAGCCCTCCGCTAAACTTAAGTGGCAGAGGGCACATTGCACGTAGAACCGATGGCATGGTGACCAGAAGGCGCAGCGTGGGTAGATCAGATCCCCCAAGAGGTGGACTGATGACCTGGTAAAGGGTAGCGCTGTGGCTTTTCCAGCAGTTCAGCAGTGGACGTCTTTCGGCCGGCTATTGGATGACGAGGTTGTGTAGTCACTGACCTGTAGACCAGCGCCAGTATGTTCAGCATGGTGGCCACATCGGGGTGGTCGTGGCCCGAGGTCTTCTCCAGGTCCTCGAGGGCCTGCTTGCACAGCGGGACGGGCACCTCGTAGCGGCCCTGGCTGGCGTACTGGATGACGAGGTTGTGTAGTCACTGACCTGTAGACCAGCGCCAGTATGTTCAGCATGGTGGCCACATCGGGGTGGTCGTGGCCCGAGGTCTTCTCCAGGTCCTCGAGGGCCTGCTTGCACAGCGGGACGGCCACCTCGTAGCGGCCCTGACTGGCGTACTGGATGACGAGGTTGTGTAGTCACTGACCTGTAGACCAGCGCCAGTATGTTCAGCATGGTGGCCACATCGGGGTGGTCGTGGCCCGAGGTCTTCTCCAGGTCCTCGAGGGCCTGCTTGCACAGCGGGACGGCCACCTCGTAGCGGCCCTGGCTGGCGTACTGGATGACGAGGTTGTGCAGGGTGCGCAGCCGCGCCGGGATCTCGTAGCCGGCGGTGACCTGCTGCGCGAACTGCGAGGGCGGAGTTGGGGACATAGCTGGAAACATGAATTCAGTTTGTTTATTTAACATCTTAGTTTAGGCTTTTTATAGTATACATCATTCTCATCGTGCCCAAGGAGATTTGGCGCAGGCCCTAGGTTTACGAAAGCGACTTCCATCTGACCTTCCAACCCAGGAAAACTAGACCTTACTGGGATATTAGACAGGTTACCCCAGCGATGTTTCCGGGCTCGTTTGAGCAGTACCGGGAAAAACGCTAAGAGGATGACACTATATAAGCCAATGCACGCTTTCCTCTACAATCTACATAAGGTTTTTTGCATGAAGTTTAAATATTAGAAGCAATGTAGGAGCTATTTTGATTTAGAAAACTCCCGTGAGTTTCCAACATAATAAAATTGCGTCACTCTTGACTTTGCGGTGGTCTAGCGACTTAAAAGGGACCACCTATTTGATTGGTAGAGGTGGCGCTGGCCACCACACCAGAACAAGGCATTTTTCTCACAAAAAAATCGCTTATGGTTTAACGACCGATTGCAAATTCACAAAAAAATATCGCTCGAAATGTATGTTTAGAACCGATACGCGGTTCTTAGTCATGAGTATGTATGAATACATTTTACGTGGTGGTTACTCACACTTGTTGCGGTTGTCATCATGGTCATCATCGGGGAACAGGTCGACCATGGGGTCGTCGCGCTTGATCTCGCTCTGCCCGCTGCGGCTCGTCTCTGACTCCTCAGTTATGTCACTGTCGTATTTGCTGTGATACAAATAATAATCGAATTTAAGGCAAGATAGAAGGGAGGCGAGACAGGGGAAGACCAAGACGTGCGTTTATGGACCAAGCTAAAGAGAAAGTTAATGTCGCGTCGTTTCAAGAGCTCAAAACAGAGGCCGAGAGAAGAACAGCATGGCGAATTCTCCAGCGACAAGAGCCCGGCTCTTAAGTTTATGATGATGAAGGCAAGATTGACATGCAACTGCAACTTACGACATGAGTTTTTTAATAATGTGTTCAAATCTTGTCAAATATTCGACAAAACTCTAGTGTTAACCAGTTTAAAAACAGTATTCACAAACTATCTAAAGTACGAACCTGTGCTGTGTGCCATTATTTAGGGCGTGTGCACAAATCACGCGAGGTTTTTCCGACTACTTTTTGCCCCCCCCTTGGTGATATTTGTTGAGGTTCTTGGCGTCATAGCGTCCATCAGCCAAGACTTCTTCTAGCAAATACCTAGAGAGCATCAGTCTTACCGTATGGAGGCCATAAAGTCCAGATGTTTGTTCTCTTCCTCCAACTGAGCGACTCTCTGCTCAGAGGCCTGCAGTCTGTGCTGGGCGGCGGCGAGCTCGTCTCGCAGCCATGCGTTCTCCTGGCAGAGCCGCCGGACTTGAGTGCGTAGCTTCTGTTTCTCGGCCTCCACTGACTGCAGGTGGGAGGCCAGGGCCATCATCACCTGAAATTAAAGGGGTTGTTTAATAAGATGTTTTTTTTTCGCACAACAATGGTCTTTAGATTGCGTGATATGTTAATAGGACATTGTATATATTATGCATATAGATATGAAGCCTCTATTAAACGCTTCATCGTCATAAATTTGAGCTGGTTTCTCGAGGAGAAGTAATTTTCGTGCATTTCTTTCCTGAGCTTTTTACTCAAGAATTACCAGGTCCATGTAAGTTCTTCAGGCCTTCGTGTCCTCTTTAACTTATGAATGTTATAATCAATTCAATTATTATAAAGAGCTAAAGTTTGTAGCTTTGCGAGTTGGTGTCTCCCCTACACTATCTCCGGATGAGTTGTTATCCGATTTCAAAATGACTTTTAGCAATATAAAAAAAAAATATAACCGAATTGAGAACCTCCTCCTTTTTTTGAAGTCGGTTAAAAATGGACAGATGGCAGGCACACAAAGGCTAAAATTTTATCCCGCTGTTCCACCTGGGTTCTGTATAATGCGTGGGCGGAGTACAGTCGCCATCACATACATCTGAGCGGTCAAAGTATTCACAAACGTCTGAACACGACTTTATTGTCCAAGCCATAGTGCATGTTCAGATATTTTGGAACACCCACATGTGAGGCTGACTGTACATCAGATCGACAATGTTTACACGCAAATAGCGCACGTTCGTGCTCCTATTGTGCCTCAGACATTCCCACGGCCGCCACTCTGCGAGTCAAGTGCATGGCGGCGAGTGGTGCAAGTGAAATAGTGCTGAATAACTAGCGGCCAATATTGGACTAGTTAGGGTTCCGTAGCCAAATGAAAAAAAACGGAACCCTTATAGATTCGTCATGTCTGTCTGTCTGTCTGTCCGTCCGTATGTCACAGGCATTTTACTGGAAAACTATAAGGTGTATTTGAATAAAATTTTCAGGATAGGTGTATTTTGTTAACCGCTACATAGTTTTGTAACTTTTTCGAGGGGTGCACTCCTTTTTTTTCATTGCAAGCCCATGTGTGCCACATCAATCGATAGTCCTTTCAAAATAAATATAAGGTTTCTCAGCAACTTTTTTGATTAAGTGAATAGAGTCGGAGATAATCTCCTCGAAAGTCACTAAAATTGTGTCCCCCCACCTCTAATTTTTGAACCGTGTATTTTAAAAATATGAAAAAAATCATGCTCATAGGGCTTATTAAATTCTCTCAGCGAAAATTGGTTTGAATAAGATCGGTTCAAAGGTTTTTGAAATATTTCTAAAAAACTGCCTGCCTTAAAGAAAAGGACGTAAGTGCCATAAGATTTCAGTAACGATACGACCTTTTTAATAGGCACGGAACCCTCGTTGTGCGTGGTCCGACACGCACTTGGCCCTTTTTTTTTTCTTACGACGGTGGCATCAATCATACGGCCCACCGGGCAGCAGATACCGTCGCATATGGACGCTTACGACACCAGAAGACTCACAAGCGCTGTGAAACCGCCGAACCTTTATTGATGTTATGTAAATGCTAGATTTTTTAATGTAGTCATCAATGCCACTAGCGACTTACGGCTGGTGCTGTATATCGTACAATAATACTGTAATATTTTATTCAAATACAAGGGAATATTACGTGAAACCAGCTTCAGTAAGCTTTTGGATCTCTTCCAAAATTTTGCACGAAAGCGCCAAGGCTTAAGCGTTTCACTCCTTTTTAACCCCCGACGACAACGAGGGGTGTTGTTATCACTACATAGTATAAAACAAAGTCGCTTCCCGCTGTCTGTCCTTATGTATGCTTAGATCTTTAAAACTACGCAACGGATTAAGATGATAGATATAATGATTCAAGAGGAAGGATTATATGTATAATAAAGTACCCGTGCGGAGCCGGGGCGGGTCGCTAGTTATGTATATGTGTGACTGTTTGTGGCATCGTACCTGCAACGGATGAACCGATTAGACCGGTTTTGGAAATCGAAATTATATTCTATCGAGATGGTTCATAGCTACATATGTTTGATGTTCGGACAAGATTCAAATGAGCGTATCATGTATTGACATGGACCACTTTCAGAATTTCAAAAATACCGCAGACCCCTGTTGAAGCCACTAAGGCTTTAGTGTCACGATGACCGTCGGTCGGCGCGCAGGCTGCGCGGCGCAGCTGTTGTATGATATGCTGACGATCGTCAGCGCCCACCGCTCAGCGTTATTCTAAAACGCTCCCTCAAGGCCGTACATATTAGCCTGTCAGCGCCGACGGTCAGCGTGACACTAAAACCAGCCTAATAATACCTACGTACCTACCTTTACCTATTGACCGCCAGCTGACGAAGTGACTCGCCATGTCACGGACGCCGCCGACGTTAAATGACGACCGTCCAAAAACCAATAAAATACACTTCTAGAACTATTTTATAATGTTTGGCATAATAATCTTTATTTTATGGCTCTGGCGTCAGGGGCACGAATGGCACGATTTTCCGATGACGTGAACAGCTGTCTTTGGAGGTGAAAGGGTTAAGAGTAAACGGACTGGCCGTGGAACCCTAGCAATCATGTCACGGACCCCTAAGGGATCCATGGACCACACTTTAAGAAACCCTGAATTCGTCTAGCATCGCGTAGGTCGTGCTAACCTGTGATTATATGCGTGCCAATGCCGTCATGAGACATTTCCACGATATGGCCGACAACATAATTATCTCTAGCCAACTCAAGACTCTTGGACCACACACCCACGCGTCATCAGCCTCACAAGCAGGCTTTGTGGCTCGAGGGCCCAGTCATCATTTAGGGGGAAACTTCGTTTCGCACCCCCGTGCAAGCCGTTAGGGGCTAGACAAAGGCAGTAATTAGTTGGGTGTACTCATTATGTTTTACGTATGGGGAGGCTGAAATGGGATGTCCGGAATGTGGTCAGTTATAAGAATAGTTGAGTTCTCGACTGGAATGTATATATAAAAGACGATTGTTCTATTAAGAATTAATGGATACCTAATGCATATAATGAATGAACTTGGATATGGATGATGATGACCCTACGATTTGTCAGTCTATGATGGTCGATTGTACAGTCGAGTTCTCTACAGTTCTATACAGACAACCTTTCAAAAATATCTACATATGTGTCTTATGTCAGTAACAATAAAGTCTCTGTATATATATTTTTGAAAGGTTGTCTGTGTAGATATTGGAGAACTCGACTGTACCGACTGATATATAAAATTTCCCTTCTTAATCGTTGCTTGAAAACGTCCTCAGTTCGTGTAATTTCAGAGGGGTAATTGCGTAACTTTCCGAACGAGTGTTGTGTTCCGAACGAGTGGACAACTCGACTGTCGGTTTCCTAAACAAAATATTACATTTAGATTTACCTAAGGTACGTACGAAACGCTACGCAACATGAACCGAACTGGTTATTGATTTATTTATTACACATTAGCTTCTGCCCGCGACTCCGTCCGCGTGGAACTCGTTTATAACTCCGTACAAATTTTGATGCAAAGCAAGATGTCCTTTCCCAGGACTCACACTATATCTATACCAAAATTCATCGAAATCGGTTATGCGGTTTAATCGTGAAGAGGCAACATACAGACACACTTTCGCATCTATAATAGTATGGATTTTGAAATGTTGTCAATTATTAAAGTATAAAGATCTCCAGAATCTTCCATTGACGCGCGGCTGAAAGCCCTCAACACTGCAAAGGACCGCGGAGCATCATTTAGGTCGCCAGCCCGAGGGTGTAGTGTAGTGCGAGGCTGCGAGCCCTTTGAATTTTACACCGCCCGAGATGGATTAACGGGTACACAGGTGTATAATGTAGGGCGGATAGAGTGGATTTTATGTAAAGTGCCGTTTTTAAAGGGGACGCAAAATGAGCCAGGGAAAACCCAGTAAAAGAAGGCTTATTCTTCAATATTTCCTTATTTCTGGCTAAGTAAATACTATCTCAAAATAATTCTTGAAGAGGGGCGTTTTTCAACTTAAAAACTGCACGACTCAAAAATTTGGAGGCGTAAAAGCGTCTGTTTTACTTTGCGCATTTTTGCCTGAACGCGACTACTCTAGTCGCTTTTTCCACTGCAGCTTAGTTTCTCAGTCTTGTTTGTATTTTCATTACGTCTCAATTATTCTTCTCTGTAGGAAACCCATTGCAATCGCGAAAGAGTAGAGTACGCAGGTTAGGTTCGTTAGGTAGCTTCAAATGCCCGAAGGACAAACTGCCCAGTACAGGAGCCACGCGCAGCGGGGCGCCGTCGAAACTGTTCAATTGCGAATAAAATGAATTGAAAAAGCGTTTGTAAACTTGTGAGACCTAAAATTTCGCTTCCATAATATAGTGAGAAAGGTAAATTTTCAGAATGGGAAATTATGCGACTAGGGAAAATGGGAAAATAAAAATTTGTTACAAGAAAAATTGCGTAGCCTTGTGTGATTGAATATAAATATGCCTTAGTTTGATTGTTATGTAAATGCGAAGTATTGCATGTCTATTACATTTACAGTCACTTCCTTGTTGTCGGGTTAGCTTCAAATTTGTTACGAGTATTCATGCATTTTATGCAATAATTATAAAGTACCGTTATCAACGAAATTTGTATTATACAGCAATATTTATTAGCACATAGCACGTAGAACCGATGGCAGTTGGGCGGAAAGGTTCTCGAGTGGCGACCACGTACCGGAAGGCGCGGCGTGGGTAGGCCCCCGACAAGGTGGACTGATGACCTGGTAAAGGTTGCGGGAGTCCGCTGGATGCGGGTGGCGCAGGACCGGTCGCTTTGGCACTCTTTGGGGGAGGCCTATGTCCAGCAGTGGACGTCTTTCGGCTGATATGATGATGATGATGATGATTTATTAGCAATGCTCGGCTGGAAAAGACTAGCTTGCTGCCTAGCTAGCTAGCGTGATCGTGTTTATTGTATGACGTAAACCATTCGTCCCTTACTAGCACGTATGTGTATAAGTGCGAGCGGGACGCATGCTTTATGACCGACATAACGCGATCATGCTAGGTTGGCGTCCTGATTATATACCTTCCTATCCTTTACATAACACATACCGGATATTATTGGAGATGTATGCGATGCTTAATGCCTTAGTTCGATGTCTGCAATGAGGGGTTTATTTGGTTGTGTAATCTATACTGAATATTATAAAATTTATAAACGTGAAAGCTTGAATGAAAATTTGTTACTCAATCACGGAAAAACGGCTGAGCGGATTAAGATGATAGTTGGCATGGAGATAGATTATAAACTGGATTAAAACATAGAATACTTTTTATCCCCATAATCGTCGTCTAAAGGGATACAATTGGGGATGGCCGGTGAGTTCACGCGGTCGAAGTTGCGGACCAATGCTTGTTTATAAAGTTAAGATACCATTGTGGCTAAGTTCTACATTTCATCTTCACCACCACCGACCACAAGTAAACCAATACGTTCTGAGCTGTTATTCTGAACGCTATCCCTCATCTCACCTCAAACAAAACCAGTGTAAACCAAACCTCTGCTTACGCTTAGTTATAGTTACTAGAATCGCTGCTTCAAGATATACCAAGGGTGACGGGTGTGGTGAGATAAAAACAAGTACGTAACAGAATAGCATAGCAGATGTCAGTGCGCAGCATACGTGGTACAAATGCCATATATAGATGTTTGCATACGTTAGTAATTGGGTTAGTTGGGAGCAATTTAGTCTATTAAATATACATTAGGATAATGTAATGTTTGCGAGTTGATATCGAGGTAATGCACTTTTAATGTAATAGATAGTGACGCCTTTTAAAAGTAATCACTGTTAATTGAATCGTCAATCGAAAATATGTGACAACTTGGCCTGTATTTGATCCACTGAGTCCGAATGAATTAAATTGGTTGGTAAATTTTCGGAAGTATGTAGTAACATGGCATTCAAAACTATAACTAAATAGCCCTAAAATTAAGGGGCTACCCGAGGTTTTCATCGACTTTTGACAAGTTTTGAATCGTATCTCCTACTTTTGCACTACAGATAGAATTATAAATCAAACGGCTATCGGTTCTTCAATCTTTTATCTCCATTTTGGTTCACCGGATTTTGAAACAAATGAATACTTAATTTAGTATGATTTTTTTAAACATTGTCTAAAAAAACACTTATTTCGTATCTCTATTGACGTGAAAGATCTAACATATACGGAATCTACATATTTGGGTTCGTCTGTGACGTCTCTAAAAATGGTCCAGGGTTTTCATTTTAAACCAATTAACACAAAAGTTATGACCAGAAAACCAGTTTTTTGGCCTAAAATTGTTCAACTTTGATGCCAAATATCTCGAAAACAATGAACTTGAAGTAAATATGGGATACTATATTGCTTAAAGCCGTTGTTGTTAATATAATAAGCTACAAAAAACATTAGAAAACCAAGGGATTCAGATCGAAGGTCATTGGCGTATGGGAGCCCCTTAAAATCAATTCACATGTATGCTCGGCCCTGTTCAAGCCCTACGGCGATGATGCAACACTATACTCGGCCTCCATCCCACACAGAGCTACAGTCGTATTATCTAACCGCGGTTACAATGGGAACGGAGGTGACAGTTCTGCCGTATAAATATGTCAAAGTTTATATGTACTGACAGCTATTCCATTCTCAAACTAATCGCAGTCTAATAATATTTACCCGTGCCTCATCATTCTCATGTTCAGTGTTAGCGGCAGGCCCGGCTAACAGCAGCACTGAGGGCTTCAAGCCCTGCGGCGATGATGCAACACTATCTATAATCCTATACTCAGTCTCAATCTCACACAGAGCTACAGAGCTGCAGTCGTATTTACGGGTGCGTAACGATCGATATAAAAACCTTTGATATATTTTCACTGGAAATAACGATTAAAGGATATAATGCACTTTTGATATAACAACATTTGATATATTCTCATGTAATATAATTATCAACAGATATAATGTACTTGTAATATAACAACTATTAATATAACAGTCATAAAGTATAACATACATGGGATATAACTTTGTTCGATATAAAACTCAGTTGGTATGATGTACTATTGGCATAATCTGGAATACTTACTACTATTATTTCTTGCCAATTTTACTCTAAGGCAGGTTGGTGTAGGTACGACGACGAGTAACCACCGACACACAACAGTATAATAGCCACTGATAAACTGGTAACACATAGTATATTATCGTATAAGGATTATAATATAGAAAATTAGGCTAGGGCAGCCACAAAATGGGGGGCTCGGGGGGCCAAGCCCCCCGCAGTAAAAACACGACAAACAATTGTAACAATGGTATTATTTGTAGGTTAGGTTAGGGTTAGCTTGTGTCCCTTAGAGCGGAAATAGGCATTCGCGGGGTGACGTCGACACGCTGGCGGTTAGGTTAGGTTAAAATGATTAACGTGTGTGTGAAAAAGAAAATGATATCTTACAAAACATTATACCACTAATACTTATATCCAATATACATTATATCCATTAAACGTTATATCAACAATGTATTATACTATTTTAACATTATACGCCATGAAATTATACTGATTGTTGTTATACCAAAAGTTTATTATGTCCCTTCAGTGATTACTTATATCCACTGAAATTATATTAAATGTTGTTATATCCAGTGAAAATATACCAAAAGTAGTTATACCAATCATTACACACCCCGTATTTACCTGTGCCTCTCCAAGCCCCAGCTCGATAGCGTCGATGCTCTTCCTAACCAGCGCAGCCTTCTCGTGCTCATGCACAGCTGTTGGCCGCTAGCCCGGCCAACAGCTGTGCATGTTCAGCACTGAGGGTTTCAAGCCCTGCAGTGATGATGCAACAATATACTCAGCTTCTGTCCCACACAGAGCTACACTCGTATTTACCTGTGCCTCTCCGAGCCCCAGCTCGATAGCGTCGATGCTCTTCCTAACCAGCGCAGCCTTCTCGTGCTCATGTTCGGTGTTAGCCGCTAGCCCGGCCAACAGCTGTGCATGTTCGGCACTGAGGGTTTCAAGCCCTGCAGCGATGATGCAACAATATACTCAGCTTCTGTCCCACACAGAGCTACACTCGTATTTACCTGTGCCTCTCCGAGCCCCAGCTCGATAGCGTCGATGCTCTTCCTAACCAGCGCAGCCTTCTCGTGCTCATGTTCGGTATTAGCCGCTAGCCCGGCCAACAGCTGTGCATGTTCGGCACTGAGGGTTTCAAGCCCTGCAGCGATGATGCAACAATATACTCAGCTTCTGTCCCACACAGAGCTACACTCGTATTTACCTGTGCCTCTCCGAGCCCCAGCTCGATAGCGTCGATGCTCTTCCTAACCAGCGCAGCCTTCTCGTGCTCATGTTCGGTGTTAGCCGCTAGCCCGGCCAACAGCTGTGCATGTTCGGCACTGAGGGTTTCAAGCCCTGCAGCGATGATGCAACAATATACTCAGCTTCTGTCCCACACAGAGCTACACTCGTATTTACCTGTGCCTCTCCGAGCCCCAGCTCGATAGCGTCGATGCTCTTCCTAACCAGCGCAGCCTTCTCGTGCTCATGTTCAGTGTTAGCCGCTAGCCCGGCCAACAGCTGTGCGTGCTCAGCCCTGAGGGCTTCAAGCCCTGCGGCGACGGTGCGGGCGCCAGCCACCATCTCCTCCTGCGACATCGCCGTCATCCTGCCGAGCGATTCGATCTTCTTTCTGTGGACAATTGAAAATCGTATTTAGTATGCTATAGTGAAGGTTACATCGGCTCCAGGTTGATGCCTTTTGAGCTCAGAGAGAAATACTGATGCCAAAGCACATAATAAATAATAGTACGTACAGAAGGTTCTCTGTTAACAAATCCCCTTTAGGTATGCCGAACGAGCTACACTAAACGTGGCCATCCCTTTCTAGCGCATGCAACGCGCTGCGATAGAACGCGTGCGTGCCGTAGCAGCGCTAACATACCCCTTGGGGCCGGTAGGCGGTAGATATACGAGGGACGGCTGAAAAGAAATCTACCTAAGTATGAAACAAAAGACTGTCATGTATGTATTTTTTTTATTTTTCAATATAGTCCCCTGCTAGTGAAATACACTTATTACATTTGTCAAATATTGACATTAACCCATGAAAAAAAAAATCTTTCGGTTTCTCGTCAAAAAAGTCACTAACTGCAGCCTTCATTTCGTCATCGGTCAGAAATCGTCTTCCTCGGAGATCTTTTTTGAGGTGTCTAAATAAAAAATAGTCGCATGGGGCTAGGTCTGGACTGTAAGGTGGATGGTTAACGGCATCGAACCCTAATTCCTTCATGGTAAGCATTGTTGTGCGGGCGGTATGCACAGGTGCATTATCGTGTAAAATCAGGATCCCTTTGCTAAGTTTACCCCTCCTCTTTTCTTTTATCGCGTCTCGTAACTGATGCAGTAAGCTGGAATAATATTCAGCATTCATTGTCCTTTTTTTTGGTAAATAATCTATTAGTAAAATTCCTTCTGTATCCCAAAATACGGTAGCCATAAGTTTGCCTGCCGACGGCCTGACCTTAAACTTCCGAGGAGGCTTCTCATCCTTGAATTTCCACTGCAAAGACTCTTGTTTGCTTTCGGGGTCCCACTGTCGAATCCAGGTCTCATCACACGTCACCATTTTAGAAACAATTTCTTCCTCATTACCTCGACTCATTTCCAAAAACTCCTCACAACATTTGACACGTCGGTCCTTGTCAAACGCCGTTAACATTCTGGGGACCCAACGTGCACTCACCTTGGACATATTCAGATGCACATGAATTATCTCATTGACTCTTTCTTTACTGATGCCCACATCTCTAGCAATCTCCCACTGCTTCACTCGTCGGTCTTCTAAAATTATTTTTTTAACTTTGGCTACATTTTCGTTTGTAACGGCAGAAACCGGCCTTCCACTACGAGCGTCATCTTCCAAGCTCTCACGACCGAGTTTAAATTGTTTAGACCAAAACTTTATAGTAAATTCGGAAGGGCACGAACTACCGAACACACACATCATACGTTCTCGGATCTGTGAGGGAGTATTTCCTTCTTTTGTTAGAAATTTAATCACTGCACGATGTTCAATTTTAGCGATATTCATTTTTTCAACCGATATGTCGCAAACATTCGAGAATTGTAGAAAAATGGAACGGAAAAAACAAATGAACGTCAAATAATTCAAAAAAAGAATAACCAAAGAACAAGAATGCATTTCAGCCAGTATCATTTTCGCATATTTTTTTAACCAAGGAGATTACTTTTCAGCCGCCCCTCGTACTTGTAGCGGCGCGACCAAATCACGGAGTGGGTAATTAATAAGGTAAGTTAAGGTAATTAATAAGGTAAAGGTAAGGTAATTTTTTCAGTTTACCCACCGACTGTTTGATATTACGTATTTGTTGTATTAGAGTTATAAACCGAAATAGTTTTCGGTAGCAGGTTACGGGGCTGGCAGGGGGGGCTATTTGACGACCGGTTAGCCTAGTGGGTAGTGACGCTGCCTAAGAAGCTGAAGGTCCTGGGTTCGAATCCCGGTAAGGACAAGTATCTGTGTGATGAGCATGAATATTTGTTTCTCAGCCTTGGATGTTTTCTATGCATTTAAATATTTGTGTCTATTAAATATATCGTCGTCTAGTACCCATAACACAAGCCTTATTGAGCTTACAATAGGACTAGGTTGATTTGTGTAAGATTGTCCCTTAATATTTATTTATTTTTTATTTTATTGTAAGCCAAATTAGGCTTACTTAAGGGTCAAGGACATGTTTGACGCTTATTTTTTTCTGGTATATTTAGTATATTAGTGCCAAGGAAACTGGTTTTCCGTAGGCCATCTGTAACATTTAGGTTTTAATGAGCCTGACTTAGATCTATGCCTATTCCTGGCTCAATGCTAATTTGATCTATGCCTAGGTCACACGCGATGAATATCTGGCGAGTCTATGGATGTACATTAGACATTACAGAGTGCTGCCTGGAAAAGGACAGCTACTCGGTTTCTAGTATTGTCACTATAGTCCAGTCAATGAACCGACAACTTGTATGGAACATTTTTTTTTTAAATAATTTATAATAGCTTACCTTTTCTGTGTAACGGATATATTATCAATGAAATAGTTACCCAGCGACAGAATCCGACAAAATTTCAGACATCAAAAAAATGATAAATTAACTAGCTTATAAAAAGTTAGAAAAAATATTAATAAATATTTTTGTCCCTATGTTGGTTCATTTACATTTGCTTTATAATATTCAAGTTAAATCATACAAAAAAGACAATGCATGCTTCATTTAAATCTAGATAATTACTTCCGGGTGGAAAGTTTGTCGGATTCTTGAATACTGCTGCAAGAATAACATTTTAAAATGAAATCCACCAAAATTACGCTATTATAAATTAATGTTTTTCTAAACCGTATTTTGCCTGGAGTACTAGCCTACTAACTGCTGTCTCGCCGCAGTTACAGGGAACCCGTATATGCCCTCCAGTGCTGTAATATGAGAATTACACTAATCGTTTATACGTCGGATATTCTTCGGCATAATTACCTATTTAAATGTAATATTATGTACAAAAACTCGTTATTAGCCCGGCGCAAAACATCCATATTTCACGTGTCATGCAAAAAGGTGTAATTTCCATATTAACTCCATATATTGATACAAATTATAATGGGATCGCGTGTCTAACAGACTATACACAAACAGCAAAACGCTAGACTGACCATTATAGTCCTTACCTCGTTGTAATAAGTTCCATGAATAGCCAGTTAACTGTGTCGTCGATGGTACAGTCAACGCCAAATATACATTAGTCGCCTTATTAAATGAAAAAAATATAATATATGTTATTCTGGAAGTAGACCGGAAAGGCACTTTTACAAGTCAAATTCTACCTGAAAAATAAGAATATTTTCAAGAAGAAACTTACTTTTTGCCAAAATTAATCGCAACACAATGATTGCAGGAAGCTATTTTATTATCATCATAATCATGTCTATATACGTCCCACTGCTGGGAACAGGCCTCTCATGGACGACAGGGAATGGGCAGAAGGACGCTGACCCAGTGCGGATTGGGGTCTTGACATATGTATATCTTATACACTTAAAAATAATTAAATATTTCTGGCGTCGACTGTACTATCGTCCAGAAATCTACGCTGCGTTCGCGAAACGATGACATCAATTCTACTTCGAATGAACGGATGAGTCATTCGGTTGTAGATATATCTAATCAAAGAGATTGCACGAGCAGCTTGACATTATTTGAATATATCAATATTGTCCTTGGGGAGTTCGTGACGTTTTCACGCTCACTCGTGATTCGGCAACCATGTGTTTATCAAAATGGTTTTAGGCCATTTTTTTGCACACAGTAAGTAAGAAATAAAAAAGGCTCATATTTGTCTTTATTCATACGGCGCTAGCCACATAGAGTGCGTTATACCTACCTATAAAAAAAAGTGAAAAAAATATTATCAAGAAGGATGAACTTAGAATATACGGCTCGAAAAAGCGCGATATTTAGCAACCATTATTTGTTGAATAACGACGACGTTTGACGACCGGTTAGCCTAGTGGGTAGTGACGCTGCCTACGAAGCTGAAGGTCCTGGGTTCGAATCCCGGTAATGGCAAATATTTGTGTGATGAGCATGAATATTTGTTTCTGAGTCATGGAAGTTTTCTATGTATTTAAGTATTTATATCTATTATATGTATATATCGTCGTCAAGTACCCATAACACAAGTCTTAATGAGCTTACTATGGGACTAGGTCGATTTGTGTAAGATTGTCCCCTAATATTTATTTATTAATAACCCTCTGTACTGTGTTCACGAGTTCATGGAGATATTTTTTTAAGTAATTATTTGATTTAGTGACACCTAATCTGATACTATTTCTTGTGTAACATTTACGTTGTTTTCTACTTTGAAATCGTAATACGTAAATTGACATTGTTTATTTTTGTTTAAAATTAATTAAATTTTTATTTCTTATTATTGACGATCGTGATAAGAATTCTTACACCCCAGGCCAAAAGTATGGAAACAAGCGTATATGACAATAGAAAACGTTAATTTTCACACGAAAAGTTTTTATTTAAAATAAACAAATATATACAACAATTTACGAAGTTTCTATTCCTATTCCTATAGACTATGTGTGTTGTTTTCAATATAGACCTAAACTTTGTTTTCATTGATGTATCCGCCTTTTGCTTTCATAACTGCAGCACACAATCTCGGCATTCTTTGAATCAATTTATCGATGGTATTTTGTTCAAGATTAGCCCAGGCTGTTGACAAATTCGTCCACAGCTGATTTTGAAGTTGGACATGTTTTTCTTATCTGCCTGTCCAGCTCGTCACACAGTAATAATTGAAACACGAAATATCAAAGAAAACAACTTTGTTTCCATACTTTTGGCCTGGGGTGTATAATTATGACATTGTATGCGAATCTATATTGTAATTTTTATCTCGAAATTAATAAATCTAAATCCATGATGAAAATTTGTAACAAAAAAAAACAAATGCCTGTTCGAACAGTCCACAACAACTACATGCAATAGGGCCTTTACTTAAGTTGTTTACCCATCCTAATGATATAATACAGGGGTCGACAACAGGCGGCCCGCGAACCATAACATAACAAATTATTGGCAAGTGCGGCCCGCGTCAATTTGGTTAGTTACTATGTGGCCCTTAGCTGCTAGAAGGTTGTCGACCGCTGATATAATAGATAAATCGCCGCCTAGTTACATAGGGTTTTTTCCTTGATCGATCGCTATGTCACGGGTTGATTGAAAAGTTGAATAGTGCTTCATGTACACATACAACAAATCAATAGCTTTGTAGACAGATGTATACTTGAAAGTGCACAAACATATTAAGTTCATCTCTTTCTAGTCTAGGTTAATGTAAAAAGAAAAGTATCTGTAAGTACCCCGTGTGCGACACCACACGGGATACTTACAGATACTTTTCTTTTCAAATCAATTGAATTCAAGGTTCAATTCAATTCAACATTTATTCATGAACAATACAATGATTGTTAACTAGGATCACGTACATAATTTTGACATATATTTAGTAAAAACTAGTTTTTTTTAATCTTGTGCAAATATTTCTTTAATGCTATAGAAGCATCCCCTCAACAAATATGCTTTCAATAGGTTACTGAACGCGAAACTGTTTGTCATTTTTAAGTCAGTGGAAAGCTTATTAAAAAAAATTCACGCCGCTGCTCGGAAATGTGGCAAAAGATGGTCAGAATTCAGGCTTCAAAGCTGAGAGTTAGTTGGACATCGCACGAACAGGTAAACTATGAGTTTAAACGGTCCAACACTGTTATTGTTGGACAGTTTGAACAGCGATTCCCTTAATCACAGCTCCCGCGTACTAAAGGACAGGGTAGAAGTGTGGTGTGGGCGATGAGCTAGCAACTTATCACTGCGATATCACATTTAGTCAATATTTTATAACCACATTTATGCTATAAGTGGCACTGGAACATAAGTTTCATGTGCTCTGCTTACCTCTATTGGGAATGAAATCGTGAATATATGTAGGTATGTATGTATCTGTAAATACAGCATGCTTGCACTGTTCGCCTTTCTCCGTTAAGATTTAATCAGTAGTGTTAGTTGTTACAGTTATTATTATAGCCTGACTGTGCAACCGCGAAACGCAAAGCCATGAATAGTATTGGAATTACGTTTTAAGATATTGAGTGTGAAACGCTGGAGATCTTTCTCGCATTTAAGTGCTTTTTAATAGTTAACACAAATATGTAGCATAAACTTACTTTGCGAATCATAATTAGAGTCGGGTAGCGAGATATCTCGCTCGAGGCAATTAATGTTAATTTTTATGATGTCTAGTAAAATTGCATTAAATGTGTATGGTGAAAATTTGACAGTTAAACTCATCAATAAGGGAGTGGATCTTCTGTACCATTACATATCTATGATGGAACGTAGAGTACAATAGTATAAGAAATCGTGTTAGTGAGTCATTCATCAAAGCAATGTCGGTAACATCGACAACACAGTAAACTGACCAATCATAAACCTTATGGCAAGGGAATAAGGTCTACTAGTGGACACTCCAGCTTGTCTTAGTTTGTATTCACGCACGTGATGCGCAGATGTTTGGATTTACTCATTAATCAGTGCAAAAGCGGTTCGAAATAGAACTCGATTTAGGTAAAATGGGGTTAGTTAGATTAAGATCGTTAGTTCTATCGATCCGGCTCGAAGGACCAAATTAAAAGTGTTTGTATTACGTAACAAGTAGTTAAAATACACGCCATATATGTTTGCGTCTCTGAAGTTAACCTCAAGTCGCCCCCCTTAAGCCGCGTCCGCTGCGCCGTGTTTTCGATGTTTTTAAACATGTTTTGTCAGTTTCGGCAAACAAATAGGGTATTGTTTTGGTTGGCTAAACATGTTAGACGTTTAAAAACATCGAAAACACGGCGCAGCGGACCCGGCTTTACACCCGTCGAACCCCTCTGACACAAACGCTAACTTATGTGACGCGTTCTGTTCCAACTATGGTGCTTTAGTATTTTTCTTATTGAATTATCTGTATGGACAGTTGCGTAAGTCGTGATGGAATCTATTATATCTATCTATGTAATACTTGTATGACATGTCAAGATATTTATAGGCATAATATAAAACACATCAAATGACTTAATACTTGTACAGTCAGCATCGCATAGTTAGTCGCAGGCAAAGTAGCCAAATATATCGTAACACATCACTCTTACAGTAATAAAGACGTGTACCGAAATATTTGGCTAGTTAAGCCAACTATTATCTATTCTGTGCTTAAGCTGCTACTAACTATATGATGCTGACTGTACGTCGATAGTTTTAATATATGAAGAAAGCGAGTAATTTATGTCCACGGATAACGGGAAAACATAAACGATGACATTTGAATGTTGACGACTGCAGGTGAATAATTACAACAGATTTCACCGCCATTTTACAAAAGGGAGCAGAGAAAGGCTTCGGATGCATTCGCAAAGCATCCGTCATCAACATTACATGCAAGATGACTTAGATGACTGAGACCATTGTGGACAATGACAGCTTGATGACTCGCTGATGGGCGAGCATTGATGATCTTTGGATTACTGTGGCTATAGAAATCAATGTCAGATTTCAGATTGATTTGTGTAAGATTTCAAAGTAAGGTCAAATTTGAAGACTTTATAAAAAATGTAATGGAGAGAAAGTTGATATGTCTATAACTCGTAAATATGTATTTGACAAGGTGTGAAACTTTTTACGCGACTGGTCTTGAAATAATGATAAGGTTCTATTTATAGGTTCCAATAAAGTCTACTCAAAATGATGCGTAATCAATAAATTCTGGAAAGCTATTTTGTTTTCTCTATATTGACTTGGCAAATTTACAAGAGATTGAAGTGTAAAAACTACACCTATACTATGTTTCATTCAACTCTGTACGTCTAACCACAACCTACGACTCAGCGACTCCTGTCCTGTCTCACTCGCACCGTGCAAATTAGAAAGAGAGTAGATTTTTCTCGTCTCGAGTCGCGACGTCGGTTGTGCTAGACCCACTGAGTCACCGACTCAGAGGGGCTACCGCGAAGTGAAAACGAACTTCGTTCGAGTATCTCCTTCTCTGTCGCTCGAATTAGCAAGTGTAACAGAGAGGGAGATGCACGAACGAAATTCGTTTTCGTTTCGCGGTAGCCCCTCAGTTCTCTTCCACTACTTCAAACGGCGGCACCATACATTAGAGCGCGACCTCTCGCTCCCACATACTCGTATGGCACACCGCTGCCGACTGCACGGAGTCGACGCGGTGCCGTAAGGTATCGCTAAACTAGCTACTCACATACCTTCGTGATAACACGCATATATCTGCAGTTACAT
Organism: Epinotia ramella; assembly: GCA_947578815.1. NCBI lineage: Eukaryota > Metazoa > Arthropoda > Insecta > Lepidoptera > Tortricidae > Epinotia > Epinotia ramella. The sequence goes on along the minus strand of OX388214.1, from coordinate 2,534,113 downwards.
AAACAAACCCCTTGAGTAGAGATTGTTCAATTTCCTCATCTTGACGTCGTTACTCGAGGCAGTGATGGTTAAATTGGAGTAATCAGGCAACCGTCTAAATTTAAAACCACTCGAAGCACCGTGAAATAACATTTTGATCACAAATGACGCTGGGAATGCAACAATCCGATTCCGATAAGTTATCTATCATGATCTATTTCAGAGCCTGGCTCTTGTCGAAGTAACCGCCTTTCTGTTCGCTTTTCTGCCAATGCCTATTACTCCATATTCGGGAATATTAATGTGGTTGTTTCCACATCGCTGTAAAATGGAAGGACCTAACGGAAATCGAACTCTTGGCCTTCATACTACACTTCTAGCATACCTAGCTCCTATTCTAATCTAGCTATCTTTCTCTTTTGATGAACTGGTAACTCTTCATCGTTGTCATCATCATATCAGCCGAAACACGTCCACTGCTGCACATAGGCTCCAACCCAAATAAGTGTCGTGTCTGTGTCTACCCCTTTCGTTTATCAAATGCGTAATTTGATTGAACACGAGAAATGTTAAATAGAAGGTGAATCCATAATGCTAGACTTTCAATGAATAAATGAACACATGATGCTTATTAAAAGATACCGATAACACCAGGATGCCATAATAGCTGAGATAGTGCAGGAAGCATCGCCCGGTTTCATCACTCCATTCTAAATAGGTGGAAATGGAAGTTGCGAAACGGCCCAAAGCGATACGCCCCGATACCGTGGGACGAAATGACAAATTGATCGACTCATTCCTGATGCCCTGGTACTTTCAATTCACATCGAGTAGTACGTGATCATATTTAGTCGGGAGTGATAAATATTCAAATAGGTTTTTGTGCTAAAATCGGGTCAATAGTGCTTCCGACGAGCCTTTTTGTCTATCGATCTAATCAGTATTCTATTTACTCCTATATTTAATTTTTTGCGCGTGCCGTAACAGTTATACTTACTTAACAAGGCAAAGTTATTTGCATTATAAATATACAGACATACACAAATAAAAAGGCAAACAGTTAGGTGTTTGGCGGTCGAGCAAATGTCTCGCGATTCAAAAAAGGTGTAACGCTAGCGAATAATGTAAAGAATTTGAATTATGTACGAGTATGATCTAATTCCGTATTTGACTGCGGTGCTCGTTAAAAAGGAAATATTACGAGATTAGAGGATATTTCGAGATAATGAAGTCGGCGGAATTACGCGGCATTTTGCGTTCCACTTGAATATTTAAGCGTTCGTGAGGTGAGGATTCTAATACAAACTTTATTTCCGTATTTGTACAAACTTTTAACCCAGTTATGTGACTTACGCTATATTATAGGAACTTCAAACTAAAACAAAAACTGCAGATGTAGCTTTAACGGATCGTTGACAGAACTTAAAACGTTCGCCTTTCTAATGTGTGTTCTTATTTCGAGGTAATAGCGTAACTAACCAAAATATGTCAAAACACTCAAAACCAACGTTACTGCGCCATACATTGCGTCTTTAAAGAGTCTTGTCTTAAGTACATATTACCGCTACATATCCTTATATAGTCGAAGTTAGCAGACGTTTACTCAAGGGACCAAGTTAAGTTAGCAGACTAGATATGAGTAACTTGCAAATAACTCTTGTGAATAAACTCCTCACATTATGTGAAGGCTATCCAGTCTTTAATCGGAAATACGTATACAAGTCTGGCCGTAAAATACGAACCTAATGACAATTCAGGACGTTTTTTTTTTGAACATGGTATGGCTGGCAAAAGAAAAAAAAACAATATTGTAAGTTTACTTTAACATGCAAACATTGTAGATGTTAGTTAGTATTTTGATATAAATTCCTATTCACGTAAAAAGATTTATTATAATATATAATTTTCAAATTATTAAGTAGACGTCGCGTCACCAACCAAATTATATTTTAATATTCTGAGGCGTCATAAAGAAATATTTTCATTTATTGCACGACCTTTTACTTTTAAAGCCGACAAGTTGTAAATTTAACATAAATAAGGATAGACGTAGTTTCATATTCCGAGCATCTGATATTTAATTCAGTATGTCTGGCAAGAAAGTAAATGTTGAGCATGCAAGAATTCGTGGCAGAGGAAATTAAAAGTTCCATCTTGTGCGGCGGCGTTGTGCTTAAGTCTGATATTTAAGCTATTTTCACAAGGTAGGTAAGGTAACTCATAGAATAAGTAAAAACGAACTTTAAATGTTATATCCTGCAAAAATAGAATCTAATTACTAAAACTATCATCATAGAAAAGTGCCTAATAATAACAATCTGAATTGACAAGTAATTGAGACACTAATTGTAAGCGCGCACCTTATAATCCATATTTATTTATTTAATGACAAAATACATTTACGTGACATTACAGTAAAACCAATGCGTCACGAAACTAAAAACAACAAATAATACTATTTAGGCAACGAAACGGCGTGGCCCCGTTGCATCGTCATATACCGCCGTCCACTTTGCGTCAAATTAAAATAATACTTTAAACATCAATTCAATTCAATCTTTTACTCATAACATCACAACTTTTACATGTCAAAATCTTAACCTAAAATTTTTACATTAATATTATGTCCAGTTATAAGGATTATAATTATTATGTGGTACTTAAAGTTATGTCGCCTCTCGGCTCTGAAAGAATTCGTCAATAGAGTAAAAAGCGTCCTCGCACAGCTTCGCTTTCAGTCGGTCTACAAATGAGACGTAGCTGGGAGCCTGCTTTATAGCTGGAGGGATTATATTATAAACTTTAGGACCAATCGCACTTAGGCATTTTTTGGCTTTGGCGATCCATCCATAACCTAGATGGAGCCCTTTAGGACCATCAACATAAAAAAACCCAATAGCCTTGAAGAGACAAGTCTCAAGTAATTACTAGCGATATAATGATAGTCTCAGAAGACAACGATCAAGTTGATACCACCCGTGTAGCCACGACAATGAAGTACCTACAAACGGAAAATTGAGTTAGCTAGCACCTGCTTTGTAAAAACAAGCAGATACATTGACGCCAGGTGAACTGGACATACTGGTTTCAAACTGGTTGATGCACGTCCCGAAGGGCCCAATGCATTTAAGTAGATACAAACGAATAGCTAATGATGAAAAGATAAGGGTACTCGCCACTTCTTTTTTTTTTTTTTTTTTTCTCTTTATTGTTTTAGGAACATTTAATCACTTAAGATTACGTCAGTTCCATTGTACCTTAACCTAGATATCTACCTACATATTGGTATTATATTGCTTAAGGTATTCTAGCACAAATAAATATATCAATTTAGCTTCTTCTGAGATCGGTGCCGCTAGTATAGGTGCACCTACATCTAACTTATTAAGATTGAGTGATCTAATCAATACTTGCCTAAGATTTCGACACTTCTAAAAGCGATCATAGATGACATCGCAACTATAAAGTTTACCCGCCTAGTTTAGTGAGGAACTGAAATAGCTTCATGGATTTCGAATGGCAAAAATTTACACGAAGTATCTCAGGGGACATAAGTCTTACTGATATACCTCGTGTTCGAGTCTTATGTCGGTTTCTTTAAAGGACCTGGCATCAAAACTAGAGACCAAGACGTATAAAATGACAAACTAAAATAAAACTAATATCCAACTGCACGGTTATCACAGGATGTTCCGTCGCGGCGAGGTAGACTATCCATCTTTTTCTCATTAGAACGCTTAGAAAGAGACGAATAGTCTATGTCGCCGCGATACAGTTAACGGGGAGTCCTTTCATAATAAGGCTGGTTTTAGTGTCATGCGGGCCGTCAGTACGGATCGCTCCGCACAACCAATATGTATGAAGAAACTGTCCGCGCAGACGGTCGTCCGTACGGACCCGTCCGCATGCCACTAAAACCAGCCTTAGTCGTGCTGGTAATTCACGAACTAAACTAAGATAAGTGGCTTAACCAAAGAGTGAATGTAAGGCTTAATATAAGCTGGCCATGACTAACTTATTTTACTTAGAGAAAACCGTGAGTACAGTGACAAAAGAGCAATTTTAGTAAACGCTTCCGAGGCGACGGCACGCGACGGTGGAAAATATTTAAATGCCGGGTCAATATTCTCTGGCACTTAGCGTATATAATCTATTAATAATACAGATATAAGCACGCATCGGGCTAGTTGGAAACCTATCAATAAAGGTTGTTTATCATTAAATATTAAATCTGTTATTCAATTTAACAAACCTAGGTTAACATAAAAAAATTTTTTGGTCCCTTTCACAAATCTGGAAATGATAAAGACAAAAGCAATTTCGAATTTCAAGTAAAACATTTGAAGTAAAAAAGGTTTGATGGACAATATAGACAAGTGAATAAAGCTCTAGATCCTGTTTAGGTTTTAACCGATGCGGTTAGGACAAAGTTTAGGTAGAATACCAGAACCTGCAAGTACTTTTGAAATTGGTTAAATGGTCACGATATTCCTCTACTAATAAAGTACGTGAAACGTTGTTAAAGACTTAATTCTCAAGTCAACATGAACTGGACTGTTCCGAGAAAGGGACTATGTATACCCACTGAAAAACAAACTGCGCCTTTGTTATGTAAATGTAGCATAATTGACATAGCTCGCAATCGCATTTCAAGGAACAGATATTATGATAATAGGACTGTCAAAGAAAATATAAAAACACACAACAGGTAATCCGCACCCAAGGATGTTTCAACGGGACCTTGTATCGATAAAAGATCAAGCCAACATTGCTATCGGATCATCCTAAAGCCTAATACAGCCTTACGACGGGCAACCTTGCCGAATCCTCCCCTCCGTCTCGGGGGCGCGACGTGGAGCGCATAAAACACCCGTAACCATGGCAACCAGGGGCGACAACCCTCCTGCTCGTTTCAGAGTTTTCGCTAAAACACACTTGTTTCTAAGGATGATTTACTAACGTGTACAGAAAGTTAGCTCGACTCTGAAATAAAATTGTGAAACTGGCATTTTTGAAATTATGATACTGAAATGTTGTTGCAAAATTTTTAACCCCGTATACAAGTATAGTGCATGCAAAAGGAATAATGAGAAAAGGTAAAACGTAACATTAGGCTTCAATTAGCGAAATGTTACCGGCAAAGCCAGACATAACAAATGAAAACGGGGAATGGAAAACGACGGTTAGTCGCGAGGCTTTACTTGCGCAATTTTTTGTGAGTTTTGTGAATAAGGCGCTTTTGGACACGAGCCAACTAAACAACGTTAGAGAAAGGTGTGGGTACAAAATGGAATCTACTGAATCTGCGGAACTGCCGACGCGGTCGAAATTTTGATCTGTTTTGGCATCGGGGAAAGTTTTATGTAAACGAACACAATGTGTCTTTTTTCCTTCAGTTTAGGCTTCAACTAGCCCCTATGATTCTGTTAGAAATAGGAGCCTGGTAGTGAATTACCTTTAACATTGACCTTCAATTGAGAAGGTTATATTTATGAACAAAGAACTAATTGCACCAATCAACAATTTTTGTTGTTCGTTGCATGGATAAGTACGTCTGCTGCAAGAATCTTCAAACTATGATTTTCTAGGGTTTCAATCCTCTAAGTATGTTTGTTATATTAATTATTCTAAGAAGCTCTGTCACTATTGTCTACTGGCTTACCAGAACGGAATGAGAACAAGAAAAAGCTCACGAGGTGTATATTGTAGATAAGTACTTAATTAATTGTAACGTTCATCGTGACCAACATTGAATAATCATCAAAGCAAAGCAAAGTATCGTATAATCAAACCCCGACAATTTCTGAAAACCAATGAGTCGCGAATGATCAGGGAAATTACCCTCGTCCGCTTGAATCATCGTAAAAGGATATCCCTAACGTAATTATAGCGTTGACAAAGAATCGATCTGTCTAGACAATGGCGGCCCAGGCAGCATTAAACATTACTCAGTCGGGATATCGTTTGGTTTATGACTGAAGGCTTTAGGTTCGTTTAGTGGCTAAAGATTTCAGGACGTCCACTTTGTAAGCCTGAAATAAAGTAGTTGGGACTTGGTGTTGTCTGAAACGACTGTTCAAAATCAGTGGAAGCAACAATGCCTTATTATTAGAGTTAATACATAATTGATAATTCATAACTATTTCTGCCGATACAAATCATTAATTTTCGGCTAGGCTTATATGACCAATATGAGTAGGTATATTTCAGAGGTATCTGCTATAACATAAAAGTATTGCTTTCTTTTAGTAGAGATTGCGTCACTAACAAAAAAAAACCGGCCAAGTGCGAGTAGGACTCGCGCACGAAGGGTTTCTTACCATTATCTATAAAAACTTTTTTTGTATGGGAGCCCCCGTAAATAATTATTTTATTGTTTTTTTGTATTTGTTGTTATAGCGGCAACAGAAATACATCGGTGAAAATTTCCAATATCTAACCATCACGGTTCATGAGATCCAGCCTGGTGGTGGTGACAGACGGACAGACAACGGAGTCTTAGTAGTAATAGGGTACCGTTTTACGCTTTGGGTACGGAACCCTAAAAATTTAATAATAATAACACAGAATAGAACGAGAAAAATCTCTATAACCTCTCGAGTCCTCCAACGATATATCCTTCCCTCCATCACCGTCCTTGGGGAAAGGTCGTATCCTTGAACTCGCTATATCCCGGGAAATTGTCGGCTCGGGCTTATTAGGGAATCCAACCTTGAAGCAGGCATTTCATTATTCCGCTTGAAGCGAGGATCGATTTAACTTGGGAGACGGTGGGAGGAATTATTGGAATATCAACCTTTAATTTTTTATCTAGTGGTTGTTACGTGTTACCCTAGTAACGACGATATTTTTTATGAAACACGTGAAAATGTGGAAGAACTCAGAAATACTGGTGTTTAAGTATCATAATGCTTAACCTGTCTCTGCAATATTGTATCCCTTATTCGACAATACAAATGCAATAACGCTAAATGTTAAGTTTGAAGTTGGCGGGCACGTATGAAATCCTGCTCTCAAATTCCCGGATAACTATACAAGCCACGGAAATTCGAACCCACGCTAAATAAGACCCATTATTGACGAATGTGTCTCATTTCATCAGTGAAGGAAAATCACCCTTTCTCTTTCTGATTTGCAGTGTGAGTAAAGCAGGAATCCTCAAGTCACGCGAGACGCGATATGGCAGCAAGAACTAGGACTTATTGCTGCCATATCGCGCCCCCCTGAATCCCCTGATACTAAAAGACATGGACACTTCTAAACTGAATGATTCACCAATTTTTTAAATGATGTATGACAAGATCTCGCAGTCCATGCCGCTCCATCGCCAGCGACATTCAAAACTAATGAAGCGAGATTCCACAAGTCGTTACGAAGAACCATAATCATAACATAGGCCTGGGAGGTCTGTCAGCTTAAGTACATAATTAATATGGAGTAGCTGTTAAAGCATTATGCTGATGAGTTGGTACTACACTAACAGTCTTTATGCTTGAAATGCATATTTTGGGTCGAGCGAGTTCTATCAACCCGAGGGCTACTCTTTATTCATTATCTAGGAAATAATTTTCTCAAACCAGTTATTGCTGTAACATTTTCTTTCAACAACTTTTTCATTTCAGCCAAGAAAGCAACTCCTAGTTGGGCCAATCAACTTCAATATATATCCGCTAACAGAAGACACAAAATTGTCATGTTTGCAAAAGAAACTGCTTTTAACCACGGATTCAATTATTTCTAACGATGCTTCATAGGAACGGTTCAAAGTTTTTAATTGGTTTGGTGGACACTGTTACAAAATAAGGATTTGAAGTAAATAATGCCGCAGGAGACGAAGAAATTATCGGTATTAAAGTTGATTGGCCCAGATAACAAACGGTTGTCTATTTCAGCATTTCCTATCCACCCCCCTTTAAGATGACGTAACGCAAAAGTTGGCGCTATTCTTCGTACACAGAAGCCTTCTTTCTTTAGTCTTGCGTCATACAATAGCATAATCCGTTATAATACTTTTACTAGCGGTCATGGCCGGCGTACACCCAATGTAAGACTTAGAACTAAGTCATACGTATTATCCCTAATTACCAGATTAGTTATTCGCATTACTTTCTTGGGTGGCGCAGGACCGGTCACTTTGGCACTCTTTGGGGGAGGCAGCAGTGGACGTCTTTCGGTTGATATGATGATGATGATGATGATGATTACTTTCTTTGGAAGGAAAAGTGAATAAATCATCTTCACAATTCATAGATGAATAAGGATAATAGGTAATATTAATTTTAGCCCTCTCATATGTTTGCAGTGCAAAAAAAAAAAAAAAAAAAAAACCTTTATTATTTTCACTCACTGTAACCTGTAATGTGACGCGCAATAAACATTTCTATTGTATTCTATGTTTATTTGCAATAGTTCCTTTAAAGGTCCTGCCCAAAGGAACTACTACGAATAACCATATTTTTACATAATTCATATTTCCCGTCCCTATAGTGTGATCAATTAGGTAGAAAATGTTTCCACCAAAGTGGGTAATCCCGTACCTTAAAATAGACTGGAGCCTTTTAAAAGGTCTCCGTATTAATATTGTTTAGTGGTGGAGGATGAAAGCTTGGACAAATTTATCATGTCTGAATTGAGATTTTGATAAGTATAAAGATTTAATGTAGATTTTAAGCGAATATCAGATAGAAAACTGAAATGGTCAAAATATCATAAATATCCCATTGATCTAATAAAGTCTGGGACTTTTGTAGGAAGTGGGGACATAGAAATGCTCCAGTAATTCATATTCATACTTACATTCTGTACGCGTTGAGAGTCTTCGACATTATCAACCGCTTCAAGAAATATCCATTCCACTACACAGCCATCACTACACACACACGTATGTATCTTAGAATCACTCACTTAATAAGAAAATATATCAAAATAGTCCAATATAACACTGCAACGAAATGTCGAAATAAACGTTACCAGATATTAATAATAACGAAGGGATTTCGTACTCGTTCTAAATGCTAGAACACGAGGAAGAAAAACCCGTAATTATTAGTTAACTGGCGAAATGGACACCAGTCACGAACGTTCTTGACGGCCTTGGAGGACAACGCAAATTATGTTATGATACCGAATATGTTAAAATTAACTTTCATACACGCTACGGTAAAAATAGTGACGTAATGTAACTTTTCTTTGGGATTTACCCATAGACCACATTAACATAGAATCTTTTATGTTGTTGTTAGATGTTCTTTTCAGTGAGTGATATTTTCTGTGTAGTTAATTTGTTCGGTGCTAGATTATTACAAAAGAATCCTAACCTACTGTTAATCCTTTCATAACTCAAATATTGGGATAAGGAGACACATCTCGTTTTATGACCTCCTATTGCGGAAGACCTGACTGGCATGAAATTAGATCTTGCTTTTATATCAGCGGCATTAGATAACTTTCCGAAACTCAATTTCCTTGAACCGAGTAAAAGGCTAAGCCATTTTTTTGCTTCCTGAAGGATACCCCAGCAAGAATTTGCTAAGCAATCGAGTTTTACGTCTTTGGCAGTGTTCTAAGAGTTCTTGATAGCATCGGGACAGCATTCAGGTCACGAGATTGGAACCGGGCTGCCGAGCGTGCCAAGGATTAAGAGATAGAGGTTAACAGTTGGTGCTCCAGTTAACTAAGGGAATCGCGAAAACTGAACTAACTTCAATGTAGAGCTTTGTGAAGCTAGAAAGGCTACAAAAACGTGAGAAATCTTGACGTTAACAGTAGTGATTGAAGTGAGTAGGGAGTGATTAATTGTCTTATGCTTACGCACATTTAGTAAAAAGAGATGACTATATTTTAATTCCCTCTGGTTACTAAAAGATGTTCAGTAAATTAAATAATATCAATACAACAGACACACATGTACAGTACAAGGTCTGTACAATGCAAACTCATACACGAAAAAGCTTTCATTGTTCATATTGCTATCGATTATGGGGCAGTCCATTGAAAGTAACATCAATGAAATCGAGGACATTGTTTGTGTAGCCAACAGGGGAGTGGATCCCTTTATATTTGTTGAAAAAACAGTGATATTACTGTTGGACTTTGAGGTGTGGCACAAAAAAATATTTACTTAGGCTGTACATGGGCACAAACACGATGAAAAGGGCAGGGAATCTTATTCAAGGTCTTGTTTACCTTATGGCAGTCTCAAAAGTAAAAGTTATCTATCCCCAGGTCATCCACGTGTAGTTTTTGGCACATATAATTAGGAAAAATATGTCGCTTGCCAATTCTTGCTCAATTCCGACATGTGCGACGGCTACATGCAATGCGAACGTGTTAGAGCGGGAGAAAAGTACAAACTCGGAGTTAAAATAGAGACTCCTACGCATCGCTCGGTTGGAGTGTCGTTGATCCCTGGATCGTCCGTTATCGTTGATGTTTGTTTGTTTTCGAGCAATCATATCAATCAAATCAAGGAAACGGTCGCGTCGAAAGGGGTCTGGGGCGCAGATAATTTGTGAAGTGGTTGAGGAAAATTTATTTTGATACAACTATGTTGCTTCAACGGTTTGTGTTATTTACTATCTCTAGTAAAGAAAGAGAGGTTAAGGAAGTTTACAATTAGTGACGAGACTCCAATAATGTTCTTCGTCCTAAAAAAATCAGATTCGGAAAGTTTTGTTACGATGGGTACGAGTAAGTTACTGATTAGTTTCATTTTAATAAACTTTACTAATGACATCGAATAAGATTCTGAATTAACTTCAAATTAATTCAAATATTCACTGTAATTAATATAAACTTAACAAAGTATTTAACTTTGAAAGGGTCACGCCAGTCTGTCAGACGATTACAAATTTAAAACTCCGTGGAAGCAATGCCGCATTGCGCAACAACTGTAGAGCCTACAGCGTTATGAAAGCACTGAATCACTTAATTTAAGGACCAAAATAAACTAATCCCGTAAATTAAAACGTGACAGTTCCAGTTTTCACGAGCTCAGAAGCTGCTGCAGAGCTGTGAAAATAATAACTTTTCTAATTTACCACTAACTGCCCAAGCGACTCCGCTTATGTAGTATAACAAAGAGAGCAGTTCGAGCCGCAGGATGAAATAGAGCATCCTGAAGATCCTTGCAATAATTTGGTGAAACACATGTTGGAATCGGATTAGGAGAACCTGATATTACCCGCAACATACACTCAAAAAGTCACAAACATTACCTGTTAATGATATTAGTATTGGTCAAGTACAGTTTCAGAGTCCATTTTCCAGGAGATACTTTCATTACAGCAGTATATATGATACCACAGCCACAGGATAGCACGAGTATCTCGGCAAGATCGTCTCGTAAAGTTACTAGAGAAAGTCGAATTACAAGAACATTTCTTAGCTTAGATGTGGGCAGTTGAAGGTAAGATAATCAGACAGCATGTTTAACACATTTATCGTGTAACTAGCTTGGACGAAGTAGTTAATCTTCTTTAGAGTTCTCGGGTTGGCATTTATCTAATATCTACACGTGTTCCAAAGTCTAACTAAATTAGTTGAGAATTCCTCACTCTCCGTAATAACGTGTACGTCGTGAATACAGATATGAGATATGTTGACAATTCATTAAGCTCTAATGATATTCCGAAGCGAATCGCGACGGCTCGCAACAATGCATGGCGACAAAAGTATGTGCGGTTATTTTGGGATCCCGCCCTCATTGATCCAGGCGCTGGGACATAAATGTACGCAGTAAAGGTAACGTTGATAGAATAACAAGTTAAACATACATTCCGCACGTTTACGACTCTTATGTAAAACAAAGATTCATAAAGAATATATAGAGCGATGAAGGTTTACTTGCAGTGTGCAGAATAGGGTTTGTAAAAACCGCCCGAAATCGAAACCCGGTTTTTAACCGAAACGTTAGGCTCAAAAACCGGGTAACCGGTTTTACCGGTTTTTGACCGGTTTTCGACAAATTATATTTGTCGCATTATTAAGCCGTTTGGACCATACATGAGCATTACTGTTCTCAACGATACTTCATGTAATTTACAGGACGGTTTCTGACATTTAATAAATGTTAATAACACAAAAATTTTGCTAATGAAATATCATAATTTCATGTGGCAGTTGGTTTGACTGGCTTAATTTAATTGTGTAGAATGGTTTTTTATATTATCACAGTAAGGTAGGTAATCAACAAAGAGCAAACAAATCAGCTTTTTTAAGCCAAGTCAGTCGTCACTATAGAATTTCCGTTAAAACATTTGACAGTTACATATAAAATAATATAATATACTTAAACATTATTTGAAACTGGGTAATTAAACATTTATTAAAGTAACAGTGATTTAAATTTTAAATGCTATAATTCATCAACATGAAATATAGTTTCTAAACCAAGAAAAAAACTAGCATAATTCTTTTAACATCAGAGCTTTTCTAAAACAAAATCGTTAGATAATAAAATAATTTTCTTTTTGATCTGGTTTCCGTGCCACGCTTCACGCCCAGTGGTGGGGTGGAGTGCAATATTTTAACTCTGCAGGTACATGGCAAGAATAGCAGCTATATTTTATGTGTTAGATTATGTCACGGGAAGACTGAGAAAAACGTAAATGTTAAAAGAAAAACGTAAAGTAACACGCCAAAAATTCATATAATGGATTTACGCAATATAATCCGTATTAATATTTTTTTTTTATATGTTACAGTCGTGGAAACCGAAGAAAATAAGTCGTTTAATAAAATAAAACATTTCGGTTTTAAACCCGGTTTTTGACTTTTGAAACCGGTTTTTAACCGAGCCTAAATAGGCCGGGTTAACCGGTTTTTCGGTTACCCGGGTACCCGGTTTTCAATCCCTAGTGCAGAAGTTGCAGATCCTAATCAAAACATGTTTTTTTTACAAGCTTTATATTAACTTCCCCTGTTCGAATGGGACAAATCTTGCAAGTTAAATTTGACCAACTTCCCGGTGACCGATTAAGCTGAAATTTTGGGTATAAGTATAGTTTGGATGACAATTCAATATTATGGTACCATCGAGCTGATCTGATGATGGAGACAGAAGATGGCTATGGGAATTCAGTACTTAACCGACACAACCCCGTTGAGTTTGGGTTTGTTAGAATTGTATCAATGAGTAGTTGATGATGGTATACAGAAAAGTACAGTCGGCAATAAAAGCTTGTACCAAAAATGATTTTTGTACAGAAACTTATTTATTTCTACGTAATTTGCAATTTTTGCAATCGATACTCCTCCCTAGTTTAGATTATGCTGACGTTTCCTATATTGATCTCTCTGAGGAACAACTTAACACGCTTGAGCGTATTCAAAGCTTATGTATCAGGTTCATATTTGTGTTACGCAAATATGAACAGTTGACCACGTATCCAGTTTCCGTTCTCAACTCAAGTGGCTCCCTATCCGATCCAGACGTAACTCTCACATTCTCGCCCACCTTTATGGAAGTCTTTTAAACCCAGCAACTCCTCGCTATCTCAACAAGGGTTTAATTTTTTTTCTCCTGCAAGGTCGGTTCGGAAGTTGCTTCTCAGTGTTCCCCCATCAAACTCTAATTTTTACAATAGTACATTACTACAGAGGCCGGGAAGTAGGGGAGTAGGGGTTCCCCCCTGGAATTACAGAGGATCAGAGAACCTCCTTTTCTGATGTCGGTCAAAAGACGAAACGGCCCGCGCTGGTATTAACGACAGGTTCTCCAAAAAATTGGCACATTATAATAGTACATTACTACAGAAGCCGGGAAGTAAGGGATTGCCGGTCGAGTACATATAGACGGCCGAGCGTAGCGAGGTCGGATAGTTATGAGGCTGGCAACCCCTTTTCACGCCGAGGTATTATAGTGCTTTTCTCAAACATGCAATGAAATAAATTAAAAAAAACTCCGAGAAATCAAACTTTAATTTTCATGGCTGAACGCCGTGATCCTGTGCCACAAACTGTGGAATGGAAATTAAAAAAGACCATCTTGCAGGCCTAGGCGTCCAATTTTGTATGAAATGCCATTACGGGTCTCTCGTCTCGCTGCGCCCGAAACGTGACACTTCGAAGCCCATTATAAAGAACACAACGTCAATATTTCATTGCATGTTTGAGAAAATAATATTTGTATTGTAAATATTGTAATTTTCATTCAGAAATATCAAAGTTAAAAGTAGCGAATTCTAAAAGTATCTATCACTTAATAAAAGTGTCTGTGTGGCATTTTCGCACGCCTTTTATTTAACTGAAGCGGTAAGTAAGTACAGTAGAATTATTTGGGGTTTACCACTGACAGATAGTTTGCCTTCATTTAATTTTCAACTTTAACCTTATACAAATTAAGTAGATTATTCTAAATCGGTAGACGTGGCTAACAGTATTCTGAAAATTGCTTTATTTGTATGACATTAAAGTTGAAAACTAAATGAAGGCAAACTATCTGTCAGTGGTTAACTAACAGTAATCGTACTGTAGGTAAGTTGATAAACGTTTTATACGTGATTTTCTTGAGTAACACTAGGTACTTTATTACGTTCAGGTTAACCATTTACCGAAATGGTTTTCGATTAAGGCATCATTATATATTTTGAAACGTTGTCAATTATGTTTCCCGTTAATTATCGACATATTCGTGCAGCAGAAACAGGCGGAGAACGTCAATATTTTTGTTCCAGTCCCAACAATGTGGAAACGCATCGCTCTATAGGCAACTCGTGTGAAATCACGCGATTGCCGACTAACGAGCAAATTCAATCGCAACAACGATCTAATTACGAACATTATCATTGCACTACCGCAGACGAGAAAACGGACCAAACGTTACCGCTATAGCTGTCGATAAACATTAACCGATTCAGGCTAAACTGTAAATGCCGCTAAAGTTTCACGTCTCCTTAAAATTATTCCTCCAAAGGTCAATTCCTCAGCAAAGCCATGACACAGATCCTTTGAACCTGTCCTGTGGGAAATCTCAAGTGAGGGCTTTGCAGTGAAGCCTGGAAAAGAGCACTTTGATGTCTAAAGAGGTTTATGTTCGCGGATAGTTTTCTTTGTAACCGAGAGGGGGAAATGCAGTTTGCATAAAATCGATGGAACACAAAGGATCTTGAAGCCTTGCGGAAAACTTGTGAGGCATTTTGGAAAGGCGAGAAGAGGGATTTATAACAGGATTTTATCTGGAGTTAAATATTTTGAGAGCATTTTCAATATCAGTATATTCTCAAGAATTCTGAAGGAACTACAATAAAAAGTACGCATTTTGTACAGAAATACCGTTATACTGGATATAAAATGTTATTACATATTATTAAGTACACACGAAACATAAATAAGCGGTATTGCTTAAGTTAGACTTACTCGAGGAACAATTTCAAGATAAAGTTTTGCATTGTAATAACGGGTTAGGGAATGGAACTTTCAACAAGCAAACTTACAAGAAACAGGTCTATCTACTAGACTGGGCGTGTCTGTGCCTAGGATAGGTATATTGAGTTGGTGAGTTGGATCAGCCTAGAAAATGGGTCAGTCGTTAGACAAAACAACCAAGTATTTGCACAGCGGTGGTGAATTGGCTTTGTCGGTTACGAGCGAAGAAGAAACGTAGACAATATTGCTAACGTGAGTGTATAGCCAGTGCCAAAACAGTTACATTTGAAAATCGGAACGCAATGATAGAAATAATGCTTCTTTTTGCTCTTCAACATTTTATCATCATGTTTTTAGAATCTTTAATAGCTTTGTGTTTTTATTAGGTTAATGAAGTTGAAAATATCATGGAGAATTCCACCGTTCTCGTTCTTTTTAGACGTCTGGAATTTGAGAGAAATGTGTTCGCATATATCAGAGTTTTCCCGACGGCCATAGTCTGGAACAACTATCTTATAAAGCAATAATTCCAATTCTACGACTCACTGGACAGCAATTTACTTTGACGCAAATGGGCAAAAGAACGAACTTTTCACGTGCCATCGTCTAACCAAATTGAATCTTGTTACTTGTTGCACAAGCCTCAAAGTCGTTCGATACGGCATCTCCATAAAAATGCAGGTTGTGATGCAGTCGAATTAATGACCACAGGGATAGACAGAATCATGTTTAATGGCAGTAGAAATGTTGAAAGAAGATTTATAGCTGTAATATAGATATCGCATCGCAAGGCGTCCGTTTAGGTCAGTTATTAAATTCTAAGCGAGGTTTATCTGACCGGCAGTATTGATAATCATACTGATGGTTTAATTGATTTGAAAAGGAAAGTAAAAGTGAAATGTATTGAGGCTTTCATCGTATGATCAAGATTTAATCTCTGTCGATACCGGAGACAATCGAAGCGTTGATAGGAATTTTAATAGAGAGAAACCAGACTAATTACTTTATTACAAAATTAGCACTGGACAAGAATCGTGCACGACATTAATTTCGGATGTAATTATATTGGGAGATAGCAACATGTGAAAACACCTGTCGCAGTGAAAACGCATTTCCTTGAAGTTATCTATACTTATGGCTGTAAGGAATGAGAATCCTATAGGAAATTTTTGAATGCCGTTCTGTATCGAAGTATAATGAGTATTGACCGTATTGACACAGTGTTTGGTAACTCTTTTTCCTACTGTCACGCTATCAAGCAAATATCAAGTTTTGTCGACCCTAGAGAGCAAAATTTAAGACGTTACTTCAAATTCATGAAGCCGGCTTGAACGTACTTCAGCAAGATCGATAAATATACAAGACCTAGTTCATAAACACGCGATACGTATAAATTTAACACACAAACAAATAAATATGATACGTATCAAGGGGAAATTTTAGTAGTATCGGAATGTAATCACCGATTAAATTACGTGGTACTCCAAGGTAGGTAACATACACTGACACTAGAATCAGGACGGGTTCACTGTTTTACTACAGACACAGATTGCAGTTTTTGTTTCTGGAGCGCGGGGCAAGCGTCCTCCCGTGACCGCTGCCGAATGCGTACTGACAGAGTTGGATGGGACGGGGTTGAGTAGTGTGGTGCACGCATAGCGCCACTTGATTATCGAGTCGATAGACTGGACAGGTGTATTCGACGGTGCGATGATGTAGCGGTTTTATTTACTCACTGCGGTCGTTATTATAAGCTATTTTAGTCAAGGCTGCTGGTCAATCGGGTTAGTAAATAAATTCGTGGTAAATATTAGATTAACATATTTTCATTGATCCAAAACTTACCTATGTGATGTGTTGTTATGTTTAATACTGGCAATGGGATTGTAGGTACTGATGTTCTGTGGGTGTTCTGCGTATCGATATTGAGTTTTTTATACATGGTTGTTTAGACGTTCATATGAACATTAACATATTGTTTACTTTTAATAGACCACATTTCTCATTGTATTAAAATTGGTCGAAAATCTAAAATAGTGTTATCTTCTACTATCAATCGAACGACACACCGTATAACAAAATAAAAAATAAACCGAGCACGAAGCTATTATATTATCCAACATAACTGAAATGTCATTACGTCAGACCAAAAAAAACGTCCGAGCGTCAATCAACCAATAGCAAAAACACGGCAAAACATTTACCCAACAAGAAACAAAAAACTCGATTCAAATCGTATTCCGAATGTAGACTGCCCTAGAGTTTACCAATCGCTTTAACCAAGGGTGAACCCACCCCACCCTCCACCAATACATGCGCAATGCATCCCAAATTAAAAAGGACGTAATAGACTATGGGCTCCATATACACATGCTCCATATTTATTATAGAGGTGTATGGTTGTGCAAAACATGCATGGAGTAACGCAGGGGTTATAATGATAGTTATCAATAGGCGCATAGTTAGGTATAGTTAACTAAATAAATGCAACAAGGCGTCCGTCCACAGCCGATACCTAGGCTTGTCATGAAAGGGTTTAAGGAATACTTTTGTATTTTGCCTTGGTAGACCACGTAGGAGATGGCGAGACGAGCTTGACTTCTTTGACCAAAACTGGTGGGAGTCTGCGGGAGGCCTTTGCCCAGCGGTGGGACACTTAAGGCTCTTAAAAAAAAATGATTTGTACAATTAATACAATTACTAAAAGAAGCAAGACTGTCTAGAGCTCTCCAAGGGGACCATTTGGGTCAATAAACTATGTGTCGTTGTTATTTTGTCCCGTTACCTTGAAGAAAATAGAATAGTTCATAGAATCAACATGGACTTCTAGCAACTCTAACAGATGGTATAGGTACAGTCAAGGACTTTAATTGTTGAGCCATTTAGGTGTCAACAAATTTTGGTATTTTAATAGTCAAACTTTGATGTGTCCAGTATAAAGTGAGCTCTAAATGGCTCAACAATTAAAGTCCGTGACCGTACATACAAAAATGCTTTATAATGTCGACACAACCCTGCATACATTTGTCGGATTTAAACCTAGGAGAGGAAAAGTTGATTAACCCATTTAAAACCTATGATGTTACGCTTAACAAAAAACACCATAGACATTTTGGAAGTGACATTCGGAGTTAAATGTTTTTCGTCTCTTCAGTTTAAAGAGCTTCTATTTTTCTTAAGCGTAATTAGTTGGCCAATTACATTAAAGAAAATGTACTTTCAGTTTGTAAGGTATTAATAAAAGCTAATAGCGCGTGGGATAGGCAGAGGGAACCTTCAAGAGAAGTTACACAAAACGCAAGGTCAGCCGAATCGATAAACGACGCCCGGTACGTCTCGGACAGGTTGAAAAGGATAATTTTGCGACTGGTGAGGTGAGGTGAGGTTAAAAGAACTAATCAAAAGCAAACGGGGCTCGAGGACAAACAGGCCCTATTTCACCTACCGGTGTTACACTGATAGTCCAATCCAATGATGTAATACAAAAAGAGGTAGATGCGTTGTCTATATACGAAATTTCGTGTTTAAAAATGACCACCAAATCTGACAGCATACGTTTCCATTGAAGACGCGAAACTGAGGCAAGTTGGTGCCATTTACTCAATTTAAATGTGCCTTATAACCGTATGAAGTCTGTAGGCAAATACAGACGGACAAGTTATCTATTGGAAAACCGTGCCCTTTATATCAAAAAAGATATACATCATTTATTTTTATTTGATTTGATATCTAAAATCATTAAAATAGCAAAATAAAGTTAAAGCTCGATAATTCCCAAGTATTCTCGTAAGTTTAGTTTGTTGGTAATGTAAATATAATTTATTTTTAGTGTTATCTAATACCGTACTTTGGCCGATATTTGAATTATCCGTACAATTCTGGGTCGATAAGTAACGATGGTGCCCAGCGACTATTTTTACTTTTAGACTCACCTCACCTAGTAATGGCAAATCGCTATACATTTCTGACCCTACACGTAAGAATAGTTCCCAGTGACCATTGTTACTTGTAGACAAAGCAATGTATCGCTCATTGTCATTGTCAGGTCAAGTGTCTAGCTAGTGGAAAAATTGAAATATAATAAATTCAAAGATCAATTATTTTAAATACAGAACGGATAAATCATTCCGATTACTCTTGAGAAAGAGCAATAGTTATTTGTTATGCAAGGCTGCAAAGTTGTTGTTTGGCGCAAGTGCTTGTATTGAAAGCCGAGCTAGCGAAGGATTGTAAGATTGAACCATGAGCGAAGCGAATGGTTCAAAAGTACAATCCTGAGCATAGCGAAGCTTTCAAGGCACGAGACGCCAAAAAACTTTGGTGCCGAGCGAAACACAACTTTTCACCTCACCACCGCGAGGAAAATTGTAAATGTAATGAAAGTCATTTGGACCATTTACTCATTTTCAATAAAGGTTTGTTTATATCTCATCAAGATCAAATAAGCCTTTTATAAATATTAAATGTAACATAAACATTTTTGCATCTATAAATAACTCCACGCTTACTTACATTAAAAAAGTCAAAGTATTGTGGGGTACCTTCTCACTCACTATTACTCAAGGCTCAAATACGCATATTTTACTTTATCCGCTAACTTAGCAGGCATTAGAATTCATATATGTATATCTTCTGCATTAAAATCTATTAATAACTTCCATTATTTTGATTTTACTGTGGCTTTAGAACAAAACAAAATTAAATGTACCTATATGAGCTTTTTAAGAAAATGTATTACCTTTTTAAACGGGGTGCGTTCCAAATTTGCACAAAGCGAAAAGTTTTGAAGAATAAAACTACATTTTAAAATGATTTATTTGTATTGTTATAATAAGTCAGTCTAATTATTAATATTTCATATGTAATTAAGAAAGAATAGGTATTATTAATTGAACTTTATCAAAAATATAGTAATGAATTATTGCCATAACACCATACGTTTCTGAACGCCTCTCATTCTGTATAGAAATAAGTTGGATCTCGCGATTGACCGTCACGTTCCAAATTCAAAAACTCTTTCCACGCTAGCGGATGTAATGGACTTTTGGGCGCAGATTTTGAGCGATAAAGCAAGCCTTTCCGAGCCGGTGAGGTGAAAAGTTTATTTATGTGATTCAGTGATATTTGTCAAGTTAGTTGAAATAGGAGCAAGAACCGCACCATAGGGTAAATTCAAAGATTTCACTTCTTTTAAACACAGAACGGAAAAGCAATCTTTGTGATTACTCCTTTGAGAAGGGAAATGATTATTTATATATTCTACAGGCAGTAGTGATTCAGTGACAAATGTCAAGTTAGTAGAAATAGTGGCCAGAAGTGCACCAAAGTGTAAATTCAAAGATTTCACTTATTTGAAATACAGAACGGAAAAGCAATCTTTACGATTACTTCTTTGAGAAAGAGAAAGGATTATTTTCATCTGCTCGGGTGATTCATCAACCCTGCGGGTGTCTAGACCTTATTTCCTTTGTTTGAGGAAACGTTATTACTCACTTCGCGTCTGCACTACAAAGGGAACTCTTTCTAACATTTTAAACATCGCATTTATGGAAGAAAAGAGCAAACTTAAAACTAAACAAGACGAAATAAAATGAAATGAGAAAATGTTAAAAGAAACAAAAGTATCAACTATTTAATATTATAAAGATGTGAAGTTTGTAGCTTTTGAGATTGTTAAATGTAAGTTTCTATGTAGGAGGTAATCCAGTGCATAGAATAAACTTTCGATATGGACAATGGTCATGTCATGAGCTACCTACTTCATATCACCGCGCGAGGTTTATTTAAATATATCTACGAGATCAATGTATGGCAACGACTAATCTTATCAATATGCCAGATTAGACTACTATTGATGCTCTACAATCTTATTCAATGTTCGAATAGTATAAATATAGGTATTAGCAGCCAAAGTAGGCAAATATATCGCACAACAGTCTTTATTACTGTAGGTGTAAGGTTGTGTTACGATATATTTGGCTACTTTGGCTGCTACTAACTATATGATGCTGACTGTACAGACTAAGTAGTTGTTATTATGACTGCGGTCTACTGTAAGTTGAGTACCCCTTGGGCTGCTCCAGATATGAGCGATATTACATTCCGCCGTCCCCGATATCTGTGACTAATCTCTGTATTAAGCTCAATACTATGGCTAATAGAAAAGAACCCAAAACACGAACAATAGGAAACTTTCACTCTCGATGCCCGCGTAATCAGTACAATGGTGGAAATCTTGATTGGGTTCACGCTGTGCACGAGGAAAAAAGGAAATTAGTTGAATTCACTTTTTGTGCCAGTAATGCCGTTATCTTTTTATGTTAAGTAATTGAATTACAACTAACCCCGTCCGCGTATTGTAAAGAACTTACGTAGAGCTTCGGGATAACATATAGCCTATGAAATATAAAATACATCCTGAAAATCCATTCCGTATTACAGTGACAGAAAGAACCCGTTACGGCGCAACTTAGATCTTGTAGAGCCTGAATGTATTTTTTTGTCTATAGAAAGTGCTTTAATTATATTGGTTAAAAATCTATAATAATCTAAAACCGGACATTAAAAACTCTACCAATATAAAAGAATTTAGTGGTAAATTGAAATTGATCTTAAAATGTAGGCCATTATAATATTAATGCATTTTTTGGTAAGATATTTGATTAGGTAAAAGCGACTGATTTACTTTATAATATTGACATTGTTATCCTAATGATTCCTGTTTAATTTATTTAGATACTGTTTAATGATTTTGTTTATTTCTCGTACATGATTGGTTTGATTACTTTGTTCATTTCAATGCTATACTTTTATTACATATAACAATGTTGTTTATTCTGTTAAGTGATGACATATTATGGTTCTTCTTATTATTATTACTATTATTTTGACCTCTTACGTCTAATATTATTCTTGAATACTCTTTTTTTATGTTTGTTTTTATGCTGTTATATGTATTACTGCACGATTCCTTATAGGCAAAAAATAAACTGAAATACTGATGAAGTTTTTTTGAGATCGGATTAGTAGTTCACGAAATTACTCCCTACAAACAAACTTTGTATAGATTGCTATATACGACATCAAAAGCGGAATTTTATTAGTCTCTCTTCATGTCACTTTATTGATTTGTATTAGAGCAGCCATATTCGCTGCATTCAACTTTAATATATCCCTTCGTCAGACAAACAAATGTCAGTGACAGATAAAAGCAAATTTTGAATGAAATTTTACATGAAATAGGTTTGATGAACGTTTATTACGTTACGTTTATACAACATTTAAGCTCAGATCCGGCTTTAGTTGTATTTGTCAATACATATATGGACAAAGATACATGTCAACTAGCACTTGACAATGTCAGAGCTTTAGGTACTTACGAGTTTACGTAATATTTGTTTAAACCTAATCTGGCTCATTCTCACTTGAAGTATAATTGTTAGAAACTCGGCTCGTGTAGGTACATTCTTATTTGTTTCGAATTGCGCAAGTTCAATTACGACCAATTAGTTGACTGAGCGAAAGGCGTTGTTTTGGCGAAGACTTTGTTTGTTGAAACATACATACTTACATAAAACTTATACAAATCACGCTTCCCGGACGGGTGGGCAGAGGATCACGGATGTCCACTGGCTGATCTTGACAATCCTATCTCGCTTCCTTCACTTTCACGACATTCTTCATACTATGCTCGAGGGGTTAATTTGATTGTAGAAAATAAGTATGAGCTGAAAACAAATCGGAAATAGTATTTTGTACAATCGGTACTTACACAATGAGGACTCTTAAAGTCGAGTAGGCACTGTGTAAGAGCTGATTGTGTAACTATTGTATACTTTTTCTACGAGTCAACTGAAAAAAACGGCTCAGCGTTTCGTTGATGTCTTTTGTTCTATGACCAAGGCGATGTTGTATTGGTCAAATTAATTATAGGTCTGTAAAGGAGCCACGTGATTGGTCAAATTCATTGTAGTAGTCTGAACAGGTGTATAAATTTAGATATTACAGGTATTTAGTATAGTTAGGAACTCCATAGAAAAAAGTAGTATGTGATTATTGTGTGGTGTACGAAGTCTTAATTCAAACATTAAAGTCGACGAGTATAAAAACATTTTTTCTTCAACGATCGAGAATTTAACGATGCTTACCTGGAAATTTAAGGTCGAAGTTCCATATGAATGGAATCTGAAAAGTCGACACTACTCGGGACTTTGGCTGCAATAAAATTTTCCTAGTTTCTGGTGCAAAGGTTAGACCATGTTCAGCGCGGCAATGCGGCTAGCGGGGCGGGTTATTCGATATTTAGTTTTAGTTTAGATTAGTAGTTAATTTTAGGTTTAGGTTTATATTGTTTTATTTTGACTGTGTAGATCTTTAATAAATAAAATTAAATATATATTTTATCTTATACGGAATAGAGTATAATTGTAAATAAGCCTACGTGATTGAAATTGATACCATATGCATGTAAGGGATCGAAATCACGTGTTTTTTTAAACGTAACTATAATGCCTATACAACCTGCACAGTCACATTACAAATATACGTGTACAGCAAGGAAAAGTCGCTCCAAAACAAAGTCCGAAGGCCAAAGCGTAACTCGTAGAGAAAAGTGCACCTGGAGAAAAGTTACTAGTTTTGTTTAATTGCATCTAAGTCCGTTCACGAGTCAATCCCCCGGGGAGACAGCTCCATTACACTGCTTACGTAACGTCTTTATTAATACTGTATGCTTGGCAAATGAATTACTGACTTTAGGGGCACATTCAATTCTTTTCCATTTTTTTTTTGCCAAAACAACTAGATTTTCAGCGCTGTAGGTGTCTTGACACCTCAGCATAATGCTGAGCCAGTGTCCGGTTCACTGCCGCAGAGACACACTTTTTTCATGTTTTATGTGCTTTTCTTGTTTATTTTATTATTTAATATGTGTGTCCTGTGTGTTTGTGAATAAATATATCTTTCTTTCTTTCTTTATTTTTCTCAAACTAAAGACGGTTTGGTTTGGTAACTCAGCTAAGCTTTTTTTTAGTCCTCTAGTTTGTATAACTACAATTGAATAAGACTTGGGTTGTCAATGGAGCATAATGTCCAGTTTTGGTAAAATTAATGGCATTTAATATGACAGTTTTCTATCGAAATACAATCGAAAACGGTCAATTACTCCTCTTAGATATTACTTAGGTTATCTCTGTTAGCTTCCGTCTAAACTTTTATCAGTACAAAACTTAAGTATGGTACCTACTTAGACTATGTTGACCGTCAGACCGCGTAAAATAGACTATTAGTCACTGACTACACCTGCTTAAATGGAAAAAAAAAAATTCGTCACATTTCCCCGCTAGCACAAGACAGAGACGGCGAGACTCACCGCGGTTCCGGAGCGGCGGTCATGGTCAGTTATTGTATATGTGTAACCAAATAATTCAATGAAATATCGACCTTACTATTAAAGCATAAAGGTTGTAGTAAAATAAGTGTTAATTTAATCATATTTTTGATAAGGAATGAGAATTTGAAGTGAATGTTGGGAGTTAGTGCTTAAGCTGTATTTTTGATGGATATCTAAACAAATGTAATCGTAGATAAGTCATAAAGAAGCTCCTATACTATAAGTAAGACCAGGGGGGGCTAGCCCAACTGACGCCGCGCCGCGACGCGAGTCGAGAAAGATCTACCCTCCTCTATCTAATTTGTACGGTGCGAGTGAGACAGAGACGCTCAGTCGCGCGCGAAGCGACTTGTCAGCAAGTTGTGCTAGACGTACAGAGGCATGTTTACGCACAGGCGTAATGTCGCGCGACACACAGTGCGAGCGATCATCAGGCGAATATGGTCAGCAGCGATTACGCCACTGCTTAAACTTAACCTCAAGACAATGTAATACTTCATTCCAATTACAACAATAATTCATTCGTCAACTTTTAATCTTGCGGGACCGAAGAAAAAACAATTCTGAAGTTTTATCAGAATTAATATTGAACATTCTCGCAAAACTAAAATGTAAATGTACCTACCTTTTCTAATATAATCTTCGCCATAACATAAATAAACGAACCTACAGAATTCTAATTTATATTTAATCTAACAAGTAAATTACTTAATTTACCAGTAAGTTAACGAAGTAAATTCAATATAGAGTAGTAGTTCATCTACAAAACAATTACCAATAAAATACTATTCTTTAGAGAAAAGGTAATTACTGGCAGACAAAGAACGATCAATTCCAGAAATATTATTTTCAAAACGTCCTATGTTACTGACAATCGTAAAGAGATAAGTCATTTTGTCTCTGAATGGTACAGTCGACAACACAGCTAACTGACCATACCGTGAAAACCTAGAACCTTATTACAATGCACTTAAGGTCAGATTAGATTTCCGATGGTCAGTTAGCTGTGTTGTCGACTGTACAATCCAGTCTAGGCCATAGGTAATTTCTCTTGCTTAGTCACGACAGTCTAGGCAGTCCCAGAAGGTCACAAGGACTGTGAATGTCTTCTAAAGATACGCTGTTTAGAGCGGGTAGGCAGGGTAGGCATGATGGTCAGATTAAATGATTTATATTGAGATGCTGAAGAAAGTTTGAAGTGAGTAACAGTTGCCAAAACATGGACGTTATAAAGGACCGTATACATTGGTGAATCAATTTCAATCATTTTTTCCGTCGCTTGTTGCTATAGTTACGATTCCTGGGTCACTTTAAAACCCTGATTGTATGGGTTTAAATCCACCGAACGAGGGGTTTTTAATATGGCAATCTTCTAAGCTTAAGTGGCTTGGGCAGGGACATTGCACGTAAAGAAAGGTTCTCGAGTGGCGACCACGTACCGGCAGACGCAGCGTGGTTAGAGCCCCCCCCAAGGTGGACTGGTGACCTGGTAAAGATCGCGCGAGTCCGCTGGATGCGGGTGGCGCAGGACCGGTCCCTTTTGGCATTCCTTGGGGGAGGCGTATGTCCATCAGTGGACGTCTTTTAGCTGATATCATGATCCTCTAAGCATGTTGGAAATCCATGTTGTAACATATTTTCCAAGACAAGTATACTATCATTATTGTCTCTCGATGCCGGCTAACGAGAGAATAAGAAATAGATACTTGATCGATTGACCCATATTTTCATACTCAACTGGGGCCTATTTTAAGAAGCTACAATTTCACAAGCCTAAGGCCCGTGTATTGCCTGTTTAGATTGTAACTTCTGGCTTCGGCCAGTGGTCTTGAAAATAGTAACATATTGTTATTGATTGATTGATATACATAAGCTGGTGTAATTGGATTGGGAAGTTTTTGGCGAAGGCCAAGTGTAAGGAAGCCTTTGAAATGAATTAACTACTTAACTAATCGATGTCATTGAACTACAGCACTATTTTAATAAAATAAGACAAACTTTTAAAGACGCGATGTATAATAACGAGCCTTAGTTGTTAGTAACCTCTTGGTAGTAAAACCTCTCAACTCTAGTAAGAAAACCAAGGCTATACTGACCTGAACAACATACCAAGGTCTGAAAGTGATAATGCTTCAAAATACATCAAAGTTTCAAAAGTATTTAAAGTTTTAGTGTAACAAATTACGTTTTTTCAAAACCTTAACGTTATGATGACAGTCGCTCGATTTAAACAGTAATTATGACAAAGTATTCAAACAAGGACAAGGTGACCTGGGACAAACAAGACGATTTAGATTTAAGATCGAAAGCTAACTTTATTGCTTCGTCGTTAGTAACTTCGTTAGCTTTGAGAATCATTATGTGAAAATTACGTGAATTCTAACATTCCTACCATTTGAAAATTTGTTTGTAGCTGTTATGTAAATTAAGACCTTCAGTAGATACACTACTTAAAATGAAAGCAGCCCGCATATCGTAAAATGGAAAGAAATGCATTAATCGTAAAAAAAAGGCTGTTACACGGAGAAATACCGATATTGTTAAGTACGCCTTATCGCTACAAAATGTGGTACAAACGACAACACTGTTAACTGACCGTCCTGTGCTTATGTAGAACCTTATTACAATGCACTGTGCACCGATGGTCAGTTGAGCTGTGTTGTCGATAGTACTCTGCCAAATGTGTTGCACGATCCTATGGACCTCAGAAGCCCTCATGAAGCACTGGTTGGCAACCACGGATTTAGTAACCAAGTATGAACGCTTAGGTACCGAATAAGTCACTTATGTTACTAATGTAAGACATACTTAGGTGAAAACATACATTTTCGAGTGGAGGATTCCATTGTTATTTCGTCAAAGGTTCATCCACTCACACTGACAAAAGAAGCGAAACACAATACAGGATGAGATCAAGAAGTGACATCAGTTAGTATTAGTAACGAGTCACGACCACCAATTAGGTAGTCATGAGGTATTGTGGTATAAATAACTTGAGTGAAGTACTTTATTAAGTGATAGAATTACTATACTATGACGGTATAGATGGTAAACTTAGCGTGATCATAGCAACTGAACCAGTTTTATATTCACCATGTATACCGAACACTCTGCTACTGTCATACCAGTATAAGGATTATCTCGCATTACGCATAGGGCTGCGAGCCTAGGGATCATGTTATATTAGTCAATAGCTCATAGTCGTATACAAATTTATTTGTAAACAAAAGTCAAGCAAGCCACTATGCATTTCTCGACTTATTTTGTTGTTAAGAGTATCGGCAGAACTGAATTGTTTTTATGCCGCATGTTGAAATACCCTCATTGTTTTTCCGTATTCTTTCGCTTATTTCACATAATATTATGTAATAGTTTTAAGTTCTCATACAAGTGAATTGTATAATTCTTAATGAGAATAAAGAATCTTAAACCGTAACTTAAGGTACGAAGGATGCCTAACACAGAAAACATCCAAGACTCGGGAACAAATATTCATGCTCATCACACTAATATTTCCCCTAAGCGGGATTCGAAGCCAGGGCCGTCAGCTGCGTAGGCAGTGTCACTGCCTACTAGGCTAAACTGCTCGTCGAACGAAAATCCTAAACCTGTAACACGCAACATTTAAAACCAATCTAAGCCTGGAAACAGTGCTCGACCGACGTCAGCGCGTATGGCCGGTCGCGCGTGTTTTACTATGGCCGCATACGCGCTGACGGTGAGCATCGGTCTGAACGCACAGTATGCTTTCTACAGCGATAGCTACGCCCGACCGAGCATACGCGCTGACCGTCGGTCGAGCACTGTTTCCAGCCTAAAGCTCTAGGTATGTTTACAAAGTTAGGCGCCGTGTTAGAAGTTACGACGGTGCAAATTTTATCACGTTCTTATTACCCAACGTCCTGAATGTATGAGGAAAGTTGCGCAAGAGACTTTCAACTTGTAAAAAATGGGTATAATTTTTCTTGAGATCAACAACCCTAGAAATATAACAGCATTTGGTATAAGAATTGGATAAAATACGACCCTTTGTGGACATAAATGGTAGAACTCATACGGACAATACGCATGGTGTTATGGACAATACGCAATGTTAGATAGATCAAGACAAAGTATGTATAAATAAACAATATAGCTAGTTAGAGTAGACAAAGCAAGGTAAGAATGAGGAAGAACGTTAGAAAGAAAAAGTATGCAGCATGAAAGTGCGAGAGGCATAATCGATGGAACTGGAGTGAAACTGTTTGGCTTAAAATAGGCTCCGATTATGTTGGAGGTAGATCAGGAAAAAAAAAAAAAAAAAAAAAAAAAAATACGCATGGTGACTGATTTTTTTTTATGATGTCATTCGAACCAGTTTTTGGAGAGGAACAAATGTTTATATGGGGGCAACTACAATTAAAGAACGTAAATACCCAAAAAATTGAGACAAAGATTGACCTCGCTGGCGGCAGCGTAAAACGCTTCATACTGATTGACAGACAGGTATGACGTCGCAACGACATTTATTAGTACAAGTACATGTATCGTTGTATGGAAAATCAGCTAAATTGTTGTTTAGGTCGCGAAATACTGCGTTTAAGTACATAGTTGTAATACAATTTTGTTTCTATAAAAGCGTAAGGATTATATTGGTAACTTTAAACTTACTCTTGGTCAATAAAAAAAAAATGCATATTTTTTCTAAACTTTAAAGGGTCATATCTTTTTACAATTTTAATTACATTTTATAATTTATACTTTATTCTGTTTCGTTCGGCGATGGCGGGACGAGATAGACTCCTTTTTAATGGATTGGTCAGAGGCTGTCCGGGATCAGGATGCCTGGAAACGGAGTGGGGAGGCCTTTGCCCAGCAGTGGGACACCATAGGCTCCTAATAATAATAAAAATTGCATTAAATACCATTCATTTCATAGTTACAATGGCAATCCAATAGGTGTTCAATTGAAATCGATATTTAAATTGAACGATTACTTCGCACGGGTTTAACGTGATATTTATTTACCTATATTTCGTTTCGTGTAACTTTGAAATGTGTTGACAAAGAGAGAGTTACTAGTGTATTATCGATATAATAGGCTGCATAAAGGAAACCACTGAGCTTAATGCAATTTTTGCATTAGCCCAATTTAATCTCAATTTCTAAAACAAAATTAAGAGTGGTGCTGACTTGCAATCATGGTAATATCACCGTACCTAATATCAAAATGGAGTAAAAGTAGATAGAGAAAGTCAATAAATCAACATGCCGAGATTAATAACTTTAAGAGGGAGAGGAAAGGTACGTAATTCGCGAGATGGAGGTTGACTTATGGCATTTAATTATTAACCTATTATTCCGCCCGCGCCGTCGGTGAAGTGCGCTTTGAACTTGAATATTTAAGGTTATGTTGAGCCCTCTTAATCAGAAAACGGTGACCGCTTAGTAAACATACCATCAGACCCCGTATCATGGTCGGCCTTATCACGCGATAAGTGACAAGATAGGAGCGTCGTCTCGTTCTATCGAACGGTGACAGCCAGTGACGGACGCTCTATCCTTTCACTTCATCGTGTGGTAAGGCCGACCATGATACGGGGTCAGGAAGCGTATTCCCGGGCCGTTCGAGATGATCTCCCATAGAGATATCTCGACAAAAAATCTCATCTAAACAAACACAATCCAGAAATACGAAACGCATGTTGCAATAGATTTTGAGATCGGCGAACGACATGATCTCTATGGTTCTCTATTGGATCGCATAAAATCATTTGGAATAATATAATAACGCATAATTTTTTATAGCCGAATTAGCGTTAAGCCTAATCATGTTATGGCATAAATTTTTAGGCATAAAATTAAAAAGAATAAACGA
Organism: Epinotia ramella; assembly: GCA_947578815.1. NCBI lineage: Eukaryota > Metazoa > Arthropoda > Insecta > Lepidoptera > Tortricidae > Epinotia > Epinotia ramella. Next base: position 2,503,520 of record OX388214.1, on the reverse strand, counting down.
AAATAGCATAATTATCACAAAGACTAACATCAGATAGCATAAATACAAAAAGACATAATAATTACTTGGCATCATTACAAAACGCATAAAAATTGTGTCCTAAAAAATAAAATCATGCATTACACAAAGCAATGAAAGCATAATGCACGGCCCAATAATGTACAGTCTGATAATCCATGTACATTGGGACGGTCATCTGTGCGGACTAATAATCTCCAGCGAGTCGACGCCACCCCGCTGGGCGGGGTGTCTATTTCTGGTCTGAGGAACACAAGTGAACCCTAACCTAACCGACCTAAGACAGAGTTCGCTTATGACAAGCCATTTTTATCCGCCCTGATAATGCACGACCCAATAATCCGCGTCCACGAAAAGTGTAAATGCATTGTAACAACGAAATTGAGTTTTAGTCATTTAGAAAACTGAAATTATGGATAAGAAATTATGAATAATGACAGATATACCAAATAATTATTAGCCCAAACAATAGTATGCTTAATATGTATTCGGCCAATACAGATTAGTTCAACTGAAATTATGCTATTAGCGTAGTATGCCAAACAAAGTAGTAGGCCAAAGTATTATTATGCGACAGTATTATTATGCCAATAAAAATTATGCCAAATCAATTATGCGAATCTATATTAGTCTAAAAAAAATTATGCCAATGAAGGGGATCCCGATCTCTATCATGCCATGCCCCAGAATAAGACATTTTGCTGTTTCAACATTTTGGTGAGATTTTTCAATAGACATAACGTCAATAGAGGTCATCTCGAACAGCCCGAGAATTTGCCTCCAGAGCTACCCTAAGCTTGTTTTCCACGTGAATCGCAATAAAAACTGGAACAAGGTAAGTAATATCTAAAGCTAGGCAGGCATTCCCTGCCGGTCCAACAAACCGGATAGAGTAACATACGCATACGCGTGATAAGGCCAAAGAGCTAATACATTTATGATATTATGATACCAAAAATATATAACGAGACTGATTGGTTAAGAGAAGAAAAAAAGTGAAGCAAAGTTGAATAAAAAAGTAGATTAAAAATTACATTTTTGGAAAAATTATATTAATACTTACATAGGTAAAAAAAGAATCTTTTCACAAATAAATACCTAATTGTAAAAGTATAGCACTGTAAGTGCAGGAGTGAAGTGTTCATGCATTATCATGTTCAGTGTGTAATTTAGTGTTTAAGATTAATGTATGTAGTTCATATAGCATACCTAACATAGTTTTAACATAGGTACTTAACACATTAGTTAAAATGAGCGCGGTCTCGCCAACAAACTGTTATCGCAGTTTGGCGAGTAACATAACATTCTTTATTTTTTTTGTACTTTTGATAAATCAATTTAAAAAAAAAACAGCACCACACCAAAATTGGTCCATGAAGGTCAAATGTATATAAATACTAAATACTCTAAATAGCACTAATTTATATAAAGATCCCTCCATATGAATAAGCGCAAACTCTATCCGCATATACAGGGTGTTAACGGGGTCATGATCCGGAATGACAAAAAGCGAATAAGATGATCATACTGAACAACCTTTCCCATGGGACCAACCACGAAATCGCAAAAAAAACCAGGTATTCCATACATAATTCTCAATTAAATCGCAGTTAACTCACAGTTTACTCTTAATTGGCTCTTTTTTTTTGCGATTTCGTGGTTGCTCCCATGGGAAAGGTTGTTCAGTATGATCATCTTATTCGCTTTTTGTCATTCCGGATCATGACCCCGTTAACACCCTGTATATAGGGCCCGTACAATTACTAGTACCTACACATATTACTATACTGAAGAGGTTCCCATGCAAAATTATACCTCTTAAAAGTAAATTAATCACAGAGCAGGACTAATAACAGACATTTGACCGTAATCGATCTAAATGCAGGGTTTCCACTTTGTAATCGAAAGGGAAGCTTTCTAGCGAGATACCAAAAAGGAAAAGTGAAATTAATCGAGATTAAGAGTAATTACACTCATTAGTATAGTGCATCGAACTTCTATGATTACGTTACGCCAATTGATTATTTGTGAAAGGTATAGCATGGATGATCTTAATCATTATATTTATGTTGGTGATTAACTCTGACATTTTTGGGTCAACGACTTTTTTTAGAGATACGTCTTTATTGGCGATTAGGTGGTAATAAATGTAAATAACTACAAATATCTCTGTTAATTTCAGCATTAATTGTGTTGGAAATATTGATGTCTAAAACATTAACTGCTGCATTAAGGGGCTCCCATACGCCAATGACCTTCGATCTGAATCCCTTAGTTTTCAAATGTTTTTTGTATAGCTTATTATATTAACAACAACGGCTTTAAGCAATATAGTATCCCATATTTACTTCGAAGTTCATTATTTTCGAGATATTTGGCATCAAAGTTGAACAATTTTAGGCCAAAAAACTGATTTTCTGGCCATACCTTTTGTGTTAATTAGTTTAAAATGAAAACCCTAGACACGTTTTTGGAGACGTCATAGACGAACCCAAATATGTAGATTTCGTATATGTTAGATCTTTTACGTCAATACTATACGATACGAAATAAGTGTTTTTTAGACAATATTTAAAAAAATCATACAAAATTAAGTATTCATTTCTTTCAAAATCCAGTAGACGAAAATGGAGATAACAGATTGAATAACCGATGGCCGTTTGACTTATAATTCTATCTGTAGTGCAAAAGTAGGAAATACGAGGCCAAACTTGTCAAAAATCGATGAAAACTTCGGTTAGCCCCTTAAAGGCTTGTCATTATAATTAACATTTTTTTTAAATATATAATTCTGGAAAGTGGTCAGCCGAAAATAAGACGACCCTAACGAGACACAGAAGCACGTGTCATTATGCGGTTGAGCGGGATGCCATGATGTGACTGTAGCTGTCAAATATCGGTTTTAATAGAGAGGACCATCTGTAAGTTACGTAATTACTATTATTTATTCCGTGGCAGAAAACAATCGACTGACTCATCTCGATAAACTAGAAAGTGGATTACTTCCAAGACCCAATTGTATTCCACCAATTATACCGCAGGGAAACCGTCTATTGCAATATCGCTGGAGATGGCCTCAATACGGGAAATAATTGAATTAGAAGCCCGCGAGAAATTGCCGCCCGCCTTTCCCTGCTCAATGAGTAACTAAATAAATAAATAAATAATAAATATTAGGCGACAATCTTTCTCGAACGACATTTACACATTCACTGCCAAGAATCGCTACGCGCTACGCTCGTAGACGATCCCGTGGTTCCCCGTACGTAGCGGAAAGCGCCTACGGCGTTGGCGCCTGCTATGCGGGTTCCTGACAGTGTAACTCTTAAAGGTATGAATTATCTAGTGTGTTGCGAGAATATCAAGTCGAGCAATACACCGGCACGGCTCGATACAGTTTGCTCGAGATGGAATCAAAACCACCAATGCATACATAAAATGTTTGTCATAAAATCATATAAGAGGAGACTTTTGTGCAGATTAAGAGTCGAACCAAAACATTGGCTTTATAACCCTTAACTTTGGAAATGTCCACATGAGATGTCGTGCCACGTGAGTCCATATCTTTTCTATTAGGTGATCAAGGTACCTACTGGTACACGTGCTGTTTAGTATAGCATGCTTAATTATTATATACGCAAATAGCATGCTACTTACTAGCAACTTTACATTTACACATGCTATTTGCTCGAAACTATAGTCCGTTTTTTTTAGGATTAGAAATACGGTAATCAAAGAAGCAGTCGTCGTCAACCTTTTCTGCTTCGGAAAAATATTAGATGTTACGAAGTCCTCAACAGAACGAGAACTTAACAGGCCTATATTAGTTTTTTTGTATTTTTGCAACGGAGCGTCGTATTGATGTGATTTTTTGTATGGAGATAGTTTAGAAGCTGGAGAGTGACATAGGCTACTTTTTCCAGCGGGAAAACATCTAATTCCCACGGGAAAATTCAATATGTTACTTTTTCCTATAACCACGTGGGCGAAGCCGCGGGCATCAGCTAGTGCTTTATATTTATCGGACAAAATTACGTTCATACCAGTTAGTCAGCAGGTCTTACTCAAATGTGTTGTGGCTTTAGTGAAACATACAATGAACAGCAATTGTTGTAACATGACAATAGCGATAAAGTTTCTCCCGATAAGTTTTATGGTCACGTTTTACGGTCCCAATGGGTCAAAAACGTGACGTATAATCCTTATCCTTACTGTGCTGTGCTAAAGTGTGTGTGTTCTTTCACGTCGCAACGGAGCGTCGCATTGATGTGATTTTTTTGTATGGAGATAGTTTAGAAGCTGGAGAGTGACATAGGCTACTTTTTCCAGCGGGAAAACATCTAATTCCCACGGGAAAATTCAATATGTTACATTTTCCCATAACCACGCGGGCGAAGCCGGGGGCATCAGCTAGTATGGCCATAAAACCTATCATGTTAGCTGCTCTGTAATATGCATCATATTTTATCGACGCGGCGCATCAGCGAGGCATATTTAGGAAACCTTGACCGACTACTCTAGTCAGGAGGCTTAATTACCAATAAATATTAATTAAGATAAAAATCAGCTGAGGCGTCTGTTCTACTTCCGAAAGACTATAATGGCTAATGGGCTTTTAGTTAATAGCGTTTTTAATTAATAATAAATGTCCGGGCAGCGTGAGACGGTAAATTATGCTTTAAGACCGAAACGAAGCTATGTTTTTATTAGAAAACTGGTAAATAAATTATTAACGTTTTAATTCAAACTAATAGGTAGTATAATTACTGTAACATATAAGTATATTGTTTCTTCGTCCGTATTCCGACCACATAACATTTAACATCGGACAGTATCCGTGAATGTTGCGACGCCGAGCTTATCTGTAAAATGCAGTTTATAGATAAGCCCTGTATAATGAAAGCATATGGAATTGAATTAGGTAAGTAATGGTTTTTGTAAATGATAGACGAAAATATAAGATTGGTCATACAGAGTTGGTGTTTCCTGTGGACATTGCAAAAGTTAAGGACTATAAAGCCAAATTTTTCGATGTATCTATGGATGTCTTAGATGTATGCGATACAAAACATAGTCTCTGGGCGACCGACCTGTGCTCGCCTGAAAATTTTCAAAAAACGGAGGAATCGATTTTTCCCAGACATTAGAACCAGCTAGATCGGTCTTTAGCCCCCGTAAACCCTTAGAGGTACATTTCAAATATCATTGAAATTGTTAGAGCCGTCTTCGAGAACGTGATTTCAAATATATATATATATATATATACTAGCTTCTGCCCGCGACTCCGTCCGCGTGGAACTCGTTTATATCGCAGCTCCATACAAACTTTTACCCCCCATTTCACCCCCTTAGGGGATGATTACGGGGATAAAAACTATCCTATGTCTCCATCCCTTCAACTATCTCTACTTAAAAAATCACGTCAATTCGTCGCTCCGTTTTGCCGTGAAAGACGGACAAACATACAAAAAAAACACTCACATACACTTTCGCATTTATAATATTAGTATGGATTTCTATAAAAATATTGCTTGTTGATAGTATAGGATTACCATACGATAGTACGGAGATTATAAACTACTGACCACAGGAAATAAGACTTGTTTTTTAGATTCCGTGTGGCCCTGGTAAGCATTCGGTCAGTAATGTTCATACAGTCATGAATAGTATCAGCAATGCATTGCACTTATAGATCAGCGGCGCTACCACGAACTTCGAGTCGAAGTTCGTAATACATGCATCCCTGTCACTCGAGTAAGGGAGTGCGTTAGAGATGGAAATACCCGAACTTCGACTTTCGAAGTTCGTGGTAGAGCCGCAGTTACTGTCACACGACACAGTGTCATGACTAGGTAAAAAAAATACAGCTCAAGGTTGCCAGAGAGCGCCAGCGGCCAAGTGAGTGCAGAAAAAAGAAAATGAAGTGAATTCGCGAACTATTAATAAGCACAAATGCAATCCGTTTAAAAATGTTAATAAACCAGTGGCTCTTTGCGCTGTAGAACTAGCAAGCCTGTATTAAAAAAAAAAAACGAAAAAGTGACTCGCCAAAAACAAACCTATATAATTAACGAACCCACAAAATTTCACGAGGATCGGTTGAGAGATGCGACCTGCTTGTTCGACTATTATAAAGATGGGTACTCGGAGGCTGTGAGAAGTCAGTGATAAGCAATATACACTTTTCCAATTAGTTACAGCCATGATACAGCACCCTATTTGGAGTTAATTACCTTGTGTTTCTGAACGTACTGTGCTAAGTAAGTAATTACTCGCTTTATACTTCTTTGAATTAGCAATACGAGTAGGTAAATCGACTGTATTTTTTATTTTTTTAATACGATTAAGTTATAAATAATAAATAAATATTAGGGGTCAATCTTACACAAATCGACCTAGTCCCATAGTAAGCTCATTAAGGCTTGTGTTATGGGTACTAGACGACGATATATATAATAGATATAAATACATAAATACATGGAAAACTTCCATGACTCAGAAACAAATATTCATGCTCATCACACAAATTTTTGCCCTTACCGGGATTCGAACCCAGGACCTTCAGCTTCGTAGGCAGCGTCACTACCCACTAGGCTAACCGGTCGTCAAAAAGTTTCTTCGTAACTTAATCAATTTACATTGTTATTGAGTTAATGAAAAACGTATGTAAATTTAAGAGACACCGAGAGACGTTAATGTTACCTTGGTTTTTAATTTAGAACCAGATCAGTTTCTCTTTATCTTCTAGCTCGATTCTGGATCATAAGTGTAACGTAGTAAAGTCATTGTTTGAAAGGATATGACCAAATTATCCTAAACCAAAACCTAGGTGCATGTAATATGATTAGATTAGATTATTTAATTTAATTTTGAAAATATGTCCTTTCATAAAATTAAAATAGCATGGATTCACAAAAAGATCGTCCGTGTACAAGAATAAAAACAATCATCAATAATAGTCAATAAAAATCTAATTTTAAATGAAAATGAAAATGAAAAAAAAAATGAAAATGTTTATTTGGGTAACAAATAAATTACAATTATAATATAATGGCTGGAATTTCCTAGTAGATGAATGTGTACATCTGTGTCAGGAAACCCCGCTCTTCCGCTTGAGGTTAACAATAGTTGTTTCCTAAATAAACTACATACTTGCAAATTTTTGTATACAATGACAGATTCACATTACATGCGTAAATACATCATTCAGAGCGTGCGTGTGTGTATGTGTGTGTGTGTGTGTGTGTGTGTGCGTGTGTGTGTGTGTGTGTGTGTGTGTGTGTGTGTGAGAGAGAGAGATTGTTGGATAATTGATTATTTTAAAAACCTTAAAGCTTGTCCTTGTAGTAAAGCCTCTGTTTCATCTCATCATAGTTTAAATGTTAAAAAAAAACAAACATGAGAAACAAAAATACTAATAATAAGGCAACAGGAACAATTTAAATACTTAATGATAAATGGTACAATGCCTTGTACCATAAATAAAGAACGTTTACATTCAGCCGGAGGGATAAATGAGGCATTAGGTACACTGAAAGGTAGGAAGTTACCTACGGGCGGAATAAAGACATTCAATGACTTAGCACGTGAAATCATGGTTAATGGGTAGGTAGTAAATGTAAAATAAAAACATTGAGATTCGATGCCTTTTTTATCGCTTTGCTGCTATGTAAGTACTTTTAAACCAACAACGAATAAAACTGAGCTCGCAAATCAAAATGGCGAGGACGCAAATAGTCACTGGTGGACATGCAATTTATTGTTACAACTTACAAGTCAGGGGTCAGACAATGAAATCGTCCAGTGTAGTTAAATGGTTCCTCAGTCCCCTTAAGTCTATCTGATCGAGTCTAAGAAACAAGAGTTTGGAATTTACAAATTTTCATTGCTTTATACAGTGTTTTTTTTAAATGGGACAGTATGGGGAAATCCGAATCTAAAGGAGATAGAGGAAAAGTGTCCAAGGAGACATTAGGTGTTTTTTTATGTAAACAAAGTTGGCTCATTAAAATTTTTGGTCAAGCGTGAGTTGTTCTTAAAAAATTATAAAGTTGGTCAATTTTTTTTTTGACGCGGGTCGGCTCTGTTTCATGTAAGGATTATTTCATTGTATGGAAAGAAAAAAATCTGAACAGCAGAAGTTGGTCAAATTTAATGAAAACTAATCTTCATACAGTTGGTTTATTACTTGAGTAAATGTTCGATGTGGCCGCCGTCTTGTCTTATGCAGGTACGAGCACGCTTCAAGACACTTCTAGTTGCATTTAACAGAGACTTATGGTGAATTGTGTTTAAAGTGTTGTAAACAGCATCTTTTAATTCTTGTACGGAGTTGTATCGGGATTCATAAATTCGACCCTTAAGGTAACCATAAGAAAAACGCCATGATGAATAAAATTACAAGCATGAACTGATTGGAAACAAAATCACAGCTGCAGAAATAACTTACGTTCCAAATTTGAATTCTTTTTTTTATAATTTCAAGACTATCGCGTGCCATGATGTTTACGAAGATTAAAAAAAAATGTTCTTCTCTTGAATCATCTGGAGCTCTTATCGATTATCAAAATTTAAAAATAGAATAATTTTAAATATTTTTTTACACTAGGCACTTGCAACAATATTAAAAGGCGAATACTGCAATTGTATGAAGATTAGTTTTCATTAAATTTGACCAACTTCTGCTGTTCAGATTTTTTTCTTTCCATACAATGAAATAATCCTTACATGAAACAGAGCCGACCCGCGTCAAAAAAAAAATTGACCAACTTTATAATTTTTTAAGAACAACTCACGCTTGACCAAAAATTTTAATGAGCCAAATTTGTTTACATAAAAAAACACCTAATGTCTCCTTGGACACTTTTCCTCTATCTCCTTTAGATTCGGATTTCCCCATACTGTCCCATTTAAAAAAAACACTCTGTATAGGGCGAAAAACTTGATGAGTATTAACTTAGGATAGATTTTTTTTAAAGCTTTGGAAACCTAGTGGTTTAGGCGATCCCGGCTACCAATGAGTTTTTCCGAACTTATGTACGGAATATTTACCGTTAGCTTTTCCGTGAAGGAAACCGGTTTAATCCCAATAAGGTCTAGTTTTCTCTCTGGGTTGGATGATCAGATGGCAGTCGCTTTCGTTAAACTACCTATTACCTATGCCAAATCAAGATTAAGTGTAAAAGCGGACCGGGAATAACGCTTAGAGAATGATGAGATAATTAAGGGTGCCACTTTCGCATTAAGAAGAAACAATCGTATCAGAAACAGAACAATGGTCACTGCGCCGGTGCCTGCGCGCATGCGCGACCGTGACCTCTGCGCAAGGGCAGCGGGAGTGCAGCGCTTCAATGGGCCTGGACGGTTCTCCGGTTACACTACACGTTCCATGTGCATTCGATTGTCACGGAAATGGTTGACAGTAAAAATGAAGGGTCCACAGAATGAGGCAAGCCTGTACTGTGCACTGCATTTTCAATTTGATAATTATCGTGATAATAACAGATGGATAAATATCGATTGAAAATAACAAAAAATGACGCTCCTGAAAGTGAACTGTATTCGAAGTATTCGAACGTGTATTTCCGCACTTGCGTCTATCCGAACGCACGGAGTGTCAACGTGACCGCGCCGTGGGGATTCCCCTTACAAGAATTCAGTTCGGATTATGCAAAGTTGAGCGAACTCGAGTGTCATTGGTTCTTATACTGGTGATAATTATCCGATAATTATCGGATAACTTGCGACAAATATAATTTATATACAATGAATAAGCGTAATTATCTTGATAATTTCGAACCGAGGGACTACCTGCTTACCTCCTTCATAAAATTTAACAGATTTCTGATATCTAAGTACACATGTGGTTGGTGGTTGTCCCTTTCTCGAGAATTTCTTTCCGATGAATTTTAACGACATTATAGCTAAAATAGGTTTGATGGACGTTTATTGAATTAGGGGACTTGGTTTTTATTTGTCTGAAACTTGTCTCATTGCAAAATGCTCAGATTATTTCAGTATAACTTTCAATCAAAATATATGACTAGGCCAACAAGTAATAATTAACGAAACGAATCATGTTTTTTATATCTGACATAACCATGAATTTGATAGTAGCATTGAGTTGTTGGAAAAATGTTGTTAGCCTCAACCCCTAAGTAAAAGGAAATAATATGTTTCATCACACGAGTGAGAATAGTGGTGTGGTGTCCGTAGAACTCGATTCCCACCAGCTTACCATTTAATACACTGGAGCACCATATTGTATGTTTTTTATTAACTTTATCTGCTATTGCGTCTGTAATAATTTTCTGCTATTGTCGAATAAAAGTTATACGCCGAGAAGACAAATATAATTTATATACAGTGTGTGGCCTGTAACAGGGGCAAATATTTAAAAGGACACTTCATGCTTGCAGCTAACCCGTTGTGTCCAATATTTTAAATATTTTTTTTAATTCGGAGAAATGTTGATATACATTACCTCCAAGTAATGTATCTTGGCACCACGAGATCATAGCACAGCAGTCAATGCAGATTTTGAGGTAACAACATCATGTAATGAGGCATAATAGTCTTTGCATTTTTGTTATTAAAAGATATTTTTGGGATTGTTTTTTTATTTTTTTAGTTTTTTTTTAAATAAAAAAACTACATGTCACCTCAGAAGAGTAAAAAATACACGTAAACTTACTTTAAAGATTTTTGTTAAAGAAAAACATTTTTTTCAATAATTGCTCCCAAGCTCAATAATGTACCGTTTAATTTTTTGCTCCTATTCCAGGCCACACCCTGCAATTCAACACTTTTCATGGCATGGAAAAACATTTAATATGAATTTAGTATGGTATAACCCATATCCTGTATGATGAACAACTTTAATTGATGGGGAACCATATAACATGTTGTAGAACCTATCCCAAAATATTAATGTCATGATTATGGTTTTACTTTAGTCTTGCAATTACGCTGGAACAACCATATCTTGGAATATTTTAACAAGCCAAAATCCAAAATCTCCTAAATTTACTTTGGACACAAGTTGACCAAACATGAAGTTTAGTGAAGTCAAACAACATTGATATAAATACAAAGTCTATAATATGTGGGCAAAAATGTGGTTTTATAAAGGGTTGCCAACCTTGCTAAGGTTGTTAATGCGCTGACGACTGCTGGAGTTGAAAACGTCCACATGCCATGGTGTCTGTATATGTACCATGAGGCAAAACATTTATTTTTAAGTAACCTAGCCAACATAACTGGCCAATGGTTCCACTAATGTCATCTACAGTGTCCACACCCAATGTGACATCATACTTAGACAAGCCATCTTTAAAAATGAGCGAGGTCATATTCTATGTTTGTTTACTGTTATATATTGCTCAGTTTATTGATACATAACTTGGTTGTATAAAAGGTAAACCTGGGACAGAACAGAAAGTATTAGTTTCATGTCGAAATATCATCTGACTATAAAGTCAGAGATACAACATAATTCATAGTACTTTACTGATATTACTTATGTAGTTCATAGGTTTGTAAAACAACATCAGGTTTTGTAACATTGAGAAAAGATCTAGTTTTGCATGGCATGTGTTAATAGTTTTTTTTCTACTACACCTACAGGAACAGCCACAAATAATGTGTACAGGACTCTATTATTACTGACATAAAGATGTGTGATTCTATGGTGTCTTTATTTTTTAACCCCCGACGCAAAGAGAGGGGTGTTATAAGTTTAACGTGTCTTGTGTATCTGTCTGTGGTATCGTAGCTCCCAAACGGATGGACCGATTTGAATGCGGTTTTTTTTTGTGTCATAGATAATTTTATCTTAGCCATGTTTCATAAAAATCTGTTTAGCCGTTTTTGAGATATTGGACTTTGAAATGAAAATATCAGGGGTTTTTCAACTTTTCTAATGTACAAATATGAATATAGCTGACTGTACAGCTACAGCCACAGTTTGTCATAGCTGCTAACACATCCAAAATATGTTTTTCTTATTGAAATACAGTCATTACGATCATATTTATAGATTTAGAAGGGAAGACAATTTTACAATGAGCTTATTGATAATAAGAGGTAAATAACAAAGTATTTATAAAAGCATCCCAACCATCAGGAAATACTGTAACCATACAAATAACACTAATAAATCTTTTTGCAAGCAACTCATCTAAACCATCTGAACAAATAAACATTCCCGTACTGTATGCAACCTTGAAACTTTGTTCCATAATGAAGTTCGTAGATCGGCCCTGTGCAACTAAAGGGTATATGGCCTTTGAGGCACCTGCCATTTAGCTCCAATCAATGCCTCCAGAAGGTCACTGACTTAGCAGCAACACAAGCATACGCTCTGGCCTTTCATTCCGCCCGCGAGACCAATTAATAGGCCTTGTTCAGTTGCAGGATTAGTCATCAAATATTTTGCAACAGAACCAGGCGGATTTAATCGTTAAGCAAATTACATATATCTTCCCTAGATGCTTATTAGACGTTTTCAACACCTGTGGTAGTCGACGCAGGTTGTCTCCACTCGATAAAAGGAAAAAATACTTAGTGATAACTCGAGCACGGAGCGGAAAATGGCGTTAGAAATTTACGGTTATAAAAACCGTTTGGCGCCAGTTATCTTCTAAAATATTTAGGAACCTAAAAGAAGATGTTGGAAGACGACGAACCAGGTTATAAATTAAGCATATTGTAATGAAAATCTAATAAAATAACTCACCTTTCTATAAATTGACAGCAACACACGGCACTATAAAATTCACAGTTGACAAGTATGACAACTTACAGAAATAAAAACAGACAAGACAATCCCGTCACTGACTTCTGTCAAGATGCCATCTTGATTGCGTTTTATTTAGATCGTTTTTCGAGATTTTCGCACAGTTCATAGTGAAAAATATGGTGTTTTCATTGTTTTAGTATAGTTCATTGAGTGATATTTTTATTTTGATACAAAAGTCAGAGGTTTTTGCTCACAAGAAACATTTAAAATTGTCGATGAAAAATATAACTAATCGTAAAAAGACGTAGTTCAATTGTCTATGAACTCTTTCTGTGTGACCAATTATTTAGAACGTCTATGTGCTTAATTTTCGAATATGGCAACATCCGACTGTCAAAATATTTCCTCCCCTCCACATCGCACCGTCACTGCCGTCAGCCCGTCAGTCATCTGTCAAATTTGTGAGTGAACGTGACGCACGGATTTTTGTTGTGAAGTGAATTCGTCTATTCAAGGTTTTTATCGCTAAAACAAGAAAACTAGTATTAACCGCCTTGTGAGATTCTGTACCTACTGTCTTCTACACATTTATGTTGCCTGCATGCTGGACTAACTATAGAAACTATCCCAATGCCTGAGAGATGTCTAGTTTCGGCGTGGGGGTGTATTGTTTGGCGGTGATTTGGTTTGTAACGTTAATGCTGTGCTGGGTGTCTGTGCGTACGGGTCACCTCATCGGGAAGATCGCAGTGCCGGTGTCGGCTGTGATAACGCTAGTGTTGTTAGCATTGCCAAAAGGGGAGGGCGGTTCTGGCAATTTTTACGATAGACTATACGTGTTTAGGTTCGCGGTTCTTTTCTTCCTGCTGGCCAGTGTTGTCGTGAGTTGTGCGTATTGTGTCGCTCACGTGTGTCTCACTCCCCTTGAAACTACTAAGATAAGACGCTTGGGATCTGTTAATTAGGCTGTAGGTAAGTGCTTTATTAATCCCTGCTAATTTACCTAATTATGTAAGCCTATCAGCGTGCACCTTTTCTGGTAAATCTGAAGTGTAGCGTAAGTGATCTATGTTTTATCATATAAATCAAAGTGCAGTATATTATGAATTGTTTAATTTGTCTAACTAGCGCAATAAAATGGCCCCACAGAAAGGGTGCCATGGTAGGTTGGGCGTCAGAACGATGCCAGGCAGCCGTTTAGTTCGAACATGGCTGCCGTGACAACTATTTAACAAACCAAATGTTCAATTTCAATAAATATGCCTTGTTCTGCTGTAAAATGGTGTGTGAGTCATTCGAACAAGCACAACAAAAAAGATAGAATCAATTTCCACAAGTAAGTACAGCAATAAACTTATTATTTTGATTTTATTGTTATGTACACATTTTGTACAGGGATGGTATCATCCAACAGCCACCAATACTTTTTTAATAAGTTAAACACGGAATTAATAATTTGGTATTTATTTACTTATCTAGTAGGGTCATTAGTCATTACGCTGGTTACGCGACCACCTGAAGGAGAAGGTTTTTTCTATTCAAGATAACATCAATTCTACAGACCCTATTGAGACAATTAGTTGTACGAGGGGAGGTTCAAAAATTCGCGGAATGAAGTATTTGCAAATTAAATAAAACAACATAAGTAATTTTCCTTTTCTAAATATTTGCCCTCGAGTTTAATGCATTTTTCAGATCGACTAATTAATTTATGTAGACCATCAATAAAATATTTTTTATCTTTGCCTTCAAAATGAGCCGAAATAACTTCATTGTCGCAATTTTTTTTTCCTCATAGTTCTTTTTTTAAATTTGGGAACAAATAATAACTGCTGGGGGCCAGATCCGGGCTGTAGGGTGGGTGAACCAGCGATTCAAAGCCGCACCTGTTAAAAGCAGCAGTTGCAACATGGCTCTTGTGAACCGGTGCATTGTCGTGCAACACACCCTTTGTCATTTTTTCCCGCCTTTTTTCTTTAATGGCCACACATAGTCTTTCTAATAGCATTGCATAATATGTCACTGTCACAGTTATAGTAACACCCTTGTCCTTGTAGTCGATCATAAGAATTCCTGTTGAATCCCAAAAAATCGTAGCCATCACCTTTCCGGCTGATTCTGATACCCTGAACTTCTTCGGAGGTGGTGCACCCTTCTTATGCCACTGCATAGATTCTTGTTTCGACTCAGGATCAAAATGATGAACCCAAGTCTCATCTCCAGTCACAATTTGTTCCAATACGTGTGTAGGGTCGTCTTCAATTGTCTCTCTGCCATCTTTGAAGAGGCCATGCCATGCCACTTGTAAATCATGGTTTTAGCAGGGCACCGGTCCCCGTAGACGGTTTTCATTTCATTCATTATAAGTTGCGGAGGTTTTCCTTGCTTTGATAGAAATTTTATCACGGCACGATATTCAATTTGCTCCATAGTCGCACGTTTATTCCGAATTAATTTGTTTGAAGAGCGATATCTTTAAAACAAATGACGGTTTTGAATTGACATTTATAATTTTTTTTTCTAAAGAGTTCTCATACCAGATAAGCAAAGAGGTTTTGTATAATTTTAACTCCTTCTACTTCATTCCGCGGACTTTTGGACCTTCCCTCGTGCATGCATTTTTTTTTGTTGTTTTAGAATAGAAATCTACTAAACAACCGAGAAAATATCCTTTCAGTTCACCAACTCAGCCCCAGTGGTCGCCAACCGGCACATGAAATTAGGTGGTCGCTAACCGGCGAAATGACCCTACCTGGGCGACCGAGCCCCACTCGGGTGAAAATAGATCAAACTAATTTTGCCGGATAGACCCAGCTAGGATAAATTTCTTCCCCCCCGTAAACTATTAAATTACAAATTTCATTGAAATTGTTGGTCCCGTTTTCAAGAAACATGGTTACAAATATAACCTACTAATAAATATACTAGTTTAACAATATAGGATATAATCTTTAGTAGACTCCATAATTGCGATCATCGTGGATACCAAGGCAGTATTTTTTGTACTTATAGTAGCTAGAATAAAAAATATATTTCTTAATCTAAAAATATTACAGGAACGTTATGACAACTAAATAGCTTCTTGTTGCATGTAACCATTCAACAATTATTTGTTTTCGTTGTCACTGTCATATAGCTGTCGTCCGACCTGATGCACGACGGCTAATCACAGCAATGCATTGGTAAATTGACCAATCGCATTAATTGTTGGGTAATAAGAAATAGGCTGATATTTTGGGTAGCTGTGATTGGATGCGCAGTTGACAATGCGCATACCGGGTTTTTGGCACGTATTTATTATTATTATTATTATCTTATTTTAGAAAGGCAGCTAACGCTGATACGTCTAAATCATAGTTCACTTAGAACAGGATTTGGGTAGAAATTTGTAAAGAGCTCGCCAAAACAATGTTATTCCAAAAAAAATGTAGTTGGAATGGCTCCGAAGATATTTAATAAATTACCAAAGTGTTTAATTTCAATAGATCAACTATATATATTTAAAAAAGTCTTAAAAAATGTTCTAGCTCATAGAAGTTATTATACCATAAATTAATATATAAATGATAGTGACTTTGACATGCATGCTCAACAATTTGTAAGCCGTAAGGCGCCACATAGTGAAACTGACCATAACTCTGTAACATCCTGTAACCTATGTTGGACAAATAAATGATTTTATCTTTATCTTTATCTTCTATGATTTTTTCGTTCGCTGGTTTTACCAGAATAGGTGTGTGCTATTTACTCTACCATTTCATGTGCTTGACTACATATCTGATTTCTCATTTTCATACGCTTGTAAAATCTCTATGTTAATTTTTTACCCAGACTGTTATCTCATAAGTTAATCATGTTTGCTGATGACATTACTGTTCTATTTAGGTTTAAGCGTAATGACATTGATAATCTTAGTGACTTTATCAAAGACACCCTTACAAACGTAATTGACTGGCTCCATGGCATGAACCTATCTACCAATTTAAGTAAAACTAAGTTTGTACATTTTAGAAATTATAGGACTGATAAAGTAACAATTGATGTTACATTAAATAATGATACAATTGAAGTTGTAGACGACACAAAATTTCTTGGCGTGTATATTGATAGCAATCAAACATGGAAGAAACATGTGGATTATATTGCCAACAAGCTCAGTAGTTTCACGTTCGCCTTAAGAGCCCTAGCAAGGTTTTCAACAAGAACCGCCGTAGTCCAAGCGTACTATGCCTTTGTTCAATCCCACATCCTATACGGGTTGCCTATTTGGGGTGGATGTACAGACTTGGACCGACTATTCAGGCTGCAAAAAAGATGCGTGCGTATTTTGGATGGCATTAAGTCAAATCGCGTGTCATGTAGAAATTCTTTTAAAAAATTAGAAATACCAACCCTGACTTCGCTATATATAATAGAACTTTGTAAATTAGTAAAGCGATATCCTCAAAAATTTCTTGCGAAGGCAGACTTTAGAAGCGATAGATTAAATAATATATTCTCAATGGACGTTCAAGTGCCTATTGCCAGAACGGCGGGGTTTAGGAAATGCACTAGGTTTGTTGCAGCAAACGTATATAATGCCCTGCCAAGCAAAATAAAGTCCCTGCCATACTCTAAATTTGTAGCTGCATTGAAAAAACACCTGATTGAATTATGTCCTTATAACCTAAATGAATTTTATAATTTTAATGTATGAATATGAATGAATGAATTTTATAATAATTATAATGATTATTAGTATTGGTAGAATGAAAAATGATTATTAATGTAATTTTTAAATTAATGTATTATGTTCTTATAACCTGAATGAATTTAATTATAATATATGAATGAATTGATTTTATAATCATTATAATGATTATTAATTAATTAATTATTGTAGAATGTAAAATGACTATTAATGTAACTTGTTAATTAATGTATTAATCTTTAGTATGTAATTAATATTTAGCGACACCCTACGGGTAAAATTGTATCCTGCAATTTGAAGCTATTAAATAAATAAATAAATAATAAATAAATTAATTTTGGAATTGCCAATAAGAAGATCACAGCATAATATACAGGGTCGAAAGTCCCGTGCTGCTACGTGAAAATGCTCTTAGGAGATGTCATCTTTAATCATCATTCAACTTATACAGGGTGGAAAGTTGAGATGGGGTGGTAAGGACAGCTACTAGATCCCGTGCTGCTACGTGAAAATGCTCTTAGGAGATGTCATCTTTAATCATCTTTTAACTTATACAGGATGGAAAGTTGAGATGGGGCGGTAAGGACAGCTACTAAATCCCGTGCTGCTACGTGAAAATGCTCTTGGGAGACCTTTACTAACTTTTTAAATGATGACAATTGACATTCAGATTTTTGATAAAATATACAGTCAGCAAAAAATCAAAAGATTTCTGTTTTTTTTTTGTTAATGCCAATCCGTCCCATTTCTATCAATGATTAAAATACTCTTTGAGAACTAACATTAGAGTACTAGAACACCCACAAATTAAAGAATACTTTTTCAATTTCGTAGGGTAGTTACAAAGTGAAACTATAGTTGCAAAACTTTTCGTGGTTGGTGGGGTTTTTTTTTCTTGAACCTGCCATATTCAACAATGTTTGTCAAGATATTTTCAATAATTTTCCTAGGCGGGGTTTCTCTCGTCGTATATCTAATCATGTACCACTCCAAAGCTGACGACAAGTTTCTATTATTTACAAAATAGGCTTCTAACAAAATTCAAAATATTTATTCAGCAAATAGACCACGAGGGCACTTTTACAAGTCAAAATGTCTATCCATAGACTCTAACTAGTACGAGTACATTATTCATAATATAATTAACTACATCAGAGTTTACATGCTAAATACAATAAGAGAAAAAAAATAACAATCTTATTTCTTAGAGATCTCCAAGTGTCAAAATTAAAATAATTAATACTTAAATCTTATAGGTAGTACCTATTAGGTACCCACAGATGTATAAGGTATCTATGGGTCAAAAACTAAATAACAAAATAATTCAATCAAGTGAAGACAGTTAAATCTGTCATATAAATTCCGCAGAACAGTGGAATGAAGTTATGCTTGTCGTCCTTGCAAACATGAACTGACCGAACTCCACAAACAGCACCCGTTCCCGAGTATGACGCGTATCTCAGCCATCGCCTTCAAACCTCGCCTCCAAAAAAATCTAACTTCTCTTGATTCGAACCCATTTTTGACTAACAAACACACTAAACAAATTGTTTCAGAGAAAAACGAAGATTCAAATAAAGCATGAGATGGTCATCATTCTAATTTCAAAATTTAAATTCAGTATCTACATTATTTTGAATTATTAATCTGTTTCATCCATGACGGCAAGCTTTATCTGTGTAGCAAAATGGTTCGTATTTAGGAGCTCTTTCCGCCCAGACTCTACTTGTTTTCTGATATCCCAATTGTAGTTGTCTACAATTTAATGATCTTTAAGCTAATATAAAGAAAATTTCACTGTATGGAAAAAGTTTTATGGGTGTTCTAGTACTCAAACGTTAGTTAGTCTCAAAGAGTATTTTAATCCTTATTAGAAATTGGACTGACTCACTTGAAACAACAACAACAGAAATTGGATCTAAGAGCATTTTCACGTAGCAGCAAGGGATCTAGTAGCTGCCCTTACCGCCCCATCTCAACTTTCCACCCTGTATATCTCATTACTGGGCACATCTCCATCGTAGGCATGACATGGTTCCACCCTAGTTACGTATCTGTATCAACTTCATGGGAAACAGAGCCTTAGTGCACATTACAAAAAAATAAACCATAGCATGCATTAGCATTCTTGTCATAGTCAATCGGCATGCGGCCTCATGTTCAAATTGATAACGTAGTGATGCTAAATGGATAGTAAACCATCAAATTATCGTGATAAAGTATAAATTATAAAATGTAATTAAAATCATAAAATGATATGACCCTTGAAAGTTTACAAAAATGTTGCATTTTTTATAACCCTTTTCACGAATCAAATTATTTAATTAAATATTTTTGTTTCGTGTTATTTTTAACGAGGAAGTTACCCCGATCATTTTATAAACGATATGATACAGAGACAGTATATAATGGAAAAATAAACCATCTTCGTCTGTCGGGGGCTACAGACGAAGATGGTTTATTTTTCCATTATATTCTGTCTCTGTATCATATCGTTCATTTTTTTTATTGTCCAAGAGTAAATTTAAAGCTGCCAGTAGAATCCTTACGCTTTTAGAAAAACAAAATTGTATGACAACTATGTACTTAAACGCAGTATTTCGCGACCGTAACAACAATTTACCGGATTTTCCATACAACGATACAACTACTTTGTACAAGTGACGTCATACGGGGGTACGTCATCAGTATGAAGCGTTTTCCGCTGCCGCCAGCGACGTCAATCTTTGTCTCAATTTTTTGGGTATTTATGTTCTTTAATTGTAGTTGCTCCCATACAAACATTTGTTCCTCTCAGGGTTGGGCAGTATTTCAATTACATGTATTTGAAATACAAATACGTATTTTGTATTTGTATTTTAAATACTAAGTGGCGAAGTATTTTGTAATTGGTATTTCAAATACCGCACTCACATGTATTTAGTATTTTGTATTTCAAATACTTTGCTTTTTAAAATACATTTGTCCAAAAATACATGTTATTTAATTGTATAACCGTATAATGGAACGTTTTTTAATACTATTCGGGGCTGAGGGCACTGTGGCTACACTTTACTGTAAGTGTCAACGTTAAATAGGGTTGTTCCTGATACGGCAATTGACACTGATACGTCAGACAGTTATTAAAAGTTGTCTCAGCCTGTGCTCTTCCGGTCCAGTTGAGAGACTGTTTTCATTGGCTGGATACATTCATTCACCTACTAGACGGAACTTATCAGACAATACTTTTAGGAATTTAGTTTTTATGAAAGGATATTCCTTGATCAATTTATAAAAAAAAGCGGCCAAGTGTGTATCGGACCACGCACAACGAAGGGTTCCGTGCCTATTAAAAAGGAAGGCAGTTTTTTTTAAATATCTCGTAAACCTTTGAACCAATCTTGTTCAAAATAATTTTCTTTGAAAGAATTTAATAAGTCCATGATTTTTTTCATGTTTTTAAAATACACTGTTCAAAAATTAGAGGGACAATTTTAGTGATTTTCGGGGCGATTATATCCGACTCTATTAACTTGATCAAAAAAATTGCTCAGAAACCTTATATTTATTTTAAAAGGCCTATCAGTTGATGTGCCACACGTGGGCTTGCAATGAAAAAAAAATGTTGACTTTCAGTTTTGTGTATGGAGTGCACCCCTAAAAAAAATCTTTTAGTAATTTAATTACAAAACTATGTAGCGGCTAACAAAATACACCTATCCTCAAAATTTTATTCAAATACACCTTATAGTTTTCGAGTAAAATGCCTGTGACATACGGACGGACAGACAGACAGACAGACAGACAGACAGACAGACAGACAGACAGACAGAGAGACAGACAGACAGACAGACATGACGAATCTATAAAGGTTCCGTTTTTTGCCATTTGGCTACGGAAACCCAAAAACGTGTAAAAAGTTTTTTGAGATAAGTGTCAAAGAAGTTCAATAATATATTTTGTCTTTGAAATACATTATTTGAAATACTGTATTTTGTATTTTATATTTCAAATACATTTCTACACGTATTTTGTAATTTGTA
The DNA here is from genome assembly GCA_947578815.1 of Epinotia ramella. Classification (NCBI taxonomy): domain Eukaryota; kingdom Metazoa; phylum Arthropoda; class Insecta; order Lepidoptera; family Tortricidae; genus Epinotia; species Epinotia ramella. Next base: position 2,482,051 of record OX388214.1, on the reverse strand, counting down.
TTTCAATTACAATGAAGCCAGTATTTTGCCCAACCCTTGTTCCTCTCCAAAAACTGGTTCGAATGGCATCGTAAAAAAAATCTTAGTCCGCATCTCTATTTTTCCACCGTTTCCCATGCTGCAATTAGGAAGTTTTTTTTAGGATTTCTGTTTTAAATAATGATTAAGATATTCATATTACGTAGTTATTCTGGTAGATGTTATCTCAATTAAAGGAACTTCAAACAAAATATAAGTACGTTAAGTATAACAAACAGAATGGTACTGTCTTATCAACCCCATTAAGATGATAACATTAGCTATTCTTATGTTATCTACCTCCGTTTATTATAGCTTATGTCACGGAATATACTGAACAAAATATGTTATCAAATCTGTTTTTTTACGATTTGATGCAAAGACAGTGTTGAATAAATTGTTGCAACAAAAGTGATATTGTAACATCCTAACCCTGATAGTAATAAAGATGGATTGTAACGTATTCAACTGCTACTATAATACGTATGGTGACTGTTTTTTTTAATGATGTCATTCGAACCAGTTTTTGGATTTGTTTCTCATGTTTGTATGGGGGCAACTACAATTAAAGAACGTAAATACCCAAAAAATTGAGACAAAGATTGACCTCGCTGGCGACAGCGTAAAACGCTTCATACTGATTGACAGACAGGTATGACGTCACAACGACATTTGTTAGTACAAAGTACATGTATCGTTGTATAGAAAATCAGGTAAATTGTTGTTTAGGTCGCGAAATACTGCGTTTAAGTACATAGTTGTCATACAATTTTGTTTCTATGAAAGCGTAAGGATTATATTGGTAACTTTAAACTTACTCTTGGTCAATAAAAAAAAAAACATATTTTTTCTAAACTTTCAAGGGTCATATCTTTTTACGATTTTAATTATATTTTATAATTTATACTTTATTACGATAATTTGATGGTTTACTATCCATTTAGCATCACTACGTTACCAATTTGAACATGAGGCGCCATGCCTATTGGGGACAATCTTACACAAATCAACCTAGTCCCAAACTAAGCAAAGCTTGTACTAGACGACGATAAACACTTATATAGATAAATAAATACTTAAATACATAGAGATAACAAAGCTCCGGGCTATGACTTGATAACCGCGAGAATCTTGACTGAATTGCCTGAAGAAGGTGTACTCTTCCTAACGTACATATACAATGCCATTCTGCGTAGATCAGCGGTGCCAGGACAATGGAAAGTGGCGCAAATCCTAATGGTCCCTAAACCCGGTAAAAGCCCAGATGATGTCAAGTCCTACAGACCCATCAGCTTACTCCCGATTCCATCAAAAATAATGGAGTCTCTATTTTTAACCAGATTGAAGCCTATCATTAATGAAAGAAACCTAATTCCTGACCACCAGTTCGGATTTAGGCAACGTCATGGTACAATTGAGCAAGTCCATAGGCTCGTTAACACTATTCATACCGCCTTCGAGCACAAGCATTATTGTACGGCCGCATTTTTGGACATATCCCAAGCATTCGACCGTGTGTGGCATGAAGGTCTTCTGTATAAAATTAAAAAATCGGTGCCAATACAATTTTATCAGTTTATCAGATCATATCTAGAAAACAGACACTTCTTTGTGAAGCAAGGGGAAGAAGTAACGCCATTATACGAAATTCATGCTGGTGTGCCACAAGGTAGCGTTATGGGTCCTACCCTGTATCTCCTTTATACTGCTGACCTGCCTACCTCAGAAACAACTTTAACGGGCACTTTTGCTGACGATACAGCTGTTCTATCAATAGATGAAATCCCGGAAAATGCTGCCCAAAAGCTCCAAAACAGCCTTGATGACATCGCAAAATGGCTCAGAGATTGGCGTATCAAGGCAAATGAATCGAAGTCAGTCCAAGTAACCTTTACTCTTCGACGCCACACGTGTCCTCCAGTGACACTAAATAGCATTCAAATCCCACAAGCAGACGAGGTAAAGTATTTGGGAATGTACCTGGACAGGAAACTCACATGGAGAAAGCATATCTTTACTAAACGCCTGGCAATGGGCCAACAGGTTCGAAAAATGTATTGGATGTTAAACAAAAAATCAAAACTATCACTGTCTAACAAACTATTACTCTATAAAGCCATAATTAAGCCCATCTGGTGTTATGGGCTGCAACTATGGGGCACATCTGCGAACTCAAATGTTGAGATCTTGCAAAGATTCCAGTCTAAAATGCTACGAATGATAACGGACGCACCATGGTTTATAACCAATGACAGACTGCACCACGACCTCAATATAAAAACTGTTAAACAAGAGATTCAGGCCGGAATGGAATCTTATAAATCAAGAATTGATCAACACCCTAACACACTTGCAAAGGACCTCTTGAATATACCAACCAAGCCACGAAGGCTCAAACGAAAAAACCCACATGATCTGTTACTGTGATTGAGAAGAAACGAACTCGTCAATGGACAAGTATCGTACAGGCCTGATATAAATGTCGAACTATTGCTGAATATCGCTAGATAGATTGCAATACATATAAATAAATTAAAAAAAAAAAAAAAAAAAAAAAAAAAATACATAGAAAACATCCATGACTCGGGAACAAATAATCGTTCTAATCACACAAATAAATACCCTTACCGGGAATCGAACCCGGGACCTTCGTCTTCATAGGCAGGGTCACTACCAACTAGACTATAGAGGTTGTCACTATGTATTCGATGCTGGCCATACAATATTTCTTGGACCTTGGTTTATGTTCAGGCTCATGAACAAAATATGTGCATGGTCAAAGAGATCAATAATATGTGAACACAAGTTTATTGTTAAGAGCATAAGGTCGCTCAGATATTTTTGAACCTTTGGAAACATACATATATTCATGAACCTGACTGTACGAAAAACTTTAATTTAAATATCACCTGTTGTCACAGATATAGATATACATAGATCACGCAGATGCATGTACTTCGCGTATCAGAATTCGGACTCCGAGTTGGCATTCCGACTTACATTCCGCGCGCGTCTGTTGTGGTAGCTTATTGCAGAATCGATTTTCCGCGGACAACGGGAAATTCAGATCACTAATTCGCCCGTGTGACGTCAAAGTAGGTAGAAAAACGTGACACGGTCGGTTTTCATACAGATTGAGGTGTTTAAGTTATCTAGTGTATATCTATATCTGTGCCTGTTGTTGTTTTATCTGTTCTTTATGTAACTAAACATTTAAATGGTTGTGACAAAAATCACAAAAACATATTTAGTCACGCTACTGACATTGGTTCATTGAACTCTACTTAGTGATTCTGATTAATGTTTTCCAGCATGTAACAAACAAATCTGTGAACATTGTAATCAAACAAATAGTTTATAATGGCACTTTTTCGGGTTCCGTAGCCAAAATGGCAAAAATGGAACCCTTATAATTTCGACATGTCTGTCTGTCCATCTGTCCGCATTTTAATAAACACAGGAACTAACAAATGAAACCTCAAATCAATAAAGGGTTGACAATGTGCTTGTGACTCTCCTGGACTCGAAACTCCATAGGCTATGGTGTCAGTTTACCATCCAGAAAACCATATGCGTATTTGCCACCATCATGATATTAAAAAAACCTTGTCAATACTCTTTAATTGGGTGCATGTCAAATTCAGACTATGTTTTACTATAAAATCTCATAAGCCCACCAATACTCTTTAATTGGGTGCATGTCAAATTCAGACTATGTTTTACTATAAAATCTCATAAGCCCACCAATAGTCAAACATTTACCTACTCATTTAGACAGAAAATGTTTAAAAAAATACTGATACACTAGTTATTCACATAAGAACCATTCTTACATGACTAGCACGATATGTTTTTGTGGTCACCTTTTACGGCGTACATGTACAGTCAGCGTCATATAGTTAGTAGCAGCCGGAGTAGCCAAATATTTCGTAACACACCCTTATTCTTACTGTAATAAAGACGTGTACAGAAATATTTGGCTACCTTGGCTGCTACTAACTATATCACGCTAACTGTACTGAAACGTTACGTAAAATGTAACCATAAAACGCATCATGCTACTGCTTGAAGTTGATAAGAAAAACCCCACTTTTACTTATCCTACTAATATTTATATTAAGGGGATGCCTAGATTTGCGTCGTACACGCCCCCTAGACAGAGACACGCTGATGCCTTCCGCCCACGAGAAAAAGAGATGTAACACTCTTCGGGAATCTCTGTTTTGGACAAATTTCGATAAATACCTAAGTTAGAGAAGGTTTATTAAAATTTCATAGTGAGATTTTAGATGAGATAAAATACTATAGTATTTACTTGATTGTGTCGTAAAATAATGTATCGTTTGAGTAGGCTGAGTAAAAAAAGAAAAATACAGACCCAACTTTGGATTTTTTTTCTATAGAGGAAATTTTAATTATCCATAAAATCAAATGAACAATCATTGTTGACGACGGCCTCTTTACCGTGTTGCTGTCACTTGTCATAATTCTATGTTTTCTTTAAGCTGTCATGTATATTTTTCTGTGTCAAAAATCCTAATTAAAATCTGCACGTTATTTTTAAATACTACGAGGTTTTTCTAATAGTTAAGGTGTACAGCGTCTACAAAGTGGTCTTCGAGCCGTTTCTAGTGTTAATTTGAGCCGCACTTGTGTACACCGCGATGTTTCGCACCCCGAGTGGGATAAAGACCCGTAGTGTCACTCGCGCCGAACGCGAGGCAGGAATAAAAGTATCGACGCCTGGAAAGGCACCCGGCTCTTCACCAGCATCGCTGACACGACATGCCGCAGACACGACGTTCGTGGCTGGCAGCAGCCGTATGGAAATTAAGGCGCCGTCGTTGAGGGACGACGGTGTGCCGCACCCGCTGCCACCGCACAATAAGGTACCGTCCGCATCAACATCCATGTCGGATAGAAGGAAGAAGCTGGAACTAGAGGCCAAAAAACAAATGGCACTTATGGAATTGGAGGAATTGAAAAAACAGAAAATGTTGATCAACATAAAGTTGGAGGCTGATTTAGCCGACCTCGAAGAGGAAAGATACAGTTCACACGTTAGTAATGCTAGCACATGTCACGATATTGAACAATGGATGGAACTCAGTGAGCACGAACTTAAGAAAGCGCAGCCCGCTCCCGAGGATGGTTTGATTATCGACGAGTTGCACCAGTCGGCGGCACCTGTCGTCGGCTCTTCCGATGGAACTATTCAGATGCTCGCTGCGGCAGTTAAAAACTTGACTGTTGCTTCCACTCGCAGTAAGTGTGATGCGAATGTATTGAGTCGTATGTGTACGCCACGAGATCTTCCTGAATACTCCGGTGATCCACTAGAGTGGCTACAATTTAAGCAGGCGTACGAAGAATCGACCGACGTGTGCAAATTTAGCCCTAAAGAGAATCTGTGGAGATTACGCAAGTGCCTGCGCGGACAGGCTAAAGAAACCGTCTCAGCCTTGCTCATGAGTGCCGCCTCACCTGACCGCATTATGGCCACATTGGAACTTCGTCACGGTGACCCAGAGTATATAGTAAGCAGGCTTATACAAGATGTAAAGAAACTTCCACCAATGTCCAACGAATACCAGAGAGATATTGTCAATTTCTCTGTCAAAGTCCAAAACTTCGTAGAATCTGTGAAAGCCGTTGGACGCGAGGAGTACACACAAGGATTAAGTATTGTTCCTTTACTCATATCGAAGCTGCCGACAGTACTCGTTTCTAAGTGGTCGGACTATAGTTATCCGCTCATCAAAGCTGGAACAAAGTCCCGTCTGAGTATTATGTCGGACTTTCTCAATGCGGAAGCTGTGAAGATAGCCACCACCGCTAACGTGTATCTGCAAAGTTATCGCACAGATCAGAGCAAACATAAGCAATACGATAGCTTTTCTCGCCCGCAACCTGTGTTATTGCAAGCTGAGCAACGCCGCGATAATGATAAGCGTGATAAGTGTTTCTTTTGTCGTACACAACAAAGTCACGACCTACCGGATTGCAAGAAGTTCAAACGCGCTTTGCGCAAAGACAGATGGCGCTACGTGAAAAGGCACGGACTTTGCTTCAAATGTCTATTGCATCGTCACGACCGTGAGACATGTACTGCACCTGCGTGTGACAATGAGGGATGCGGAGGCGCGCACCACAAGCTACTGCACTACGAGGTCAACGGCAGCGCCCGCCAGTCGGATGACGTGACCGCCAGCGCCCTACTGCTGCCAGAGACTGCGGCATCGCCAGTCACGGAGCCTGCACCTTCGAGTTCTTCAGCGCAGACACCGAGTGCGACGGGAGCAACGTGTTTCATAGATAACAACAAACGCGTACTACTGAAAGTAGTTCCTGTCAAAATTCACGGCCCGAACGGCGTGTTTGATACGACCGCAATCTTGGACGACGGCTCGTCAGTGTCACTCCTGAGCGCAGGACTAGCGGCGCGCGCCGGCCTGCAGGGCCGCAGCGAAACCATGCGCGTAAGCGGCGCGTGGAACAATAACGTACTTGTGTGTGAATCAATTGTAATGACTCTAAGTATTTCAAGCATTGCTGACAGTACTATTCACTCCCTGACTGTACGCAGTGTAAAAAAACTAGATTTACCTGTACAAAATGTAGCTTTAGTAGACTGCGATAAGTATGAGCATTTAAAAGCGCTTAAATCAGTACTGCATACTAACTCATATTGTAAACCTGAGTTGCTCATAGGTCAGGACAATTATAATTTGTTGTTGCCTTTAGAAATATGTATAGGTCGATACAATGAGCCGTCGGCTACACGAACCCCCTTAGGTTGGTGTGTACACGGGGCGGTACAGGTGCCGCGCGCGTCGCGGGCCGCGCGCTCGGCGCACGCCACGCTCAATCTTTGCGTGGTACCTGAGGAGGACGCCGTCGCGCACGCGCTGCGCGAGCTACATGAAGAGGTGCGCCGGTCGTTTGCAATCGACGCTTTAGGCGTTTCAGGTAAGCCTAGGGAGAACGCTAATGATGTTAAAGCACAAGAGATGCTAGAGAAGTCCGCCGTACTTAACAACGGCAGATGGACTGTGGGTCTGCCTTGGAAAGATCCGCACGGTAGCTTGCCCGATAGTTTTCCCAGCGCATTCAAGAGGCTACAAGGTGTAGAGAGAAAGATGCTAGCCGATAAAGCTTACGCACACAGGTACGAGGAACGTGTCCACCATTTGCTTGAGAACGACTTTGCTCGGGAAATGGCTGACACGTCACTTACGCCAAATACTTGGTATTTACCACATTTTGGAGTTGACAATCCAAATAAGAAGAAACTCCGGTTAGTTTATGACGCAGCTGCCAGAAGCCAAGGCAAATCCTTAAACGATTTTCTTCTCACAGGTCCGGATTTACTCGCTTCTTTGTTCGGCATTATGGTTCGTTTTCGAGAGGACAGAGTAGCAGTAACCGGTGACATTAAGGATATGTTTTTGAGAATAAAAATGAATTCTGTAGATCAGAATGCCCTTAGATTCCTGTGGAGAGGCAGCGAACCCACATGCCCAGTAAAGACGTACGCAATGACGTCACTGATTTTTGGTGCTAACTGCTCTCCCTTTATAGCGCAGTACATAAAGAACAAGAACGCAAGCAGGTTCGAGTCGACGCTCCCAGCTGCTGTCGCCGCTATACATCACCAGCACTACATGGACGACTATATCGATAGTCTGCCGGATGAGCCTACCGTCATCACTATGGTCAAGAATATTCGAGATATTCACAGCGCGGGAGGTTTCGAGATCCGCAACTGGACGTGTAATAGCGCTACTGTACTCGACACTATTCCTAAAGATATTTTAGGTACTACAGCTGTGACGTTTGGACTTGACGAACATGACGAAGGCGAGCGCACCCTCGGACTAATTTGGTACCCCGCTAAAGACGAACTAGGGTTCGATGTGTCATTTAAGCGCATCCCTGAGTGTGTGATTAAAGGCGAACAAAGACCCACGAAACGAATAATGTTACGTGTCATAATGTCTATTTTTGACGTGTTCGGGTTCTTGGCACCTTTCACTACGCAAGGCAAAATCATGCTTCAAGACACTTGGCGTCTACTTATTGATTGGGACGATATTATTCCAGACGAGTTGTATAAAAAATGGTGTAGTTGGCTCGCACTATTAAAAGTTATTGGAGAAATTCGCCTGCCGAGATGGTACCAATCTTGCGCTGCCAGATTTAATGAGTTGGAAGATGAACTGACCGCTGGTGTAGGAAGCCCTTCCACTAGTGTTGTGACCAAGCTAAGCTACGGCGATTTGGAATTGCATTTATTTAGCGACGCTTCGCTCAAAGCAATGTCCGCTGTCGCATACTGGCGCTGGAAGAACAACGGTCAGATATTTGTTGCATTTGTTGCCAGCAAGTCCCGAGTATCGTCAGTGAAACCTCAAACCGTGCCACGTTTGGAACTTCAGGCTGCACATCTAGCAGCACGGCTCGCGGATACGATAGCAAAGACGCATCGTTTACACGTCACTCGGCGATACTTTTGGTGCGATTCCAGCACTGTACTACACTGGATATACAACAACACCCGTCAGTACAAGACTTTCGAAGCTAATAGGTTAGGTGAAATAGATGACCTCACAAAAGCCTCCGAGTGGAGATATGTGCCCACTGGACTGAACGTGGCAGACATTGCTACTAGAGAAACGTTCAACTATCACTCATTTCTCAATGAATGGTTCAAAGGGCCTTCGTTTTTATACGAACAGGAGAGCAACTGGCCAGTGAACGTCATAGAACCTGAGAATAGGGACAGTTTTGAAGCTTGCGTGACCGTTGTACAAAATTCACCTGCACGCTTACCCGTTCCCGACCCTGAGCGCTTCTCCTCATGGCTACGGTTTGTTCGATCTGCTGCTTCTGTTCTGAAGTTCACAAATAAGTGTAGAGGTCTTACTCCACTCGACGACTACGTTCTGATGGAGCAAGCAATGATATTGGTTCTGCGGCAAGCTCAAGAGGATTCGTTTGCCAGCGATTTGGACGCAATAAAGATGAGCAAAGACTTGCCACGCGATAGCAGATTGAGAAATCTCTCCCCTTACTTGGACGAGAATGGTGTTTTACGTATGAGTGGTCGCATAGATGCTGTTTGCAACGTATCTCAGGATGCAAAAAGACCTGTAATCCTTGACGGACGACATCCTACTACTCGACTTTTGGTCAAGCACTATCATGTTAAGGCTGCGCACGGACACCAAGAAGCAGTAGTGAACGACTTGAAACAGTGAAACAGATGTACTGGATAATTCAGTTGCGTCCTACTGTCAAGACTGTCGTGTCTCGTTGCATGTTCTGCAGGCTAAGAAAGGCTACCCCACAGGTGCCTCGAATGGGTGACTTACCTCAGGCACGCATAGCGCATCATCAGCGCGCCTTTACCTTCTGCGGCATTGACCTATTCGGACCCTTGGAGGTCACGGTAGGCAGGCACCGAGAGAAACGTTATGGCGTTTTGTTCACCTGCCTCACTGTTCGCGCGGTTCACATAGAAATCGTGCACTCACTTACCACCGACTCATTAATCATGGCACTACGCAGGATGGCGTCTCGACGTGGTTGGCCAGCGCACATTTACTCAGATAACGGCACCAACCTTCGGGGCGCACAGGCAGAACTGCGAAGATCTGTAGAGGAGCTCGACGAAGAATCTCTAAGAATGGAGGCCGTTAATAATCAAGCTCACTGGACCTTCATTCCCCCCGTTAGTCCCCATTGGGGTGGGGCGTGGGAGCGCTTAATACGGTCTGTCAAGAGATCACTCCATGTCATTTTGAAGGAACGAGCACCCCGCGATGAAACCTTGAGTACTCTTCTAGCGGAAGTTGAAGGTATTATGAACGGTCGACCTTTAACACATGTCTCTGTAGAGCCGGGATCTACTGAAGCGCTTACGCCCAACCATTTCCTCATAGGCTCTTCATCCAAATTACCACTGAATGGAGTATTTGACGATTCGGATCTAGCCTTAAGGAAGCAGTGGCGCATCGCTCAGCGATTGGCGGACATGTACTGGCAACGTTGGCTAAAGGAGTTCCTTCCCCAACTGCTTCCTAGAAAGAAGTGGCAACAAGAGAAGAGGCCACTGAGTGTCGGTGATCTCGTGCTGGTCGTTGACCCTGACTCCCCTCGAAACGCATGGCCACGGGGCTTCGTTAAGAGTGTCGTGCCTGGCAAGGACGGCCGCATCAGAGTGGTTGAAGTCACCACCGCTACCGGCGTGCTGCGCCGGTCCGTGGCGCGCGTTGCACCTGTACCATTAGCTGATTAAGTGCTAGTTTCGCACTAGGGTGGGGAGTGTTGACGACGGCCTCTTTACCGTGTTGCTGTCACTTGTCATAATTCTATGTTTTCTTTAAGCTGTCATGTATATTTTTCTGTGTCAAAAATCCTAATTAAAATCTGCACGTTATTTTTAAATACTACGAGGTTTTTCTAATAGTTAAGGTGTACAGCGTCTACAATCATATAGTCAAGAATCATATATCTGAAAATCAGACCTTATTGTTTCTTAATCTAGTCACAACGGCGTTTCAAAGCACGCGATAATTTCCAATGCACCGTCTTAAATGCAAAAGTTGGGATGTTTATTACTCAATCACGCTTAAACGTCTAAACCGATTTGGGTGAAATTTTGCGTGAATAGCCTGGATTAAAATATAGGATAGTTTTTATCCCGGGTCCACGCCGACGAAGTCGCGGGCGGAAGCTAGTGATGATATAAAAAATCTGTCAAAACACCTTCGGAATGTGATACAGTCTTATCTGCTTCTATAAAACAAGTTGGCGTATAAATATCTCATAATAGCAAATACGTGACCACCGCTAGTAGGAAGCGGTTTATTAATTGTAATTAATGTAAATTAGTTGTAAATGGGGTTTGCCAGTATTTTAATGAGTTTGTACTTCACTATCACTATCACTACATAGTATAAAACAAAGTCGCGTCCCGCTGTCTGTCCCTATGTATGCTTAGATCTTTAAAACTCGGATTTTGAAGCGGTCTTTTTTAATAGATAGAGTGATTCAAGAGGAAGGTTTATATGTATGTTTAATGTTACTTATTTGATTTTGTTTAAAAACCGACGATCACACCAGACTCCTAAAAATTGACTTTGTGTAATTTGAAGTGCAGCTGTATATTGTGAAATAAATGAATCTAAACCCAAATCTATAATATAGTACCCGTGCGCAGCCGGGGCGGGTCGCTAGTAAATGATATGATACAGAGAGAAAGAATATAATGGAAAAATAAACGGGTTAGGCTCGTAAAACACACTTTCCCGAAATGTGCACTCTCTGCAAAGGTGCACTTTCCGCAAAATGTACACTCCCAAAATGTACACTTTCTTAATTTGGAAACTTTCCCGAAATGTGCACTTTTTCAAACCGTGCACTTTTTCAAAACGCAAGTTTTCCCAAAATGTACACTTTCCCATTTAGGGCACTTTCTCAAAAAGTACATATTGCAAAAACGGAACGCTTAGAGTTTCGGTCTTTCTGTCCGTCCGTCTGTCCGTCCGTCAGTCTGTCCGTCCTTTGCATTTGCACTATTTCATAGAAACTCTTAGTACTATAAACAGGGACACCTTAAAGTGTACTTTCCGGAAAAATATACCTTCTGCGAAAGTGCACATTCTAGGAAATGCACCTATTGACAAAGTGTACATATCGGGAAGTACACCTTTCGGGACAGTGTACTTTCCGGGAAAATGATCATTCTAAAAAAATGCACCTTTACAAAAAGTGCACATTTCGGGAAAGTGTGTTTTACGAGCCTAACCCAAATAAACCATCTTCGTCTGTAGCCCTCGACATGACTCGAACCTGCGATCTCTCTATTAACGCTAGATTGCTTTGACCACTAAGCTCAGTGACTGAAGTCGCGTATCTTTCAACTATATTCACGCTATGAATAGCGACCTCTCTGTACGAGTTTGTACTTGTCTAGTGTTATATATTTGCTCATGAATTCATAATTTCCGCTTACCTACTCTTCTAGACTAATATTGTAAAGAGGAAAAGTATGTGAGACCTTAGTTTGTATGTAATGGGTAATCTCCGGATCCGCTTATCAAAATTTCCTTTGGTTGACTGTCCATGCATTATCATCACTGAAAAATTGACAGAAAGTGTAGAAAGATTAAGTATCGTGCGGTAACCGGTCTTGTGTTGGAAGGGCAGATGCTGGCAGACGCTTTCGTAAAACTAATGCCTACGCTAAATCTTGGAATTGGGTGCCAAATCGGACACCGGACCAGTTTAGGGCACTACCGGGAAAAAAATGCTAGTTGGATACTACTAATAATCCACGGTTAAACGCTTGAGCGCTTCAAGCGACATTGCTGCGAAATTTTTACCCTGACAAATAACTCCCGAAGAGTTCGAAACATGTCGCCCGTAGTGACATATAATACGTGAATTTAACCGTGGATTTATTAGTAGTATTTGAGAGATGTCTCACGAAAGTTTGAATTCGCTAGGATGTGTTCTAACTTGTACCTATTATGCGTATGTTCCAGGCACAATGTCGTCCGCGCTGAGTCGCGGGCTCCGCTCGCCGCTGCGACTGGCGGCGCGCACCATCTCCACCTCCGTCGTGCACAACGAGACGATACTCGTCAAGAACAACGAGGAGTTCGTCAACAAGGTACGTAGTCATCACCGTGGCTCAACAAGTCATGCCACCTTCAAGCTTACTACAAGAGTGAAAGGTCTAGGCACCATGCCGTCTGCGCTGAGCCGCGGGCTGCGCTCGCCGCTGCGCGCACCATCTCCACCTCCGTCGTGCACAACGAGACGATACTCGTCAAGAACAACGAGGAGTTCGTCAACAAGGTACGTAGTCATCACCGTGGCTCAACAAGTCATGCCACCTTCAAGCTTACTACAAGAGTGAAAGGTCTAGGCACCATGTCGTCTGCGCTGAGCCGCGGGATGCGCTCGCCGCTGCGCGCACCATCTCCACCTCCGTCGTGCACAACGAGACGATACTCGTCAAGAACAACGAGGAGTTCGTCAACAAGGTACGTAGTCATCACCGTCGCTCAACAAGTCATGCCACCTTCAAGCTTACTACAAGAGTGAAAGGTCTAGGCACCATGTCATCTGCGCTGAGCCGCGGGCTGCGCTCGCCGCTGCGCGCACCATCTCCACCTCCGTCGTGCACAACGAGACGATACTCGTCAAGAACAACGAGGAGTTCGTCAACAAGGTACGTAGTCATCACCGTGGCTCAACAAGTCATGCCACCTTCAAGCTTACTACAAGAGTGAAAGGTCTAGGCACCATGTCATCTGCGCTGAGCCGCGGGCTGCGCTCGCCGCTGCGCGCACCATCTCCACCTCGGTCGTGCACAACGAGACGATGCTCGTCAAGAACAACGAGGAGTTCGTCAACAAGGTACGTAGTCATCACCGTGGCTCAACAAGTCATGCCACCTTCAAGCTCACTACAAGAGTGAAAGGTCTAGGCACCATGTCATCTGCGCTGAGCCGCGGGCTGCGCTCGCCGCTGCGCGCACCATCTCCACCTCGGTCGTGCACAACGAGACGATGCTCGTCAAGAACAATGAGGATTTCGTCAACAAGGTACGTAGTCATCACCGTCGCTCAACAAGTCATGCCACCTTCAAGCTTACTACAAGAGTGAAAGGTCTAGGCACCATGTCGTCTGCGCTGAGCCGCGGGCTGCGCTCGCCGCTGCGCGCACCATCTCCACCTCCGTCGTGCACAACGAGACGATACTCGTCAAGAACAACGAGGAGTTCGTCAACAAGGTACGTAGTCATCACCGTGGCTCAACAAGTCATGCCACCTTCAAGCTTACTACAAGAGTGAAAGGTCTAGGCACCATGTCATCTGCGCTGAGCCGCGGGCTGCGCTCGCCGCTGCGCGCACCATCTCCACCTCGGTCGTGCACAACGAGACGATGCTCGTCAAGAACAACGAGGAGTTCGTCAACAAGGTACGTAGTCATCACCGTGGCTCAACAAGTCATGCCACCTTCAAGCTTACTACAAGAGTGAAAGGTCTAGGCACCATGTCATCTGCGCTGAGCCGCGGGCTGCGCTCGCCGCTGCGCGCACCATCTCCACCTCGGTCGTGCACAACGAGACGATGCTCGTCAAGAACAACGAGGAGTTCGTCAACAAGGTACGTAGTCATCACCGTGGCTCAACAAGTCATGCCACCTTCAAGCTTACTACAAGAGTGAAAGGTCTAGGCACCATGTCATCTGCGCTGAGCCGCGGGCTGCGCTCGCCGCTGCGCGCACCATCTCCACCTCGGTCGTGCACAACGAGACGATGCTCGTCAAGAACAACGAGGAGTTCGTCAACAAGGTACGTAGTCATCACCGTGGCTCAACAAGTCATGCCACCTTCAAGCTTACTACAAGAGTGAAAGGTCTAGGCACCATGTCATCTGCGCTGAGCCGCGGGCTGCGCTCGCCGCTGCGCGCACCATCTCCACCTCCGTCGTGCACAACGAAAAGATCCTTGTCAAGAACAATGAGGATTTCGTCAACGACGTACGTAAACGTAGTCATCACCAGCATCACCGTGGCTCAGCAATAGAAGTTAGCACCTTCAAGGCTCACTTTACTCCACTATCGAAAGAAGAGTCTGACCTAATCATTTTTCCTGATTAGATGGATAGGAAATGCCTTTGCATCTGAAGCTACCTTGGGCATCTGAAGCTACCTTGGGCAGCTAAGCTATTTCTGTCCTAACCTGGAATCCGATGTATTTCTGTCCTACCTGGAGTGCGATTTGCCATTAAGATGCCACTTACAACGGCCGTTTTAAATTTCGGGCCTACACGGAATTTCATAAATCTACGTTTATGAAAATGATTTTACCGACCGAAGTTGAATGAACCAGTACATGTACAATATGGCATGGCTGCAATAATGCATGGACACCTTACGGCCCAGTTTCGCTTGCATCGTTTGACGTCTGCTGCTCACACAGTTGCACGTGGTGCGCAGTAATTAAACTAGATGGCGTTGTTGGCGCTACTATTTAGAGATACCGCGGAAAATAAGCACTATACTAGGCACATTAAATACCTATACATTGACACCTGTTATCACCAGAAATATTCTCATATTAGTATAATTATTAAAAAGGCTATTAAATGCTAAGTTATAATAGCTGTATTTAAGTGCGATACCACTGGTATGTGAATGCTATATTTCCACCATTACCTATAATGTTGAGATAGCTCAATGGATTAAGACATGTGCTCTTGGCTCAGCGGCCTAGAACGATCGAGGTTCGAATCCCAGCTAATGGGAGGTTTATGTTTTTGTATTTTTTTATATTTGTTCTATTTCTATAGATGAAAGTTTTTTATATACAAATATTAGTCATTAAGAAAGTTATATATTCATAACTTAAATAATTAAAACAGCATTTTATGTTTTAATATGTTTATTTTGTTCACTACAGTTCTGTTAAAGCAAATTTTATAATACTACTTAGTAATAGTTACCTATCAACTTTTTAACATTTTTATTGAGGTAATAGCTTAAGTTTCATTTCCATAATTGGAAAAAGATTGAAGCTTCACCCCAATAAATATAATATTGACAATATTAGCTTACAACCGGGTTATCTAACATTCAAATCAGCAGAACGCATTAAGGTTTTAATTGCCATAATATATCTTTACCTATATGTGAGCGTTCAAACCATGAATTATTGTGTTATTGATTTGAAAATAATCATAATAATTTTATTTGGGCTTTCACCGTTACTTACACTTGTTTGATCTTATGAAATATCACATTTTAAATAATAAAGGAATATAAAAAAATAAAGCAAACGGCATATTAATACCTACCTACTGAAACAATATATATTTTTTAAATTTATTTAGGATAACCCGGTTTATAGAATATATAAATCTTAACGTAATCCGTACTCTTTGGGCGACAGCATCTGCTCTTTTTCTATATTAGGAACTACGCGACCATTATCACGGCGCGTTTTATTATAACACCATAAACTTAAATGGCCCTGTTGACTGGATTTTATACACTTCACTTTTTCACTGTTCACTTCAGACAGCCATATCATAGGCCAAATGACAACCTTGTTTTCTGGCCTTCCGTTAGCAACGACGAACTGGGTTTTCGCTTGTGTGGAATGTGGGTTATCCGCTTAAACAAATTTTCTTCGTATAGGTCATCTTCACAGCTTCATAATGCGCGGCATCAATGAGACCTGGTCTACGACATCCTTCCTCTTGTGCCCATAAAAGAACCGTTTTTCGCTGTAACAACTGTATTCGTAAATACACAATAAGAACAATGTAAGATACGAGCATGTAGTAAGGTATAATATATATTACAAAACATATGTAAACACTATATACTTACGTTTACATTATATTTAACCAATTAATTGTGATCTTTTAACTAGATCAATCGAGAACTCATTGTTATGGTTGTATAGAAGGAAATCGAATCGTAAATGGCCGACAAACGAACAAGAAGTAAGTGCCATAAGAAATATAAGAAATTGGATGGTAGTTATGTATTACAATACAGTCTACCCTCCTCAATTATTCGTAGTTGTGATGTGACGAATATTTGCATACAAAATTAAACTGATGACGAATTTCAACCAATCTTTCGACTATCATAATGGCCCAATGGTAACTAGACAGGTTTACCTCGACCTAAGTTATCATCACTGGAAGGTTCCGAGTTCAAATCTGCGCCCAGCCAAGTTATGGTGGGAATCAGTGTTTTTGTAATTTATTCGATGTTAAAATATTTCCTCGTAGCGCAAACATAAGAAAAATATGAATAAATCCACAAAAAGGTGAGTGACAAACAAAAAAATTGGCAACGCGCTGGAGTTGACTTGATAAATATAATGTAAAAATAATAGGTGGTAACCCACAAGAATGCAGTTTTAAAAAACAATAAAAACATCAATTTTATTTTTGCCAAAAAATTGCTTACAACGCCATCTAGTGAAATCTCGCTAATAGTCGTGCGTCGTGCTCATAGATGGCGTAGGATCGGCGGACAAGCGATTCTGTTTCTGGAATGACCATGCACTTATGCTGTCTGCTGTACCTATCTATTGTTGACATTGACAAAACATGTTCAGACTTCAGACTAAAATTTTAAGTATTCGTGTTTTAGATAATATTAGCTTTAGTAATTTAGCTTTTTCGTGTCAAAATACATTAAGACATATTTTAATTATCTCAAGATAATTAAACGCTTTAATGGATTTTGATAAAGGTGGTGATAAGGCCCACCCACATAGCATAGTATTTCTAACGATAACTTCGATAATGACATAATATAAAATTATAATTAAATAAACGTTTTTCAGGCCATGGCCCATATTATCGTTGTTAGTAAGTACAGACTTAAATTAATTAATGTTAGTCGTAGGTGTAGGCGTAGTAGGGTAGAGTAATATAGCGTAAGATTTGGTTTGATGGTAAATGATGCAAAAGCATGTAAGCCTAGGCCCTAGGGCCGCGGGAATAACTAGTAGGTATTTTTGGTGTAACGGAGTATATTCATATAAAAAACAGGACCTATTACTAAGGCTCTGCTGTCCGTCCGTCCGTCTGTCTGTCTGTCTGTCACCAGGCTGTATCTCATGAACCGTGATAGTTAGAAGGCTGAAATTTTTAAAGATGATGTATTTCTGTTGCCGCTATAACAACAAATTGAAGTAAAGGGGGCTCCTATATATATAACAAACGTGTTTTTTCCCCGTTTTTATAGATAACTAGCTTCTGCCCGCGACTCCGTCCGCGTGGAAATCGTTTATATCGCAGCTCCATACAAACTTCAACCCCCCATTTCATCCCCTTAGGGGGTGATTTCCAGGATGAAAACTATCCTATGTCCTTCCCCGGGATTCAAACTATCTATACCACCATACAAACCAAATACCAAAATACCAAATTTCATCGCAATCGGTTCAGCGGTTTAAGCGTGAAGAGGTAACAGACAGACAGACACACTTTCGCATTTATAATATTAGTATGGAAGTATGGATGGTACGGTACGCTTCGTGCGCGAGTCCGACTCGCACTTGGCCGGTTTATTTTTATTTTTATTAGCCTATATTGTGTCCCACTGCTGGTCATAGGCCTCCTGTCTTTTCCGCCACTCATCTCGGTCCTGTGCAAGTCTTTGGCAATCCACACAAAATGTATCAAGCGCCATCTCCTTTTCAGTCTGCCTCTGCCTCGGCAGCCATCTTGTGTCCATTCGGTAGCTAATTTGGCCAAAACTTTAACCTTTAAATAAATCACTTTATTTCTCCAGGTGATGAACAACGACAAGCCAGTGATCGTGAACTTCCACGCAGATTGGTGTGAGCCGTGCAAAATCCTCACTCCGAAGCTACGGGAGCTGATCGAACCACTAGGCAACCTGGACTTGGCCGTGGTCGACGTTGAGGAGAACGCTGAGCTTGTGCACGCCTTCGAGGTGAGCCTTATCATCCGCATTAGCCGATAGACGTCCACTCCTTGACATAGGCCTCCCCCAAAGAGTGTCACGTTGAACGGCTCACCCCGAAACTACGGAAGCTAAACGAACCGCTATACTTGAAACTATAATTAGATTCCGTAAATCCTCTAACTACAACTTAGAAAAGTTGAAAAACCCCCGACATTTTCATTTCAAAGTTCAATATCTCAAAAAGGGCTGAACAGGTTTTCATGAAACATAGCTGAGAACACTCGGGATAAGATTATCTATGACACAAAAAAAACGCATTCAAATCGGTCCATCCGTTTGGGAGCTACGATACCACAGACAGATACACAGACACGTTAAACTTATAACACCCCCTCTCTTTGCGTCGGGGGTTAAAAAATAACATTCAAATTACCATTAAAATGAAAAAAAAAGCTAAAATTTAGTTACGTCCATCATTTGGAAGAGTGTAACTTTGCCAGTGTCGGTTTTTTTTTTTTTCATTTGAATGGCAATTTTAAGGTTATTTTTTTTTAATCTTATTATGGTTTCAAGTTTAGGCAACTTGGACTTGAAAACAACGCTGAGGTGCACGTTTTTGAGTCGTCTTTTGGCAACAAGGGCTGCCTGACGGTAAGCCGACACCGTCGCCTATGAACGCTTTCAACACCATAGGAATCACAAGCGCGCCGAACCTTTGTTGGTTTGAGGATTCGTTGCGTTGACAGGTAGAGACAAATGCAGGTTCCTCATTCTCAACACAGCATCCTCGGGGGCTCTGGCGACCTTACCACCAGGAACACAACACCACATACCTACAGAGTAGTGGCGTTATTATGGCTGCGATCCTCTGCAAAATGCTGGGACCACACTAACGAGAAATGCCATTATTTATCGCAATAATTATCGCGCTGGTGGGCATTGACGTTAGCCGCTAGTGTGGCTCCACCATAAGGTATTTTCCCAGTTGGGCAACTCCAAATATGAGCGAGATGACAATCAGCTGTGCCCTAGCTCTCATCATCATCATATCAGTCGAAAGACGTCCACTCCTCCATGTCATGGTGCATAATAACGAACTGTCC
This sequence comes from Epinotia ramella, assembly GCA_947578815.1. NCBI lineage: Eukaryota > Metazoa > Arthropoda > Insecta > Lepidoptera > Tortricidae > Epinotia > Epinotia ramella. Next base: position 2,462,453 of record OX388214.1, on the reverse strand, counting down.
TTATATACCTATAATTTGATACTTAAGAGGAAAAACAAGGGCCGTTTTTCCATACAAACGTATTCCCTGGATAATGGCATCAGAGCAATATTTTTTTCCATAAATCTATGGCTACTATTGACATGTTCCTATGTTTTTTCCTTTTTTTCATAAATGTATCCTTAAAAGAGATTAGCCTTCAAAAACCTAAGATAAATGCCGGATTTTCCGCTGTATTAAAACATCCAGAAAACAATTTTAACTAGATTATTTAAAAAAAGGAAAACATAGGAACACAGCCAAAGTCTTTCCTAGATTATTAATAAAAATAGTTAAATAGGTCAAGTTTTGGAGAAGATATCAGGAGACTACGAAAAGTTGATTTTATGTACTTTTAATAGGTATTTTTGGTCCAAGCTGCAGTTGTCTCTATCGCGCTCTGCGGGGGGGAGGCTTGAGGTTGGCGCGACAGCAATACATTTTACAAATACCTATTTCTCAATTATCTCGCCTTAGTGTTTCCTCTTAAGCGGCGCATAAGTAGCAAGCAAGAAAATAAGACATAAGGCATAAGACATTTATTCAGCAGAAGTACCTTTTAGGCTTTGCCTGTATCGCAGCCGCAGGAGACCGCATATTATTAAATTTTATTAAATTGGATAGTATATAAAATTTATTATAAATATCAGTTTAAATGAATAATAAAATGTATGTGTGTAATTACGCAATCTATCTATCTATATCTGGCAACGAATGAATGAGCGAGATGTCATTCTGCTAATCTTCTGTGTCCTACCTCTCATCCATCATATCAGCATCATCCACTGCTGCATGTCGATCACGTAACGCGTACGCGCGTCAGGTAGATCTAAATGTCACTTTTTATATGGAAAAATGACAGTTAAATTGTCCAAACGCGCGTTCAAAACGTTACGTGATTACTTATCTGGACATAGGCCTCTACCAAAGAGTGCCACAATGAACGCTCCTGTGATTTCCGCATCCCGCGTACTCGCGACCTTTACCAGGCCAATCGTCATCAACTTAGCAGCGGATAGACGTCCACTCCTGGACATAGGCCTCCCCCAAAGAGCGCCACAATGGCCGGTGGTCTAGAGTCATTCAGCGGACTCCTGCGATCTTTACCAGGCCATCAGTCCACCTTGTGGGTTTATCCTTCCCGTACTTGGTCGCCGCGAGACATCCTTTATTATTACAGGCTTTTATAATAATAACAATAATAAAGATATTTATTGCCACAAACTAAACATAATACAAAGTAATTTAGGTACACCGCATATAAACTTAAGAACTACTGCATAAAAAACTAAAAAGTACACTTTAGATATATTTAAAATTAAACTTAAACTTTAATATTAATGTTTAGCCGGTCCGGTTAAAGGGTCCCAATCTCAGCATTTGCTGGGTTTGGATGCCCAGCGCTGGTTTTCAGAATGGTCCCTGTAGGAAGAAAGGCCGGTCGCAGCGCACACGTAGACAAAAAAAGTTACAAACAAAGAATGCATTCAATAAAAATAAAAAAATATCTATAAAACATATTGAGTTGTTGAATTAAAATAATTAAACTAATACCAAAAAAAAAAAAAACAAATAGATAATACAGTTTCACCTGTCCCGTTGTCCGTCTGTAATAAAATCTTGCAAGTTAAATTTGACTTCCCGGTGACCTATTGAGCTGAAATTTTGGGTATAAGGTATAGTTTGGATGACAATTCAATATTATGGTACCATCGAGCTGATCTGATGATGGAGACAGAAGGTGGTCATGGAAATTCAGTACTTAACCGACGTAACCCCGTTGAGTTTGGGCTCGTTAGAATCGTCTCAATGAGTAGTTGATGATGGTATACAGAAAAGTATAAATGAAAATTTTGACAAAGCTTGTTTTAAGGAATAATGTCACCCTAGAAGTTAACTGGTTTTATCCTGGCAGGTAAAAGCGGTGCCAGCGGTGATAGCCATCAAAAACGGGCTCATAGTGGACAAGTTCATCGGCCTCGTCGACGCAGACATGATCACCAACCTCATCGACCGGATGTCCGGTAAGAAGAAAGATGGCGCGTAAACTACGTCATTACAGAGTGGAGAAGTGAATCTTTGAAGATATCTTAGAATATAATGGTCGTGTCTAGAGTTGTGTAACTTTTTGAACGCGCTTTAGGGCAGATCTACTGTCATTTTCCTATACAAAAAGTGATGTGACTTTAGATCTACCTGACGTATGTACGAAGAGTTTCGCAATCGACCAGCAGATTGTACAGTCAGCATCATAAACGTGTATTCTAGGTGGTTCTAAGACCTTATTGCTTAGAATCGGAAGTCAGCCAGTCAGTCAGTTTTCAATTCAACACTGGTTATGCCTATATTTAAGGGTGGGAAGTTTAATTTTTTATTCAGTTTCACTTCTCGCACTTAATTTTATTAGTCTTAATAGTCAAGTTTTAATTTTAACATGATGTTGGAAACTAATTTCCGTGAGTGAAATGTCAGATGACGTGTACAGTTGAGTACAAACACTCTTGAGCTCTTGAGAACTATCTTCGGGAATGAAATTGCTCCTTTTGGCATAAGAAGTGTAGACCAGAAGATATTTTACAGTACATGTGGTGCTACTTTCCCGCACTAGTGCGGAAAAGAGCACTTTTCGTGCATATGTCGAAACTTTAAAGAGCCATATGTACAGTAAAACGTTGTACGATACACGTGCGAATAGGTAATTCGCAACTCGTGTCGATTTAAAACACTCCCTTCGGTCGTGTTATTTATCACCACTCGTTGCGAATTTCCTATTTTTGGCACTTGTATCGTAACAATATTTTCATTTTATAACAGAACACTTATGCGATCACTAGGTGTCTGTCTGTCACAGGCAGTTGTTATGCTAACATCCCTTATGTAACTACCGTCAAATGCTGCAACTTTGCCTACTAGGTGCAACATTGCCTATTTTTTAAACTTAAATTATCTCTTCTTAGTTGCAATAAAGGCAGCAAAATCTCCACTTTACGAGCTTTCGCTGCCATTATTGCAGCATTTGACGGTATATAACATTGTGTGGTCGTAATTTTGTACTCGTTTTTGTGTAGATAGTTATATTATTTGTTGAAGCAATAATTTTATAATTGTTTTATTGTAAGTTGTATCTCGCAATTCGTGATATAAGTAGATAGTTAATGTTATATTATTTAATTGTGTTCATGTGCCGAATAAGATAGCCAATATGGATATTTAGGGTGAGTTTCAGAGAGAGTGGGGACTTTGAGAGTTGACCAATCAAGTTAATTCATTGAGGCCGACACGAGATGCGAATTTTATCCGCCGCAGTGGAAACGCAACTTTAGATTAGTAGACGTATTTCTGCTTCTCACACTAGTTGACAATGTTGCATAAACGAACATTAATGTAGCAGCGTTACAGAAGCTCATGCTATTTTCTGACTCTTTAAGTAATGTGAAGTTAATGAATGTCGGACGAAATGGTTAAAAAAAAACTATTAAAATTAAACAGATGCCTTATTTTGTCTGTGTATTAGTCCTTATAATGACTTATTACTACTATTCTAATAAATGTTCATACTGATAAACATATTATACATTTATTTATATATTATTAAAAACAGATTAGACTTCACTGTAAATAAACGTTTTCTAATCAAAGCCTAGTCTAAATAAGACTGTTTTATTATTCTCATTAACTACCTCCTGAGACCCATGGTATACCTAAGTCGTTTTGAATAAGGAACTTTTTGACATTCAGTAAAAGTACAGTCAATTTTGATCAAAACATTTGTACGCGGGGTCTTAGGAGGGTAAATTTAAGTAAAATGTGTGCTGTTTAAAAGTTTTTCGGTATTGTGTTTAAATTTTGCATATGTAGTATGTATATGCGTAGTACTGGGGAATGCAAGTTTCTGCTAGGACAAGGCATAAACCAAGATTTACGTTTGTATGAGACGGGATCTTACTGGGGATGAATTGAGAAAAAGGTTACCGCCACATTACATGTTCATACAATAATGAACTCTTATCGTTCTAGCCAAAGATTCAGAATAAAATAACAAACACTGAAGGAAAGTTTCTTGTTTATACCTGGCTCGCTGTCACGTTTTTTTTATCTTGTAGACCATTTTGAATCTATAAGAATAAGACGATAGAGTTCATTATTCAATTAACGTTATACGTGGCGGTAACCTTTTTTGCAAAAAATGACACGCGCCACCACATAATAGTATTGTTTGACTTGAATAGCTTGAATACCATTGTTTTGAAGATAACTAGATCAGCTGGGTTGAAACAATTTCAACTATACTAAGTGTACCATCGCAACACAGTTAACTGGCCATCCGTGCACTTTATGTGCATTGTAATAAGCAGAGCTCGGACAGGGTGAGCTATTCTTATGTCATTAATGTCATGCGTTAATATTAATATGGATACACCCTGAAAATAAATATTAAAACAAAACGAAACTTTAATTGATTATGATTAAATTATAATGATAATGCATTGCAAAAAGAGTACTCTCTACGATTTTTAATTTATTATAAAGTTTCTGTGTAAAAGAACTATCAGTTTTTCTATATTTACTATTTTCAACGTATTTCTTCTTACGTTTGATATCGACTTAAGTATAGATATAATTCAACAAAGTAAGGTACCTAATTAAATTATACTTTGGACAAATACCATTGACAGGTATGTCCATGTAATGCAAACTCTCAAAACAGCTCACCCTATCCGAGCTCTGGTAATAAGGTTCAATGTAAATACAGGATGGTTAGTTAACTGTGTCGGCGTTTGTACCAGCTCCAGGCATGCAAATGAAAAATTCACATGCAATTGATTATTCTACCAACCATACTATACAAAAGGTTTATTCGCAGTAATATAATTACAAAGGTAAGATGGTAAAGGTCATAAGGTTAAGTCAATAAGTTCAATAAAACTGTTGTGATTTTTTGAAAATTATAAATAAACTTTAAAATAATATCCGAACCGTACTAGACATATCTCAACTTCGCTGGCCTTCGTCTATACCTCCACTTTAAAACTATATTAAACGATTAGGTTCAAATGACGCCACAGCCATTTCCTTAGGTCGGTATTCCACCTGTCCAAGATCTTTGTCCAATGTGCATTATATTAAACGATTAGGTTCAAATGACGCCACAGCCATTTCCTTAGGTCGGTATTCCACCTGTCCAAGATCTTTGTCCAATGTGCATTTGATTAAAGAAATTTGATGATTTGATCAAATATATGAAGAACAACTTCTACGGCGAAGAAATTTGATCAAATATTGGATCAAAAATTGGACAAGTTAAATACCGCCCTTACATATGTATAGTGTCTCTTATACAGGGGTTGAATCTTAATATAAGTATGCTATGTAGACGGTTCTGTATACTTTTATACTATACGCTCGTAAGTTGCTTTGACAATATACGCATTCAGAATTAGGTCTTCTAAGTACCTACAAAAAGTTTTTTTGGAGTAAAAATCCAGTCAATTTGTCGTGTAAGTCGACTCTGTGGGTTGCACAAACCGTTTGTAATCGCAAGCGGTGTTCGTTGAAATCTGAATGTATGGAAAGTTTGACAGGTTTCTATGAAATGTCAGCTGCAGGCGCCGTATTTAAAGTCTGTAATCGTAACCGCGTGTTCACACTGCGTCCGTTCCCGTGTCCGGGAGGCATCCCTCTTTTTCTCGCTTGCGATGTTTCGCCCGAGTGCGAAAGAGACGGATGGCTCCCGGACACGGAAACGGACGCAGTGTGAACACGCGGTCAGTTGGTGTAACCCGCAGTAAAATGCTGACTTTTTAAGGACTAAGCATGTGAGGAAAACAGTAACGCTTTAAACAGTAAGTTTTGGATTCTTTACAGCTTTGTGGTGCTAAGTGTCCATCCCACACTGACCATTGTTTTGTATAGGTCGAGCGAATTTATTGATTTAGCAAGTACAGTCAGCTACAGAAATCAAGGACGGAAAACTCGAGAATATCTGAACGTCTACTTGACTTGTGTGTAGATATTTTTGAGCTTTCTATCCTACACAGCTGGGAGTGCGATAATATTTAAAGCAGTGCATTCGAATAGTTATAGTAATATAGAAACTAGTGAAAACGTAGTGATTGCACAACTCTGTAGTCAAAGATAATGTCCTGAGGTTAAAGCGATTGTGCCGTTTTATCCCGGTAGCACTTCTAGAAAACGAAGAATAGCGGACCCCACGCGAGCGAAGTCGGTGGAAGTTAGTATAACTCGGGGTAGATTGAATGACTGTATCTACGTTCTTCTACAGTCAGCGTCATATAGTTGGTAGCAGCCAGAGTAGCCAAATATTTCGTAACACACCCTTGTTCTTACAGTAATAAAGACGTGTACCGAAATATTTGGCTACCTTGGCTGCTACTAACTATATGACGCTGACTGTACACCGTACTAATCATTCAGTCTTCTTAATCAGGGAGGTTGCGGTTTATAAGCATCGGCAGATGCAGCTATTTCGAGGCTCATTCGCATATGCGGATGCGGCTAAACAATCAACATTAATTTTCGATCTACACCCTGCATCAGCAAATCCACTCGCATCGATTTTTGTGGTTGCGGATTTTGAAAATGATGCGAATATCTGCAACATCCCTGTTCTGAACGCTTGATGATAGATCTTATGCGCTGAGCTTGAAGTGTCATTGATTGATTGATTGATTGATTGATTGTGGCATTTCGTAGTTGTAGAACATTTAGACCACTACTGGGTCCATTTTACTAGGTAGTCCCTCGTGAACCCCATTTCGTCCAACGTATTGTCTTCAGTGTGGACATCGTCAGTCAACAGTAGATTTTTTCACTGATCCCCGAAATAAAGAAGAAATGCCTTGCTGTTATCTCTGGTTTAAATGCCCTTTGTTAGAAGGAGACGTAACACATCAGGTAACAACCTATGTGCCTACGACTGATCTGAAATGTTGCCGTAGTATTCAAGTAGGTACTTGAAATATTTTTTCTTGTGGTAGGGTAGTGTAGCTCTACTGTTTATTAGGGTGTAGCTAGTATGAGCACTATAATCCGGCGAAATTAATGCCTGATTTAAGATAGATGCGTTAGACCAAATGTCAGGTAATTTTTTAGTAACTTAGTAAAGTTTTCGACATTTCTTACCGACGTTATGTCTAACGGGTCTTTATAAAACGGGCGAGTAATATATTACCCTTATAAGGCTTGCAGGGATAGCAAAATTATTAACACGTAAATCTTCTGTTGGCTGATCAGGCATATGTAAAAACGTAGAGACGTCCAAATTCGGGTAGGTATATACATTCACCTCCTTTATATACTTCAATATAAGGTAGAAATATATTTCAGAAATTTTGGACGCGTCTCTATACTTACTTAGTTATTGTTTATTTCAGGGATGTCACGAATGTCAGTTCTATTACATTCGCGAATGCGAATATTAAGGAAGTACACTAAAAACTCAACGTACGTAATCACTTTTTAATCATTTTATCAATCACAAGCATAAAAAGCAATCTCAAGTCACTACCCAAGAAAAAGTGCTTTCTATTGGTCAAAATTAATCACGTGATACGGGTTGGCGCGCTTTGCGCATGCGCGATTCGGCGTTTCTGCGGCAGGCGGCCGGCGGCGGCGCGGGCGAAACACGCCACGACTTCCATATATTCGCATTCGCAAAACATTCGCATCGTTTGATGCGAATCATTCGCATATGCGAATGCGAATATTCGTAACATCCCTAGTTTATTTATAGTTGTCAGTTTATGAAGTGTTTTTAGAATAAATAAGTATATTTTCCTGAATTTGCGTTTTATTTTGAAATAGTTCTACATGAAACATCAATCATTTTGAGATGCAACGGATATCCGGTCACTCCGCGCGATAGCGGCGTAGGTATACTTATTATCCGGAAGGATACCGGATAGTATGTAAGCACATACATAAGGTAAAAGGCTGAATAAATAACCAATTTTAAAGTCAAACTCATTATTGGCCTCTCGTCTCGCCGCACCTGAAACGTGATACTTCGCAGCCTATCATAAGGAACGTAAGGTCAATATTTAAGCTACGGTAGCCTAGTGGTTCAGGCATGCGGCGGTCGTGGGTTCGAATCCCGGCTTGTACACAATGAGTTTTCCGGAACTAATGTACGGCTATGGAATATTTACCGTTAGGTTTTCGGTGAAGGAAAACATCGTGAGGCAACCGGTAGTTCTCCCTCTGGGTTGGCAGGTCAGATGGCAGTCGCTTTCGTAAATCTAATGCCTATACCAAATCTTGGGATTAGGTGTCAAAGCGGACCCTGAGGTTGTTTAGGCCTTAGGGGCACAACCGGGAATGGGCCATTTTACGAAAAGTTGTACTCGACTTTTTTTTTTATTTTGATATAATCGGGTTTTTTCTACTCGGAATCGAGAGCACTTTCGAACCTAATAGGAGAAAAAAACGGTCCCAAGATATTTTATTCCATTCCGTTACCGTTTCCATACTAAGCTTGAATGGTGGTAACGGAACGGGAAACTAAAAAGTATATGTAACATTTTGGACAATTTTTTTTCCAAAATGTTACAAGTGTGTGTGTGTGTGTGTGTGGTGTTCACGTATGCACCTACCTACTCTATTTGCCATATAAAATAATGTATTTTATGAATAAAAAATCTGAATCTGAATCTGAATCTGAGTGTACAACTTTCCGTAAAATGGCCCGAATAACGCTAGAATGATGTAAGCTCAATGTTTCATTGGAATTTTGAGAAAAATAGGGCAGCACTGTGTCAAAAGATCCTCAGTGCTCGTAGAAAATAAAACGACAATTTCAATTTCAAGGATTTTATTCTGATATTCATAGTATAACACAATCAACAGTACTATCGGCGGTTCACGATAGTCTATAATGGAACTGAAGGCAATTTTCGCTCTCTCTCACACCCACATACTGAACAATAGTACGAAAGAGAAGCGATCATTTCCTAGTTTTAGAGTTAAACTTATCATACAATAAAGTTCATTTTCATAAAAACTGAAAGGCAACTGTCGAACATTTTGATCGTTCACTCCACAAAGAAGCCACTACGTACAGTCAGCATCAAAAATATAGTACAGTCAGCGTCATATAGTTAGTAGCAGCCAAAGTAGCCAAATATTTCGGTACACGTCCTTATTACTGTAAGAATAAGGGTGTGTTACGAAATATTTGGCAACTCTGGATGTTACTGATGTGCCGGACTGTTCATGCTTGCAAGGGCATAGTACTTAAATACTAGTGTTGTTGTTATTATTATCGTATTTACGAGAGACTCTTGATACGTTTTGTTGTTATTGACCATGTACATCTCTGACAATATTACATTAATGTTCCTTTTTTACGCTTAGAGACCGTATATACATCTCTACAAACATTAGAATAATTATTAATTGTATTTGGACGCTCAGAGACCTTATACATCGCTGGAATACTGAATTAATATCATTAACTTCTTGTTAATGCTGATACAGACCTTATATCGAATGTAATGGTCATATTTTGCAATTTTGTTTTGTTTTCATTAACTTAGTGACATTTACTTTGTTAACCGTTTAAATCGGTCCCTAATCTGCAAGTTTTAAATGATTATTGTGTAAGATTATTAGTATGAAATTACCGTTTGACATGTAAAAGTGCCCTTGTGGCCTATTTTCAGAATAAATAATTAATTTGATTTGTTACTAACTATATGACACTGACCGTACCAGCGAAAGTAGACACATCGCAACACATCTTTATTACTATTGGGATAAGGATGTGTTACGATATATTTGGCCTTCTGTCATCATTTTCAGCCCTACGGCCCCACTGCTGAGCATAGCTGGCGTCTCTTCGAATACGCCACTTGTTCCGATCCCGAGCTAGTTTTATCTAGCCCCGCTAATCTGTCACTTTTTTAGCCTCAACCTCAGACCAGGAAAAAAAGATAGATGGAACATAACGAACAACCTGGTGAGGCCGGTTCTTAACCAAGCCAAATAAGTTTAGCACACGCTCACGCACACTATAAACAATAGTACATTGTTGTAAAGGCTAGAAAGTAGGCAATAGATGGACGAGTGGGTTCGAGGTCCGAGCCAAAGGTGAGGACCTCGGAGGAGACGAGTCCATCTATTGCACTTTTGGCCGAGACATTACATAGTGCTTTTCACGCCTACTGCGAGGAAATTGCAAATAATTATAATTATAAATCAAAATGAAGTACCTACTTAAAGATCACAATATGAAACACCCGCCAGCAGCAGCGCGCCGGGCCGACCGCGCGCTGCCCGCCACACGCGAACGGGCGCGGGCGGGGGTGGGGGCAGGGGCGGGGGGAGCTGTGATTGTTCGAATCGCTGTTCAAACTGGACTACAAAAACATTGTTGGACAGTTTGAGCTCATAGATGGCCTGTTCGTGCGACGTCCAACTAACCCCACCCCAGCTTTGAAGCCTGAATTCTAACCATCTTTTGCCACATTTCCGAGCAGTGGCGTGAAAACTAAATTGCACACAACTCGAAATAGTTGATCTTGGCTGTATTACGACACATTTTGAAGAGTTTTGTGCAATAGGGGTGTAGACACTAAATAAAATAATCAATTTGGTCGTATTTTCTCGAAGGATTAAAAATATAGTCAAATGGAGAAAAAATCACCGCAAGAGGTTAAATAATAACGAAGTTATAAGCAAATAATCCAAAGTTTTAAGGGGTTTCTGTCCCTCTTTCGCAAAACGCAACTTCATATGAAACGGTGACGTTCGCAATTAGTGACGTCATTAGAAGACGGCAACGTGCCGTGCCCCATCGTGTTCGGCGCCGCCGGCAGCGTCGCAGATTGTGACGTCACACACTGTTTACGTTTTCTCTCTCTAACAAGCAATATCAAAACGGTTGTAGCTTCGTAATTCTTTGAGATATCTGAATGGGATTTTCGTCACTAGGCATATTTTTTTGCCTTCTTTCTCTTGGAGTAATAATAATTTTCGAGTCTACATCCGTATTATGTCTGTGTGAGCATGTGCTGAACTTATGTGGCATGGTTGAAAACCGGCTTTGATAGGTTGTTCGTAGTGGCCTTTTTTATTGGTCTGACGCCTCAACTCACCGCGCACCAACAAATGTATCTTGATTCCGCGATTCGTAGTAACTAAGCGCAGGTAGAGATCTAGTTTATTTAGGCGTGACAGGTAGGGTGAGGCGTGTTAGCGCGTTCCAAATGACATCCAAGTGGTGATATTCTTTGCACGAATGCACACCCCACCCGTCACGCCTAACGCAACTAGACCTCTTCCCAGCAACTTACACAGTCGCCATCAGATATATCGAAGCGGCCAAAGTGCTCACAAATATCTGAACACGTCTCTATTGTCGAGGCATTAGAGACGTGAGGCGACTGTACTACGAATCACAGCGTCAAGAAACATTTGTTAGAGACCGTTGAGATGAGCTTAAAACAAATTACAGAATAAGGTAGGAGTGATCCGCGATCCTGATATAACTTTTTTTTATACAAAGACAGTGGCAAACAAGCGTACGGCCCGCCTGATGGTAAGCGGACACCGCAGCCTATAGACGCATGCAACTCCAAAGGAGTAACATGGGCGTTGCCGACCCTTGATACGTTTGAGGATTCGCCGTGTTGACAGAAGGAACAAATTCCCTCGCTCTCAACACAAAGCATCCTCAGGAGCTCTGGCCCTGCTCACCTCTACTTTGCTCTTTGACTTGGCCACTTTGCTACAAAAGATTTGATGCTGTCTAGTTAGTACTAGTTAGTTTGATTTTTGTCCATAACATAGCTACCCCACGTCATGGACAACATACTAGTACACAATATTTGTGTGTTGAACGATCCTATAAGTCCGGTACGCATTTCTGTAAATAGAATTCTATATCAGTGACAGAAAACGCTCGTGGACAGAATGAGATACCTACGTAACGTCTAACGATTAAGTGATTTATTCTAGTAATCACTCATTTCCATCGTCATTATCAGGGTTCGAAATTATCAAGATAATTACGCCTCTTGATAAGTATCCGAGTATAAGAACCAATGACACTCGAGTTCGCTCAACTTTGCATAATCCGAACTGAATTCTTCTTGTAAGGGGAATCCCCACGGCGCGGTCACGTTGACACTTCGTGCGTTCGGATAGACGCAAGCGCGGAAATACATGTTCGAATACCTCGAATACAGTCCACTTCACGAGCGCATTTTTTTGTTATTATCAATCGATAATTATCCATCTGTTATTATCACGATTATTATTGATAATAATCCTTTCGAATCCTGGTCATTATAACACCTCCAGTCGTTCCTGGCACAGAGGGCTCGACAGCACGCAATGCCTTTGCATGGAACTATAATACTCAGGACAAGCCATGATAATAATAATACCACATCCGAGCGAGATGGTAGCATACAAATGTCAATAAGAGTGACAGAAATGGAAATATCATTCGTTGTCCTACTTTTTTTATGCCACAACTGATTTACTATGAAGTTGTTAATAAACAATTACCCGCCCAAATTAAGTAGGTATTTTATGGCGTGGCATGGGTAGGCCCCCCCAAGGTGGACTGACGACCTGGTAAAGGTTGCGGGACTTGCGGGAGTCCGCTTGATGCGGGTGGCGCAGGACCGGTCACTTTGGCACTCTTTGGGCGAGGCCTATGTCCAGCAGTGGACGTGTTTCGGCTGATATGATGATGATGATGGGTTTATGGTAAACTGTCAGCCATTTTAATGCCCTCATAGTGGCGACACGTATAGCTAGTCCTGAGTATTATAGGGCCATGCCTTTAGGTGTTCTTGGCGTTCAAAGGGTTATGAATCATGAAAATGAGCCATTTCAGTTGAATGCGTTGGACATGGGTGATATTGACATTATTTTTATAAATACATTTTCAGACGGGTTTGTGCAAAGTAATACTAACTATATCTAATTAAATCGATAAAGATAAGATATAACAACGTTTTTCTGACCTTAACAGGTAACAAGACCGAAAAATAGGATATCTAGAAAGAGATTATGTTATGAAAAAAATGTAGTTCTAAGAAGATGCGTGTCAGGAGAAAATCGCTTACGTGACAATATTTTAGCCTTAGCTCGAGCGCGTTACGGACGTAAAGCATACGTCCCTCTCGCACTAACATACTTGACAGTAAGGGACAGTGTTATCCGACATAAACGGTACAATAGCTAGTCTTTTTATTAACACGCGCGTCAAGTAAACGACGTTCACGTGAAATTCCCCAGGATAATGATACATAAATAAGGACAAATACAGCGTGGTACAGAAATAACGCAAAACCGTTTAAGGGCTAAGTAGTGTTCTGATACAGAAAATCTTTTTTGATGCGATTTTTTTTTAACGTTTGTATGAAGCAGGTCGCCCCAGTAGGCCTACGCTAAATAAAAATGTAAAAAAAATGCGTCAAAACAAAATTTCTCTTAGTTTTTTCTTATCAAAAAACGATACCTGTTATGCCCTTAAACGGTTTTGCGTTATTTCTGTTACACCATAGCTTTATTGCATCAACCGTGTACGCACAGCAACAAACAGCATTTACACATACAATGAGCTCAAAAAGGAATACAAACCGGGTTTCAGAGATCAAGATATTTCTAAACTCTTGTGTAAGCATCCTGTACATTGTACAAAATCTTGAATTTCCGTGGTGCTAGCACAACAGACGCCACTACGCGACGCGAGACGAATCTATCTCTTTCTTATTAGCACAGTGTGAGTAAGAGGGGAGTCTCTTGTCGCGCCGCAGCAAGTTGTGTTGCAGCCCCTCTGATATTGGAGAATGTCTTCGATTATCCCAGAGACATGGTCACACTGGTCAATATTAGAGGACAATACTAGTATATAAGATATCCATGAAGTAAATATGTACTGTCAATGTCATAGCAAAAGGCTGAATTTTGTAGGTGAACTTTTTAAAAGTTTGCCGCCTATAGCTGTTCTTTTAGATATTTTAAAGAGTGTAAACAAAAAAAGACCGGGTTGCACTCCGGGAGTGCCGGCAGAAGTGAAAACTCGATGACATTGTAACAGTTTTTCGATCAGGTCACGTGACATCTTACGGTCACGTGACCTGTGGCGAGTTTAACAATTTTTCCCCATCACAAAAAGTGCACAGCGCCGCTAAAGAAGTTTTCACTTCAAAAGCCACGTGACTTGGTCATTCAGCCAATAAGATAATACCATAGATACAAAAGGTTGCTATGATTGGTTGAAGGACCAAGTCAAGTGGTTTAGTTTGTTTACATTCTTTTAAATAACAGAACAGACTATAGTATTTGAACCCACTATCTTATGAATTCCGTGTATTGCTATTGTGAGTGCCACTCGTAGCGTATACCTACTATAAAAAAATAATTAACAACTTTAATTGTATTAGCCAGTGTGAACATGTCTTAAGATAAGGGTAACCACACACAGTGAAAATCAGACAAACATTGAAATGGTATCGAGAACTATGTGAGACCGCCTTAAACCGAACGTAAGTACACTGATATCCTTAACATTAATAATCAGAGCGACTTACTTTACGGTGGAAATTATTTGGAATGAACACATTGCAAGTTGATCCTTATTGCTTAGAACACACGGTAGACATTTGTACGAATGGACTGTAACTTGCGAAGACTGTCATTACAATATGAACATTTTTACTAAGACTGTAAAATCGATATTTGAAAGGATTGTTACAGTTGTTCATTGCAAATAATCTCAATATTACCTAGTTACTCATATGTTTCGCTCACGAATATAAAAAATCAGTCTAAAATATATTAAGGCAACTTGAGAATATATAATCATATACGTGGGGTCCGTCCGTCCGTGAGTATCAGAACTTCTAGTACAGTCGACTGGAAATATCTATTTTATTGACGCACTCAAAAATGACTTGACACCCTATCGTAGTGAATGTCTACTGCAAGGTCAGCACAAGACGGCGCGCGAGCTCTCTCGCACTATCCGTCTCTTTCTAAGTTTTCTAATAAGAGAAAGACGGGTAGTGCGATAGAGCTCGATATAGCTCGCGCGCGGCGTCTTGAGCTAACCGTGATGCAAGATGTTTTTTAGGGTCCGTACCCAAAGGGTAAAAAACGGGACCCTATTACTAAGACTTCGCTGTCCGTCCGTCTGTCTGTCTGTCCGTCTGTCACCAGGCTGTATCTTATGAACCGTGATAGTTAGACAGTTGAAATTTTCACAGATGATGTATTCCTGTTGCCGCTATTACAACAAATACTAAAATACAGAATAAAATAAATATTTGAGGGGGCTCCCATACAACAAACATGTTTTTTTTGCCGTTTTTATAGATAATGGTAAGGAACCCTTCGTACGCGAGACAGACTCGCGCTTGGCCGGCTTTTACACATTTGACACCTTGCTTGAGTCAATATTCACTCCCCATTTCACCTCCTTAGGGGATGATTTCCGGGATTCGAACTATCTCTATTCCAAACTTCATTTAAATCGGTTCGGCGGTTTAAGCGTGAAGAGGTAACAGGCAGACAAAAACTTTCGCATTTATAATATTAGCATGGATTTAATTTAGTTCTTGGACAAGTAAGGAATACTCACGAACGGACTATCGGCAGTGACGCATGAATCGCCGCTGACCCGCGCGTAGAAAGGAAGGTGAATCAAGATACTTACGTGTTTAACTTCAATAATTTATTCTCCCGTAAATTCGATAAACTCAACGCGCCGTACTTATTCTATAAACAATACATAGATATACAAATATACATCACCATCATAGACAATAAACAACGGCGTGGCACAGGCTATAACACGAGTTGTCACATGGCAACTGTGACTTGGACAATCTTGTCATCGGACAATTCGAGGTACATTGCTGGGTCAATAAGTAACAATACTGTATATCTATCACCTTTAATCGTCGAGCCAGCAATGTAGTCAGCTGCAGGGAAACGGGTCACCCTCTGCATATAACGCTTAATCAGTCGTCATTTTTGGTGGCCCATGAGGGGGACATTGCTGGAATTTCAGAGGTGGATACTTACTTCAGTCGACAAAGTTTGTATGTAGGAGGGGTCACGTTTCTCGTCAGCACCGTACATTAATTTGTATTTTTTAGGTGATAGTAATTTAAAAAAATGGCGGATCCAGTGAATATTTTAACGATACGTGTTTTTTTACATTATCATAAAGAAAGAAAGAAAATAATTTACATTTATTGAGAACGTAAATTATTTTTAATTTGAAACATACGTTTCTCACCATACTAATGAAATGTTACGCAGCCAGTTTTGTGACAACTCGTTTGTTTACATGATTTGTGAACCTTTTGCCTTGTGCACGCATTCTCAACACATAACACTATCCAATAAATACAAAGACATAAATACACACAAATTATTTGGCGTCAAAGGAAATTTTCAGTAAAGGGAGCAAAGTTAAAAAAAATAACAAAAATAAAAAATCTACTTACAAAATAATGTTTACGGGTTCTTTCATATATTAAAGCGATTAATATACAAATGCTTACATATATTTTTTACATAATGTACATTATATTTACATTAACATGTGAGGCACACACAATTAAGCATTTGTTCTTATATACAAAACCGAATAGAATTCGCCAACGCACAACGTTATGTAATATTATAGAATTTTAAACATACTATGTTACAGTGAGCTATATTTTGCTATTATACAAATCCTGAACCATTTGATTTAGTTACCTTAAACCTCTCTTATAGGGAGAGTAAAGATTGATGTAATTAGCCTATGATCTAAAAAAAGGCTGACCTAAAACCGACTATTAATCCATCCGTTTTGTTGCAATGTTGGGCATCGCACAACGATAAAGTTTCCACTGTGACACAAATTGTAACGGAAATTGACGAATGAATTAAATCGCGACATTTATTCGGTTAAAGGGCATTTTTTTTAATGCGTGTATCCAATTAGCGTGAGTAGTTAAATAAAAAATAACTCAGTGTCAGTTTTGTGACGACAATTAAGTATACAGTTTGTATACAAATTCATTTTTTCTTTTCAATTTATAAATGCTATGCATATACAAGTTATTTACATGTGAAACAAGTTTAATTTCACATAATTGGAATGCTTAATTTTCGTCACAAAACTGACACCGAGTTAATTTTTACCCGACTGCCGAAGGAAGGTTATGTTTTTCGAGCGTATGTATGTATGTGACCTTATTCTTAGGCACGCCCTGCAGCCTAAACCGTTTGACGGGTTTCGACATATGAGGTGTCGTTGGATTCCTCTTAATTGCGGGAGTGACATAGGCTATAAAATTTGAAAAAAGCAGTTGGGTTTTTTGAAAAATCTTTTAATTTCATTATTTAACAACTCACGCTAATAGGGTGCACGAATTTGTAAAAATGCCCTAAAACACAAAAGTGACCTGTTCATGTACAGTCAGCATCAAATATAACGTAACACGTTCTTAGTCCCACATCAATAACGACGTTACGATATGATGTATTTGGCTTCTTTGACTGTTATGCGGCAATTACACTTCGTAGTTCGCCGCATGGCATGCGGCGACCGCAAAAGTGTAAAGAACACGTTAGTCGGCCGCGTTCGGCGATCGACAGCTGCCAAGTCGCCGCAGTAGGCGGACAGACTAATGTGAAGACGACGGACGTTGGCCTAAGTAGTTTAAAATGAATTCGGCGACCGCATTAGGTGCATGATGTAGTGTAATTGCCGCTTTACTATAGATCTATGATACTGACTGTACCATAAACATACTTTACAGTACATATGGTGCTACTTTCCCGCACTAGTGCGGAAAAGACTACTTTTCGTGCATATGTCGAAACTTTAAAGAGCCATATGTACAGTAAAACGTTGTACGATACACGTGCGAATAGGTAATTCGCAACTCGTGTCGATGTAAAACACTCCCTTCGGTCGTGTTTTAATTTATCACCACTCGTTGCGAATTTTCTATTTTCGGCACTTGTATCGTAAATAACTATTATCTACGCACATATCATTAGTGCTCTTGAATGCGTTCAGAAACCGTAGGAAATGACCAGCATTATTACAACCAATTTCACTATGAGAACTTTCTTGTATGTGGTAGTAGGTAAAATCTGTACTGTAATGTCATTACAGTACAGATTTTTGTAAGGTTATGAGTTTAAATTTGGAACAGCTGTCAAAACTCATATGGGTCTCTATTCTAGTATCCATAGATATTAAAACAGTTATCGATGCGAAACGTCAATTCAGTATATTTTTTTAATATAAACCGCACGATATTTGATCTCGAGTGACATGAGAATAGGGACTTCATTCGTGTGTCTATGAACAAATGATATGTGCGTAGATAAACTACTATTATGAATCTTTTAAGTGACGTGTTGCACTAACTGCAAATTCCGCTGTGACACGTCTGAGTGGTTGTCACGCGACCAATATTTTGGTATGAATCAATTTATTTCCATTTTATTAGTAAAAATACGCCATATCATGTTTTATCTGTGTATCTTGCAGAGCAGTATTTTTTTTTAATTTCCTTGGTTTTATTTGATTTTAAAATATTATTTTATTATGGTTACCCAACCAAACCTCGTTTTTCCTTACATTTTATTATTGTTCATATATTATATAAAGAGACGAATTTACTAAATATTAATACTTAATGCTCGAAATAGGTACTGCAGATCACTATTATTATTATTTTCATAAGCTGAAAATCACCAACACAGCTAGCACGAATCCGAGCGAGATACACTACCCATCTCATTCTAAGTGTTCTTATTAGAAAGGGGCGGAGTCTATATCGCGGCTGTACTAGGCTTTCAAATTATATTCTAGATGGTTTATTACTTATATTGGATTACGCTAAGCTATTTATTGATAATTAATATTGAATCAATATGTTTAAAACCAATTAAAATCAACCCTATAACTATTACATAAATTCATTTAAAATTAAACTTTATCAAACCATTGTTTGGCAAAGGTATTGCCAATATTACAAGCGAATGTCATTTAGTGGTATTCAACTCATATCTTAGTCAATCAACTTTTCCCTGTCGCTAGTTGCCACGGTTATGTATACTGGGTCCCTTTTTCACCAAATGGAGGATTTTGTGGATTTTTACAGTTTTTGGGCCATCATCTAAGCACGTTAGAAGTTTTTTTATTTTTATTGTCATGTTGTCTCCTAAGTAACGGCACAGAATAACAACCAGACATAGTTGATTGATTAATTATTTGTGACAACTAAATGCTGAAATGAGTTCCAAAACATAAACTTTGAAATATTCAAATAGCTTATATTACATTGCATATTAAATCATAATGATGGAAGGAATAGGTACCATTTTACCGTGCATAGTTTCATGGCATTCACATTTACTAAATAAGTTTTTTCTGTTGGTTTCTACCCATAAATTAAGTTTTCAATAAGAGGGGCGTTAAAAGTTTGTCTGTCTGTGGCGTCGTAGCTCCTAAACGAATGGGCCGATATTAATGTGTTTTTTTTTGTCCGAAGGCTAATGTGATCGATATGGTTCTTAGCTCCGTTCCAACAAAATCGGTTAAGCCGATTTTGGTATAAATAACTGTCAAATACATCGGGGGTTTTCAACTTTTCCAATTCTAATGTATCTCAAAGAATTTCAACTAAAGACAGATCTTAAGTGTTCAAAACGATCTGCACATGATGCCCGTATGCAATATTTTGTGTTCTTTTGGAAAGTATGCAATAGATTATTCCCTAACCACGTTCATATAACTTCAAATTTCTGTTAGCTAACATGTGTACTGTTTTCCTCAAACATAAATTTGAAAGTGACAGGTCAAGTCAAACGAATTAAAGCGGCATTGTAACTAAAGTTGGTTTGATTATCGTTTATGAATAAGAACGTAATATAAGAACGCAATTTTAGTTTTAGATCATAGTTCAAAATGGTTCACATCAATTAGCAATTTGTCTAAGTTTTAGTCATAAGAACTACAACATTCGGCAACTTTGAGTCTTATTACCATGCATCAAGGTCCATATTTGCTCACACCTCACCCAGGTCCCGAAAGCAGTTGTCTGGTATGGGCACGGTGTTGTCGTCCAATTTTACGAGAAGTTTGAGTCTTATCACCACGCAATACGGTTCATATTCGTTCACACTTCATCGCCAAGGTCTTGAGTCTCGGCTAGTCACGAATTTGTCTTCTATTTCACTTTTGATGCTGATTTTAAGTCTTATCACTACGCAATAAGGTTCATTTTCGCTTAAACCTCGTCGCCCAGGTCTTGAACGCAGTTTTCGGCTATGGGCACGAATTTGTCGTCAATTTGTATGAGAAGGATGCTCTTGTCGACGTGGGATCGAAGCTTGGGGTCGCGGTGGTTGGGGGTCCATTTGTGCACCACCTGGAAACAAACGGTTTAGTTTATTAATACATTCACTGTTAAGAATCGCTACACACTGCGCTCGTAGCCAATCCCGTGGGTTTCCCCGTATGTAGCGGAAAGCGCCTACGGCGTAGGCGCCCGCTAGCTAGGTTCCTGGCAGTGGGAGTTTGTTCTTATTAATCGTAAGTATCATAACTTAGTTACATTAATTTATTAACATAATCCGCTGGATGCGGGAGGCGCAGGACCGGTCATTGTGGCACTCTTTGGGGGACGCCTATGTCCAGCAGTGGACGTCTTTCTGATAAATAAAATGTGTTATGTTCCTGTTCCTACCTTTCCTAACATTGATAAAGAGAAATGAATTTTAACGGCATTTTAGCTAAAATATAATAAGCTCTTAAGTTGAACAATAAAAAAATTATAACACCCCCGACCCAACAAACGAAAACGACGAAACGCAATCAAATCGATTCATATCGGGAGAGAAGGATTATAAATGTAGTCAAATGGAGAAAAAATCAACGCAAGAGATTAAATAATGACGAAGTTATAATATAAGTGTCCAAAGTTTTAAGAAGGGGTATGTTCTGTCCCTTTTTCGCAAAATGCAACTTCATATGAAACGATGACGCTGGAAGAGTGTGTCGTCACACACTGTTTGCGTTTTCTCTCTCTAACAAGGAATACTTAAACGGTTGTAGCTTCGTAATTCTTTGAGATATCTGAATGGAATTTTTGTCACTAGGCATATTTTTTTGCCGTCTTTCTTTTGGAGTAATAATAATTTTAGAGTCTACACCCGTATTGACAACTACACTTCCAGATCAGTGCGAGTGGAGCGCGCAGCTTCAATATTTTAACCAATCACAGACCAGTACAGTAGTATTCTTTCGGCGCGTGGCCAACTAGATTTTATTCAACCAATCACAGAGCATAATTCTAGTGGTGCGCGGCCAACTAGATTTGCTTAAACCAATCAGATCACACACAAGCTCATAACTCACAAGACAATTATGAAAATGAAATATGTTTATATTTCATAAGCTTTGTTCTGTTACAAAGGTCCGTTGGGGTTACCTAGTAAGTAAAGATATACTTGTGTCAGGTAGTCCCACTCTTCCATAGATACATGTTGCTATATAAAAGTATGAAATTATAAATAAATAAATTAATATTTGGGGACAATCTTACACAAATCGACCTAGTCTCAAACTAAGCAAAGCTTGTACTATGGGTACTAGACGACGATAATAGTACATTACTTACCAAGGGCTGTAAAAGAAAGAAAGCCCGAAATCGCAGGTATTTGTGACCCGAGCCGCAGGCGAGGTTTGTAAATATGCGATAGAGGGCTTTCTTTTTTACCGCCCGTGGTGAGTACACAATTTTACGTCTTCATCTGGCCACAATGCGACTTTTACCGTACGCGCAGTGTGCGGTAAAACTCACATTATGGCCAGGTGTGACGTAAACATACTTATATAGATAAATAAATACTTAAATACATAGAAAACATCCATGACTCGGGAACAAATATTCGTGTTATGAAAATCCATAACTCCCGTGGGAACTATTTATACCATTGTCCTGTATACAGGCATGGAATAACACCAATTATGAGCAAGGGTGGTGAAAAGTTTGAAAGATACTGACCAATCCGTCCATCCCGGGCATGGGCACCCAGCTCCCCCAGTAGTTCCTCCCCCCCCTCTCCCGCTCCCCCTCCGAGGGCCACTGCACGTCGATCCTCCTCCCCAGGTTGATGCAGTCGTACACCCCGAGCGGCTCCACGATCAGCACTTTGCTGCCCACACTCACGTTCATCTTCAGCTCGCTCCGTCCCGAATCTGACCGCTTGATTTTAGTCTTTATATCTTTGCTTTTAGGGTCCTTTTTCGCTTCTTTTTTCAGTATGGACTCCTTGTTGGACAGGTCGGAGTAGTGGGTTTCTTTCAAGGGTATCGCTTCGGGTTTCTCGATGTAGCGGCCGGTGAGCTCGCGGTAGCTCTCTCGCTCGTGACGGATCTCCTTGCTGAGTTTGGACAGGTCTTTCGATGTGCCCTCGTTGAGGAAGTATCTGGAGAGAGAGATGTGGATTAAGACATGGTTGATGCAAATAAAACCATGTATGTGTCTTATGACGCGCCAGCGACGGTAATAATTAGGCTTAGGACATTTGGTAGCATACCGTGGTTCTAAACTCCATGGAGTCGCCGAATGTGAAATTTTCGAAGTGAACTTCAAAGTATGAAGTTATATTAAAGGCTTAGGACTTTTTGAAACATATCATGCTTCTATATTCTATGGAATTTTTAGTTGTAAAATAATATATAATAAAGAAAAAAGGACATTTAATAAAAATAGTATAATGTAATATATTAATTAACAATGCATTTTATAACGGTGATGTAAAAATTAAAACTAGAAAATATAACGTTAATTTAAACAGACGAAACGTGATCGGTTGAAACGTCGCTAAGCTTTACTCAACAAATCAAACTTAAACTGAAGCTTCCAGGGGCTATAACAAAATTAATTAATGAAACATTTTTAGGTCAACTCTATTAGTTCTTAATAAGCAATAATTCTACATATTTGAGAAAGTACTGGCTGTTGGAATAAGTGTGTCATAATCCTCATCAAATATTACTTCATTTTCGTCATTGAAATGGTAATAGGAATGTATAGTTATGATTTTCTCTATATTTTCCGGGGTTAAACGAGTTCTACAATTATTATCAAACACCCTTTTGTGTGTCGAGAACGATCGTTCCACGTCCACTGAAGTTAACGTTGTGTTCTCGAGGAATTGAGGTATTTCTTCATCGTGGTGCTCTTTGACCAAATTTCGGATATTGTCGAAGTCAGGGTTCCGATCTAACACTTTTTCTATTTTGTCTAGGACACAAACTGAAGCACACCATTGTAAAACAATATAAGTCTCAAGTTCGTTTTTAAAATTACGCTAATTAATAAATGGAAATAGCCTTTTTAAGTGACAGTATGTATAAATCTTTATAGTTGCACCACACTCACACACCACACACCACACCCACACATCACACACACCACACACACTTCACACACGCACACACACACACACACACACACTTCACACTTCGTCACATCATACTTTTTGACTTTGACTTTGACTTCGAAATTTTTACACATGGCGACTCCAAAGATTTTAGAACCACGGTATGCTACGAAAAGTCCTAAGCCTAGTAATAATACCAAATAAGATAACCAATAATACGGGTGTAGACTCGAAAATTATTATTACTCCTAAAGAAAGAAGGCAAAAAAATATGCCTAGTGACGAAAAGCCCATTCCGATATCTCAAAGAATTACGAAGCTACAACCGTTTTAATATTCCTTGTTAGAGTGACGTCACATTACAGGATGCTGCCGGGGGGCCCGTCGACGGCGGCGCCGACCACGATGCGGCGCGGCACGTTGCCGTCTCTGTGACGTCTCATTCTTCCAGCGTCATCGTTTCAAACGAAGTTTCGTTATGCGAAAAAGGGACAGAACATACCCCTTCTTAAAACTTTGAACACTCATAACTTCGTGATTATTTAACATTTTGCGTTGATTTTTTCTCCATTTGACTAAATTTTTTATCCTTTTTCGAGAAAATATGACATTATTCATTATTTTATTTAGTGTCTACGCCACTATTGTTTTAAAAAGAAATTCAATTAATTAATTAAATTTGTCGAAAAAGGATTCAAAATATTGTCAAATGGTAAAAAGTAAAGCAGGGCATTAAGAGTCCGCAGTAAGCTTTGCCGAAATTCACCTTCCCATACAAACGGAGTTTCGTTTTCATTTTAAAACTACGTGTTGGATTGCCACGAAACTTTGGTTATACAATGACATGAGGTATATCTATGTCTGTAATTACTTTATATGGTTCCAATTTATAAAACAAACGAAATACAGCAAAAACCAGTTTTATATGAAAAACGTAAATTCCCTGTATTTTTGTTACTATGGTATCTGAAGCTACATAAACTAATTACAGACCTGGATGTACCTCATTTCATTGCACATGCAAAGTTTCGTTACAATCCAACACGTAGTTTTAAAATGAGAGCGTAACTACGTTTGTATGCAGAATCGAGGATACTGCGGACTCTTAAATAATCACAAAGAGATAAATGTCCAAATATTTTAAGAGGGGTTATACTATATTTTGTCCCATTTCCGCAAAACGCACCTTCATATGAAACGACTGTTATTTACTATGACGCTCGAGTGCCGTGACGTCATGATCCGAGCGTGTTCTCTCTCTAACGAGCAATTGATATTAAAACAGTTGTAGGTTCATATTTATTTGAGATACTTATCTAAATTGGATTTTCATCACTAGGCATATTTTTTTCCCAGAACGTGTAGGAATAGCTCATGATTCACTGCCACTTTTAGCATAAACGTGGGTATAAAAGATTGACAAAATGTGATATGCCTACGCATTTACATACATACATACATACAAAAAAAGGAGGGTGGTCGTGTGTCTACCTTTGCAAGTCTCTGTCTTGCCTGGCGTGCCTGTTGGCGAGGATCTTGCAGTCCGGCAGCGACACGTCCGACACCCCGTGCGGCGCCAGCTCCTCCAGGGAGGACTCCTCGGAGCGCCGCGGCGCCGCCGTCTGGAAATAAATCAATAAGCAAGCTTCTGTCAAAAATTTCATTTTTGGTTCAAGCTTTTATTGCCGACTGTACTTTTCTATATACAATCATCAACTACTCATTGAGACGATTCTAACGAGCCCAAACTCAACGGGGTTACGTCGGTTAAGTACTCAATTCCCATGGCCACCTTTTGTCTCCATCATCAGATCAGCTCGATGGTACCATAATATTGAATTGTCATCCAAACTATACTAATAGCCATATTAACATACAAACAGGGCAAGTTATAAATAAAAGCTAGTAAAAATAAATATCAGTGGACAATTTTGAACAAATCGACCGACACACACTAAGCAAAGCTTGTAGGTACAGTCGACTACAAAGAGATGTATCCATACGATGTTACAAAAATATGTATACATAGACTTTACTACCATGGTAATAAGATATACATACATAACTTTGTAACATTAAAAAACATACTTATCTTTGTAGTCGACTGTACTAGACGTTTTATACGGCCGTTTTAACTTTTTTTAAACTTTGTACGTCGACTAATAATGGAATTTGTATGAAACATTTTTGTTCAGCAAAATCGAGCCGGCAAGGTTTTTAAAAAAAAAAATTACTAACCATAAACTATGCACCTCTCTTCCGGATTAGCCGAACATTTTGAGGTAAACATGTCAAGTAATTATTACCTTAGAGCTTGCGGAGCGCCTCGGCTGGTCCCGCCAGGCGCCTTCCCATCCGCTACCCGTGGAGCCCTACATTATTTATTACTTTTATTAGCTCTTCTTCCTAGTTAATTGGTGTAAATAACTAAACAAAAAGATTATAAAAAAAAGACCGGGTCGCACTCCGGGAGTGAAAACTCAATGACACTGTAACAGGTTTTCGATCAGGTCACGTAATTGCTTTAATTATCAGTATAAAAGTACTATCATTTATGAGGTAGAATACAATATTCATTTATTGCGCTATCGTACACAAATATGACAATTTATATTACATTAAAAATTTAACACTCAGAACTATTACAATTATTTAACATTAAAAAGTTTATCTCTCAGAAAAATCAACTTCCATCCATACGTCCATGGCCTCCCATCTAGAACAACGTATAATTGATACTAAAAAGAACTCATAGATGGCGACACAGGTACCGAGCGAAACATTTGAACCAGTAATCGTGTAGATAGAATGATTTTTACACCTTAATAAACTCAACGTACCTTAATTATATCACAAACATACTTTCGCACATACAATAAAGGTATATTTTATAAGTTTAGTAAATGCAATAAAATTGATACTAAATCCATGTAACTCGTACTATACGAGTCAGCTTTCAAGCTTGCTACGTATTATTGGGCACTGTCACTAGATGGCGCCATCACGGGTCGCGAAAGTTCTATGGAAACACAGGCTCTAAGCATTTGGTTATGTATATTTTTGTGTGATGTGTAATATTGTCTCTAAAATACTACTTTTATATCGAAAAAATCAAAAATACTCTATTTGTTGCCCGGGAAGTCAACGCCATCTGGTGATATCTCAATGTATTACTAAAGGCTGACAGCGTCATAGCCGTGGTAGCTCGGATACTGCATCTACTGGTGTAGCTACGGGACTAAAATTGTATACAGAATTGCCTACATTAGGACGGTACGCTTTTGCTCTATGGGATTGGGTATCTGTACTTGTATTCTTTAATCTGTGATACGTCTTACACGTCTTTAGAATCTTACGGTCACGTGACATGTCGCGAGTTTAACATTTTTTCCCCATCACAAAAAGTGCACAGCGCTGCTAAAGAAGTTTTCACTTCAAAAAACCGGCAAATTTGCAATCGCAAGATGCCTGGCCTCGCTAGTAGCGTTTAGTGGCGGCCACTAGATACCGTAAGGCTTCTCACAAACTGGAGCGGCCTGCGGTGGCGGTCAATAGTAAATTTGACAGTTAATAACTAGTTTAGTATTGTCCGCCGCGGCCAGGCCGCGCCAGTGTGATGCGGGCTTAATGTGCGGCCGCTCTTAAATGCGTGGAAGTTGAATGTGTAAAAGATGTATTAAGGCGAAGTGTGTACCTGCGGCTCCTCAGGTCTGGCGTCCTCGGCGCGCGCGTCAAGGCGGAAGGAGGCGGGCCGCGTGCGCTCTCGCTCGCGCTCGCGTCGCACGCGGCTGCGGTTGCCGCCCTGTACAACAACATACGTATTTGGGGTTATTCTATATCAGGACCGATTATCATTTTCATGTCGACTTTTTATTTCGTCGTGTCGCATACGAATACGAATATTGCATGTAATTGTTTAGGAATATCATATCTGAGAAGACCAGACAACACCAACACCAGCAATCCATCTGAGACTGAAAGTCTACTGGTGGAAACCCACTTCCCGGGGTGCAAAGTAGTTGACGTACAAACCTGGGCAGAACAGGAGGAAAACTATCATCCAACAGATAATGAGTGGAAGACAGCAGAACGAATAACAGACACAAACAAAACGGCCTGGGCGATAAAAAGCTTCGACGACTATAAGTCTCCGGGCCTGGACGGTATCTACCCTGCTTTACTAAAGTGGGGAGGACATAAGCTGATCGAGCATTTATCAAACCTATTATGCAGCTGCATTGCCTACAGATACATACCAACGAAATGGAGAGAGGTAAAAGTAATTTTCCTACCAAAACCAGGAAAGAGTGACTACTCGGACCCAAAATCATTTAGACCCATAAGCCTAACCTCATTCATGTTAAAGACTCTGGAGAGACTCTGCGACAGGGAGTTGAAGGATACGGCCCTTAAAAACATAAAGATACATCCAAACCAGCATGCCTACAGCCAGGGCAAATCTACAGACTCAGCCCTCCACGCTGTAGTAACGAACATAGAAGACGCGCTCGCTAGAAAGAACTCCTGTCTAGGCACCTTCATTGATATAGAGGGTGCTTTCGACAAAACGAACTTTAGCAGCATAAAACTAGCACTAGAAAGACACAAAACCGAACCGCTGCTCATAGAATGGATTATGAACATGCTAAAGAAGAGAATCATAAAACTATCTGAAAACCAAAGTCATCAGGCGCTAGTTATAAGAGGATGCCCACAAGGAG
The DNA here is from genome assembly GCA_947578815.1 of Epinotia ramella. NCBI lineage: Eukaryota > Metazoa > Arthropoda > Insecta > Lepidoptera > Tortricidae > Epinotia > Epinotia ramella. Next base: position 2,434,269 of record OX388214.1, on the reverse strand, counting down.
GCGTCCTCTCGCCACTATTGTGGAACCTGGTAGCAAACGACCTAATAACAAAACTAAACAATAACCGCTTTCTGACGATAGGATACGCGGACGACCTAGTAATACTGGTCAGCGGACTAATCATAAACACACTATGTGAACTTACACAAACGGCACTGAAAATAATAGAGAAATGGTGCAAGGAGAATGACCTATCGGTGAACCCCAAGAAAACCGACACAATTCTCTTTACAAATAAACGAAAATTGGGTACCTACGAAATGCCAACTCTATTCGGCACAAAACTAACACTCTCGAAAGAGGTGAAATATCTAGGTATAACACTAGATGATAAACTGAACTGGAGCAAACACCTAGACAGTAGACTAAACAAAGCAACAGTAGCCTTCTGGCAATGCAGAAGGATGGTGGGGAAGAGATGGGGCCTGGCTCCCCACATCGTACTGTGGCTATACAAAATGGTGATAGTACCAATGATAAGCTATGGTGCCATAGTATGGTGGCCGCGCACCCAAACCACGAGTGCAATTAACAAAATCCAGAAAACACAAAGACTAGCATGTGTTGCGGCTACAGGTTGTATGAGAACAACCCCAACAGCAGCACTAGAAATCATGCTAGGACTCCTACCTTTACACATGCATATACTGAAGGAAGCGGCTGCGACGGCAATACGCCTAAAAAGCCTCAACCTATGGACAAAACTAAACACACCCCACACAAAGATCCATAACAGACTGATCACAAGCCTCCCTATCATGGAGGCTTCAATCGACAAAATACCAAGAACTCCAGTCTTCAGGAAAGACTATGGTATATCACTAACAGAAGACTCGAGAGAGGGGCTAAACCAAACAGACCTTAGAATTTTTACAGATGGGTCAAAAACGAACACGGGAACGGGATGTGGTGTGTTCTCAGAGGACTTAAACATACATATAGCCAAACCACTAGGTGAACATAACACAGTATTTCAGGCTGAATGCGTAGGGATAATTGAAGCCTGCAATGCCATAAAAAGACGACAAGTCGAGAAAACAAACATACGGATACTGTCTGACAGTAAATCGGTACTACAAGCACTGAGCAGTGATAGCATCACATCTAGCTTGATATACGAATGCCACCAAATCCTCACAGAGGTGTGCGCAGATAAAAACAACGTTACTATACAATGGATCAAGGGGCACAGTGGCTCAAGAGGAAACGATGCAGCGGATGAACTGGCCAGAAAAGGCTCAGAAAGAACGGCATACGGACCGGAGCCAATTATGCCCCTGCCACAAAGCTACATATATAATCAACTGGACCTATACACCAAAGATCTACACCAAAGATACTGGGAGGAGATAGACACATGCAGACAGACTAAAGAGATTTTGTCGAAACGCGACAACAAACTCACAACCGCACTACTGAGGACACAGAGAAGCCAACTACGCAAGATAGTTGGAATAATAACAGGACATAACACTCTGAACAGACACCTCTATAACTTAGGTATCACAGACAGCCCCATGTGCAGAGCGTGCATGGAAGCAGAAGAAACAACTAAACACATTCTACTGGACTGTAAGCAGGTAGAAGTATACAGGAAAAAACACCTAGGGTCTCCGGACACACTATTGAACGCAGTCAGCAACACCAAGGCACTCACAAACTTCCTGGAGGAGCTGGGGTGGTTAGAGTAGCGCTACCCCACCGATTCACGCAAAATAGGCACACTGGATGTCGACTTGCGGAAAAAAGCCCAGTAAAACTAACTAACTTAGGAATATCATAGTAGTCTAGCAACGGGCGCTGGTAGAAAGAAGTAAAATAGGCGGACTTATGGCATTTAGTCCGCCAATTACTTATTTTTTGTATAGTGCAATTAAGTTTAAATCATTAAATCAAGAAATCGTCCCTATATACCAATTTGAACGGGATTTTAGTTAAAATAGTTTTATTAATTATATAATTATAGCGCAACATATTTACAGACACAATAATAAAACCATATAGCCAATTACAGGTTCTCATTTATATAAATAAACTAACACAAAGAAATCTATAGCCAAACTTAAACTTAGCGTGCATTATGCCTGCTACACATGACAACGAGTTATCGTAGCGGTTTTACTGCGCAGGCCGTTTGTGCAGTTTTATCGATCGTGTGTATGAGAAATCGTTGCAGATTATCGTTACGATTTGTCATACACACGATCGATAAAACTGCACAAACGGTCTACGCAGTCAAATCGCTACGATAAATCGTTGTCGTGTGTAGCAGGCATTACGCACAGTAACCATTCGCGCACTAATAGCAAACATGGCAATGGGAATATACAAGTACAAGGTAGTTGATAAATTAGGATATATAAACTCTAGTAACCCGAGCCTACACCTGAAGTATCATACATGAAGAGTCTTATCAGTTTAGATTGTATTGCCTGTATGCCTCACAAAATAAAAATCAAAAATAAAAATCAATCATTTATTCGGGCCGCCTTGGAAGCCGGACTGGAGCTAAGTGGAAAGCATATGGTAGTAGGGTATGCAGATGACCTGGCTCTATTGGGTATAAGTAGAACAGAGGTCCAGGTGGCGACTAAGACCCTTGAGACTGAAGCCTTGAGAGTAGGCCTACGTATAAACCACGACAAAACTGAGTATCTCCACATGCGACGGTATAACACTGGTCGAGGCAAACCTGCAGATCTACAGGTTGGAGATACTGTGTACAAAGGGGTGGCCAAATTTAAATACCTAGGTTTTACTATCAATGACAACAATACCCGTGACGAGGAAATCGACATTCGCATTCAAAATGCCTTGCGGTGCGGTGCAGCTTTACATGAAGTCCTGGTGTCTAGGCTTCTCAGTAGAAAAACCAAGATCCGAATCTACAAGACCGTAGTACGACCTATCTTAACGTACGGATGTGAAGCCTGGACACTCACTTTAAGGGAAGAGAATAAGCTTTTGGTGGCTGAGAGAAAGATTCTCCGAAAAATCCTTGGCCCAACGCAGAGACCCGATGGCAGCTGGAGGATCCGCAAAAACGCCGAAATTGAGGAAATGGTAGCTGAACCAAATATCATTGGCGTGACGAAGGCGCAAAGGCTTCGGTGGCTCGGTCATCTTGAGCGGATGGGAGGCGAACGGGCGGTGAAAAGAGCTTACGAGGGAAAACCGGCAGGACGCCGCCCGGTCGGTCGGCCTGGGTATCGATGGGCGGATGTGGTGAATGCGGATCTGCGCGAGCTCCAGGCTGGCAACTGGCGGGAAACTGCACAGGACCGGGATCAGTGGCGAGCAGTCGTGTTGGAGGCCAAGACCCACTTTGGGTCGCTGCGCCAGAGGAGTAAGTAAGTAATCATTTATTCTGCAAATAGTGGCCTATTACATGTCAAACGGTAATTTACAATAAAATAATAATAATCTTACACAATAATCATTTAAAATTATATATAAAAGGTTAACAAACTAAATGTCACTAAGTTAATGTAAACAAAACAAAATTGCAAAATATGACCATTACATTTGATATAAGATCTGTATCAGCATTAACAAGAAGTTAATGATATTAATTCAGTATTCCAGAGATGTATAAGGTCTCTGAGCGTCCAAATACAATTAATAATTATTCTAAGAGATGTACTGGGTCAATAACAATAAAACGTGTCAAGATCAGAATGATGTCTCTCGTTGTTTATAGACAGTTTAGTTGTTAATTCATATCGCCGCGCTCGATAAATGTACTCGGCTGCATTCGTATGTAGTCGGACGCGCAAGCGGGATAGACCTGCTTCGCGGAAGCGAGATGGATGCGCCGAGCGAGTTTAGCGCCGCGAGATACCGAGCGTCGTGCCGGGCTGACGCTTCTCAATGAATTACATTACGGTTTGATCCCGAACGGGAGCGCCCATAATGGGGAGGCGCCGGGATTTAGTGTTGCTTTGGAACTCATTAGATTAAGCCAGCGGGTGGCTTCGAGTTAGCTATAGTGATACATAGTTGTGTAGTGTACGGGAAGTTGTATGGACAAGGTGCCTTGGAGGACGAGTCGGACGAAGAACGTGCCAGTTTGCCGCAAGATCACATACATACACACTACACAAACACTAACTCATTCTTGCGGCCGTTTGGACGGAAAGGTCTGAAGAACGGGGTGAGTAGGTCTAGACTTAAGTTACGTAGGTTAGATTAAGTTTTAGCGGTGTGCAGCGCGCCCAATTTGCTCTCGCCAGGAGAAACCGTTTGTATGAGGGTCAGCTGATGGGCCCCTGGCTCTCCGGCTAGTCTTGGCGAGAACACTCGTCAATACGATAATAATAATAATAACACTAGTATTTAAGTAGTTAACTAGGTACTATGCCCTTGCAAGCATGAACAGTTCAAAACATGTCCACAAAACATGTCTATATCTAAATGAAGTGCAACTTTGATGGGCTTGTATGAATAAGAGGCAAGTATATAATACCTGTCTAGCGGGTTCCTTCCCGTGACTTCTAGCTCTCATGTTCCGTTCCCTCCTCGCGCCGCCTGGCGCCCGCTCTTCGCTCCGTCGCCTGTTGTCGGTCGTTTCTTGCGCGCTGCTGTACGCTACTGCAACAAACAACACATTACAATACGGGTGTAGACACTAAATAAATAAAAACACCGGGTTGCACTCCGGGAGTGCCGGCAGAAGTGAAAACTCAATAGAAGCGGCAGAAGTGAAATCGTAACAGTTTTTCGATCAGGTCACGTGACATCTTACGGTGTCACCCTAAAAATGAATTTGACGCAAATTTATAAACAATAAATTCAAAAAAATTCAATTAAATTTTTAAATTTTTCCTTTATTTCAAAATTTATAATTTCGTTAGCAGCGTAACTGCTTTATACAAAATTAATTATCAATTACTTAGGCGGACGGGCCGCGCGCGCGTTGGGTGCAACGGGCTGCCGGCTCGCCCGTCGGCGCGCCGACGGGCGGCGGCAAACACAATACCAATTTGTTTTTGCCATTGCCAAATATTTTTCAAAGCTTTATCTCTTTAGGAATAACGTCTAAATTCGAACTATTCGAATTTGCAAGAACAGCAGACGGCAGTGGCGAACAAAATATCAATTTGTTTTTGCCGTTGGTAATTATTTTTCTAAGCTTTATCTCTTCAGGAATAACGCCCAAATTCGAACTATTCGAATTTGCTCAATAGCAAAACGGTGAAGGACGCGTTGGTATTATTAGTATTACAAATTTATTTGCAGAATATGCTATTGCAAAAAGTTCAGTTTTGAATGAAGTCGAATCGGCTAGCAGCAAAAAGTGACCTCCTTCACATCTGACGTCACAAAACTCTGTCGCGTATTTAACAATTTTTCCCCATCCCAAAAAGTGCTCAGCGCCGCTAAAGAAGTTTTCACTTCAAAAACAACTCAAGAGTATTTAACCTCCTGCGTTGCTTTTTTCTCCATTAGACACTAGTTTAACGAAAGCGACTGCCATCTGACCTCCCAACACACAACATTAAAACCGGACGCTAGTTGGGATTAGACCGGTTTCCTCAAGGCGTATTCCTACAATTCAACATATGTATAAATTTATATTAGGAGACAATCTTACATAATTAAGCCCCATAGAAAACTCAATATTAAATTCATACAAAACATCAAAGACTCAGGAACAAATTATACATGCTCATCACACAAATTTTTGCCTTGCCAGGATTTGAACCTAGGACCGTCACTTCTTTCCCACTAGTTGTCAATAGACTATTTGACAACAGTGAAAATAATTCGTTTTTTCATTAGCAACAGATAAAAATGACGAAAATACTGGGAAACTATCAATCTTTCATTTAAGTTGTAAATTTTAACATTTTTAAATTCATAAAAACTAACAATAAGGAGGTTGTTTGATTGTGTCACAAGCAAGTAATCGCTACAAATTCCATACTAACGGAGCGTTTTTGACGTTTCATAAAAAGAAGCTGATTTGACGTTTGTCTAACTTCGTTCCAAAAGTTACCCGTCTCGATCAATCAATGTATATCTATACACGAAGCCTGCAAGTAAAGTTGTAGCACTGACCATTCGCGGCTTCCTCCTGCGTCCTCTCGTGCGAGTGTTCCCGCAGTAAGCCGGCGAGGGACGCCAGCGTGGCGCCCGGCTTACCCGCGCTGGCTAGGCTGCCGCGAGTGCCCGCTGAAACACATTTATATTTGTACAGTACAATTATTTGGAGTTTACCACTGACAGATAGTTTGCCTTCACTTGATTTTCAACTTTAACCTCATACAAATTAAGTAGTTATTTCTAAATCGGTAGACGTGGGTAACAGTATTCTGAAAATTTATTTATTTGTATGACATTAAAGTTGAAAATGAAATAAAGGCAAATTATCTGTCAGTGGTTAACTAACAGTAATCGTACTGTATCATATATGAGGCTCCGTGCGGTCGGGTAAAAAGATGATTTTTGAGAGTGTAAGGCTCTGAAACTAAGTGACAAAACATTCTAAATAATATAATAAGATAAATCTGAGAATTTGGTCTCTCATTAAGCATTTTATTTTTTGATATTTTGAAGAATAATGGCTATAGAAAAATAAGAAAAAATGTTATCTTTTACTTTAAATTTGCCACCGTTTCTATACTATGAGGGTGATATTTTGATCGCTCTTTCGGGAAAAGAGTCAAAATGTATTTATAAATCGAAAACTGCACTGTTCAATTTCTTGAAACAATGATTCATTTTGACAAAAAATGGTAGTTCACGCAAACTGTCGCGCGTAGGCTATAATTACGATATATCGAGCTTACGTTAGCGATATCATACATACGGTTTGAACTCCAGATTAAATGTCACGAAATGTTCCGTTCGGCCGCAGGACACAAATATAGGACAACAGTGGAGACAATTATTATCGTTAATCAACTAAAAACTATATTCTTTTAACAGAAAACGAAGGATTATTTACATTTCTCCAAGATATCTCCTTCTGGCAACGAAAAAAAAAAAAAAAAAAAAAAAAAAACAGTTTAGCAACGTTGGTGGGTATTTACAAAAATTAGCGTGGTTTGTTAATGAACCGAGTGTCAGTTTTGTGACGAAAATTAAGCATACAAATTATGTCAAAATAAACTCGCTTCACATTTAAATAACGTAATTATATGTAATGTAGAAATTGAAAAGAAAAACTTATATTTTATACAAACTGAATACTTAAGTAACACGCTAGATTACGTTGGGGGTATAAGGAGATCTCATGTGTATTTTTCTACAGTGAAGGAAACTAAGAAGTCAAAAAGTAGCCGAAAAAACCTCGCGTGATTTATGCACAAGCCCATCATTGGGTACACGATTTTTTTTAAATGGCCAGGTACAGTCAGCGTCATATAGTTAGTAGCAGCCAAGGTAGCCAAACATTTCGGTACACGTCTTTATTACTGTAAGAAATAAGGATGTGTCACGAAATATGCCACGTACCGGAAGGCGCGGCGTGGGAGTCCGCTGCACTTTAGCACTCTTTGGCCTCCCGGCCTATGTGCAGCAGTGGACGTCTTTCGGCTGATATAAAGATGATGATGATGGGGAAATATTTGGCTATCGACTGTACATAAGATAGGTTACCTAGTGAGCTCCGGGACAAGTGCAGCGCGTTGTGTCGGGGCGTGGAGGCGGCGCGCGCGGCGCCCGCCTCGGCGGCGCCCGCGTCCGCGCCCGACGAGCAGCCCTCGCCGCAGCGCCGCCGGATCCTGACCAAACCGTCACGTTACTGACAAGCCGGAGACCAAAGCCCGGAACACACTGCGCCCTGCGGCGGCGGACAATATATATATCACAGCTAACAAGGCAGGCTGTGAGAGGCCTTAAGGGGCTCCACGCGCGTTTTGACGAGATTTAACTTGATATTCCTCCGTCAAAACTATAGATATACTAGCTTCTGCCCGCAACTCCGTCCGCGTGGAACTCGTTTATATCGCAGCTCAATACAAACTTTCAACTATGTATTATGAAGCGCGAACTGATGACTTCTTCGCAATCAGACGCAAGCGTGTTGGTCTACTCAGGCGAGTGCGTGGCAGCGGGAATGGCCTCCTTAGGGTATTGTCGGAGAGTCTGGACTGCCCTATAACGAAGAACTGGGTCGAAGTGGCCATCGGTAGGGCCAAATAGGATAAGGCCACGCACGACCAATCGCAGGACGCGTTTGCCATGTGTTTGTGTCATATTTTTCTTTTATTTATTTATTTATACAAGGAATTCCAACAGCTATGAAATATTCGCTAAACTTTATAAATAGCAATACAGAGCCAATTATAGGAACTCGCTTTTGTTTTCTTATTTATTTTCTGAACCTACTAACATAATTATTAAGTCATTTTGTTTTGTTACTAACATCCTATGGATCATTGGTCTGCAATAAACGATTTTTATTTTTATTTATTATTAAACAGAAAGTCCCTTACAACATACTTAGACTTCTATACATGTCCCTGGCTGATTCTGTCATAGGTTATGGTATAAAAAGCTATGGAAGAACCTATAAAACCTATTTAAATAATATATACAACCTCCAGATACGTCTACTGAAAACAGTACCAGTTAAAATTAAATATAAATATAAGAAAAATTACGAAAATCTATTTAGTCATTGTAAGGTGTTAAATGTATTCGACAAGCTGAAACTAGCAATTATAACACAGTATAATAACAATATAACCAATTTAAAGAAAAAAACAAGACCGAACCGTCTTCGTAGCTTATCTAATCACCCAACCTTTGAGGTGGGGAAAAGTAATAACGAATATGGGAATAGGGATTGGAGTTGTCTCCTACCTACAATATTAAATAGACTTCCGGATGAGCTAATACGTAACATTGAGGGTAAAACATGTAACACGTTCGATAGTCAAAAAACATATGTTAAAATTAAGTCATAAACAATAAAGGTACCATTACCATACTGTAAAAAAAAAAAAAAACCGGGTTGCACTCCGGGAGTGCCGGCAGAAGTGAAAACTCAATAACATTGTAAGTTTTTCGATCAGGTCACGTGACATCTTACGGTGTCACCGTAAAAATGAATTTGACGCAAATTTATAAACAATTATCAATTATTTAGGCGGACGGCCCGCGGGCGCGTTGGGTGCGACGGACCGGCTCGCCCGCCGCCGGCAGCAAACACAATACCAATTTGTTTTTGCCATTGCCAAATCTTTGAAAAATAGCTTTATCTCTTTAGGAATAACGTCTAAATTCAAACTATTCGAATTTGCACAGCAGACGGCGGTGGCGACCAAGATATCAATTTGTTTTTGCCGTTGGTAAATATTTTTCTAAGCTTTATCTCTTTAGGAATAACGCCCAAATTCGAACTATTTGAATTTTCTCAATAGCAAAACGGTGAAGGAGGCGTTGGTATTATTACAAATTTATTTGCAGAATATGCTTTTGCAAAAAGTGTTTAACGGCTTTATACTCTTACGAATAGCGTTCAGTTTTGAATGAAGTTGAATCGGCTAGCAGCAAAAAGTGACCTCCTTCACATCTGACGTCACAAAACTCTGTCGCGTATTTAACAATTTTTCCCCATCCCAAAAAGTACTCAGCGCCGCTAAAGAAGTTTTCACTTCAAAAAATGTAGTACCTACTTAACTTAATTAAGATTATAGTTATAAGGCAGGCTCCTTAACTCAAACAATCTTTTAAATTTAAGATTAGTAGTTAAGAATGTAATTTAACCCCTATTTTTTTTATTGAAATACAGTTAATTTTTTTTTTTTTCCCTTTAGATGATTTCCGGGATAAAAACTATCCTATGTCCTTCCCCGGAACTCAAACTATCTCTATACCAAAATTCATCTAAATCAGTTCAGCGGATTAAGCTTGAAGAGGTAACAGACAGACAAATACACTTTTGCATTTATAATATTACTAGCTTCTGCCCGCGACTCCGTCCGCGTGGAACTCGTTTATATCGCACAGCTCCATACAAATTTTCACCCCCTTAGGTGATGATTTCGGGGCTAAAAACTATCCTATGTCCTTCCCCGGGACTCAAACTATCTCGATACCAAATTTCATCGCAATCGGTTCAGCGGTTTAAGCGTGAAGAGGTAACAGACAGACAGACAGACAGACAGACAGACAGACACACTTTCGCATTTATAATATTAGTATTTTGACGCTTAGAGACCGTATACATCTCTTAGAATATTAGAATAATTATTAATTGTATTTGGACGCTCAGAGACCTTATACATCTCTGGAATACTGAATAATATCATTAACTTCTGTTAATGCTGGATACAGATCTTATATCGAATGTAATGGTCATATTTTGCAATTTTGTTTTGTTTACATTAACTTGACATTTAGTTTGTTAACCTTTTATATATCATTTTAAATGATTATTGTGTAAGATTACTATTTCATTGTAAATTACCGTTTGACATGTAAAAGTGCCCTTGTGCATTTGCAGAATAAATAATTGATTTGATTTGATTTGATTTGATATTTAAGTATTTATAATATTAGTATGGATATGGATAGTATGGATTTATGGCACAAACACTTATCGGTTCTTCAATCCTTTATCTAAATTTGCACGAAATTTTTTTAGTTTCTTTTTTTTATAATTTATTCAAACATGATCGAAAAAAGCTGTTTTCTTAGTATGTTTATTTATGCATTTTTATATAACCTCGTAAGTTCCCGCGTACTTATACAAGTACAAATTCAAATCGAGTTTCGAACTATAATAGAATTAACAAAGGTTCCAAATTCAACAACGCAAAAATCTATCTGGGACTTACGAGGATATGAGAACTACATATAACTGTTCCTTATTGACGTCTCTAACAACCCACGAGAGATTTTTATTTTTAACTCCTTTTCACGAAAATGACGTCAAAAAAACTGTTTTTTTGGCCACGAAAAACCGACAGTTACTACAGATGGAAGGTTATTAGGAGCTAGGAGCCTCTTAAGAGTCCGCAGTAAGCTCGATGTGTACGAGCTACGTGTTGGATTGTAACGAAACCGCATGTGCAATGTAGTTTTAAAATGAGAGCGTAACTATGTTTGTATGGAGAATCGAGCTTACTGCGGACTCTTAATGGTTCAACGAATACCAGGAGTGCATAACGCAGCAACGGCTCCCAACAACGCCACAGTCAATGTTTAACAGTACAGCATTAACATTAGCACAGTGTATATAGAACAGTAGCACTGACCGTTTGCAGAGCGCGGCGACCCTCGTCCTGATGGCGGTGACGGTGACGGGGCCGCCGAGCAGCGAGCACAGCGGGGGTGACGTGTCCGCGTACGAGGTGGTTAGAGGCGACACGTAGATCGGGTAGCCGATCGGCTGGTCGCACGACGAGTTTATTATGTTGCGGAGCGCCTAAGGAAATGTGAGGAGTTAAGGACGAATAGGGTATTTGACAACTGTAAAAAATAGTACATTACTACAGAGGCCGGGAAGTAAGGGGTTGCCGGCCGAGTACATATAGACGGCCGAGCGTAGCGAGGTCGGATAATTATGAGGCTGGCAACCCCTTTTCACGCCGAGATATGTATAGTGCTTTTCTCAAACATGCAATGAAATAAATTAAAAAAACTACAACTAATCAAACTTTAACTTTCATGGCTGAACGCCGTGATCCTGTGCCACAAATTGTGGAATGGAAATTAAAAAATCTTGAAGGCCTCCAATTTTGTATGAAACGCCATTACGGGTCTCTCGTCTTGCTGCGCCCGAAACGTGACACTTCGAAGCCCATTATGAAGACATCGAGGTTGTATGACTCCGGTAATACAGACGCCGGAAGTTAATTCCACCTTTTTTTTCTCTTACCTGTTTAGCGTTCTGTATGGACCCCCGCTCGGGGTTCCGGTTCCGCAGGTACACGAGCTCCTGTTGCTGGCCGGCCCACAGCCCGCGCACGCACTCGCGGTTCAGCTTGATCACTCGGAAGCCTAGGTGGCGCTTATTCAGCATTATAATCTTGTAGTCGTCGTTGCCTTCGTCCATTACGTGTCTGGAATATGAGAGAAGTAGTTTATTTCGGTCAAAAATTTCATTTTTGGTACAAACTTTTATTGCCGACTGTACTTTTCTGTATACCATCATGAACTACTCATTGAGACGATTCTAACGAGCCCAAACTCAACGGGGTTACGTCGGTTAAGTGCTGAATTCCCATGGCCACCTTCTGTCTCCATCATCAGATAATATTGAATTGTCATCCAAACTATACTTATACCCAAAATTTCAGCTCAATCGGTCACCGGGAAGTGGGTCAAATTTAACTTGCAAGATTTGATTACATACTAACAGGGCAAGTTAAATAAAAGCTTGTCGTTTAGTGAATAAGGTAGAACTGTCAAATCATACATACTTATCGATACACACATCAACGGAAAGCATTTGAGTAGTTTAAGCGGCTTATAATCAACAAAAATTTATAAATTTAAGTAACAATTGAACTTTGCTAATCGTGTGTGAAACATTAGTACAAAGCCAATATTTTGTCAAATTAAAGCAATGTGACGTATCGGGGTAAGATTATCTTGTCTGTCGCATTAGGCGTTAGGCGTGAGGTGACAGGTGAGGTGAGAGGTGGGTTGACTAGTGAGGTGATGTCTTGCGACGCCGTCACGAAATATATCATTGTTATTGATTTAAACTTTCACGATTCTCACACATTATTTATACTAACATCGTAATTTCAACCGGGACGACGGTTTTAAGATTTCATCTTCGTGGAATCCTATCATAAGTAAATGCCAGCGTCAAAAAACATCGTCCGTTATATCACCGGACATTATTAGTGTTGTGTGTCGGCCTGGTGACAACCCTAGTGTAAAAGTGGTTAATAAAGACCAAATGCGGGTAGTTCGGAAAACCCGCGCAGCAAGAAGATGTTGCTACCCGCTGAAGCCAGTTGTCCCGTGACCATGGATGTTGCAACACACCCGAAACGTCGGGAGACCTCAGTGAGGTAAATAAAATAAGTTCATTATACGCGATTAAGTCCCGTTTAGTATAAATAATATATCATTGTTTTAGGGAATTTCACTCCAGTGGTCGAAAGAGTCACCCATAGATGTCACGTCCCTCACACATGAGGATACGACCAAGACGTTAGTATAATGAATGATTGATCTTCTCCTCAAACATGTAATTAAATATTGATATTATGTTCCTTATAATAGGGTGCGAAGTATCACGTTTCGAGTGCGGAAAGACGAGAGGGCTATAATGGAATTTCGTATAAGCTTTCTTATTTTTATAGATCGCTGGAGAACAGCGGCAGTACTAGGTAACCAGGCGTCGATAGGATCCGACTCCATCACTATTGTGCTTTGGTTTTGATAGATAGCAGAGGCTAGTATAAGTTTTACCGAAACAAAACTTTACGATCGCGTTTGCGTTTTACCCTCAATTTGTATGGGATTTGACAGCGAAACGCGAACGCGGTTGTAACGTTTGTTTCGGTAAAACCATGGTATAACAACACAGGTACTCTCTTCCGAGACTCGCGAACCACGTGACTGACACAAGCCTACGTCATCAAACGGCATTTAACAGCATGATGACATTGATGACCTATAACTCAGAATCTAATGCTATCACGTAAGAATCGCTTAGGATGTAACATTATAGTCTCATTGGCTATCAGAATCTAGAAAATAATTTTCATTTAATCGCATCAGAATGGTGCAATTTGAGTTTTTGTTCATGACGTCGTTGTGTTACAATTGACCCCTAGTACGGGTCAATTGTACCAGATAAACAGAGGTAAATAAAACCCAAAATAATGTATTAATCAATCAGTATTTATTGTTAATTTCTTAAGACGGATCAGTCTGTTACGTTACATCAGTCTTAATTATAAAGACTCGTAATTAATACTAGACAAAGCTAGCAATTCAGTCGAACTAAACGTAATATAATATTTTCCAAGTTTTTTAAACATACTGTGTCAACTTATAAAAAAATACTTAAGGGTGCTCATAGTGCACACCTTTCAAGCAATTACAACATTAATAACGATTTTTTTAACAATTACTAATCCCATACAGTTACAATTGACCCCTGGTACAATCAACCCCACCCTTCACAGCAAATTAATCTTAAATAATACCACTGAAACGGATGGCATTGCGGGTATCATGATTTATATAAATCCCGAAGTATCATATGAATCGTCGGGATGAATCATAGGTATAAAATAGAATACCCGAGATGTAACTTGTTACAAAAAAAAATTGTTTCAATTATCTTATTTTAGCAGTCGTGTAAAAACTCAAGGTCAATTGTAGCACGGGATCAATTGTAACGTTACAATTAACCCCGAGTGTTGTGGTACAACTGTCCTTTTTTACTCGCACTCATTAATGTTCACAAATCTGAATTTCTATATGCATCTGACCCCCACACTGTGACACATTAAAAACTTTAATGACTAGAGAATCACAATTCAGTACAACTTTCACACTAAGACTATTTAATTATAAACACTCGTACAAAACATAATCGGAAATACTTAGTTTGGTCAGTCAAAAATGCAAATCGTCGTATAGCACATGCTTTTCGCACGGCAGCGAGTGGCTCACTAGTGAGCAGGTGGAGACACGCTCAAGGCTCTCTGGTGTATACTCACACATGCATATTTCAATGTGGTTGCCGAGTTATAGGCGATGGTACTATTGACCCCGGTCTACCCTACTCCAGGAAAAATACGGTATTGAAAAACATTATTTATTTATTTATTTATTTATAATAGCGATTTTTGAAGTGAAAACTTCTTTAGCGGCACTGAGCACTTTTTGGGATGGGGAAAAATTGTTAAATACGCGACAGTTTTGTGACGTCAGATGTGAAGGAGGTCACTTTTTGCTGCTAGCCGATTCGACTTGATTCAAAACTGAACGCTATTCGTAAGAGTATAAAGCCGTTAAACACTTTTTGCAATAGCATATTCTGCAAAAAAAAATGTAATTTTAACCAACGCGTTATTCACCGTTTTGCTATTGAGAAAATTCAAATCGTTCGAATTTGGGCGTTATTCCTAAAGAGATAAAGCTTAGAAAAATATTTACCAACGGCAAAAACAAATTGATATTTTGGTCGCCACCGCCGTCTGCCGTTCTTGCAAATTCGAATAGTTCGAATTTAGACGTTATTCCTAAAGAGATAAAGCTTTGAAAAATATTTGGCAATGGCAAAAACAAATTGGTATTGTGTTTGCCGCCGCCCGTCGCACCCAACGCGCCCGCGGCCCGTCCGCCAAAATAATTGATAATTGTTTATAAATTTGCGTCAAATTCATTTTTAGGCCGACACCGTAAGATGTCACGTGACCTGATCGAAAAACTGTTACAATGTTATTGAGTTTTCACTTCTGTCGGCACTCCCGGAGTGCAACCCGGTCTTTTTTTTTTATTGGCCGCTCTTTTCTATTCTCATCTTTCGCTGACCAGACTCTAGTTGTTCTATACGCCGTGTGGCGCAAAGTAGGTACCTGAGCGCCAGTAGGTGCGGAGCGCCACGAAGCACGCTGTGGCGCCAGGCGGGCGCCGCCTCGTGGCAGATCACGAGCCGCGCCGAGTGGCACGCGATGGCCGCGAACAGCGCTGAGCTGCTGCAGTACTCCTCGGGGAACATGAAGTGGTCCTGAAACAACATAAAGCTTACACATAATGTGCCAAATATTTCGTAGCTGATAACATTGGGAACTCCGTATGTAGAGGAAAGCACCTACCCGCAGAGCAGAGCGCCCGCCAAACGGATTCCTGGCACTCAAAAACGGCTGAACAGATTTTCATGAGACACGGCTAAGAACACTCGGAATAAAATTATCTATGACACAAAAAAAACCGCATTCATATCAGTCCATCCGTTTGGGAGCTACGATATCACAGACATATACACAGATATACAGACACGTTTTAGCACATTGTTTGACGAGGGGGGCGTAAGTGGAATCTCGAGTCATCAAAAGACTTCTGATAGACTCTTGTTCGCAATATTCTTACGCCCGTGTTATACACAATGTTTTTCATCACATTTGCCAGGAAACAAATACATTTTAGATGAAATTGATACAAATCGTAATAAAAACTGCAACATGACAGTCGTCTATTTTGTTGAATTTGACGTGAGGCGCGTATGGCAAAGACCCTTCGGTATACAGCCACGATTTGAAATTTATATAGACACTAAATAACTACATATTAAATCTGTAAATAATTCAGTTAAACATGTTTCAATAGTTTTTTTAAGTTTAAATTTATTTATAAATACGTTTTCAGACATCGTATTTGATATAAAACCTCTTTGCTTTGTAACTGCCGCATGAGTGACAGATACAATTTAAGAAAAAAACCAAAGGGCGTAACACAGGCTATTACAGCTCTGTATGTCTGCGCATTATGAAGCACTTTTCGAGCAAGTGTGGTGAAAAACTTATAACACCCCTCTCTTTGCGTCGGGGGTTAAAAAGGACTCACCTGATGCAACTTCAAGGCCATCCTAATAGCGGGCGCCAACACTGAATGCAACAGCGTCATGTCCGTGAACACCCACTCGTCGCGCGCGCACGTTATACGGAAGTCGCCCTTGAACAGCGAGTGCAGCCCGTATAGGAAGAACTCCACACTGCAACAGAATAACACACCACACATTGTGGAATGCAATAAATGATTGAGTATTGAGTATAATAATAGCACATTTAGCGGAAAGTATGTCATTACGTCACGAGCACCGAGATATCTTATGGCTCGTGGCAAGACTCGGTACGAGTGAAGAATGACATTTCCGCACGTGTATCGAACGACGTGTTTTAATACATTTGCGAAAAAATAAGAAAAATCACAAGTAGGTAAGGAATTCGTAACTTTTATATTATTAAATCTGTGACATCATTGTAATACAGTTAAAAAATAATGAAGTTGCTCAAAAAATATTTTTTTTAATACAGTTCTATATTATTATATAACGATTACATAAACTACTATTTATTGACATAAAATTTAATGGTACAATTTGTACAATTATTGAGTGGGAAAAGTGAAAAGCACTAGTTCGCGAAAACCAACTTTCCGCACGCTAAACAGCTACGTAAAGTAGCACTTTTTGAGCAACTGTATTAAAATAGTTATTTACGATACAAGTGCCGAAAATAGGAAATAGTGTTTTAAATCGACACGAGTTGCGAATTACCTATTCGCACGTGTATCGTACAACGTTTTACTGTACATATGGCTCTTTAAAGTTCAGACATATGCACGAAAAGTGGTTTTTTCCGCACTAGTGCGGAAAAGTAGCACCATATGTACTGTAAATATATTTTTTGAAGGTTTTATCTGACTTGCCTTTGTTGGTTCGTTCGTTTATGTATGTGGGTTAAATCTTGCAAGTTAAATTTGACCAACTTGCAAAAGTCCAAAAGAAAAAAATTGTACAATACGGTATTTGACAACAGTCAAATCAGCTTCTTTTTATAAAACGTCAAAAACGCTCCGTTAGTATGGAATTTGAAAGGATTACTTGCTTGTGACGTCACAATCATTTCATTACCATTTTCATTTTCACAATCAAATAACGTCCTTATACCACCATCGTTACCAACGTGGTTTATATGAATTTAAAAATCTTAAAATACCAAACACAAATAAAAGATTGATACTTTCCGAGTATTTTCGTAATGTTAATCTGCTAATGAAAAAACAATGAATTTTCACTGTTGTCAATTTTCACTGTAATCACGACTATTACGCTAATCGGAACGATTAGTTGATGACTGCAAAAAAATACAGTCAGTAACGAAAGCTTGTACCAAAAATTTCAATTTTGACGGAAACTTATTTCCTGATCAGTACGTACCTGGACGCCGACAGATGTTGCGCGTGAGCGAGAGCGCGCCGCCCAACCACGCTGAGCGCGAAACACAGCGTCACCAGCGGAGAGTCCCTCGCCGCGGCTCGGCGTCTCCAGCCCGCGCCTCGCCGCGAGCCGCAGTGCACTATCCACTCCTGGTACACCGCGCAGAAACGGGTTCTGAGGACATCTTATTATCAGTGGAAACATCTATGGACGACCGGTTAGCCTAGTGGGTAGTGACGCTGCCTACGAAGCTGAAGGTCCTGGGTTCGAATCACGGTAAGGACAAATATTTGTGTGATGAGCATGAATATTTGTTTCTGAGCCTTGGATGTTTTCTATGTATTTAAGTATTTATATCTATTAAATATATCGTCGTCTAGTACCCGTAACACAAGCCTTATTGAGCTTACTATGGGGCTAGAGCGATTTGTGTACGATTGTGTCCTTATATTTATTTATTTATTATTTATTTATCTATCTATAGTATGCCGACAAGGCACATTCTATAATAGAGATTAGATATTGTCAAGGATAGGACAAACGCCCGTCATTTTGAAAACTTAACCCTGTTCTGTACAGTAGAGACTTCCTTATATTAATAAATAAAATAGGTACTAAATAAGAATAAGAATAGTTTATTCGTGACAATACAAAACAAAGGACAAAAGTACACTCGCGTGCAAAAGTATCGAATCACTTTGCATTTTTTCGTTTGCATCAGATATCTTTGTAAATCGGTTAATTCTTCTAAATTATTTAAATGTAATTAGGTTTGTTGGAATATTAGCTTTATAAAAAGCTATGAAACATGAGCATTGGCCCTAGATTATTCAGATGTAATGTTTTATAAATTTATTTTAAGTACCATAATTTATATGTTTCCAGTGACAAATTATTCAAATGACGATGATTAAGGCGATAAATCACTTTCGCCAATGGAAAAGAATGACCACAATTTTTTCCAAATTTTCACTTGTGAGCCTATATCGACGTAATTTATTGATAAATGTGTTGAAGTACATTAAATTATAATATTTTGAGTAAACTTCTAAAAAAAAAAAATATCATTAGGAAGTCTCTACTGTACAGAACAGGGTTAAGTTTCCAAAATGACGGGCGTTTGTCCTATCCTTGCTAATTTGTGATGGGTTGTTGGCAGAAAGTCCAGCAAAGTCATACTTAGATGGGTACCAGGACATTCCGACATAGTAGGAAATGAAAAAGCAGATGAACTTGCAAGGAAGGGCGCAGACACAACCCTGGTCGGCCCAGAACCGTTCTGTGATATCACAAAACGGAAAGCATTTTCTCTACTAAACAACACAGAAAAATCAGAGGCAATAAAGCTGTGGAAGTTCACCAAAGGACAAACACATGCTAAAACCTTGATCAAAGAGTACAATAATAAACTGTCTAAAGAGCTATTACAACTCAGAAGGCACAAAACCTGCGCAGTGATGAGAATTCTGACAGGACATTGCAAATTAAACAAGCACCTGTTTCAAATGGGTATGAAACAGGACGCAACTTGCAGGTTCTGCCAGGAGACAGAGGAAACAGCAATGCATATTCTCTGCTCCTGCGGAACACTCATGCACAAAAGAAGTATCTACCTAGGGCGGCACATCATGCACCCAGAAGAGGTACAACTTATCACCGCCCAAAGAATCTGGAATTTCCTAGAGGCAACGGGCCTTAACGGTGAACTCGAAAACAAAGGGCTGCCACAATAGACTTGGGACACTTGCTGGTCGGAGCGGCATATAAAGGCGCACAATACAACAACAATAATTAATAATAGGTTTTCGGGAGCTGGGTTTCCGCAGCAAGACGATGTCTAATTTGTGTGATGGGTTGTTGACAGAAAGTCTAGCACACCACACCCGTGGTGTTGCGACTTCTGCGATCTGAGGTGTTTTACCCGGTATGTTACTCCAGGGCAGGTCAGATGATGGGGGGCTTATTACTCCAACAGGTAGGTTCAAACCCTCAACTGTACCAACCAATAACCTTTATCTCAAGTTTACCTTCGATTTCACGGACGCAGCAAATCAAGTTATAAGAGAACTTGGAGTTATGGTTGGTACAAGGGTAAAAGAAAAATTGCCTACTGGACAAAGGTATTTTGAACCACAAGACATAGTTGATTCGGGGATTTTATTAGTATTAGAGTACACTGTACCACTTATTAGAACTTTTGCTACTAGAGAGACTTTTTCTTTTGTTGTTACATTTTGATATAGTTATGATGTTCAACAACTACTACAATTGTCTCGATTTCAGTATTATAATTGGAGTAAATTGTATATATACTATGTAATTCTTAATATAAATTCTCTTAATCAGTGTAGCTGTGTCAGGGGTGTCACGCGTTGGGCTTCTCGGTGGGTCGGTGCCAAGGGTCGGTGATAGGACCCACTTGGGTCGGTGATAGCTGCCACAAGGGTCGGTGATAGGTTACCCGGTGATACCCGAGGCCCTGAAGTCGCAGTCCATCACGGTTCACGATTAAGATGGGGTAAGGTGGTTCGGTAATAGGTGCTAGGGTCGGTGATAGGAACTCTCTGGCTACAGTTACCTGGTGATACCAGAAGCCCTGAAGTCATAGTCTTCATCCAGATTCACGTTGAAGATGGGGTCGAGGTCCACGAATGAGCGCTCGGCCATCGACTTCAGCGCTTCGGTGAGGGTTGGTGATGACAGCCACTCTTCTAGCTTGGCCGATTGCATGGTGTAGTAGATTATGCTCTGTGAACAATGTATGTGATTAGATTAGAGCGTCTTTTACGAGACAGGTCAACGATGGTTGTAAGAAAACTGACATGAGGGTGGAACAAAGGGAACTCCGTATACTGCCATATCATCCGGTTCTTGGAGATGGACCACGCTTTTAAAGTAGTACCGCAAATATAAGCAGGAGTTCACCTGTCATTGCATATTGTACCTTACGTATAATGCAACAAGGTCTTTATTGAAATGCTCATACGTTCGATTTCATTCGGAACTTCTCAGCACTTGTCGGCGTGGACGACGATTGCCGAATATTTGTGCTACTGCAACAATTGGAAGAGATGCATCAGCAAGGCTAGCAATGCTAGCTAAGCTCTGGTGGGTAGTATTCACCAGAGAGGGTTACGTTACGACATTGAAACGAGCCAACACGATAAGACTAACCTTGACATAGTAAGTGAGCAGCACTTTCCGGAAGTCGAACAGCTGCAGCATGGAGACGGCCGAGTTGTCGGCCACGCTGTACCCCTCCAGCACGTACCGCGCGGCCGCCAGCTGCCACGCCAGCCAGCGCAGCGCCCACGCCGCGCCGGGCGCCAGCAGCCGCGCGCCGCCCAGCCCGCAGGCCCACGGCCCGCACACGCCTTCTAAGGGAAAAAATATACTACCTATACAGAGGTTGCCGAGTGCCGATGCCGGCCGAGTACATATACGAGTAGACGGCCGAGCGTAGCGAGCTCGGATACTTATGAGGCTGGCAACCCCTTTTCACGCCGAGGTATGTTATAGTGCTTTTCTCAAACATGCAATGAAATACATTTAAAAAAATCCAAGAAATCAAACTTTAATTTTCATGGCTGAACGCCTTGACCATGTGCCACAAATTGTAGAATGGAAATTAAAAAAGACCATCTTGCAGGCCAAAAAAATTACTTCTCGCCCTAAGCGTCCAATTTTGCATCAAATGCCATTACGGATCCCTCGACTCGCTCCGCCCGAAACGTGACACTTCGATGAAATGTCGTCATTACGTTCGTTATAACAGGCTTCAAAGTATCACGTTTCGGGCGGAACGACTCAAGAGTACTGTAAAGGAATTTCATACAAAATTGAAGGCTTAGGCGGAGAAGATTTTTTTTTAATTTATTTGTGGCAAAGCATCACGGCGTTCAGCCATAAAAATAAAAGTTTGATTTCTTGGAGTTTTTTTTTTTTATTGCATGTTTGATAAAAGCACTATAACATACCTCGGCGTGAAAAGGGGTTACAGGACTTGCAGGCCGAGTACATATAGGATAGTTATAAGACTAGCTTACTTCCAGGCCTCTGTAGTAATGTACTAATAACATAATGCCCCTGCCACACACTCATCGAGTGACGTGGGGAATAGGAAGGAAAGGCGGCTGTGACAGTGTGGCAACGTTACTCGTCAAGCCGCTCATCTTGCATCTCGTCATGCAACTCCTTGCCTTGTCGGTTTTGTGAGCGCGAGTCAAAGGAGCGGCAATAAAAGCAAGTAACTTTTCTCAAAACTGGTCGGCAAAGTTAACTTTATTGGTCAAAAAATCACAACGTGAAGTGCATAGTTTATGGTTAAAAACCTTGTTAACTCGATTTTGCTCGACAACGATGTTGCATACAAAATCCATTATTTATCGAGGTACACACTTTAAAAATAAGTTCAAACGGCCATATAGAAAAAAGACATAGGTCCTAAACAGCCAAAACGGAAGATCAGTAGCTGTGACTTATCGCGACTTTTTAGTTGTCTCAAATAACTTATGGCGTTTTCGAAAGAAAAATACACTTCCAACTTATTATAAAAAAATTAAAAGGCTAGTTGTTCTTTCGGAAAATGTTGAAAATTGACGTGAAATAATTCCAGATTTAAAATAAGCTGCAAGCTCAGGTTTTGATCATTTGTTCTCTGCAAAGCCAAAAGATACTTATGTACTCGTATCTAAAGGCGTACGACAAGTTCATGAAGTGTGGCGAGAAGAAAACCTTGCCTCATCATTTTCAGAAAGTATATATTTGTTTTCTTGCACAATTTTTGAGAAAAGCACTATATTTGTCTCTGCCGGAAGGGCAATTGCTGGCTTCGTATTAAATTAGTACTCAGCCAGCAATTGCCTACTTCCCTTCCTTCGACAATAATGTAGTATTGCGCGGAACGTCGGGATTAAGAGGAAACACAAGGACCGTTTTTCCATAGAAACGTAGTCTCCTGTTTTCTCCCTGGATAATGGCAGTAGAGCATTTTTTTTTCCATTAATCTATGGGTATTATTGATATGTTCCTATGTTTTCTTTTTTTTCATAAATTTATTGTTAAACCTAATATAACCTTCAAAAACCGTAGAAAAATGCCAGATTTTCCGCTGTGTTCAAACATCCAGAAAACAATTTTGACTAGATTATTTAAAAAAAGGAAAACATAGGAACACGGCCGAAGCCTTTCTTTGATTTTTAATAAAATAATAATAATAATAATAAAAAAGTTTTGAAGAAGAAATCAGGGGACTACGAAACGTTGATTTTATGTACTTTTAATAGGTATTTTCGGTCCAAGCTGCAGTTGTCTCTATCGCGCTATGCGGGGGGAGGCTTGAGGTTGGCGCGACAGCAATACATTTTACAAATACCTATTTGTCAATTGTCTCGCCCTTAGTGTTTCCTCTTAATCGTGTGAGTAGAGCAGTGTGTGGCCAGGGAGGACAACATCGCGGCAGCGAGGACCATAGTGTGGCTGAGGTACAACACTGTGTCACCTGATCTACGCCTGGCGTAGATCCCCAGGACCCAATGGCCCTAATAACCCGACAGACATTAAACTGGCGATTACTGCAGTCGTCTTTTTTTTTTTTTTTTTTTTTCATCAAAAGTACAAAACAATTAACAATGTTATGTTACTCGCCAAACTGCGATAACAGTTTGTTGGCGAGACCGCGCTCATTATAACTAATGTGTTAAGTACCTATGTTAAAACTATGTTAGGTATGCTATATGAACTACATACTTATAATCTTAAACACTAAATTACACACTAAACATGATAATGCATGAACACTTCACTCCTGCTCTTACAGTGCTATACTTTTACAATTAGGTATTTATTTATGTAGTAGTTTATGCAACTGATACATAATCAGAGGCCTTAAAACACGAGTGTGGTTTTATGAAACGAGCGTGAGCGAGTTTCATAATAGGATCACACGAGTGTTTTAAGGCTAAATTATGTACAGTTGCATACACTACTTTATCTAAACACAATCACAAGTACTCTAAGATGGGTTCAGAAGCCGTAGGAAAATGACCTGCATTGCTACTATAGTGCTGTAATAGTAGTTTATGCAACTGATACATAATCAGAGGCCTTAAAACACGAGTGTGGTTTTATGAAACGATCGTGAGCGAGTTTCATAATAGGATCACACGAGTGTTTTAAGGCTAAATTATGTACAGTTGCATACACTACTTTATCTAAACACAATCACAAGTACTCTAAGATGGGTTCAGAAGCCGTAGGAAAATGACCTGCATTGCTACTATAGTGCTGTAATAGTAGTTTATGCAACTGATACATAATCAGAGGCCTTAAAATACGAGCGCGGTTTTATGAAACGAGCGTGAGCGAGTTTCATAATAGGATCACATGAGTGTTTTAAGGCTAAATTATGTACAGTTGCATACACTACTTTATCTACACACATATCATAAGTACTCTAAGATGGGTTCAGAATCCGTAGGAAAATGACCTGCATTGCTACTATAGTGCTACCTGTAAAATATCTTTGTTGCAATCGTGGCTGCATTTACGATATCCGGCGGATTGTTCATATCGTTCTCGGAATCACTACTACTCATATTTTCAACTAAAATGTGAATTACAAACAACTTTTCACAATTCTACTTTCGTAACAGCAAACACCAACAAAGAAATGACAACAGTAATGGCGGCAATTCGATCCTACGTCAAGACGAATGTTTTTTTTAATCATAGACAAAACGAATGAAGTCCCTATTCTCATGTCACTCTTGATCAAATGTCGTGCGGTTTATATTAAAAAACATACTGAATTGACGTTTCACATCCATAACTGTTTAAATATCTTTGGATACTAGAATAGAGACCCACTTGAGTTTTGACAGCTGTTCCAAATTTAAACTCATAACCTTACAAAAATCTGTACTGTAATAACATTACAGTACAGATTTTACCTACTACCACAGACAAGAAAGTTCTCATAGTAAAATTGGTTGTAATAATCCTGGTCATTTCCTACGGTTTCTGAACGCATTTTAGAGCACTAATGATATGTGCGTAGATAAAATATATTTGTTGCAATCATTGCTGCATTTACGATATCCGGCGGAGAGTTCATATCGTTCTCGGAGTCACTACTACTCATATTTTCAACTAAAATGTGAATTACAAATAGCTTTTCACAATTCTACTTTCGTCACAGCAAAAACCAACAAAGAAATGACAACAGTACTAGCGGCAATTCAATCCTACGTCAAGACGAATGTTTTTTTAATCATAGACAAACGAATGAAGTCCCTATTCTCATGTCACTCTTGATCAAATGTCGTGCGGTTTATATTAAAAAAACATACTGAATTGACGTTTCGCATCGATAACTGTTTTAATATCTATGGATACTAGAATAGAGACCCACTTGAGTTTTGACAGCTGTTCCAAATTTAAACTCATAACCTTACAAAAATCTGTACTGTAATGACATTACAGTACAGATTTTACCTACTACCACAGACAAGAAAGTTCTTATAGTAAAATTGGTTGTAATAATGCTGATCATTTCCTACGGTTTCTGAACGCATTTTATAGTACTAATGATATGTGCGTAGATAAAGATTCTTTTTTACCTATGTAAGTATTAATGTAATTTTTCCAAAAATGTATTTTTTAATCTACTTTTTAATTCAACTTTGCTGCACTTTTTTTCTTCTCTTAACCAATCAGTCTCGTTATATATTTTTGGTATCATAAATATATTAGCTCTTTTGCCATAGTAGTTTTTAGCAGAATTCTGTACATATTTCTTTGCCCTTACATTTTTAGTTCTATATTTATTTTGTTTTAAAACCTTATACTCATTATTAAAAAAGTTTTCTACAGCTATCACATATTGCACCCTTTGATGTATAGGTAATATTTTACATATCTTGTATAACCTGTCATAATCGCCTCTAAGGTTATTTTTAGTTTTTTTACTGACAAGGTGACATAGATCTTATTTGTAATCTTTTAAATCCAATCTAATCTGATCAGTCTAATGCCGTCGCTGAACTTATTTCAAACTAATTCGGCCAACGACCGTCATCTTTACATTAAGGGGATGCCTTGATTCAAGTCGACCACGCTCCGCTTGACAAAGACACGTTTATGCTTTCCGCGCACTAGAAAAAGAGATGAAACACTCTTCGAGATGGGCTTTTTTGGACAAATTTCGATAAATACCTAACTTGGTGAAGTTTTATTTATATTTAATTAAGTGAGATTTTAGATGAGATAAAATATAGTATTTATTAACTTGATTCTGTCGTAAAATAATGTCTTGTTAGAGTAAGGCTGAGAAAAAAAAGTAAAATAAAGACCCAGCTGTGGTTTTTTTTTTCTATTGAGGAAATTTTAGTCAATAATGTATCGATTATATCAGATAAACAATCATATAGTCAAGAATCATACCTTATTGTTTATTAATCTAGTCAGAACGGCGTTTCAAAGCTCGCGATAATTTCCAATGCACCCCCTTAACTAACACTATTGACAG
This sequence comes from Epinotia ramella, assembly GCA_947578815.1. Taxonomy (NCBI): domain Eukaryota; kingdom Metazoa; phylum Arthropoda; class Insecta; order Lepidoptera; family Tortricidae; genus Epinotia; species Epinotia ramella. The sequence continues at coordinate 2,407,873 of OX388214.1, read as the reverse complement.
CCACCACAGACCGCGCCAGCATGATTCGGCTTCAGTCTGTTCCCTGGTCGTCGGCCACTGAATGCGGCCAAAGATGTGTAGTGTCAAAAATATTGAAAGGCAGTTTAAGTTGGTTTGGGCATGTGAAGAAGAAATATGAAAGAAGATTAACAAAAAAGTGTATGGGGGAAAGATGGGTACAGTGAAAAGCTCGATATCCGTGAATTCCTAAGGAAACGTCAGGTTAAGAGTACCCTAAAGCGACGAGCATGTGTGAAGATGATGAAAGTGAATGAAACAAGAAAGGTTGGTCAAGATCGTAGCGAGTGGAAATCCATGATCTCTGCCTACCTCTCCGGGAGATAGGCGTGCTTTGTATGTATGTGAACTTACATCATAGGCCTGCGGTGGCGGTCAATAGTAAATTTGACAGCTAATGACAAGTTTACTGTTGACCGCCGCAGCGAGGCCGCGCCAGTCTGTGAGAACCTTAATGCGGTCGCTGAACTTATTTCAGAGTACTACTACCTACATATGACCTATGATGTAAATTGACATTCTAATTGGCTGCCTTAAGGGGCTCCACGCGCTTTTTGGCTAGTTTTGACGAGTTTTGAGTTGATATTCCTCCGTCAAAACTATAGATATATTTATGGCACAAACACTTATCGGTTCTTCAATCCTTTATCTACATTTGCACGAGAGTTTTTTTTTAAATAATGAATAGTTATTTTTTTATGATTTATTCAAACATGGTCTAAAAAAGCTCTCTTTTTGATATTAGTATGTTGTTTATGCACTTTTATATATGAAATCTACATATAACTGTTCCTTATTGGCGTCTCTAAAAACCCACGAGAGATTTTTATTTTTAACTTATTTTCACAAAAGTTACGTCTAAAAAATGATTTTTTGGCCTGAAATTGCCAAAGTTTGGTGCCATATATCCCTAAAACTGTGAGTTTTGATGTAAATATGGGATACTATTTCGGTAAACCACGTTGTTGTTAATACGATAAGCCATAAAAAAACACGAAAAAACCGACAGTTACAGATCGAAGGTCATTGGGAGCTAGGAGCCCCTTAAGGACAGGCTGTGCCTAGTGTAGACTGAAGGGGTCAGTGTATTTCTCTTCTGAAAATTTGATTGTACACAATGTTCATTTAGTCCTAACCCTAAGTATGTTAAAGGGCTCCCATACGCCAATGACCTTCGATCTGAATCCCTTAGTTTTCTAATGTTTTTTGTGGCTTATTGTATTAACAACAACGGCTTTAAGCAATATAGTATCCCATATTTACTTCAAAGTTCATTGTGTTCGAGATATTTGGCATCAAAGTTGAACAATTTTAGGCCAAAAAACTGGTTTTCTGGCCATAACTTTTGTGTTAATTAGTTTAAAATTAAAACACCAGACACGTTTTCAGAGACGTCATAGACGAACCCAAATATGTAGATTTCGTATATGTTAGATCTTTTACGTCAATAGAGATACGAAATAAGTGTTTTTTTAGACAATGTTTAAAAAAAACATACAAAATTAAGTATTCATTTCTTTCAAAATCCAGTAGACGAAAATGGAGATAAAAGATTGAAGAACCGATAGCTGTTTGACTTATAATTCTATCTGTAGTGCAAAAGTAGGAGATACGATTCAAAACTTGACAAAAATCGATGAAAACCTCGGGTAGCCCCTTAAGTGTAAAGTTTTTGTATATCCACGGAACTAATTGTATATTTGTGTAAATCCATACTAATATTATAAATGCGAAAGTGTATGTGTGTGTTTGTTTGTTTGTTTGTTTGTTTGTCCGTCTTTCATGACAAAACGGAGCGACGAATTGACGTGATTTTTTAAGTGGAGATAGTTGAAGGGATGGAGAGTAACATAGGATAGTTTTTATTCCCGTAATCATCCCCTAAGGGGGTGAAATAGGGGGGGTAAAAGTTTGTAATGGAGCTGCGATATAAGCGAGTTCCACGCGGACGGAGTCGCAGGCAGAGCTAGTAAAATTATAAAAAAGTAAAGAGGGACTCACCGCCGCTCTCCTCAGGGCCCTCCGAGATGGCCTCGACCTCGCGCTGCTGGCAGTAGGTGCCGCGGAACTCCAACCCTCGCAGCTGGAAGGAGACCAGCCCGTTGCCCATCTCCACTATGTGCACTAGGCAGTTGAGGTAGTCCGAGGCTAGCACTGTGAAAAGAGTTTTGTTAGGTCTTCCTTTTTCAGAAACGCTGGAAGAATTTGTATGTATTTTATTGTACACAATAACAGGTTAAAGAACATACATGTCACACAATAGATCAAAGTACAAAGGCGAACATATCCCCTTATAAGGGATCTCTTCCTGCACTAGCGTAATGGCACTTACAAAAGTGCCATTACGACGTTTTGAGCAAAATTTCATTTATTGTTAAAGAAACAATTATTAAAAATGATGGTATTGGATTTTTTACATGTGTATTGACATTTTGAAAGCACTTATTTCAGGACTATTCGAAATTAGCACTATTTACAAGTTTTAAACTATAAGGAATTTGGAAAGGATACTAAACAATAAAAAAGTCAACCAATTACACTTGACTACATTAATTGGGGCCAAAGAACAATCCTACTAATATTATAAATGCGAAAATAATATAAATGGAATTTTGCACGAAGATAGTTTATAGCCTGGATTGAAATATAGGATAGTTTTTATCCCGGGTACACGCAGACGAAGTCGCGGGCGGAAGCTAGTTTCCATATGAATTGTATCGCAAGTTGTGTGAAAATCGTTACGTCTCGCATCTCCTCACCGGCGGAAAAGCATAGCTGAAGTTGGAATATAGAGATGTAAGAAGGTAATCTTACCGAAACAGTCCCCTTGCTGAACCTGTCCCCACCTGCCCAGCATGAGGTCCCCGCACAGGTAGTGCTGCAGCGAGCGGGTTAGGTGCTCGTAGAATATCGAGTTGAGATTGTTGTCATCTGGAGAAACAAATGTTTAGGTTATAATCTGAAATATTCCCTAATATTTTGAGAATTTTTTAAGATAGATTTTTTTATTCTCATTCAAATTGTTCTCCTAAAATTGTTTTCAAATCATGAAATTCAGAAATTCATCATAAAATGTTGCAAATTATTTAATGCAACCATACTGGTATTGTGACAACCCTGGGCCATTCCTTCACGCAAGACACTGTCGGCATTTCCGTCAACATCAAAGGAGTGCGCCATCCGAACTCACCAGCCCCGAGATTACGTTCGAGCTGCGAGGACAGTCGGGTGTTGCTCTGATCCACGCGTTTGGTGTTGTAGTCCCGCTCCCAAAACTTGACGGGTCGCACGTATGACGTCATGAATATTGCGCTACCTGTAATGGAAAACTCACTTTAGTTACAGAAAGTCCTTTATTTTATTTATTTATTTGGCTCACAAAACAAGTTACAGGCAATTACAGAAATACAATATTAGCATAAAGGTTCCGATCTGGACTATAACTCTGAACATGTGTGCACAGAAAGAAAGAAAATTAAGGTAAAGTAAGGGCGCTAATGAGGTAAGATGTATAACTAATCTAAACTACTATTAACTAAACTAAACAAAAACAAAACACAAACACTTTAGAAAATTGGCTAGTGTGAACGCAGCCTACGTGCAAAAGATACCGTTGATAGTTTTTTTAAACGAGGGTAGGCTACAATTAAATATGTCTATGGACGGTTTCTCGGTAACGGTTTCGTTGTATAAGCGACACATATGGTACATTACTTTACAGTACATATGGTGCTACTTTCCATGTATATGTCGAAACTTTAAAGAGCCATATGTACTGTAAAACGTTGTACGATACACGTGCGAATAGGTAATTCGCATCTCGTGGCGATTTAAAACACTCCCTTCGGTCGTGTTTTAATTTATCACCACTCGTTGCGAATTTCCTATTTTCGGCACTTGTATCGTAAATAACTATTACAGTACATATGGTGCTACTTTCCCGCACTAGTGCGAAAGAGCACTTTCCGTGCATACGAGGGGCGGCTGAAAAGTAATCTCCTTGGTTAAAAAAAAATGCGAAAATGATACTGGCTGAAATGCATTCTTGTTCTTTGGTTATTCTTTTTTTGAATTATTTGACGTTCATTTGTTTTTTCCGTTCCATTTTTCTACAATTCTCGAATGTTTGCGACATATCGGTTGAAAAAATGAATATCGCTAAAATTGAACATCGTGCAGTGATTAAATTTCTAACAAAAGAAGGAAATACTCCCTCACAAATCCGAGAACGTATGATGTGTGTGTTCGGTAGTTCGTGCCCTTCCGAATTTACTATAAAGTTTTGGTCTAAACAATTTAAACTCGGTCGTGAGAGCTTGGAAGATGACGCTCGTAGTGGAAGGCCGGTTTCTGCCGTTACAAACGAAAATGTAGCCAAAGTTAAAAAAATAATTTTAGAAGACCGACGAGTGAAGCAGTGGGAGATTGCTAGAGATGTGGGCATCAGTAAAGAAAGAGTCAATGAGATAATTCATGTGCATCTGAATATGTCCAAGGTGAGTGCACGTTGGGTCCCCAGAATGTTAACGGCGTTTGACAAGGACCGACGTGTCAAATGTTGTGAGGAGTTTTTGGAAATGAGTCGAGGTAATGAGGAAGAAATTGTTTCTAAAATGGTGACGTGTGATGAGACCTGGATTCGACAGTGGGACCCCGAAAGCAAACAAGAGTCTTTGCAGTGGAAATTCAAGGATGAGAAGCCTCCTCGGAAGTTTAAGGTCAGGCCGTCGGCAGGCAAACTTATGGCCACCGTATTTTGGGATACAGAAGGAATTTTACTAATAGATTATTTACCAAAAAAAAGGACAATGAATGCTGAATATTATTCCAGCTTACTGCATCAGTTACGAGACGCGATAAAAGAAAAGAGGAGGGGTAAACTTAGCAAAGGGATCCTGATTTTACACGATAATGCACCTGTGCATACCGCCCGCACAACAATGCTTACCATGAAGGAATTAGGGTTCGATGCCGTTAACCATCCACCTTACAGTCCAGACCTAGCCCCATGCGACTATTTTTTATTTAGACACCTCAAAAAAGATCTCCGAGGAAGACGATTTCTAACCGATGACGAAATGAAGGCTGCAGTTAGTGACTTTTTTGACGAGAAACCGAAAGATTTTTTTTTTCATGGGTTAATGTCAATATTTGACAAATGTAATAAGTGTAGTTCACTAGCAGGGGACTATATTGAAAAAAAAAAAAAAATACATACATGACAGTCTTTTGTTTCATACTTAGGTAGATTTCTTTTCAGCCGCCCCTCGTATGTCAAAACCTTAAAGAGCCATATGTACAGTAAAACGTTGTACGATACACGTGCGAATAGGTAATTCGCAACTCGGGTCGATTTAAAACACTCCCTTCAGTCCTGTTTTAATTTATCACCACTCGTTGCGAATTTCCTATTTTCGGCACTGGGATCGTAAATAACTAATTTTTGTACTATTTTTATAAATTCTTAATGTTACGCGGCTACCACACGGCGTTAAAATGTTGTAATTTGTAAGCATATTTCTTTTTTACGATTAATTTTATTTTATTCGATATTATTTACTGGTTTGTTTTTTTTTTCTGTTTTCTTGTAAATTGTCCTTGGGGCGTCATTGCGCCGTGCTGGCCACAACGGAAAACCAGCGCTGGTTCTGCCAGCATTACGCTGAGTTGTGGCCATTTCGTGACAAATATGAAGATCTACATGTGGCCACAATTTAATGTTTTGTTGTCACGAATAAATACTTTCTTTCAGATAATCTATTTGATGGGTCGTTTTCTATTTTTCGTCAGAATTGGACTGGAAGAGCTGCACGTGATTCTGTACAATTAAACTTAAAATGTACCTAAAAATTCGATTCGATTGTGTGTGTCACTCATCCAGCGCAGGTGTGAGAGGGGAGGACAGGAGCGCCGACACGGCAGCCTGCAGGAACAACATGGCGGAGTGCGGCACACTGAACGGCTGTGTGTGTATGTGCGTGTGTGTCACTCACCCAGCGCAGGTGTGAGAGGGGAGGACAGGAGCGCCGACACGGCAGCCTGCAGGAACAACATGGCGGAGTGCGGCACACTGAACGGCTGTGTGTGTATGTGTGTGTGTCACTCACCCAGCGCAGGTGTGAGAGGGGAGGACAGGAGCGCCGACACGGCAGCCTGCAGGAACAACATGGCGGAGTGCGGCACACTGAACGGCTGTGTGTGTATGTGTGTGTGTCACTCACCCAGCGCAGGTGTGAGGGGAGGACCGGAGCGCCGACACGGCAGCCTGCAGGAACAACATGGCGGAGTGCGGCACACTGAACGGCTGTGTGTGTATGTGTGTGTGTCACTCACCCAGCGCAGGTGTGAGAGGGGAGGACAGGAGCGCCGACACGGCAGCCTGCAGGAACAACATGGCGGAGTGCGGCACACTGAACGGCTGTGTGTGTATGTGTGTGTGTCACTCACCCAGCGCAGGTGTGAGGGGAGGACAGGAGCGCCGACACGGCAGCCTGCAGGAACAACATAGCGGAGTGCGGCACACTGAACGGCTGTGTGTGTATGTGTGTGTGTCACTCACCCAGCGCAGGTGTGAGAAGGGAGGACAGGAGCGCCGACACGGCAGCCTGCAGGAACAACATAGCGGAGTGCGGCACACTGAACGGCTGTGTGTGTATGTGTGTGTGTCACTCACCCAGCGCAGGTGTGAGAGGGGAGGACAGGAGCGCCGACACGGCAGCCTGCAGGAACAACATGGCGGAGTGCGGCACACTAAACGGTTGTGCGAACGCGTGGAAGGCGCTGCCCCATGTTATCTGCCACGGCGCTATGTACGTCACTACGAACTGGATCTGCAAACACAAACGACTGATATTGGAGACATTTTTTTAATTGAAACTTTTTTTTTAAGTTGGTGCCCGCCGGTGGTATTAAACAGAACAGAACGCAATCAAAGCCGTGAGATATAAATAGCCTATATCCATACCGAAAATCCTTTGTTGGTGTTTTTAAAGTGAAAACTTTTTTAGCGGCGCTTTGCACTTTATGTGATGGGGAAAAATTGTTAAACTCGCCACAGATTTATGAGGTCACGTGACCGTGAGATGCGTAAGGTGAGATTCAGTGTTGGCAAAACGGATTTTTGAAAATCCGGAGGGCATAGCTAAAAATTCCGTATAATTCCGTATTTTGCCGCTGTAAAAATCCGTAGATCTACAGATTTTTTATATCTCCAGGGATTTTATAGATTTACAGGGGTTTAGATTGATACAATTCGTGCAAAATTATTCCCTAACCATTCCAAAATATCAAAAATGCACAACATTAATATTCAAGTTTTGACTTCTGCCGGCACTCCCAGAGTGCAACCAGGTCTTTTTTTTGTTTCGAAATTGGATAAGAAGATCACCCGGTACATACAAACTTATGACCTCACAGACTTTATGTCGTTATAATATTGGTATACGACGGGTTTGGACGACCGGTTAGCCTAGTGGGTAGTGACGCTGCTTACGAAGCTGAAGGCCCTGGGTTCGAATCCCGGTAAGGGCAAATATTTGTGTGATGAGCATGAATATTTGTTTCTGAGTCATGGATGTTTTCTATGTATTTAAGTTTTTATATCTATTATATATATCGTCGTCTAGTACCCATAACACAAGCCTTAATGAGCTTACTATGGGACTAGGTCGATTTGTGTAAGATTGTCCACTAATATTTATTTATTTATAGTTTATATTTCGAGCTGAAGGGATTTTTAATTCGACGCTGCACGCTAAATTGTCTTAAAACAATGTATTATGTGTTAAATATGTAGACTACTGTCAGTTCATTCGTAAACAGGCTGCCGATTTATTTGCCGTCGCCTGTCACACTGTAACTACATCCAATTTTAATCTCTAACCGCCTACCATACAAATAATATCCATGGAATTCGAAACTCAAAAATTTTAAACAATCGCTCGGCGTGAATATCGATCCTTGAATTTAAAACACCTGTAACGGAGGCATTCTTTATAACACATACTACCAAGATCATGGATTTTAACTGAATATGATCGTTAAATACGAGCACCTTCCATTTATTTCACTCAAATCACACTCCGAGTCAGTCGTGGTAACATAATCCATACTAATATTATAAATGCGAAAGTGCGTTTGTCTTTCTGTCTGTTACCTCTTCACGCTTAGACCGCTCAAATGATTTGGTATAGAGATGAGCCCCGGGGAAGGACAGGATAGTTTTTATCCCGGAAATTACTCCCTAAGGGGGTGAAAGTTTGTATGGAGCTACGATAAAACTAGTTCCACGCGGTCGGAGTCGCGGGCAGAAGCTTAGTCTACACACTAATATTATAAAGATTGGTTGTTTGTTTGTATTGAATAGGCTCCGAAACTACTGGACCGATTTGAAAAATTATTTTACCATTAGAAGCCGACATTATCCCTGATCATCATCATCATCATCATATCAGCCGAAAGACGTCCACTGCTGGACATAGTCCTCCCCCAAAGAGTGCCACAATGACCGGTCCTGCGCCACCCGCATCCAGCGGACTCCCGCGACCTTCACCAGGTCATCAGTCCACCTTGTGGGGGACTACCCACGCTGCGGCTTCCGGTACGTGGTCGCCACTCGAGAACCTTTCCGCCCCAACGGCCATCGGTTCTACGTGCAATGTGCCCCGCCTACTGCCACTTAAGTTTAGCGATTCGGAGGGCTATATCGGTTATCTCTGATGAACATAGGCTACTTTTTACCGCGGGAAAATGCTTCATTCCTACGCACTAACGGTGCGAAGCCGGGCCGGGCAGCTAGTCCATACTATCGATACTAATATTATAAATGCGAAAGTGTGTCTGTCTGTCTGTCTGTTACCTCTTCACGCTTAAACCGCTGAACCGATTGCGATGAAATTTGGTATGGAGATAGTTTGAATCCCGGGGAAGGACATAGGATAGTTTTCATTCTGGAAATCACCCCCTAAAGGGATGAAATGGGGGGTTGAAGTTTGTATGGAGCTGCGATATAAACGATTTCCACGCGGACGGAGTCGCGGGCAGAAGCTAGTAATACATAAATCCAACTCACCTTAAGCAGGAACTCGTAAACCTTGCTAAATATGATGGCGGTGATGAAGTAGTCGATGAGGAACTGCTCCGATATGTTCTGGCTGTTCAGGTCCCATTGGAACAGGAGATAGGCGAACACCAGAATCAGGTATTGGGTGTCTGGCTCCGAATACGCGTTTCGGAGGCCTGCGGACGAAAATGTACTTTAAATTTATCAATTTAAAGCTTATAATTCAGTACTGTTAGCGAGCCAAACATTTTATAGCTGATAACATAGGGAATCCTGAAGAAAGGTCAGGTGGAGTACCCTGAACCGACGAGCATGTATGCAGAATGTAATGAATGTGAATGAAGCAAGAAAGGTTTGTCAAGATAGTAGCAAGTGGAAATCCGTGATCTCTGCCTACCCCTCCGGGAAATAGGCGTGATATAATATATAAGTGTATTTATGTATGTAATATAAGTGTATGTGAGAGTGAGTGTAGAGCGCCGACGAGCAGAGGTCTACCTAGCGGGTTCATGGCATTGAAAGTGTTAATGCCAAGAAACTGGGCCAATCAGCTGTGTAAGAATGTATTTTACGGTGACACAACGACATGGCGATTTTAGAATACAATGGACCCGATTCTACAGTGGCCTCTAAACTTCCTAATTTTATTTAGGTGTCGCTAAAACACTTTGCTATTCTATGAGCAGCTGTCATAATCAAATGACAGCGCTAATTTGAATGTGACGTTTCTTATTTTAGGCGGTCTATTCAACTTAGTTTAGCTGTCAAAATGCTATTCTAGACATGTCGTTTTTACGCGAAAACACAGAAACGTCAAACTAAATCGACTAATTTTAGCGGCGAATAAAATAGTCCCGATTATAATTTGTTTACGTGAAGTCAAGTGGATAATTCTCATTTTTTATTTTCTATTTGAAATTACATTTTGAAATGGATGAAGAATTCGTCATGGCTGCTGTGATGGCCGACGAGAGGGAGCATGCCGAGGGTGAAAAACTTTATTTAGAGAGGTTGCGTGATACATCCAACCCATTCCACCGATCCGATTTTTATATTTTTATACTATTTCTTTTTTATGAAGCTACGGTAGCCTAGTGGTTCAGGCATGCGGCTGTCAAGCGGCGGTCATGGGTTCGAACCCCGGCTCGTGCCAATGAGTTTTTCGGAATCCCAATAAGGTCTGGTTTTCCCTCTGAGTTGGAAGGTCAGATGGCAGTCGCTTTCGTAAAACTAGTTGCCTATGCTAAATCATGGGATTAGCTGTCAAAGCGGACCCCGGGCTCGTTTAGGGGCACAACTGGGAATAACGCTAGGAGGATGATACTATTTCTTTTTTGTGACGGTCCACCAAGTCACCGCCAAAAACTTGTTATTAAACAATTTAAAAGAAAAGAACACAGACTCTCGCAGACGGCATAAACCTCAAACAACTTGCATTTTTTTAATCTTGTAAATTTTGCCCATTTAAATATGATAAATTATTTTTACCCGATATAAAATGTGAACAACAATATTAAACATAGTATTAAAAGTAAATAATACAATAACACGGATTAAAATATTATGTACAATGTAAAAAAAGCACGTTCCCATACTCTTTTTTATAGATACCATTCATTCATTCACTCACTTATTTTTTTAAAGTAGCAACATTCAATTCAACTTAGAAGTTTTAGATAACGGATAAAATCAGGCTAATTTTAGTCAGCTTGACATTCTGGAATAGCACTTGTAAAATCTGCCGTCTAAATTATGTCTAAAATTTAGAAAATTTAGTTTTAGGCTATTTAAGCGATGTGCCCGTAGAATCGGGTCCATTGTATATATGAAAAAACCCTTTCCCCTTTTTCCTTTAATTTAAAAATTTATAATTTCGTTAGCAGCGTTACTGCTCAGTACAAAATTAATTTAGTATGGGGTGGCGCATCGTTACTCACGATTTCTCAATATAATTTGAGACGTTGGTGCCGTTAAGAAGCCAGTCTTCTGGTAGATGTCGCTACACGCCTCCCTAATGCCTGCTACACACGACAACGATTTATCGTAGCGATTTGACTGCGCAGTCCGTTTGTGCAGTTTTATCGATCGTATGTATGACAAATCGTAACGATAATCTGCAACGATTTCTCATACACACGATCGATAAAACTGCACAAACGGACTGCGCAGTAAAATCGCTACGATAAATCTTTGTCATGTGTAGCAGGCATAAGGCGTTGTAGGAAGGAACTGATTGAAAGATTTGGTGGCCGAACCGGATTGTTCCGATAGCTCAGTTTGTCAGTAGCGACGGGCCATGAATGCCTGTGGTCGCCGTTTCGAATCCGGCTCGGAGCATTAAAATTTTCAATTTTTCCTTTATTTTTTTTTTTTGTATTTGATTGTATTCTAGCTGCCCTGTATTGCAAATAACTTCGACGAGCCCACGGAATAAATTATAACCGGAAAGTCCGTTGTATACACAAGTGAAAGATTTTTAAAAGTCTGATCAGTTCTCACAGACTTTTCCTTTTTATCTCTATAAGTATACAGCGTGGGCCCAATTGACCCGACTAGCTGTAATTATCTATTCCTGACGGTATTATGAGCAAATAATAATAAACATAGGTCCAAGTAATTTTATCTTTATTATTTTTAGAACATCTCAACTCCGTTTAGTGTTTCATAAAATAACCTCTGAGGTAGAGCTGAAAACAATTGACGGCGAGTGACGTATGGCAGTTTAATGGGTACTTTAACAGGGATTTTACAACGCGTGGATTTTCGAAAATAAATTAATATTTCGCAAATTAAGTGTGTGTTCCACCAAGCCGTCAGTAATCATAAGCGGTGTTCGTTAAAATCAACATGTATGGAAAGTTTGGCAAGTTTCTATAGTCTGACAGCTCCCGGCGCCATATAGAACGTTGATCGGTCTATAACTGTACAGTAGTACCGCAAATTTAAGTTACAACGATGTACATGCGCAGAAAGCATTTAGAAAACATTTTAACTAATCATAAGGCGATGCGTTTGCGCGGGTAAAATCTTCAACGCCCATTGGCTAAAATTATGCGCGCGACGCCGGCAGCTCCGGCGCCCGCCATTTTGTCTGGCGCCATGCGCGGGAAAGCACGAGTTCACCTATCATTGCATATTGTACCTTACGCATAGTGCAACAAGGTCTTTATTGAAATGGTCATACATTCGATTTCATTCGGTACTTGTCAGCACTCGTCGGCGTCTACGAAGATTGACGATGTAACTTATATTTTTATACTCGTCGACTATAATCTTTAAATTAGAACCTCGCAAACCATAACGCAATGGAATACTTTTATTCTGATGAAAAAGTTTATGCTCTATGGACAATCGAAATAATTATTATTCAACCGTACACAGAACTGAAATGAATTTTGACCAATCACGAGGCTCGTTTTCCAGAAGACATCAACGCGCAAAAATAAAAAAGCGGTTGGCTGCACTTTGTTTCCGCAGGGGATTTTCAATAGATACCAAGTTTGTTTAATAAATTATTATTCCCGTTAACTCGTAGAAAAAGTATTGTATGCAATAGTTACATAATTAGCTTTTTAATTCTCGTACCTTAATTAGGCCACTCAGCAAGCTTCGTGGCCTAAACGTGGTACTCGACTGAAAAAGCATACATTATATAACGATTACATAAAATACTATTGTGGTACTAGTGTAAGTGGTGGTAATTTCGAGTGTCACTCACACTTCAAGGCGGCCACGCACACGAGCAGCGCGGCGAGCGCGTCCCCGTACTTGGCGGCGATCTGCGGCGCGTCCTGCGTGGTGGCCGCCACCACCACGCCCGGGTACAGCACGTTGCGCTCCAGGAAGCACAGGTACACGAATATCTGGGGACACGGGATATAGAACATTATGCTGTTGTTGGACTGTTTTGCATAAATATTGCTCACATTGGATATTAACCTGTGGTACCAGGAAAATTGGCAATAACATTTTAATCAACTCGAAATACGAATTACATTACAGTAGACTTTGTTCTGTTTTCACAATCGAACGATGCAAGTCTTTTCCAATAGGGGTGTAGACACTAAATAAAATAATCAATTATGTTGTATTTTCTCGAAAAAGGGTTAAAAATGTAGTCAAATGGAGAAAAAAGCAACGCAATAGGTTGAATAATCACAAAGTTATGTGTCCAAAGTTTTAACCCTTTCAGGGCGAACGCTGTCAGCGCTTTGCGCACCGCTATGGCGCAGAACTAACAAAAAGCTCGGCAAACCCGATGCGCCGAGCCCGCGTCATGCCGGCCGACGGGTGCGAATCGTGAAATGGATGGGTTGATGCGTTATTTCCACAAACCAGTCTTTTGTTTTACCGCCGCCCTTTGCGAGGAAAGGGTCACAGACGCCATAAATCACACAATGACGATACTACCTGCTTATGTCCTTATCAGGTTTTTTCATTCCACGCAGGCCACCTGCGTGCTATCAGTAGCAGGATGATGATATTGATGATTTATGTCTAGTTTGTAAAAATAAATAACACGAACCTTTGTTACGTTACTTAGCTGTTATGGTCAATACAGCAGCGGCTTATCATCGCAATACATTGTTGGAACTATCAAAAACCCACTATAGAGACGTCAACCTACCATTTTTTTGGCCATAGAATAGTAATAAAATATGTATTTACTTACCTAAAATATATTTATTTATCCACAAACATTGATATGCTTGGTTAAAACGGCAATAGCATGAAACCATTCTACCCGACTCAAGCGACGTGATTTATGAAAAGTAGCAATGCTGATGTGAACATAAAGCTACTTATGCTTTGGCAATGACAACACTTACGACTCTTTTGAAATGAGTCGTTTTGCGCAGTCCACCCGCAAGCCTGAATGACGCCGACCTCGGCGCAAGAGGTTTTAAACCTATTAAACTTAGATATATTTTCTTCAAAATTACTTTCTTCTTACCTACATTATCTTCTCTATTTTTTGTTAAAGGACTTCAGAAATGTTTTCTAACCATTATATACAGAAAAAGTGAAATGAAAGTTCGGAGTCGAATATTACAATATACTGGGTGGAACAGATCGATGGACTTTTAAGCAAATGGGATATATAGATCAGGTTTAGTACTTCTCACCTAGTAACCATATTAATATTTCTAACAGACACCGACACCGACACCGAGATACAACTTGTTAAACTTTGGTGAAAAAAACTGTATGTTTCAACCCTATCCAGTAGATTCAATGACGTCAGCAATATTAAGTAAATTACAAACAGCAACATTATGAACTGACCGTTGACAGACCTTATGTCATTGCACGGCGGTACTTTCGAACATCGGATGTGAAATTTTCTTGTGACTTGTGACATGTGTCAATTTCAAATGTAAATAATAACTATGTATAGTATTAGGGTTGTCAACTTGTCACTAAGATTAAAATATTTGGACTTTATTTTTTTTTTTCTTTTAAATCCAGCCTAACAATTATAATAGATCGGTTGTACGTCACTTATACAACACTGTCCTTTCAGCTTAGTCCAAGGAAATGTTCCACCCTGTATACAGATAATTTTGTATTTTAGTCGTATTGAGTATTATAGCTCAGTCTGTTAATAATACAAAAAAATAAGAAAAAGTAACCCACTTAATCGATTTTATGACATAAATGCAAAAATGTTATGGCGCCGAGCCGGCGTCATCAGTACGGCGGACTTGCAAACGGCATGGCGCCGACCCTGGCGTCATGCGCACTGAAAGGGTTAAGAGGGGGCATGTTCTGTCTCTTTTCCGCAAATAGCACCTTCATAGGAAACGATTGACATTTACTATGACGCTCGCAGATTTTGACATCACTATCTGCGAGCGTTTTCTCTCTCTAACAAGCAATATGAAAATGGTTGTAGTTTCGTAATTCTTTGAGATATCTGAATGGGATTTTCGTCACTAGGCATATTATTTTGCCTTCTTTCTTTTAGAGTGGTATACATTCAATTAAACAGGACCTCCACATGCGACAGCGGTACACCACGTATTTAGTCAAACCATACACACAAAGTGGTTTTTAGATCGCCGTAGAGTGTAGACGATCTGTTGCCCCCGCGTGACACACGCGATATAGAACCTTATTTTGGTATACATAAGGTTGTTATTTTAGTGTTTCACATAATTAATGGTGACATTTGATATTAAACATTATCTAAATACACACAAGGTGGTTATTTCATTGATTTAGACGTTGGCTCCGCGTGACACAGCTAAACGCTGTAAACGAATACCTGAGGGCAACACACCTTATTGTGATGCGAGGTTTTTCTGCGAGTGTTTTGCAAAATTTCAGATAGCTGACATTGGATATTAAACTTTAGCCCAAACAAATAAGCTTGTATTCCGCTTGACACGATCCGTTGACTCTGTGTGACACAGCAAAGGCTTTGCTTTGTCAGTCGTTCAATGCGTTTTAAAGTATATTAACCTCGAAATAAATGACTCGCATTGGCTACCGATCCCCAGTCACAGCGGGTGTTATGCGATATTGAGGTTTACATGAGTATAGATTAAGTTCTTTTTCCACTGACCTTCTCAAAGTACATAAGCTTTGCCGGCTCCGTGACTTCGAACTGTGCGTGTTCGTGGGGTCTTAACACTGGTCCCGCGAGACACAGCCAGGGCTGTTGTTTCCGCAGTTGAGGGGTTATGTAGTGCAGCGCCCAGCCAACGGCGCAGATTATCCAGACCACCTGTGGGGCCGTATAAAATAGTAATGCGTCTCAAGGCAGCAAAGTTATATATATGTCGGCGGCCGATCGTAAAATCCGCCAGATCACGAAATTCCTAGGCATATCGTGAAACGCCGCCATTTCATGATTTGGCTAAAGGACATCCGCCATATCGTTCAAAACTTAACGTTTAACGATTTGTCTAATGACGTTTAGGCAGATCATGAAATTCCTAGGCATATCATGAAACGCCGGCATTTCATGATTTGGCCAAGCCAGTGACGTTTAGGCTGATCATGAAATTCCTAGGCATATCATGAAACGCCGGCATATCGTTCAATACTCACCGTTATACGTAAGTAGGGTGTCCAAAATTGAATTAGGTAAATTAAAAAAAATAAGAAGTGCGGACTGATAATCTCCAGCGAGTCGACGCCACCCCGCTGCGCGGGGTGTCTATTTCTGGTCTGAGGGACACAAGTGAACCCTAACCTAACCGACCTAAGACAGAGTTCGCTTATGACAAACCATTTTTGTCCGCCCTGATTATTAGCCCCCAACAAAAACGGCCGCCATCGCATGTGCAGCGCCACCAGTGGCCAAGAAAGAAACTATTTTACGATGTGCCCGGTATAGAGCTAGGAATATCGACGAATGCGTTGCTCTAATCGATCTGCCGTATTGTTTATCAGGCACATCGTGATAAGCCTAGCCGACTTTTAGGCATATCATGAAATGGCGCCGTATGCCTAGGAATTTCGTGATCTGGCGTATTTAACGATCTGCCGCCGACATATATACGGCGAGGTACATTGAATGCAGAGTGAAGCGAAAGATTATGCAATAGAATCCCGAGCGTAACGATGTATTCTTAGGCAGAATCTTTAGCGTAACAAGGGATTCAGTTTTGTACGAACAATTTTGTTACCGAGTGGTTTCCACATTTTCTATAAGTAAAAGAGTAAATAGTGCAGTAGTAAGAATGCTACCCTCAAATGAGGGGAAAAATACTACTTTGAACAGTCATTTGAGGACAACAATGTCTTTTCTGAATATATGTTGCGAAAATAATTTTTTGGATCAAGTTTTTATTGCCGACTGCACTTTTAGTTAGCAAGTTAAATAAAAACATAAGGAGAAACAACGACAAACATTCGGACCACTGATGGACTAAGCCCGTCAGATGCCCTGTGTCGCAAACCTGAATGACCCCTGACTTTTACGACGAGGCCATTTTAAATCGTTATACAACCATTTTCCAAAATTGTAAGTTTTCCTCACCTTATTCAATTGCAGCTTAGTCAGCGACGTGAACACAGTGGTGCAGTGCAGCCCGAACACAAACAGGCCCAGAAACGTGCACACAATGACGTCATTCTTCAGCCTAGCATTCACAGTAGCCTGTAGCTTCTTCGGCAATGGGTCTTCCATGTCTTCCTCCACTGGCTTATCTTGGTCCTTCGGTTGAGCTTGACCCTTATCTTCCGTCTCATTCGGCTCCTTTAAAGAAGAAGTAGACATAGTGTCCCCCCTAGGATCCATCTTTAAAGAGCTAACGCTCGACGTCTGCGAACGCTTCTGAGTTCTGGCGATATTCGTTTCGGAGCTAAAGTTGATTTTGGACGCAGATGACCCTATCGAGTTCTGCTTGGAGATGTTGCTCTCCGAATTGTTTTTCTTGTCGTCTGTTAATGTGTTCTCTGGTTTTTCCGCCTCTGGGGTGTTTTCGGTCGGCGGTGTCTGTATAACGTACAATTCCGGTGGCAGCAGATGCTTTTTGATCAAGTTCCATATTAGGGTGTAATCGCTCGCGCTTCTGCTCAAATGGTACGCTATAGGGACTAGTAAAGCGCAGAATATAGAGAAGAGGATGTTATGTTTCTGATGCTGAGATTTCTTCCCTTCAACAAGGCCGCTGTAAGCGAAGCCGTATAGAACTCCTATCGCGGCTAGAGATCTTACCACGCAATACACCGCCGCGCTTAAACTGCTGGTAGCATTACCACCAAAGATATGCATGTCTATCTGTTCCAGAAGATACATGAGGAATGTATTCACTTGCGGGAATAAACCTAAACTGAACGCCAATGGGAAAAAGAGAAGGAATTTCGATAGTATTTCCTGGATTGCGAGTAAAAAATCTCGCTCGTTAATTTCAAAGCCGTATACGGTCAGAGGCTTTTCATCCACGCTTCGTTTACTTCTGGAATGTTCTTCCGGCATCTGCTGCAACTGGCCGTGCACTATACATAATATCGCTGTGCATATACAGAAGTATACTGGACGGGAGAATACCACCATCTTGTTAAATCCGTGTACAGGGGAAGCGGAATCGGGTTGGACGCTCTTCAGCAACGAATACTGACTCCCTGCCATTATGAAACAAAACCAGAACGCATATATGTCTCTATAGAAACCTAAGTTTAACACCATTGAACCTAAAACCGCCACTGAGATCGCTAGTAAAATCGAAACGAAAGTCTCTTTAAACGTCAAATTCCTGTCAAACAGTGCCATTAGTTTTAACCTGTCCATGGTCACTTTCACTTCAAAACACTTCCACAAGTTAAACTTGTAGTAACTCTTTGGTTTCGGCTGATTAGCTTTATCTATTTCGTCCATGAACTTGGACAGTTTGCTTCTGAAGTTTATATCTAGACTGGCTTCCCCTATCGAAGAGGGCATGAGACTGGGTATGTTATTAGAGACCGTTTCCACGGACTGTTGCGCCGCTTGTTCCCGCTGCGCTCTCTGCTGGCTCATTAGGAAGTTTATGTGCATGCTTGGGAACCCCATTCTGGATTGTCTCTCGGCCTCAATCTGCTCTAGTAAGCTGTCTGTAGCGTACGCCACTGGGGACCGAGGTTGGTCCGTCCACGACCCAGTCCCACCGTCGAAGACGTAGAACCTTTTATTCTCGTTGTTAGTGTTGATGGGAACAACTGCAGACACGTTGTTGTTACTTGAGAGGAGAGGGTTGTTACTGCCCTGGTTGGAAGAGCTCTGGTCTATGCTGTTTTCGCCCTTAGGTTTAGCTATGCTTTCGCTGTTCCCCGCTTCAGATTCTAAGGATCCACAGCTCCCTTCGCCGGTTTCCTGTGAATCTGCTGGTTCGGCTGGCTTGACTCTGTTACATCTTAGAGCGTCTTCTTTATCAGGGAGAGGCATACCTCTCAAGCCCACAGGCTGAGCTTGAGCTCTCCCAGAGCTGTTCTTGTCGAAAGTGTACGACATCCAGTTGCCGTATTCGTCCATGAAGCAGTGTATCGCTCCGTCGGTCGTATCTTCGAAAGACGTTGCGAAGTGAACACTATTGGAGCTGTTAGGATTTTCAGGGTTAGGGCTCTTGTCTTTTTTCTCGGCGTTATTCTGATTGGACGGATTGTTTCTCTGGCGGGTCGACCGTTTGATCTTTCTTACTCTGTTTCTATGGTTTCTGTCCATTAACGGTCTGAGTCTTTGACCTTCTTCCGCATATTGGACTAGCTCTGGAGGGGCGTTTTCCGGGAGGCAACAGGGCATTAAATCTACTCTGGAGTTTAAAAATGCGGCTAGCAGTGGCATGGATGTAGGAAGCAACGTGTTGGTTGACGTATGTGCAACCTCCTCTATCGATCTTTTCCGGGTCTTATGAGAGTTCTCCCTCTCTCCTCTAATGCTCTGCCTGTGGCTCCTTGGTCTTTCCTCCCTATTCGGAGGAGGCATGACGACCGTGTTAGCGTTCGTAGCAGCAAACAGATATTCCAAACCTTGTACCAAAGCAGCCTGAGCTTCTACGGCATCCATAAGCGTTCTGTCCTCTGCTTCATTCTCTTTTTTACAATCTTTCTTCTTGTTCTCCTTCTGAGACGAAGCTCTCGACCGCGCTAAGTTCTTAATCTGCTTTGGTATAGCTCCCAAGTTTTTTGGGACGTTAAAAGACGATTCGCCTAAGGCGTTGGCAAGTTTTTGGCATATCTCTTCAGTGGCGCAAGTCTCGCGGCAAGCGGCGTTACAGCACGGTGGGCTGTCCTCTTCTTTGGGTGATGCTTCGAACAACCATTCTATACTATAGACGCTTCTTTCGTCTGCACTTTTACTATCAGTCACTTGTGATTCCTCAGTCTCCTGGAAGACCTTTTCGTCGTCTTCCTTGGCCTTTTCTGGTGCTCTCTCGAAATTGGCCTCACTACTACTGCTAGAGTTAGATATATCATGGTCCCACAGTTTCTTCTCAACCACCTTTTCCTCCTTCTTCGCTCCGGCATTCTCGTTAGACTCTAAGCTTGATTTCTCTATAAGCAAGTCTTTAGAACTAGCGCTGGCTTTGTCAAAATAGTCAGCGGGGTATTTACACTCGCACGAACCGCTAGGTCGGTCGACGCACTTTGCTTCGTCTTTTTTCATAAGCTTCTTCAGTCTTACAGGTTTAGATTTGCTGTGAGCGCACTCGGGATTCTGTTTTGAGTGCCGTTCGCAGCAATGCTTCTTGCAATCTTGGTTCTTCGCTCGAACCACTCGGACGTCTGTGGCTCTGTCTAGTAAAGGAGACCGTGAGCCGTTGTTTTCGTAATCCGAGTCACTAGACCTAACAACTGGGGATTGCTCGGCATCCCAATCGAAACCCCGGAACTGTTTATCGTCTTCGTAATCACTGTAACTTTCACCACTAGAATCCAAGTCTGTTTCTTTCTGAGATGTCTGCATTTCATCTGAAATTTCAGCTATAGGGTACACTATTTCTGAGCCGTACGTTAAGTAGGGGTAGCTGCCTCTACCCTCGTCCGGCTCGCTTCTAGGGAACAGGTTGAAATGCGGTCCTCGCGTCAAGCACTTGCTTGGAGGCGGTATAACCGCATTTTTAGGGTTCTTTAGCACTTGACCGCCTATAGTTTCTACACTATTGGGATGGGGGGATAAATTCGATACACTGGGCGGCGGGCATCCTATTTCTAACGCGGCACTTTTAATTCTTCTAACTCCTGGACTTTTCCCCTTGTTTTTATCAGTGTCACCGCTTGGGGCTTCTGCTTTGACCATCATATATTCCCCTAGCTCGACGCTCGCGAAGAACCCGGTGTCAGCATTATTCGAGTGCCTTCGCATGTGAGAGACTAACTGCGCCGTCGAATTCAAAAGCGGCAGCTGTATCGTCGACATTGTAGAATTGGAATTGCGTCTCATGTTCCTGTTAATTTCTTCACTTGCTAACGCCATAGCGGATTTGGTGCAGTTTTCCTCCGGGTAGTTGGTGTATCGTCTCCTATGGGACCTCTTCTTTGGTGAGGGCGGGCCAACACTGGGTTCGGAGTTGTCTCTAGAGTCCGAGCTTAGTTGTCGAGCGAATTTCGACTGATAGGGCTCTCCAACGGCCTCATGTCCGTCTAGATATAGCCATTCTTTAAAGAAGTCTCGGTTTGTGCCGCGACGGTGTGAGCACTCGTGGTAGCGACGGCTGACTTTGGCGAAGGGTCCTTCGTCGATCATCATGTGGACGGGGAGGTTGGAGTCTCTAGGGTTGCGGTACACCTCTTCGACGATGAGCTCGTCGATGCGGTTCGCGCGGCGCTTGGCGCGCGGGTCCCGCTTGGGCTAAAAAAGGAATAAAAATGTATGTTACAAATCGTGATTATTTAAAACTTTGCGACAGGAAGGACGGAACCGAGTGGTTCATATTCATATTAATTGCATTA
This sequence comes from Epinotia ramella, assembly GCA_947578815.1. Taxonomy (NCBI): domain Eukaryota; kingdom Metazoa; phylum Arthropoda; class Insecta; order Lepidoptera; family Tortricidae; genus Epinotia; species Epinotia ramella. The sequence goes on along the minus strand of OX388214.1, from coordinate 2,386,413 downwards.
TATGGTCACAAAAGGTCATAAAAAAAACATGCGACTACCAATGAGTTTGACATTAGCTTTTCAACGAAGAAACAGTATATATAGGATTGATGCATTTTACAGAGGTCAATTTGTTTTAGTGCTGAATGACAGTAATCCTTGACAGTACCTTGCGGCGGTGTGCAGGCCGCTTGGAGGGCCCGGGCTCCTCTGTCTTAGTGGCCACTACATCAGCCAATTTCACGGACAGCGTGCTGTCCTCGTTGCTCGACTCAGAGCTGTTCTTTCTGTGCACGTCCACTTTCAAATCTGAAATAAGAGAATTGGATCAAAGGATTTATATATTTTTTATATAATATGTAAAGCTGCTCACGAAGTTTCGTCTGCGCTATACAGAGGAACGCAGGATTAAATATAATCTATCTCCATCCTGAAAGTCTATCATATTTCGTTGTTGCTAATTTTCTGTATGAATGTCCTGCAACTTGAATATGTTATGGTCGCCTAAAGGTCTTTGCTTACGGCGGCGTCGTTGATCGAGTCGCTACCTTCCCTAACATATGGTCGAGGGAGGCAATGAGATACGCGTCATACTCGTGAACGGGTGCTGTTTGTGGAGTCCGGTCAGTTCATGTTTGCAAGGACGACAAGCATAACTTCATTCCACTTTTCTGCGGAATTGATATGAGAGATTTCACTCTGTCTTCACTTGATTGTATTATTTTATTACTTCGTTTTTGACACATAGATAACTTATGCATCTCTACCTTACCTATGTGATTTAAATATAATTATTTTAATTTTGACACTTGGAGACCTTAAACATCTCTAAGAAATAAGAGAAGAAATATTTTTTTCTCGTATTGTATTTGACATGTAAACTCTGATGTAGTTAATTCTATAATGAATCATGTACTCATACTATTTTGAGTCTATATATAGACATTTTGACTTGTTAAAGTGCCCTCGTGGGTATTTGCTGAATAAATATTTTGAATTTTGTTTTTTTGAATTTTTCAAAGTAAGTTCTAAACTCCAATTGCTAATACAAGTTTGGACAGTCGGTTGAAGACCTTTCCTATGAAACAGTATTGTTTTATATTAAAAATCATGGAGACAATTTTTTTTAATCTGTCCTTTTTTAATTAAATTGTGTGTACCTATGGTGCTATTGTTGGGTTTGTTGTAGTCGGCCGTGGCGAGCGACTCGTTGTCGCTGCTGGCGGCAGGACGCAGCGTCTGCATCTCCATCCCCTCATCTCGGCTGGAATTAAATAGATCAGTTAACATCCATGCAAGTGTCATTCTCATTACTCAATGTAGGGAACTTTTTTTTATTTTTATACGCCGGTTTCAAATAAGCGTACGGCCCGCCTGGTGATAAGCGGACACAGCAGCCTATTTTTTTTATTTTTTTTTCAAAAAAAAAAAGTATGGTACATTTTAGGCATTAGGTTCGCCAAACTTACGTTTAACGGCGAAAAGAGGCACTCATTTTCAACGTTAGTACCTTGATCTAAATTACATGATTAACTTATAATATTACTAAGGTTAATACATAATTACCGCATATATAGACGCATGCAACTCCAAAGGAGTAACATGGGCGTTGCCGACCCTTGATATGTTTGAGGATTCGCCGTGTTGACAGCTGAAGGAAAGAATTCTCTCGCTCTCAACACAACGCATCCTCGGGAGCTCTGGCGACCTTGCTCACCTCCAGGAACACACTACTACAGAGCAAGTAGTAGTGTTATTATGGCTGTGGTCTTCTGCAAGGCGGAGGTACTTCCCCAGTTGGGCTGCTCCACATTCGAGCGGGATGACATTTCGCTATGCCCTACCTCACCAAAACTCACACTGATTATGTTCAGTCAGTAAAACCAGAGACTGGTAAATTATAATGACTGCCAATGTCAGTCAATAGCAGACGAGCTACGCTCAGGGGTGCGTTTCCCCTCAAGATGGTCTGGCACCTTCAAGAATCGGCAGTCCACATGACTGTGAAGACTCCCATTGGTGGCAGGTATGTAACTATGTATACTTATTAATTTTTAAATGAATTGATATTGGCCTAGGAAGGCAGTGTGGTGAGGGATTCGCGTCAGCCGACAATTGGCAGGAAGTGGCGCAGAATCGGAAAATGGCGAGACCTTCGGAGACCACGGCGCTTTCTGGATCATAGTAGTAAGTTGGTCACGGGAATATATGATGGTCAAAGCGGAAGCCCCAAGCGGTGACGCCGATAAAATCAAGGGGAAAAGTCCAGGAGTTAGAAGAATTAAAAGTGCCGCGTTAAAAATAGGTAGGCAAACCATAGGCGGTCAAGTGCTAAAGAACCCTTAAAATGCGGTTATACCGCCAAGAGCGGACAACGGGCTCTCTTCCTCTCAATTTAGCCATTCAATGAACTGACAACTTGTATGGAAAAAAAAAACAATTTTGGAAATAATTTATAATAGCTTATCTTTTCTGTGTAACGGATATATTATCAATTAAATAGTTACCCAGCGACAGAATCCGACAAAATATCAGACATCAAAAAATTATAAATCAGCTAGCTTCTAAAAAGTATTAATAAATATTTTTGTATTTATTTTGGTTCATTTACATTTGCTTTATAATATTCAAGTTCATCATCCTCCTAGCGTTATTCCCGGAAATGCCCCTAAAGGAGCCCGGGGTCCGCTTTGACACCTAATCCCAAGATTTGGCATAGGCACAAGTTTTACGAAAGCGTCTGCCATCTGACCTTCCAACCCAGAGGGAAAACTAGTCCTTATTGGGATTAGACCGGTTTCCTCACGATATTTTCCTTCACCGGAAAGCTAACGGTAAATATTCCGTACATAAGTTCCGAGAAACTCATTGGTACGAGCCGGGGTTCGAACCCACGACCGCCGCTTGACAGCCGCAAGCCTGAACCACTAGGCTACCGTAGCTCGTATAATATTCAAGTTAAATCATACAAAAAAAAAGACAATGCATTTGTTTAAATCTACATAATTACTTCCGGGTGGAAAGTTTGTCGGATTCTTGAATACAGCATCTTAGAATAACATTTCAAAATGAAATCAACAAAAAAAACGCTATTATAATTTTTTTCTTTCAAAACCGTATTTTGCTGGAGTATTATGACTTAAGCCGCTGTCAACACCAAAATGGCCTTGAGGATTTGGGATAGCGCGCACACTGTCTATTTGTATCGGAGTAAACGAGAGCGAGTGTCACTGGGCGGCCCGGTTTTTGAAGATAATAGTGCATAAATATTGAAATAAAAAAAAGTGTGGATTATTTGAGAAATGTGACTCGTTAGCGGTTTAGGTATGAATATGTTGACTTCATATTTTTAATTGCAGACCCATATGTCAAAAAATAAAAACATAGAACCGTTTAAGATGATTTTAAGACCAATCTTTGAAATTATTTTCTATCGAGCCGATTTCGTCCAATTATGTATCGAGCCCGTCCACGCTCTTTGAAATATGGTCAATATTAACATATTTTTTTTTTGAAGTGATAGAACAAGTAGTTTTTCTTAAAAAACTGCTTAAAAACATAAATTTCAACAAAATTAGGTCTTGTCAGCCCCTTAAGAAAGCCTACTTGCCGCCCAGTTATTGCTAGAAAGACAGTGTGGAGTTGGATCTGCGCCAGCTCCCGACAATTGGCAGCAAGTGGCGCAGGATCAGGAATGACGAGCTCTTTCGGAGGTCAAGACGGTATCCCTATGCCAAAATAGCAAGTTGAGTCACTCACGCAGTATTGTCGTTGGTCCCGTCCGTGGGCAGCACGATGCACTCCCCGGTATCGTACATGTGGTGCAGCGAGTGGTTCAACAGCTTGAGGGTCGTGAACAGCAGCGCTACGAGCGTACTGTAGATGATCCACCCGAGGGTCGCCGGAGGGAAGTACTGTGACAAAATGGAATGTAGGATTATTTGTAATGCTTATTAACCCTGACTGAATTATTTTACAGCACACAGCATTACAGATAAATAATTCGCTGAGAATGCCGCCTGATGCCCTATAATTGATGATGACACTAGTGAAAGATTTTGAAGGTTGAACTAATTAAAAGGTAAAACATTAGGAAAACATAACATAACTGTTAATGAAATGTAAATTTTATATCTTCAAGAGAAATTTTATCCTGAGTATTAATACTATCAATTAGTATAATAAAATAGAGTGTGTGTTTTTTTTATGTTAGTTGGTTCGAGTCCCGGGCGAGGCAAGCGAGTTTTAGAAAATCTTTGAATGCAGTTTTGTTTCTGTTTCAAAATAAAGGAATATCTCCTTTAAGTAAAATGAGTTAGCTCAAGGATTTAAGGTAGTTTCCCTCCAGGGCCCGAGTTAACTTTCCACCCTGTATAGTGTCACTATGAAATACAATACAAATACATATGAAATTGTATAGGGTTGCCAGAGACAGGCACAAATAGAGAAGGCTGGAGGAGGCCTTTGCCAACTGGCAAGCAGACACCCAAAATAAATAAACAAAACTAAGAAACAAATAAGAAATACTACATTTGGATGTCACAAAGGCTTTAATAAAATGAAATAAGACATTGGTGCCTGGTGATTGTCTTGTTTTTTATGTCCGTGATGTATGGGAGATTCCAGGAGTGTTCCAACTGCTATCAGTCCCCTGATCGCAATATTGTCAATGTACCGGCAAACTGTCACGGCATGTTCAGGTATTTTTAACAAGTCTAGGACTGCTACAGAATTACTGAGAATGGGGATCCAAATTAGCAAGAACTTGGACAATAATGGGAGCAGGGACTGACGGTGGTTAGAACACTCACTCATAAAATCACCCATATGCATGTTTTTAGTATATGAAGTTGAAGAAGAGTTGAATGCAATCTTGTGCCCATAAAGTTCATTAGTGGTAATATAGGGGAAAGAATGTGGTATATCTGAAGCATTACTAATACAAACCCTTTGAACTATATAGGGTCATTTCGCCGGTTAGCAACCACCTAATTTCATGTGCCGGTGGGCGACCACTTAAGCTGAGTTGGTGAACTGAAATGATATTTTCTCGGTTTTTTAGTAGATTTATATTCTAAAACAACAAAAAAATGCATGTACAAGTAATTGTCTCAATAGGACGTGTAGAATTGATGTTATCTTCAATAGAAAAAACCTTCTCCTTCAGGTGGTCGCGTAACCAGCGAAATGACCCTACTATTTACAATTAAAACTTAATTGAATTTGATAATTTCAAGAAAATCAAATGGTATAAGAGACTAGTTTTAAAATTGACCTATTCAATGAAACATGGGCTGATGATGTTAAGTCAAAACTATTTTTCACACCTGTTCATAAAAGACCTATTGTTGCCCTCTAATGAGGGAGCAAAGTTGTACTTTTCTTTGCTGACCTTGTTTTTGAGGATTCAATATGCCACCCTCACCATAATACATAATTTTGCTCCCTTAAGACAATCTACTATTGAAATTCATGTTAACAGAATTTGTAATAGAAACAAAACTAGCAATTGTAAATTTACCAGTCTACTTTCTCTTGATATTGAACTGGAGTGAAATAGTAAAAGATAAGATGCTGAAATGTAAACTCAATAGTATTATTTTAAAACTAAAATAATTACAAGATACAATAATAATAAACAACTTGCTTAATACCAACACATTCTTTCATAATTATGATAGCAAATGTGTGACCTAAAATGGTAATGGAAGATGAAAGTACAACCATGTGTTTATAGTAAACAATAGCAATTTATCAGACAATATGTCATAGCTGATTCATACAAGTTGTTACATCCAGTTCTCCCCAGTAATAGGCCTACAGCATAGCAACAGAGCACTCAAACGGACAAAGGCAACAATAACAATCAACTTCAATAGTACTGACCCAGTTTTTCAAGTCATCTTGTCTAACCTCTCAAGTGCCGTGCACTCCATTATTCTTATTACCACTTACCAGGTACACGGAGAACGGTAGACATAGCAGGAACAGCCACACGTACAGGTGCACAGTGTTGCAAAACAAATTCTGGTGCGGATCGTAGAACCAACCGCCTGTCAACGAAGCCCAGACTCCCTGACGAAGAATTTCCAAAGTCTGCGACCCCATCTTACACACTATATCCACATCCCCGCGTTACTTCACAGTCCACCCACACAACACTCTTCTCGATGCACTTAATATCATTATTTCACATCAGCTAATGTCTAAATGCAAATTATTCGTCTTTCCTGCCATTTTGGATGACACACTGCAAACAAATATCGTCCCTATTGACATCGAGCGAACATTAATTACAGAGCTAACCGAGATTATAAAGCGTGTTTACTCAAATTAACATAACATAACACATAGTAAGGAGCGGACTTAATTGAATAGTAAACTAAAAATAAAGGGTATACGCTAAATATACCAAAAACTGCTGGGAGGAGCGAAACAACAATTTCCGTGTGAGTGACAGTACTGTATCAGTGTTGCCAGTATCAGTGGTAAGCAGTAATCACAAAATAGGCATGTCGCGAATCGGTAAATCATCGGTTCGCTGTAATAAGTAGTCGTATTACCAAATGGCAACACTATCACTTTACGTGCCGTCAGCTGTTGACGGCCTGCGGTGCCGCTAATGTTTATTTTGTTTACACAGTGTACAAATAATTATTACTTTAATATTTAAAAAGTGATTCTAAATTTATTAATTAGTGAAACCTGTGTTTTCGATTAATTTTAATTATGGGGGATATCGATAAAGTATTGAAGCAAGCTGCTATGCAAGTTGGAGCTGGAGGAAGTGCAGGTTTTATAGAAGTTTGCATAATGCATCCGCTAGATCTTGTAAAGACGAGGCTGCAGTTACAGGCAACAACTACCATGATTAAGAGCTCTGATCCTCACTACTATAGAGGGGTGTTCGACTGTTTGAGGAAGATGTACAGGCACGAGGGAGTCACTTCTTTTTGGAAAGGTATCCTGCCCCCAATCCTGGCTGAAACTCCCAAGCGTGCAGTGAAATTTGTGACATTTGAGCAATACAAAAGGTTTTTCATGTTTGGTTCCAGCACACCAACACCTTTAGTGAGATTTTGTTTATTTAATTCTATATCTAATTTCATTCCTATTAACATTTTTTCATTATTTAGATTCATCATAAAATCATCCAATTGCACAATATTTACTATAGCTTTAAAAGTAAAAAAAAGCATACCACAGTTACTTTGAGTATGTTATAAATCATTAATCATTACAAATTTGTATTTAGTAATCAATACAAATTTGTATTTGTATTAGACCTATTTAACTTTATACAATGATATATCAGTTTTTATTTATTAGTTACGAATTCTGTACAAAGTTACTAGAAAATAAAAAGCGGCCAAGTGCGTGTTGGACCACGCACAACGATGGGTTCCATACCTATTAAAAAGTTCGTATTGTTACTGAAATCTTATGGCACATACATCCTTTTTTTTTAAGGAATGTAGTTTTTTAGAAATATCTCAAAAACCTTTGAACCGATTTTGTTCAAAACAATTTTCGCTGAAAGAATTTAATAAGCCCTATGTCCATGTTTCTTTTCACATTTTTACAATACACGGTTTAAATTTAGAGTCCCCCCACAATTTTAGTGACTTTCGGGGCGATTATCTCTGACTCTATTCACTTAATAAAAAAAAATGCTGAGAAACTTTATATTTATTTTGAAAGGCCTATCGATTGATGAGCCACACGTGGGCTTGCAACAAAAAAAAAATGATTTTCAGTTTTATGTATGGACTAGTATGGAGTGCACCTGCACCCTTAATTTTTTTTTTGTAATTTAATTACAACTGTAGCGGCTAACAAAATACACCTATCCTCAAAATTTTATTCAAATACACCTTATCGTTTTCGAGTAAAATGCCTGTGACATACGGACGGACAGACAGACAGACAGACAGACAGACATGACGAATCGATAAGGGTTCCGTTTTTTGCCCTTTGGCTACGGAACCCTAAATAGGTATATTGTTATCAACTTATCATATGATTGAAAAAGGTTTAATACAAAAAAGACTGGTTAAAATAGCTTCTCTTTGATAAGACCAAGATAAATACTTGTTTATCACTTATCTTAATATAGAAGGTATTGTATCTGTCAGATAAATAATGAATTCAAGAAAAAACAATGATGATGCCAACAATAGGTTGCTGTTGTTAAGTCACTGAGAGGCTATTTTCAACTTTAAGATTGTCATTCATTACAAGTATAATTAGTACAAACAAGCTCCTATTTAATCTTTTTAAAAGTGATTTTTAATTATGTTTATTTTCTCATCTAACAGTTAATTGATGTTGTTCCAGACCTTTGCTCTAGCTGGCCTTGGTGCTGGTATCACAGAAGCTATATTAGTAAACCCTTTTGAAGTGGTCAAGGTCACGCTGCAATCCAATAAGTCGCACGCTACTCAGGTTCCCAGTACCTGGTCTGTGACGAGACAAATAGTCAGAGAAAATGGGCTCGGATTTAAAGGACTTAACAAAGGCATAACAGCGACTATAATGAGAAATGGCGTCTTTAACATGGTTTATTTCGGATTCTACCATAGCGTCAAAGGTTACGTCCCTGAATACGAAGTGAGTATTTGAATTCACAACATCGAGTTTTTCAAGCTAAAATGTGTTCTGCCGTTAAAAGTTCATGGTTCAAATTTGTTCGTCAGGATTTGTTTCTTAGTCCGTTTAGCAGTTATACTTACCTACGATAATATTATTGAGGTATGCCGCTTCGCTTATCTGTTGTTGGCCATAGCTAGTTCACGGTGAATGCAGTATTGTATAATATGCGTGTGAATATACATATTAAGTTTCGCGTTAAGTCATTTTATAGTCCAATAACGTGCGATTTCATACTTAAGATATTGCAAATTAACGATGTTATTCTTTAAGGTACTATTCGTCAGCTTGAAACTAGATTATTTAGCATACATTATAATACAAAATGTACCTACTTACACATTGTATTGACTAGTTAGTAGTTAATTAAGCCGCGTTAACGCACATGCATAAACGCGCGCGGCCGACATAAGAGTGCGACAGCGCGAGCGTTTGTCGGGACTATGAAAATTTCATAGTAATAGGGATGTAGGTAGACTAGACTCAAAATTTATTAGGAAAAAAAAATATGCCTAATAACGAAAATCCCATTCAACATTCTCAAAAAATTACGAAGCTATAATAGTTTTAATGTTGATTGTTAGAGAGAGAAAACGCTCGGAGCCCGTGACATCATGATCCTCGAGCGTCATAGTAAAAGACAATCGTTTCATTTGGATTCCCCCTCTTTAAACTAAGTACACATATAACTTTTTTCTCCATTTGACTACATTTTTAAACATTTCCCTAGTAAATACAGCATTATTGACTTTTTTATTTAGCGTCTGCACTCCTATTATTGTGTAAGACAAGCGCGCGTCGTGCTACTACACTTGTGCGTAACCCCTATTTTTAAATTCTCTGATTGACAGTGATCTTTTCTCAGGACCCTCTCCTAGAATTCGGCCGTAAAGTAGCCATCGGGTTCACATCTGGCGTGCTCGGGTCCTGTGTGAACATTCCCTTCGACGTGGCCAAGAGCCGTATCCAGGGCCCGCAGCCGGTCGCCGGAGTGGTCAAGTACAGGAGCACCACAGGTGCGATTGTAATGGTTTACAGAGAAGAAGGGTAAGATCTTATACATAGTATACGGATAAGGACCAAATTATTGGCCAGTAGTTAGCCTGGTTAGTCGGTAGTTAGCCATACAAACCGAAGAAGTGAAAAAACTTCCGTTTGTGTGCAGCTAGTCTGTGCCGCAGCAAATGCTGAGTTCACTCCTATTGTCGCACAGATATACTAGATTTAGTTTTTTATTTTTCTGTTTAGTATTTTTTTATCTTTTATATCTGTATCTGGTATGTTGTGTGGCAATAAACTACTATTCTATTCTAAAAATTAACCATAGAATTGTATGGTTATTTTTCGTGTCACAACGGAACACTTTGATAAAAAATGTAATTGAGTGAGTTAAGCTGGCAAAGAGTTTGGTCTTTACCCATACATCGAATAATCGAATATACCTACTGGGTGACTTCAGGGTCGTGATCCGGAATGACCAAAAGCGAAAAAGGTGATCATATTGAACAACTTTTCCCATGGGACCAACCACGATATTGCAAAAAAATAAGAGCCAATTAAGACGTTCTTAAGTTATTCTCAATTAACTCAGAAAAGGGGAAACGTTATTCAATATAATCATCTATTTCGCTTTAGGTCATTCCGGATCATGATCCCAAATCCACCCAGTATAACGGTTGTCAAATACGTTTACCGGTTACCTGCCACATTTTGGCATGTGTGCTTAAACAGATTGGTAGGGTATGTATGTATTTTTAAGTAGACGAACTCCCCTGTGTCCTATTATTAGTGTTTGGATTTTGTTCAATAATTTCCAAGCCTGAAAAATAATCCAATAACGAATGCTGAGATCGACACACTGCGATCTGTTAACGTTATTATTCAAAATTCAAGAGTTAAATTCTAATCAACTTCGCTGGTGAAAATTACTCGACTTCATTAATTTATTTGTACAGCGTGACAGCTTTTTAGGCTTCTTCATTTACCATTTTTTATTTTAATTGTTTTCTCCATTCTTCGTCATGCGCTATATATCTAGTACTCTGCGCTTCATTTGTGTATAAAAAGATGAGTGATCCAGTCAAAATAAAATATTTATTTAGTCAAGCTTTGTTGCACAAATAAAATAAATACAAACGGCGTACTTAATGCCTCAAGACATTCTCTACCAGTCAACCGTAGGACTAAACAGAAACTTGCTAAGGTGGTCAGATCATGTATACACATTTTCAGCAAGGCGTAATGTTTAGGAGAAAAATACAACAGCGATCAGATCACAGTACAGTCGAGTTCTCCAATATCTATACAGCCAACCTTTCAAAAATATCTAAACATGTGTCTTATGTCAGTAACAATAAAGACTATGTATAGATATTTTTGAAAGGTCGTCTGTATAGATAATGGAGAACTCGACTGTAACAGCAACCTTAGTATTCAATAGCATCGTTAAAAATACGTTCATACGTACGTCTATAGGTTTTTATCTTTTTGTTTACAATGAGTATACTCGTACTGATATAGATAAGTCACCGAGTACGTTTGATAGCGCTGTAGCGTTGCCATCACTGATTTTGAATGTTAACATTTATTTTAAACAACAGCTCATCGTACCTGCTTGAGATTGATAAACTAATCATATCGTAGGTATTTTTTTTTCCAAAGGACATTGTTATTTGTAGAACGTAAAATATTTAAGGTTTTTTTGTATACATAGTTCGAATGTGGCATTTTTGGGTTCGATTGCATTTATTTTACGTAGCCTGATGGCAGCTAACTACTTTCGCCAGCATCGCACTTTATTGTTCGCCACCTTGCAACCGCCACTCAGAACGCAAATTACCTACAGTATTAACAATGGAATTCTAATTGGAATAAAGTAATGTAGTGAATTGAACTACGAAACATGACAGTCCTTTATTTCTGAGGTACTTACGAGTAGCTCTCAAGTAAAAACAAAAACCAGGTAAGAAGTGTATTGTATGATATATGAGATGCTGCGGTAGCATGCGGTTTCTTGCATATGTAGTTTCGTAATACATACTAACTAGAACCACGTAAAGTTCAGCGAATTCAGTGCATTGCCCGGAGTACTGCACCGGGCATATGTTCTTGGACTGTTTCCAAGTGGCCCGTTGTTTACGCAAAGTAACAAAGATGTACTATAACTAATAATTATGAGCATGTGCAGTTCACACTAAAGTTAACATACATGTATAGAAATATGGCTCGATGAATCATTCCATTTGAGTTTGAGGTTCTTAACTTACCACAAAGCAAGATTTAAAGGCTTTTAAAACTATTTATTAAATTAACATATTTTATAGTATTATTCTGCATTGAATATAGGTACATTTTTTATTACTTTCTATTCAATATCCGTATGATTTTTACTGTGTTAAAATTGACTATTACGAAACTATTGAGTGAGAGAGAGACTACTTATTGGCTCAATGCTGATCAGACATCTCGAATATTAATATTTGACGCCAAATTTTCTACATGCAATAAAGTTAAACTATAAATGTTGGTTACATCTTGATTAGTAACTACTTTAATCTTGTTTAATATGCTTCTATCTAAATCCCCAATTAGCGGTCTGATGAATGGGTCTCAATATATAGCGCAATTAGAGAACGGAGACGGTTCATTAATAGCACCAGCTACATATATTTTATGCGGGTTTGTTCTGCTACACTACAGTGACGCTGATGAATCATGACAGGTGTTAAATTGATGTTGTCTTTTGTTTTTCTTCAGACTAGGAATATTGTTTTGGTTAATCTTTTTTTACATTTTATTTCAATTAGCATAGTTATAACAAAATTTACTTAATTGTACACGCAAACTAGCAAAGTATCTATCTCGTTTCATACTAAACTCATTATACATTTTAGTTAAATTAAATTAACGTTTATTTCAAGCTCGTGGCTCATAAAGTGTTAGTTACAGTTAAGTAGTCCTAATTCAATATTGTAATATAAATTATGATGATTTTAATAACATCATAATGTGGTATCACATAAATTAAAAATGGGTATAACCGAGACAACAGATATAGCTAAGAACCATCTTAACAGACCAGACGAGACTTCCTATTAACAAAAAAAAACACAGTCAACCCGCTTCATCTTTTTGGGAGCTACGAAGCCACAGACACTCAGATATATACAGACACACATGTTAAACTTATAATAACACCCTCGTTTTCATCGGGGGTAAAATAATATACCTACAATGCTTCCAAAATATACAATACAATACAATACAAATACTCTTTATTGCACACCTCACACAAACAAAGCAGTTAAAAAGAGAAACAATACAATAACATGTAGGTAAAAAAATAAATAAAATAAAAATAAAAATACTTATAATGCTTCCAAAATATACCTACAATGTTTCCAAAATATACCTACAATGCTTCCAAAATATACCTACAATGCTCGCAAAATATACCTACAATGATTCCAAAATATACCTACAATGCTTCCAAAATATACCTACAATGCTTCCAAAATATACCTACAGTGCTTCCAAAATATACCTACAGTGCTTCCAAAATATACCTACAATGCTTCCATAATCTAGTATGTAGTAAAATAAGAACATGGGGGTAAATAGATAAGTTTTTTCTATGTTACAGATTTAGAGCATTATACAAAGGTCTGGTGCCAAAGGTGATGCGGTTGGGCCCCGGTGGCGCTATTATGCTGGTCGTATACGACTATGTGTATCACTACCTAGAAGATAGATTCAAAGTTTAGAAAACAACTTAAAGCCAAGCAAAATGTGATGTAAATATGTTATGTAAGGAATTTATTTCTTGTATTTTTTTAACTGCTTTAATGTTTATACCATATTAATATTAAACATCATGTTTATACGTTATTATAATTTATAATTATATTTTTTAAATGTACTATTGATCATACGTACTAAATGTATAATTCTGTGTTGTTACATTAAATTGTTAATGCAAAAAAAAAAAAAACAATTTTAGTTTGGTTACTACGTATATTCCCAAATTACTAACCACTTAAGTATAGAATTAAGTTATACACGTTTATTATAATTAAAGTCGTTTCATTGAAATATGGGTATACAAGATTGAAATTAGTGATATTCTTAGGTAGGTACGTATACGGGGTGACCCACAAATCAACGTCATGCCGAATACGGCCAAGACTTAAGAGTAATCAAAAAAATCCAACTCATGTAGATTAAAAAAAAACTAAAGGCAGTGTTCGGACAGATGATAATAAAAATAATTTGAGAACAGCTACACATTATCAGTATGTACGTGTCAAATGTGAACACGGATAAAAAATGTTTTTCATGGTAACTAGATTATATTGAGTAAACCCAAATATAGGAACAGGAAAATATAAAAACGTATTTTCTAGTAAAAATTTATTCGCTTGTCATTCATCGTAACTACTAACCTAACCTATAAGGTTTTACTTGATTTAATTTATAAACGATATTATTTTGTTCAAGAATAGTTCAGTTTCCAATAAAAAACTTTGGTACTAAGGAAATTCTGAGTAATAGGATTTTCCTTTAATTTGTTTTAAAAGTCAGCGATCTTTGAAAGTAACTGTTTCAAAAATTTATTTAAGGCGCCGTAGGTTCAGCGAAGTTAAGCGAACAGAGTTTTTGAAACAATATAATGCGTTTGTTTATAATAATATGGTTTCCAAAAAATACGCATAGTAATTTTGAGGCTTTTCTGCAGGGAAATCAGTGCTTCGAAACATGATTAAGCAAATTTCGCTCCATAGAAAAAAATCACGAACATAGGTCTAAAACACACAAAAATACACTTAAAATATTCGTAACAAATTATGCACAAAAGCTATAAATATTCAAATTGCTTTTAAAAATCGGCAATATCATGTTTGAGAGATATCAGTGATTACATTTTTATTTATTTAAACGGCCAAAAAATTAAAATTTAAAAACATGATATCCGCGCTTCCGAGCACGCACTTCCATCTCGCTCACGCTTATGCTCAGTGAGAGGGAGAGAAGACCATGAACCTACGGCGCCTTAAACGTTTTCCATATTATAAATCGAGCCCTATCTCATAAATAAGAATGTAATCTTGTTGATTAAATATGGTTGACCGAGCCAACTGTGTCACATAACTTCCTGAGAGCATTCTGTCCCTCTCTTTCTTGCTCTATAACTACATATTGCCAATGAAAAATAAGAGTTTATCTTTTTAACTACTCTGCAATAGACACGGTTGGCTATTCAGACTATTTTATTTCATCGGTTTTTCTAATGACTACCTACATCACTATCAAAAAGGAGCCCGTTCGAAAACTTATTGAAGTTTATATTAGTTTCATTATCTTATTTCATTTTTTCGTATAAAATACACAATTTTTTAAATATATATGTATCACTTAATAAAATTATGACTGCAATAAAAATATAGGTACTTATCGTATCGTAAAATCGAACTAAGCAGTGTATTGTGGGGTGAGCATATGGTTTCTGAACGTGGGTACGTTTTGTATGATGCTAATTTGTTTAATGTGCATTATTTCCGAATACAAATAACTTTTCGTCTAGTTTTGTCACTATCAATCTAGTCTTTAAGTGAAAGATCTTAAGATAGCTTTTGCTGTACAATATTGAACGGTTTTAAAGACATTATTTAAGGCCAAGGTGAACTAGAAAAATATTCGTCCATTGTTGTTTTGTTTCCTAACAAATCAGATAGAACTGTGGCAAAATAACTAATACTTTTGTTTATCACTTTATTTTATTCCATCTTTTTGATGTAACTATGAACTTATGCTATGGACTTCAACATTGTGGTATAAAACTTAGTTTTTGGACCATATTGAAGCAAACGCGATCCACATCACCATTCGAAAAAGTAGGTTTCTCACTTGTAAACCTTGCCAAAACATGTAAAATTTTACTAAACTGCTATTCTTTCCTAATTCATTGGCGAAGTGATTTTATAAAACATTAAAAACATGTTTAAATCATTACAGTGAAAGTTGTAACGTGGTGTAAACTTGTCAACTTTCAGACATGGAGCACATTCAGACTTCGACTGGGCAGGTGCTGCCGCACATCGTACAAGTGTACCAACCGAGTATCACTGACACCAAGATACAGAGCCGGCAGATCATCCACTTATCCCAGCCGCCATTGACCTCACAGGGCAACATGTACCATCAAACCATGTCGGAGACTCTACATCTACCATCTCAGCACATCGCTCATGAGATTAACCATATACAGACATCTCAGAACCTGGTGATGTCGTGCCAGCAGACGCATTTACAAAGCCTGCCGTTGCAAGGTATTTAAACATTTATTTATGGACTAGCTTCCGCCCGCGACTTCGTCTGCATGGACCCGGGATAAAAACTACCCTATATTTTAATCCAGGCGCCATTTGCGCCGTTTAAGCGTGATTGAGTAACAAATGTCCAAACTTTCGCATTTATAATATTAGTAGGATATTTTGGATCCCTAGAACATTTGGCCCTATAATCTGCATCCATATCTTTCTCTTTTAACACATTTACAAAGAAAGAGGAAAGTACATGGATGTTGATTACGGGGCCATACATTATAGGGATCATGTTAGAAACCACTTAGAGCAAGTAGACAGACTGCTTTCCAGTGAATATAGTACAGTCAACAGCAAATATAATTTTAGTACTTCGTCATACTTAACGTAACAATACTGGGACAGTTGGGTTGCGTTGGAGTAGTTAAAGTGACAAGGTACTAAAATGAAATGATCATCTACTTTTGCTGTTCACTATGCCAGCCACTCTCTTCTTTAAGAAGATTGTTAAGCTTCAGATACACTCTGTAATTACTAATTAGGGCCAGTCAACTTTAGATCAACAATATTTTTCGTGGCAATGGGATCAACTTTTTGTTGATCTTTCCCTTTGTTATGTGTCCTGGAAGACTCTTTTAAAGTATGATTTTTGTGGTTTAAATCCCTTAGAGGCCTATGCCGAGAGGCAAATCAACCACGCCACCAATGTCAGTGTATAATTTATTATTTAAGTTTATATTTTAACTTTGTAAAGGTGAGTATAAAACGCTTTTTATTTTATTTATTTATTTATAATTGCCTTAAAGACTTTTTAGTGGGGTATCTTCGGAGCTTGCTAGTCCTTATTTTAATGTATTTGTAAGAAACTCTGTCTCTTACTGCTATAGGCGGACCTTATAGAGAAGAAGAAGAAGTAATATTTTAAAAACAATGAATTTAAATAGTGATATAAGAAAAAACAAACAATATAAAAACTAGAGATGGGCCGACTATGGGTTTGGCCGACTAGCCGGCCGACTAGTCGGGTAGGCTGATTGTGGACTTCGGCTAAGATTGGGTGCAATCGGGTAACTTCGTTTCGCTATGCCGTCGCGCTGTCTGCATGCGTTCAAAGTACCAAATGTGATAATAAATCTGTATTTGAGTAAAATATAAAACGAATTGTAAAAAATGGCAGTTTACTTATGCTATGTCTCGTTTTCCTGTGATCCATAAAGTGCCATTTAGCCGACTAATCGCCGACAAATGAGGCCGGATAGTCGGCTTTACCGACTAGTCGGTACATCTCTAATAAAAACATAAAAGTTGTCCACCCTAACACAAGGGACAACATTTATGGTTTAGACATTGAGTAATTCAAAATTCAAAATTATTTTCAAAATTATTTATTTTTTAACCAACGTTGTTTTAACATGGTGTCGAAACCTTCTTTTAAGTTAGAAAAAACTTGTGTTAGGAGGAATCCCAGCTTAGTAACAAGATTTGTGTAAGATCCTTCAATTTTTTTTCATTCCAGGCCAAATTTCCTCACAAGTGCTGCAGTCCTCCGGCCCGCCGCTGCATATCACTTCCCACGTGATCCTGCCGCAAGCCTCCATGTTTAAACAGCATATGCTGGTGAACAGTGTCCAGCAGCAGTTTTACGGCTACGAGTTTCAGAAGGAATGTGTGGCGAAGGCTGAACCAAACTTGCAGAGTGTCAATGAGAAACAGATTGAGTAAGTGATACATCTTGGGGCAGCATAACAACTTTTAACTTATATTACAAGCGGAAACCTCTTTTCAACTCCTCGCATTAGAAAGAGACCTCCGCTTGTATTATAAGTCGTAAATTGTTATGCAATGGGCCCCTTATCTTATCTAGATAGCCCTTTTGGCTACACTTCGACCCAATGCGATCTTTTGTGCATTTGCCTTCTCCTTTACGCCTACTCCCAAGCTCGCTTCATCATTTCCTCAAAACGGATGATGAGCTCAGCGGAAGCACCTTGAATTCCTTTGGTTGTGGATAGCCGTTCCTTACCAAAGTAATTCATTCTTTGTCTGGCAAGGGCATGACATTCACACAATAAGGGCCGGGATACACGGACTGCTCGAGCAGTTATCCAGTGATCAACATACACGGACCGCTCTTGCAGACAGAGGCAACAGCTTGAAGCTGCCATTGATAACTGCTCGAGCAGTTGGCCTAACTGCTTAGCGGGCAGTCGGGTGGGGAGCGTGCGCGTTGCGGAATGAAGAGCGCGGGCGGAGGTAACTGCGCTAGAGCAGTCGACAGCTCGAGCAGTCAGTGTATGCCCGGCGACTGCTTGACCGCACGATGAAATTTCACCGTGCAGTCAACCGCCCGAAGCAGTTGAAACTGCTTGAGCGGTTCGTGTATTGCGAATGAGAGTTTTGTATGGAAACTGCAGATCACCCATCGGCGACCGCTTGAAGCTGCTGGCACTGACTGCTTAAAGCAGTCCGTGTATGGCCGCCCTAAGTGTTCCATAGTATCATCCTCCTTGCCACACATTCTACAGTCTAAACTATCTATATCTATAACAAGAGATCCTTGACCTGATGTATGATGATAGAACACGGTAGCCTATAGATTAGTGCTTCTTAAACTTACGTTAGTCATGGACTACTTTCAGAATTTCAAATATACCGCGGACCCCTATTGAAAAAAATGTAAATATATAAAAAATCTCATGTTTCATGTTTTCAACCTACGTTAAGAGTAAACGCACTGGCCTGGGACCCCTAGCAATCATGGCACGGAAGAAACCCTGCTAATGGATGTGTGCGACTCCAGAAAAATCATGTGTTGCCAACCCCTTATCAATCTGATGATTATACTAAAGACAAATGCATGAAGTTGATGTGACTGCTACATTATAACAAGGTTACAGTGTAACGCTATTCTATAGACAGGTGAAAGATTTGTGAAATTGAATGTGTGGTTCTGGAGATGACCTACATGCAAACATATAAACTTACAAAGCTACAGTCTCACAGACTCTTCCTTTTTACGGTTCCGTAACCAAAGGGTAAAAACGGGACCCTATTACTAAGGCTCCGCTGTCCATCCGTCCGTCCGTCTGTCACCAGTCTGTATCTCATGAACCGTGATAGTTAGACAGTTGTAATTTTCACAGATGATGTATTTCTGTTACCGCTATAACAACAAATACTAAAAAACAGAATAAAATAAATATTTAAGGGGGCTCCCACACAACAAAACTGTTTTTTTTTTTTGCTGTTTTTATAGATAATGGTACGGAACCCTTCGTGCGCGAGTCTGACTCGCACTTGGCCGGTTTTTTTTAAATTATATTATAAAAAACATTACATACTTATTTTCCAGATGCAAACCAGAACAAATAGAACTAGCAACAGCACACGCAATCGAAATTGACATTGAGAACATGCCGTCCAAAAAATCAAGGAGCCTAGTCCCCAATCCCAACCAATGGGCCTGCAACGTTCGGAAACAAAAACACCAGCGCGGCGAGGCCTATATCAGCCGCAGAGGAAAATTCGTCCCCGAAAGGAGGGTAAAAAACACCAAAGACTGCCTTAAAACTTGCAAATACAAATGCAACGAGAGAATAGACGACACAGATAGAGAACACATCTTCAAAGCATTCTATTCCTTAAATGCAAACGAAAAGAAACACTTTCTGCTTAACACTACGGAAAGAAACTATGTCAAACACAACAAGTTAGACGCGGATCGAAAGAGAAAGTATTCCTTTAAATATTTCTTCTTAGTCAGAGCTGTGCGGTACACAGTGTGTAAGAATTTCTACTTAGGTACTCTAGCTATATCTCAAAAGCCAGTATATAATGTGCATTTAACTAAATCAGAGATGAATATCCCCAAACCAGACGGGAGAGGGCACAACCAAGCTAGCACCCACGCTATGCCCCAAGAGTACAAAGACGGGGTAAGAAATCACATATTATCCTTCAACACCTTAGACGGCAAGCAAATCAAGCAGTTTTCTAGAAAAAAACAGTATCTAGACCCTAGTTTAAGCATAAAACAGATGTACACAATGTACTTCAATGATTGCAGTAAAGAAAACTCCATGCCCGTGAAAGAGTCGATGTACAGAAAGATTTTTAAGCAGGAATTCAATTTACATTTCAAAAAGACGAAAGACAGTTTGTGTTGCCGATGTAAGGGGCCCGTCAAAAAGAAGTCTACGTAGGGTTAAAGGGCAATCAACTATTTCTTGTTTCTCGTTGCCATGGGCGCATCTCTGGAAGACTCCTTTGACATGTTGAGTTCAAAAAATATGGGCACGGAGAAAGTGATCTAAAATATGAGCTATTCCTTGTTGTTCCCGCCTTTTTGTTACCCCTGGGAACATGGCCATAAATATTCCCATCTGTCACAAATGGAAATGAAAAAAAAAAAAAAAAAACATGGGAATGTTCATTCCCATTTGTGACCACTGGGGACAAATGGGAATCATTCTTTCCCAGTTGACAACCGCTTTAGCCTAGTTGGTAGTGACCCTGCCTATGAAGCAAGAGGTTCCGGGTTGGAATCCCAGTAAGGGCATTTATTTCTGTGATGAGTACAAATATTTGTTCCTGAGTCATGGATGTTTTCTATGTATTTAAGTATTTATTTATCTATTTAAGTATGTTTATCGTCGTCTAGTACCCATAGTACAAGCTTTGCTTAGTTTGGGATTAGGTGGATTTGTGTAAGATTGTCCCCTGATATTTATTTATTATTTATTTAGTTGTCTCCAGTGGTAACAGATGGGAATATAATGTCCATTTGTTCCCAGAGGTAACAAAAAGGCGGGAACAACTGGGAATAACCCAAAAAGTTGTGAACACGACTATAATGTAGACAGAAGGTTGCTTAGATATATTTGAACTTTAATTAAGTGACGTAAATAAATGACAAGTTGTTTGAAATTAAATAATGACAGTCGCAATTTATAATTATAACTAGATGCAGATTATATGTACAGATTTATATATTTACATTAATACACCGCCGTCGTCACATATTTGGAATTAACATGTCCAGTGAAAAGTATACCTTAAGGTTACAATACTTATAATTCAATTTAGCATGTTATTTTAGACACGTGTAGGTCAGAGGGAGAAATTACATTATAAGACACTGGCCCAAACCTAACAAGATTTAATATATTTTCTATAATAGTCATGGTACCGAAAATATAGATTTATGACTGAATATGACATTAAATGAGATGGAATCTTAAAAGAGTATGAATTAACGCAACATTGTTACAATAATCAACTACAAATGTAAGTAAGTAAGCAATGTATTGCATTAAATGTGGTTAACAAAAGGTAAGGTTGTAAGTTGTCGGTCCTTGCATGCCTGACAGCTAACTGTCAAATGTTAAAACAAACACAGTGGTTATTCCCGTAACATCGGCCTAGTTTAACCCATTCAGCGCTATGCACACATGCGTTAGCTACGGGCGAATTTCGCTTATATGGAGATTAATGCAATGAATTATGAATTAAACTGCTATGAACGGCGTAGCACATCGAGCATACTTAGCAGTGAATAAGCTTGATTTATGTATCAATGTTGCTTTATATATTTTGTGGTATCTCCACTTTAAAATGAGACGAAAAATAATGTTGCTCTACAATGCACGTACAAAATAATCAGCGTAGAGGTTTACTTGATATTATTTAAGCTGACCGAATTGCATCAAAGTCCATAGGGTGGTCCTTAAAAACCGAAAGTTTGAAATTACAATGAGGCACCCTCTTATATTGTTCTAATACGTGAAAAAATAACATGTGTTTTTTATTTTTATTTTTGGATAAGATTTAGGACTTTAAATATATTTTTTTAATTTTTAAGGTTTGCATTTCTCCATACTGTTTTTTTTTATTTTTGACTTTTTGCTACTTTTTTGAGCTACATTTGATGATAAGAAAGGAATAATCTTGAATACATAAAAATAAATCACTAACTTTTAGTCATTAATTCCAAAATGAATTTGATTGTGCTAATATGCTGAAAGGGGCCTCTGGCGCTGATTTGGCGACTTTAAATTTGATTTAAAATAAGTGTCGAACATTTAGTGAACGAATTTCGTATTTTCAGGATTGTTTATTCCTATGGACTGTTTATCAAATGTAGCTCAAAAAAAGTCAAAAATAAAAAATAAACTTAGTATGGAGAAACGCAAACCTTAAAAAGATAAAAAAATAAGTAGCGACCCCTAAATCTTATCCAAAAATAAAAATAAAAAACATGTAATTTTTTCACGTATTAGAACAATATAAGAGGGTGCCTCATTGAAATTTCAAACTTTCGGTTTTTAAGGACCACCCTAGTGGTCCATTCAAAAAGCAACTATCATCCTGGGTAAAATATTTTAATTCCAATGCCAGTTTTATAAAAAAAGTAGATCATATTCAATGATCTCAACTATACCTCTGTCTCATTTTAACCCATGCAAAAAGAGAGAGAAAGCGTGGACGCGGATTATTGGACCGTACATTAAGGGATCTCTCGTAAAGTACTTGGTCGATTATTTTTGTATGTCAAAGCTTGAAATAAAACGCTACTTTATTGTAATGATTTTTATTCTTTCTCGTACACAGTGAATGCAGTTTCAATAATATTCAAGTAATTTGTGATGCTTGTTGCTTTTATAATCTAATTTTCACTTGTCTATTATTAAAACTCCATATTTATACATAATTATCACAATAACTTTGGTCAAAGCGGCTACAAAAATACAGTTAGTTATTAAGTTACTTTAGACTTATTGCCTAAACAATTGTCAGGCAAGATCTTAAGAATAATTTAAAATGTAAATATAATATTGTTAGTAAATAAATCTCTTGACCAAATGAAGTAAAACGAAGCGTTAAAGTTATCGTATACTTACAATTAATTGCATAAGTATTGAAAAATAAGTTAAAATACATTTATTTCAGATCGTACGATTCATATTAAATTAGTTGTAAAAAATTAAATGATTTAATTGAAAATTAAAAACAAGTGATAGCTAGGTACAAATAGTTTCGAAAGCGATCGTTTTTTCTTTTCTGGCCGCCCACTATACGAGAAAAAATGGCAACTAAATGTAAATCATGTACCGTAGCTAATAGAGTAGAGTTTATGTTGTTTTAAGATCGAGCGAAGCCAAACAAATGTAACTGTTGCATTTTAGACTGTTATGAGAAGGGATGGTGAAACCAAATAAGATAACCATAACACTTTCGCAACCGGACTAAAAATGGAACAATACACCAGAAACCGACAGAACTCGCTAGGCGTGTAGGTTTATACTACTGCCCGCCTAGCGGGCTCAGCCACCTGAGCTAACATTGCGAGTGCCTACCAGGCGGGTTCTCGGTTGCGAACGGGTTAATGTTGAATTTTCCGAAGAAGGATAAAAATAACACGAGACAATAAGTAATCACAAAGCTATAAGTGTCCAAAGTGACATGAACGTGACATGTAGGTAACGACTGTCATTTGCTATGACGCATCAAGAAATATTGAAACGGTTAGTATGTTCTTAATTTTTTGGGGATAAATACGATTTTCTTCTTTAGGCATATTTTTTTGCCTTTCTTTCTTTTGGAGTAATAATGAAATTAGAGTCCACAACTCTATTCCATTGGAGAGGAGATGCCTTTTAATAACCCTTTGGGCGACTAGATGATATATAAAATACAATATTTCGTAAACATCGAACGGTAGTCGTATTCGGATCGTGGTTTGGTACCTACTGGTATCGCATACAAATCACTATTAAGAACATTTTAGGATCAATTTCGATTCAAATTGGAACACTTCTAAAATGTCACACCCATTGTACTCGTACACACAGCAACACACCTAACTAACCATACTGTGAAAACCTAGAACCTTATTACAATGCACTTAAGGTCAGATTAGATTTCCGATGGTCACTTAGCTGTGTTGTCGACTGTACCCTCGAAGGTATTTTGAAAATTGGCGAACAATTATAGACCTTACTTCAATGCACTTTGGTTGGTGTAAATTGTACGTACCCAGTGATCTGACCGGGAATACCCGGCTTCGTTTCTAACTTTGTACTATGACCGACAGTCCGATGTACATTGCTGGTTCGACGTGTTAATATCAGGGATTATAACCCGGTTAATATTGCCGTACCGGTTAAATCCACACTTTGAGAGCTTAACCCAAAATCAAGGTTACGATCGCAAATCATCGCTCTAACCGGTTGATATCTGGGAGCGCAAACCGGGAACGAAATCCATTTACCGGTTAGAGAGCGCTCCCTACGTGTAAGCGGTGAATGACCGCCCGGTGCTCGACGGTAAGTGCGGCAATTAACGCGGTTAAACATGATCCAATACCGGTAAATTCGTAACCGGTTACAATCCCTGGTAAATATTGTTGGACAGCATCGTTACATATCGAACTGTCATGTCAGTGCCAAGTTTTTAGTAGTATAAGTTTTACCGAAACAAAACTTTACGATCGCGTTTGCGTTTTACCCTTAATTTGTATGGGATTTGACAGCTAAACGCAAACGCGGTCGTAACGTTTTGTTTCGATAAAACTTATACTAGAGCCTCTGGTCTCTCAAAAAAAGGCTCGTAACGACATTATTGAAATCCCGATCATTCTTCTGTGTTCTATGTAACTATGTAGTTATTAGTTTAGTTTATCTTCGCGGGAATTATGACGCAGACCAGATCCCCTTTGTCTGTCTTCAGCTCCCACTTGACGTCGACCTTCACCTTGGGGTAGGACTTGAGGACTGGCAACGATGTGACGTAGTTGGCTTGCTCACCGGCCTGGAAAAAGCACGTTGTCCACGTTAATCAACTGACCCCGATCACAGGCAATTATTTTATATTCAACTAGGAAAAAATGATGATGTTCGGTTATGGCGCTTCGCCGGACGCTACCGCGTCACGCTCGCTTCGCTCGGCTCGCGCGCTGTAAGGTCGCAGTTCACCTAATAACGGAACCCTTTTTTCCCCGGGGGGATCAGGCTAGGGGATTCTAGTGGACGACAGCGGAAAAGGTGGTTAGATATTTTACTTCAATTAACTAGTTATTAGGAATCTAGTGGAGCCGAGCGTTAAAAGGCACGTGACTTTCGATCTAGAGGGAGCTTCAAACCCCGGCTTTATAAAAACTTATGTACCATTTAATGTTACTAATGTAACTCGGTTACAATATCTGTGGACCTCGCTGAAATGTGAAGCCCCTTCTCTTTTACCTACCCGCGCTCGCCCCGCGCCGTACCAGAGCGCCGACGTGACGTCATCGACGCCAGGTCCACAGATATTGTAACCGGGTTATAGATAGATTTTCGGTGAAGTAAAACATTGTGACGGTCTAAGAGCCCGTTCACACTAAGACATCCGATTCTTTGCGGGAACTGTTTCTGTAGGATCCGGATCGGATGTCTCCGTGTGAACGGGGTCTAATACCACCAAGGTATTCCAGAGGGAATACCTTGGTGGTATTAGACCGCGATAAGAGCCCACGGACTGTCATCTGAGCTTTCAACCGAGAGGGGTTGAAAGCTCAGATGACAGTCCGCGGCCTCTTTTAGGGTACAGCCTGGAAAACACTATTAGGAGGATGATGATTCAACAGTAGCTTTTCGGTAAACAAAAACATTGCGAGGAAACCGGTCTATACCCAACAAGATCTAATTTCCCCTGAATAAAAGTTTCAGAACCCAGTCGAGGCCACGCGTCGCTACGTGTGCTACGTGTGCGTTGTGGCGTTTTATCGCTCTGTAGCGGAAATCGCTCGTAGAGGCATGACTTAGGCCAGGCGCGCAATACGATTTTTAATCGTGCGATAATCGCGTCGCAAAAATGCAACGTATGTGTTATATGTCAGTGCGCGCACGCGAGTCATTAACCTTGAATTACGCACCGGTCCATGCCTGTCCTAGCCTCCAAATTTATTTAATCTTATGGCATATATTATTTTGGCCTTTAAAGTTTGTCACTCTTTAGTACCACCCAGGGGATACGTGCAGGGTTGTGGTTAGGTAGCTCCTGCGGACGCGAGTAACAGTTGTCCCCCCTTTGTCAAGTGAGTAGGCAACTCGACTGTTAGAAGTTCTTAAGCCGCCCGAAGGCCTCTAACTCGGCTTAGCGACTACTGTCATAGACAGCAGCCGGGATCAACTGCTTAGCGTGCCTTCCAAAGCACGCGGAAACGCTCATTTATATTAACCACTCCAACATCAGGCGGTCACCCATCCAAAGACTGACCGCTGCCATCTTTGCTTAACCTGCGTTATCGTTTCCGACTCGCAGGTGCCGCTAGGCTATGAGCACTACGCCTAGCAGGTTAAATCTTGACGTGTACCTTGAGCGGGCAGGTGAGGCCGCTGCCCTTGCAGGCGTCGGGCTGCGGCAGCGGGAACGGCACGGGCAGGTTCATGATGACCCCGTGCACCTCTGTTTCTATCTCGCTCGCTGATACCGCTGCAACACACAATTACACCAACGTGAGGGTGAGTATCCACCAGAGGTCCTTGTCGCTCGAACCAGCAAGTGCGACAGAGAGGGAGATAAATGACCGAAGTTCGTTTTCGTTTCGCGGTCGGTAGGCCCTAGAGCTGTGCGCGGACATCGCTTCCACCTATAGGCAGATGCGCGAGCGAGGTCACCAATGTTGGGGGACTCTTTCCTTCTTCACATTAATTTGTTTAACTAACTACCTACGTTTCGTAATTGTTTGCCTTGTAATTGCAACACGACACCTAACCAAACAAAGAGTAATTTAACTCCCTGAACAAATGTGACCGTTCTCGCCTTTAAATTGTAATACGATTCACAACATATCTCAACTCACCTCGTCCTTATGTATGCTCAGAGATTCACAACTCCGCCACATAAGCTTGCATGCCTGAAGCTCAGTCCAATAAAAAAAGATAGATTTTTCTAATCTTAGGTACCTAATTTGTTTCTCGCGCTGCCTCTGCCTGTCTAGTCTAACCGCTCGCCTACCTAAAACTCAGTTCCCGAATTGTGTGCGGCTTTTTCCGAGTTTTTAGAATCAACCAGAGTCCAATTATATGGAAGAACGTATAATGCACTTTGATTTTTGGCTGTTGTCCACGTTAATCCCCTAGCCTGATCCCCCAGGGGAAAAAAACGGTTAGGTTGTTAGTTGAACTGCGACCCTACAGCGCGCGAGCCGAGCGAGCGAAGCGAGCGTGACGCGGTAGCGTCCGGCGAAGCGCCATAACCGAACATTATAATTTTTTCCTAGTTGAATATAAAATAATTGCCGCTAATTCCCCTGGGGGATCAGGCTAGGGGATTAACGTGGATAACGTGGATTTTTGACTGTACTCACGTAACTACTTTAATTGTTGAGCCATTTAGAGCTCAGTTTATACTGGACATCTAATAGCTTAACTATTAAAAAACCAAAATTAGTCGACACATGACTTAACGATTAAAGTACTTGGAGACACCCGGCACAGATGTTAGGTATACGCCTCACAGACACAATTTGTAGCATACATGGCTAGTCAAACACTAATCGTATATCACGTGGTTCAGATACACACCTAACCAAACAAAGAGTAATTTAACCCCCTGAACAAATGTGACCGTTCTCGCCTTTAAATTGTAATACGATTCACAACATATCTCAACTCACCTCGTCCTTATGTATCTTAGCTCAGAGATTCACAACTCCGCCACATAAGCTTGCATGCCTGAAGCTCATTCCAAGAAAAAAAGATAGATGGAGCATGACGAACAACCTGGTGAAGCCGGTTTTCAATCAAGCCAAATAAGTGTATAAGTAGCACATGCTCACGCACACATAAATAAATTAAATCGCACAAAACTAGAAATACATGATCTTCACGCATAACGACACGTGCTGAAGAGTTTTCTGAAGTTTTGTTTGAATATGTGTGGGTGAGCGCGTGCTAAACTTATTTGGCTTGGTTGAAAACTGGCATATCATTGTTCATAATGCTCTGTCTATCTTTTTCTTGGTCTGAGGTCTGAAGTTAGCCGCAAGTCGCGTCCCGCACACCCGTCGATCCCCTCTGACACCTCTGCGACGATACTTAATAGCTATCGCAGACGCAAACTTATGTGGCGCCACAGATATAGATATACACTAGATAACTTAAACACCCCAATCTGTATGAAAACCGACCGTGTCACTTTTTTCTACCTACTTTGACATCACACGGGCGAATTAGTGTTCTGAATTCCCCGTTGTCCGCGGAAAATCGATTCTGCAATGAGGTATTTTCTTAATATTCACGGACAACCGGCTACCACAACAGACGCGCGCGGAATGTAAGTCGGAGTGCCAACTCGGAGTCCGAATTCTGACACGCGAAGTACATGAACACGCAAATCTATGTCTATCTATATCTGTGTGTGGCGCATACTGACCTATAACCACGATCGAAATTCGAAGTTCGGGTATAAGTTTCCGTCTCTATCGCACTCACATTACTCGAGTGACAGGGATGCATGTATACGAACTTCGAGTTTCGATTTTCGTGGCAGCGCCGCTGTAATGGTTCGACTTATTCTGGCGGGAGGGCGAGTTTAGCAGGCGTTGCGAGTGTTGTGACTAGGAATGTCACGAATGTCAGATTTATCAGTTATCACATTCGCGAGTGCGCATGCGAACCTTTCGAGGCGAATGTGCGAATGCGAATGTCAAACAAAACGACAAAAACTAAAACAACACAAGTCGAACCAATCAAGTAATCAGAAACAAACAACAAATGCTTCCTATTGGTCAAAATTAATCACGTGATACCGCTCTGCGCGCATTGCGCATTGTAGAAAGACTAAACTAGCCTCCTCTAAATAAAATACTATTTAATAAGTTAACTAAAATACTGGCCATAAATAAAATACTTGTGATCGTCTAGTCAAGAAGTACGAATAGGACCCTCTACGTTGTGTTAAAATCTCGTCGTAAAACGCATTTTATAAAATAATAATGTCAAATATGTTCCAAATGAAACCGTAACAAACGCAACAAATAAATGTGAATAAATAACATTCGTAATAAATAAAACGAATGAAACTAAAATTTCAAAATGAATCAGAACGTAAATGTAGTTTAATCGACGCATTAAATAATGCGTTTAAACGCATCGCATTTATTTAAATAAACGTCAAAAATCATACGTAAATGTATGATCATAAGCCGCAAAAAACCGAATCAAAACACGTGAAAGGTCATTTCAGTAATCGTAAACATTACTGTAAATTATAATCCGTCAATAAATTTTATCGTCCGCAAATCAAATCGCACGGTAAAACAAACCGTAAAAAATCCGCAATAATTAATTAAATCCGCAAATCAAAATGAACATTTAAAATTGAGATCAACAAATAGTCTATCTACATAAGTGAACATGCGACTCACCCGATCAGGTACAACTCGAACAAAGATAATTGATTTAATTAGTTAATTACCGTATACGAATTATAATTATCTAATACTAATTACATACATTTATTTCTAACTTAGAACTAACTAAAATTATACTATAAAATGCTCCATCACGATGAACGACAACGATGACCTGTAAAATAAACAGACTACAAGGGGACCTTGGGATTCTAGACCGTAGGTCTTGAAAATGGGGCCTATACCTATTGTTATGTCTTGAATCTTTCGAGGGCTCCCAACGCTCCTACACCCTCGCCAAACCAACAAATCCGTCATGATGCAACCTATCAACCCTTACTATCTATTTGATTCAAACCATCTCTCCTACACATTCATCATCTTACACGAATCTTAAGTACTTAAGTACTTTTAAATTTACTTTACGCAGATTGCCAAGATTAATTTTAATAATTACGCAAAACATAACGCGCGGCAGAATTTACGCATACCCTAAACGTTCGTGCAGCCACGGTATTTGTAACAGAGATAGTGATTGTTGTCGATTATGTACAAGGTGCTCTGAATACCATTTATATGCTATAACATCCACTGTACTGTCTGTCCCTTAAATTGGCCTGCAGTGTCACTCTACTTCCACTAATTGACGCAGATGTCAAAGGTCCGTATAATCGAATGAGTTACATCCCAGAACAAACAGAGCGCAATGTTACAGAACATATAAATAGCTCAGGCCTTGGATTTATACCTATTGTGTATGAAAAGTTCACAGCTTCTAAGAAATTGACACGTCAGATTCCTTAGGTGTAAACTTGAGTCGACTCCAGCAATCCAGGATCTAGTATCAGCCAAAAAGCTTTGCGTCGAGTGTACCTAAGTGCGTGTATTCCAATGAAATCTAAGCTCTTGGTGTGTCAGCTATGTATGTTGGTGTAAATGTGATATGTGTATGAGTGTATGTCCATTGAAATCAGGCTAAAGCCACGAAATACAATGGGTGTGTATAGAAGTTTTTTTTTTTTTTTTAAGTTCACTATCTTGTCACAAATAATAGAATCAAAAAGCCATTAAATGCATAACACTACAATGCTTTAGAAAAGTTAAAAAGAGCCAGTTATAAAATTGAGATGTGTGTGTGTGCTCTTCCAAAGTTCAATCACATTGCAATGCTATCATTTATTATACCTATTCATGCATCCTTATTTAAATTAGAGTTGTATTTCAAGACAATAGTAGTATATCCTTAAATCCACTCTCATACCAGAGATAGTATATACATAATATTAAAATTTGGAATAATATCTGGCCCTATGGCCCCTATTAATGTTCGATTAAACGGCTCAGCGGACCCGTTGAATTGCAGAAAAGAACTAACTATACCTTTAATTTATGAAGCCTTGGAAATGTCTATTACAGCAATTAGCACGCAGAACTATATTTCCAGCTAATCTCCCGAAGCGACGACCTAAATATTACAAACCAAAAATGAACACTTTACTCTTAAATAACTACATAGGTCAATTTTTATAAATACTTAATGTGAACACTGACTCTATAATTATTAACTATTCATATAAAAACAAATCAAACACTTAATGTTTCACACTCGCACTATTGTCAATTGTCTTAACGTGCCTACACTAAATTCAGTTATTTGTCTCTAAAATGTCTTAAAATTGTCTCTATAAATATCACTATAAAATCTCTAGTAATTGAACACTATTTCATATAAATATAACGCGAAACGCGCGCGGAAATCTAATATCAAATTTAATTGATGATTAATTATAAGGGAAACCGAATGAGATAATTCCAACCTGTCGCGAGGTCCAATCTCGACTGCCCTATTGTAAAAGACTGAATCTGTACATGAATTCTTGTGCAATATCAAAAAGGTGTAATTATTTTACATGCCATATTAACATACGGCATTTTGGTTTACAATAATTAATAGTCCTACTATAGATTAGTCAAAAGACATATGTGTTATATATTGCAACTAATATAAGTCCTTTCGGATCTGTTTTTGTTATCGTCTGGTCGCATAGAGTTTCAAGAGTTGAAAACACTTGAATGGTATACATGAGATTATTTAAGTTGGCCAAATTGCATCAGTGGTTCATTCAAAAAGCAACTCTACGTTCGAAGGTAGAAGCTTCTAATTACAATGACAGTTTTATAAAAGGCCGGCCACATTAAGTAATCTCAACCATAATACAAAGACGAAATAGGAGACCAGCTCTGTGCTTTATTGTTCCAATGTTGACGTAAGGTCAATTTCAAGGAGCGCCGGCCGTGTGAAACGGTTTTATAGTATTTGTCTGAATTAGGTACCTATTTTTATGAATATAATCAACAAGTACTGTAAGCTTGCTGTTACAGCATGCCTCATCGATGCGATTGTGTAAAATGCTGCGAACCATTCGTATATGCGAATGCGAATCCTATATCATCCCTAAGTAGTTGTGACTACCAACAGTACCAACTGTAGACGTTACGTGATGATTACGGTATCCGCTCAAGACTGTAATAGCTGTAATATAACGTGCCCGATTACCCGGCCAGCGGCAGACTGATAATACTCTAACTGTTTATACTTAATGCTGGAATACTTAACTACTGGCGGTACTACTGCCAGATTAATTCTAAGGGCTCGGCCTCGACTTCCCGCCGATGCCGTCCCTTGAAGTTAACGGCTCCGTTAGGGATATATGTAGTAAATTCACAAAAGGCGTCCTGCTTTCGAATTATATACGTATACCTAACTGACTGTTGGTACCTACTCTAGTACCCGCTCAAACATCACCTCGCCGCTTGACGTCATAATGGGCGCTGCGTACGGTGAGAAGCGCAGTATTCGTCCCTAAAGGCCGTTATAGATGGGCCGAATTTCAGCTCTCTCTGGCTGCAAATGTGCAGTTTTAATTAGTGTTCCATAGGACTCGAGCCTTTTAGCTCTTTTCTTCAAGGCTGGCTTCGATTTTGACGCCTATAGGGCTAAAAGCCTATAAAGCTCTTTAGCCCCCAAGCCTAGTTGTATTCAGCAGCCTAGACTCTCGGAGCTCGTTACCTTATTAAAAGGCTACTTATTTAAAGGCTAAAAGTCTTTGTTAAAATATTGAGACTTCAAAATATTTTAGCCTCCAAGCTGCATTAGGCTCGAAGGCTTTTAATATTTTTGAGTATATAAAAAATATTTAATACATGCGGCGCTTTTTCGGTGTGGTGTTTTAAATAAAATTAAAGACTCGAGTATGTCTATCTCATTAATTATTTAACTCAGACCATTTTACGCCAATAAAATACGTTTATCATAAGGGACCCCCTTTATTTTTTTAAGTTTAAGTATTTGCTCTTATACCTTCATCAGAAATACACAACAGATTTTTACGAATATGGTACATATGCACATTAATTTAATTATAATTCCCAACATTCGCGGTATAAGATTTCATTATCAGCATAGCATATAATGTATTAAAGCACTAGCATAAGTCTTGAATTACTTAACCACGACCCGGACCCACCGGAACCTTAATATGGCCGATTTTCAAAATAGCTTAGTCACATAATGCCTAAACTCAAAACACTTTCATGGCAAAACAACATATTCTTAAAACAACCAAAGCTCAAAATACCTACATTTCGGGAAAGTGTGTCTTACGAGCCTAACCCACCCTTTTTCTGCCGCGACGGTAATCTTTTGGCACAAACTCTATAGTTGGCACGTTGAACAGGAACTATACTTAAGTCATAATATCAATATCAAATAATTTTCTCAAATAACCACTCGTGAAAAAAAATTAAACATTTTGCCATTTAGGTGTTTTCACTAGTTTTCAGTTTCAGTTATTTTAATATTTTGTAATTTATATCTTTCGGTATTTGCAGGAATTGTGCATTTAAATTTTTAGGTATTTAGAGAATAATTATGACGTTTTAAGTCAAAGTCATAATGAATTTCGTCGATTTTAAGAATGAGACAATTTGAAATTTTAGGTAATATGAGCCCATGGTAATTTGAATATTAGGGGTATTAGTGAATAAGGTATTATGAAGTTTAGTGGTTGTAAGCCCAAAGCCGATTTTCGTGGTAGCGCCGCTGGCGCGTGCGACGTGTTCGCGGCAGCTCCAACGGCCTCCAGACCCCGTATCATGGTCGGCCTTATCACGCGATAAGTGACAAGACAAGATAGGAGCGTCGTCTCGTTCTATCGAACGGTGTCAGCCAGTGACGGAACGCTCTATCTTGTCACTTATCGACCATGAAATGGGGTCGAGCGCAGGTTGCAGAAACGCTTGACAGTCCAATTTTCTGCCACGGGACGAAGTCTCATAGCTCACAAGTGAACTATGAGAAGTGACGGATAACTCTAACATATCTATGGATGTACATTTTACTCCGAAAAACATATTAATTATTACTTTGTCCTGCACCACTAACTCATACTTACAGGGTATGAAGTCTATGGTGATGGAGGCATTGGTGTTCCTCTTGAGCACGCACTCCTTGGCTGTGTCCGCGCACCCGCTCACGCCCACCTTCGATACCGTGGCTAGCGTCGATCCTGGAAACAAAACGATGATCCTATTAGGGCGAGTTGTACCTATTTATACATCATCTTCAGCAATATTAAGAGGGCCTGGTCCTCTGTCGTTGCAGCATTCCGCCATTCCAATTGATCTATCTTGGGCTCTCGACCGACCGCGATTAGCGTTAAATATGGCGCCGGCAGTTAAGCCGGGGTTATATTAGAGCCACGCCGCGTGTCGCAACGCGTACTTTGTATTGAACGTGGCGACACGCAGGTCTGAGCTAATGTAACCGCTTTCATACAAAATGTATGTAACCGATTTCGTTGAAACACGCGGCGTGGCTCTAATATAACCCCGGCTTTATCATTCCATATAGTGTTGGACATGAAATTAAAATGAGTTTGTATGAGTACCTCATTTCCAAAAATGAGGGGGTACAATTTTCTACTTCAAATGAGGTGAGGTACCATGTGACACTGAGTATAACACAAAAGAAAATTTGACATACAAACGATTTTATAACGGTCAGTTCATCACATCTAGATTTCACTGATGTGATTAGGTAAATGTTAGGACAAATTTTTGATGTCATATTTTTTTTATTAAACTCTGGTAATATTTTTTGTATACATACATAAACACAAACACACGTAAATAAATGCAGATGTGACACAGCTTTCTGCAGTATAAATACAGCCTTATCTTTTGTGTGACGTCACACAACGTAACACATATTTTTGTGTTATACTCAGTGTCACACAAAAGAACGGCTAAATTATAGCGGCAACATGTCTTTAAATTTAAAACACTCTCTCTCTCTCTCTCTCTCTCTTGAAAGTAGGTAGGTATTATAAAGCGGTAATGTCTGTGAAGTTTGTAACTATAGTAGGTACACCACTAAGACTGCGAGCGCGTAGATTGTGTGTTGTCTATAGGTAGGTACTTGAGTATAATAATACTGACCTAATATGTAACATTATCATAGAACTATGGTTAACAATGTTACACTGTGTTATCATTTCGAAAATGTGCTGTATTTACTATGTAGGTAAATGTAGGCTCCTACACCTAGGATTTGTTTATGATCAAGCGAGTCTGAAAACGCTCTCGCTTTTACATAAACGCTCATTATTTTTAATGTTGGGGAAATGCATAGAAACCAAGCGTAGGTAGAGGTCTAGTTTCGTGACGGGTGACCGGCGGGGTTAGCCCGTTTAGCGCGTAGCGAATAACAGCCAAGGGCGGGTATGTGGGACTAACCACGGCAAACTCTGGACTACCGCCTAAAGACTGCTCCGGCCATCATGGTCCATCATACCATACAGGACGCAACTACGCGCTAAAGAGAGAAACACCTACTTTCATCTCATTGCACCGTATGATTGCATCCTGCGGCCATGATGGCTCATTGGGTAGGAGCGTTCAGGGAGCGACGACACCGCTGCTCAAAATACGCTAATGCACCCGTAAACGCAGCGAAACCTATGAAGAGACGTGACGCATACGACACGTCAACGCGTATACGCAGCGTTATGCACCGGGTGTGGTCGTCGCTCCCTCAAACCCCAACGAGTGTCGTTTATTAAAAATCCGGACACGCGTCCGATTTAACGCACTCACAGAGACACGCGTCGTTACAAACTTAAGCGGACTCAAAAAAACCTAAAATCAAAATCAATTATTTGTTCTGCAAATAGGCCACAAGGGCACTTTTACATTCTTCTGGGTCACTTTTACAGACTTCGGTGAAAATCAGTCAAGTGTGCGCGTATGAGCCGCGTAGAGGTTTTCAATCCAGCACATGCCATGTCTAAAGTCCTAATAGGCGGATTATTCATATTGGCAAACTAGACACGTGCCTAAGGGGTGTATTTTTTTTTCGTTATTATTTTTCTAGCTATGGCCGCTTGTGTCGTATCTTGTTGCTTAGTTACAAAATAATTCTGCTGTCTTTAATCTAAAATAGGAAAATCATCTCTCCGAATAAAATATTGTATAACGTTACACAAGCGTCTTTCCAATTCGCAACATTGTGGCGACCGTGAATAAAAAATATGGAAACCTGGAAGCGTAAACGTACGCAATATAGGAGGGAATTTACAAGCCTCGCAGATAAAACAGTACGAGCAGTCGAAACAAATGATGAAGACGTGGGTCAATTGTTCGACCTTTTGTCGGAAGCGGCTTCGAGTCTGTTCGAGGCTGAAGCAGCAGTGCGGGATTTGTGGTGCGCGTCTGAAGATTTTGACGAAGCTTTATACCAAGCAGACCAAGAAAAGGCGATGAATTACAAAATTCGCTGGCACAAGGTCAGGTCAATGTATTCGACCAAGCTGCCGCGCATCGATAGTGAATCCTCACTACACTCTGCAGAATCCAGCAATAAACCTAAATCTGGCAAGCAGCGACTTCCTTCCTTGCCTAAGTTGGAGCTGATCAAATTTGACGGTAATGTCAAGTCTTGGTTGTTGTTCTGGGGACAATTTAAGAAGATACACAAGGATCCAGCTATGGACTCCAGTGACAAATTCCAATATCTACTTCAGTCTATCTCCTGGTCAAAAGGAGCTGCAACAAGAGGGGCGCCGATGAGGTGCTCTTGACATTTAATCGACCACAAATGGCACTTGGTGCTTCTCAGCCCTTCGCTAGGTAAGTATTGTTAAATTGCTTAACATCTGTAGGTTCACTCGAGTGAATGCTTCATTTTCTTTCATGTTTTGTTTCACTTTTCGTTCAGACGTGTCACTTTGAGTGAAAGGTGCAAAATGAAACAAGAAAATGAAAGAAAAGTGAACCGTCTGATTCTACCTTTAGAGTTTAGGATATGTCCCAAGTAGTTCTAAGGCTCTTTACAACTCGAATCGGCACGCCGCTAGCAGCCACGACTTGAAATATAACGTGCTTAAGACCGATATGCTCGTTTTCAGGTTTTGAAGTGGTCCGGAGGTTATTCCTATTACTACGGTGTGTATGAGCGGCGAGCCGATTCGAGTTGTAAAGAGCCTTAGAACTACTTGGGACATATCCTAAACTCTAAAGGTAGAATCAGACGGTTCACTTTTCTTTCATTTTCTTGTTTAATTTCGCATCTTTCACTCAAAGTGACACGTCTGAACGAAAAGTGAAACAAAACATGAAAGAAAAATGAAGTATTCACTCGAGTGAACATTCATGCAAGTGAACCGTCTGAAGCGAATACCTAGGTATACTTGAAGGATGATGCCGATATCCCGGGAACGCAGGGCTCTCGCTGTGCGGTGTAATATGTTGGCTCGACGCTTTGCGCGTTGTTCGAGAGAGATAAAGGTGACCCTATTTAAAGCCGGCTGTACACATTGGGCCAACGTTGGCGCGTGAGCAGATGCAGTTATGCTGTTAGAGGAAGAGGGCTTTATATCGTTCTCATGCGTTTGCATAGCTGCATCCTGCACACGCGCCACCGTTGGCCCAATGTGTACAGCCGGCATAAAGCGTTTGCCAATGTTTTTATGCATGCCAGCTTTGGAATAGGTACACCAGCACTCGTTCAACGCGCTAAGGGTGCAGTACAATAATGCCTTTCGTATTTTGCAGAAAATGCCACATTTCTGCAGTGCGAAAGGCATGTTCACCGATGCGAGAGTTCCTGACTTCTGTTGCCTTCAGGGCGAGACTCTTAGCCACCAAAAATGAAATCTTGTCGCTAGTGGCTCATGATCACAGTGACGAATTTAATAAATACTGGCGCAAACTGCACAGGTCTGAGAACGGCCAAGTATATAGTACCTATGTGTGAGTGTTTTATTTCAGTGTTTTAGTAAGTAGGTTTTAATCATATATTTACTGTATATTATTTTCATATTTTTTCTTGCATTTTATAGGTGTCTTGGCTGTCCAATAAACAATTATTATTACTGTCTATAAACAAAAAAAAACGTAAACGTAAAAGTCCTGACTGACTGACTGACATTAACGACCAGCCGAAACCGTTGAACCTAGAAAACTGTTTTTTTCACAACGGGTAGTTTATATAACGTAGGTACCCACTAAGAAGGGATTTTTGAAAATTCCACCCTCAAGGGGATAAAAAGGGGGTTGAAAGTTTGTATGGGGATGGAGTAAAATTTTAAGTGAGAGACTTGAAACTTTGTGTATGGACTCCTTATTACAATACAAGAAAAGTAATTTTAGGGTTTTGGAAAAACCCACCCCGAAGTGAGATAAATATTGGTGCAAAGTTAGGTGAAATTTGGTATAAGTAGAAATAGTTTGAGTCCTGGGGAAGGACATAGAATAGTTTTTATCCCGGAAATCAGTCCCTAAGGGGGTGAAAGTTTGTATGGAGCTACGATCAAAACGAGTTCCACGCGGACGGAGTCGCGGTCAGAAGCTAGTTATTATTATAAAGGTCGGTCCTATTTACTATTTACCAGATAGGTACCAATACCAATATAGGTGGGAAATGAATGTTTGTGATATATTGATTCGAGGGAATGATTCAGAATTAAAAAGCTATGATTTATACCGCGGGCGGTACCTAAGGCCGCGTTTGTGGACTGGCGGGGCGGGTCCTCACCACCGGCTGTCAGGAAATGGCGAGTAAGGGTGAGTTGCACCAACTTAGGATATCCTCCTAAGGCCCATCCAGGTCTACTCATAAGACTTATTCTGTCGAAGGAATTTAAATCATAATTAACTCGAATAGTTGCATTTGTTTTCAAACGAAAAAAGAACAAAACAAACGAAAGTCAACTCTATTTCAGATACAACACGATTCCAATTTCAATGCCATTTTGCATTGTACGCTGGGCCTCAGGAGGAACTTTATTATAAATTAGAGATTAACCCCCTTATTCATACAACTTAAAATGTCTCTGCTAAATGAAATGTGCTTTGTCCCTTTCTTACGAACACAAATGTCAAGGTGACAGATATAAGGACAAACGAATTTTAACGCCATTTTAGTTAAAACAGGCTTGTAGGACGTTTATGAATGCCGCTACGTTTAGAAATTAATTGAAATGTATAAGAATAATAATGAATTGAAATCCATATGCGATTAAGCATAATGAGCATGTATATTAATTGAATTTAATTCATATTTAAATGTTTAGTATGTTGAATTGTTAACTTTTTTCTATAGTGTAGGTAGTTAGTAGATTGCTATGCCCGAAAGGGTAGGTACATGTTGAAACAAATTGTATTTTTGACACCAATGTAAACACGTTATGTAATAAATTACATGAATACCTATGAATATTTTTATTAATCTTTGAAAATGAATTAATTTGTATGAATTGCTTGAGTTTTTACGATAAACCTTGTTTACTTTTTGTCATAAGTACATTGTATTTAGTAAGAGGAGGGCAAACATTTTCTGTACCGACAACAGGGCAGTTTCTTTAACATAGAAAAAAGTCGTGCCACCGAAGTTCAAAAGTAAATAAATGAACACATTATGTAGTACGTAGGTAAGGTACGTTACGTAGTCGATATTGTTCGAAGTTATGCCTTAATTATGTCAAGTACCTAACTGGTAAATTACTTTTAAGTACTTGACCTTTAGCAGTTGCTTTCAATCAGTTTGTTTTTACCTGACAAAAAGTATTTATTTCTTGTTTTTGGGGTGTGTAAATAACGAGTTTATTCCCTTGTTAATAGAGTAGCAAGTCAAATGATGTTGGGATTTTCATGAATAATGCACGTATTTTTTCTTGTTAATTGCGAAGTTATGCGTCATGTTGAGTAGGTATCTTTATATATTACGTGACACATTTTTATCGTCAATCTCAAAGGCACGTACCTAACATGAAACTAAATCATTAACATTTAATAAAATTAAACATACCTAAACGTTAAATCTAACTTAGTTATTGAGCTAGAAATTTCAGAAAATTTTGAAACAAGTGTCTATATTTTCATGTCCCTAAGCACCCTCAAGTAAGTAACCCCCTTTCAGGTCCTTGTGGAATACGGGTGTAGACTCGAAAATTATTATTACTCAAAAAGTAAGAAGGCAAAAAAATATGCTTAGTGGCGAAAATCCCATTCAGATATTTCAAAGAATTACGAAGCAATAACCGTTTTAATATTGCTTGTTAGAGAGAGAAAACGCAAACAGTGTGTGACGTGGCGCGGCACGTTGCCGTCTTCTGTGACGTCACATTCTTCCAGCGTCATCGTTTCATATGAAGTTGCGTTACGCGAACAAGGGACAGAACATACCCCTTCTTAAAACATTGGACACTTATAACTTCGTGATTATTTAACATTTTGCGTTGATTTTTTCTCCATTTGAATACATTTTTTATCCTTTTTCGAGAACATATGACATGATTGTATTTATTATTGCTATCCTCGGAAAAGTTTATTCGTAATTTGTGTACATTCATGTCGCTTTAATGAAGCCATCTCGCTTGTTTGCCTGCGTTGTTTGTAAGCCGCGCGCGCAGCAGCTAAGTATATCGAGATCTCCGGACAGCGCTGACGATCGCTGTCCGGAGAAGATAGAATAGAATATCGACGTCAGCTACGGAAAGCTAAAGAAAATCCAAAAAATTAAAGACTCCAATTAGAACATTAATTAACTAATGAGGGCGCAGGTCGATCATGTAAACGCATTGTACGCGCGGCGCGCGTCAGTTAGATCTAAATGACAATTTTTATATGGAAAAATTACAGTTGAATCTACCTAACGCGCGTTCAAAACGTTACGTGATTGCCCCTCTGGTTTAAAATATAAAGGACGACTAACAAACGGCAATTATTTCTCAATTAGTCCGCTCCACAGCTAACATTGCGATTTTAACTGCATTTGTCATTAATGCTCTAGCTACTTATAATATGCGACATTATCGTAAAAGTCGGTATATTTAAATACAAAATAATGTTTGCCATTAAGGAATAATAAAGATTTCTGATAACGTAACGAGAATCGGAACAACTAAACATGTGTGTCCGTGAACCATGATTATGTTGTGTGGCATCCATTTTGGTATTCAATAATTACTGCTGGAAATGTTTTACGTGCGTGCTAATGTTTTCTTTTTTATCAAATGGGTACCTAAGATACATCATTTCCAGTGGTTCAAAAGCAATTGCAGCATACAGCGTATTTAAGTAACAGTTAACAAAAATTGAAACCGTTTTTGTCTCGAAAAAACCCAGCAATAGGGGTGTAGACTCGAAAATTATTATTACTCCAAAAGAAAGAAAGCAAAAAAATATGCCTAGTGACGAAAATCCCATTCACATATCTCAAAGAATTACGAAGCTACAACCGTTTTATTATTGCTTGTTAGAGATAGAAAACGCAAACAGTGTGTGACGTCACGTTAAGCGTCGCGCGCCGGGGGACCGCGTCGACGGCGGTGCCGAACAGGGATGCCGCGGATGCGACTTTTTAGACATCCGCGGATGCGGAAGCGGATGCGGATATTTCGAGGCTCACATCCGCGGATACGAGGGTTTGAGGCAAAACACTCAAAAACATAAATACGCAACGTCTTTAGGGTCATGCAGGACTCGAACACGTTGTGACGGATTTACAATCGTTGCATACCTAACGCATCACCAATAGCGAATACGGCTAATCATCAGATTACAGAAAAGAAATGAAGATTCTTATTGACTAATGACGAAAATACCGAACACGCGCGTGGCACGCGCCATGTTGGTCCTTATCTGGGCGCGAACTGTACTACATCCGCATCCGCAAAAACTCCGCATCAATTTTTGCGGATGCGGATGTTCAAAATCATGCGGAACATCCGCGATTGCGGATGCGGATGCGAATGTCTGCAACATCCCTGGTGCCGAACACGATGGGGCACGGTACATTGCCGTCTATTAGTGACGTCACAATCTTCAAGCGTCATCGTTTCATATGAAGTTGCGTTTTGCGAAAAAGGGACAGAACATACCCCTTCTAAAAAATTTGGACACTTGTAACTTCGTGATAGCGTATCCTTTTACGTTGATTTTTTCTCCATTTGACTACATTAATAATCCTTTTTCGAGAAGATATGTCATTATTGATTATTTTATTTGGTGTCTACACCCCTATTGTTTTTCGAAAATCTTGAGAAAAATTGTAAAAGTTGTTCGGAATCATGGATAGATTCACATTTTGCTATTTTGTATGACCAATTAAATAACATCCTGTTCCTGTATACTTAACCATTTGGTAGCACACAAACAAGTAATTTAACATCAACCCGGTTCCGTGAAATAAACAATCTATTTACGATCACCGTTTGGATTGTACTCTTTATTATGGTGTACCCTTGTTTTGTCGACAACCTTTTCATCGAAACTTTAGTAATATTGTTTGGCGTTATTTTATTTCAACTACTATTTATTTAAATTTATCTTACTGTAGAAATACTATTCAACGAATATTACTTAATCGCTGATTTGTTTCAAATTATCTTAATTGGCACAACTACAACACATTGCAATTCATTTCTTCGAAGTTATTACTTTAATACAATTTTAGATGTCCTACTGCACA
Source organism: Epinotia ramella (assembly GCA_947578815.1). Lineage (NCBI taxonomy): Eukaryota > Metazoa > Arthropoda > Insecta > Lepidoptera > Tortricidae > Epinotia > Epinotia ramella. Next base: position 2,344,043 of record OX388214.1, on the reverse strand, counting down.
TTTATACATTATTCAAATTATGTACCTAGTTAATTGTGTGACATACAAATATGTATACTAAGTATGTATAATAAAACTAAGAATCATTGGTGTACATTGTTTATTACAAAAAAATATCAGGGCGGACAAAAATGGCTTGTCATAAGCGAACTCTGTTTTAGGTCGGTTAGGTTAGGGTTCACTTGTGTCCCTCAGACCAGAAATAGACACCCCGCGCAGCGGGGTGGCGTCGACTCGCTGCACGGCAAAAATAGGTTAAAAAACGTTAGGGATTCAGATATAGATCCGAAATAATTTTATGCGAAATAAATATTATTACATGTAAAAAAAATGAATTAAAAAAACCCGAAATGAAAAGCCATGACATGAATTTTATTGAAATAAGTCAAGTACCAATTAAAAGACCTTGGTTCAAATTACCTAGTATCGAGTCCTCGATGACTTGTCGATGAAATGAAAATACTAGAAACGCTGTGTTTGAAATAATATTCGATTAAATGTTTGTCGGCAATTCAATGGTAAACCCTTTATTATACTGTGGTTTGGACAGGATACGCATTGTTCGGTTTATTCGATCACAATACAGTATATACAGTATGAACGGACATAGGACCGTTTCGTACTTACAGTTTCACTACAGTACTTCATGTCAATACAATACGGTACCGTAAAGTATCAAGGGTGACCATATATGAGCAATTTATACACGCCTATCTGCCTAGAATAGCCTGATCGCGTTTATGGCGGACATAAAGCATTGACAGGTTAGAAGCCTTTGAAATGTAAGCTGACGGCGCGCAAGCTCTATCCGTCTCTCTCTTATTAGAACACTTGGAACAAGAGGTATAGTGCGAGAAAAATCGAGAGTATGTCCCATGATAGATGTGCTGGAGGCGGTTGGAAAGGATTAATTGGACGTATAAAAGGAAGAGAGAAAGTGAAAGGAAAAGGACGTTGTTAAAAACCATAGAGACCAGAAGAGGCAAAGTGTTTGGACACTTGTTACGACATGATGATTACATGAAAACCATAATTACAAGGGAAGATAGAGGGATAGAGGAAGGGAGGGAGACCAAGAAGAACTTTAAGAAAACATTTTTTTTTTTTTAATTATTAAATGTAAATAGTTGCGGACAACAAAGGAAATCAAGGACCTACAACTTAGAAAAGTTGAAAAACCCCCGACATTTTCATTTCAAAGTCCAATATCTCAAAAACAGCTAAATAGATTTTCATGAAACATGGCTAAGAACACTCAGGATTTTAACAAGTTAAAGTTGTGGTTTAGATATACTTATACCTCATGCCTAGGTAATGTCACACGTCTTTTATTAATTTACTCTAGGCTCTAATAGCCAGCGTTTACGTGGACATGGTCTTTCGAACCGGATATTACAACTGATAATATTTGTCTTAGGTTTTTTTATACCTATCATATAGACGAAAAGTCTGTGAGATTGTAGCTTTGTATGTTTGTATGTAATGGGTAATCCCCGGAACCACTTATTCGATTTTCAAAAAATCTTCCACCTGCATGTAGAATGGAATTTCAAATTCAAAATAATTTATTGCATGGTTATGGATTTACAGAGCTGTTATACAGAGTGAAATGGTATTCACCGTTCAAATGAATCCGAATCGCGAAAAAAAAAACAGCTGTTCCATACAAACGGCATGAGCTCAGCCGCCAAAATGTATGGAACAGCTGGTTTTTTTTTGCAATTTGGATACAACTTATTAATCCAATTTTGATCGAGATGACCCACCGAATCACCATTCACCTCCCAAAATTTGAACGGTGAATACTATTTCACCCTGTATAAATGACTAGCTGCCCGGCCCGGCTTCGCACGGATTACCCGTTTTCCCGCAGGAATGAAACATTTTCCCGTGGTAAAAAGTAGCCTATGTTCATCAGGGGTAATGTCGGCTTCTAATGGTAAAATATTTTTTCAAATCGGTATTTTGAACGGAGACTTTGTGTACCAGGATTTCTTAGACCTGCAACACACTGGCGCGGCCTGCGGTGGCGGACAATAGTAAATTTGACAGCTAATGACAATTTAGAGCCTGGATCACACTGGCGCGGCCTGGCCGCGGCGGACAATAGTAAAATTGTCATTAGCTGTCAAATTTACTATTGTCCGCCACCGCAGGCCGCGCCAGTGTGTGACACGCTTTACTGTAAGTAAACATATCGGGATTGTTTTTTATAAACATATAGACCTCGTAGATGTACCGAGAAGAAAAGGAAAGTATATTATTGTCGATGAAGAGAGGCCTGCACGATTCCGCCTGTTTAAGGCCGAATACACTACGAAGACATTTCTTCTGCAATCTGAAGATCCTGTCTTTGCTATTGGTGTTGCCCCACAGAATTAAGCTCAAATTTGACATTTAGTTAGCTTTGCTATGACATGTTCCGAATGATAATGCCAATTCGTGTGCGGATCAATAATTATATTATATGCCAAGGAATCTTAATGAATTAACATTTTCTAGTACGCAATCTTTATGTATGTATGTACCTTTGGCTGATTTTTTTTTACCCTGCGGTGCACAGAACTCCATGGATTTAGTTTTTTGTAAATTTACTTGTAGATTATTGGTCTCCATCCATACATTCATGTCATGAAATACTTTATTAATTTCTACCTTATAATCAAGGGTTTCGTTATTACGAATCACGACATTAGTAGGTATCTTATGTTTCGTGATATCAGGAAATCATTTATATAGACTAAGAATAACACAGGGCCAAGGATGCTTCCGTGGGGCAATCCAGGTTTAATATTTCTGTACATAGACCAATAGCTATTGAAAGTTTTACTGTTCTGGAAATATGCTTGTATCTCGGTACAGTCCTGTCTATTTTCGAGATATGATTGGAGCCATGTATTAATTAGAATTAATATTATTTAATATTAGGGGACTATCTTACACAAATCGACCTAGTCCCAAACTAAGCAAAGCTTGTACTATGGGTACTAGACGACGATAAACATACTTAAATAGATAAATAAATAATTAAATACATAGAAAACATCCATGACTCGGGAACAAATATTTGTGCTCATCACACAAATAAATGGGGACCGGGATTCGAACCCAGGACCTCTTGCTTCGTAGGCAGGGTCACTACCAACTAGGCTAAAGCGGTCGTCACACAGGTAACAGGTAACAGTTGCCTCTTATCCCTTATGCAATACTCGTAGTTTGGCCATAAGTCTTTGATGACACACTCTGTCAAATGCTTTAGACTCATCCATTAATATGGCCGCTATCCTGTCATTTCTACATTGTGCAATGATGTCAATAAGCTCATATATACAGCTATAATGTTGTTGTTTTATTTGCCCGAAAAATAATTTGTGTATTGGATAATATATTATGCTTCTCAAAGAAATCTATTAATCTTCGGTAGATATTTTTTTCTCTTACTTTTGAAAATATAGGTATTAGGGCAATCGGTCTGTAATTATCTATGTCCGTTGCTTTGCCTTTCTTGAGAATGGGTTTAATGATCGTCACTTTTAATTTATCAGGAAAACATCCGTCTCTTATTGACAAATTGATGATATGGTATACGTCAGCGTTATCTTTAATAACTGAGGTTGGGATGTTATCGTAACCTACAGAATTGGTGTTACGTAACTGCTTGATGGTTTTGGAGATTTCCAATGGATCAGTTGGTTTATGGTAAATATTGGAAAATAATGTATTACTCGTACATAAATACGGATTTACACTTCTGTTATGGCTACTGTTATCACTCACAATAACGATAAATTTATTATTAAAAGCTGCTGCGATCCCATCAGGGGAAGAAATTACATCACTGACAACAATTATGGAATCTATTTCCATCGGGGAGTCCTTACCAACAACCTTACATCTTTAATGACATTCCAAGTTCCCTTTACAATATTTACGTTTGAAATTTTGTGAGATTTCAGAATGCACTTTTTTACCAAGTTAGCGTAGGTATGTCTTATACTTTTCTTTACTATCATCGTTGGGACAATGGATATATTTTTGGTATCCAATTCGTTAGCCCTTTGATGGAATTTTAATACCAGGTGATAGCCATTTCGTTTTTCTTGTGCGCTATGTTTTTGGCACAAGCGCTAAAGCATAGTTAGATTAAAAAACATTGTAATAAGGTCATGAAATTCCGTAAATGCCTCATTAGCGTTATCAGCTAGCTATGAATACAATCCTGGATTTTTTTCCGATTGTTCTGGTTCATATCTCGCTTCCAGGTATACCATGATTCTATTACTCTTTTATGTTTAGTAGGTATCGCTACAGTTTGGGCAGTATGAATAAGAGTAGCATTTTTATTATTGAAGTTCAGGGTATAGTTATCAATGCAAGTACTTGTGTATAATAATTATATTCCAGGAGGAGGGACTCGAATATAGTATTTCTAGGTGAATATAGGCTATATATTACGTGGGTTTGTCTGCGCTCTTTGAAATACGCGACCGAAGCCGCGCGTGTGTATCGCCGGAATGAGGATATGTTGAAAAATTGAAACTACATAACAATGAGTTCCTATCAAGGATTAAGTTAGCGAGCGATAAGTAAATGCTATTACTTTCATGATTTAACTACCTACTTATGGTGTATATTAATAAAATAATAATCGATCACTGAACTGAGAAAATGTCCTTGCATCCAATATTTTGTCAGTTGTTATCCCAGTACAATTAATATCATCATACTTCATAATTGACGTTTATTACCAATATACACATTGTATCAAATAATTTGATGATTCCTATCTATTTGTCACTAATAATCTAAACGCAAGTCGAACCCAGTAGAGTCAAGTTGGTCAAAATGTAGATACTTATACTTCATAGAGGAAGAATGTAACTCACATACCTACAGACCTACCTACCTACCTATACACATATGAGTGTCAAGGATGTAAGCATATACAATACCACAAGTGGGACCGAGATACAATGTCAAATCACGGGTCCCTCACCTCGTAAAGGCTTTTACAGTACATATGGTGCTACTTTCCCGCACTAGTGCGGAAAGAGCACTTTCCGTGCGCATATGTCGAAACTTTAAAGAGCCTTTATGTACAGTAAAACGTTGTACAGTCGAGTTCATAAATATATGTACACTTTTTTACCTAATCGAACGCGTTTGCATACTAATTGTTAGCGGCCGCATTCGAGTTGGTAAAAAAGTGTACATATATTGGAGAACTCGACTGTACGATACGACGTGCGAATAGGTAATTCGCAAATCGTGTCGATTTAAAACACTCCCTTCGGTCGTGTTTTAATTTATCACCGCTCGTTGCGAATTTCCTATTTGCGGCACTTGTATCGTAAATAACTATTTTGTTTGTCACACCTGTCAAAATATTGTACTGAAATGAACGACATTAGACGTCAAGAAGGTCAACTTACCATGGCCATCGTCCCTTTCGGGCATTCGCTAGGACGCCATTTATTAAATCCTCAATCTGCACGTCTATCATGGGTCGGCCGCGACATACTCTCGATTTTTCTCGCACTATTACCTCTTGTTCTAAGTGTTCTAATAAGAAAGAGACGGATAATCGAGAGTATGTCGCGGCCATCTCATGATAGACGTGCTGCGATATACGTAGTTATGACGTTTAGTGTTGCCGCAGAATTGAATCTATCTTACGTTGGTCAGACTCTACATGTTAAAAGGAGGAATCCTCAAAATATCCGATCCTCACGAGTTATCTACTTACGGTTCCAATGTTTCAAATATCTTGAATTCGGACCGGACAAATTATGATATCTATGCAATCGATCTTGACATCACGATATATAAGCATGTCATGTATACGAGTATACCAGGCACTCTGTCATAGTACGAGTAGGTAATTAATGAGTCTTTCTTTGTCGACCATTTAATACAACCAGTACAGCTACTTAATTAGATATATTTGTACAAGTTTATCAATTTTTTTTTGATGTGACGATGATTTTGATATTAAATTAAAAATACATACACTCCAACGCTTACTTTGTTTTTTTATTTAACATAATCATTTATTAGCTTCAATATCAATGCATTATGTTCCGCTTACTGTATACGACTCTATAATAAAAATAAAAAAATAAAAAATAAATATTTGGGGACAATCTTACACAAATCGACCTAGTCCCAAACTAAGCAAAGCTTGTACTATGGGTACTAGACGACGATATACATACGTATATAGATAAATAAATACTTAAATACATAGAAAACATCCAGACTCAGGAATAAATATTTATGCTCATCACACAAATAAATGCCCTTACCGGGATTCGAACCCGGGACCTCCGGCTTCGTAGGATAAAGAAAGTAGTTAGCTACCTAATATTTTCAGGATGTTTTGTGTCACTTCTTTATCGCACCAGGTTCACTGTAAGTTAGGTCTAAGGTCCGTCCCCAGAAATTCAACTCGATAATCGTATCTAAACTGTGGTACTTATGTAGCCAAACGCATCCGATTTACGCTTAATACACGTCAATTTCCTCCCAGATAATTAGGTGGTTTCAATAACATCCAATGACACAATTTCAATTTAAAAACAACTCACCACAATCCCTGTAAAATTTGGCTTGAGCACTGGCCAGTAAGACCGCAACAGATAGGAAAAACAACATGGCGATTCTGTTTTTAAATTTGTATTTTGAATTCGCGCGCTAGCGTGTGGTCGACTCGCGCGTCTGTAACGGACTGGCTGCTTGGATGTGCTGTGTGTGCGACCTTTATGCAGCTTTATAACAATGCTCGTGCGCAGGTCAAAGATTATGAAGCAGAAGGTCGATGGACTCTTTATCGGAAGTATTTGTTTCGTCTAATTCGATTGATGAAAGTTGGCCAGTTGGTTAATGTGAAACGTCAGCATGATGGTGGCAAACATAAGGGCTCAGACCAAGTAAAAAGATAGAGCATTACGAACAACCTAGTCAAGCCGGTTTTCAACCAAGCCAAGCAATTTTGTTTGACTTATTTGGCTTGGTTGAATTGAAACCCGGCTTCACTATAGGTTGTTCGCCATGCTCCGTTTTTCTTTGAGGGCTCACATGCATGTTGCCAACGTTTTATTGAATTGAAGATTCGTTGTGCTGACAGCAAGAGCGTATCCAGTACCAGGATCACACCACAAACCGACTAGAGCAACGTGATGTTCTTATGGTTATATTTTAACATCATTATATTGGGTAGACAGCCCATGGATACTTGTAGTTCTAGGGCACCACATCATAGTTGCCGAATGCCGACCTTATGAAAGCATTTGCTGAAAGATAATATCATATTATCTGCCTTTTTTCCGTCTGTTCAAGTCTCCACAGACACACATTTTAAACGTATAAGTAACTTGGGTTAGTTAAACTAGGCGCAAGCTTACAGTAAATAGCCTATGTAGACAAAAATGTTTGGTGCACGATGAAATAAATACATATTACGACCGCTTTAGCCTAGTTGGTAGGGACCCTGCCTACGAAGCAAGAGGTCCTGGGTTCGAATCCCGGTAAGGGCATTTATTTGTGTGATGAGCACGAGTATTTGTTCCCGAGTCATGGATGTTTTCTATGTATCTAAGTATGTATTTATCTATATAAGTATGTTTCTCGTCGTCTAGTACACCATAGTACAACCTTTGCTTAGTTTGGGACTAGGTCGATTTGTGTAAGATTGTTCGCAAATATTTATTTATTTTATTTATTATATTCGGGTGCGTAATGTTTCATATAATGTCAGAAAGCCTAACATACACTTGATATACATACATTAAATTGGCATAAAGTTATTTAGTATAATGTAAAGTTTGACATACCGGTTTTTTGCTATATTTTGCTTTACTCTAATTATCGATTGATATAATAGGCAAAATGACATAATTCGCAAGTGGCATAATTCCATGTTCGTATAACGCATTTATGACATAAATATGTTTAACATACATATTATTTAAAATAAATGCGTTTTCGTATAACGCATTTATGACATAAACATGTTTAACATACATATTATTTAAAATAATTGCGCTTTCATATAACAATGTCTGCCAAAAAGTTGACGGAGCCCCGCTTTCGTTTCTGGGACTCAATCTTCCGGCATCCGCCGTAGACTTTTGTAAGTACTTACATAATATGTAATGTAAGTATTACTAAAAAATGTTCGGTTCTGGCGATTCGCCGTCCGCTACCAATCATAAATTATCATCTTACTTCGTATCACTTTACCATCACTTTTTACATTAGTAAATTTGAAAATTATCTGAAACAATATTATACCATCTGTTACATTATAATAAGCAATGGTATATCAAACCAAAATAGATTAAGTGAAATTATATAAAACGTCGTGCACCCATTATATTCTGCAAGTAGACTTCAATGGCTCTATTACGAGATGTCCAGTCTATTTTTATTACTCTTTGGCCACCGGAAGAGCATCGCACGTTCACGTCTCATCGCACGTTGATGGCTATCTTGTGTCGTATCATATCACGCTTAGATCGAGCAAACGACCAAAAATGCTACACTGGCTCACGCTTGGCTGGGTCAACTGATAGAACTTATAGGCCCCGTTTACACAGAGTAGTATATTATGTGAATATTGAGGGATTCCCTAATTTGGCCTAATAACGTTTTGTCTAATTTCAGTTTGGTCTAACAGCTTTTAGTATAATGCATTGTTTGTCTTAAGTCAATTTGTATAATTTCATTTTTCATAATAATTGTTTGTTCGAAACACATTTACGTACCCAAAATGACGATTTTCATAACTCTTGTTTTGCCGAATATAATTTTATCTAAAAATTACTTTGTCAATCTTTATTTTATCTAATCATCACGTGCTGAATAACGTTTTTACTTAAATTTGTATGTATAGGTAATACTGAATCATTATAATATTTACTTGTTAAAAAGTACTAATTGTACAGATGATGGTTTAGCATTGTTATACATACTACCTGCGGTAATCGAAACACATAACACTTACACACTTGCTTATATGATATTGGTGGACATTTCTCGATAACTGCCTAACTAATCTATACTTCTTGCATTTCAGGCGAGAGGATTGAAAAAATTAGACTTTACCCTCATTAATAAAACTTAAGATGCCTCCAAACCATGTTCAAACCTATTTTAGCTAAGATGCCGTTAAAATAAAACTCGTTTGTCTTATGAAAGAGGGACAAAATACATTTTATTTATCTGAGGCATTTTAAGTTTTATGAGTAGGTAGTTAAGGTCTAATTTGCCGAAATCCTCTCGCCTCATAATAAGAATTTGAACGCTCCCACTCGCCTTCGTGAAATGCAACAACATGTATTTTTGCGAAATGGTCTAATTTGAAATAACTGTTGCCTTATTTTGTAACCTAAAATCTCTCATTTCACTTGCAATGTATGTATGTAATTAAGTTTGTTCGGGTGGAATCTTGCAGCAGGACAGAGAGCTAGGAACGGAACTCAATTTTGAAGCAGATATCTTCAACCGATTGAGCTGAAATTTTGGTTCTAAGTATAAATTCTAATAATGACAATTCAATATTATGGTACCATCGCATCGACCTGATCTGATGATGGAGACAGAAGGTGGAAGGTGGCCATGGTAATTCAGGACTTAACCGACGTAACCCCGTGGAGTCTGGGCTCGTTAGAATCGCCTCAATGAGTAATTATACAGAGAAGTACAGTTGGTAATAAAAGCAGCGGACGAAAAAACCATAGAATGCGCGCTCCTTACAGATTTCTACCCAAACACGTGCCTAAAACCCGGTATGCGCATGTTCGGACTAAACGGCTGCCTGGCATCGTTTGACACCCCGCCCCCAACCCCGCATAATGTCAATGGCAGGGGTGGCCATTCTGTGGGGCCATTTTGCGGCGCTACTTATAGTACTTATACTCCTATAGTTTTTTCGTTCGCTGAATAAAAGCTTGTACAGACGACCACAAAGAGATCGATACGGCCGAAATTACAAAAATATGTACATATGTACCAAAAGTGTTATGTTTGACAGAAACTTATTTTAACGTTAATATACTTTGCAAACTAAGCTGCACTCGCTGCGACGTATACTATCCGTCTCTTTCTAAGTGTTCTAATTAGAAAGAGACTCATAGTCTATCTCTAATTAGAACACACACACACACACACGTCTGGTGGACGGATGACCTGGTAAAGGTTGCGGGAGTCCGCTGGATGCGAGTGGCGCAGGACCGGACACTGGCACTCTTTGGGGGAGGCCTATGTCCAGCAGTGGACGTCATTCGGCTGATATGATGATGGTGATGATGGATAGTCTATCTCGCCGCGAGACAGCTGGCGCGCCATCTTGTGCTAATCGCGCAGCTCGTACTAAGTACCTACTTTGGAGCCCAGAATCCCCCTTCCGACATTTTCTCTACGATCTTCTGTTCAATTCAGCAAGATAGCAAAGGTTCTCGTGCTCTTTTTTGTTACCAAATATGCACTGGAATTTATATCGAGACCAGACTAGCTAGCGCTCTAGGTTTTATCGTCTATTTTTACGTCGAAAATGTACTGCAACGCTAGGGACGAATGCTTTATGTCAGACATAAACGCAATCCTGCTAGCTAGGGTACAATATTATATATTTAGTATTCTAAACTAAATGAAATATTCATATTTCCTGTTTGTTTATTCAAACTTCGGTCAAAGTGGAAGCATACAGTGAAGGTTAATGAAGCCTTCGCAAGGCGTAGACGAATTGAACTTGAGGGAGTGAAGATCAGCCCACGTGCGAGCATCCACTACAGCCCCGTAGCATGGTCGGCCTTATCACACGATAAGTGACACGATAGAGCGTCCGTCTCGTTACGTCGAACGGTGTCAGCCAACCCGTCACCCCTAACGAAACTAGACCTCTGCCTACGCTTAGTTACTATAGCTTGACCACAACCGCTGTGCCGCTCCTTAGGTATGCGCGGGGAGGCGGGGTGACGCGGCGGGGGTGACGGGGCGAGGCGGGGACGGCGGAATGACAAATGCTCTGCCCCCCCGTCTCGCCGCTCGCATACCTAAGGAGCGGCACAGCGGTTGTGGTCAAGCTATACGCATCGCGGTGTCAAGATTTATTTGTGGGTGAGCGTTGAGGTGAGCTTAAAACCAGTTACAGAACAGCGGGGCTGCGAGCACGAAGGACGACGCTCTCATTAACCAGTTTTTCTCTAGTCGCCGTGACCGAAATCAGCCAGGGTAATGATAAATAAATAAATAAATATTAGGGGACAATCTTACACAAATCGACCTAATCCCATAGTAAGCTCAATAAGGCTTGTGTTATGGGTACTAGACGACGATATATTTAATAGATAGAAATACTTAAATACATAGCAAACATCCATGACTCAGAAACAAATATTCATGCTCATCACACAAATATTTGCCCTTACCGGGATTCGAACCCAGGACCTTCAGCTTCGTAGGCAGCGTCACTACCCACTAGGCTAACTGGTCGTCCAATGTATCCAAGTAATGATGATAGGTATATTCAAACAGTTCTACTTCCTACTATCTGCCTAGTGTACATTTTCCGTTTCACGTTCTATCCTTGTGTTTTCATTGACACTTTAGGGTCAACTATATGCAGAAAACCAGCTTGTACCTATAGTTGTTGACAATGTGTGTGTGCAACAAAACATTAGTAAGTAGTACGAAGTAAGGTGATATAAGCGTGTTCTTTCGTGGTTGTTAATATCAGCCGAAAGACGTCCACTGCTGGACATAGGCCTCCCCCAAGAGTGCCACAATGACCGGTCCTGCGCCGCCCGCAACCAGCTGACGAATCAGCGCGGCAGCACCAGCGGAGCACTCCATTTGTTTGATGATAATTTAGCTGAGGTTAAAAAATCTGCCTTATTCAAAAAACACGGAGTAAACTTTCCTTTTTGCCTAACTCGTACCTTGGTTACATTTTGGAGGACACTGGGTTAGAATCAGCCGTGCGTTCACATCGATTGGTTCATTAACCAGGGTTAGGAAAGGTAAAAGTCCCTATGCTCGACACCTGAATGCCTAGCAGTCGACACCTATTGTTCACCTCTATAGTTTTGACATAAGATTGAAAGTGTCAAGTATTAGGCCAGTGACGGGCACGAGGAAAGGACGTGTACCTTACATAACAATAACTGTCTTCCTGACCCTTTGACCTAATGATTAGCTGTCATAATTACTATGGACCGCCACCGCAGGCCGCGCCATTGCGATTCATATAGGTAGATACTTGTTGAATATCGCAGTGTACAGTGTATCCCCTTGACGGTAATCCATCATTTTACAAAAAATCGTTTCATCGATTATCGTTTCCTATAACACTATTCGCAGAATGGTACTACCACTTAGGAATCATTCATCGAACTTCGTTAGATCGCTCATACGATTGCTCGAATTACCACAGAATAAATAATAGTACAAGTACAGAAGACCCTCTGTTTTGATGTTCACGAATGCCGCCTTTTTACGTGCCTATTAATTATTATTAGCAACGGACCGCACGCCAGCCGCGCGTCATTGAGTTCTATTGCCCGGCGCGAAGGTCGACATTACTCCGCACCTTGCCGAAGATAGGGTTGTCACTTTTTTAAACGTCGTCGGTGGCAAACGAGCGTACGGTCCGCCTGATCGTAAGCGGATACGGTAGCTTTGCACTATTATCTATTCTGTGTTAGAACTTGCACCCGACGGCGCCGCGGAGGTGGCAAGTGGCGCGCGTCGACGACAATAAGATATTTAAATGTACCACCTTTAGCAGCTACTTAGGTAACACCGAAAACATAACAGGCGTGTGACCGCGAACCGTAACGAAGATCGTAAAGTCTATCTCCGTCTCTGTCACACTTACTATTCGAGTGACAGAGACGGAGATAGACTTTACGATCTCCGTTACGGTTCGCGGTCGCACGCCAGGTGTAAATGAGTCCAATAAGTACTGATTTATTTAATCACAATTCGGGATTTTCGTTTGATGTATATGTATACATATGTGGATATGCCGTTGACAGATACCTATTTAATTCAAGTATAACACTGTGCTGTTTTACTTGATTCTTGTGTTCGATTTACTATGAAAATATAGGTATAATTGAGCATTTAGTGCTTACTACCTCACCTTTCGGTATCCTTTTCACGCGTCGGAACATAGAAAAACGTGCAATCCGAATTTTGGTCATTGTTTGTGCAACCCGCAGCAATGCAATATACCGTTGCCCTTACTTTATACATCGTGTTTACGCGCTTGCGACGTTGGTATGCGGGAGACACGCGCGCGAGTGTCGCGGGCCACGGCGGGGCAACCACTGAATAAGCCGTACACTGTGCGGCGGCCGGCATGTACTTATAATTTCACGCAGATCGGCGGAGTGACCCCCCCCTGGAATTACCTTTTACACAAGAATCAACTCATCGAATTTGACTTCATTATTTTATTTGTCCATCGACATAGTCGTTCATCGAATCGCTTTTACTATAATTTTGTTTTAACGTAAGTTTCAGTTCCCAAAATTACTACTAAGTATGTACATAGAAAATCGTTTCACTAGTGTTACTATACTTGATAATTCGTTTCAACGACAGTGCATTTTCATAAGTCTTGTTTTGTCGATTCTCATTTTACCTAATCATCACAGTCATAGCCAAATAATCTTTTTACTTAGATTGAACTGTCTAAATAATACTGAATTATCATAATATTTACTTGTTCATCATAATAGTTACTAATTACATACTAAAAAGTGTATCAAAAAAAGTAGGTCAGATTTGGTTATTGACGCTTGATTGTCGTCGACACGCTGGTGCCTAGGATAGGTGGTGTGTATTATGCTATGCCCATCGAAACTGGGTTGGTTAGGTTAGGGTTCACTTGCGTCCCTCAGAGCGCAAGTAGACGCCCCGCGTTAGCGGGGCGTCGTCGACACGCTGGCGGGTCATCAGACTGTCAAACAGGTACAAAAATGAAAAATATAGATTACAAATTAATACATGTTTTATTACATAGGTACAACAACAGTTACAGTTTGGCAATTTCAATAAGAAACTGTTTTTTCCAGAGTAAATCTTTTTTGCGTATAATATTTTCAATTCGCATGTCTTTCAAAATGTAGTTCTTTGCTTTTTTTGCTGGTGGTTCGCCACGTAAAATTTTATCTATTTCTGTGTCGTTAACAGTGCTTTCTTTTACCAGTTCACTTATCAAATGATAAAAACCGGGCGCTTTTTTATCAATTATTTGGTTGATGTGGTGGTGCCATGATTCCGCTGCGTTTTGGGTTCTTGGTATATTTTTTGTGTTTACAACATAGCAACTCTAGAATTCTGGACGATATTTGGGTTGAGCGGACCATGTACCACTTACGTAATTTTCTTCAAACCAATTAGCTATCAACTTACTATCTTCATCCTGTAAGCTTGCGAGAAATTCATTAAAATATACAGGAATATCCTCAGGACTCAAATAGCTTAATGACAAAAGGCATTTCATCTCAATATTAAATTTATGATTTGCTGCATATTTTGTAGCAAAACCAGTGTTTTGGATTTTTTGATAAATAATTCGTTCAAGATGGAAATGACAACCATGTAAAAAAATATTTTCAAAATTTGCATACAAACTTAATATTGCGGCCTTCTCAAAATCCAGTATACATATTTTTGGTGCCATATCTAGATTGTTTTCGGCGCCATATTCTAGAATCAATTCGAACATGACGTTATATGACCGTTTGTCTTTATTGGTACAGTCGACTACAAAGAGATATATACGGCCAATGTTACAAAAATATGTATACACGACCTTAATGTCAAGGCAATACAGTCGTGTATACATATTTTTGTAACTTTGGCCGTATATATCTCTTTGTAGTCGACTGTACATAGGCAAAATAGTAAGGGGAAAGTTTTCTTATTATCTTCATCTATATTGCCATGAATAGTGTACAGGTGCTTGAACATTGAGGGGACAATTTTAAATGTACCATCCATGAGCCAATAGTTGGCCGAGCTTAATAAACCCATCATTTTTGGAGATGACATCAAAATTAGTCTTCTGGTTGCATCGTAAATATGATCTTTGATAATAAAATTTTCTCCAAAGAGTTTTGTGTAGTTTTCATCAATCTGAAAAGTAACATCTGTTGGCTCCGATGATCGACTTTTCTCTTAGCTCGATATATAATTTGTTTCAGAGACGCTTTTGTGGGTAAGTACTCACGAATATCAGATGATGTACTAGCCAAATTAGCTTGTACTATCTGACAGGTCTTTTTGCCGGAAGAAGCTTCCTCTTTCAGTGTATTACACAAATCGGCAATCTCTTTGCGCAACGGAATTGGTTCATGGTTATGAGGATGAGGTTGCTTAGTTACAACATGATTCTCCTTATTATTTGCGTCCGTTGTGGTTATAACATAACAGAAGAATTACATTTATAAACACTATCGTAACGTGATTCACAAAGCCAGTAAAAACGATTGTCTTTCACTCTGTTTCTATCGTAAGTATATCCTTCTATATGCAACTTCAAGGCACCTCTTTTCGACTTAAAAAACTCACAGCACTTCGTTTGTTGAGCCATTTTCGAATTAATATCAAACACGTCAATAACAAGCAGGCACCTAACACAGAACGTCAGTGATAGTCAATGTAATATACAATATTGGAGGTAGGTAATTGTGTTATTTACGAATGACCGCAGTCTTTTTTTCTAACTCGCTGCAATAACAAATGCGTCGTTCGATGAAACGTTACTGCAATGAAACATTGTTCGTGGCAATAATAACATATGGAACGTACTCGTACCAACTGTGAATCACGTTTCGATAAATTAATACTATGACTAACTAATTATTCTATGAAAGGTAAATTCGATGAATAGTTAAGCTACGATTTGACACAAATTCGAAACGATTAACTATGAATAGTTGTTCGATTATTTAAAAAGCAATGAGATGATGATTATGTGATTAGAAAAAAAAAAAAATGTCATTCGTGGAATAGTTTTCGGTGGTATGAAATTTGATGAAAGATATTTCGATAAAGTGTGTTGTCATTTTGAAGACTTGGCCCGCGTAGCAACTTTTGCTGCGGACTGTACCAAATACGATAGAGAAAATTGTGTGTAGAAGTCGCCTGTTTTCTAAAAAGTAGACGTGCTTTATGTGTTACTAATAATGAAATCCACATTATTGTTTATTTGCCATAAATGTAGCGTTTGCCACAATCATCGTTTGCTCTAAGTAGTTTTTCACAGAAACTGTAACCTTTTCAGAGTTGTTTTAAACAAACCTAGACTAATAATAAATCCCACTACGTAGGTACGTCCCACCGTCACCTTATTCTTAGTTATTTAAATGTTGCTGAAAACTTAACGGTATCAGAGATGATCACATTTATGGCAAATGGGTACGTATCAGAATGTATAAAGTTAAAAAAACTAACGTTAAATAGCCTACGTTCAAAATACCTAAAATCTAAATACCTAATGGATTTAAATACCTAAGCAACTAACACCTACCTATGAATTACCTAAGTTTAACATACCGATTGGACTAAATACCTAATGTTTAAAATACCGATTGGACTAACTACCTAATGTTTAAAATATCAATAGCTATTACACCTAAGTTTGATACACAAACATTTAAAATACCAAATGGTCAAAATACCTTAAATTATGCACTTGCGAGCTATTTGTATGAAGTAGTAGATCAGTAAAATTATTCTCAAATTGTTAGTTTTTCCGCACTTATAAAAAAAATAACCTCGAAGACGAAAGCGGGAGCAAAGCTCCCGCTTCCTTCTTCTAACCTATCCGTGATCCGAGTCGGTTTTGCCACTAAGCCCCTGCTCCCTACTGCCAGTCGCAAAACCGACTCGGATCGCGGATAGGTTAGAAGACGGAAGCGGGAGCTTTGCTCCCGCTTTCGTCTTCGGGGTTATTTTTTTTATAAAAGACCGGAAAAACTTGTTATTTGAACTTACTACTAATAACAATTAGGCAATTTACTACTAAGAAAAACATAGGCTCAAATCACTAAAATTTAAATACCTAATGATTAAGCTTTCGGTATATAGATTATAGTTAAAAAAGCGTTAAGTATTTAGATTTTAGTGATATCGAACGTAGGTTATTATACGTTAGTTTTTATTTTATTTTAGACATTGCCATACGTAGCCATTTTAAGCTTTCGGTATTTTGATTTTAGATGCAAAAACCATTAGGTATTTAGATTGTAGGTATTTTGAACGTAGGCTATTTAACGTTAGTTTATTTAATTTTAGCCATTCTGATACGTACCCATTTTAACTTTTTTGTATTTAGAATTTTAGGTGAAAAAACCTTTAGGTATTTAGATTTTAGGTATTTTGAACGTAGGCTATTTAACGTTAGTTTTTTTAACTTTAGACATTCTGATACTTACCCATGGCAAATGTCTCTAATATGACAAACATTTTGTATTACAGCAAATTATATTATGGTTAACTTTGGATGTTTGCGGTGTTTTAGTTTTAGATGAGAGCGTCTGATAGTAAAAGTCGGCAATTCACAGCATCACAGTAATCGCGGTAAGTGATGACGTCACTGAAGAGGCGGGTCGCGCCGCGAGGAAGTCGGCGTTTAGCGCGTCCGGCGGCGCCGACGCCGTGCCGCTTTCGGGAAGATTGTGAATGTGTCATACGACATACGATTATGTGTATATTATCCTCCTAGAGTTTTTGTAGGCACTGATTTGGAGTAGGTATGTGTGTATAAATAAATAATAAATAACTAAACCTGGACATAGGCCTGTTTAGCAGCAGTGGACGTCTTTCGGGTGATGGGATGAGGGGACAAATCTTAGACAAATCGAAATAACCGTATAGTAAGCTAAATGAGGATTGTTTTATTGGTACTAGACGACCATGTAAGATTAGATATAAATCCAAGACTCAAATAGTCATGTTTATCACTCAAGTATTTGTATCGAACCAAGATCTGAACCAACCGTCAGCTTTCTAGGCTAAAGTGGTCGTGAAAATATGCACCTATCTATTAGTGTCTGCCCGAAGAAACGAAACGAAATCTTGAAATTTGTTGGAGTTCGTGGACGGGCTCAGCGGGTCCGTGGAGCGTAGACGCTAAGTCTGCGCTAAAATTATTTGGAAAATCCGTCAAATTTAAATATGACATTTGAAGAGCGGTGTTGCCACATTATTACTTGCAGAGTTATCGTGGGTGCACTCACTAAACGTTGACAACGTACTTTGATTGAACACACAAGCAAGCGGGAGACACGGAGAGGTCTATCCGACTCGATGTTTCGCATACCAATATTAAAATCAATGTGTTGCGCACTCGTTCTGACACGTTAGACTGTGTTCATGGACTAGCGGGGCGATTAAGACCATTTCAAAATAAGTAAAAATGCCTAAATACTAAATAGACAGCCATCATCGTCCTCCTAGCGTTTTTCCCGGTTGTGCCTTGAAGGAGCCCGCTTTGACACCTAATCCCAACATTTGGGGTCGGCACTAGTTTAACGAAGATGACTGCCATCACCTTCCAGTTCCAACTCAGGGAAAACTAGACCTTATTGACTGTTAAATAACATATGATATTTGGAACATAAGTTTTTTTGAAAAACTCAGTGGTAAATGTTTTTTTATTCTGCAAGTGTCGCCGTGCCGTGATGGCAATTTTACAGGTCAAAATTCTACCAGTGTTTTTGAAAAAGAAGACCACTGTTAAGAAGAAACGCCGAAACAAACTCAACAGTCAGTCATTTTTTGCCATAAAAAGCTTATTACAATGATAGTTCTTGAGTCATCCTGAATATCAATACAAAGAAAAAAAAAATCATAATGCGTTGTTCTACAAGAAAACGTGTCCAAACTGTGTTACATAATACAAGGCAGAGATAAAAAAAAAAAAGACCGGGTTGCACTCCGGGAGTGCCGGCAGAAGTGAAAACTCAATTAACAGTTTTTCGATCAGTAGCACCCCGTAGCATGGACGGCCTTATCACGCGATAAGTGACAAGATAGAGCGTCCATCACTGGCTGACACCGTTCGATAGAACGAGACGACGCTCCTATCTTGTCACTTATTGCGTGATAAGGCCGTCCATGCTACGGGGTGCTACTGATCGAAAAACTGATACGATACGATAAGCATGATACGGGGTCAGGTCACGTGACATCTTACGGTGTCACCCTAAAATGAATTTGACGCAAATTTGTAAACAATTATCAATTATTTAGGCGAACGGGCCGCGGGCGCATTGGGTGCGACGGGCCGCCGGCTCGCCCGGTTTGAATGAAGTCGAATCGGCAGCAGCAAAAAGTGACCTCCTTCACATCTGACGTCACAAAACTCTGTCGCGTATTTAACAATTTTTCCCCATCCCAAAAAGTGCTAAGCGCCGCTAAATAAGTTTTCACTTAAAAAAATGGAAATGCCACTATTAACTAAATCCTTGGGTATTCTTTCTTGTAGGAACTGTGTCATATAGCTCCCGCTATTTTGGGCTCTGGTTTGGGCCATGCATTTCTCTCAGTTAGATAGTCCTCAACCCTCCCTGTAATAAGCCTTGCCACATCAATGTTTTTTTAAGAGCTGGAAAATGTAGACAAATTTCATTAGGTAATTTATTACAAAAATGTACGAGTCAGAGTTCGAATCAGGACCTCCATACTGGAACTCTGATCATGCTGTTACATTGATATTAAGGTGGATAGGAAATGTCGAGTCAGATTGACCTCACATAAAATCCGTCAGAATATAGGACGTGGCATCTCCTAGTCCTAAGACAACGTGTGACAATTTATGGCCCAGCCTCGTGTAGACAAAGGGTACACGCTGAGTCTATGATAATGACCAGGGAGATGTCTACCAATCTATACGGATTGTACGACCACTTCAGCCTAGAGTTGGAATTGACCCTGACTTGTAGCTTCGAATCCCGGTAAGGGCATTTATATGTGTGATGAGCACGAATATTTGTTCCTGAGACATGGATGTTTTCTATGTATTTAAGCATTAATTTCTCTACATAAGTATGTTTATCGTCGTCTAGTACCCATTAGTACAAGCTTTGCTTAGTTTAGAACTAGGTCGATTTGAGTAACATTGTCGGCAAATATTTACTCATGTTATACCTAAAGATGAAAATCTATTCAGGACTTAAAGCGCCGTAGGTTCATGGTCTTCTCTCCCTCTCACTGAGCATAAGCGTGAGCGAGATGGAAGTGCGTGCTCGGAAGCGCGGATATCATTTTTTTAATTCTAATTTTTTGGCCGTTTAAATAAATAAAATGTAATCAATCACTGATTTCCCTCAAACATGATGTTGCCGATTTTTAGAAGCAATTTTAATATTTTTAGCTTTTGTGCATAATTTGTTACGAATATTTTAAGTGTATTTTTGTGTATTTTAGACCTATGTTCGTGATTTTTTTCTATCGAGCGAAATTTGCTTAATCATGTTTCGAATCACTGATCTCGCTGCAGAAAAGCCTCAAGATTACTATTCGTATTTTTTTGACACCATATTATTATAAACAGACGCATTATATTGTTTTAAAAACTGTTCGCTTAACTTCGCTGAACCTACGGCGCCTTAATGTAGCTAGTATAGAAATACTCTGTAAGTTTTTTCTCTATACATTATGTGTATTTGTTCTCCAAATAAATAAAATAAAAGTCTGTGAGTCGTCTGTCTCCCAAATAATGAATGATTCATTATTAGGATTTAACAGTAACTTTTGTGACTTAAATATTTTTACTCTACCTTTACTCGTATACCCGAAGCCGGTTATTTGCCCTACGTTTTGAATCATGCAGACCCTTCTCTTATAATAAGGCGAAAAACTTAAACATCTCTTTCAAGTCGTCTGTACTTAATCAACTGGTAATGTATCTGTGTACATTTAACGTCAAATTCAGGCTTCAGGTTAATTAATGTATAAAATCTTCAAGTGAACAAAGGGTTGGCTTACAGCACAACCCGCTATAACGGCGCATGCGCGCACGTGGTCGTGCCCTCTAACCTAATATTATTGATATGAATACCTGTATAGTATATACAGTGTGTGACTTCCATAAGAACATATATTTTAACCCATTCTGGGCCGAGAATCTCTACGCGCCGTAGCCGATCCCGTGGTTTTCCTCGTTTGTAGCGACCGGTTAGCCTAGTGGGTAGTGACCGCTGCCTACGAAGCTGAAGGTCCTGGGTTCGAATCCCGGTAAGGACAAATATTTGTGTGATGAGCATGAATATTTGTTGCTGAGTCTTGGATGTTTTCTATGTATTTAAGTATTTTCTATCTATTAAATATATCGTTGTCTAGGACCCATAACACAAGCCTTATTGATGAGCTTACTATGGGACTAGGTCGATTTGCGTAAGATTGGATGTCACACGCTGTATATACACCGTGCAACTTACCTCAAATCGAATCGTGCCGTGAAAAGAATACTTAGAAGCTATTTCAACCAAGTTATGATCGTTTTCGAGAATATTGGAACTTTACTCGCAAGTCAACTTTGCTAGGAATGTTGCCTGAAAGTACATTTCAGTTATTTAACACATTCACTGCCACGAATCGCTACGCGGACGCTCGTAGCTGATCCCGTGGGTTTCCTCGTATGTAGCGGAAAGCGACTACGGTGTGGGCGCCCGCCAGGCGGTTCCCTGGCAGTGAAAGTGTTAACCCATTCAAGGCCCATGACCCACATATGAGTGACACCTCCACGAGCAATTTACTACAAGGCGGGAAAATGCTGCTACAGGCTACGGCGTAGCACACGTAGCGTTGCTTGGCCTCGAATGTTTTTCAAGAAAAATACATAGGGGCATTAATTACGTGAGGCGATTTTGGAAAAAAATTCGACCCCCGCTCTTTCCTTTGTCAGATATTGTGAGATTTGGCTTGAATATGTTGGCAACATTTAATTTATTATTAAACGGTAAAAATCCCTTTTTGATAATATTTGTAATTTGGGGTGATAATTTGTAGGTTACCATCCTATATATGGTGACACGATGCTATATATTTTAACATGAGGTAGTTACCCAACTAAACGTTGCAATTCAATGGTTCCTACAAACAAAATGGTAATTAACATCTTCGCCTAAACACATTAACAACAGCAACATGTGTCCTCCAGCATGCTATTAGGACGATTGGTCCACAATGAGGAAGCTTGACTATCGGTTATTGACAGGAAATTGCCGCAATTGGCGGCCAGTTAACTCCATTTATGATCGCCTTTTCGGGAGTTAACAGTGATCTGACCTAATAAGAATCTCGTCTTATTGGTCAGTCATTAAAAAAAGAACTTAATACGAGTGAAGAAGGAACAGTTTTCATTTCTAGGAGTTTATTTCTGAATGGGAATAGGAAGGTACAATAATTTTGAAACAAAAACATTGAAACGTGTATTTGACGACCATTTAATACAATAATCAGACACAGATCATTACGAAATTAACACAAAGTGTTAAAAATTACAGGAAATGTTCATAATATATAACGCTTTACACCATTTTCACCAAAGACGAAACAATGTAGGTTCAAAATGTCCAGCAATTTCGCAATCGCTGTGGATTAAACAGTATAAATTTGACCTTCAATTACGCATAATGATTATGCATATAAGAGGCAAATTAAACTGGACATGATCTCACAGTGGATATAAAAATAAATGCCCAAATTGAAGATTAAAGTATAATACTTTGCATCATCGTGCAACCAGGGGTCAGCCAGAAATAAAATAATCCTTTTAAGTCACATCTCATAACTCTGATAATTTCGTTAACTAGGTTGCTAATTCCCACAGGCCTATTGATATGCCTTATTCTTTTAAAAGAATTTAAATAATTGTCAATGGGAGTAGAGTTGCATTTCTTTTGTTTTTATGAAACAAAAGAAATTCAACTATATCTCCGATTCCAAATATTTTATTCAATTTTTTATTTTATTTTATTATTTATTTATTTATTAACAACTAAAATTATACATGAATAGTGAGATACATTGCTCCACAAAACTACATCGATAGTTTGACTGTGGAGTCAAAAAATGCCATGCCATTTTGTAATGTATGATGGGCCTTATGTTACAAATAACAAATAAAGACACAACATAATGTCTTCATTTGTATTAATTATACATTATCGACTACACATCAAACAATTAATTTAGATAAATTACTAAAACATTATAACGGCTGGCTATGTGTCGCCTCCGCTTGCCCCGAATAGGTAGGTCTAATATTGCAAGGCGCGAGGTCTTTATTGCATACAATTAAGAGATTCCGGAATTCAACGTTTTAGGTTTTAGCCATACTTACCTATACTCTACATTTTATTAAGTATGGATATTGGTAGGAGAGTGTACTGTAAGTTATGTCGATTTTAATCCACCTCACTCCGGGTCATGCCAGTAGTCACGTAGTGATTTA
Organism: Epinotia ramella; assembly: GCA_947578815.1. NCBI lineage: Eukaryota > Metazoa > Arthropoda > Insecta > Lepidoptera > Tortricidae > Epinotia > Epinotia ramella. Next base: position 2,320,567 of record OX388214.1, on the reverse strand, counting down.
TTTATGCCTGCATCCATGACTCATTCATTAAAGGTAAAACTACGATAATTGTGCATATTGCATTCGTCACGTTAGGAATGATTAACAGTACACTGTTCCTCGGTTACCGAGATTTTTAATCCATTCGCCCGTGCCCGGCCGATAAATTACTCACGTAGGATAGGAGACATAATGTCAATAATTAAAAGGCGAATATATCAAGTCGAGTTACATTATTTAGTCGGGTAGGTGTAGCTGTGACTCATTCAATAATATTGCCAATTGGTACGAGTATTATCACCAATTTTTCGCGATTTTACTTCCTTTAGTTACGTATTTCAAAGAAGAACTGAAGGTAAGATAGAATACACAATTATAGTCAAACTTACTCATACGATATGATATATTTAATATTCTTTAATACATAGTCGATATATTTTCAACTACACATTAGTGGCGTAATAATACTAGATTATCTTTATTTTATAATTGAAACATTTGGCAAATAGTTTAGTAGCTAATGAATGACAAAATAACCTCTATTATTTACCAAATCATATGAAGTACTAAGAATACAATAGTACATATCTCGGGATTTTCAAATCGCCTATCTATTTTATAATTTATTTTATTGATTCATGAACAATCTTACAATTGTATCTGAATGTAACTACTTACTAAAGTCCCTTAATCTAACAATTATACATGTAACACATTAAAGCAGAACAATTTCGGGCATGTTTATTTTTATTAATCTATAGTGCGCTCACAGTATATAATGGAATTAATGTTTGTGTGTAAATGACATGATTTATAACTAAAAATAACAACCTTTTCTAGAGTAGGTCTTTAACAGGTTGAGTGCCAACGGTTTTGTAGCGCTAATAAATAATTGGCATATAAGGTAAACGTTACAATTTTTAACAACTTAATTCACATTAGTTGACAACAAAATTTAGCTCTATTTTTATGAATTAAGGTTAGAAATGTTAAGTACTGGGCCAGTGTCCAGCACCGGGACGTTTAAAATCAAATGTAGTGCTTCCTGGTACTATCTATCTATGAAAATACATAATTAGATTAATAATCAATGAATCATATTTGGGATGCGTCGCCTTAGTAGCTTATGCTAAGTTATTACTTAAAAGCGAGATGTCCTAACAATATTATATAAATTAAAATAAATATATAATAGCTTATTACACTTTCCCTTACACGATTCCAATGACGACACGTATGCGTCACATGTGTGGTTGACTTTGCTATCTGGGTAGCAGGGTCATTTAGCTGTTAAATTATTTACTACATTTTATTTTTACATAATAACAATCTGATTATTTTTTCTAGATCTCAGTCCTTGCAATATACTGCGATAATTTAAGATTACAAATGCTAAGACGTATCAAAATAAAACAAAAAGTGCTACGCAAGTGAACACATAATTTGCGTCATGTGCACAGAAAGGGTTAACAACGCAAACCTGGCGTCACGTTTGTATAGGGAATGAGCATTTAGAATAGGATTCAGGTGTAGGTATATCTCTCTCTAGCTAACACGTTCTTAAGGAATAAATGATTTCACTTAAACCCGAATTCTGTTCTACGAGTCCACGGAAAGTTAATAAACTGAAACATTTTGAAATACGATATGCCCTATATCCTTTAGTATACAATACAATCCCTCCTTCAACTCTTGCTTAGTATATATTAAATGATCAATTGATCAAAGCTTGTTTCATTATTAAAGTATTGCACGGACAATCGCGTGCTAGAAGAATATTGTCAAGTCGCCTCTTTTTTGCGATGCGAATCTATAGATATCAAATTATACAGGAGCATCCGATGGTAATCTATAAAATGCGTTTTGTTATGACTTATGTATAAAAATCGGCATCAACCAGGGATGAGACTGAGATCCGGACCGAATTACTACTTGCGGCGGTTTCCGATATTTAGGGAACACATCGGGCCGGCGTCTAGCGGCGGTGTCACGCCGCCTACCGCCCAAGTCCCACCCACAGCAGTCTTGGGTCGTGTCGGTTCGCGCCGGGGTAAATGTGGTCTTGCAACGCCGATCTGCGGTTGTAAGATCTAAGTAAAACGAGTTTTGTTAGTGTGTGCTTGCATGTCTTATGTTGTGCATATAAATTGATGTACCTGTTTAAAGATATCATGGACGACAGTTAGAGCCTTATCACACTTGCGATTTCCAAGCGTATTTTGTATGAAGGCGATCACGCAGCGTGTTCGCCGCGACTGATAATTGTATAGAAAACACGCTCGCAAATCGCAAGTGTGATAAGGCTCTTAGCTGACCATAGGTAAACATTTATCTTATCTTTACGGTATGTGGGCCCTTCCGGATGTACTTTGACGCAATGGGATATTTTGTGCAATAGGGGCGTAGACACTCAATAAAATATCAATAATGTTTTATTTTGGAAAAAGGATAAAAAATGTAGTCAAATGGAGAAAAAATCAACGCAAAAGGTTAAATAATCACGAAGTTATGTAATAAGTGTCCAAAGTTTTAAGAAGGGGTATGTTCTGTCCCTTTTTCGCAAAACGCAACTTTATATGAAACGATGACGCTGGAAGAATGTGACGTCACAGAAGACGGCCACGTGCCGCGTCGCATCGTGGTCGGCGCCGCCGTCGACGCGGCCCCCCGGCAGCATCCTGTAATGTGACGTCACACACCGTTTGCGTTTTCTCTCTCTAACAAGCAATATTAAAACGGTTGTAGCTTCGTAATTCTTTGAGATATCGGAATGGGATTTTCGTCACAAGGCATGTTTTTTTGCCTTCTTTCTTTTGGAGTAATGCTAATTTCCGAGTCTACACCCCTATTGCCCCGCCCCATAAGTGAGCCCGCATCACACAGGCGCTGCCTGGCCGCGGCGGTCACTAGTAAACAAGTCATTAGCTGTCAAATTTACTATTGATCGCCACCGCAGGCCGCGCCAGTGTGATTCAGGCCTTACTGCAACAAGAAAGGTCTACATTTAGTTATCTTTGCGCTCGACGGTACGTGTGCATGTGCGTGTAACTACGCAGCGGGTGTCGACATCCGTCACGTTTTGATTTGACAAGTATGCGAGTTTGAGAGTGACGGCTGTATTATCCACAGTGATAAGTGATAAATGTCAACCATGCTACACCCGCAGGTTTTCTTTGTGTGGCAGTGACAAGATAGTAACAGGCGCACGCACACATACAGAGGTCATTTAAGGGGCTACCCGAGGTTTTCATCGATTTTTGTCAAGTTTTGAATCGTATCTCCTACTTTTGCACTACATAATAATAAATCAGCCTATATACGTCCCATTGCTGGGCACAGGCCTCCTCTTATGGATGAGAGGGAACGGGCAATAGTCCCCACGCTGGCCCAGTGCGGGTTGGGGACTTGCACTACATATATAATTATAATTCAAACGGCTATCGGTTCTTAAATCTTTTATCTCCATTCTGGTCTACCGGATTTTGAAAGAAATCAATACTTAATTTAGTATGATTTTTTTAAACATTGTCTAAAAAAACACATAAATAAATAATAAAATAAAATAAATAAATAAATATTAGGGGACAATCTTACACAAATCGATCTAGTCCCATAGTAAGCTCAATTAGGCTTGTGTTACGGGTACTAGACGACGATATATTTAATAGATAGAAATACTTAAATACATAGAAAACTTCCATGACTCAGAAACAAATATTCATGCTCATCACACAAATATTTGCCCTTACCGGGATTCGAACCCAGGACCTTCAGCTTCGTAGGCAGCGTCACTACCCACTAGGCTAACCGGTCGTCAACACACATTTCGCACACACATATTTCGTATCTCTATTGACGTGAAAGATCTAACATATACAAAAACTACATATTTGGGTTCCCCTTTGACGTCTCTAAAAACGTGTCTAGGGTTTTCATTTTAAACTAATTAACACAAAAGTTATGGCCAGAAAACCAGTTTTCTGGCCTAAAATTGTTCAACTTTGATGCCAAATATCTCGAAAACAATGAACTTTGAAGTAAATAGGGGATACTATATTGCTTAAAGCCGTTGTTGTTAGTATAATAAGCTACAAAAAAAACATTAGAAAACTAAGGGATTCAGATCGAAGGTCATTGGCGTATGGGAGCCCCTTAAATGTAGCTTTTTGTACAAAGGAGGACTCACATGCATGAGTGACTACTATTATTTAATTAAATTAAATTTAATATTAAATTTAATACTACACCGTACTAGGTCAGCTTAAGACACGCCTGCAGTGAAAAATATGTATTGAAAGGGTTAAGACTTACTAATAGTGACATTAGTGACTCAAGCGTGTCTTTGTTAAAATGAGTAATAAACTGTAAGGGTGTTAGCATACTAATCGATTGATCTACACTTTACTCAACCAATGGATACATAGGTAAATAATTCATCGATCCACAATAAGCCGATTAGTGTGATAACTTTTTGCGTAACTTTCTTTTATATCAAAATTATGATATTGTCGGCGTTGGATAGCGAAATCAGTGTTTTCGCGAAAAAACCAGAGGTTACGTGAAAATACCAGAGATCTCTGATTTTAGTTCACGTTTTCGCCAAAAAACGGATTGAATCCAGGGTTTTCGAGAAACAACTAGATTTGTTTCGTGGAATGACGTAGCTGTATTTTACTCGATAACTGGGTTGTTATTCGCTACGCGCTTATATGCGGTCACCCGTCACGAAACTAGAGCTCTACCTACGCTTAGTTACTACGCATCGCGGTGTCAAGATATATTTGAGGGTGAGCGTTGTGGTGAGCTGAAAACAAGTAACAGAATAGGGAGGCAGGTGTGAGTTATTCCTATAGCGCAATCCAACTGATCGACACGCGTTTTCGCGAAAAATTTATTTAAGGTTGTCGCACATGTATATAACCGCTCGGCACCGAAGCGGTGCCGCCTCAAGCCTCGAGCTGTCCGGTATTCTTTGTAAGAAATTCCATACTGTAACGCACGCATATTGGCATCGGAGGCGATGCTGTTCCGATTAGTGCTAGCGGGGTTTTTAATTTATTTAGAAACCTATACAAACATTTTGTAAGTAAATGAGACTTACTGCTACAGGAACATAAATTATTATCATTTAGTTTTTTCACTTATATCTACCTAATCTTAACTTATTATTCCAAATCATATTTTAATCTTTTAACCACCGAACGTCATATATAAGTTACAGGCAAATTTCAACTCAGTCATCATAACATAATAAATTATGGTGTCATTTATACACATAGTCTGATATATCAGACGAGGGCGGGTAAAGGGTTAATTTATCTGTAAACCTTCTAACTGTTGTAACATTTCGTTTTTTAGATATTTTTTTATATTTATTGGGGTTATTTTGTCCTTTCATTCTTTCGGGAGTTTATTTATTAAGTCGGATAAGTGTATTCAGATGTTCTCCGTCCGTAAAAATTATTAAATTCCGGTTTATTTAGCATGCGATTTGTAACTTGTCTAGTAGCCTTTGTATGTGAAATTGGCTTTTGTATTTCGGCTCTAAAGAATTTTATTGTCCTTTTAGTATCTGATAATTACATTTTGCGTGAACAGGCAGGACTTTGCACGCCTTAAAAACATCCTTCATCACATTTCAGACTGTTTCTAATATTAAATGGTACATATTACTATCTTGAGTATTCTAATCTGTAAGTTGTATATTTTGTCGAGATATGACTCAAAGGTACGTCCGTAGCTACTTAGACCGTAGGACACGATACTTTCCACAAGCGCATTGTACATATCTAGTCTGATTTTATACGGAATTCTATTACGTAGGATATACATTGTTGCCATTATAGTTCTTAATTTAGTACATAGGTACTGATTGAATATGTCCGTCTCAGTTAAAACGGTCGTCTATTATAACACCCAGGTATTTTTGTCTGGAAACTTGTTCTAATGGCGAACATTTACAATCTTTTGCGTCATTTGGTCTAGAATGAAGGCACTGGTGGTCGTGACCTATAATGCTGACTGGTCGTACTGTTTTCGAATGGCTAGAGTGTATATGTAAAAGTTTGGTTTTAGCTGCATTTAGTACCAGGCCTAAGTCGTGGGACCACATGCAAATGAGGTTGAAGTCATTTTGCAAGTACCTCTCAGCTAGTTTTATATCTTTGTCGGCGGTAACGAGACACGTATCATCCGCAAACTGGTAGACACTACAGTTTTGAACACAGTTATTCATATCATTTACATAGGTTAAGTAATGGAGTGGCCCGAGCACGGAACCTTGTGCTGTACCTTCTGCCACCAGAGAGACTTATTTAGTGGAAAACTAAATAAGTCTCCTATTTTCACACGATACGATCTGTTTTGTAGGTAGCTTGTGCACCACTTTAATAGCGGACCCCGAACACCGGAATCCTCTAAGTTCTTTCTATTAACGTGTCGTGCCGTAGTGTGTCGAACGCTTTACGAGTACTGTAGTCTATAAGAATTATTAATATATGTTTTTTATCATTTAGGTGTTTGTTAATATCATCTGTAAATCTTGAATAACATAGATGTGCTTTTATTACGATGGAATCCAAATTGATTTATAGAAAGAACATTATGGGTTTTGTAAAATGTGTGTATCTGACTACTAACATATTTTTCTACTATTTTGTCTAAGGAAGGGAGCATTGTTATAGACCATAGTTTGAGCAATTACTTATATTGCCACTCTTGTAAATAGGTCGAACTAATCCTATCTTAAGCTGATCAGGAAATAAACCACAAGTTATGCTGCTATTTATGAGATGGGCTATTGCTGTGGATATTTTCTCAGCTACGAGCTTGAGGTCTATCGGTACACCCCGAATTTCAGTAAAAAGCTGCAAATAGTGTTAAAAGCATGAAAATCGGAACGATTTATCTTTAGGCCATACGAATCAATTTGACTTTGTTTATATTAATAAATAATATAAATATGGTTGAAAACTCCACTCCTCTCGCATTAGTATTTATCATCCTAAAATTGAACTTTATATAGATTTTATCACATTTTTGTAATATTAAAAAATAATAAAAAAATACTACTTAAATGTAAATATTTTCAAAGTTGCTTTCTTGGGGTTGGATATAAGGCTACTACATATCATTTTAGGTATACATTACAAATTATGATTCAACCGTATCATATCTGGAGGAGCCCAAACTTGGTATGTTTTGAAAATGATTTCATTTTTTATCTAAAACAAGGGACTGAAATATAATGATGTGATATATTTTTAGAATCGGCTCAGTAAGCCCTTTTATTAGATACCACACACGATAGGTTTCAGATAATTTTTTTTTTTTTTTTTTTTGTGCTACGAGTCAAATTGATTCAGTATGGCCTAAAGATCAATCGTTCTGATTTTCATGCTTTTAACACCCTTTGCAGCTTTTTTTGGCGTACCGCTAACACTAGATGCCGATATGTGTGCGTTACAGTATGGAATTTGTTACAAAGAATACTGGACGGCTCGAGTTGAGGCGGCGCCGGTTCGGTGCCGACCGGTTACGTGTGCGACAACCTTGAACCGGATCGGACTTGTAACGTTTCCAGGCTGAATGAGCGCGCACAACATATTGATATCAAATTGAATGCAAAACGTGGGTGTCTTACCGTGCCCCAGAATATATTAAATTCTGCACTGTATATGACATTTAACGATTATTGATATCAGCCGTTTCAGTTAAGCCACGAAGTTATGAAAAACGAGATCGCATTTATCAGTATTTGGTCATTATGTGGTGGGCGTTGATGTATTTGGTTTCAGTCTGTACTGTATAGATTTCTAATACGTAAAGTTAGATACATGTGTCTGTCTGTTCTCTAAGGGGAAATGAGATCTATCAGCATCGAATCGCATTTTGTAATACAGTAAACGTAATTTTGTATGAGATGCGTCCGCATGCGGAAGTTTGAATTGATGCGGACGCATCTCATACAAAATTACGTTTACTGTATTACAAAATGCGATTCGATGCTGATAGATGTCATTTCACCCTTAGCATTGCTACGTAAGTTCATGATTTGTTGAAGGTATGGTCGGCATCTTATACACAGCCAGCAGCCGAGGTAGTCAAATATCTGCCATATTATTATGACTTTATTTTTAATCTTAGGTTAGATTTTTCATAATATATGTATAAAAAGTTGAACACAAATAAATACAAAACATAAACACATTACATAAAACTACCCAGGGTCCTAAGCTACCGGTATGGTCAGGACAGAGAGAGGAACCTCCTGACTCATAGCGTCCTCGAGTACCGCGTTCTGTATCTGACCCTTAGCCCAGCCATCTAGGAAGAGTCTTTTGAGGTGATGGCCGAGACTCTTCGCTTTTAGACCGTTCGCCGAAACGACTACCGGGGCAATGATCGTTGAACCAACATCCCACATGGCAGTTACCTCGAGAGCCAGGTCAAGGTATTGGCTGGTTTTGTTATCCTCAGCCTTCACGAGGTTCTCGTCATGGGGGATGGTGATGCCGACGAGCACCGCCTAACGCTTCGATCGATCTGTCAGCACGATATCAAGCTTATTGGGTATAATAGTTCTCCTATGATGACAGATCGATTCCAGTAGAGCAGTGGTTCTTAAACTTGTGTTTGGCATGGACCAGTTTCAGAATTTCAAACATACCGCGGACCCCTGTTGGAGAAAATGTTGAAAAAATGCCATGTTTCATGTGTCCAGAACTACGTACTTGCCTACGTTAAGAGTGAACGAAGTGGCTGTGGCATGTCACGGACCCCTAAGGCGTTCATGGACCACACTTTAAGAAACCCCGAAGGAGAGTGTGGAGCAAGTTGCTGGTGATTATTCACAAGATTTAATGTTGAAAGTAGGCTTTTTGGGTTAAGTTCAGTGAAGTTTAAATTATTTGTATTCTAATCTGTTTAGGGACATTCATTTAACCTTATTTAGAGTAAGTTTGTAGTGACAACCTTATTAATATGAACTCACGTTAGGTGTTCATATGATGTTACCTCCGCCAGAAAAGTTAAGTTTCAAACTTGATTGTACAGAAGGTATAGTTTGGCCACCGAACGAGTCATTAACGTGGATATTCAAAACATATATTCATGCCTTTGTTTGAGGTAAAATGTGCTAGCATTAGATGCGAGAGTACATGAATGGTTGTATCTATTAGAAAAATAACTAGTTTGTGCACCTGATGTTGCTCGTGCGTCGGAGGGGCCGGAGCGCATGCAGTTTCCGCATCCCGCTCCCGCCGCCGCCTCCTAGCAAACAGACAGACAAAATATATGTGTTATTTACTTGAAAATACAATACGACGTCGTAAAAATATAATTATTATTGTACCAACGTTCGACACCTATGCCTAACACTGGAAAGGGTCATGGCCAGTGACGCGCACTGCGACTGACATTATCTTACGCTATAAAAAAAAAGTTGCAAATCTCCCGAAACTTTCATTTCAAAGTTAATTATCTCAAAACCGGAAACTCAACTGATATTGCTGAAACATGGCTAAGAATCATCTCGATCATGTCAGAGCAAAAAACCGCACTTAAATCGGTCCATTTGTTTCAGAGCTACGAGGCCACAGACAGGCACAGATACACAGACACGTCAAACTGTTGGGGGTTAAAATAAAACATTCGCACCCAAAACGTCAATGGACTCTCGATTGTCACTACTATACCCTTTAGATAAGGTTGAACGTAGGGGCACGTTCAACCTTATCTATTGTAGGGTTCACAACAGAATAGCGCAATCTATACGTCGAATATGACAGTCTACTTACTACAAATGAATGAAAAAAAAATGCAAACATATCTTTCAGAGAATTTGCGTACATGTCCACCTATCAAACTAAATCGAGCAGAAATATAACGCTGCCATTTCTATCAATAACTTGTGATGCCTATTAGCATAATGTAATACAGCCCACACGATACATTTTTCCGCGAAGCCCCGGGGACGGCTGGATCTAATTAAACTTTGTTCGCAACTCGGACAATCTTGTGACGTGTGTTCTGAGCCTATTGTGGTGTTCCTCGCACTTTAGTGCCTACTGTGGTAGCGTTCGATCATGGAGTTGCACCGCACGAGAAATTCCGTTGGGATTTCACTGCATTGTCTGAACTCTCCCCGTGTGGTGTCGGGTTAGAATAGCACCACCCCCTTCCTTCCTGTGGGTGTTGTAAGAGTCGTACTAAGGGAACAGGGTTGAAGCGTGTTGTCGGCGAAGGGCTAGCAACCTATCACTGCGATATCACATTTCATTTTATGCCCACATTTATGCTAAAAGTGGCACTGGAACATACGTTTCATGTGCTCTGCATGCCTACCCCTTTTGGGAATTAAGGCGTCAATATATGCATGTATGTATTCTGAATGTAAAGCACACAACAAATTATGCAATTTATCCCACCAACGAATAAGACAGCATATCTTTCATTCTTACTATGGGAAGTTGTGACAAATTGTAGGTGTGTAATGGCCTTCACACAGTTTAATCATGATTCAAAGCATAACAATGGTGGATTTATTAACTTGAGTCAATACGGGAAAGTATGAATACACATAAGTACCTAATATAGAGAAGTTTTATTTTGAATATCAATGACAACAAACTCCATCACATTACTCTCTTAATCATCCATTTGTATAACTCATTTTGTATACTTTAATCTTGAGATATTGCGTTTAGTCAAGTAAACAAGTAAAGTTAAATAGAAGCAGTGAAATATGTCGCTAGTTCATTAGTTTACTTAAGAACTCATTAAAGTTTATTTCTTGTATCACACCGGAATACAGGTACGTAGCTACTAATAAAGGCTGCTCGATTCTAAGTATCTTAGTTGAAAGCGTATTATGTGAACATGCCTTTTTATCATAATGTACAGTCACCACCCATAAACATGTACTTATATAATGCTTAATAGAGATTAGGTCTAAAAGTGTATACATGTTAATGATGCTGGCTGTACAAGTAAATCAGCGAATTCCAATGAAAACGCTAAAATCTGCGCAACGCGTCACTCACTGCACAAATCAAAGCACAGAATAAACCTTCTTTGCAACTTTTAATAAAATGTGGGTCAACTCTGTAGCACAGCAGAGAAAAAAAAACGTACGTAACGTAACCTACTCAAAATAATTGCAAAAGTAACCAACCAAATTGTTAATTTAAAGACTGCCGTTTCTAGACTGTATGTATGTTCCAATATTTCACTGCCAACCGCGTGAGATGGAGATTAAATAAGCCGTTAAAACTACACTTTCTGTACGCCACAAATTAATTTATTAATAAACAGGGAATCTAATTATACACGTCACACAACAACAATTTTTCCACCGTGCGTGTTATGTTTTCCTCGTTTTCTCTTGCGGCCAGTACGTGTGATGATAAACTAAAGGGTTGTATAGGTATATATGTTGCATATACTTTAAACATAGACAATTACCCTACTTTTAATTAATCAAATTAATTTACGATATCAGGGATGTTGTGAATTGTGAATAAACGATTAAAGTTGTGTAAACTGCAAGGTCATCATAGTACTCGTTAATCATTAATTTCGCCGCTCACTTGTTTGGGGAACTACTTAATGGATTTTCATATTCGCGAATTATTTATGCGTGCTGAACATATCAGTCCTATCACAGACAAAGCGGGACTAATACGACTTTGTGATAATGATCATCATCCTTCTAGCTTTTTTTCCGGTTATGCCCTAAAGCCTGCTGTACACACTGGGCCAACGTTGGCGCGTGAGCAGAAGGCAGCTATGCGTTAGAGGGAGAGGGCTATAACTCGATCTCTTTCGTTTACATAGCTGCCTCCTGCTCACGCGCCAACGTTGGCCCAATGTGTGTACAGCCGGTATAAAGGAGCCCGGTGTTCGCTTTGGCACAAAGATTTGGCGTAGGCGCAATTTTTACGAAAGCGCCTGCCATCTGATCTGACCTTCCAACCCAGAGGGAAAACTAGACCTTATTGGGATTAGACCGGTTTCCTCACTTAACGATATCACAGAATATGACCGGCTACCGCTAAATAGTAGGTACTAGTGTAATAGAAATACCTTTGATTGGAAAATCCATTATACTCAGTTAATGAGTATATGAGTCTTGACTTGACATGTTAAATGTTTATTATTACCTATTTAAAGTATGAATATGATTTGACATTAAATATATTGTGTCACGTATTTTCTGATGCACTAAATATTGTAAAGAATGACGATACCTAGAGGTTGATATAGTGTTCTTTTGCTTTTGGTTTGTTTTTTCTATTTCCTTGTTATTGTGTTCTTATATTTGTTGACATTGTCCTAATATTATATCTTAATTTTTCTCTGTTTTTGACCATCGTGATAAACATTCTTATTTTTTTGACATGTATGCAAATCTGCAATGAATTTTTTTATCATGAAATAAATAATCTAATCTAATCTATAATGACCTAGAACTATAGTGAAACAGGTAATTCTTGTCTTTGGGGTCGAAAATCGCTTACGTTCCTATTCGGCACTTTACTGACCAACCAATAATAGAGCTGACTGAAAACCAGCGTTGCGTGTAGGTACTCAGTACTCACTACAACATCATGCTGAGTCTAGCTCCGTTTTAGCATCACACAATGTTAGATGGATGTCACACTGCGACGCATCTCCGGACGGAGGTGCGTTTCTCTTTGTATGCAAGTACCTCAGTTTGTATGTATATAAATTCCGTGCGGTACGACACACTGCACCGCACCTCCACACCTCCGTCCGTTGATGCGGCGCAGTGTGACGACCGCCTTAATGCCTCGTATGATATTGTATACGTTTTAAGTCTAATTTGTACACTGTACCGATGTATAAAATTTGATGTTAAATAAAGTTTTTCTATGTCTATGTCCATGTCTACGTCTAGGTTATTCAAACATAAGCCTATGCAATTTTAAGGACTTCACCGAGATTACGGTCTACGTGTAACGTTTTTGACGTCGACCTATCACTCATCATTTCATTTCATTTATTGCTTCATGTGGTTTACATGATACATTACATAGGTCTTCATATACAGTTCGCAACATGAACCCTGCTAGGGCGCAGCAATTGTAACTTATTATAATAACTAGGTAAATCATATTTAGTAGCATACAAAATGAATTATTAATTCACATCCCTATCGTTGAATAAAATCGTGCCTAGGACGCGGTCCGACACCTTCGCGAGTGTAGTGTATACGGTTCAAAAACTTTCCGATGAAAGGGTGGCAACAGCTTTTATCATAAAAAAACTTTAATCAGTTTTTTATGTAAGCAGTTTTTCCGTAAATAGTCTCCCAAAAAGCTGCTTGGACTCCTGTGACTTCGTTAAAATAAGTTATTTCGGTCACGTTTTATTGTTTTAATAATTCGGAACGTGACCGGGTCAATCAACCTTTTCTGTCTCCTGTGTTAGTTTAGTACGAACTTTTAAATAAATTGATTTCAAAATTGTGTCTATCTAACTGTAACTGCTGCTTTAAACCATCGTTAGTACCTGGTTTAGAGCAGTTTCTCTAACTAACGACTTTGACGACCGGTTTATCCTAGTTGGTAGTGACTCTGCCTACGAAACTAGAGGTCTCGGGTTCGAATCCCGGTAAGGGCATTTATTTGTGTGATGAGCACGAAAATTTGTTCCTGAGTCATGGCTGTTTTCTATGTACTTATTTATCTATATAAGTATGTTTATCGTCGTATACTATTTTGTTTAGTTTGGGACAAAGCCCAAAGAAACATGAGTTTTGTCATTTGCGTTACCGGACAAAATAGTGAGGGCCTAAAAATTGAGTGGCCCAACCACATCGACTGGTGAATTAACCAATATAATTTACTTTAAAAAAACAACAAAGTTTTAACCGACTCCAATTTAGTACTCCGCCAAGCCACGAGAACATTTCCACATTTCTTTTCCAATTTACCACAAGAACTGATTTCCGAGAGCAAATGCGCTGATTATTAGAGAAAAAAACCCAATAGATGTATGTGACCCGATAATATTTGAGGACTTCCGTCGATTCCACAAGGATCACCTATGGCACTTCATTAGTTGCTATTTCAACGGAATCTTATCAGAATCTGTGACGTACTTTTGTACTTTTAGGTACATAATTGAGGAATTCCATAAGTCATCTGTGGTCTTCATCATCAATTCCAGCCCACCAAATTTATGATTTCCGGATGTAAATACACGAGTTATAATAGAAAATACCAAAATCAATACACGCGTGCCTAATATAATTGAGGATTTCCCTCAATTCCTCATAGATCCCATCATCCAAGCGAATTTTTGAAAAAAATGGGACCCACCTGGAAAAAAAAATACAACCGAATTGGGAACCTCCTCCTTTTTTTTGAAGTCGGTTAAAAAGTGTTCAGACGCCATTACAAGTTTATATCACTGTTAAACCTCGCAGTGTTCCAAACTCAGGACCTACATTATGTAACACTAACTAGAGATTTGTATTATTCGCCAATTTCCCCGTTACCATACTTAAAAATCGAAAGCTTACGGGAATATTCCCGGCGCGGCATATCATGTTATGGCGAATATACACCAAGCTGATCTGGATTTCCTTAGGAAAAGCCAGATTACTAAATAGTTTAGCCTAGTTGGTAGTGACCCTGCCGTGAAACTAACGGCGCTGGGTTCAAATCCCGGCAAGGAAAATTGTGTGAAGAGCACGAGTATTTGTTTGCTAGTCGTGGCTGTTGTCTATGTATTTAAGTATATATTTATCTTTATAGGTACGCATGTTTATCGTCCTCTAGTATTCATAACATAAGCTAAATCGATTCTTGTTAGATTGTCCCCTGATATCAATATTTTATTTGTATTTTTATTATTATGAGCCCATGGTGTCCCACTGCTGGGCAACGGCCTTCCCCCTCTTTTTCCAACCCCCCCATTCTTTTAAAAAGGAGTCTAGCTCGTCCCGCTGTCGCCGACGGGATCGGCCGCGTCTCCGTTTGGAGCTGTCGGTCTGGCAGTCAGTGGCGATCATCATTTCATTTATTTATTTTTGAAGCGCTCATAGCCTAGCGGCGCCTGCTAGACGGAAACGATAACGCAGGTTAAGCAAAGATGGCAGCGGTCAGTCTTTGGATGGGTGACCGCCTGATGTTTGAGTGGTTAATATAAATGAGCGCTTCCGTGCTTTCGAAGGCACGCTAAGCAGTTGATTGATCCCGGCTGCTGTGTCTATGACAGTAGTCGTTAAGCAGATCCCATACCCTCAACACGGCGCACGCCCGGGATCCATCAATCCCACCACAGGCGGTTGAGGGGTGTCCATCTAGCTAGTCGCATAATGACTATTGTCATAATTTCGATTGTCATACAACTTTACACATAAAATCTTTTGTCATTAATTGTCGACCTCTGTGGCCTAGTTGGTAGTGACCCTGCCTACGAAGCCGGAGGTCCCGGGTTCGAATCCCGGTAAGGGCATTTATTTGTGTGATGAGCATGAATATTTGTTCCTGAGTCATGGATGTTTTCTATGTATTTCAGTATTTATTTATCTATTGTATATCGTCGTCTAGTACCCATAGTACAAGCTTTGCTTAGTTTGGGACTAGGTCGATTTGTGTAAGATTGTCGCCAAAGAAAAAAAAAAAAAAAAAAAAAAATAATGATACTGCGCATGATGCTTTCATTGTCATAAATAATAATTGTAGTATGTTATATTTTTCTGAACCATAATGTTGAATGTCATACAAGTTTTAGAAATTATATTGAAGATATTAATTATTTTTAGTCATAAGAATTGCTATGCATAATTTTTGTCAATTCGACACGCTGGCGGTTAGGTTAGGTTAAGGTTAGGTTAAAATAATTGCCGTGCGTTTGTATAAAAAATAGTTGTGTTAGGTTTTGGTTATAAAGAGATAATTTACTTTTACCTTCACTTTTACCAATTTTCTTATAAGTACCTATGACTTGTGCGCAAACCTATTACGGCGATTGATATCTAGCTTTTATGCGCAATAAATTTATGATATTTGTTATTTATGCTCTTAAATATTATGGTAAAAAAAAAAATATGCGAACTAATGTATGACTTTTGTCGGTTATGCGTAATGATGATTATGACACATGTCGTTATGCCGATCAAAACTAATCGCTTTAAATATTATGCAACCCGATATGGACCCGCGGTTGAGAGCAGCGGACGAAAAACCATAGAAGTTTAAGTAGCGCCGCAAAATGGCCCCACAGAAACCATAGAAGTTTAAGTAGCGCCGCAAAATGGCCCCACAGAATAGGTGCCATTGCCATTACGCAGGGATGTGGCGGGTCGTCAAAACGATGGCATGCAGCCGTTTAGTTCGAACATGCCGCGCATATACCGGGTTTTAGGCACGTGTTTGGGTAGTGTAAGGAGCTCGCATCCTATGGTTTATTCGTTCGCTGGTTGAGAGTACAAAGATCATCAACTCATAGGTAAACTAGGAGGAAACTACTGTTTGGCGTAACGTTTCCTGCTTCTTGGTCGCGCGTGACCGAAATCAGAACGACTTTAAATCCGGTGCGGTAGAGGAAAACCTGAAGGCGTGTTGTAGGAAGTAGGTAAGGAAGTATCTAAATGAGTTGCTCATGCGAGCAGCACATGTATGATGGTTGCTGTCCTTCTTCACCTAAACTTGGCTATCGCACACCTCCGAGGTGCGAATCACCTGAATTTGCTTACATCGCCCGACGGTCAAAATCAAAATCAATTATTTATTCTGCAAATAAGCCACAAAGGCACTTTTACATGTCAAACAATACCTACTTTAATCAATAAAATAATTATAATCTTACACAATAACCATTTAAAATTTGCAGAAAGGACTGATATAAACGCTTAACAAACTAAATGTCACTAAGAAAACAAAATATTATCTATTACATTCGATTTAAGGTCTGCATCAGAATTAACAAAAAGTTGATTATTAATTTAGTATCCCAGAGATGTATACGGCCTCTAAGCGTCCAATACAATTAATAATTACTCTAATGTTCTTAGAGATGTATACAGTCTCTAAGCGTCCAATACAATTAATAATTATTCTAATGTTCTTAGAGATGTATACAGTCTCTAAGCGTCCAATACAATTAATAATTACTCTAATGTTCTTAGAGATGTATACAGTCTCTAAGCGTCCAATACAATTAATAATTATTCTAATGTTCTTAGAGATGTATACAGTCTCTAAGCGTCCAATACAATTAATAATTATTCTAATGTTCTTAGAGATGTATACGGTCTCTAAGGGAGGGTTGCACCAACTTACGATTACAGACCAATCAACGTTAAATATGGCGCCGCCAGCTGTCATCATATAAACTTGTCAAACTTTCCATACATGCAGATTTTAACGAACCTCTTTAGTGCAACTCACACTAAGCGTCAAAACAAAAACAAAGGAACATTAATGTATTATTGTCAGAGATGTACGTCGTGGATGGATTTTTTTAAACAAACGCACAGCAATCCTTACTAATAATATTAATGCGAAAGTGTTGTGTTTGTGTTTGTCCTTCTTTCACGTCGGAACGGAGCGTCGTATTGATGTGATTTTTTGTATGGAGATAGTTTAGAAGCTGGAGAGTGACATAGGCTACTTTTTCCAGCGGGAAAACATCTAATTCCCACGGGAAAATTCAATATGTTACTAGACCTCTACCTGCGCTTAGTTACTACGCATTGCGGTGTCAAGATATATTTGTGGGTGAGTGTTGAGGTGAGCTTAAAACAAGTTACAGTATAGGGGGGCTGGTGTTGTAATGTAACTGTCACACAAAACGCGACAACCTTATTTAGATAGAGCATGTGCTCTACGTTAGAGCGGGATGACAAGAAGAGTTTTCTACGTGCCACACATCGGTTTAGTTGATATAGTAATCGTATAGAAAAATTGATAACGTAGTGTTCCTAAATAATTAAATTATTGTAAAAATTGAGCGCCTTACAGGCGCCGTAGTTTCAGCGAAGTTAAGCGAACAGAGTTTTTGAAACAATATAATGCGTCTGTTTATAATAATATGGTTTCAAAAAAATACGAATAGTAATCTTGAGGCTTTTCTGCAGGGAAATCAGTGCTTCGAAACATGATTAAGCAAATTTCGCTCGATAGAAAAAAATCACGAACATAGGTCTAAAACACACAAAAATACACTTAAAATATTCGTAACAAATTATGCACAAAAGCTATAAATATTAAAATTGCTTCTCGGCAATATCATGTTTGAGGAAAATCAGTGTTTACATTTTTATTTATTTAAACGGCCAAAAAATTAAAATGAAAAAACATGATATCCGCGCTTCCGAGCTCGCACTTCCATCTCGCTTACGCTTATGCTCAGTGAGAGGGAGAGAAGACCATGAACCTACGGCGCCTTAATGTACTCGCATACGATACCGGCTAAGGAGACCGAATGTCAATAATGAAGCGGCAACTGTGCAGCTGAGACGAACACTTTATTTAGTCCGATTATTTGTTCCGGCACGGCACGGCCTTTACCCGCCCCGCCACTGTGTCTACACGGCTTTGCTTTGATGGACATGGATATCTTGCAGTGAAAAGTAATGCCGCGAAAATACTCTACTTACTTGTTAAATATTTGCTAATAGTCGAAGCGAAAATTTAATAGTATGGACACAAAATGCAATTGGCGGGGGAATTGAAAAATATCGCGTTCCTTGAAACACTGTTTTCATTAGATTAGGAAACAATAAAGGAGCGATCACACCGGTGCGTAACGCTGCGTATACGCGTTGACGTGTCGTATGCGTCACGTATTCTTCATACATTTTGCTGCGTTTACGGTGCGTTAGCGTATTTTGAGCAGCGGTGTGGTCGCTCCTTAAGGCCTGATTTTAAGACATATCATTCTTGAATAAATTATTGTTTTTCTGATTTAATCGACACCGTTTATTGCCTTTTTCCTCGATAGAAAAAAATCCAATGTTGGGTCTATATTTTCCTTTTGTTTACTCAGTCTACTCAATTAATACATTATTTTACACAATCAAGTTTATACTGAGTATAGTATTTTATCTTATCTAAAATCTTATTTAATTTAATTTTAATAAAACTTCACTAAAGTTAGCTATTTATCGAAAATTGTCCAAACAGCAATTTCCGAAGATGATTGCATCCCGTTTTTTCGTGCGCGGACTACATAAGAGTGTCTCTTTCACGGGACGTGGTTTTTCGAGGCATCCCTTTAATAAGCTAGAAAGGCACAAACAGCCAGTACTTTGGCTTTTGTATTGGTGTATTATTTATTTGGCCATGAATTATTGTTTTCCAGAAAATAGGTCACTTAAAGTTACGTGTTGAAAAGGATCCGACGTTATCCCCGAAACATCGCAGCCTGGATTACTCTGGATATAACAAAGTGAAACGCAATCGAAAAGGAAAGTCTGATACAAATAAAATAACTAATGTGTTTTGATGTGACGTGGGCGGGCGGTCTTTTTGTTGTTTTTTTAGTTTGTACCTAGGAAACGTAACACAATTGCTGCTGAACCACACTCCCTAGGAACAAACTAACATACTAACATGTGCGATGAAGGCAGTGAACGTCTTAAACCTTACGAATTATGTTTTATTTCAATTCAATTTAATATTTATTTCAGCTTTTTGGACACATGAGTTTTTTCGATTATAACACTTGCCTTCAGAAAAATTAGAAGCTTGCTGCCGACTCTTTATTGATTTGAGGTTTCAGTCAGCTAGAGACAAATGTACCCTCACTTTCATCACAGCGCATGCTCGGGAGCACTGGCACTGGCACAGTGCATGCTCGGGAGCACTGGCACTGGCACAGTGCATGCTCGGGAGCACTGGCACTGGCACAGCGCATGCTCGGGAGCACTGGCACTGGCACAGCGCATGCTCGGGTGCACTGGCACTGGCACAGCGCATGCTCGGGAGCACTGGCACTGCCACAGCGCATGCTCGGGAGCACCATAATTACCGCCAGATTACACAACGACGACAGACAACACCAAATTAAGTACTGGTGTTTTTTATAGCTGCGATCTTCTGTAACGAGAAGCAGAGGCGGTTTGAATGTCGGGAGCGCCCTAGGCGAGCACGTCACCGGCGCCCCTCTAACGGCCATAGATTAAAAATAGACTATAATTAAATCATGAACTTGGTATTTTTATTATTTGACATTTTAGTTTTGATTATTTATTATTGTTTATGAGTGGGTATTAAGAGTTGACATTATTATTATTTATAAATTTATTGATAGGTACCTACTGGTACTGCAATTACCTACTCGTTGTATTATTAATTAATTTATTTTTATTTATTTAATATTATGTACATATGGTACAATGAATGGTACCTGTATCCAAGTATGACAGTATTGTTATTTATTTAATCTTATAATTGACATGTTTTCCATTGTGTTTAATTAAATTGTAAATTGCGTAATTATATTAACGATCCCTATATAAAAAGTAATCAACTGTGCTCCAACTGACATGCAATACATACATTAATTTAGTAGACAAGTAAGTAAATTTGAAAGCTAAATATATAATATAACTGTATAACTTTACATATGTGAAATTTATATAATGAGATCTAAAAACTAACGACAAATATTTATGCGCCCCTTTGCAACCCCGCACCTGCCTACTATGCCTATATGAATTGCCGCCTCTGGGTAGAGGTACTTCCCCAGTTGGGCTGCTCCAACTATGAGCGAGATGGCATTTCGCTGTGCCTCTCTATAGTGAAAATGCCCTTACAACCAATATTTGACAGCTGTCATCCCAGTACAATTGAAGTCGTAATTTGTCATTATTGACGTTTATTTATGTCATCATTGACGTTTATTGTACCGGGACGACGGCTGTCAGATTACGGCTGTTAATAAAAAAATTAACTTAATTATAAAACCCTATTACAAGTACCTATCCATAGCGAAGACAGAGTCGCCTAGCATGAGAAAACTTAAGGCACCGTAGGTTCATGGTCTTCTCTCCCTCTCACTGAGCATAAGCGTGAGCGAGATGGAAGTGCGTGCTCGGAAGCGCGGATATCATGTTTTTTAATTTTAATTTTTTGGCCGTTAAAATAAAAAAAAAAGTTATCACTGAGTTCTCTCAAACATGATATTCTTGATTTTTAGAAGCAATCTCAATATTTTTAGCTTTTGTGCATAATTTGTTACGAATAATTTAAGTGTATTTTAGACCTATGTTCGTGATTTTTTTCTATCGAGCGAAAATTGCTTAATCATGTTTCGAATCACTGATCTCGCTGCAGAAAAGCCTCAAGATTACTATTCGTATTTTTTTGAAACCGTATTATTATAAACAGACGCATTATATTGTTTCAAAAACTCTGTTCGCTTAATAGTCCAGGCAATGAACTGACAACTTGTATGGAAAAAATGTCAATTTTGGAAATAATTTATAATAGCTTATTTTTTATGTATAACGGATATATTATCAATTAAATAGTTAGCCAGCGACAAAATCCGACAAAATTTCAGACAAAATTTCAGACATCGAAAAAATGATAAGTTAACTGGCTTCTAAAAAGTCAGTAAAAATATTAATAAATGTTTTTGTCTTTATTTTGGTTCATTTACATTAGCTCTATAATATTCAAGATAAATCGTACAAAAAAAGATAATGCATGCTTCATTTAAATCTACATAATTACTTCCGGGTGGAAAGTTTGTCGGATTCTTGACTAAATCATCTTAGAATAACATTTTCAAATGAAATCAACAAAAAAAAACGCTATTATAAATTAATGTTTTTCAAAACCCTATTTTGCCTGGAGTATAACTTCGCTGAACCTACGGCGCCTTAAACAAAAGAAAGGAATTTCCGCCGACACCGCTCACTTATGTTATGTCGCTCACGTTAATGTGTTTATTAGCACTAACAAGTGATAATAATCCCGGTCAAGTGCGAGCGTGGGCGATCAATGAGGATAATTGAAACACGCAAGGTTCAATGACAACTTAAACGGACGGAAAATGGGTCGTTTCTTACATACAGAAACGGCAGTTTTAGGGGGGTCAAGACGTCTCGTGGGAAGCTAGTCTAAATTGACAGATGTACCGTCAGCACCATATAGTTAGTAGCAGCTATAGTAGCCAAATATATCGGGACATGTCTTTATTACCTACTATGAGAGTAAGAAAGAAAGAAAGAAAGAAAAGAAAGAAAAATATATTTATTATAATAAATAAATAATAAATAAATATTAAGGGACAATCTTACACAAATCGACCTAGTCCCACAGTAAGCTCAGTAAGGCTTGATTTATTGCCTTTAAACAAAAAAATATCAATTAACACAAATATATTTTGGTTTTACTTATTTTTATTTTTGTAAGGATGTGTTACGATATAATTAGCTACTTTTGGCTAGTAATTCGTCAAGGCAGTTTTATGGTCCAGTTTTCGGTTGCTTCCTCCAAAATGTAACTAGGTACATCACATATCTACATCGTTATTCATGTGTAGTAGGTATGTCGAAGTATGTATCTCTGTTTCGGTTTTATTGATATTAATGTAGCAGTGGCCGCGAGTGAAAATTTACAATGGGCAACCGGGAACAAAACATTATTTAAAGAGTTAAGAGATAGGCTTGCCTAATTATTTGTTATACAAGGGTGCAAAGCTAAATTAGAATCCTGAGCTTAGCGAGTGTATCAATATCAACACACGAGAAGTAAAATACGTTTGCACCCGTGTGTAACACAAAACTTTTCACCTCACTGTAGCGAGGAAAGTGCAACATGCAAAACAACTTTATTTAATTTAAATAATAAGATTTATATTTTTTTAACAGTAATAAATAGTAATAATAACGTTAAAATAATAGTAATATCAAGTAGAATTTTGGTCAAGTGCGAGTCGGGTTTTAATTTTCCCATACATTTTGAGACCCGGCGCCTGAATGAAGTCAACAAGCAATTCTTTAAAAGTTCTTAAATATTTATTTTATTCTGTTTTTAAGTATTTGTTGATATAGCGGCAACAGAAAATACATCATCTGTGAAAATGTTGTATTATGAGTGTTTTACGTTTTGTTATCTGTCAAAAGTCTCAAAAGCTACTTAAACACGCTCCAAGGTCAAATTACTTTCCCCACTAGTGGATAAAATGCTTTTTTGCTCACTGGTTTTAAAGGATAAAAGACGGCTTTCCGAGACAGTGAGGGGAAAAAATATTTATATCGTCCCCCATGTTGAATCAGTTCGGGTTGCACAGGGCGGTTCCACAACACTTCGGGTGCTCAAATACCGCGAGCCACTGCTTCGTTGCTCTGGATATTGGCTAATATTTACCGTGACGCCGAGTGTGTAGCTCCATAGTGAACCATAGTGGACGTACCCTGGGAAGGCGGCTGCTCGACGGTCGGCGGGTCGTAGAGTTCAGCGCGTTCGTCAGGCGACAGCGACGCCATGCCCTGCACGTTGTCGCTCAGCGATCCGAAGAAGTTGCCCATGTCGTTCAGGATTCCTGGGGACAGGTTAGCAGTTAGTGGCAGTGCCTGGGGCGCCGAGTAAAAAAAGTTTAGTTGCGCTGATTTCTATTGTTTAGTCTAAGTTTAGTAACATAATACATCGGCTAGGGCTTCCACCCTGCGACCATGATTTTATTTGTGTGTGTCTTTCAGTGTTTTTTTTTTATTCGGAAATTTTGGTTGCAGTTTAGTTAATTAGGTAAGTATGTCATATTAGTGGCCAAAAAATCGGAATCCTTCCTCCTCAAAAGGTTTTAGCTGAAACACTAATTGACAACACTTGCCCAAAAAAAACTTTTTTTAAGAGTCCTAGCTCGTTATTTAACTTGAACCGGAATCAGTCCTTTCCTTAAACCTCCTTTGTGTAATTTGCAAGAGGGTCCTTCAAACCCAGTCAAATTAGAACAACAATTTTACCCTCCGCTGATCATGCTTATTTTCAGCGGGCTGAGACAATAAGAGGAAAATGGGGTATCGGTTAAAACACGGCCAATAACCGTTTCACAGAAATAGCACATGCAACAGGTAGCCAAAAGAAAATTCAGGCTGTCCCATGGTTCAATAATTGCCTGGCTTTTATTAGTTCAAATGATGCCGCCATCTCAGATCGATACACAGAGCATGACGAACAACCCAATGAAGCCGGTTTTCAACCAAGCCAACTAAGTTTAATACACGCAAACGCACGCTAAACTAATTAAAATGCACAAACCTCGAAATAGGTGATCTTGACAGCATTGCGACACGTGCTCAAGAGTTTGGTGCATCTTTGTTTGTATATGTGTGCGTGAGCGTGTGCGAAACTTATTTGACTTGGTTGAAAACCGGCTTCACTAGGTTGCTCGTAGAGATGCGCGTCGGTCGGAAAAAACCGGGCGGCGGCGCGATACGAAAAAATCCTCGGCGGCGGCGTAACGCCGGCGGCGTGAGATTTTTCAACTTTTTAAATATCGCTTTCGTGGGGTTAAATAATAATGAAAAACTGCTCTTAAATAAAAGAACATTAATTAAACATTTAATGAAATACTTATGATTCTTTCTTACACAAAATATTATCTTTGCAACTTTTGTAATTGTCATGCACAAATATAATTTTGTTGACCCTCAACGGGCTCACTACATCTTTTGGCCATTAAAAGCAATCTAGCAACCGAAAACACACTTTCACTGGGTGTACTAGTTGCTGAAATGCATAATAACGCCCGTGCCATGGATGACAAACGAGGGTAGGCAGTTTTTCTTGCGTTCCAGTACCTATGCTAAAATGTTTCCATCTTCAAGTTCTGCTGGATCAGCAATTGCAAGGTATTTCCGCGAGAGTTGAGTTAGTATTGAAGGTTTACTTGTACTTGGGCTCTCTTCCTCCTGATGGTTTAGCAAAGGTTGATGATCATACAGCTCATACTGAGATTATATTTCCTTTGCATATTCTACCAAGAAACTGGCTGGAGTTATTACATTGGCAGTCAGGTAGAGGTCAACTTGTTGAAGCCTCATAAACCTACAGTCTAATAATGCGGCGGCAACAACGGCCTTACTGGCTGGGAAGCGTGTGTCAAATTTAATCATCATATTTCTTTTTAAAGATATCACTATAAGTCACGTCGTCGTCAATTGAATCTATTTTATTTCAAGTTTAAAGACGAGAGCAAAATTAATTGTGCTTGATTTTGATGCTGATAAAATTTCAACAGTTCGACGGAACTTGCTCAGAAAGTTGCATAAATCCTCTAACAAATTCCATTCCGCTGGGGTAATTTTGAGATCGTCTTGCCCAATCCTAGTCCTACGTAAAATGTTATTTATTGGGTTCCTATTACAAAAAGCGCCATACTTCGGAGCATTTCTATCACACTTTGCCATCGCGTTGGAGTCGTGGATTTAACTGTAGGTATATTCCGGATCGCACGGCGCGAAATTTAAACTAGCGGCGGCGGCGGCGGCGCGCTGTCTCCTAATAGCGGCGGCGCGCCGCGGCGGCGCGCATGTCTAGTTCGTAGTGCTGTGTCTATCTTTTTTCTTGGTCTGAGTTGAATAACACCGGCTAGAACGGCGAACGATCGACGAGAAAATCCGAGTACCCTCCTCTTTGTAATTTACGCAATGCGAGTGAGAGTGAGACAGGGGTCGCGGAGAAACGCGCGACGCGACATGGGGGTGATGTAGGGGATGAAAGCTTGTATGGTAGGCTTTTAACGAGTTATAGGGAGCTAAACTAAAAAGAGCTATGAGGCTTCCTATTTCACTGGAATAGGTTGCATAGGGCATCCAACTGACGACTCACGAATTGTAATATAATACCTATTAACATATTATTACTAACGAATTATGGAAACACTTTCGAAGAGCGATTTCTTCTAGGCAGATTCTGGGTAGCCGAGAAATTGCGACTAACACTCAATAGGGTATTTGACAACAGTGAAAATAAATTGCCTTTTCATTAGCATCAGATAAAACATAGTAAAATACTCGGAAAGTATCAATCTTTCATTTATGTTTGTTTATTTAAAGATTTATAAATCAATAAAAACTAGCAATAAGGACGTTGTTTGATTACGACGTCACAAGCAAATCCTTAGAAATTCCCTTCTAACGGAGCGTTTTTGACGTTTCTTAAAAAGTTAATATGTAGATCATTTTTCTAAGTTTCTTCTTATTAAACAAACATATTAATTTCCTGCTACCCAAAGGTTGTCTGGAAGAGATCGCTCTAAAGCGATAAGATCGCCTGTTGTTACCTGTATTTAGTGACTATACTTTTGTAACATGTTTTTCTTATGTTGTGGTGCAATAAAGAATATATTATTATTATTCTCTTTATTAAATTTTCTTAAGCTAGGTTTTTACAATAATTATATAAAACGTAAAATATAAAACTATACATACAAGACATAAAATCATTATAAAAACCTAACCTAGGGTACCGCCGGCAGCGAGGCGGGGCCTAAGCTGCCGGTGGTCAGGGCGACAGAGACAGGAACCTCCTGACTATCCGCGCAGTATCCAGGAGTACCGCCTTCTGTATCTGACCCTTGATCCAGCCATCTAGCGAGAGTCTCTTGAGGTGGTGGTCGAGACTCTTCGCTATTAAACCGTTCGCCGAAACGACTATCGGGACGATGATCGTCGAATCAACATCCCACATGGCGGTTACCTCGTGAGCCAGGTTGCTGGCTTTGTCCTTCTCGGCCTTCAAGAGGTTCTCGTCATGGGGGATGGTGATGTCGACGAGCACTGCCTGGCGTTTCGATCGATCTGTCAGCACGATATCAGGCCTATTGGCAAGAATAGTCCTGTCCGTGATGACAGATCGATCTCAATAGAGCGTGGCACGACCATTTTCGAGAACTGGCGCAGGTGTGTACTTATAGTAAGGCACTTCGGAGACCACAAGACCGTATAGCAGAGCAAGTTGCTGTTGTTGTTGCTGCTTTATTATTATTATTATTATAGTTAATAAACATGAATATATATGTTTTTTCATGGCATATACGCTAATAAAGTTTTTATCTATCTATCTATCTATGAATATGTCCAGATTTTGTTTAATCCGCCCGCATTTTCAATGGTTAAAACCTCGAGTGATAACCCTGAACTCAATTCCCTAAATCAAATGTAAACAATTACTATCTTTGCCTCGACTTTGCTTTACCCTTTTAGGGTTTTCATTTTAGACATGCAGTGTAGGGAAAATTCTTTTTACAGTTAATAAAAGAACATGTTGTACTGTTTAGGTATTATCGATCGGTGGTCATCGGTGGTTCTCAATTCGGTTGTAGTTTTACGTTTCTTGGTTGTAAGTATGTCTTTTGTAAAGAAGTATGTAGATCATTATGGTCTCTTGGCGTCGCTATTACTGCTACTGAGTGTACTTAACGCTTAGGGTGGAATTCCGGCGTATGGTATCAATCACCTTGATTCTAGAATGGTAGGTACTACTATTAAATCCACGTCATATTCGAGACTCCGAGTCGAGTTTGACTGTCAAACGAAAGTTGCCCTTTCTAAATAGGTACATTTTAAGTTGGTCGACTATTACTCGGTAACTAGTTATGCCTACTTAACCGTGATAGTTTTTATGTGCATATATGTGTCGTTGACATGAAAAAATGTTATTCTATACTATTCTATTCAACTGCCACGATTTTTTTCACATTCCCAGTAGAAGCCATTTAGCCGGCAGGGGGGGGGGGACACATGACTCGAACAAAAATTTGGGCTCCAAAGCCCAATATCTCGCAAAAGAATACCTAACTAATTTGAAAATACTAATGGATTTTTAAAGATTTTAATATTCTGTTTTGTCGGCGTGATTGATTTATATATCCATGCCGAATTACAGTGTTCTAGTAGTAATGGTTACTGAGCTAAGCCGAAGATGGACGGTCAGACGGACGGACGGACGGACGGACAGACGGACATGGCGAAACTATAAGGGTTCCTTGTTGACTACGGAACCCTAAAAACCACCTACAAAGAAGCTATTGTAAAAACTTATTTCCGATACGGCAAAACGAAGCGACGAATTTACGTGATTTTTTAAGTGGAGATAGTTGAAGGGATGGAGAGTCACATAGGCTACTTTTTGTCTCTTTCTAACCCCCCACTTCCCTAAAATGGGGGGTGAACATTTGTAGGGAACTACGATATAAACGAGTTCCACGCGGACGGAGTCGCGGGCAGATGCTAGTAGGTAATAAAGATACAAAGATTATCCCATTTTATGTTTTCTGCCAGCACGGCGCAATGCAAATCGCGTCACCCACGAAAAACGTTCGAACCAAAATCCATACTAATATTATAAATGCGAAAGTGTGTCTGTCTGTCTGTCTGTATGTAACCTCTTCACGCTTAAACCACTGAACCGATTTAGTATAAAAGTAGTTTGAGTCCCGAGGAAGGACATAGGATAGTTTTTTATTCCGGAAATCCCGGAGATACCGGAGATACGATATAAACGAGTTCCACGCGGGCGGAATCGCGGGCAGAAGCTAGTTGTAAAAAAAATATTCGCGCGCACCACACAAATAAATGCCCATCCCGGGATTTGAACCTGGCTGCTCCCCCTACGCCCAACCTAGTCCGTCGTCGGCTTAACCCATTCGAGGCCACGCATCGCTACGTGTGCTACGCCGCGTAGAGGCATATGTGAGTAATTTGCCATGAAGGGAAGTAATAAGGCATAGTAAGTCATTGGGGTGACCCAAATGAAACTGAGGCAGAAGCACGAGTAATAAAAACCCAAAGATTATCCCATTTTTATGCGCTCCAGCAATGGCTTTAACCCGTGGGACGCCCGCAATCCCCTGGTTCGCGAAACTTTCGCATTATAACCTAGCTGTACGTACATATAAAGTCGAATATCAACTGAACATATGAACTACTTTACTTACGTCAGGAAGAGATATGCATATAACAACGCTACAGTGACCAACAAGCCATGCAAGCAGTTTGTCTCTGCGCTGCTTACCGATACCGGCAAACGGCGTGACGACCTTACCGAGCGGGACCGGCTGCCGGCGCGGCCGCCCGGCGTTCAGCGCCGTCGCCGCCGACGGCGTCAAACCTAAATCATATTGGTGTCGTCTAATTCTAGTAGACACTATTGCAATCTAAGCTATCATGCAAATCTTTCAGTAAAGTTATGAGACAGATGCATTGGGGTTACAAAATGAAACTATGTTACGGGATCTCACTGATTCAAGATTCAAGATTCAAGATTCAAGATTCAAAGATTTATTTGTTCAACATAGGTATGTAGGTACAAGGTATTACATTAGCTTTCGTATCACTATGTGATGCCTGTCGGCGTACAAATATATTGGTCAAAACAAGTATTGTGTTGACATAAAAAAAGTAAAAAAGTAAGTAAAGTTGAGTTAAAGTAATAGATAGTAATTTTAATACATGTCATGAAATATAAATTGATTCATTAAATTAAATTAAATTAAATAGGTCAAAAGAGATAAAACAATAAGAAAGAGTGTAGGATATGTCAATATTTATCAAATACATCAGTCAAAAATTCTGTTACCGTATAATATGCTTTTTCCGTAAGAAATAACTTCAAACTCCTGTTAAAATCTACTTCATTTCCATTGTTTGCAAGGATGTGCTGTGGAAGCTTATTGTATATTTTGTGCGACATCCCTAGTATGCTGTTCTGTAGTAGTGCTGTGTTACTTGACTGCGATTTTAATTTGTTCTGGAGACGCATACTTTTAAATTTTTTGATGATAGGCAATAAGTATTTTCACTACATAGTATAAAACAAAGTCGCTTCCCGTTGTCTGTCCCTGTGTATGCTTAGATCTTTAAAACTACGCAACGGATTTTGATGCGGTTTTGTTTTATAGATAAAGTGATTGAAGAGGAAGGTTTATATGTATAATATAGTACCCGTGCAAAGCCGGGGCGGGTCGCTAGGTGGTAGATAAGGTTAACGTCCCATTGCCTGACACTCGCCTAATACATGACACTTTCAATCTTACGTCAAAACAACAGAGGTGGACAATAGGTGTCAACTAGTAGGCATTAAGGTGTCGAGCATTGGAACATTTACCTTAACCTCTGTATTGCTCGAAATGTAATGTTGATCGAAGCAATGACGGACTTTAATTATGAAGTGTACAGATACAGTGCGAAAAATGTTTCTTATAAAACTCTCTTCTCTTCTCTTTGAAATGTTTTTTTCACTGTACCTGTAGATTGTCAAGTTGGGGTATAGCTCGGTGAGTTTTACATTTTGACTGCAATAAGACAGCATCGCTAAATATATAATAAGCCATGCAAAGCTGAAGCACTATATGTATATTGATTTTAACTTGCATGATTTTCACCTTGCTTGCGATGATGCAACACACCCGAAACGTTGTGCGACCTCAAACACACCAAGCCATGCAATCGAGCTGTATCGGTGCTGCTTACCGATACCGGCGAACGGCGTGATGGCCTTACCGAGCGCGGGCGCTATACCCATCTCATTATTCAGTGCGACAGCGCTAAGCGTCAGAAAGAGATATGCATATAACAACGCTACAGTGACCATAAGCCATGCAAGCAGCTTGTCTCGGCGCTGCTTACCAATACCAGCAAACGGCGTGACGACCTTACCGAGCGGGGCCGGCTGCCGGCGCGGCCGCCCGGCGTTCAGCACCGTCGCCACCGCCGACCGCTTCGCTGATGGGCCGCTACAAAAAAACAAGCGTAATTATTATATATTTAAGCTGACTGTAGCCTCCAAAGTCGTCTATCGTCTGTTTCTTTAGGCGTTTAAAAGAAGGTAAACGCACACGCACGCGCACACACACACACACACACAGCCGTGCCGGTCGCAATATTGTAGCGACCGACCTGTAGGAATAGGAATAGGAATAGGAATAGGAAAAGGACTCGTCTGAAAATCAGCGCTGGGTAATACCTAATTATCCAGCAAATGGCTGAGACGGGTACCCATTGCCCTTTTGGTTTTTTTATTATTATTATTATTTTGTGTTCATTATGTTTTTTATTAAGTTATGTTAAGTCTTCCATCATTATTATTACTTTTAATGTAAAACTCAAAAGTGACAATAAATATTAGACGACAATCTTCCACAAATCGAACTATACAGGATGTCCCTAAAACCAACGCCAAAATGAAGAGGGGTGATAGAACAGCTTATGAGATTCAAATTTAAGCAAATTTTACCTTATCAAAAATGTCATCCTTTTCAAGATATCGGCATTTTTATAAAACTCATGATTTCTTATGCCCTGAAAGTGTTTCGGGGGCTACAACTGCAAATTTCAGAATCTTGTAATCTTATTTTTACATAATGTTACGAAAAAACTAGGCTATCGAATGTAATCAAATATTTATTACATGCCATGATGCTGCGGCGGTAAAAAATATATAGGTAATCCCATACTAAGTAAAGACCAATAAATTAATGCTGTTAACAAAAATTATAAATTTCTAATTAAAGGAACAAATTAAAATATATAATGCTCAGTTCTGTTTCTATATAACGTTCTGTTTTTCTGAATAAAACTGAATAAGGAATTACTTCATAATTCAAAATCGTTGTCACCCTTACGGTAGTTAGTAGCAGTAGTTTGACGTATGTGTGTTTGACGTATAATCTACTTAACTTCAAGAAATGTAGGGTGACCAAACATTCAGTGGACATTTAGTTACCATTAAATTTAATTAACTAAACCGTGATTTCATTGCATGAGACCTCATCCATTGAAATCCGTTTTGGATGTTTATCAATATTTTGACTACTTTAAAGATCATCGTGTATATACTTAAATACATAGAACGGATCCAAGACACGGAAACAAATATTCATGCGCATCACATAAATATTTGCCCTTACCGGGATTCGAAGCCAGGACCTTTAGCTTCGTAGGCAACGTCTGTACTCACTAACACACTAGGCTAACCAGGTCGTCAAAACAAATTAAACTACGTGACTTGGCCAATCAGACCAGTGTTTCATTAAATTATGCAATATGGGATTGGCTGCGCGGACAAGTCACGTGGTTTTGTTTGTTTACATTCTTTGAATGCTTAATAATTAAAATGACAAAAAAAAAATTGTGTATAAGGGCAACATTACAATATAAAATCACGACCCTGTGTCCTGAGCTAGGAAACCCTGTGTTGAAGAAACAGACTATAGTACCTAGCCATCACACAAACCCACACAAACCTTAGTGAGCTTACTTCATAGTAAGCTACAAATCAAACTAGACTCATGCCTAGATCGCCTAGTCTGATTTGTATCTGCCCCGCCAAGACGAGCCAAGCGAAGCGCAACGCTAGGGCACTAACTACCTTTTCTCGATATGATTGTCCTCTAACCTGACTGTTGTAGAAACGCTTTTAATGGTATGTTTACCTACAAAGTACCGTGGGTGTTACACGCTGTCGTAAGGTTAAAATCCTTTTAAATACGCTAAAATACTGTAACTTTAAGTCTATTTATAACATCAGCACGCCTACCGCCTACACATATCCGTCTCTAATAACGTCTCTCTTCGTCTCGTATGTAATATACATAAGTAAATGTCATATCGGCACCTAATAACAGACCCCCTGCCTGCCTAAATTGGATATTCGTTACCTTTAATATCAGTTTTATGTAGTTGATTATCTTTGTCACGATCTTACGTTGGTGTTGACGGTAGAATATTCGGGGCCCATTAAAGGTAACTGGAAAATTATGAGATTATTCAGACTAGCTATTCGACACACGTAAAAAGAGCTCTGGCGTCCATAGGTACATGATCATTCGATACATGATGTTGATGATACATATTATCATTCGACAGAACGAGACGGACGCTCTATCGTGTCACTTATCGTGTGTTAAGCCCGACCATGATACGAGGTCTGTACTAACTGCCCAAACTAAGAAAAATGAACTAAAACACACAACAAACATTACTAACAACATAATTAAGAATTTACTCGGCAAACAAGCCCTTCGATAAAAATAAACCAAACTGAATAGATGTGGGGTTTTAGCGGTTATTTATAATAAGGGGCTATACGCGAATGACCTTCGATCTGAATCCTTTAGTTTTCTAATGTTTTTTTTAGCTTATTATATTAACAACAACGGCTTGAAGCAATATAGTATCCCATATTTACTTCAAAGTTCATTGTTTTCGAGATATTTGGCATCAAAGTTGAACAATTTTAGACCGAAAAACTGGTATTCTGGCCATAACTTCTGTGTTAATTAGTAAGATTATAAAAACGCATATCAAATTTATAGGTAAGTTCAGTATGTATGAGTAGGTATGAGTTTCGGGTGTATAAAAGTTTTAATTAAGATGAAGTGTCGGGTTTTGTATTTTTACAGACCTCTCTTTAAAAATGGATAACTAATTCTGTATTAACATTTTTCAAGTTATTCCATATCAAAAATGTTAAACAGGAATCGAACTTGCCCATATCTGCACCTGGAAAGCTAGCTTCAATAAACCGAGGACGAGTGTCAAAATGAAAACTACTAAATTTCGTTGATTTTTGACGGGAGCCCCTTAAGGTTAAATTAGTTTCCATAATGACATTGAAAGGGTTAGTAGTTGCCAAGTCACTTATTTTTGTAAAAAAAAAGGATGCAGCATAGCGCTTGTGAACTAAAGGCGTGTCCGCTGCGACATGTTTTCGTGTTTTTTTAACCGACTTCAAAAAAAAGGAGGAGGTTCTCAATTCAGCTGTATATATATTTTTTTTTGATTGTTTTTATCTTTTTTATTTCAATATTTGTTACCTCAGAACTCCGTCATTGATGAGTCGATTCGTAAAATTTTTTTTTGGTAAATGTATATGCTTCCAGGTGGGTCCCTTTTTTTTTCAAAAATTCAGTTGGATGATGGGATCCATGAGGAATTGAGGGAACTCCTCAATTATATTAGGCCCGCGTGTAGTGAATTTGGTATTTTTTATTATATTAACTCGTGTATTTACACCCGGAAATAATACATTTGGAGGAGTGGAATTGATGATGAAGACGACAGATGACTTATGGAATTCCTCAATTATGTACTTAAAAGTATAAAAGTATATCACAGATTCTGATAAGATTCCGTTGAAATAGCAACTAATGAAGTGCCAAAGGTGATCCTTGTGGAAGCGACGGAAGTCCTCAAATATTATCAGCCCATACAGCGATTCGGTTTTTTCTTTAATAAACAACGCATTTGCTCTCGGAAATCAGTTCATGTGGTACTTAAATTGGAAAAGAAATGTGGAAATGTTCTCGTACTAAATTGAAGTCGGTTAAAAAAATATTTTTAAAGTACATTATAAATATCAAACATGTTTTTTTAACAGTATTTGTTAGTGACACTGACGGATAACATGTTTAAAAACCACGAAAACATTGGCGAAGCGGACTCGGAAGTCTTCAGGTAAAATGTCAAGCTCAAAATAATCTGCTGTTCATACCTTAAGTCTACATTGTATCTGGGAGGGTATTCGCCTTTTTTCAGATGCCAGAGCAGGTCAAGTCGGTCCTCGATGGAGGGCTTCTGGTCCACGGGGAGTCGGAGGGGGTCCAGATTCTGGACTTCCGCGGAGATCAGGCCTGCTGGAGAGGTAAAGGTAAGTGAATAGAACTGTGCTATCATTCAACTGGGTAAATGGGTGAATCAACTTTTTTATGTCCATCAAATGTTCATCTTATGCCCCTTTTTCATGAACCATCTTCTAAGCATGGAGAAAAAGTTTATATGTTGTAACAATTTTTCTAAGAACTCTGTCATAAGAATTGTCTATTGGCAAGATAGAATAACGTTTTATTTCAACTCTTATTATCTTCCAAATCTATCATGGTAGCAGACCGTGGTTGATAACCGATAGAGTCCGAAAATATAAACGCAGTTAGAACAAGAAAATTCGGCCGGCGTAAATTTGTGTTCAGTTATAAATACGATTTGAACTTGACGTATAAATTTTCTGGAACGGTGTAATCTGTCTTAAGTTTATCGAAATATTTTTACCACCCGAAAATGTCTTCAAGCCACAACAGTTTTCATATTGATCGCCTTGTGGGAAGAGAAAGCTATGCGAGTTGGAAATTTGCCATGCAAGCATTTTTTGAGCTTGAAGAATTGTGGGATTGCGTCATCGGTAAAAATACTGACACGAAGAAGGAAACAAAAGCTGAGTCAAATCTCATATTACTATTAGACCCGATCAACTATGTACATGTGCAGAGCGCAACTACATGCAAGGAAGTATGGGATAATTTGGAGCAGGCATTTGATGACAGCGGATTATACAGAAGAGTTGCTTTATTGAGAGACCTCATAACAACTACTTTGGATTCCTGTAGAAGTGTGGATGACTATGTAAATAAAATAATGTCCACTGCTCACAAACTCCGAAACATTAAGTTCAATATCGACGATGAATGGCTTGGAACGCTGATGTTGGCCGGCTTACCTGAAGATTATAAGCCGGTGATCATGATGTACCAAGAGAAATACATCAACCTGATGTTGGAACGGTTTGGTATGTCTGATTGCAAACCAGTTCGCACTCCGATAGAAGTTAATGCTAAATTTGAAAAGAATTCTGAAGACACAGATAATACCTTTCCATACAGGGAAGCGGTTGGATGTCTTATTTATCTGGCACATGTTACGCGACCGGCTTTGCGGTGAATAAGTTAAGTCAGTACTGCAATTGTCCAGGAAATCAACATTGGCTTGGAGTAAAAAGGTTCATGAGATACCTTCAAGGAACAAAGGACTCGAAAGAAATTATTGGTTAATGCTATGCAGACTGGGCCAGTGATCCGTTGGATAGAAGATCGTGCACAGGTTACGTTTTTCTGGTATCAGCGTAATTCGTCCCATTCGTTTTTCGTTCATTTCTTATGTCCGTCTCATTCTGTGTTCGTCACTCATTCTTTATTCGTGTCGATCGCTATACGTCCCTATCGTATTAAGTCCAATTATGTAACCTGTTTCTTTCTTAATAAGTCTTTTTCGTTTTTCGTCACGGTCTTCCTATGACTCATTCTTAATTATTTTCTTTCGATTTTGGTTTCATTCACTTATTCGTCTCATTTTTTTTCATGCATTCGTTATTGGTCACATTCGTGATTAGTCTCATTCATTTTCAGTCTAATTCTAAGTTCGTTACATTCGTTTTGCGTCTCGGTCGCTATTTGTAACTATCTTTTTCCGTCAATCTTAATAATTTTTTTAATTATATCTTATTGACCTAGTGATCGTCATAATTTCATGTAATTTCATAGTAGTTTGACATTTAAAATAACACTTGGAATTCTGAAGACAGTTCATTTGCTTGAAAATGCTAACGAGGTCTGACTCTAGTTACACAATCTGCGTCCTTAAAAAACATTGGTCATCATTCCTCAAGCCTCAAGAAGAAGCCTGAAGCCTCAAGATTACTATATGTCCCCTAAACTTCAATTTGTTTATCAATTCCGATCCGGAGGAGATATGAATAGCAACTAAGACCTACGTAGTACCGGACGATTAGCGAACGTGCCCAAAAAAGAACGGAACGAGTTACCACTAAAGACAAAAAAAGAGTGAGACGAATAACGAAAGTGACTAAAGATAAAGTGCGAATGATACCAAAAACGAGTAACAAAAATATGAAAAAGATCATGCTCATAGGGCTTATTAAATTCTTTCAGCGAAAATTGTTTTGAACAAGATCGGTTCAAAGGTTTTTGAGGTATTCATCATCATTGACATGAATCACTGATCTCGCTGCAGAAAAGCCTCAAGATTACTATTCGTATTTTTTTGAAACCGTATTATTATTTATTATAAACAGACGCATTATACTGTTTCAAAAACTCTGTTCGCTTAACTTCGCTGAACCTACGGCGCCTTAAACAAAAGAAAGGAATTTCCGCCGACACCGTTCACTTATGTTATGTCGCTCACGTTCATAATGTGTTTATTAGCACTAACAAGTGATAATAATCCCGGTCAAGTGCGAGCGTGGGCGATCAACGAGGATAATTGAAGCACGCAAGGTTCAATGACAACTTAAACGGACGGAAAATGGGTCGTTTCTGTGGGAAGCTAGTCTAAATTGACAGATGTACAGTCAGCATCATATAGTTAGTAGCAGCTATAGTAGCCAAATATATCACAACACGTCTTTATTACTATGAGAGCAAGGATGTGTTACGATATAATTAGCTACTTTTGGCTAGTAATTCGTCAAGGCAGTTTTATGGTCCAGTTTTCGGTCCCTTCCTCCAAAATGTAACTAGGTAAATCACATATCTACATCGTTATTCATGTGCAGGCCCCGTATCATGGTCGGCCTTATCACGTGATAAGTGACAAGATAGGAGCGTCGTCTCGTTCCATGGAACGGTGTCAGCCAGTGACGGACGCTCTATCTTGTCACTTATCGCGTGATAAGGCCGACCATGATACGGGGTCAGTACGTATGTCGAAGTATGTATCTCTGTTTCGGTTTTATTGATATTAATGTAGCAGTCGCTGCGAGTGAAAATTTACAATGGGCAACCGGGAACAAAACATTTTTTAAAGAGTTAAGAGTATAGGCTTGCCTAAAAATATTTATATCGCCCCCCAACTTGGCTCAGTTCGGGTTGCACAGGGCGGTTCCACAACACTTCGGGTGCTCAAATACCGCGAGCCACTGCTTCGTTGCTCTGGATATTAGCTAATATTTACCGTGACGCCGAGTGTGTAGCTCCATAGTGAACCATAGTGGACGTACCTTGGGAAGGCGGCTGCTCGACGGTCGGCGGGTCGTAGAGTTCAGCGCGTTCGTCAGGCGACAGCGACGCCATGCCCTGCACGTTGCCGCTCAGCAATTTGAAGAAGGTGCCCATGTCGTTCAGGATTCCTGGGGACAGGTTAGCAGTTAGTGTCAGTGCCTGGGGCGCCGAGTAAAAAAAGTTTAGTTGAGCTGATTTCTATTGTTGAGTCTAAGTTTAGTAACATAATACATCGGCTAGGGCTTCCACCCTGCGACCATGATTTTATTTGTGTGCGTCTTTCAAAGTGTTTTTTTTTAATTCGGAAATGTTGGCTGCAGTTTAGTTAATTAGGTAAGTATGTCATATTAGTGGCCAAAAAATCGGAATCCTTCCTCCTCAAAAGGTTTTAGCTGAA
Source organism: Epinotia ramella (assembly GCA_947578815.1). Lineage (NCBI taxonomy): Eukaryota > Metazoa > Arthropoda > Insecta > Lepidoptera > Tortricidae > Epinotia > Epinotia ramella. The sequence continues at coordinate 2,282,409 of OX388214.1, read as the reverse complement.
ACACTAATTGACAACACTTGCCCAAAAAAAACTTTTTTTAAGAGTCCTAGCTCGTTATTTAACTTGAACCGGAATCAGTCCTTTCCTTAAACCTTCTTTGTGTAGTTTGCAAGAGGGTCCTTCAAACCCAGTCAAATTAGAACAACAATTTTACCCTCCGCTGATCACGCTTATTTTCAGCGGGCTGAGACAATAAGAGGAAACTGGGGTATCGGTTAAAACACGGCCAATAACCGTTTCACAGAAATAGCACATGCAACAGGTAGCCAAAAGAAAATTCAGGGCTGTCCCATGGTTCAATAATTGCCTGGCTTTTATTTGTTCAAATAATGCCGCCATCTCAGATCGATACACAGAGCATGACGAACAACCCAATGAAGCCGGTTTTCAACCAAGCCAACTAAGTTTAATACACGCAAACGCACGCTAAACTAATTAAAATGCACAAACCTCGAAATAGGTGATCTTGACAGCATTGTGACACGTGCACAAGAGTTTTGTGCATCTTTGTTTGTATATGTGTGCGTGAGCAGGTGCGAAACTTATTTGGCTTGGTTGAAAACCGGCTTCACTAGGTTGTTCGTAGTAGAGATGCGCGCCGGTCGGACAAAACCGGGCGGCGGCGCGCTACGAAAAAAGCCTCGGCGGCAGCGTGAGATTTTTCAACATTTTAAATATCGCTTTCGTGGGGTTAAATAATAATGAAAAACTGCTCTTAAATAAAAGAACAATAAGTAATTAAACATTTAATGAAACACTTATGATTCTTTCTTACACAAAATATTATCTTTGCAACTTTTGTAATTGTCATGCACAAATATAATTTTGTTGACCCTCAACGGGCTCACTACATCTTTTGGCCATTAAAAGCAATCCAGCAACCGAAAACACACTTTCACTGGGTGTACTAGTTGCTGAAATGCATAATAACGCCCGTGCCATGGATGACAAACGAGGGTAGGCAGTTTTTCTTGCGTTCCAGTACCTATGCTAAAATGTTTCCATCTTCAAGTTCTGCTGGATCAGCAATTGCAAGGTATTTCCGCGAGAGTTGAGTTAGTATTGAAGGTTTACTTGTACTTGGGCTCTCGTCTGCCTGATGGTTTAGCAAAGGTTGATCATACAGCTCATACTGAGAATTTATTTCCTTTGCATATTCTGCCAAGAAACTGGCTGGAGTTATTTCATTGACAGTCAGGTAGAGGTCAACTTCTTGAAGCCTCATAAACCTACAGTCTAATAATGCGGCGGCAACAACGGCTGGCTGGGAAGCGTGTGCCAAATTTAATCATCATATTTCTTTTTAAAGATATCATTATAAGTCTCGTCGTCGTCAATTGAATCTCTTTTATTTCAAGTTTAAAGACGAGAGCAAGATTAATTGTTCTTGATTTTGATGCTGATAAAATTTCAACAGTTCGACGGAACTGGCTCAGAAAGTTGCATAAATCCTCTAACAAATTCCATTCCGCTGGGGTAATTTTGAGATCGTTTTGCCCAATCCTAGTCCCACGTAAAATGTTATTTATTGGGTTCCTATTACAAAAATGCGCCATACTTCGGAGCATTTCTATCACACTTTGCCATCGCGTTGGAGTCGTGGATTTAACTGTAGGTATATTCCGGATCGCACGGCGCGAAATTTAAACTAGCGGCGGCGGCGGCGGCGCGCTGTCTCCTAATAGCGGCGGCGCGCATGTCTAGTTCGTAGTGCTGTGTCTATCTTTTTTCTTGGTCTGAGTTGAATAACACCGGCTAGAACGGCGAACGATCGACGAGAAAATCTGAGTAATTTACGCAATGCGAGTGAGAGTGAGACAGGGGTCGCGGAGAAACGCGCGACGCGACATGGGGGTGATGTAGGGGATGAAAGCTTGTATAGTAGGCTTTTAACGAGTTATAGGGAGCTAAACTAAAAAGAGCTATGAGGCTTCCTATTTCACTGGAATAGGTTGCATAGGGCATCCAACTGACGACTCACGAATTGTAATATAATACCTATTAACATATTATTACTAACGAATTATGGAAACACTTTCGAAGAGCGATTTCTTCTAGGCAGATTCTGGGTAGCCGAGAAATTGCGACTAACACTCAATAGGGTATTTGACCACAGTGAAAATAAATTGCCTTTTCATTAGCATCAGATAAAACATAGTAAAATACTCGGAAAGTATCAATCTTTAATTTATGTTTGTTTATTTAAAGATTTATAAATCAATAAAAACTAGCAATAAGGACGTTGTTTGATTACGAAGTCACAAGCAAATCCTTAGAAATTCCCTTCTAACGGAGCGTTTTTGACGTTTCTTAAAAAGAAGCTGACTTGATTTTAGTCTAGTATACATTACAAGTTAATATGTAGATCATCTTTCTAAGTTCCTTCTTATTAAACAAACATAGTAATTTCCTGCTACCCAATGGTTGTCTGGAAGAGATCGCTCTAAAGCGATAAGACCGCCTGTTGTTACCTGTATTTATTGACTATACTTTTGTAACATGTTTTTCTTATGTTGTGGTGCAATAAAGAATATATTATTATTATTATCTTTATTAAATTTTCTTCTAAAGCTAGGTTTTTACAATAATTATATAAAACGTAAAATATAAAACTATACATACAAGACATAAAATCATTATAAAAACCTAACCTAGGGTACGGCCGGCAGCGAGGCGGGGCCTAAGCTGCCGGTGGTCAGGGCGACAGAGACAGGAACCTCCTGACTATCCGCGCAGTATCCAGGAGTACCGCCTTCTGTATCTGACCCTTAATCCAGCCATCTAGCGAGAGTCTCTTGAGGTGATGGTCGAGACTCTTCGCTATTAAACATATAGTTAATAAACATGAATATATATGTTTTTTCATGGCATATACGCTAATAAAGTTTTTATCTATCTATCTATCTATGAATATGTCCAGATTTTTTTTAATCCGCCGGCATTTTAAATGGTTAAAACCTCGAGTGATAACCCTGAACTCAATCCCCTAAATCAAATGTAAACAATTACTACCTTTACCTCGACTTTGCTTTACCCTTTTAGGGTTTTCATTTTAGACATGCAGTGTAGGGAAAATTCTTTTTACAGTTAATAAAAGAACATGTTGTACTGTTTAGGTATTATCGATCGGTGGTCATCGGTGGTTCTCAATTCGGTTGTAGTTTTTTTACGTTTCTTGGTTGTAAGTATGTCTTTTGTAAAGAAGTGTGTAGATCATTATGATCTCTTGGCGTCGCTATTACTGCTACTGAGTGTACTTAACGATTAGGGTGGAATTCCGGCGTATGGTATCTATGACCTTGATTCTAGAATGGCATATGTAGGTACTATTAAATCCACGTCATATTCGAGACTCCAAGTCGAGTTTGACTGTCAAACGAAAGTTGGCCTTTCTAAGTGTACATTTTAAGTTGGTTGACTATAACTCGGTAACTAGTTATGCCTACTTAACCGTGATAGTTTCCCTTTTAAATTCATTATATTGTACTACTGCCACGATTTTTTTCACATCCCCAGTAGAAGCCATTTAGCCGGCAGGGGAGGGGGGGGGGGGGGGCGGACACATGACTCGAACAAAAATTTGGGCTTTAAAGCCCAATATCTCGCAAAAGAATACCTAACTAATTTGAAAATACTAATGATTTTTTCAAGATTTTAATATTCTGTTTTGTCGGCGTGATTGATTTATATATCCATGCCGAATTACAGTGTTCTAGTAGTAATGGTTACTGAGCTAAGCCGAAGACGGACGGACAGACGGACATGGCGAAACTATTAAGGGTTCCTTGTTGACTACGGAACCCTAAAAACCACCTACAAAGAAGCTATTGTAAAAACTTATTTCCGATTCGCACCGCCGCCGCCATGGGAGTTCCAGTGTTTCAATGAGACAAGGATAAGGTAGCCTCCCTGGAGATTCCCCGAATGAGACTACCGTTGAGGAAATCCATACTAATATTATAAATGCGAAAGTGTGTGTGTTTGTTTGTTTTTCACGGCAAAACGGAGCAACGAATTTACGTGATTTTTTAAGTGGAGATAGTTGAAGGGATGGAGAGTCACATAGGCTACTTTTTGTCTCTTTCTAACCCCCCACTTCCCTAAAATGGGGGCTGAAAGTTTGTATGGAGCTACGATATAAACAAGTTCCACGCGGACGGAGTCGCGGGCAGAAGCTAGTAGGTAATAAAGATTATCCCATTTTATGTTTTCTGCCAGCACGGCGCAATGCGAATCGCGTCACCCACGAAAAACGTTCGAACTAAAATCCATACTAGTATTATAAAAGCGAAAGTGTGTCTGTCCGTCTGTCTGTATGTAACCTCTTCACGCTTAAACCGCTGAACCGATTTAGTATAAAGGTAGTTTGAGTCCCGAGGAAGGACATAGGATAGTTTTTTATTCCGGAAATCCCGGAGATCCCAGAGATACGATATAAACGAGTTCCACGCGGGCGGAATCGCGGGCAGAAGCTAGTTGTAAAAAAAATATTCGCGCGCACCACACAAATAAATGCCCTTCCCGGGATTTGAACCTGGCTGCGCCCCCCACGCCCAACCTAGTCCGTCGTCGGCTTAACCCATTCGAGGCCACGCATCGCTACGTGTGCTACGCCGCGTAGAGGCATATGTGAGTAATTTGCCATGAAGGGAAGTAATAAGGCATAGTAAGTCATTGGGGTGACCCAAATGAAAATGAGGCAGAAGCACGAGTAATAAAAACCCAAAGATTATCCCATTTTTATGCGCTCCAGCAATGGCTTTAACCCGTGGGACGCCCGCAATCCCCTGGTTCGCGAAACTTTCGCATTATAACCTAGCTGTACGTACATATAAAGTCGAATATCAACTGAATACATGAACTACTTTACTCACGTCAGGAAGAGATATGCATATAACAACGCTACAGTGACCAACAAGCCATGCAAGCAGTTTGTCTCTGCGCTGCTTACCGATACCGGCAAACGGCGTGACGACCTTACCGATGCCGGCAAACGGCGTGACGACCTTACCGAGCGGGGCCGGCTGCCGGCGCGGCCGCCCGGCGTTCAGCGCCGTCGCCGCCGACGGCGTCAAACCTAAATCATATTGGTGTCGTCTAATTCTAGTAGACACTATTGCAATCTAAGCTGTCATGCAAATCTTTCAGTAAAGTTATGAGACAGATGCATTGGTGTTACAAAATGAAACTATGTTACGGGATCTCACTGATGATAGGCAATAAGTATTTTCACTACATAGTATAAAACAAAGTCGCTTCCCGTTGTCTGTCCCTGTGTATGCTTAGATCTTTAAAACTACGCTACGGATTTTGATGCGGTTTTGTTTTATAGATAAAGTGATTGAAGAGGAAGGTTTATATGTATAATATAGTACCCGTGCAAAGCCGGGGCGGGTCGCTAGGTGGTAGATAAGGTTAACGTCCCATTGCCTGACACTCGCCTAATACATGACACTTTCAATCTTACGTCAAAACAACAGAGGTGGACAATAGGTGTCAACTAGTAGGCATTAAGGTGTCGAGCATTGGGACATTTACCTTAACCTCTGTATTGCTCGAAATGTAATGTTGATCGAAGCAATGACGGACTTTAATTATGAAGTGTACAGATACAGTGCGAAAAATGTTTCTTAAAAAACTCTCTTCTCTTCTCTTTGAAATGTTTTTTTCACTGTACCTGTAGATTGTCAAGTTGGGGTATAGCTCGGTGAGTTTTACATTTTGACTGCAATAAGACAGCATCGCTAAATATATAATAAGCCATGCAAAGCTGAAGCACTATATGTATATTGATTTTAACTTGCATGATTTTCACCTTGCTTGCGATGGTGCAACACACCCGACACGTTGTGCGACCTCAAACACACCAAGCCATGCAATCGAGCTGTATCGGTGATGCTTACCGATACCGGCGAACGGCGTGATGGCCTTACCGAGCGCGGGCGCTATACCAATCTCATTATTCAGTGCGATAGCGCTAAGCGTCAGAAAGAGATATGCATATAACAACGCTACAGTGATAACAAGCCATGCAAGCAGCTTGTCTCGGCGCTGCTTACCGAAACCAGCAAACGGCGTGACGACCTTACCGAGCGGGGCCGGCTGCCGGCGCGGCCGCCCGGCGTTCAGCACCGTCGCCACCGCCGACCGCTTCGTTGATGGGCCGCTACAAAAAAACAAGCGTAATTATTATATATTTAAGCTGACTGTAGCCTCGAAAGTCGTCTATCGTCTGTTTCTTTAGGCGTTTAAAAGAAGGTAAACGCACACGCACGCGCACACACACACACACACACAGCCGTGCCGGTCGCAATATTGTAGCGACCGACCTGTAGGAATAGGAATAGGAATAGGAATAGGAAAAGGACTCGTCTGAAAATCAGCGCTGGGTAATACCTAATTATCCAGCAAATGGCTGAGACTCCTTTTCAAGATATCGGCATTTTTATAAAACTCATGATTTCTTATGCTCTGAAAGTGTTTCGGGGGCTACAACTGCAAATTTCAGAATCTTGTAATCTTATTTTTGCATAATGTTACGAAAAAACTAGGCTATCGAATGTAATCAAATAATAATAATAATTTACATGCCATGATGCTGCGGCGGTAAAAAATATATAGGTAATCCCATACTAAGTAAAGACCAATAAATTAATGCTGTTAACAAAATTTATAAATTTCTAATTAAAGGAACAAATTAAAATATATAATGCTCCGAGCCGGATTAAGCTCAATAAGACTTTTGTTTTGGGTACTAGAAGGCGATATATTTCATAGATATATACACGATGATTTTTAATTCGTGATCATACTTAAATACATAGAAAGGATCCAAGACGCGGAAACAAATATTCATGCGGACATAAATATGATGACATAAATATCGGATGATGGACATAAATATTTGCCCTTACCGGGATTCGAAGCCAGGACCTTTAGCTTCGTAGGCAACGTCTGTACTCACTACACACTAGGCTAACCAGGTCGTCAAAACAAATTAAACTACGTGACTTGGCCAATCAGACCAGTTTTTCATTAAATTATGCAATATGGGATTGGCTGCGTGGACAAGTCACGTGGTTTTGTTTGTTTACATTCTTTGAATGCTTAATAATTAAAATGACAAAAAAAAAGTTTATTGTATAAGGGCAACATTACAGTATAAAATCACGACCCTGTGTCCTGAGCTAGGAAACCCTGTGTTGAAGAAACAGACTATAGTACCTAGAGCCATCACACAAACCCACACAAACCTTATTGAGCTTACTTCATAGTAAGCTACAAATCAAACTAGACTCATGCCTAGTCTGATTTGTATCTGGGGGCACGGTAGTGCCCCCGCCAAGACGAGCCAAGCGAAGCGCAACGCAAGGGCACTAACTACGTTTTCTCGATATGACTGTCCTCTAACCTGACTGTTGTAGAAACGCTTTTAATGGTATGTTTACCTACAAAGTACCGTGGGTGTTGCCCGCTGTCGTAAGGTTAAAATCCTTGTAAATACGCTAAAATACTGTAATATGAAGTCTATTTATAACATCAGCACGCCTACCGCCTACACATATCCGTCTCTATATGTAATATAGATAAGTAAATGTCATATCGGCACCTAATAACAGACCCCCTGCCTGCCTAAATTGGATATTCGTTACCTTTAATATCAGTTTTATGTAGTTGATTATCTTTGTCACGATCTTACGTTGGTGTTGACGGTAGAATATTCGGGGCCCATTAAAGGTAACTGGAAAATTATGAGATTATTCAGACTAGCTATTCGACACACGTAAAAAGAGCTCTGGCGTCCATACATGATCATTCGATACATGATGTTGATGATACATATTATCATTCGACAGAACGAGACGGACGCTCTATCGTGTCACTTATCGTGTGTTAAGCCCGACCATGATACGAGGTCTGTACTAACTGCCCAAACTAAGAAAAATGAACTAAAACACACAACAAACATTACTAACAACATAATTAAGAATTAACTCGGCAAACAAGCCCTTCGATAAAAATAAACCAAACTGAATAGATGTGGGGTTTTAGCGGTTATTTATAATAAGGGGCTATACGCGAATGACCTTCGATCTGAATCCTTTAGTTTTCTAATGTTTTTTGTAGCTTATTATATTAACAACAATGGCTTGAAGCAATATAGTATCCCATATTTACTTCAAAGTTCATTGTTTTCGAGATATTTGGCATCAAAGTTGAACAATTTTAGACCGAAAAACTGGTATTCTGGCCATAACTTCTGTGTTAATTAGTAAGATTATAAAGACGCATATCAAATTTATAGGTAAGTTCAGTATGTATGAGTAGGTATGAGTTTCGGGTGTATAAAAGTTTTAATTAAGATGAAGTGTCGGGTTTTGTATTTTCACAGACCTCTCTTTAAAAATGGATAACTAATTCTGTATTAACATTTTTCAAGTTATTCAATATCAAAAATGTTAAACAGGAATCGAACTTGCCCATATCTGCACCTGGAAAGCTAGCTTCAATAAACCGAGGACGAGTGTCAAAATGAAAACTACTAAATTTCGGACGGGAGACGGGAGCCCCTTAAGGTTAAATTAGTTTCCATAATGACATTGAAAGGGTTAGTAGTTGCCAAGTCACTTATTTTTGTAAAAAAAGCATAGCACTTGTGAAGTAAAGGCGTGTCCGCTGCGACATGTTTTCGTGTTTTTTTAACCGACTTCAAAAAAAGGAGGAGGTTCTCAATTCGGCTGTATTTTTGTTTATTTTTTTTGATTATTTTTATCATTTTTTTTCAATTTTTGTTACCTCAGAACTCCGTCATTGATGAGTCGATTCGTAAATTATTTTTTGTTGGTAAAAGTATATGCTTCCAGGTGGGTCCCTTTTTTTTCAATAATTCAGTTGGATGATGGGATCCATGAGGAATTGAGGGAACTCCTCAATTATATTAGGCCCGCGTGTAGTGAATTTGGTATTTTTTATTATATTAACTCGTGTATTTACACCCGGAAATAATACATTTGGAGGAGTGGAATTGATGATGAAGACCACAGATGACTTATGGAATTCCTCGATTATGTACTTAATAGCACAGAAGTATATCACAGATTCTGATAAGATTCCGTTGAAATAGCAACTAATGAAGTGCCAAAGGTGATCCTTGTGGAAGCGACGGAAGTCCTCAAATATTATCAGCCCATACAGCGATTCGGTTTTTTTCTCTAATAAACAACGCATTTGCTCTCGGAAATCAGTTCATGTGGTACTTAAAAAATTGGAAAAGAAATGTGGAAATGTTCTCGTACTAAATTGAAGTCGGTTAAAAAATTGTTTTTAAAGTACATTATAAACATCAAACATGTTTTTCTAACAGTAGGTATTTGTTACTGACACTGACGGATAACATGTTTAAAAACCACGAAAACATTGGCGAAGCGGACTCGGAAGTCTTCAGGTAAAATGTCAAGCTCAAAATAATCTGCTGTTCATACCTTAAGTCTACATTGTATCTGGGAGGGTATTCGCCTTTCTTCAGATGCCAGAGCAGGTCAAGTCGGTCCTCGATGGGGGGCCCCTGGTCCAAGCGATTGTGGCCCCCGATCAGGGGTCGTTCCACGGGGAGTCGGAGGAGGTCCAGATTCTGGACTTCCGCGGAGATTAGGCCTGCTGGAGAGGTAAAGGTAAGTGAATAGAACTGTGTTATCGTTCAACTGGGTAAATGGGTGAATCAACTTTTTTATGTCCATCAAATGTTCTTCTTATGCCCCTTTTTCATGAACCACCTTCTTAAGCATGGAGAAAAAGTTTATATGTTGTAACAATTTTTCTAAGAACTCTGTCATAAGTATTGTCTATTGGCAAGATAGAATAACAACCTGCAGAAATGGTTTGAACCTAATTCAAAAGCAGTGTCTAAATAATTATTGATTCATACTTTTACGATTTTTCACACCTTATTTTCAGTCTCGCTGACATATCAGATGACCTCAAAGAGCAATATAAATATAATACGATATTTTGAAATGTGGTGCTGGAAGAGGTTAGAGAGGATCAGTTGGACGGAAAAGAGAATTTATAAGGAGGTTCTGCAAATATGTAGTCAAAGATAGCGTTGAAAACAGGAGAGGACAAAATGATAAGGCATATAATGACGTCACGATGCGGCAAAATAGAAGGGAAAAGGAAAAGAGAAAGGCCGAGGATGTCTTACATGACTCTTTGCAGGCCAACAACCATTACTATTCAATATTATAAAAAAAAACTGTTTATTCCTTTTTGTGTATTTTTATGTTTGTATTTTAGTTGTTTGTTTTGTTGTTATATATTTCCTTTTAATTTTTTTTTCGTTACTCTCCGTGCTCTCACAATGGACCCTGCGGAAGACCAGCGCTGGCTGAACAGCTAGCAACATGCTGAGCTGGGTCCATTTCGTGGCAAAGCAAAATGTGCTTTTTATTTTATTTCTTTTATTATGTGTTGTTTTTGTCACGATGTTTTGATTCGATTTTAATTGAAACAATCAGGCACTTTCCTTCATTTGTATGGTTTGCACGATCGTTTACGTTTCGTGAACCTTAGAGAGAAAAAATGTGCTTTGAAGGTCAAAAGTACGTATAAAGTTGAGGTTGTTGGAAAGTTTATTGCAAACTATGAGTATTGCGGGGGGAGAGCCAGTGTTGCCGAACAGTAAGCCACGCGACTTTCAATCTGGGGTCACGGGTTCGAACCCTGGCTCGTCGCAGGGATGTTGCAGACATTCGCATCCGCATCCGCCTAAATTGATGCGGAGTTTTTGCGGATGCGGATGTAGTCCAATTCACGACAAGAAAGGAGCCCACGCGGCGCTTACCACTCGCGTTTTAGATGTTTGCGCCATTACCTAGTAAAAAAAACTTCTTTTCGTTTCTGTGATCAAGAGCAAACGCGTTTTCTTATCCGTTCGCTACTATTGTAATTTAGTCTCAACGTGTTTGATGGTCGCGTTATAACGTTTTTTAGTGTTTGACCCAAAATCCGCGGATGTCAAAAAAGTCGCATCCGCGGCATCCCTGGCTCGTACCACCAGCTTTAATATCTACTACAACAACGCGCGCATAAATATATGAAACGACTTTATTTCTAGGGCCGTTAGGACTTGATATTTTTGGCGTGGGTAGGCTAGGCAAGGTGGACTGATGACCTGGTAAAGGTCGCGGGAGTCCGCTGGATGCGGGACGGGACCGGTCACTTTGGCACTCTTTGGGGCCTATGTCCAGCAGTGGACGTCTTTCGGCTGATAACATGATGACTTAACAGTCGCTTTCGGTGAAGGCAAAAATCGTGAGGAAACCTGTCTAATCTCAATAAGGTCTAGTTTTCCCTCTTGGGTTGGAATGTCAGATGGCAGTCGCTTTCGTAAAACTAACCGTGCCAAATCATACTCTGCTCCTGCGGACCTCTCATGTACAAAAGAAGTATCTAGATAATTTACTGGAGACAACGGGTCTTAACGGTGAACTCTAAAAAGGGGTGCCACAGTAGATTACTCGCTGGTCGAAGCGGCATACCAAGGCCCACAATAAACAATAATAATTATAATGCCAATCTTGGGAAGGAGGATGATTAAAATTTACGCCAAACTGCATTAACAGATTGTTGGCAAACAGCACTCATAAAGGCCGAGCTACACCGCTTGCGTGTGCAGCAAGGGCACCATTGCTTTGTAAATGTTGAATCCACAAGGGTCGCCGCACGGCTAGCACGCGACGGCGCGCGAGCTCTCGATTTATCTCGCACTATCCGTCTCTGTCTAGAACACTTGGAACAAGAGGTATAGTGCGATAAAAATCGAGACTATGTCGCGGCCGTCGTGTGAGGGGATACTGAGGGGATACCGCGAAACGTAAACGAACTTCGTAAGTATCCCCTCTCTGTCGCTCGAACTAGCAAGTGCGACATAGAGGGAGACACACGAGTGAGCAGAGTCGACTTGAGTACAAGCGTAGTTGCAGTTGGGTTATACTGGGTGGAACAGATCGATGGACTTTTAAGCAAATGGGATATAGATCAGGTTTAGTGCTTTACTTCTCACCTAGTAACCATATTAATATTTCTAACGGTTACCGAGATACAACTTGTTAAACTTTGGTGAAAAAAACTGTATGTTTCAACCCTATCCAGCAGATTCAATGACGTGAACATCGGATGTGAACTTTTCTTGTGACTTGTGACATGTGTCAATTTCAAATTCAAATTCAATTTCAAGAAAAACATGGCGGCAAACCACGAAGGAAACATCGGATCCGTGTTTATTTACTTTTATTAATAGTAAACTATGAGTTTTCCAGTCAACAGTGATATAAACAAATGTGTTAGTGACTAAAGTGTTTGTGACAATAACTGCAAAGCCTGTGATTGCGAAACAGCCCTAAGTTTAAAATTGAACACCCGATAACTAGGCTAGATTTCGATCGTCATAAACTGTCTATTTTAAATAAAATAAAAACATTCTAGTGAAAAATATCAGTGATTATCGTTAAAGACTCAACACAAGGAATAAATATTGCTCGAAAGTGTTATTACAAAAACAATTAACAACTCAAATCTTACATCTAAATCTAAAAATTGCCGTTAAGACTCATATTATAAACAACGGCATTGAGGAACAGAGGCCGCTAATCACCGCGCGGAACCAAGAGATACATGCACGCTAATGAGTGAACGAGACAACTATATTTCTACGTGACTATCTTAACTCTAACGATAAGCGCAGTGGCATAATCGGCGCTCCGCGGTAATCCAGTTTGCCGTAAAAATAGGCCTACATTACACATAAATAATAGTTCTACGCGAATTTTTAAGCAAAAATGAATTGCTTCGCATGTCAAGAACTTATTATCAGCCACCAAGAAGTAATAAACTGCTCATCATGCAAAGACTCGTACCATTATTCATGTCTTGGCATGACAAAAACATACTTTAAAGAAAATAAATATGACCTGGACCGCGGCTGGCAGTGTTCATCGTGCAACAATGTAACGAAACGGCAAAGAAACGACGACACGCCTGTGCGTAAACAATTTGACACAACCACAACTTCCACATTAGAGGAAACTAACATGTCAATTGACTTTCACGAACCACAACAGAACTCGCCTACACACGGAAATGAGTCATATCCAAAACAAAAACAAAATCAGCCACTCACAATTGAACAAATTGGGTCCCTATTAGACTCAAAACTGACTAGTAACAACAATACGATATTCAACAGCATAAGACACCTCATACAATCAGAAATTCACACTGCGCTCGAAAAACTTAAAAACGAATTTTTAGAAAAAAATAATATTGTAACATTACAACAGCAAGCTCTAAAAACACAACTGGAAGCCACAAACCTCTTGATTAAAGACCTTCAAAACGAAAACGAGATGGTTAAACGGGAACTAAAATACTTGAAATCCCAATACAATACAATTCAAGTAAAAAACACTGACGTTTCACGCTCTGAGAGACAATTTATACTATACGGATTAGACGAACAGTACGGCGAAACCGAAACGGACCTGTATCCACGCATCGACAGAATGTTTAAGGACCTACAAAATATTAGCATTAACGGCTTCATCGAGTCTGCAAGACGAGTGGGTAAGGGAAAGGGCGGCCGCCGTCCCGTAATTCTGGACCTTATTAGTAAGCGAATGAGAAATTTCGTCCTACAAAATGCCTACTGCTTCCATAATACGGGATATGCTGTTTCCGAAGTATTGGACCAGTCACAGCTAGAAAATAGGAAACATCTTAGAGAATGCCTAATAAATGCACGTAAACAGGGAAAATATGCAGTTATTCGTCATAATAAACTGTTCATAAATGGTAAAGAACACACTCTGACTACACTGACTACACAGCCCCAACAAGAAAGTCCACCAAACAGCACCTACATAAGCTCGAGTCCGGAAGAAGCAACGTCTGCACAGGAACACGTCCTGAATCCATCTACGTCGTCACCGTCACCCTCACCCCAAACTTTTTTTCGTAAATAACAGTCTCCATAACCGTAGCTTAATAAACTCGCTCTGTGTATTGCACCAGAATATAGCTGGAATATTATCAAAAAAAGATGAAATTGAAATTGTGCTCGAGGAGCTTAAAAGCAAATGTTACTCCCCAACAGCCCTATGTTTTTCCGAAACGTTTTTGCTGTCCGGCACTGAGACAAACCTTTGCCTTAACAATTATGAACTTGCCTCATTTTTCTCGCGTAAAACGAAAAAACGAGGAGGAGTCTCAATACTTATTAAAAAAAACACCAACTTTGAAGACTTGAAAAGCATAAAAAAGTTCGCAATTGAGAAGAAATTTGAATGCTGTGGGGTAGAACTAGTCAATAGTAATGTTATAATAGTGTGTCTGTATAGAACCCCTGACAGTGATGTATCCCAATTCCTAAATCATTTCGACGACCTCTTAAGATTCCTACGGTCAAAACGTAAAAAAAATATACTTATATGTGGAGATATGAACATTAATATTCTAACAGATAACAAACTCAGTAAAGACTACTTAAGTTTGATCCGTAATTATAATATGTACAGTCACATTGACACACCTACGCGTCAAAACAACTGCATCGATCACATTTTTAGTAATTTTAAGACAGCAAAAGGTGAAACGCATGCACTTGGTTTATCTGATCATGACACGGCCCAACTAATAACATTCCAGTGCAAAACTCAACCCCCCAGATCCGATTGGTACGTAAAAAAAAGGGACTATTGCGAAGAAAATATGGAAATATTCAAAAATTGTATCTACAAGTTATCTTTTTCCGAAATATACGATGCGGAAATACCAGATAAGTCATTTGAAATATTTCACGACTTACTAATGCTGTTCCATGATCTTTGCTTTCCACTCATTAAAGTTAAAGTAGGTTCCAAAAATAGGAAAATTAAGTGGCTAACGAAATCTTTAAAAAAATGCTGTGCTGCAAAAAGAAAGCTTTATTACAAGTATCTCAAAGACAAACATTTAGTAATAAAGACGAAATTTATTACTTACTCCAGGATTTTGAAAAAATGCATATCACAATCTCAAAAATTTTGCAACACAAGATACATTAACTCTTGCCAAAACAAATGCCGGGCAGCTTGGAATGTTATAAAAAAAACCTTCACGCGGTCATCGACCCGGGAAATTGATAAAATAACAAACAAACATAAGCTAGAGTTATCTGCACCACAAGACATTGCTGAAGAGTTCAACAGTTACTTTTTGGGTATAAACAAAAACGAACCAACAACCCACGAAGTTGCACATATTCCAAAAGGCCCCAAACCTGTGCAAAATTCAATTTTTTTATCGCCAACAAATCCCGAAGAAATCTACAAAATAATAATGTCTCTCAAAAATACACAGGCTACTGGATACGATCAGCTACCTACAAAAATATTAAAGTCCGTCGCTTTTCCTCTTTCAATCCACTTATCTCATATAATCAATTTATCATTCGAACACGGCACATTCCCTACTAGACTAAAGAAATCTGTTGTTAAACCTATATTTAAAAAAGGAGAAAAAAGTGACCCTAACAACTACAGGCCAATAACCCTAATTCCTGTTATTTCGAAAGTTTACGAAAGAGCTTTTTACACGAGACTAGATAACTTCTTAACAAAAACTAACGCTCTAAGACAAGAACAAAATGGATTTAGGAAAAAAAAATCAACGGCATTGGCTTGTTTTAAGCTAAATGATAAAATTACAGAGTTCATTGATGAAGGTATTCCGGTTGGGGTCCTGTTTCTCGACATGTCTAAGGCATTCGACACAGTCTGCCACAAGCGCCTTCTAAATAAAATAGACAAATATGGAATACGCGGACCTGCCTACTCTTGGATTGCAAGCTACCTGAATGACAGACAACAAAGTACGCAAATAAGTAAGATAACTAATAATAGACTTTCGGTGTTCAATTCGAGCTACCAAATAAACAAATACGGTGTCCCACAGGGAAGCATCCTAGGCCCCCTATTATTCCTTATCTATATAAACGACCTACCTGACTCGACAAAACATGACACTATTTTATTTGCTGATGACACTACATTATTAATTAAGGGCACACACATAGACAACTTTGAAAATGAGATAAACAAAGCATTGAGTGATGTTGTACGCTGGCTAGATTTCAACAACCTCCTAATAAATCTCAACAAAACAAAATTTATGCTGTTCAAGTCATATAAGTCTAAGATTCACCACCTTAAAGTAATGCACAACATAGATAACATTGAAGAAGTAAATAGTACTGTATTTCTCGGCTTAACATTGGACACCCATTGTAACTGGAAGGAACATATAGACACGATCTGCAAGAAACTGAATAAATTCCTTTTCGTACTTTGGCGCCTCAAACAGACAGTGTCTTTTAATACTGCTTTATTAACCTACCATAGTTACATTATGTCAATCCTAAGATATTGTATAATTATGTGGGGCAACTCTGTTGACGCTGATCGTGCCTTTGTTGCCCAAAAAAAATGCATTAGAACTCTTTGTGGAGTACATAGACGAGAATCCTGTAAGCCTTTATTCATAATACATAATCTGCTATCCTTGCCTTGTCTATACATATACGAAATAGCGATATTTGTAAAACTCCATTCGGAATTATTTACCTTTATCGAAGAAAAGGAAACAACTAGGTCACATAGACGGCACAGGCTAGCATTACCAACAAGTCACAAGCTGGTACTCAGGAAAAAAAGTGCTCATAATATGTGCGTAAATATATTTAATAAACTACCTGCCGCACTTAGAATACTCCCTGTTCATCAATTTAAAACAAAATTGCACAAAATGTTAACAGAAAAGTGTTTCTATAGTATTAAGGAATTTTTAAATTATAAATTTGACGAAGCATGTGACATAGAATAATATTGGACTGTTATTATTATTTAATTTAATTAGAATATTATCAATGTTATTTATATAAATCAATTTAATTTAGTGTAGCTAATAATGAAGCATGCGATGAAATAATGTTTAATATTTACTATTAGATCTAGTATGCAATAATTATGTGTGTTGTGTAGTAATTTAAATGTAATTTTATCCCGGTCTATAGACTGAGTGATCTAATCACTGACCTAAGTTTTCATATGCCTGACCTGGCTGAATATATTATGGGAAGAAACATGTATAGATATTTAAGACCTTATGTACCATATATTCATTATGAATAAACCATTCATTCATTCATTCATTCATTCATTCATTCATTCAAATGAAAATAATAACTATGTATAGTATTAGGGTTGTCACTAAGATAAAATATTTCGATTTTTATGTTTTTTTTTTTTCTTTTAAATCCAGCTTAACATTTATAATAGATCGTTTGTACGTCACTTATATAACACTGTCCTTTCAGCTTAGTCCAAGGAAATGTTCCTCCCTGTATGTTTTTTTTTGTACACAATGGCATCCGCTAATCTAGTTCGGAAACGGGTTATAATAGAAAAATAAAACGGGCCAAGTGCGTGTCGGACCACGCGCATTGCAGGGTTCCGTAGTTGTTTGTCTGCCTTTGACCTTTGTTACGTCGACACGCGCGCGCCTATTAATTAATTTGTACGAAAGTTCATTATTAAAGTTGGTCGACTATTACTCGTTAACTAGTTATGCCAACTTATCCGTGTCACCATTTAGCCGGCAGAAGGCAGGACACATAACTAATAAAAAAAACCGGCCAAGTGCGTGTCGGGCCACGCGCAGTGTAGGGTTCCATAGTTGCTTGTCTTAGTTACATGACGTGCGGTGCGGTTGCGTCGGCCGAATTCGTACAATTGGCCTTTCGAAGTACACATTAAGTTCGTCGACTATTTCTCGGTAACTACTTATGCCTTCTTGTCCGTGATAGTTTTCCTTTTACATTCATTATATGTACTACTACCACGATTTTTTTACATCCCCAGTAGTAGCCATTTAACCGGCAGGGGGGGGGGAACACATGACTCGAACAAAAATTAGGGCTTTAAAGCCCAATACCTCGCCAACGAATCACTGATTTGAAAAATGGTTCTAGGAAACCCATAATAGTTTTGAACGAGCTATCCAACGATACCCCACACCATGGGATTAACGAGAAAAGAAAATTACATCCCCGCTTTTAGTGTAGGGAAGGTTACCCTAAAAAAAAATTTTTTTGAAGATATTATTGTACTGTTTGGTCGGCGTGATTTTATATACCCATGCCAAATTACACTTTTCTAGTAGTAATGGTTACTGAGCTAAGCCGAAGACGGACAGACAGACAGAAGACATGGCGAAACTATAAGGGTTCCTTGTTGTCTACGGAACCCTAAAAAACATGAAAAACGTTCTACTCGCTTTATTATTTTTTAACTCGTTTCCGATCTAGATTTGGCGGTTTCCTATGTAGGTATATACAAAGTTTCATGTAATTTTGGCACGTCGTTATAAAATGATAACCAAACTATGTTTGTATGGAGAGTCAAGCCTGCTGGTGACCCTTCGTGCACGTGCACGTCCGCGCATGCGCATCCGCTGTGACATGTCTTATGGGGATTCATACTTTGCAACGCAGTGGTGCGCCGTGCAACGTTTTAACAGTAATTTCCATGTAAATTAACTACTTAAATCCTGGTGGAATGCTGTAATGGAAGTAACATATCGTGATTCTAAAAAAATCGAAACGTATAATCACGTAATACATTCGGACTAGTGCATGCTCCCGGGATTTCCCGGTACTGAAAGTACCGGGAAATCCCGGGATTTTTCTAGATACTGAGTACCGGTACTGATGGGGAAAATCCCGGTTCTTCGGTACTTTTCGGTACTGAGTTATAGCACCTTGTATTTTAAATTTTAATGATAAATTATTTAAATAAAATGACGATTTAAATGTTATGTCACTAAGAATCATAATATACCAATTTTCAAATTTCGCGCGCAGTTCCGGGCGTGCTCGCGGCCCGACTCCCAAACGCTTGGTCGGTGTTATTCGGCTAAGTTCTGTTGAGCTCGGCCCGCCCGACGCCGTAATGGCCGCCATCCAAGGTCAAATTTAGTCACACAACGCGCGCGCGATTGTTGGAAGTTCGAAATCAGTGAGATAGATGTTTTGGTTTGGTAGTGTCGTGTTTTCAAAAGCGTGGAACTGTGCAGAGTCTTATTATTGCTATTGTGATATTTGTGATGCGATTACATTTTAAGGTAAGAATAAGAACGTAAAGTATATTTATTGGAATTTACAATTGAGCCTAATTTTCTTCTTTGAGAATTTTTACCTTGTTTAATTGGCCATTCATACATTATATCTTTTGCCAAACTGATCTCATTTAAATACTAATTAGAAATAAAAAGAGACTTTATTTTCATTTAAGATTAATAAGAAAGAAGATTATTGTTTTACTTAGTTTGTATTGTATTGTACGCTAGGTTGATTGTTTCTTTTGTGATTTTTGATATTTTAAAGTATTATGCTATTCGTTTGTACATACTTACACGATGTAAGTCTTACAACTTACAACTAATTATTATATTGTAGATGATTGTTTTGTTTTGACATTCGATTTTTTTTTGTACTTAACTTAATATTAGAAATGATCTCATTTAAATGAAGACTGTTTAATTTTGAAGAAAGAATGAAGACTGTTTAATTTTGGAATTTGTTAAAATACGAGTAAAGCAATTTATGAGAACTATTGTGATTGTGACTTGTGACGTTGTTGATTCTTTATAAAAGTTATGTATGTGTAATTGAACATTTTAACGTTGTTTGTTGTGTCGTGCTCGTACTAGTATTTGATGAAGGAAGACTCCTTAATTGTGGAAGTTGTTTATTAATAAACCAATTTATAAGAACTGTAAACTGTTGTTGTTTGTACGACTCCACCCTCACTCCACACCTTTACTACTAGAATTTACAATAACGAACTATAACGAGTGAATTCAGCCAAACTTAGCAAGTTAGCGCACCAAATGTGTTATAGTTATACACGGTGAATTTGAGTAACCCGACAGATTTTAACCATAAATTCCTGATGATATTACGAGTAAATAATGTTATATGAACATAGGGCAAATACGGCAAAAAAAAAAAAAAAACTATTACCGATACTACTCTCTTGTAAACAAATCTTTAGTTAAAGGAGTGAAAGAGAAAATTTAAAAAAAAAAAAAAAAAAATTAAAAAAATTAAATACCTAAGCTCACTGATTTGTTAACAGACTGGCCGGAAATCAGCAGGTAGTAGTCTTGCGTATGAATGTGTCAGATCCATCTGGCTACGTCACGTCCTTAGGGTGTGTTATACTTGACAATTTTTTGTGTATTTTTTTTTAAATAATTAATATCTCGAAAACTAGGCCGTTGTAGACCATTAGTTATACTACTTTTTTTACTCCTATTAGGCTCTGGAAGCGATGGTTAAAATCTGTCGGGTTACTCAAATTCACCGTGTATAACTTAAACAAACTATAAAGTTAGATTTTTATCGATTTGGCGACTTTTTATGGTGGTGTTCGTTCTGAAGATTGACTTTCAGTTCGTTAATAAGAATTTAAAAGTGTATAATATAACAAAAAATATTGAAAAAAAAAAAAACAAGAAATTTAGACTCAGTACCGAAAAGTACCGAAGTACCGGGAATTCCCGGTACTGGCTCAGTACCGGAAATCTCAGTCCCGGTTCTTGGACTGGTACCGGTTCTGCACCCCCTAATTCGGACCCATCCGCCCTTTGATTTGTTCAAAGTATTCATTCATTCAGAATTTAGAAAATAACGGATCCCACGAGGAACTGGCAAATTATTACGGTACCGGGGTATCATTTGGAAACCGTCACACCCGTAGCAACATACCTACGGCTCAACCCATGTCCTAAATCGTTTTAATTATTACCTGTACTTTGTATTTAAACATAGGTAAATAAATTCATTATTGACAAAAAAATTATCGCCGACATCCTAGGGGTAGTCACGTAACGTTCCGAACGCGCGTTATATAAAACCAGCCTCTCATATAAAGAAAATCAGCCAAGTGCGAGTCGGACTCGCGCACGAAGGGTTCCGTACCATCTATAAAAACGGCAAAAAAATCACCATTGTAGTATGGGAGCCCCCTTAAATTTGTTATTATAGCGGCAGCAGAAATACATCATCTGTGAAAATTTCAACTGTCTAACTATCACGGTACATGAGATACAGCCTGGTGATAGACGGACAGACAGACAGACAGACGGACGGACTTAGTAATAGTTAAAATATACGAGAATATTTAAAACTAGGTCTATTACTACGAACCCGACTAGAACCACGGGGATACAATATACCATACGGACATCCTGATAATAATCCATTACAATTATACCTAATGGTGAAATAATTATCTTCATAATTAATTTCGGAGATTAGTTTCTACATGTTTCACTGCCACTATGTCTATATTATTAGTACAGATACAGTAAACAATCGTTGTATATAACCGCCCAACTGCCGTCATAACATTCTACAATGTGCCTTCATTTTGTTCTTTTAAGAATGATATTCGCAAAAGGATATTGAAACCCATGTTTTCATAGGGCCCTAAACTAACATAATTCGCTCTAAAGCGGTGGACACAGGCGTATCGCTCTAACACTGCTGTGCTATTCAAAACTTGTTTCACCCCACCTCTCTACTCACGTCTAGTATATCTTGACGCCGGGATTCGTAATAACAACGCATGATGGGTTTGGCTTACTCTGGTTTGACTGTGGTGATGTGAGGCGTTGTGAGTCCAGTTACTGTGCGATTCACAACTTGTCTTAGCTAACCACACTTATCTACAGCCTCTGAGCATAAAGCCAGCCAGCCAGTCCACCCGAGCCGAGAGTTAAGTCGAGGGATAAAATGGCTTATTTATGCCCGAGTTGACATATGTCGGCGGCCGATCGTAAAATCCGCCAGATCACGAAATTCCTAGGCATATCGTGAAACGCCGCCATTTCATGATTTGGCTAAAGGACATCCGCCATATCGTTCAAAACTTAATGTTTAACGATTTGTCTAATGACGTTTAGGCAGATCATGAAATTCCTAGGCATATCATGAAACGCCGGCATTTCATGATTTGGCCAAGCCAGTGACGTTTAGGCTGATCATGAAATTCCTAGGCATATCATGAAACGCCGGCATATCGTTCAATACTCACCGTTATACGTAAGTAGGGTGTCCAAAATTGAATTAGGTAAATTAAAAAAAAAAAGAAGTGCGGACTGATAATCTCCAGCGAGTCGACGCCACCCCGCTGCGCGGGGTGTCTATTTCTGGTCTGAGGGACACAAGTGAACCCTAACCTAACCGACCTAAGACAGAGTTCGCTTATGACAAACCATTTTTGTCCGCCCTGATTATTAGCCCCCAACAAAAACGGCCGCCATCGCATGTGCAGCGCCACCAGTGGCCAAGAAAGAAACTATTTTACGATGTGCCCGGTATAGAGCTAGGAATATCGACGAATGCGTTGCTCTAATCGATCTGCCGTATTGTTTATCAGGCACATCGTGATAAGCCTAGCCGACTTTTAGGCATATCATGAAATGGCGCCGTTTCACGATATGCCTAGGAATTTCGTGATCTGGCGTATTTAACGATCTGCCGCCGACATATACACTGCTTTTCACTTCGATGACCAGAAAATAAAAAAATATTAAATTGAGTAAAATAGTTCATTCCGAAACATAACTTTTTAAAGATTTTATGACGAATTTTCGACACGTGATATTAGACTCAGGTACTTCCTATAGCTATCAATAAGTTTTTAAATAATTCTTAATTGACTTCCATTTTATCTAATTTTAATAATTTAGTAAAAGAAACCACGGATGCGAAATTGATTAAAGACAACCAAATAAAATAACAAGTTTAGTCAACGAAGTTTTATTGTGCGTAATTGTTAGGCCCTAATAGCTTATAATATTAGTCTTGAAAAAAAAACTAAAAGTGGCATTTTGTGCAGCTTAAATCCAGCACAAAGGCGAACTTTGCAGGCATAAGAAGTGAATATTTCACACACGAAGCTAAATACGTTTCTAAGAGCTCTCGGACTGTACTTTTTTATAAAAAAAAATCTGTGAGGGAATGCCTTGGCGCATCGGTCGATGGGTACCGGGCGCGTGTGTGGGTCTAACCCAAGTTGGTTCTTCTGAGGCGAGATGGCCAGCGTTTTGAATAGCTCGGAAGGTTCAGAGCAAAGGCCTTTAGGACGATTTTTTAGTAAATCAGGCTATGCCGTTGTTCTATTAGCTACTCGTTTAATGTTAGTTGAGAATTAGTTGAGCTATGTAATAGTCGAGTTTGGAAGGTCCATGGCAGTCAGTTTCGTAAAAATAGTAGCTATGTAATAGTCGAGTTTGGAAGGTCCATGGCAGTCAGTTTCGTAAAAATAGTAGCTATGTAATAGTCTAGTTTGGAAGGTCCATGGCAGTAGCTTTCGTAAAAATAGTAACTATGCCAAATCTTTGGATAAGGTGTCAAAGCAGACCCCGGGATCGCTAAGGGTACAACCGGGAATAACGCTAGGAGGACGATGAGTGTCGCGAGTATAATGTGTGGAAGCTCTAAACTCTCACCTCCACTCTACTGTAGGTTAACGCGCCTAGGCAACGCCATATGTTACTTTCAACACGAGGGACTTGTCCCGCAATCCGCCCCGCTTATCTACAAACACAGCCTCCCTCGTAAACTCGCGCGTGGGATCGATTATATTCAGATTGAGCCAATGGAACGTATATTTTTTCGGGCCACAAATCAAATGTCAATCTCGGTTGAAAATGTGGAAATACTTCTGTATAACTATTTTTAGGGTGAGAAAATTGGCCTGTGGGTATAAATACTTTAAAATCATCTAACAGTAAAGAAAATTTATCTTGGTTTCTTGCAGGCGCCCTGCAGGTCGATCACGTAACGAATTATGTAGTTTTTTTTTTTTTTCCACAGAAGCAAACCTTTGCTTCAAATCCAGGGAAAAAAGTGGACCTCATTGGACTTGGGTCTAGTCTAGTTTAGTTTATTTACTAACCATAATGTAGTATGATCGTTACATGGTAAGTCAGCATTTCGCAATATTATACTTATAAAGTATGAATTTACTATCCTTAATAATAATAAAAATCTATTTACAATTTGTGTCAGTTAAAATATTTGTAAATGATAAATATTCAGTAATCGAATAGAAGGCATGGCTTTCGGAAAAAAACTTGACTCTGGTTTTGAATAAATTAAAAGACAGATCCGTGACATCTGTGGGCAGCTTATTAAAGAGCTTTATTTTTAACGGGCGTCCCTCTAGCGGCCATAGAAAAAAAAATATAAGGACAAAAATTGCGCGCTCCTTTCCAACCCCGCGCCCTAAGCACTTGCCTAGTTTGCCTATATGGATAATCCGTATCGGCTAATCGTCACCATACATAAAATACATAAGTATTCAATTACTTCATTATTCACCTAGCTAATATACAATGTATGTAACAATTAGACTTTTCCGTACACGGTGTTGCAACTCAACTTCATGTTTTAACGAGGCAAAGTTTAGTTTCGGGTTGGATGTCAGATGCACTAACATATATGTAGGTAAAGTAAATCAAGTACTTACTATGTAATTACAAAGTTAATAATTTCCTCCTTAAAATGTAAACTAGATAAATAGGGCTTTAGCGTGACCCGAAGTTTGTTTTCTACTTGCGTTTTAGGATTCATGTTGATAATATTTTTATCGTGATCGCAAACGAGAGACATAATGTCTAATTATACTCATAAATATAATATCCCGCACTAGATCCTTTGTCACAATAACCCTAACTGGGTTTAATCGGATTTATTTAAAATGTATTATTTGGGTTCAAGCGTTTCTTCCGAATCACTTTCGCGGTCACATTTTTGTAGAAGTGGCTGCAGATTTTCATTTCGTTTCTGGTTAGGTATCTAAGTTTACCGGATATGTAACAAATATCCGAAAACGGCATCAAAATATACGCCCAATTCTTCAAAAATATGTCCACGAAAGTGAGGCGGTTGAAACTCTCGATTGACGACGTGACCTTTTCCTTATTTTTAAGTAGTTACTTAGGGTAAAATCGCTGTACCAATGAACCTTGAAAAGAACAGCTAGCCGTCGAAAGTTGGCAAAATTTCGTAATCCAACTTGTCGTGTTTGCTACTCCATTTACTATTCAATTTAAAAGTTCATAATATCAAGTAGCTACGCAACAAACCCTTACAGGCTTCCTCTTTCCAGTAGGAGCTCTTATTTACCTATACAGGGTGAAATAGTATTCACCGTTCAAATTTTGGGAGGTTATTCGGTGGATCATCTCGATCAAAATGGGATAAAAAGTTGTATACAAATCGCCCAAACCAGCTGTTCCATACATTTGACCAACCGAATCACCTCCCAAAATTTGAACATTGAATACTATTTCACCCTGTATACAATCGTAATAAAGTATAAATTATAAAATATAATTAAAATCATAAAAAGATATGAACCTTGAAAGTTTAGAAAAAATATGTTTTTTTTTTATTGTCCAAGTGTAAGTTTAAAGCTACCAATAGAATCCTTACGCTTTTATAGAAACAAAATTGTATGACAACTATACGTACTCGTACATACTTAAACGCAGTATTTCGCGACCGAAACAAACAATTTACCTGATTTTCCATACAACGATTAGTACAAATGTCAGTTGTGACGTCATACCTGTGTGAAGCATCAGTATGAAGCGTTTTGCGCTGCCGCCAGCGAGGTCAATCTTTGTCTCAATTTTTTGGGTATTTATTTATTTATTTATTAGGAGAACAACAGAGTTAAATGTATAGAATATTTAAGATTAATAAATCACATAACAAACATGCATTTAGCTCCTCAACAGTCCTCACTGAGATGTATGGTTTAGTTTACTTATTCAACTTAGATATTAAGCATGTTACATACTTAACTGTTTCTAATCTTATGTTCTTTAATTTGTTGTTGCTCCCATACAAACATTTGTTCCTCTCCAAAAACTGGTTCGAATGACATCATAAAAAAATCTTAGTCATCATCCCTATTTTGTTCTCGTTCTTATTCTCATTCATTTTTGACCTTGATACGACTCTGTACTATGTATATGCCATACGAATAAATAAATTAAGGTAAGTCGGGATTTAGAGCTTGTTTAGATTAGGGGACTACCATAGTCACCCAAAGGGCAATGGAGAGGGCTATGCTGGGAGTTTCCCTGCGTGATCGCATCAGAAACGAGGCTATACGCAGCAGAACCAAGGTAACCGATATAGCCCTCCGAATCGCTAAACTTAAGAGTGGTCGGGGCACACTGCACGTAGAACCGATGGCCGTTGGGGCGGAAAGGTTCTCGAGTGGCGACCACGTACCGGAAGGCGCGTAGGCCACCCACAAGGGGGACTGATGACCTGGTAAAGGTCGCGGGATTCTGCTGGATGCGGGTAGCGCAGGACCGGCCACTTTGGCACTCTTTGGAGGAGGCCTATGTCCAGCAGTGTGTACGTCTTTGCACGTATGGTCTTCGATTTAGGGCATCACTATACCATTTTTCATAGTAAAATTCCATCAAATCTACCAAGCAATGTCACTGTCATAGTGAAACCTACCATTATCACTATGACGTTCCAGGGGCGCTACCGCTCTCTGTCACTCGAATAAGCAAGTGCGAAAGAGAGGGAGATACACAAACGAAGTTCTTTTTCGTTTCGTGGTAGGGCTTCAGATGTAAGAAACCGTTAGAAACCTTAATATGACAATCCTACTATAATAATAAAAATGCGAAATATTGGATGTTTAGAAGTTTGGATGGATTTGTTACTCAATCACGCTTAAACGGCTCAACCGATTTGGATAAAATTTCGCACGAAGATAGTTTATAGCTTGGATTCAAATATATTTTTATCCCGGGGGGTCTACGCAGACAAAGTCACGCGAGAAAGCTAGTAGGTAGGAAATATAATAGTCAATATCGATGTAAGACTGGTCGGAAATACATAGCGTTTTTGTCGTCCACCCATAGCACGTCACGTCTCATAGGTAATATCATAAGGGCTTTGCCCACAAACTATGAGACTGCGGGCTTGAGAGAGAGAATGCTTTTAAAATTGCTTGCCCGGGTAAAGATTTTCCAGACGACCTAAAATCTCAAAGGAGCTGGGACGATATTTATTGCGATTTAACGTTCAAATCGATTCTGAGTTCAGGTCCAGATGGCGCAAGGCTTATGGCGGTCGGAGCCAGAGAGGCTGGTCACTGGCTGCAAGCCCATCCTTCACCAAATACCGGTACCGACTGGTCTACGGCTTGGGGTCACAGTATGCACTCCACACATATGCCCTTGTGGCACGGACGTGGACCGACTGGGTCACCACGGAATATGTTGTCAAAAAAGTGCAGGCCGCTTTTCAAGACATGCGACTCTTAATGACATAATCCGCCGGTCTTTTGCCACCATCAATGAGCCTGCTCTTCTGGACCCGCCTGGCAATGTCAGAGATGATAGCTGTTGCCGACCGACCAACCTTATTGTACGAGTATATATACCTTTTTTATGAATTGACTTTTATGTTAATTTCAAAATAGTTTTAGAATGACTATATAAATGTCAGGAGGAAGAAGTTGGATTAAATGGATTTTTCCTACAAAAGTTGTTAATGCGTTTTCATACTTTTCAATAGCAAAAGACCTGATGGAGTGTCTCTGGTTCCGTGGAGTTTGGGACGGATGCTTGTGTGGGACGCTACCCATGTAGACAAACTGGCACCGTCGCACCTGCAACGGACTAGTTCTAAAGCGGGTGCGGCGGCGGAAAATGCCGAAAATCTGAAACGCATTAAATATAGAGGCCTCGGCAGAGAGTACAACTTTGTACCATTTGGTGTCGAGACCCTCGGTCCGTGGGGTCCCAGTGCGCAAAAGTTATTTGCGGAAATCGCGAAACGTCTGGTTGACGTAACTGGTAACCGAAGCGCTGGCGGCGGCGCTCGCGCAACACATCAGCATTGCAATTCAGCGAGGGAATGCCGCCAGCATCCTCGGTACAATGCTTTGAGGGCCTTTTTTAGTTAATGTTAGTTATCAATTATCATCTTGTATATACTTCAGAAAAGAAATTGTTTTGATACCCAATTCATTTATTTATCACATTTTGATAAAAAATAACTAAATAAGTCCGCTCCAGACGGACGTAAGATGCCGAAAATTATATGAGATGTAAAAATATCATGGCCGCCACCATTTCACCATACCCACACTAGACTAGTTGCTATAGTTTTTTATTGAAATACCAAAGATATATAATAATATACACACATCTTCAGACAATTATATTTTGGTAAATGATACCAAATAAAAAAAAAAAAAAATTTTAAAATTTAATCTGTTTATTTCACATAAAAGCATACATTTTTTTAAGGCTTAACTACTAATCTTAAATTATAAAGATTTTTTGAGTTAAGGAGTCTATAATTATACAACAATATCAAATAACTTACAACGATAGGGTTAGCTATATTCTCTTATTTTAAGCATGTGCTTTTTTATCATATTTCTAGCTTGTCTACATGTTCGACCTTCTAATGAGCATATTAAATCATTTGGAAATCTATTCAATATACGCGGTAGAATGCATTTCCATACTCTTCGTCCGTATTCATTGTTTGTTTTTGCGATCTCAAACGTTGGACTGTTATATAGGTTGCGTAACCGTGAGGGTCGCGTTTTTTTGTCTAAGTACTTTATGTTATTGTGGTATTGAGTTACAATGGATAAGTCTATTTTTTCATATACAGTTAACACTCTGCAGTAATTGAATAGGTTTCCATAATTACTTTTATATTTGTATTTAACTTTCGTAGGAACAATCGTCTTCAGTATACGTAGTTGTAGGTTATAAATATCATTTAGGTAGGTTTTGTATGATCTTCCATAGCTTTCTAGGCCATAGTTTATAACAGAATCCGCTATAGACATGTACAGGAGTCTTAATGTATTAAAAGGGACTTTGTGTTTTAGTATACATAGCTTTGCTAATATAGATCTAAGTTTGTTACATACCCGTTGGATATGTGGGCCCCAGTTGAAGTTATGGTCTATAGTTAGCCCGAGGTAAGTGTGTTCTGTTACAATATCAAGATGATTACATTTACAAGTTGTACTAGGCATGTGTAGACACTTGTGCTCGTGGGCCACGATCTTTGGTGTGAAGTTGTTTTTTTTATACGGTGAGTGAATATGCATCAGTTTAGTTTTAGCGTAGTTTAGTGACAGACCTAGGTCGTGAGCCCATTTGCACAGTATATCAAAGTCATGCTGCATCCTGCTTTGGGCAGTTTCTAGGTTCTCATGGGCTGTAATTATGCATGTATCGTCTGCAAACTGGTATACAGAACCGTGCCGGAAGATTTTACACATATCATTTACGTATATCAAGTATTCCGTCGGAGCTAAAATTGAGCCTTGAGCCGAGCCGCATAAGGTCGGAATTAGGTCACTCTGTTCGCCCGCTATGCTTACGGCACTGTGTCTATTAGCATGGTAATTTTTTATAAGTTCTAGCATGGGTCCCTGTATACCATTTTGTTCTAATTTTTTATACAGTGTAATGTGGTCCAAAGTGTCAAAAGCTTTGCTAAAATCAATCATTACAGCAAGTACATGGTGTTTTTTTTCTAAATGTTCATTAATTTCGTCTGTAAACAATGACAGGAGTTGTGATGTGCTTTTATTTTTTTGAAAACCAAATTGTTTTTCGTGAATTATGCCATTACTTGATAAAAATGAGTTTAGTGCGTTGCCAATATATTTTTCTATGATTTTATCTATACAGGATAGGATTGTTATCGGTCTATAGTTGTTTGTATCTGCGTGGCTTCCTTTTTTATATATTGGTCTTACCAGCCCTATCTTAAGTTTGTCAGGATAGATGGAACGCGATATACATAAGTTTATTAGGTGTGTTAAGACCGGGGTCATTTGTTCGGAGATGTATTTTATATCTTTTGCCCTTATTTTATCGTATCCTGGGCTTTTTTTGTCGTCTATTTGTGATATTATTTTATGTACTATTTGTTCGTTAATTTTTTCTAGACGAAATGTTAGGTTAGGGGTATTAATATAATCTGTCTCGTCAAGTAATGGCACATTACAATTATTTTTTACACTTTTGACATTATCATTGAACTCGATTGCAAATTTATTGGATAATTGTTTAGCTTTTAGCCTAAATGATTTAATTAATACATCATCAATTGCCTTAATGATTCTGCCTGTCAATTTATTTATAATTTCCCACGTTTTTTTAGGGTTTCTATAGTTTTGGCATATTTCCTTCTTTGTGAAATTATTTCGAGTTTGACAGATTTTTCTATTGTTTCTATTCCTATATTTTTTGTATATAAGCTCGTTTTGTTTGTTAGTTGGGTTTCTAAAAATATTTTTAAAAGTTCTCTCTTTTTGTTACACATATTTATTAAATTGTCGGTTATCCACGGGTTATCTTGTTTTTTGTTTACAAATATTTTGGACTTGTAAGTGCACTTATTATAGGTTGATTGGTATTCATTAATTATGAGATCGACTAATTCGTTCGGGTCATCACATCGCAGAGCCAGGCTCCAGTCAATTTGATTGAAATGTTCTCGACACCCGAAGTTTTACCATTGTAGTTAATACGAATATTTCTACCAAAAAAATCTACAATTGGTTTTTATAGAGTATATTTACTAATACGGAGTATTTATGTTCTATCTTTAAAGTTGATAAATACTATTTTACGAGTACTAGCAATTAACTTGTGGAAAAATGCACGTAAGTAATACATAAGTGCTTTTTTTCGACACGAGTTACTTTACTATTGATGGATGAAACATTTCAATGGCATCACAGTGGTAGATTTGATGGAATTGGAATGGAATTACGAAAAATGGTTCGGTAGCTACATATGTAATGTTTAGGTATAGTCCAGGTAGACACCTAGACAGTGTATGTGCCAGTCGGACACGTCAGTCGTGCTCCTCGTGTTTTGTTTGCCACGTGCTACGCGAGAGATTGATCGCGTGTCCAAACGACAGCTGTGCTATTCACGACCCGCCTCACCCTTACCTCACCCCTCCCCACTATCATATCTTGATCTATTGATTCTAAATTCGAAAACATCACGATCATCAACCTGTATACATCCCGCTGTAATCGTATAAAGCTTGAATCACACTGGCGCGGCCTGCGGTGGCGGTCAATAGTAAACTTCACACAAGTTTAGTATTGACCGCCACCGCGTCACTGCGATTCATACGTGATGCTTCTCATGTTATCACTTATCGCTGCGGGTCAGAAATACATCTGTGTTCTGACATGCGAGTGCGAGACGGCAGTGTTATCCACAACGATAAGTCATGAAATGGCAACCATCATACGGTAACCATAATGTGCGAATGTGCCCAGCCTGACTCAGTGTGGATTGGAGACTTCACATAGACCTTGAATTTGATTCTCATCCATGGGAATGTGCGCATGTGCCCACGCTGATCCGGTGTGAGTAGGAGACTTCACATAGACCTTGAATTTGATTCTCATCCATGGGAATGTGCGCATGTGCCCACGCTGATCCGGTGTGAGTAGGAGACTTCACATAGACCTTGAATTTGATTCTCATCCATGGGAATGTGCGTATGTGCCCACGCTGATCCGGTGTGAGTAGGAGACTTCACATAGACCTTGAATTTCTTCGCAGATATAATATGCTGTACCAAGTGTGTTTGACTTCAGCGAAAATCTAATATTAAATATGAAATGATATTTTCATTATTTATATATTTATTTAAGCTTTATTTATTCCATTTTGTTAGTATTTACTAATCTAAAACTTGTGTTAATGTTTTTATACAAATATATAAATTTTCTTATATGGATCCCATTTTTCCCGATCATTGGCCAAATACATCCAGGGGACCGATTTTTGACTTTCGAGCGCTCGAAAATCAAATAAAAGTAAATTCGTTTGTAGTGTCAAAATGGCAGGCACTTACTTTCTACCAATAGAATTTAATACGAGTGGTCAGTCCACTCGTTTTTAAAATTTCTATCGCTATCTCAAAATAGCATTTCATAATTTTAGACAGTTTTCGAGTGAAAGAGTCGAGCGCTCGAAAGTCAAAAATCGGTCCTCAGCTAGGTCCGGCGACCTCGGTTATGTCGTCTGTCCAACGTCTTCGTGGTCTACCTTTCTTTCTTTTGCCTTTCGGCCCTGACCATTTTGTTGCTTTCGGTGCCCATCTTTTCTCCTTATATCTGGCGATACTATTTTTTTATTTTATTTATTTTTTAGTTTATTAAACTCGTCATAGTAGGTTTGAACATTGTTGTCATATTTTGTGATATCTATGCGTTCAACTTGACTCTTAAGTTTTTTTTATATGCAGATATTTCACTGTCTGTTTTAAGTTTAGGTGCCTTGGGTAACGGATTGAAGGATTTTAAAAGTTGCTCTCAGTAGTCTGTGATCTGATGGGAATGATGTCTCGTTTGTTCTGTGTTTGTTATATTTTTAGGTTTGTTGCACATAATGAAATCTATCTCGTTGTTTGTTATATTATCTGGAGATGTCCACCTGCGGTTTGGTTTCTTTTTGAAGCGGGTATTAATAATGGAAAGATTTTGTTCACAGGCATATTGGATCAACATTTCGCCTCTATCGTTTCGTTTTCCATATCCGTAACTGCCCATTACTAAGTTTTCATGTTTTTTAGGTTGTCCTATCTTCGCATTGAAATCTCCCATGATGATTACATACTAACCTACTGCTATTTATTTACATGCAAAAAACGCTAATGTATTAACACCGTTTCTAAGGAAATCAGAACAGATGATTAGATTACCTAAAACATATTATTTTGATTTTTTACTGACCTACGAGTTTAACCAGTATTTGAGGTTACACGTGTCGACCACAGAGAGATATCAATTTTATTGTTGATCAAGTTAAATTCTTGTACTCGTAGGTACAAAAAATATTTATTGTCCAAACGCATAAAAATATAAAATATCCATATAGTACATTGAAAATACAATAGGATAAATAACTAAAACTAGATTTAAAACTAAAACTAATGTAATAATAACCTACCAAAAACTAAAAATAACTTTCTCAATTTGGACCCTTTGGCAGGGTGCTCATCACATAGGCAGCACCCCCGCGTTGCCTTGTGATTGCAAGTTTTTGTGCAAGAAAGCTACCTGCAGCGCAAGGGGCGCCTGTTGCCTCCCTCAAGCGCTGCTGAGCGCCCCGTGAAGCCCGCGCGCGTCCTTGCCCCACGAGCCAAGTGTCTCGACACCAAACGCAATGAGCTCGGAGAATTCATTGGTACAATTCGGGATTCGACCTCACGGCCGTCGTTTTGCAACCGCATGCTCGAATCACTAGGCTGCCATAGCTTCAGCAAATTCCTAAATACCATAGGTCCTGCTTAGACTGGCTGGTTAAAGGCGAGTTGTTGGTAAGTGTTGTGAAGGTTGCTGTGCACGTGGCAGTGTCGAGCTTATCAATGAAAGATGGGCTGGGTTATATGTGGTAGTAGTTTACGAGTTGTTTAGTAAAAAGTTAATGAAAACTCAATAAAAAAATGTGTGTCTCAGTGAGCTGTAGAACTCGTTCTTTTATAAAATTAAAAAAACTGTTTCGACCAAAATATTGTATACTATAAGGAGGTCTCTAGACATAATAACTAGAAATATTTTATAGGTAAGTTCGTTACATTTATTACTACTACTTACTACATGTTAAATGTTAATTTCGGTGGTTAATTAAGTGGTGGGTGGTTAAGGTGGACTGATGGCCTGGTAAAGGTCGCGGCAGTTCGCTGGATGCGGGTGGCGCAGGACCGGTTATTGTTGCACTCTTTGGGGGATGCCTATGTTCAGCAGTGGACGTCTTTCGGCTGATATGATGATGATGTTAAATGTTCCGAATATAATAACTGAAGTTATTCTATGATAATATAGGGTCATTACGCTGCTGGAAACGCGACCAGCTTCGGTTAGCGACCACCTGAAGGAGAAGGTTTTTTCTATTGAAGATAACATCAATTCTACAGACCCTATTGAGACAATTAGTTGTACATGCATTTTTTTTGTTGTTTATTTAGAATAGAAATCTACTAAAAAACCGAGAAAATATCCTTTCAGTTCACCAACTCAGCTAAGTGGTGCACATGAAATTAGGTGGTCGCTAACCGGCGATATTACCCTACCTAATACTTTTTTATCCATCTGTTTTTTATGTATCTGGAGTTTTCCATAATCAAAAAAGTTAGTCGACATAGACTAGTAGTTGACATATAGGTATTATTTATTTATATATTGGACATAATTGTCATAATCTTACATTTTAATAACATATTGTTTAGCTCTTCGAGCGAGCGTTACGAATTAGGAGCACGTTAGGACCAATGCAACTGTCATTTTCCCATACAAAGATCGACATTTAGATGGACCTGACGCGCGAATAATGCGTTACGAAATCGACTAGCGAGCAGGTCAACGAACTTTCCACATCAAACCGCTACAGGTCGAACCGTTCAAAGCGGTCGGTTGTTTTATATAAACACAACCTACTGTTCTCTTCCCTACTCGTTTCACAGGCTTTATTCTTTTATTAGGCGTCCATTTATTTAACATTAAACTTTGTGCTGGAAGTGGGACAAAGCTTGCATCGGCAATGATGTACACACAGCAACACACCTAACTAACCATACCGTGAAAACCTAGAACCTTATTACAATGCACTTAAGGTCAGATTAAATTTCCGATGGTCACTTAGCTGTGTTGTCGACTGTACGTAAGGCTATTTACAGGGTGCAACAACTCGTTTGCGACTTTTATTAGATTAGGTAATTAGTAGTTGCCCGCCCGACTTGCCCACATTCCAAAGAACCCAAGGAGTGTCGTGGGCTAACATTCTATATATCTATCTATCTATGGGTCTATGTCCATTCCGAAAGCCAACTCAAAACCCAGATGAAAGAATTTTTGAAATCGTTCTAGTGGTTCCATAGTGTCACCCTACATAAAAACTTACAAAGCCACAAGAGCATACAAAAAAAAAATACAAAAAAAAAAAAAAAATAGAAATTTAAGTTTGTAATGCAGCAGTACCGCTGCTAACGAAATTACAAATTTAAATTAAAGGAAAAATTTAACAAATGTAATGCTCCGAGCTGGATTCGAGCCGGCGACCACAGGCATTCATGGCCCGTCGCTACTAACCAACTGAGCTATCGGAACAATCCGGTTCGGCCACCAAATCTTTCAATCAGTTCCTTCCTACAGCGCCTCAGGGAGGCGTGTAGCGATATCTACCAGAAGACTTAGGCTTCTCTCTCAAAATATATTGAGAAAGTCAGTAACGATGCGCCAACCCATACAAAATAATAATAATAGAAACCTCTTTTTATTCCTTAAATAAATGGAATTTTCAATAGACTGAAAATTCCATTAACAATTCCCTGTACAGAGTATCCGGGTCCATTACGTTACACTAAACTTAACCGCTCCTTGTATGTGAATGTTAAAATCATATGATGACAGTGAGATGTAAAAAAAATGGTACAAAATCCTTGGCAAGGATCCGACCTAAGCATACTAGGGGTTAATCATCAAAACAAGTAGCATTTCGCCCCCTACACATTCAAATCTCGCTAACAAGAAATGGTCCTTAGAACCGGATATGTGTCCCAAACTACTGGCATCGGATTGAATTATCTGTCAATGTCACAATCGTAACCGGATCGTTTGACAGGGGACATGGCAGTAGGATAATGACCGGGCAATAATGTTAGATGGGAATCGGTTTTTGAAAGGTCAGATGTCGTTAGGCGAGTTTTACTTACAAATAGATTCAGTCAGTTGTAATGCTGAAAATTGATTGATAATTATCAGATAATAAAATGCAACTTAATTCAATAATGAATATTTTTTGACTGTAATATGTTTATGAATGGGAAACCTCCTAATAGAGTAGTTTTTTTAATATTTTTATGATGTTATTCGAATTACTTTTTACCGAGGATGAACTAATTTATGTTACCAACTATGTAATCAGGAGGTCAACGTCGACAATTTAACTGTCATTTTTCCATATAAAAAGTGACGTTTTGATCTACCTGACGCGCGTACAATACGTTACGTGGTCGACCTGCAGAGCACATAAACAGGCAATAATTACAGGCTTCAGTTATTTAGTTTGGGACTATGTCGATTTATTTATTTATTTATTTAAGGATTGCCAACGGAGTTCACAATGTTACATTTTATGTGGAAACATCAAGTACTTATACAGGATGTTAATGGGGTCATGATCCGGAATGACAAAAAGCGAATAAGATGATCATACTGAACAACCTTTCCCATGGGACCAACCACGAAATCGCAAAAAAAAACCAGGTATTCCATACATTAACTCTCAATTAAATCGCAGTTAACTCACAGTTAACTCTTAATTGGCTCTTTTTTTTTGCGATTTCGTGGTTGGTCCCATGGGAAAGGTTGTTCAGTATGATCATCTTATTCGCTTTTTGTCATTCCGGATCATGACCCCGTTAACATCCTGTATATGTCTAATTGTGACCCTAATAATAGGCAACCACGACATGCGTTACAATTTTTGCGTTAATGCACTAAATCTAGGCTATCTAGGCTTAAAACTAAAACTAACTAAATCACTCATACTATGGTTCAAGGTTCAACAACAGATCCCTGATTTTGCGTTTGAAGCTGATTTGTGTAATATTGTCCCGCATATTTATTTATTACTAGCTTCTGCCCGCGACTCCGTCCGCGTGGAACTCGTTTGTAAAGTAGCTCCATACAAACTTTCAACCCCCCACGTTATCCCCTTGGGGGATGATTTCCGGGATAAAAACTATCCTATGTCCTTCCCCGGGATTCAAACTATCTCCATACCAAATTTCATCGCAATCGGTTCAGCGGTTTAAGCGTGAAGAGGTAACAGACAGACAGACAGACAGACAGACAGACAGACACACTTTCGCATTTATAATATTAGTATGGATTTTATTATGTATACGCGCCATCTGGGCCCACCGGCTGACCGAACTCGTGTCGAAATGACAAAAATAAAGGTAAATAGATATCGCGTCTCTTTGAATGTGTGTACCTACAAACAAAGCGTGGATTGTTGAAAGGGGGATATATTATTGGCCGTTACTGTATTTATATTACCCATGTGGACTTAATATAAGGATTGTGTTATTGGATCTGAATATTCATCAGAATAAGTTAAAATGACGGAGGCTTCGAAGTGGGAATAGTTTACATAGTTTATTAATTCAAAGTTATGTTCCAAGTGGGCTGAATTATTCGGTCATTGCAGAATGTTGTTGATAGCCTTCAGGCCCGTCTGTTTTTATAGGGCATTTCTCCGGAGTGGCATTTTTTAGTGTCCAGGGCCAAAAATTCTTCAAATAGGTGCGTGATATTTTTGAATAAAATCTCACATATACTTCAGGCTTTTTAATACCTGGACAGCTATTTAGATATTCTGTAGATATACATATGTATGAAGAAAAAAAAAAATTGCGCCCAAATTGACGTTCAGTGGGAGCGTCCACTACCCAAGTTGGTTTAAACAAAAAATCATAACCCAAGATTGGAATTATAGTACATGTTTTACATCGGTTCACGTAATCAACATTAGTTTCCCCCATATATAATCCATATTACGATAATTTATCTATTAAACTTACTCAATAAAAGCATTTTTTCGAAGCGTCCGGGGGTAACACGTAAACTCAGTGACATTTAGAAAACGCGTCGGCATCATAACAAAGAAATGGCGTAGGAATCTCGCGACGCACACGCCGGTAGCTTTAGTCGCACCGCGTTTGCCGACGAGAGCGGACGCCGGCTGATGTCATATAGGCAGCTACTACAAAGGTTTGTTCGTCGTTCGGTGAGTTTGGTTACGTGTTTTTTTGAATTCGGTGAAGCTATTAAATTGTGTAGTGTTTGTGTTTTAATTATTATAAAAGTGAATAAGCAATCCTCAGAGGTATGTGATTTCGTATTGAATAACTCTTTCCCTGTACTATCTATACTTTTTGTGTAATTTGCAAATATCGATCAGTATTGAATTCGGTGACATTGATTTCCGCGGATTCGGTGTACTTTTTGGTCACCGAATTCAATAAAATGAGGACCGAAATCAATCTTTATTTATAAATGATTGCTTTTTAGGGTTCCGTAGTCAACACCCTTATATTTTCAGCATGTCCGTATGTCTGTCCGCCCGAGGCTTAGCTCAGTGACCATTACTACTGGAAAAGTGTAAATTGGTTTGGGTATGTAAATCAATCACGCCAACAAAACGGTTAAAATAAAATAATTAACAAAAACTGGGTACTTGTCTTACACGTAAGGTGGGAATGTCATTTTTTTTTGTTAAAAAGTAGTGTAGGATATTGGTAAATATGTAGTTCTAAAATAAATTGCTTAGTAAAACCATTTGTCAATTCAGGGATCTGTTAACTATGTGGTTTTAAAACTCTAATTCTCATTAAAGTTTAGTGCTGGCTAAATGATTAGTTCAGTCAAGGGTACAGTAACATACGTACATAAATATGTACACGCTTTTATGACATTGACAATAGAGTCCTGTACAGATATTTATGTCCTTATTAATGTACGTATGTTAGTAACCTTGACTGTACCAGGCTATAAACTATCTTGAGCCGTTTAAGCGTGATCGAGTAACAAACATCCAAACTTTCGCATATATAATATAACTAGGATATGTCCCACGGCTTACTATGTATGTAGGTTTGATTATGATCCTGGTGCTGAGTGTAAGGTCACTTGAACTTCCTATGGTAAGCTGTTTTGAGAATAAGGGTATTTAATTTGTTTGTAGGTGTCGACACAACGAATTCTCCTATTACTAAAGGGTCGGCAATGCGCTCTTGGTTATTCTGGAGTCGTTAGGCTAACACCATAATATACTCCTTACGTCGGCATAAACCGACCTGTCTTCTTTATTCTCGCCTAATCCCATTGCAGTTGGGGTCGGCTCTCCTAATCATTCTTCGCCGGAACAGTCTAAGTTTTAATTTATTAATAATTAATTTATAAGTAATAAAGCGTGCAGTATTTAAGTTAAACATATAAAGCTTCTGTAAAAGTTGTGCTTAAAAAAAACGGATGGTCAAATGGACAGTTTTTACAAGTTCATACTGTAATTAGGAACAATGTATGAACTTATAAAAAGTGTTGATTTGATCGCCTGTATTTTTTTAAGTCTAAATTTTACAGAAGCCGTATGTGCACTATATTAAATACTATTTAAACACGGTTACATCCGTATAATCAGAAACAAAAGTAATCAAACACATTATAAATTATCATCAAATTTGAACAGTCATATTTGTATGCAACTGTATGGGAAAAAAATCGTGTTCTTAATTATCTGCCCACGACTGTATATATATCTATATATTTTGTAAGTGTACCAATTGGAAATAAAGGTTATTTTGTAGCAAAAAACATTGTTTAATTTCAAATTTGATTTCGGTGTAAGCATTTTTTGAATTCGGTGATACTATTTTATGAATATTGATTTCGGTGTGTGTGTTTGATTTCGGTGTACGCAAAAACCCGAATATCCCATGAACTACAAGGTTCCTATGAAGGCCTTTACCACCAATATTTTTTAAATTTAGGCCTTTTCTTGAATACCGAGGTCACCAATCGAAAAAGTGAAAAAAAAATACGTTCACCGAAGTCAAGCAAATCGAGCCGGCTCGGAGAATCGCCCTATAGCGGTTAATTAAGTTAACACCGGTCGTATGCCCTTCAAATTTGCAACCCAATTTTCAGTCGCCCACCACTATGCGAGCTAAGGCCCTAGCACGATAGGTTTTATCGTCACATTTTACGTGATTTTTCAGTACATTTTCGCCGTATTTATTTAATCGTATGGCATACTTTATTTTTGCTTTTAAAGTTTGTCGCTCTTTAGCACCACCCAGGGGACACGTGCAGGGTTGTGGTAGGTAGCTCCTGCTAACGCGAGTAACAGCTAGTTGAGCCCCCGTATTTTCGCCGTAAAACGTGACGATAACAGCACGCCTCGGCCTCGCCTGCCTTAATGACGTCACCTGTCGGGCTCTTGTCAGCGTAATCGTGCCAGCTTTCCTGGAACCTCCCAGGCTGGCCCGTGACGATGGCAGAGACCTGCTGGATTGACACTTATTCCATGGCGAATGGGTCGGCCTCTTATCTGGGACGCCACCCGCGGCGACACACTGGCCCTGTCCTGTTTCGCCGCAACTTCTTTGAGAGTGGGCGCGGGGTGGCAACAGCCGAGCCGCAGAAGCCGCGAAGCGCCTCAAATATTTACTGTAGAAACTCTTGGACCGTGAAGTCTGGACGCCCGCAGACTTTAAAGAAATAGAGAAAAAAACGGCCAAGTGCGTGTCACGCCACGCGCAGTGTAGGGTTCCGTAGTTGCTTGTCTTAGTTACATCGACGTGCGGTGCGGTTGCGTTCGGTCGAATTTGTACAATTGGCCTTTCCAAGTACACATTAAGTTCGTCGACTATTACTCGGTAACTACTTATGCCTTCTTGTCCGTGATAGTTTTCCTTTTAAATTTATTATATGTACTACTACCACGATTTTTTTAACATAGCTTAGCCGGCAGGGGGGACGGGAATACATGACTCGAACAAATATTAGGGCTTTAAAGCCCAATATATCTCGCAAACGAATCACTGATTTCAAAAATGGTTATAAAAAACCCATAATGGTTTTGAACAAGCTAAAAAAAATATTTTTCAAGATTTTATTGTACTGTTTTGTCGGCGTGATTGATTTGCCGATGCCGAATTTCAGTTTTCTAGTTGTAATGGTAACTGAGCTAAGCCGGAGACGGACAGACAGACAGACAGACAGACAGACGGACGGACATGGCGAATCTATAAGGGTTCCTTGTTCTACGGAACCCTAAAAATTGCAGAAAATACGGCTGACCAACAGCGCTGGCTACTTCCTCGGCCAACGGATTGGAATTGCAATCCAACGAGGAAATGTGGCCAGCCTTATGGGCACCCTTCCCCGGGGCAGCGACCTCGGAGAGTGCATACCTATATACTTGTAGTTAAGTCAATTTAAGTGTTTAGTGTTAAGTTTTATATAGGGAAATGTTAAAGGGTGCTATTGCTGCTATGCGATCCCCGTATTCCAATAAAAACAAAAGGAAAAGTTTATAAAACAGCAGTTCGCCCGGCGTTACTTTATGGTTCCGAGTGTGGGACAGTGAAGAAGACGCATTAACAAAAAGTTCATACCAATTAAATGAATATGTTTTGTGACTAGACTCGATAAAATACGTCAACGAATTTATACGAGGATTTTTTTTGAAGTTGCACCAATCGCCGACAAACTCGCCGAGAACCGCCTTCGTTGGTATGGACATGTCAAAAGACGTCAAGGAGACCACATTGTTAATATTGCCCTAAACCTACCTGAACACAAACGCGGTAGAGGCCGTCCACCATTGACCTGGTGGTCCATGATAAAGAGAGACCTCGAGAGAGCCCAATTGCCTGAAGTGTAACCCAGGACAGACTGTCATGGCGCAGAAAAGTGAGGAGACCCGACCCCAAATGAACTGGGACCAGGGACGGAAGAAGAAGGGAAATATACTTATACTTACAGTTAAGTTGTTTTTTGCAAATTTACATATTTGGAGTAATCCCAAGTTTGTATATATATTTCTACCGCACTTGCATATTCGAGTGACAGGGGTCAAATGCGAACTTCGAATTTCTAATTCCGCAGTCGCGGTTATTCCTTTTGAGAATTTTCCCTTTCAATAAAGTTGACGGGAATAATATAAAATGATGCTGAAATCGCAATTACTTTGGCGCATCCTCACTCACATATATCTACTGGAGGGGTGATTCAAATCGGTTAGTACATATAAGGCAGGGATACTAAACTGACACATAAAGGCTGAAAATGACAGGATATCGCATCTGAGTTCAGAACGTAAAAGCAAATGTCGTGTCATACCGGGACCTTAAGAAATTAGCCGAGGACCGAGAGAACTGGCACATACTCTGCCGACAAGAGCCAAGCTCTTAAATGTTGATCATGATTAATGCTTTACCAACTCTATTTAAACTTTTTTATTTAAACTAACGAACGAGCGACCGAAACAATCGAAGTTCTCCGTTCATTCTTTCGTATGTCGGATATCCAGATGCCCGGCTGTTATCCCCGTCGCAATTCACGTTGCAATTTCTCAACCGATACTCGTGAAATTTTGTGAGCAGTTTCAATAAATAAAATATAAATATAAATATTAGGGGACAATCTTACACAAATCGACCTAGTCCCAAACTAAGCAAAGCTTGTACTATGGGTACTAGACGACGATAAACATACTTATATAGATAAATAAATACTTAAATACATAGAAAACATCCATGACTCAGGAACAAATATGCATGCTCATCACACAAATAAATGCCCTTACCGGGATTCGAACCCAGGACCTCTTGCTTCGTAGGCAGGGTCACTACCAACTAGGCTAAAGCGGTCGTCAATTGTTAGTTTTTTTAGGTTGTAACAGTTTTAAGATTTTAATTGTTTTCTTTTAAATAAACAGGTACTTTTTCAGTTCTGTAGGTCACAGAGCGACTAGTTTTAACATTGTGGGTCCTATGTTGTTGTGGAGTAGTACCGTCAAATGCTGCAACTTTGCCTACTAGGTGCACCACCATTTTTTAAACTTAAATTATCTCCCAAACTAACATTTATTTCGTAGTTGCAGCATTAAAAATAAAATAAAAAAATAAAAAAGCCTTTTATTTCTTGCCAGTACTTGTACAATGTCAATAATAATATGTAATGTCAGATGTGTTCGTTTATGTCATTGTTATTAATTATTAAACTATTTATTATTATTATTATTTATGTCGCAAGAACCCCTTCTCGGGTGAAGGCCTCCTCCAGAGTAAGCCAGTTAGTTCTGTCTTGTGCTGTTTCCGTCCAATTTGTGCCTGAAATTTTTCTTATTTCGTCTGACCATCGCATATAGGGTCTTCCTCTCTTACGTTTGCCTGATGGTCCGGCCCAATTTGTCACGTTTTTGGTCCACCTTTTATCTTGCATCCTGGCGACGTGTCCTGCCCATTTCCATTTTAATTTCATCGCATATGTGACTGCGTCTATCACGTTTGTTTTGTTTCTGATTATGCTGTGGCGAATTTTTTGAGTTTTTTTAATATTTGTTATGCTGCGCT
Organism: Epinotia ramella; assembly: GCA_947578815.1. NCBI lineage: Eukaryota > Metazoa > Arthropoda > Insecta > Lepidoptera > Tortricidae > Epinotia > Epinotia ramella. The sequence goes on along the minus strand of OX388214.1, from coordinate 2,239,052 downwards.
CCATACTTCTCTGGCATGTCTTAATTTTATTCTTCATTTTTAGTGTAAATTTCCAAGTTTGAGCTGCATATGTTAGTGATGGAAGCAGGCACGAGTCCATGATTTGTTTTTTGAACTTAATAGGTAATGTGCTCTTTAATATCTCCTTATGACTCCAAAATTTGTTCCACGTAATCTTGATCCTTCTCTCAATTTCATGGTCATTGTTGTTTCTGTCGAACGAGATCTGTTTACCTAAATATATGTAATTGTGGACATATTCCATTTCGGTGTCGTTGCAGCATTGGACGGTATTAATGATGATAAGAAAACGCTGTGATTAATAAAAAAAAATAGAATGCAGGTACATGAGGGTATTAACAGTTGTATGGTTTAAGCCATATATATTCAGCCACTTTAATCAGGAAAATATTTAAAAGTAATATAGAAAACTACATAGGAATATCAGAAAGAGTCTGTCTGTTAAATCTCAAGTTTGGAAAAATATATATTTCAATTATACAGGTGTATGCACCTACTAAAGATGCAACAGATGAAGAGATAAACAGCTTTTATGTACAAATAGACGATGCCAGAAGTCTTGCAAAGGGAAAAGAAATTTTAATGGGGGACCTGAATGCGAAGATCGGCCAAAGAAGACCCGGAGAAAGTGCAGTTATAGGAGCTTGCTGCTATGGAAAAAGAAATGAAAGAGGCAACAGACTAGTTCAATATGCTACAGAAAACAATCTCACAGTCATCAATACTATATTTAAAAAGAATATGAAAAACCTATGGACATGGACCACACCAGACAAGAAAAATAGAAATCAAATAGACTACATAATGAGCAACTGTACGAATCTTTTCACATATATAGAAGTTCTAAATAACAGCACTTTTCCCAGTGACCATCGACTTGTAAGAGCCACAGTAAAACTGCAAAGCCAACGGAAATGTAGAGCAAATTTCAATAAAGGAAAAATGGATCTAGGAAGCGAACAAAACAAAGAAAAATACCTTTCTTCATTAAAAACAAAAATAGAAAAGATAAGTTGGGAAAACACTGACAACATAGACTCATTTTACACTAAAATTGAAGCATCTGTACAACAAAGCCTAAATAACCTCAAGAAAGAAGAATCGAAGAAGGAAATCTTGTCGGTTGAATCTAAACAGCTAATTAGAAAACGCTCCGAAATTCAACACAAAAAATTAAAAACAAAAGAAGAGAAAAAAGAACTTGGAGAATTGTACAAACGCATCAATAAACTTCTGAAAAAAGACTATGATACCTACCGAATGCAAGTATTAGAAAACCATCTAATGACAACTGGGAGTCAAAAAAGAGCCTTTAAACACCTGAACATAGAGAAAAAATGGATACCAACTTTAAACTCGCATAAAATATCAAAGGGACCACAAACACGAGAGGACATAGTAAATGTTGCGTCGGAATTTTACAAGAAACTATACAATGATGAAGAACACATGGGCAGACAAAAAGAAGATAGCAATCTGGAGCAAATCAATAGCAATTATATATCAATTTTACCTTTTGACGCCAGAGAAATAATGAAAAACATAAACAAACTGAAAAACGAAAAAAGCCCGGGGCTAGATAATATACCAAACGAAGCCTTAAAAATCGGGAAAAACGTACTTATCGGACCCCTCACAACATTGTTTAACAAAATCCTGGAGATACAAAAAATCCCCATTAACTGGGCAGAATCCAGAATAATTCTGTTATATAAAAAAGGAGACCCATCGGATATCAACAATTATCGTCCAATCAGCCTACTCCCAACAATATACAACGTGTCCCAAAACTCAACGATAAGCCGGCACCAGAGGATGGAGCTGCTTATGATTAGTCGAGAAAAAATAAGGAAAAAAATATATCTCAATTATTTTAGAAATTACAGAAAAAAAATGAAATTCATCGAAAATCGACATCCCTAATGGTATTTTTAACGACCATGTCTACAAATATTCAAATATTACTATTTTTTTTTTGTTTTTGGAAACTTAAGTAGCCCTGCTATCTAACACAGTTCTTAAAAATACCAAAATACATGTAGTTTTTACACAAAAAATAATCAAAATTCATTTTGTCCCTACAATTTTGAAAGTTTTTTTCTTACAGTCCACTTTCAATCATCATGGTGTAAAAAAATAGTATCGACACCACTGGCAATTATTTTCAAAAGTTGACGCAACTAACCAAGATTCCAAAATGATATAATACTTTGGGAAACCTAGTCACAACAAAAAACAACGAATTTTTAAACAAGAATCGACATTATTTAATGTTGGCGGTAATCACTTTTACTGTACCCGTATTAATAATGTAGTAAATGAATTTAAAAAAATGAAGAAAATTTGTACCATTTTTTTGCATTTATTCAACATTTTTCAACAACAAAAATCCTTTTTTGGGTACAGTAGAAGTGATTACCGCCAACATTAAATAATGTCGATTCTTGTTTAAAAATTCGTTGTTTTTTGTTGTGACTAGGTTTCCCAAAGTATTATACCATTTTGGAATTTTGGTTAGTTGCGTCAACTTTTGAAAATAATTGCCATAGTGGTGTCGATACTATTTTTTTACACCATGATGATTGAAAGTGGACTGTAAGAAAAAATCTTTCAAAATTGTAGGGACAAAATGAATTTTGATTATTTTCTGTGTAAAAACTACATGTATTTTGGTATTTTTAAGAACTGTGTTAGATAACAGGGCTACTTAAGTTTCCAAAAACAAAAAAAAAACAGTAATATTTGAATATTTGTAGACATGGTCGTTAAAAATACCATTAGGGATGTCGATTTTCGATGAATTTCATTTTTTTTCTGTAATTTCTAAAATAATTGAAATATATTTTTTTCCTTATTTTTTCTCGACTAATCATAAGCAGCTCCATCCTCTGGTGCCGGCTTATCGTTGAGTTTTGGGACACGTTGTATAAACTTTTCGCCATGTGCCTAGAGAAAAGATTAGGGCCCATCATAGAAAAGAACCAACCAAAAGAGCAAGCAGGTTTTCGACCAGGGTACTCAACCATTGATCATATCCACAGTTTAGAGCAAGTCATAGAAAAGCACCAAGAATGGAATAGCCCTTTATATCTTGCCTATATAGACTATGCAAAAGCATTCGACTCTATATCGCACGAGAGCATTTGGCAAGCGCTTACAGAGCAAGACATCCCTACCACATACATTACCATCATACAAGATATCTACAGGAAAAGTACCAGTCGCGTAAAACTCGACAGACTTGGCCCAAAAATCAACATCAATAGAGGCGTCAAACAAGGAGACCCTCTCTCGCCTAAACTGTTTATTGCTGTTTTACAAAATATTATGAAAGGCCTACAATGGGATAAAAAAGGAATTAGTATGGGTGGAGAAGTCTTGCATAATCTAAGATTCGCAGACGATATCGTCCTATTTTCTAAGACCTCAAAACAACTTCAAGAAATGCTAAGAGAACTGTGTGATGTTAGTAGTAAAATCGGACTACAATTGAATACCTCAAAGACTAAAGTAGCAACAAACAGCATACCAAAACCTATAGTAATAAACGGAACACCGATAGAATATGTACAGACTTATATCTACCTTGGGAAACAAATTTCTTTTAAAAACACAAGACATAAAGATGAAATCGACAGGAGAATAAACATGACATGGAGGAAGTACTGGAGCTCTAAGGAAATATTTAAATCGAACCTTCCAATAAAGTACAAAACAAAGATAATGAACTCTAGCTTACTACCATGCCTAACATATGGTGCCCAGACATGGCTTTTCAACAAAACAACCAAAACGAAAATACGATCATGCCAACGCGCTATGGAGAGGAGTATGCTGGGCATCAAGCTAATAGAAAAGCAAAAAAGCAGCTCCATTAGACACAAAACAAAAGCAATTGATGCAGGACAACATGCACAATGCCTAAAGTGGAAATGGGCCGGCCATATGATACGCACAAAAGATGCAAGATGGACAAAGACAGTTACAATGTGGAAAGGCCCACAAGGCAGAAGAAAAAGAGGCAGACCGAAGGACCGATGGGTAGACGATATAAAGAAAGTAGCGGGTAGCAACTGGAATGAAATTGCGAAAGATAGGGAAAAATGGAAACAGATGGAGGAGGCCTATACCCGAAATGGGGCCACAACTTAATGTATAGTTAACTTAGTTTATTTTTTTTTATTTTTACTGCATGTTATTATTTTTTTTTTAATTTTTTAACTTTTTTGTAAGAACCTGTTAGCATTAAGTCAAGGAACAATAAAGGCTTTATTATTATTATTATTATTATTATTCAGCCACTTAGTGGCATGCAGTCATAAAAAAAAAATTGCATATATTGACTAGAGCAGTCAATAAAACATTTTTTTTCGAAGATGGCATTCGCCATTCTCTTTGTTTTAATAACATTATTTTTTTCAGTTAGTGTTGCTTGCATCCTTTGTAGTTATTTTGTATAGGCATAGGTATAGGCGTTGAAAATGAACTCAGAATCGCTATGTTTACATATGTAGTTAGTAGTTAAATAAATAAATATTAAATATTAGGGGAAAATCTTAAAGCCCCATATTCACACAAATGAACCACTGAGTTGAAAAATGGTTCTTAGAAACCCATAATATTTTCGAACAAGCTACCCAACAATACCCGACGCAATGGTTTTAACGAGAAAAAAAAAATACATGCACACTTTACGGGTAGGGGAGGTAATAAAAAAAAAACATTTTATTATACCATTTTGTCGGCGTGATTGATATATATATTATATACCCATGCCGAAATACAGCTTTCTAGTAGTTAGAGTTATTGAGTTAAGCCGCAGAGGCACAGACGGACAGACGGACATGGCGAAACTATAAGGGATCCTTGTTGACTACGGAGCCCTAAAAAGGAACAAAATCCATCGTATGTTTAGTGCACTACATCATTTTCAGTACAGTACGTTAAAGTTAGTTGATCTTTTTTTATGGAGCTACTATATTTATAAACGAGTTCCACGCGGACGGAGTCGCGGACAAAAGCTAGTAATATTTAATAAGTAAATCAATTTGATTCATATCACTCATAGCTATGGCCGGTTCCCGGAAATTTAATATAGTTAAAATATGGAATATATTTCGTTATTCGTCCGGATTCTACGCCCGTGCACATGCAATATGAATGCCGCCATTGAGTGTATGTGCAGGATATTTTTGAAATTAAATGTCTTCAAAAGGGAAGTCTGTCAAATCGACAGCATTTATAGCACTTATTTTATGCAACTGTTGTATAAGAAGGGACTTAAAACGCGAGTGTCGTGGGTATACGAGCCATGGCGAGCATCGCAATTAAAGACGCCACGAGCGTTTTTAGACCTAGTTATACACCGTTGCATCTCTTTTCCACGAAGAATTTTAAACAAATTGCATTTTTAGACTTTCAGGCAGCAAGTTTTCTATTCTTTCTTTTGCTACTCACGCAATTTCTTCAGAAGTGCAGTTATTAATTCCTTTGACCATTTTAAAAGGAGCGCACTCTTTTATCTTCACATTTAGGAGTTATAATTTATCATCTTTCGTCTTTTCATTTCGAACTGTATTTTGGTGGGAAATCGGAAATATGATACCTCTTGTTTATGGTTTGTTTTGTTTTTAATTTGTTTGCACTTGCCATCCGAACCAAACCGAATCCGGACCCGAACCAAATCCAAACTGTTTATTTTTATAAATAATACCAAGAATTTATAAAACGTGTAAATTAACACACTAGATACAAATGTTAAATCGTAAATGAAGACTTATTATTTCGAAAAATTTGCTTATTTGTGCGTTTATGGCTATAGAGCATAGAGTTTTTCGACGACTTATTATTGGTGTCATTGTATTTGAACTAAAGCCTATATAAATGACAGATCTATAACGGAACAGGAGTAGAAAAAATGTTAATAAATGCAACCGAAAACCCATTTGTTTTATGTGCAATGTGTCCCGTCCATTGCCACTTAAGTTTAGCGATTCGGATGGTGGTGCTAAAAGTGCAACAACCTGGCAACCGTACTGTCTCTTCGAAGATCTCACGGTTCTAAATACACGTATTTGCCATACGATAAATAAAAAAATAAAATAAATAAATTAGTTGCTATTTCAACGGAATCATATTTTAGAATCTGTGACGTACTTTTATAGTTTTAAGTACCCACCTACATAATTGAGGAATTCCATAAGTCATCTGTGGTCTTCATCATCAATACCACTCCACCAAATTTATGATTTCCGGTTGTAAACACATACATAAAACCACGAGTTATAATATAAAATACTGACTATACACGCGTAATATAATTGAGGAGTTCCCTCAATTCCTCATGGATCCCATCATCCTACTGGATTTTTGAAAAAAATGGGACCAACCTGCACGGCTATCACGCGACGGCGCGCGAGCTCTCTCGATTTTTCTCGCACTATCCGTCTCTCTCTTATTAGAACACTTAGAACAAGAGGTATAGTGCGAGAAAAATCGAGCGTATGTCGCGGCCGTCCACGTTATCCACGTTAATCCCCTAGCCTGATCCCCCAGGGGAATTAGCGGCAATTATTTTATATTCAACTAGGAAAAAATGATAATGTTCGGTTATGGCGCTTCGCCGGACGCTACCGCGTCACGCTCGCTTCGCTCGCTCGGCTCGCGCGCTGTAGGGTCGCAGTTCAACTAACAACCTAACCGTTTTTTTCCCCTGGGGGATCAGGCTAGGGGATTAACGTGGACAACAGCCGGCCGTCCCATGATAGACGTGCTGGAAACAACTACATACAAATAAAAAAAAATATTGTAGGAATCGGCTCATAAATGACGGAGTTCTGAGGTTTCAGAGGCATCTTACAATGATTTTTGTACTAACTTAGTTTTTTAGCATATTGGTGTACTATCTGTTGGTGATCCTTAAATAAATAAATAAATAAGTAACAAACATAAAAAAAAAAAACAAAAAAAAAACAAAAAAAAAACAACCGAATTGAGAACTTCCTTTTATTTGAAGTCGGTTAAAAAAGAGGTACTTAGATAAAATGTGGTTGGCTAAAACTGACTCAATTGCACCAACTTGCCTCTCGTGTCGTCAATGGAAACGTATGCTGTCAGATTTGGCGGCCATTTTTAACCACGGAATTCCGTCTTTCGAGTCTTTATTTCATTTTCGGCTGTATCGGTTACCTTGGCTCTACTGTGGATTGCTTCATTTTTGAAGCGATCACGCAGGGAAACTTCCAACATAGCCCTCTCCATTGCTCTTTGACTAACTTTGACCCTTTCTAATGAGACCACGTTTCAGTGCCATGTATCGCTACCATAATCAGAGTACCTACCACCAGATTCCACCGCACTCAAGGTAGGTACTAGTATCTGTTACTCAAGTAGTTGTGTTAAATACTTAGGTGTACCTTTACTAGAAGGTTCAAGTCGTAAAGTGTGTCGTTTCATACCGCTATGTGCTAAGGCAACGCAATTCCTTATTCGAGGTATGTAACATAAATTGTATTTCGTAATAGCTATGCGGTATCGAACCGGTATTCCAATTAAATCGTATCATGACGAATGAGGAATTTAATTTGCTTTTTAGATTAATTCGAAGCAAGAATTGCCCTTATAGGGTGTTATAAATCCCATCAGATTCAGTATTGTGGAAAATACAAATATGATGAATCTATGTGTAGTTAAGGTAATGAGATTCTGTAAACCATTTTAACAGAAACATGTGTGGGAAATGTAGCTCTTTGTCGTGAATATGTAGGTGTACTACAATAATATAAGTAGGTACCCGATTTTTACTGATGCTTTGGACGGAAGACGATCGTGGGATTGCGACAATACGGTAGTAGACCACAGTAAAAATAAACTATTCTTAAATTACGAATAAACAAAACGACTGGGGAAAAATTACGGTTAAACTTATTTTAGCAATTTTAAAGATTTATATATACATACGGATCAAAAATGGACGCAGTATGACCATGGTAAACCGGAGGTCACGTGTAAAGTTTCTAATGCCCAACAAACTTTATACTGGCAGAGTTTTCGATATTTCACAAAAAATTGCATATATTTGACCAGCAGTCAATATCTGTTTTTCAATATTTGCGAGATTTAACAGTAAGTAATATTAACCTTGTCAAGATGCCGATATGTCAAAGCAACTGGCATTCATTTACAGCCAGGGGCCCGTTTCCAGATTCAAAATGTGACGGTTGATAATGATATCCCCACGGTCATCTTTAAAAAATCTTAATAACAGAAGAAGGGGTAAACAAACACGTAACGTTTTGAACGCGCGTTAGGACAATTCAACTGTAATTTTCCCATACAAAAAATGACAAGTTGTTCCAGAACTATGTGAAGCGTAAACTTATTTCGAAAGCTTATGCACACAAGACTTCATGACTGATAAAACTCCATGGAACTAATTGTGACTGAATTTCTAATTTTTAGTTTATTTATTATGTCTGGAAATTTATGACATCGTGTTTTTAATTTATTATTCTCGTTAAATATTTTTTTGGCATTAGATTGTTTTTCTAGAAACATTCTAGACTAGTATTTTTTATACATTTTTACTTCAAATAATTTAAATTTTTTATGTTTAAGAAATTAGCTCAAGATTATGTTTCTTTCTGACGATTTGAAAGTGGACTAGGCCTACTTAAGAGGCTGACAAGACCTAATTTGGTGAAATTGATGTTATTTAAGCAGTTTTTTTTAGAAAAACTATTTGTTCTAGCACATCAAATAAAATATATGTTAATATTCACCATATTTCAAAGACCGTGGACGGGCTCGATACATAATTGGACGAAATCGGCTCGATAGAAAATAATTACAAAGATTGTTCTTAAAATCACATTAAACGGTTCTATGTCTTTATTTTTTTGACGTATGGGTCTGCAATTAAAAACATGAAGTCAACATATTCATACCTAAACCGCTAACGAGTCATATTTCCCAAATAATCCACCCTTTTTTTTATTTCAATATTTATGTAATTATTATCTTCAAAAACCGGGCCGCCCAGTAACACTCGCTCTCGTTTACTCCGATACAAATAGACAGTGTGCGCGCTATCCAAAATCCTCAAGGGCATTTTGGTGTTGACAGCGTCTTAAATAAAGATAATTTTGAGTTTGAGTTTGGAGTTTGACATTTAGATCTACCTGACGCGCGTACAATGCGTTACGTGATCGACTAGCTGGAGACTATACCCACTTACTGTTGTCAAATAAGCTTACCTATCTACTCTACGAACGCATGGAAGAATCTTCATGTTAACTGCAACATGCGTGCCAGAAGTAATGCATATCTTATGACATGACTAATCCCGTAAAACCTGTCTCTGTATCTTACGTGTTTGAATATTTAAAAAAAATATCACGAGGAAGCAGGTCTGTAAACGAAGAAACGCTAAAATGCGTAGGTACCAGTCATGTCACGGTTGAAAAAGATATATCATGGGGGTTTGTTGAGTATTTGGGACCCAAAACGTCAAACGTTACCTCATCTACGATTGTATAGTGGGGAAAACAACGTCACTGGCGCAATAAGCGTCAGTCAACAAGAGGGACGGGTGAAGACTCAAAATTGATTATTACTCCAAAAGAAAGAAGGCAAAAAATATGCCTAGTGTGGAAAATCTCGTTAATTACGAAGCTACAACCGTTTTAATATTGCTATATTGCTTGTTAGAGAGAGAAAACGCTCGCAGTTCGTGACGTCACGATCTGCGAGCGTCATAGTAAATGAAAATCGTTTCATATGGAGGTGTGTTTTGCGGAAAAGGGACAGAACATACCCTTTCTTAATAATTCGGACACTTATAACTTTGTGATTATTTAATTCCCTGTTTTACTTTTTTCTCAATTTGACAATATTTTTAATACTTGTTCGGGAAAATTCAACATTATTGGTTTTTATTTGTTGTCTGCCTCTTCTTCTTCTGTTTCTGCCCGCGACTCCGTCCGCGTGAAACTCCTTTACATCGTAGCTCGATACAAACTTTCACCCCCCATTTCACCTCCTTAGGTACTCATTCGCGGCCATGAGAATGACCAGAAGTGGCTTCGCGACAGGATGATTTCCCGGATAAAAACTATCCTTTGTCCTTTCCTGGGACTCAAACTATCTCTATACTTTCATCTAAATTGGTTCTGCGGTTTAACCCTTAGATGCATACAGTATCATTGATACAACTGAAGTAACACAAGTAGTAATCAAATTAATGTCAGTTATAGACTTTATCAAACTCACTGGATCTCAAATCAAATGTGACGTAGAGTTAACTGTACATTAGCCATTCCGTATGCAAACTGATTGATACCATATGCAATGCACCTAAGGGTTAAGCGTGAAGAGGGAACGCATTTGTAATATTAGTATGGATTGATGTTTGTGATCATTATATTTCTATGTGCCGCCGAGACATGGACGATGCACGAGATCGAAAAGGAAAAGTTTGACGCCCTGGAGATGTAGTGTTGGAGAAAGATGCTCGGAGTATCCTAGACCGATTTCCGTACAAAAGTCTCCATGCTCGAGGAACTCGGCACCAAACAGCAATTACAAAAACTCGCATCCTTAAGTTTTCCACTCACATCTCTAGTAAACGCAATGAGCCCATTCATGAGGACGTCTCGTGGTACAAGAAAGAAAGAAAAAAAAAGAAATGGTCCGACCAAATCAAATCGGCTGTGGGCGGCTCATTGCATGCATTCACCAAAATGAGGACCAACAGAGCGAAATGGCGAGAGGTTGTAAGGAGAATAACTGCCACGAAAGCGACCACATGACGTCCACGACCGCTTTATCAAGAGACTAAACTTCCAAAACTGCTAGTAAGTAACCGCCTAATATATTCGCGGTTATTTAAAAAAAGTTTATTCGTTTATCTAAATAATGTTGCGCCTAAACGTGTCTGGTTCCGTATGTGTATAAAAATCGCCCAAAATAGAGAAGTTCCTAATCAACCGATATTTTACGAACACGTTTTTTAATTTCACCTGCCCTAGCATGATGCGTTTATATCGGACATAAAGCATTCATCCCTCTCGCACTTACCTTAATACTTGCTAGAAAGGAACACATGATTTATGAACGACATAAACGTGGTCATGCTAGCGTAAACGTTCTTCAAACCTATTTTAGCTAAAATCGGCGTTAAATCGTTTGCCTTTATCTGTCGCATTGACGTGTTGTCGAGAACGGGATAAAACACATTTTAGTTGACATAGGTTCGTTAAGTTTCATTAATATTGGTGTACCTAAGTTTAAGAATGCAGGTTGATGACACTAATTGTACCAATATAATCAAACTGAAAGCCAATTTACGCAATTTGAGTATTAATATGTAATACATAGATGAGAATACAATAATTTGGTAAACATCTAATTGATCTGACTATGAAGCTTTTGACCCTGTCTCAGAAAAATCTACTTATGTAACCATAAAAAAAATGATCACAAACTAAGTTACCAGTGATTTCAAATAAACAATCTGTATCACGTGCTCGCGTGCCCCCAGATAGATCGTCAATGGTGACAAGAATTCGCCACCCCCCCTACCCCCTACTCTACTGCAATTAGGTACTAGGCTACTTGAGAATGACGTACCTATTCCAAAGTTCAAGTTCAAAACTATTCTCAGATTATTAATCAGACAGAAAAAAAATTAAAACTGGTGTTGCCGCTACCAAGAACCATTTGCAGCAATGAAGAGATTTATAATTTTCGCAGTTAAACGAAACATACGTCCTATTTCAATAATATACTCTAATCATAAAAAAAAAATATTTTGATAACGTATTTACCAAAATCCTCCCTCATAATTATTTTAAAAGATAATACCGTTTTTAGGTGTAGAATATATTTTTAGCACTGGTATCACTGCTGCGATACACCGGGATTGTGCATCTTTGGGTTGCTTACTATTTTTCTTTCTTAATGCGAATGGCAAATAATATCGGTAGCTGGATTTTTATTTTATTTGACGCCTGTCCTGACACTCAGCTCACTCGGCTTCTAACAGCTTTATCACTATACCAGTGTTTCTAAACCTGTGGTCAGTGGACCCCTGGGGGTCCGTGAGTACCTATAGTTATGTACGGGGGTTCCCAGCAGTCTCACCCATAGACCATTTCACAATAAAAATAAATGCCACAAAAAGTCTTGCCTGTTTTTTATTATTAATCCTTGGACTTGTGCTTGATTTTCTAGGGGTCCGTGGATGGAAAAAAGGTTAAGAACCGATGCACTCTACAATACAATGCTTTACTAGTAACTAGTATACTGCTTATAAATATTTATCATATTTATTTTAAATTTTGCTGTTAAAGTACACTTTAAATAATATTGCATGACCGACCCGTACTTTCAGATCCCCTGATATGTCACTTTGACAGTGACATAACTTTGTTTACATTTTTTCTGTCTGATTAATAATCAGAGTTTAGGGTAGCTCCAAGCTGAACATTTCCCAGAAATAGCCTCGATCTTAATCTACAGTAGTCTAAGTTTATCCCCAAGGCTCCGATGACATCTTGAGCCGGTATCTTCGGCCTAGCATTTGTAATTGAGGATTTCATGTGACAATTCTACGGGATTTCAAGATTAGAGATATTCTAATTATGTCATGCATAGGATTATACTGTCAGTGACAAATGATTGTTTCTGATATTCAGTGTTGAGTGTACGTGAGCAGGGCTGATATTCGGAACGCGCTCACGCCCGTCACTTCACCCGTACGAAACTTGACTAACTCGCTATTCTGTATTTTATTGTAACCTCACCTCACGATTCGTAGGTAGAGGTCTAGTTTCGTTAGGTGTGACGGGTGAGGTGAGGATAGCCCTGATAATGCCTAGTTACTAAGAATCGGCGTCAAGATATATTTTTAGGTGAAAAGTGAGGTTAAAACTAGTAGGAAGAAGGCAGTCGACATCAGACATACACTTTTCGCCTTATTACAATGGAATAAAGTGCAAAGGTAAAAAAAACGTCGTTAAGGCGGTGCATTGGAAATTATCGCGTGCTTTGAAACGCCGTTCTGACTAGGTTAAGAAACAATAAAGTCTAATTTTCAGATATATGATTCACTAGCGACTCGCCTCGGCTTCGCACGGGTACTATATTATACATATAAACCTTCATCTTGAATCACTATCTATTCATCTAAATCCGTTGCGTAGTTTTAAAGATCTAAGCATACATAGGGAGGAAGCGACTTTGTTTTATACTATGTAGTGTAACTATATGGTTTTTGATCTGATTTAATCGATACGTGATTGCCTAAAATTTCCTCGATAGAAAAAAATCCAAAGTTGGATTATTATTATTATTATTATATTTACTCAGCCCACTCAAACAATACCTACATTATTTTACGACACAATCAAATTAATACTAATTTTCTCACATCTAAAATCTCATTTTTTAAATAAAGGATAATTGAAAAATTTAATGCTCCGAGCCGGATTCGAACCGGCGACCACAGGCATTCATTCAATTAATTTAGTATTAATCAAATAATTTGAGACGTTGGTGCCGTTAAGAAGCCTAAGTCTTCTGGGAGATGTCGCTACACGCCTCCCTAAGGCGTTGTAGGAAGGAACTGATTGAGGAATTTTGTGGCCGAACCGGATTCTTCTGATAGCTCAGTTTAGCGACGGGCCATGAATGCCTGTGGTCGCCGGTTCGAATCCGGCTCGGAGCATAAAATTTTTCAATTTTTCCTTTGTTTAAAAAATGTTTAATTTCGTTAGCAGCGTAACTGCTTAATACAAAATTAATCTAAAATCTCATTGAAATAAATATAAATAAAACTTCACTAAGTTAGGTATTTATCGAGATTTGTCCAAAAAAGCCATTCCCGAAGAGTGTTGCATCTCTTTTTCTCGTGCGTGGAAGCATAAGCATGTCTCTGTCCAGGGGGCGTGGTCGACTCGAATCAAGGCATCCCCTTAACCCACCCGTGTAGCGCGTTAAGGGCAGTCCTCGATGATGTGCTGGAGGGTGTACCTCGGCACCGCAGGGGCAAGCTGGTGACGTCGTCCATTATACGAGATAACTCCGTGTGCAAAACAAGTTCACTCGGCAATAAAAGCTTCTACCAAAACTTTTTTTGACAGAAAATTATTATATTCAACTAGCTTCTGCCCGCAACTCCGTCCACGTGGAACTCGATTAAATCGTAGCGCCATACAAGCTTCCACAACCCATTTCACCCCTTTAGGGGATGATTTACGGAATAAAAACGGTCCTATGTCCTTTCCCGGGACTCAAAATATCTCTTTACCAAATTCCATCTAAATCGGTTCAGTGGTTTCAGCGTCAAGAGTAAACAAACAGACAGACAAACAGATAGACAGACAGACGGACACACTTTCGCATTTATAATATTAGTATAGATATGGATCGCACGGAACGTTAAAAAGGCGGTCTCACTTATATTTCTGAGCAGACCAACTCAACCTCATCATCCTCCTAGCGTTATTCCCGGTTGTGCCCTAAAGGTCCGCTTTGACACCTAATCCCAAGATTAGGCATAGGCACTAGTTTTACGAAAGCGACTGCCATCTGACCTTCCAACCCAGAGGGACAACTAGTAGTCCAGGCAATGAACTGACAACTTGTATGGAAAAAATGACAATTTTGGAAATAATTTATAATAGCTTATTTTTTATGTATAACGGATATATTATCAATTAAATAGTTACCCAGAGACAAAATCCGACAAAATTTCAGACATCGAAAAAATGATAAGTTAACTGGCTTCTAAAAAATCAGTAAAAATATTAATAAATGTTTTTGTCTTTATTTTGGTTCATTTACATTTGCTCTATAATATTCAAGATAAATCGTACAAAAAAAGATAATACATGCTTCATTTAAATCTACATAATTACTTCCGGGTGGAAAGTTTGTCGGATTCTTGACTAAATCATCTTAGAATAACATTTTCAAATGAAATCAACAAAAAAAACGCTATTATAAATTAATGTTTTTCAAAACCGTATTTTGCCTGGAGTATAGACCTTATTGGGATTAGACTGGTTTCCTCACGATGTTTTCCTTCACCGAAAAGCTAACGGTAAATATTCCGTACATAAGTTCCGAAAAACTCATAGCAGACCAACTCAACCTAATTAATAT
This sequence comes from Epinotia ramella, assembly GCA_947578815.1. Classification (NCBI taxonomy): domain Eukaryota; kingdom Metazoa; phylum Arthropoda; class Insecta; order Lepidoptera; family Tortricidae; genus Epinotia; species Epinotia ramella. The sequence continues at coordinate 2,223,866 of OX388214.1, read as the reverse complement.
AATAAGCCTAATCTGCATGTGCCCTTAACAACTTGATTACTTTTGACAACGTGTTTTCGCTCGTTAATGGAAATTCAATAAGATTACCGCCACTTCCGAACGTCACTTTGTTTGATTCCATAATTACAAGATAACAGGGTGAAGGAAAATGGACGGGTCTTTTGAAACATTCGATGGACACGGACTACATCGGTCGGCCATTTAGCGGTAGGCGAGGGTTTACCAATTTTCCTCTTTTGGAATTGAAATGATGTGAAAATAAAATGAAATACTTATTGCCACAAAAAAAGTTCTATGCTTCAGCTTTTGGGCCGAAAATCGTTTATACCGTATGTCCGGATGTCCCGCTTTCCCGCTGTCCTCTACAAGTCGCATTCAACCGATTAAAACTTGCAAGCAGGTTCTATAATCATATACGAGTAGATTTGTTTTGTAGTAACTTTTTGAATTAAAAAAAAACCTTTTTTTTAAATAGGCGCAGGCTCTTGATTTTTACAGCTCACAGAGCCACCAGTTTAGGTACTGTATGATATTTAACAACAAATAAAAACCGGCCAAGTGCGAGTTGGACTCGCGCGCGGAGGGTTCCGTACCATTATCTACAATAACGGCAAAAAAAAAATTAAATATTTATTTTATTTTGTTTTTAGTATTTGTTGTTATAGCGGCAACAGAAATACATCATCTGTGAAAATTTCAACTGTCTAGCTATCGGTTCTTGAGATAGAGCCTGGTGACAGTCAAAACGGCAAATTAAAACACGTTTGTTGTATGGGAGCCCCCCCTAAATATTTATTTTATTTTGTTTTTAGTATTTGTTGTTATAGCGGCAACAGAAATACATCATCTGTGAAAATTTCAACTGTCTAGCTATCGCGGTTCTTGAGGTACACCGTGGTGACAGACAGACAGACAGCGAAGTCTTAGTCTCGTTTTTACCCTTTGGGTACGGAACCCTAAAAAGATGAGACAGTTCGAACGCTGTCAACTTGCGCCAAACCTAATTTTGGGTGAGTGACGCAAAGCGATTGAATTAGCTTATTTTGAATTTTTTTACTCAGTTTCCTGACTTTCCTGAGCATCTACACAATGAAAATGTGTGCTAGTTTTGACACAATAAGTGTGGAAATAAATACGAATGATGTTACAATTAGTGCGTTTTAATAATTTAACTGAAATGCTGTGCTGCAAAACCCTATTATATCTATGTAGCAAAAACCATTGCAGAAGGACTAACCACAGAAGGAAGAAAAAGGCGTTTAAATATATTTTTGACTATTCCACAGCTATAAGACTATATTGCTACTTGAAAATAAATTACATAATTCTTCAGACATCGTAAATGTAGCACTTTCGGTGGACCATTGTGTTGTATAGACAATATCATTCAAAATTGTTGATTAAGGTTAATATTAACCCCAATAACGATAATTTGTTTATACCAATCCCGTCAAAAAAACGACGCTGCACCGAAAATGCTAAAAAATATACCATGACAGCTAATAACTATTTATTTAATCAAGTTACAAACTTAAGTAATACTTCTTAATCTTACTCGCGACTTAACGAAGATATTCGGATCCCAGCACGGAATAAGATAAGGTAGGTACTTAGGGTGGTAAATTACGTAATTCGTCGTAGAAATCACCTCGTTATGGCCAAGGAATACACGTTCACTTAAAAAATAATTGCGTTGAATTAAGTGTGAGCTGAATAAACTAGGTACCCACAAAATTAATTAGTAATAGGGTTGCGCAGAATTTTATTATAGATACTATGACAGTCGAGTGGCGACCACGTACCGGAAGGCGCGGCGTGGGTAGGCCCCCGACAAGGTGGACCGATGACCTGGTAAAGGTCGCGGGAGTCCGCTGGATGCGGGTGGCGCAGGACCGGTCGCTTTGGCACTCTTTGGGGGAGGCCTATGTCCAGCAGTGGACGTCTTTCGGCTGATATGATGATGATGATGACAGTGGCAAAAACATACGGTGTGCCTGATGGCAGACACAGGGCGCTTGCGATTCGAGAATAATGATAAGCGTGCTACCGACCCTATTGCGGAGAGAGGGGGGAAAGACGTAGTTAACGTTTCAAGTCCAATAAAACTAAAAATGCTATTGTTTTAGGGCTTTTTTCATATTTATCTCTGGTCATCCAGAATCAATGCCTATATTGCCTATTAAGAACTCTTAGTTTGATAATTCAATTTAAACATCACAAGATGCCATTTCTCTATCTTACCCCATAGATAGGGTAAGGGGTACCCATAAGGGACAGAAGCATCCCTTTGGAGTAAGAGAAGTTGAAGGCATAGGCGAAAAGCTATCTGTCAACTTATTGCTACTAGACGTGGATTAACGAGCTTTAGCTTGGTAACCCTTTTCTTGTAGTATCGTTTTACCCAAGACCCCATCTTGCCCTCGCGGGCCTAATGGAATTCGGAAAAGTTAACCGTCGATCGTATAAATCAAATCGTAATCGTATCGTAATCGTATTGATATAAGTAACTACAGTAACCTATAACTATTTAAGAATTCAACGAGTTGACACGAGGCAGCTATAAAATCGAATCGTTAATATTAATATTGCCGTAATTTCAAAGTTTGAAAAAAATGTCCTCTCCAGTAATTCATGGCTAGCTCACCAAATTTCGTGCTCACTACAATATTGAAGCCAATCAAAAACTCAGTTCGAAAGTTTGCAAATTACAAATTTATTTCTCAAGTACCTTCTTCGAGAGGACGCCCACCTAACACGGACTCATTGGTCACATTTTGATACAACCTATTACGCCAACTTCAGGGTAGACAATGTTTAAAGGATAACTGTGCGTCTAGCACAACATGCTCCTTAGTCGCTTCGCGCGCGACTGAGCGTCTCCTGTCTCACTCGCACCGTGCAAATTAGACTGAGGAGGGTAGATCTTTCTCGACTCGCTTCGCGGCGCGGCGTCAGTTGTGCTAGCCGCGTTGAAGACACTTCAGGCTTCTGCTTTTTCAGTTAAAATTGGGTTCATGGCGTATCTTGGCCTGTTTGCCAGGGGGGAGGGGGGCATGGCATTTTGAGTCAGTGACCAGCATCCTGGGGTGAGGCACCAGACTCTGCCGGGGAGGGTACGACCTACCCGGCTCCCCCCTATACACTCATGCTCGGGTCTCCCACACCTCTGGGGTGTAATTTCATTCTGAACGCTGATCACACCACCGGACGCGAGTGACACATCGTAATAATAATAGGGATGTGACGGCCCCATCGCCCACCAGAGTTCTGGTGCAATCAGTCAACGTAAGGCAGCTTGTGGCGGGCTGTTAGGGAGTAGCGACCCTACGTACCTGAGTGCTCCTGGGGTGTCCTGTGGTCAGGTTGAGCCGACCGGGTGGACGGTTGGACAGGCCCCCTGCCTCTGGCTTGCCTTTACTGGCCGTCCAGAGTGGAGTCGCAAGAGCTGTTGCTCGAGGGTTGATGTGGACACCTAAGTGGCGAGTTGGCTATATGTTTAAAGTCCAGTGCCATCTCTCTACCCCCAGCTCTCTGACCGGTGTTGCCCTTAGGCCATTTTTTAATGTCGCTATTAATAGGGGCCCATCTAGCAGTTGGCGAGTCACCGTCTGCCAGAGATAAAAAGTGAGACAGTTTTATCAGGCAGGCGTCCGATGTTTCATCTAATAGCCCAGCCACTAGTTCATCATTTTAACCCAATAACACGTTTCATTTAGATTCCATCAACCATCAATAGGCCCTATTCACCCCAGCGGGCGCTGTCTCTGTGTGCGTCCCATGACACGGGCAGGGACAGCATCCGCTCGGTGTACTCCTTGCATTTCATTAAATTGTCAAAAGGGCCTCTACGTGTTGGCTCAGTTGGTACTTTGGGTACTTAGCTCCACGCACGCCTCCCAAAGGTCCGGGACATCATTGTCCCGTGAGCGCGAACAACATACATAATTATAATGTAGTTATGCATAAACATCAAGTAGATAAGTGCCTTAGAATTAGAACTTTGCTCCCTAAATAGGTAACCTGTGCTTTAGGATAAGCAAATGTAAACAAGTTACTAGCTATGCTATTCTGTCACCTGTGTTAACCTTACTTCACCCGTCACCCCTAATATATTTAGATGCCGCGATTCGTAGTAACTGGACAGCCCGTACACCCTGTCTTATTCTGACTATTCCAGCTTCACCTGTCCTATTTCTACTATAAAAAAAAACATTTATTTCTGAATACTTGGTTCCATAATTCACTATGGCTTCCTGATTCTTGTATAGTGCATGTAAGAACACAGCATACTGAGCTAGCTAACATTAGCGTGCGAGTGAGACAAAATTACGAGGTATACAATAAGATGAGATAGGCCAACTCGAATTTGACTTTACCTAGGTGTGGGTGATGGGTTTATTTGTCGTAGCGCTCAAATACTAAATTCTAATAACTCAACTTTTGCGTTGCTATTTAAATTTTCTTCAAATATACCTAATATAAGTTTAGTGACCTGTGAAAGTGTGAAATCCTCGGCCACGATTTTGAGCGGCGGCGGGAGCGGTGCACCATTACGCGGGAGCGAGACATAGGGGCGCTGCCTCTCGCTCTCACAGTCCACGTATGGCGTACCTACGACGTAAGTCGTGGACGAGACCTGCGCTACCACGAATATCGAGTCGAAGTTCGCAATATCTCGCTCTCTGTCGCTCGAACATGAGAGTGCGACAAAGATGCATTTACACGAACGAATGAAGCGTTTCATAGTAGCCGCTCTGACTGTGGCTTGCTTTAGGAATATAATTAAAAAACTTGTGAAATTCGGTTCAGCACAATGTTGATCATTTTCCCTTTATTTGTATCTCTCTATCTTTGATCTAATTAATATTTCAAAAGATCTCATTTCGCAACCGTCCGGTAATTTTAGAAGACGTACGTACCTACTTAAATTAATGTCAGTAAATTAATTATACACAAATGTGACGTGGGTGTGGGGAAAACTGAATGAATAGGAAACTCATTCATCGAACTTGGTATACGCCATTTTAAAAACAAAAGACAGTAGGGTAATTGTTTCCATTTTTACATTATATAATTGGATTATGTGACGCCATAGATTTATATTATTTTTTATACTCGTCGACTATAATCTTTAAATTAGAACCTCGCAAACTATATAACGCAATGGAATACTTTTATTCTGATGAAAAAGTTTATGCTCTATGGACAATCGAAATAATAATTATTCAACTGTACAAAGAACTGAAATGAATTTTGACCAATCACGAGGCTCGATTTCCAGAAGACATCGACGTGCAAAAATAAAAAGCGGTTGGCTGCACTTCGTTTCAACAGGGCGATTTTCAACAGATACCAAGTTTGTTTAATAAATTATTATTTCTGTTAACTCGTAGAAAAAGTATTGTATGCAATAGTTATATAATTAGCTTTTTAACTCTCGTACCTTAATTAGGCCACTCAGCAAGTTTCGTGGCCTAAACGTGATACTCGACTGAAAAAGCATACATTATATAACGATTGCATAAAATACTATTGTATCTGTATATATACAACGTGTTCCCGCCAATTTCCGTTAATTGAAAGGGGACATAGCTTAGGTCAAATAAAGGTAATTTCTCCAAGACACCAGTATCTTAACTCTTACTGTTATCCAGATATTCAACATTTTAATTTAATCAGTTATGCAACTTTAACCAGTGTAAACGGTTTTTTGACGTGCATGTCATGTGATGTCATTTGAACATTATCACATTTGACACTAACTTTTCATTAACTCTTAAGACCCTTGTACAATACTCGTAACCGTTAATGCTAAATTTAATTATTTTGTATGAAAATCGAAAAAAAACTTTTTTTTTTTAAACTAATTATGCTACTTTGTTTCGGTGAATGGACTCTGCAATATGCCGAAGTTCAAGGAAATTCAGAAAAACACCCTGTATAATAACTGCTAATTGAATTGATATTAATTGAATATAATAACTGCTAAGACTGTAAAATTGAGTAAAGCTAATATAAGAAAGATTGACATTTGAATTTGTTTGCATGGAAATAGTAAAAAATTGACAAAAGTTTCAAGAAATATTTACATGCCGCCTATCGGCCGAATATATGATGGATCAATGTACATATTTATTTATTTAAACTTTATTGCACAATACAAGATTTGACGACCGATTAGCCTAGTGGGTAGTGACGCTGCCTACGAAGCTGCAGGTCCTGGGTTCGAATCCCAGTAAGGGCAAATTTGTGTGATGAGTATGAATATTTGTTTCTGAGTCATGGAAGTTTTCTATGTATTTATATCTATTATATATATCGGCGTCTAGTACCCATAACACAAGCCTTAATGAGCTTACTATGCGACTAGGTCGATTTGTGTAAGATTGTCCCTAATATATATTTATTTATTATTTATTAATAAGATAAACTACAAATCGCAATGGTATATATCATAAGTTATAACACCTTAAGTACCATATATTCTGACGAATAAATTATGATTGATTGATTGATTGATTGATTGAAATATTGTAGAGTAGGTAAAAACCTCCTTTGTCAGGGACCTACGGTCATGGAATGTACCAACGAGATAATGAGAATATCATTCCTTATGTTGGGTTAAATAATCTATTATTATACTTCTAGGTAGTTATGTTACTGTACTTATTAATTATTAACACAACAAATATAGGTTTGTTGTGTTACTAATTTGCTACGCTACGAGTATATCGCACTGGCAAACTGTACTGTAAATTAAATTATACTAATAAAGAAAAATAAAACGCGAAAGTATAAAATCACAATTGGCAGGTTATACGCAACAACAAATGCCTAAAAGAAAACATTAAACTGGAACGTCGGGTTCTAAATTCAAATAAAACGCTAAACTATCCAATCCGTCCAATTAATCATAACTGGCTAGTAACAATTTAAAATTGGAACGTCGGATTCGAAATTCAAAACATTAGAATCGTAAATGATTGTTATTATAAATAAACTAGATTCTGCCCGCGACTCCGTCCGCGTGGAACTCGTTTATATAGTAGCTCCGTACAAACTTACAGCGCCCCATTTCATCCCCTTAGGGGATGATTTCCGAGATAAAAACTATCCTATGTCCTTCTCCGGGACTCAAAAAAAGAGTTTCCCTCATACAAATTGTGCACCCCTATTTAACCCGCTTAGCGGTAGGTTTTTCAAAAACCCTTATATCACTTTTCTTGTATTGTAATAAGGAGTCCATACACGAAGTTTCCATTCTCTCACAAAAAAAAATCTCCATCCCCATATAAACTTTCAACCCCCTTGAAGGTGGAATTTTCAAAAATCCCTTCTTAGTAGGTACTTACGTTATATAAAATACGTAATGTAAAAAAAAACAGCTTTCTAGGTTCAACGGTTTGGGCTGGGCGTTGAAGTGAATGAATCAGTCAGTCAGGACTTTCACGTTTATATATATAGATAGATAGATAATATTATCATATCAGATACATAATCTACATTTCGATGCTAATGCGGAAAGTATGCTATTACCTCACGAGTACCGAGATATGAAGAATGCCATTTCCGCACGTGTATCGAACGACGTTTTTTAATACAGTTGCGAAAAAATAAGAAAAACAACAAATAAGGAATTCGAAACTTATTATATTATTAATTCTGTAACATCATTGTAATACAGTTGAAAAATAATAAAGTTGTTCGAAAATATTATTTTTTATACAGTTTTATCTTATTTATTTTTTATTGACATAATAATTCGCGAGTCGCACGCTACAGCATGTTACTGTAACGGTTGATGTACAGTCGACTACAAAGAGATAGATACGGCCAAAGTTACAAAAATATGTATACACGACTGTATTGCTTAACATTAAGGTCGTGTATACATATTTTTGTAACTTTGGCCGTATCTATCTCTTTGTAGTCGACTGTACCTATATCACTTAATAAATAATAAGTTTTGTTTCTTACATAGGTATTCATTGTATGCTTGTTATGTGGGTAACACGTAAAATTTAGTGCTAACCACCAATTGTTTGTTAACCTGTTGCTACTGGTGGGAACCCTTAATTGGCTCTCTGTTACTCAAGTTATATAACTAGCATAAATAATTATTTTGAAATGTTAGCTGTTGGTTCACTGAATAGTAAATAATTAATTAATGGTACAATTTGTACAATTATTGAGT